>JAKOOJ010000021.1:13082229-14479729 GCA_022577455.1 Arizona elegans | reverse complement strand
ATTGTCAGCTCTGGTTGCTCTGTGCTCCCCACCACCGTTTTAAAGGTTCCCGCTTCCCTTCTCAGCTCCACCCCACGGCCCTGCCCCCCAGCCACCCCCTGCTCGCAGCCTCCTCGTGTCAGTCAGCAATGGTGGTTTGCCATCTCCAATGTCCTGTGGCCTCGTCAGCAATGTCATTTGCATATTGCACCGAACGTCAGCTGGTCGCCTCCCAACAATGAATCAGCAGAAGACATGGCGGCATTCTGTTCCCTTTCGTCATGGGTCTGAGGCATTTCACAGCCTAGCAAAATGGTATTGGGGCTTCAAGGAAGATTCCAGTCTCATCTGTGGCTGGACTGCAGCTACTACATCGGCATTGTGCTCTGGGTGGCTTTTCCTGTGGCTGGTTCAGCTGACATACAATGAATTTCAACTTTGCTTGTATTGAAAAATGCCTTCTAATTCCAAATGAATTGAAATCACTCTTTGTTATGGTCTTTTTGAATAAACAATGAGACAGAAGAAAAAAAATACATTTATTCCATTCCACCAAATTTCCCATATTGTTGAAATCTGTTAGCAGCTTGCAATGAAAATAGATTTATGGAGACAGAGTGAATAATTATGACCCAGCATGGCAGTCTTTTTATGAAACACAGTTAAATATATGGGATTTACAAACTCAATAAACTTTCATTCCAAAGAAGTCTAAAGAATTCAAAACTGATATCCTATAATACTATGTAAAATATACATTCATAAAATGGTAATTAGCTTTTTGCTATATTTACATAGCATTGTATGAATTGAATTTATAAAAGCCATGAGAATGTATTTTCATATGGCCAACCATAATAAAATTTCATAATCATAAATTCCTATATCAATCCTTCCTTAACAGAAATAAAAATGTCAATGTTGTTAAAATTGTATATTCATTTCCTATAGACAACAATCTTCCTATTCCTTTTTTGAACAATTCAGAAAGATCACATGGGGTACTAGTTCCGCTTTATGATTTGCTCCCTGTGGTTTAGCTCAGGCCGTACAACAATGATGTAGCACTTTGGCAAGAATATGCATCCAAGTAATGAAGCACTGGAGGCCAATATGGAGAAGATCTCCACAGCTATCATGGCTTTGCCTTTTGTGCTCAGATAGGCTGGAAAGAAAGAGATCCACACACTGCAAAAGGCCAACATGCTGAAGGTGATGAACTTGGCTTCATTAAAGCTGTCAGGTAATTTACGGGCAAGAAAAGCCACAATAAAGCTGGCAATGGCCAAGATACCCATGTAGCCCAAGACACAGTAAAAGAAGAAAGCTGATCCCTCGTTGCAATGTAAAATCATTTCTTGGAGCTCTGAATGCATGTCCAATGCATTCAGGGAGATGTCAACAACCAAATAATACAAATGCATACTTGTAAGAGAGAGCGTGAGAGGACAATAGAAAAGGCCAATCTTTTCCCCACCCATCTCCTCATCTGAGATCTGGGTTTCGTGGCCATGAAAGCAACAACTACAGTGATGGTTTTGACCAGCACACTAGAAATGGCCACAGAGAAAGTGACACTAAACATTGATTGTCGGAGAAGGCAGGTCACTTTGCTAGGTTGGTTAAGGAAGAATAAAGAGGAGAGAAAACAGAGCTGAAGAGAGACAAGCAGGGTGTAAGTGAGGAACCTGTTGTTGGCTTTGACAATAGGAGTATCCCTGTACTTAACAAATGTTCCAAGCACCCAAGATGTCAGGAAGAAGAAACCAAGAGCTCCTGAAGCTAAACCAATTCCTAAAGTTTCTTTAAAATTTAGAAAGACCAGCATTTCAGGATACAGCCTTTCTTTTCTTTATTTGGATAATGATCTTCTGAACATTCAAAACAGTCATCCATTTCTGGAAGCAAAATCAAGGAATTTATCAGCTAGGTATTCCAAATTATTAGAAATCCCTTTATTAATTTTTTGCATCCCAAACAACTCTATTAAACTCTAATGAAAAATGGTAGAATGCATAACTTACCATTTTGATCTGAAATCTTCCCTTCTGGGCATGGAGCACAGTCATAGCAGCAGAACTGATTTCCCTCAATCCCCTTCTTCCAAGATCCAGGGAAACAAGGATCATTGCATCGAGAAAGTGGAGGAACCTGGTGATAAGCATAAAAGGTTTTGAAATTGGTGATATTTAAATCACATTGTTCAATTTTTCAACTTCATCAACTTAAAAAGATTTGGAAAATGCAATGATGTAGGAAAGGTCCTTTTTGAAGGGTAGGGCATGTAAATAATTGCACATAGTGGCAATCTCATGCAAAAGTTACCAGTCTAGTGATGCCTCATTCAAATTCAAACCAAAAATGCAAACATGCCTTTTACATTGTAATATCATATTGTCAATTTGAGGAATGCCTGATCATCAACAAGATTTGAAAAGAATATGTCATTGTTTATTTAAAAAAAACAACAACAGAAATTAGTTTTCTAAACTGACTATGTTCAATATGCCATCATAATGTATTAATTTTAGCTGCTTCAATAGTTCAATACCTGAATAAAAGTTGGGTGCCAGACAATCCCATCTTCATTAATGAATAATTCTTTTCATTTTGGAGCCTGGAGATCCATCTTTCCAATTCTAACTCTCTGAAAGGATCTGTTTGGAAAAGTGATCAAGTTGGTGATGTCAAATCCACCTGTTGCTTCCCCTTTCTCATTCAGGAGCACTCTCTCCCCAGCTGAATTGTTAAAAGAAATTCCTTGAAGAAATGAATGGAGCTACTTGAAAAGGAATGAAAGAGAAAGGGAGTTGAATACGAAGTAGTAGCATGGAGAGCACCATATTCAAGTTTCACTGACTCCTTTTTCCCATTCCTATAACAATTATTAAATGTGTACCCTTAGAAATTTAAGAATTGATATTTCAGAGAAATGTACAGTACATAGCCACTCTATTATTAATTTGATAATATTTTAAGGAAAAATAAGAATGAATAAAAGCAGAATGAAAATAGGCTATTGGATAGGAAATTAAATTTCTTTAATTCTGATTCAGGTTCATTTCTAAAACAATAATGAAAGCAAGACCATAGCTAATCTTCCCTCAATGGAATAAAGATATTTTTGAAATATGATAAATTTCCTTTAGCCAGAATTGAAAATTTGAGACTCATTATTCAATAGATAGATATGAGTTAGAGATTGTTGCAAACATAAGGTTGTTCCAAAGCATGGATGCCACGTCTGAAAAGAACCGTCTTTTAATTCATTTTCCTTGAATTCTGATAAAGCTCAGCTTCTCAATCTGAAAAATTCATCGACCAGGAAGAAGTATTTGGAGAGTTGATTGTTTTTGGAGGAAACAATTTAAAGTAACCTAAATTATCATTTTAAATATCTTGTATTGTACAAGCTATAATGAATTCCTACCTAATTCCTACTGATACCTGATAAAAGGTAGAGACAGGAAGTAGAGGGTCAGCCATACTGAATTTATTGTAATTCTCACTTCAAGAGGGACTTCAAGAGGGCTCATTTCAATTTCATTCGAGAGAGCTTATCAAGGATTCCAAGAATTAGAATTTTCAAGGGAGGAAAAGAACCGAAGAAATTTGGGGAAATTTGAAAACAAATTGAAAAGTTAGATTATAAAAGCCCAGTCTGGCACAATTCCAATGAAGAAGAAAAACAAGAGATCTTAAAAGAAATCAGCATAGCTGAACAAACAACTCTCTGATAAACTGAAAGACATAAATGACAAATATAAGACGGGCAAATAAATAAGGCAGAATATTAGCAAATAGCTTGAAGCTGCAGAAATGAAGTCAGGAAAGCTTCGGCTCAAAATAAACTAAGGCTTGCTACTAAAGTAAAAAATAACTTTAAAAAGCATCTTTCAACATGTAAAAATCAAGAAAAGGATCAAGGAAATAATGGGAGAAAACAGGTTTCTTTTGCATACGTCTTTACACAAAAGAATCCAACCTATCTACACTCACATACCCGTAAAATTCAGATGAGGAATGCAAGTCAAAATAAGCAAGGAAATGGTAGGAGAACACCTATCTGCTCTAGACAAGTTCAAATTACCATGACTAGATGGATTTCACCCAAAGGTTCAGAAGGAAGTGGAAGATATGATTTCACAGCCACTGAACTATATCAAAGAATGGTTGCAGGCATGTCTAGTTTAATGAAAAGAAGGACTAGAGATGACATGACAACAGTCTTCAAATACCTAAGGAAGCGCCACAAAGAAGGGAGGGTCAACATGTTCTCCAAAGAACCTGAAGGCAGGACAAGAAGAAATTGATGGAAACTAATGAAGAAGAGAACCAAGCTAGAACTAAGGAGAAATTTCCTCACAGAACAATTAATGAGTGGTTTACCTCCAGAAATTATGGATGCTCAACTCAACATTAAGAAAAATAAGGTCGTGGCATCTGGCATTTGTCTTGTAGTCATAGTAAAAAATATGACTACAAGACAAAAAGAAGTGCTAGAAAGATTAACGGGATTTGAAATAGTTAAAAAGTTAAATATTTGGGAGTATATATCACAATTTCAAATATGAAATTATATAAAAATAATTATGAATTGTTGTGGCAAAATGTACAAAAAGTGATTGAAAGATGGAATAAATTACAGCTGTCCCTGTTGGGAAGAATTGCAGCTGTGAAAATGAATATCCTGCCAAAATTTTTATTCTTGTTTCAAATGATACCAATACTTAAGAAAGATGCGAACGATTGAATGAATGGCAGAAAGGTATTAATAAATTTATTTGGGCAGGGAAAAGACCAAGAGTAAAGCTTAAGATAATGCAAGATGTATGTGAAAGAGGTCTTAAAATGCCTAATTTGAGATTATATTATGATGCAGCTGTTTTATCAACAATTAGTGACTGGTTTAATTTAACGGAAGATAGAATATTGAATATTGAGGGATATGATTTATTATATGGATGGCATGCATATCTGTTGTATGATAAAAAGGCAGATAATGTTTTTAAGACTCACATATTAAGGAATGCTCTGTTGCGTGTCTGGAGAAAATACCAATATAAATTAAATCACAAGATACCTACATGGGCAATACTCAGACATGCAATAGAGAATATTAGTGTGGAACAGAAACAAGATAGGACTACATATCAGGAACTTCTTATAATAGAAGGGAATATATTGCAATTAAAGTCTTTAAATGTATTAAGAGAAGAAAAGATATCCCAGACTTGGTTTCAGTTACATGCGAGATGGAAAGAGGATCAGAAAATTGGTATCTTAAAAACTGATGAAAATTTGGTAAAACAAATTAGAGATCAAGGTCAATCAAATATAAAAAGGTTATATAATACATTGATATAAATAGATTCAGAAACTGAATTAGTTAAAGATTGTATGATAAAATGGACACAGAATATCCAGGAACCAATAATGATGGAAACTTGGGGAAAACATTGGGTTAGAAATGTGAAATTTACACAAACACAAAGCTTGAGAGAAAATTTTTATAAAATGCTTTATAGATGGCATCTAGATCCTAAAAAAATTAGCATGTATGTATCCGAACCAACAACCTAAGTGTTGGAGATGTGATTGTGATGATGCAACTTATTATCATATATGGTGGACGTGTAAAAAAGTTAAAGCTTTCTGGGTAAAAATATGGTGGATTATTCAGAAGATTTTTAAGAAAAAGATAAGTTTCACCCCAAAGTTATTTTTGCTGGGTATTATCTCAGACTGTACTGTTATTGAAACTAACTTGATGTTAAATTTAATAACGGCAGCAAGACTGTTAGTGGCGCAATATTGGAAGAAAGAAGATTTACCTACTATAGAAGAATGGACATTAAAAGTATCGAACTTAGCAGAAATGGCGAAAATCTCAGCATATTTGAAAGACCAATCACAAGAAAGATATATTGTGGACTGGAGAAGATGGATTGATTATATTCAAAACAAATATGGGACTAAAAAGTTTCAAATAGTATATGAATGAATATTTGGATTTGAAAAGGGTTTATAGCTAGTTAGCATATGTTAGATTAAGATTGCTAAATGAAATACCCTGTATTTTACTCTGGGAAGTCGGGGGGGAGAAGGGGGAGGGGAAGGAGGGGTACTGGGGAGGAAGGTGGGGCTCAAAACTTGGTTAAAATGTTTGTAAAAACTTTTCAATAATAATAAAAAAAGAAAAATAAGTTCATGGCATTTCGCCCTCTCAATTCAAAGAAGTCGTGACAGATTTTATTTTCTTGTGCTCCCAGGTCACTGTAGATGTGGGCTACATCTAAGAAAGTAAAAGACGCTTACTCCTGGGGAGGAAAGCTATGGCAGATCTAGACAGCATACTAAAAAGCAGAGACATCACCCTGCCAACAAAAGTGTGTATAGTAGGGCTATGGTTTTCCCAGTTGCAATATATGGCTGTGAAAGTTGGACCATAAGGAAAGTTGCAGGGCCATCAAACCGGTCAGTCCTAGAGAAGATCAACCCTGACTGCTCTTTAGAAGGCCAGATCCTGAAGATGAAACTCAAATACTTTGGCCACCTAATGAGAAGGAAGGACTCACTGGAGAAGAGCCTAATGCTGGGAATGATAGAGGGCAAAAAGAAAGGGACTCAATGATCAGAATATGGAAAATGGGAAAACAGAACCTAGTTTTTCTGAATCTATTTCATACAGAAGAAGAAAAACAGAGTTGGAAGGGATCTTGGAAGTCTTCTGCTCAAATATACTGCTCAAGGAGGAGACTTAAAACCATTTTAAACAAATCACTTTGCAAAAATTTCCAGTGCTGGAGTCTCCACAACTTCTAGGGGCAAGGTTTCTACTAATTAATTATTCTCACTGTCAGGAAATTTGTCCTTATTTATAGGTTGTTTCTCATACTTGACATGTAGAAAATATTAAAACTTTGCACAATGGGTTCAAAAGATAACTCTACATCAAACTGCTTATTGAATTAAAAGAAGTGTCCAATGCAGAGAGAATACCTGACAAGCCTGGAGATCTAGATGGCCCATTGGTTTACCCATTATAGCTTTTTTTCTATTGAAACGTATTGTGTACAGAGCCTGCAAAGCATGAGCCACAGCATAAACAGCATTGTAGACACTGTAGCTTTGTCCAGTCATTTCTATTTCAAACAAAGGGGCAGGAAGATCTTCTAGCTTCTTCTGCACAGGGCACGGATTACTAGGCATTTCTTCTAATTCTGGTTTTAGAAATGAACAATCAAACGATTGTTCCCAAACGTCCTGCAAAAACCCATCTCTGGAGACTGAAAGAGGATTGATGGTCTGAAGAAATTCCTTGAAACCTGCAACATCTGTTGAATGAACAGTGAAGGAAATAGCCTCATGGAACATCTGGAGATCCCAACTGACTTGAAATCCAGATAATGTGAAATCAATCTGTGCAGTCATGATCCACACCTTTCTAAACAATGCCGTTTCCTTGCTTTCAGGATCTATCATAAATGCTCTTAGTGCCATAATTGTCCAGGATTCTCCATAGACGAGAAATGCATTAGCTTTGCTATTCATCATATTAATAGAGATAACTGAGATTGTTTGAAAAACTCCTGAGAGGTCTTCCATGTGGATTAGTTGGGAAAGCCTTTGTACAAATGATAAACATATTCCATTCTGTGAGAATAAGGGCTTCATTTTCTGTAAGAAATTTTCTCCATTGTTGTTATCAACAGCAAATATTCCAATCCATGTCCACTTGAAATGGTGAAGCAGTTGGATAATTCCAATGGACTGATGGTCCTCTTTCGGGACCATGAAATAAAGTGAAGACAGCTTACTGGTCTCAAATGCATCTTGGGCTAATGAGCCGTATGTAAGCTATAAGAAAGTGGAAAAGTATTCTGTTGTAATATTCAATCAAATCTATTTTGCTCTTATCTAATTTTCTTATGAAATACATCGAAGGAACACTGTCCCTGGAATTCTTCTAAACATTACTTTAGAAAGGAGTTTCTTGGAATTAATTCAAAGACATATGTTTTAATTGGTTCACAGAGTACTACAATTGATTCTTCCCTTAGGTTTGGAATGTCTTTGGATACTCACTTCCGGTATTTGGTATTATTGTTTCAGAAAAGTAAAACTAATAAATAGACCATTAGCCATGCAGAACATTTTAACACAAGCCTAAGCCTACTGTTTGATGCTCATAAAATATTCCATAACAACCACATTAACAACAACAACATATAAAATTTCCCTCCTCAACCTCATCACAGCTTACTTGTGGCATCTTGAAGAAATCTATAAGTTCAGCTATATAAGATGATGTTTCAAAATCCAGTCCTCCAATGATAGCCATAAGATTCTTCTGGTTGTCACATTTGTAGTTAGGGACAAATTCCTGGGATTTGAAAAGCAAGTCCAGAGTGGTGTGATAGGTCATCTCCGCATTCAGGTAACTGTCATAGATGTGGAACCCAAGAGTGTTGTTATGTAAGATCTGGTAGTCTTCATTGATCTCCTTCACAGCAAAGGCCAAGGCAAGGACGTGTTGATGAAATTTGGTGATTACACTGCAAATGTTTTAAATACCCCAGTTGTAGCAGTAAATTGACAATTCTCATCATTTTGGTATGAATAATAAACAATTCTTTCTCTGACAATAGTAAAGAGATCATCACTTTTTCTCTAATTCTGAATAATTTCTACAGAGGGATCCTTGGTGCTCTCTGAGCTTGTTTGCTTTCTTGCAGACATTTCATTATCCAAAGTATGTAACATCATCACTGGCTTCCACTGATAGTTTGGATTATGAAATATCAACAAGAAAAGAACCAATCTCAGAGAGTACCAAAGACCCCTCATCTCAACCTTGAGCTACAAATATTCTCCTTTATTGGTAATTTCTACAGAGTTCAAAATTACTTCTTATATAATATTTCCATGACTTGCAACAAATATTTTAAAATTACCTTAACCTCACTAGATGTTCAACAACATGTGTGAATGTTTGAAAAAAATGCAAAGAAAATTATTTCTTCTGCTAGAACCAGATACATTTGAAAGGGACAGAAAGCATAGATTACATAGAGAGAGAAAAAAAGATTTGCATACAAACAGCTTTTACTAATATAAGGGCATTTTGGAGATTAACTAAGATTTGATAGCAAAAAATATTCTTACATTGGTACATCGTAAGGTGTTCTAGCAGGATGTTCCCTAAATTTCATTTCATAAAAGTGGTAAACGGTGTGAGACACCATCCCACCAATGATAAAGTCTCCAGGCTGGTACCACTCATGTGGAACAAGGAAAGCATCACTTGCAGGGCAGCTCAAAGTAACTACTCTGTGCACCAAAAACATCAGGAGAAACATCTTCATGCTTTTGTTATTGTGGGGATGTTTTCTCTTCTACTCTACCCATAGGAAAGTACAATATATTTATTCCAATACTTCATCTAAGATTAATCCAAGGATTACATTTGAGAAAGCATCTAATGAGAAATTCTATCATTTTCTGCTTGAAGATCCATCTGACGACAAATTTGTATCTTGAATACCACAAGGATTTTAATAGATATTTTGGCAGGAGAGAACAGTGCATAGACACTTGAAGCAATGAATCTGACAGAGTTCTTAGTACCCCTAGTGCCAATTTCCCAGTGGTTCAAGACTTACTTTAGAGCTAAACAAAAGCCTTTATTATTGTTGACTTTAAAAATCTATCTGTGCAGCCTTTGCTGCTTAGGACTTTTGAAGAAAATATAGTGATTCCGCTAGGAGATAATTATTTTGTTTTGATCAGATAGTAAGTGACTGATGCTTCAATTTTTTTGTTTTTTTTTAAATGAGCAAAAGCTAATGAAAGTAGCATGAGGAAGATTTGCAATAGAATATATATTTAATTGTTGAAACTATAGGAATAAAAATAGTGCTATTTTTCAGGATACCATATTTATTTTCTACCAATTTTTTCGCAAAATAGAATATGAACAGATCTAGCAAATATCAGTCATTTATTGTATGTATTTTATTTTATTTTTTTGTGAGTAGTAAGAAGGCCGAACCTTTTAAATGAATTAACTTAAGTTCAGTAAAAAATCTTCAAAAGATTTCTTGCACCAAAGTTTCATACATTCCATTGGGGACAATTTAACATAAAATAAACAATATTATTATCAGGACTGCACAGTGGGGGAGAGGGAGGGAGCTGCGGGGGGGATGAGCGGGAGGGGTAACATGAGGAAACAAAACCAAGCCTCATACCATCCTCTAAAAATTGCTGGCCATTCCAAGATCAAGCAAAGGAATGCAGCCAGCTGAGGAGATAGTGACTGTTACTCAAACAATTTGTTAGAACATAGTTGGACACTTCTTCATAAACAGAGGGTGGAAGGGAACAAGGAAAAGTTTACCATTTGTCTTTTGTAAAGTATACCTTTGGCTAACCATGGGCCTAAGAGTCTTTCTTTTCTGACTGACCAGTGTGGGACAGCTGACATTTATTTCTTCTTCCAAGACTAGAAACATTTGAAAGACAAAGAAAGCCTAGATCAGCAGCAGAAATAGCGATAGAAATAGCACTTACTGACTTATTGTGCTTTACAGCCGCCTCTCTACAAGGATGTTCTTTAAATTTCAATTCACAAAAGTGATCAACTATGTGGGGCACCGTGAACATAGTTGCATGCTTTTATACATGTTGAAAGAAGCTCTTTTTTGTTATTATTTTTGACTTTTGTTGCAAATCTTAGTTCATTTTGAGCCTTAGAATTCCAGACTTCATTTTTGACCATAGAAATTAGCCTGCAATACTGCAATATTCTCACCACTGCACCACCATATCTGCAATGAGAGTTGCAGTTTCTTTATAATTTGGGCCTTTTAACCTGCCTATAGAATATCTCCCCCCCTCTCTTATCTATCTGTCTGTCTGTCTGTCTGTCTGTCTGTCCGTCCGTCCATCCATCCATCCATCCATCCATTCGTCCGACAAACAAGGGGTGTACCCTTTTTCTAGGATTTGAGCTGAATTTCAGCTGACTTTCTTGAAAAATGTCAGGCTTTTTATTTTAAACTAATTTGAATCACTCTTTCTAATGATCAGCATCAACTTTGAGTAAAGCATGAAACAGAAGGCAGGATACATTTCATTTATTTCACTAAATTTCCCCTATTATTAATATCTGATAACAGGTTGCTCGGGAAATAGATTTATGGGTAGAGGGTGAATGGTTATGACTCAATATAAAACCCTTTTTTCTAAATACATGCAAATGTACAAGATTAACAAATTGAATAAATTTGACTTTTCAAAGCACCCCAACAAGTCCAAAACTGACATCATATAATATTGTGTTCAATACCTACTCATAAAATGATAATGAACCTTTCATTAAATTTATGTAGTGTTTTATGACTTGAAAGTAGAAAAACCATAAAAATGTCTCTGCAGACATTGGACATCTTCTTCCTTCACTCCCTCCCCTCTCTCCATCCCTACTTACATACCTATATGGTTATCTATCATCTCCATCTAGGACAGGAGTGTCAAACTAAGGCCTCCGGCCCACAGGGTGCTTTGATTTGGCCCATGGGGCCATCCTGGAACCCACAAAGAACTGGCCTGCGGTGCTTCTTCCAGCAAAATATGGAGCCCAGGGGTTCCTGACACATGTTTTTGGCCTGGATGGCCTCCTGCAGCCCTCTGCCAGAAAAAACAGTGCTCCCAACATGAGTGATGTTGAGCTGACCATGTCAACCAGGCACCCCAAGGTCAAACACAACCTTGATGCGGCCCTCAATGAAATCGGGTTTGACGCCCCTGATCTAGGGGAGAACTCACATCAGAGACAAGTGTACATTTTTTCCTAGGATTTGCCCTGTATTTCACCTTTGCTTTTATAAAAAAATTGCCTTCAAATTCCATACTGATTGAAATCACTCTTTATTATGGTCTTTGTTCAGCACAACTTTGAATAAAGGATGAGACAGAGGAAAAATACATTCATTTCCATTTCACTGAATTTCCCGTATTATTGAAATCTGTTAACAGGTTGCAATGAAAATAGATTTATGGATAGAGTGAATGGTTATGACCCAGCATATCACTCTGCTAAAAAACTAATTCCCACAACACTGTCAAACTCTTTACTAAGATTGTATTACTGTTATTCTTCTCATCCTTCCTAATATGTATCTCCTCCCACTTATGACTATAACCATGTTGCTTGTATCTTTACAATTTATATTGTTTTATTTGTTTCCTAGTATGATTTGATTGCTTATTAGTAACCTACGACTATCACTATGTGCTCTATCTTATGATTCTTGATGAATGTATTTTTTAAATGTATTTTTTTTCTTTTTATGTACACTGAGAGCATATACACCAAAGACAAATTCATCCAATCACACTTGGCCAATAAATAATTCTACTCTATTCCTTTCTATTCTATTCTAAATGTATGGGATTTACAAACTCAATAAATTTTCATTTCAAAGAAGCCTAAAAAATCCAAAACTGATGTCCTATAAGCTAAGGATAAAGGTTCCCTTCACACATATGTGGTAGTCATTCCTGATTCTAGGGGATGCTCATCTTTGTTTCAAAGCCAAAGAGCCAGCGCTGTCTGAAGACGTCCCCGTGGTCATGTGGCCGGCATGACTAAACACCAAAGGTGCATGGAACACTGTTACCTTCCCACCAAAGGTTGTCCCTATTTTTCTACTTGCATTTTTACTGGCTTTCAAACTGCTAGGTTGGCAGAAGCTGGGGAAAATAACGGGAGCTCACCCCATTACATGGCACTGGGGTTTCAAAACACTGAACTGCCGACTTTTCAATTGACAAGATCAGCATCTTAGCCACTGAGCCACTGTATACCTTCAGATATCCTATAATACTATGTTAAATATATATTCATAAAATGGTAATTATCTTTAAACTATATTTATACAGTGGTCTATGAATTGAAAGTATGAAAGTCATGAAAATGTATCTCCAAACATTGAACATTGCTTGAGTCAATATCTGAAATTTCTTAACAGGAACCAAAAAACCTATATTTTCAAAGTCAAGTTCAACAGAAGTGTTCAAATGGGAAAAGGATTAGATTAAAGAATCTTGGAAAATGATGGAAATGCAGCAACATGAGAACTTACATTGGAATGGCCAAACATAATAAAACTTAATAATCATCAATATCCTATTTAAATTATTAAATAATAACAGAAATAAAAATGTCTGTTTCTAAACTTGTACATAATTTTCCTGTAGGCAGCAGTCTTTCTATTCCTTTTTTGAAAAGTTTTGCTAAGTCAGAAAGATCACATGGGGTATTAGTTCCTCTTTATGAGTTGCTCCCTGTGGTTGAGATCAGGACGTAAAACAATGATGTAGCATTTGGGCAGAAATATGCATCCCAGTAATGCAGCACTGGAGGCCAAGATGGAGAAGACCTCCACAGCTACCATGGCTTTGCCTTTTGTGCTTAGATAGGCTGGAAAGAAGGAGATCCAAACACTGCAAAAGGCCAACATGCTGAAGGTGATGAACTTGGCTTCATTAAAGCTGTCAGGTAATTTACGGGCAAGGAAAGCCACAATAAAGCTGGCAATGGCCAAGATACCCATGTAGCCCAAGACACAGTAGAAGAAGAAAGCTGACCCCTCATTGCACTGTAAAATCATTTTTTGGAGCTCTGAATGCATGTCCAACTCAGGGAATGGGGGAGATGTTGACAACCAAAGGATACAAATACATACCTGGAAGAGAGAGCAGAAAAGGACAGAAGAAAGAGCCAACCTTTTCCCCACCCACTTCCTCATCTGAGATCCTGGTTTTGTGGCCATGAAAGCAACAACTACAGTGATGGTTTTGGCCAGTACACTAGAAATGGCCACTGTGAAAGTGAAGCCAAAAGCTGATTGTCGGAGAAGGCAGGTCACTTTGCCGGGTTGGCTGAGGAAGAGTAAAGAGGAGAGAAAACAGAGCTGAAGAGAGACAAGCAGGATATAGGTGAGGGATCGGTTGTTGGCTTTGACAATGGGAGTATCCCTGTGCTTAATAAAAGTTCCAAGCACCCAAGATGTCAAGAAAAAAAAACAAACTGCAACTGAGGCCAAACCAATTCCCAAAGATTCTTCAAAGGTTAGAAACACCACCAATTTCAGGATACAGCCTTTCTTTTCTTCATTTGGATAATGATCATCTGGACATTCAAAACAGTCATCCATATCTGAAAAGGAAATTAATGAATGTGTCACCTAGACATTCCAAATTATTCAAAAATCACCTTATTATTTATATGCATTGAAGTAGTTTATTAAAGTTTGCTTAAGTCTAATGAAAATTGGGAGAATCCCTAACCTACCATTTTGATTTGAAATCTTCCCTTCTGGGCATGGAACACAGTTATAGCAGCAGAACTGATTTCCCTCAATCCCCTTCTTCCAGGATCCGGGGAAACAGGGGTCATTACATCTAGAAAGTGGATGAACCTGGTGATAATTGTAAAATGTTTTGAAAAGGGAGATATTTAAAACAATTTGTAATTTTTGTCCTCTACACAGTGAAAATATTTTTGACTCCCAAAAAAATATTTAATTGATCAACTTCATCAACCATTTAAAAAGATGTAGAAATTACAATGATGTACAAAAGATCCTGTTTGAAGGGCAAGGTGTTTAAATAATTTAACAATGGGAATAATTTAACAAAGGGAAACAATGTCATGGAAACATGGTCACTCTTGTGATTATAAATGGAAATGCAAATGAAATATGCAAGCAGGCTTTTATATTGTAATGTCATTTTGTCAATTTGACAAATGTTTGATCATCAACAACATTTGAAAGGAACATGTCATTGTTTATTTAAAAAAACAAAAATTGTATTTCTAAAAAGATTGCATCCAATATGGGAGCATAGTTAATTAATCATAGCCAATTCAGTAGTTCAATACCTGATTGAAAGCTGGGTGCCAGACAATCACATCTTCATCAATGAATAATTCTTTCCCTTTTGGAGCACTGGGATCCATCTTTCCAACTTTGACTCTCTGAAAGGATCTGTTTGGAAAAGTGATCAAGTTGGTGATATCAAATCCACCTGTTGCTTCCCCTTTCTCATTCAGGAACACTCTCTCCCCAGCTGAATTGTTGAAAGAAATGCCTTGAAGAAATGAATGAAGCTACTTGAAAGAGAATGAAAGAGAAAGGGGGTTGAATAGAATGTAATAGAAAGGCCATAACAATTACTAAATATGTACACTTAGAAATTAGATAATTGGTATTTCATAGAAATGTACATGGCTACTCTATTATAAGAATGAACCAAAGCAGGATGAATATAGGCTATTGGGATTATTCAAATTCCTTCAATTATTTAAGCAATAAATAATATTCCCTCAGTGGTATAAATATATTTGATAATCTGAAATATGACAAATTTCCTTTAGCCAGATTTGAAAATTTGAGACTCATTCTTCAATACTGTGTTTCTCCAAAAAGACCCCCGAAAAAATGATTAGGCCTTCTTTTTGGAGGGTTCTAATTATTGACTCACCTCATGGCGGTGGCACTGACAGCCCCACCCAGCAGGAGTCTGCAACTGGCTCACTTCTTCTGCGGCTGCATGCCGCCACTCACATGCATCGCCCTGGCCCCTGTTTCATCTTCAGATGCCTGCCACATCAATCCAGAGCTCTATTATCAGCTGCAGATGCCTTCTGGCAGGCATCTCTAGGTTAAACAGAGGCCAGGGCAATGCGGGTGAGTGGTGGCAAGTGGCCGCAAAAGATGTGGCCACAGAAGGTGAGGCAGGTGTTGGGGTGTCCGAGGCCTGGTAAGTAGGGCAAATCCAACCCCCCATTCCCTTCCTAACTTATTTTTACCTTTGTGCCTCGCCCCACCCCCTGCATCCTTCATTGGGTGTGGTCTTAATTAGGAATAATTTTTTTGGGAGGGGGGCTTAATCTGATTGCATGTGCTCAGAAATGTGAAAGGGCTTCTTTTCAAGGTGGGTCGTCTATTTGGAGAAATACGGCAGATAGATGTAAGATGGAGATTATTGCAAAGAATGCATGATAGATAGATAGATAGATAGATAGATAGATAGATAGATAGACAGAGAGAGAGAGAGAGAGAGAGAGAGAGAGAGAGAGAGAGAGAAACACACAGAGAGAGATATGATAGATATTATTCTAAAGCACAGATGCTACATCTGAACAGAAACATCTTCTAATTCAGCAGTTCTCAACCTGGGGGTCGTGACCCCTTTGGGGGTCGAACGGCGATTTCACATGGGTCACCAAAGCCCTCTCTTGCCCCCCATGCCTTCACTCACCCTCACCCTCTGCCTCTCTTGGATGGCCGGTCGCCGGTCGCTTACCCAGCCCACTCCCAATCTATTGCTGCCTCCAGAGTCCCAGCTGATGGCTAGAGGGAAAAAAACTGTTTAAATTCTTGCCACGGGGCTTCAAAGGGCCGCCCTACAGCTGATCAGTCTTAAAAAGAAACAAATGAATAGACCGGTGCCTGCAAAAATAGAAAAAACAGCCCCTTCCAGCTGCAGCATAGGTTAATTACCATAAGTTGATTGGATCAGCCTCCCAACTCTAAGCTGATTTGCTCTCAGCTGTTTTGCGGAGGGCTCTGTGGCTAGCTAGCTGCAAAGAGGTAAATTCCTGGAGCAGATTTTTTTTCCCCTAGCTATGCTGAAAAAGCGAAAGTGAAAGTAAAGCATGGTCTTCGCTGCAACGTGACAAAATGAGGCAGAGAGTGATTTCTTTTTCTTTTTCCTCACCAAAAAAGATAGCTGCAAAACTGCAAACAATGGGAAATTTAGGGCAAAAGAGGAGGTTCAAGATTTTAAAACACAAAAGAAAAAAGCTCTATTTAACTAGGGAATTGTAATAATTGAGATATTATTAATTGTATATTGTGTTGAAAGCAGAAATGGTTAAGTTGTGGTTTGGAGGAATATATGGGGGAAATTATTTGGTTTATTATTATTGGTAAATATAATTAATTGATTTGTAAGAAATTGGATTGCATGGAAATAATTGGAATATTCATGTTCATATCGATTAATATACAAAAAAGATAGTTGTATAACTAATTAATATTTCCAAAAATATTTCATTCTTCTAGTAAAGGGGTGGGTGCTAACCTCCTACAACTGTTTAAATTTGTGAACCTGCCAAATACTCTGTTCAAAGAAAATACATTGTATGTTTGTATGTGTGTTTCTAATAATTGCTATTTATTCATATTTGTTCTCTTTTATTCTTTAAAGTTTAACAATTCATTCTTTATCTTAATATCTTTATATTTGTTTGGGGTTGGCTTTCTTTCCTTTCATCTTTTTTATTGTACATCAATCTTTCTCCTCAAACCTACCACCTCTGTCTTTTCTTTCCTTCTTACTTTCTCTTCCGCCCGCCTTCTTCTTCTCCCTACTTCCTCTTCCTTTCTCCTTCTCCTCCTCTCTTCCTCCCTCTCTAACCCTCACTCCTACTCTAATTTCCCTTCCCTTTCTTCATCCCTCTCTATTGCTGTATCCTTTTGTGCACATGGACTACTCAGAGGGCTGAAAAAGTTATTTTTGACTGGCCCTCGCACTTTTGACCAGTCCTCGAATTTACGACTGTCCTCACATTTTACGTTTTTTGCCCTATTTTATCACCATGGTGAAGAGAAGCAGTTGTGAAATGAGTGACATGGTTGTTAAGAATGCTGCACGGGCATAAATGTGAGGATGGTCATAAGTGCGAGGACCTATCAAAAGTGTGAGGACCTGTCAGAAATGACTTTCTTCAACCCTCTGAGTAGTCCCTATACACATAGCCATGGCCACCCGGTCACATGACCTCCAAGCTACGCCCACAAAATCAACCACGCCCACAGAACCGGTAGTAAAAAAAATTAGAACCCACCCCTGGTTGGGAGCTGTATTAAAGGATAGCGGCATTAGGAAGGTTGAGAACCACTGTTCTAATTCGTTCCTCTTGTATTCTGATAAGGACAGAAAGCTCAGCTTCTCAATCCTGAAAAATTCATGAGCCAGGAAGAAGTATTTGGAGAACTGATTATTTTTGGACAAGACAATGAAAAGTAACCTAAATTATCTTTTTAAATATCCCTTATTGTACAATCTATGGTGATTTCCTAGCTATCTCTTACTGATACCTAATCAGGATAAAAGGTACAGAAGGGAACCAGACGGTCAGCCACACTGGGCTTAATTCTCATTTAAAAAGATGAAATGAAAGAAGGTGATGAAGTAACAGGATAGTTATGTAGGAGTGATCGTGCAATACTGGAATTTAATGTTCTGCAAGCAGAAGCAACAGAACACAGTCAACTTAGAGGCTTGGGCTTCACAACAGCTGATTTCAACATACTTAGAGAGAGCTTGTAAAAGATTCGATGGATTAGAATTCTAAAGGTGAAAAGAACACAAGAAGCTTGTGAAACTTTGAAACGCGACATTATAAAAGCCCAGTCTAGCACAATTCCAAAGAAGGAGAAAAATAAGAGATCTCAAAAGCAATCAGTATGGCTACACAAAATACTCTCTGATAAACTGAAAAAGAAAAAGGACACGGATAAAAAGTGGAAGGGGGGGCAAGTAAACAAGGCAGAATATCAGCAAATAGCTCAGTCTTGCAAAAATGAAGTCAGGAAAGCTAAGGCTCAAAATAAACTTCTTTATCTGTGTCTATTTTATAAAGAACAGAATAACAGAGATGAAAGGGAACTTGGAGGTTTCTAGTCCAATACACTGCTCAAAGAGGAGACCTTATACTATGCATCCATAATTTCTGAAGGCAAGTTTTTCCACTAATTAATTATTATCACTGTCAGGAAATTTCTGTTTATTTCTAGATAGTTTCTCATACTTAACTTGACTCCACACATAGAAAATATTATGACTTTCCACAGGGGGTTTAAAAGATAACTCTACATCAAACTGCTCATTGAATTAAAAGAAGTGTCCAATGCAAAGAGAATACCTGACAAGCCTGGAAATCTGAGTGGTCAGATTTTTTACCCATCATAGCTTTTTTTCTATTGAAACGTAATGTGTACAGAGCCTGCAAAGCATGACCCACAGCATAAACAGCATTGTAGACACTGTAGCTTTGACCAGTCATTTCTATTTCAAACAAAGGGGCCGGAAGATCTTCTAACTTCTTCTGCACAGGGCACGGATTACTAGGCATTTCTTCTAATTCTGGTTTTGGAAATGAACAATCAAACGATTGTTCCCAAACGTCCTGCAGAAACCCATCTCTGGAGACTGAAAGAGGATTGATGGTCTGAAGAAATTCCTTGAAACCTGCAACATCTGTTGAATGAACACTAAAGGAAATAGATCCATGGAACATCTGGAGATCCCAACTGACTTGAAATCCAGATAATGTGAAATCAATCTGTGCAGTCATGATCCACACCTTTCTAAACAATGCAGTTTTCTTGCTTTCAGGATCTATCATAAATGTGTAAGCTCTTAGTCCCATAATTGCCCAGGATTCTCCATAGACGAGAAATGCATTGGCTTTGCTATTCATCATATTAATGGAGATAACTGAGACTGCTTCATAAACTCCTGAGAGGTCTTCCACATGGATTAGTTGGGAAAGCCTTTGTACAAATGATAAACATATTCCATTCTGTGAGAGTAAGGGCTGCATTTTCTGTAAAAAATTTTGTCCATTGTTGTTATCAACAGCAAATATTCCAATCCATGTCCACTTGAAATGGTGAAGCAGTTGGATAATCCCAGTGTACTGAGCGTCCTCTTTTGGGACCATGAAATAAAGTGAAGAGAGCTTACTGGTCTCAAATGCATCTTGAGCTAATGAGCCATATGTCAGCTATAAGAAAGTGGAATAGTATTCTGTTGTAATCTTCAGTCACATCAATTTTGTTCTTATCTGGTTTTCCTATGAAATACATCCAAGGAACATTGTCCCTAGAATTCCTCTAAATATTACCGTAAAAAGGAATTTCTTGGAATTACTTCAAAGACATATTAGAGAAAAATTGCTTTAATAGCTTTAAACTGCAAAGAGTGCTACAATCCATTCCTCCCTTAGGTGTGGAATGACTTTGGATACTCACTTCCGGTATTTGGTATTATCGTTTCAGAAAAGTAGAACTAATTAGTAGACCTTTAGCCTTGCAGAACATTTTAACACAAACCTAAGACTAATCTTTGTAAAAGGGGAAAGATTTATACGATCTGAAGAGAAACCAGAGTATTAAGTAATTAAGTAGCAAAGAGTATCTATATGTACATACATCTGTATTCTTATTTATTTTCTTTTCCTATACTATGTATCCGGATGGACAAAAACTGTAATATTCTAATTTCTTAACAATAAAAACATAAAATAAAGACTAATCTTTGATGCTCATGAAATATTCCATAACAACAACATTAACAACAACAATAAATAGAGAATTTCCCTCAACCTCATCACAGCTTACTTGTGGAATCTTGAAGAAGTGTATAAGTTCACCTATATAAGACGATGATTCAAAATCCAATCCTCCAATGATAGCCATAAGATTCTTCTGGCTATCACATCTGTAGTTAGGGATAAATTCCTGGGATTTGAAAAGCAGGTCGAGAGTCGTGCGATAGGTCATCCTTGCTTGTACGTAACTGTCATAGATGTGGAACCCAAGAGTGATGTTAGGTAAGTTCTGGGAGTCCTCATTGATCTCCTTCACAGCAAAGGCCAAGGCAAGGACGTGTTGATGAAATTTGGTGGTTACACTGCAAATGTTTTAAATACCCCAGTTGAAAAAGTAAGTTGACAATTCTCACCATTTCTGTATGAATAACAAACATTTATGACTGTATGACTGTAACCTTGTTCATGGTGTCCTTACGATTTAAATTGACTGTTTTCTAATATGATTTGATTGCTTATTTGTATCCTATGACTATGACTATCTTTAAGTGTTGTACCATATGATTCTTGATGAATGTATCTTTCCTTTTACTGTATGCACCAAGACAAATTCCTTGTGTGTCCAATTGGCCAATAAAGAATTCTATTCTATTCTATTTCTTTCTCTGACAGTAGTAAAAAGATCATCACTATTCTAAAGTTCTTAATAATTTCTACAGAGGGTCCTTGGTGCTCTCTGAGCTTGTTGGTTTTCTTGCAGACATTTCATTATCCAAAATAGGTAATATCATCACTGCCTGGCACTGAGGGTGGATAATGAAAAGTCTACAATCTCAAAGAGCACCAAGGACACCTCATTTCAATCATGAGCTACAGATATTCTCCTTTATTGGTAATTTCTACTGAGTACACATTTACAATTTTACACAATATTTCCATCACTTGCAACAAATATATACTGCAACATATACAAGTAGTGACCTTTTTCAAAATACTATATTTTATACAAGATTTTCAGAACGTGTTATATGATACATTAATCAGGTGTCACTCATTTAGTGTATGTATGTTTAGTGAGGAGAGATAATGCCAAACCCTCTTAAAGTTACCTTAACCTCAGTAGATGTTCAAAAAGGTGAGTGAAAGTCTTTAAAAAATGTAAAGAAATATATTTCTTCTGTTAGAACCAGATGCATTTGAAAGACAGAGAAAGCAAAGATTTGTGCACAAACAGCTTTTACTCATATAAGGGATTTTCGAGATGGGCTAAGATGAGATAGGGAAGACAAATTCTTACATTGGTACATCGTAAGGTATTCTAGCAGGGTTTTCATCAAATTTAATTTCATAAAAGTGGTAGCCCATGTGAGTCACTATTCCACCAATGATGAAGTCTCCAGGCTGGTACCACTCATGGGGAACAAGGAAAGCATCACTTGGAGGGCAGCTCAGAGTAGCTACTTTATGCACTAAAAACATCTGGAGAAACATCTTGATGGTCTTGTTATTGTGGAAAGGTTTTGCCTTCCAGCCTACCCATAGGGAAGCATATATAATCCAATACTTCATCTAAAGATAGATCTAAGGATTATGTTTGAGAATACATCTAATGAGAAAATCTATCATTTTCTGTTTGAACATCCATGCAAGTACAATTTTTTATCTTGAGTATTGAACAGTTACTCTGGCAGAAGAGAACAGAGTGAGGAAACCTGTAGCAATGAATCTGACAGAGACATTTCTACCACTTGTACCAAACTCTCTTTGTAGCTAAACAGATACCTTCATGATTGTTGAATTTCAATAGCCTTCTGTGCAGCTTTGATGTTTTGGCCTATAGTAATTCCTCTAGGATATAATTATTTTGTTTTGATGAGCTGGTACAGCTATTTTTTTTTTAAATGAGCAGATGCCCAAAAAAGTAGTATAAGGGAGATTTGCAATACAATATATAAAATAAAACTTTTTTTTCAAGATGCCACATTTATTTTCCACCAATTTTTCACAAAATAAAAAACGAACAAATCCGGAAGGTATCAGTCATTTATTGTAAGCATGTTTTCTGGGGAGTAACAACACAGATCTTTTTAAAAAATTATCTTAAGCTCTATAAAACTCTTCAAAAACTCTTCTGCACATAATCATTCCCAAGTGAGGAAGAACTGATAGATAAGATTTTAGAATACGCTAAAATGGACAGATTAAAAAAAGAAATTAAGGAAAAAGAAGAGACAGACTATTATAGAATATGGAATAAATGGCACAATTGGCTCAAGACTAACAATAAGGAACAATAAATATAAGGAGAGAAGATTAGAAATACTATATATATATATATATATATATATATATATATATATATATATGTGTGTGTGTGTGTGTGTGTGTGTGTGTGTGTGTGTTGGTCTTTGGTTATTCAGGTTTTCTCCCGCGTAAAATTGGAGGTGTCTTGGCAACGTTTCGACGAAGTCACATTCGTCATCTTCAGGCTGGTGTTTTCGGCTTCGTGCTGAAAACACTAGCCTGAAGATGACGAATGAGACTTCATCGAAACCTTGCCAAGACACCTCCAATTTTATGCAGGAGGAAACCCGAATAACTAAGGACCTACATACAAACACCCGCAAAAACCTCAGAAAACAAACATATATATATATATATAATTGTATTTCTAATCTTCTCTCCTTTTTCTCTGTGCAAGCCCAAGATGACGGATCTCCGAGGGGTCTAGCTGCTGAGGGTGGTGAGGAAATGGAGAACTCTGAGGATGTTGGTGGCCATTTTAATGATCTTGGGCCCCACGTTCGGCATGCCAAAGGTCTGGCGGCTTGAATGAGCCATCCCTTGCTGGGATTGGCTCAGGGACGGTAGAGCTACAGCAAGGAGATGAAATCGGAGCGCTGCGAGGAGGGCGGCGGGGGCAGCGGCCTCCATGATGACTCCACAGCCGCGGAGCCCCGAAGATCGGGCAATCTACCTAGAGGACCGACCGAAGGAGCTGAAGGAGTTTAGAGGGTCGGGGGAGTCTGACAGAACTGGATGGAGAGCTGAGAGAGCTGGAGGAATCACCTACAGTGACCCAAACCTCCCTTTGATACTACGGCGGCTGGAAAGAAGATGGGCTGCTGGGGGGAAAGTTGGGAAGTGGATGGCGTTGAATCCGGCACCCAGAGGCCCGGAGGCCAGTAAGCCACATCAAACTATCATTTAGCCCAGACTTAAGGATTGCGGTATATGACCCAGCGGTCAGCTGAGCCTGAAAACCCCCCTAAATGGACCTAGACCTGGGAAGAGCATGGAAGAATTTGCCCGGAGAAGATGGGTAGGACTATAGGGGTTGAATTGGCGTGGAAAAATGATAGGGGTGGGGAGCGATAGAGGGGGATTGGCAAATTACCATCTAGTCTCCCCCTTGGATTCGCTCCCATCCTTATGAAATAGGCCTCTCCCCATCCCTGCCTGGACTCTCTATCAGGTTGGCCCACCTTTTCATCTTTATTGATTATGGGATTTTTCTATCACCCTCCTGGATTTATTTATTATATTTGATTTCTAGCTCCTTATGCTCCTGGCTGTTTTACTCCTACCTCCCTTGGGGAAGGGAGATTGCTGGTTGGAAGGAGAAGCTGAGAGCCCAGGACAATGACTGCGGTTCCATCCACAGGGAAGGAATGTTGGCCTATGTTATCTTGCCGCTGTGATAGAACGGCTGTGGCCACCCACCTGTACTGCTACTTGCCCTGGACGCCCCATAACTGTGAGAGAGTGATGGGGCCCCAGCTTTTCCATGTCCAACTGTACTGTTTATCTCTCACCTCTATGACTCTCATTAACACCCAGAGTTCCATTTTTATTTCCTTCCCCAAGAGATCTGAATGACTTATACCTCGGCAGATCTGCTTGCGCTGCGAGATGCCCCCTCACGGCGATGGGTAGATCCGGGCAGGATGGCAAGGAATAGTCTTGAGAATGTTATCTGGGAAGAGTTTGACTCTGTGACTCCAGATGACGTGGACAGGATTTTGGGGAGACTTAATGCGACCACATGTTTACTGGACCCGTGTCCCTCCTGGTTAGTACTGGCTTCCCAGGAGGTCACACGAGGCTGGCTCCAGGGAATTATCAACGCTCTGTTGAGTGAGGGTCACTTCCCCTCTGCCTTGAAAGAGGCGGAGGTGAGGCCTCTCCTCAAGAAGCCCTCCCTGGACCCGGCAGTATTGGCTAACTACTGTCCTGTCTCCAACCTTCACTTCGTGGTGAAGATTGTTGAGAGTGTGGTCGCATGACAGTTTCCACAATTCCTGGAGGAAACGTCCTATCTAGATCTGTTCCAGTCGGGTTTCAGGCCTGGGCACAGCACGGTAACGGCATTGGTCGCGTTGGTTGATGATCTCTGGACGGCTCGGGACAGGGATTGCTCCTCTGTTCTGGTCCTATTAGATCTCTCAGCAGCTTTTGATACCATCGACCATGGTATCATGCTGCACCGGCTGGAAGAGTTGGGGATGGGTGGCACCATGTTACGGTGGTTCTCCTCCTTTCTCTCCGACCGGTCACAGTTTGTGTTGACCGGGGGGCAGAGGTCAACCTCAAGGCCTCTCATCTGTGGAGTGCCACAAGAGTCGGTCCTCTCGCTCCTTCTGTTCAACATTTATGTGAAGCTGCTGGGCGAGATCATCCGTGGCTTTGGTGGTGAGATATCACCAGTACGCTGATGACACCCAGCTGTACATCTCCACCCCAGGCCACCCCAGCGATGCCCTTGAAGTGATGGCCCAGTGCCTGGAGGCTGTACGGATCTGGATGGGGAGGAACAGGTTCAGGCTCAACCCTTCCAAGACCGAGTGGCTGTGGTTCCCGGCATCCCGATATATTCAGCTGACTCCATTGCTGACTATCGGGGGCAAGTCTGGAGAGGGCGTGCAATCTGGGTGTCCTCCTGGATACACAGCTGTCCTTGGAGGAACATCTGACAGCTGTTGCCAGGGGGACCCTTTGTCAGGTTTGCCTGATTCGCCAGGTGTGCCCCTTTCTGGATCGGGATTCCGTGTGCACAGTCACTCATGCCCTCGTCACCTCTTGCCTGGACTACTGCAATGCTCTCTACATGGGGCTCCCCTTCAGGAGCACCCGGAGGCTCCAACTGGTCCAGAATATAGCCTCACAGGTAATTACGGGAGCTGCATGACACTCCCGCATAACACCGCTCCTGCGTGAGCTGCATTGGCTCCCAGTGGTCTTCTGGGTGCGCTTCAAGGTATTGGTTACCACCTTTAAAGCACTCCATGGCATAGGACCTAGTTATCTTTGAGACCGCCTTCTGCTACCGATGACCTCCCATCGACCCGTGCGCTCCCACAGAGAGGGCCTCCTCGGGGTGCCATCAGCCAAGCAATGCAGGCTGGTGACCCCCAGGGGGAGGGCCTTCTCTGTGGGGGCTCCCACCCTCTGGAATCAATTGCCCCCAGAGATAAGGAGAATCCAAGACCTTTGTGCCTGCCGCCTTTCCCTTAAAACTTTCTTTTTTCAACAAGCCGGGCTGGCCTAACAAATCCTTTTAAATGATTTTAAATGATTTTAAATTCGTTTGTCTTTTTAAATTTTGGGCCAAATTGAGATATTTCCTTTAAATCTGTTCTTAATCTATGTATTATGTATTATGTATTTATGTGTTTTTACTTGGCTGTACACCGCCCTGAGTCCCTAGGGAGAAGGGCGGTATATAAATCTGAAGTTATATATATATAATGTATGGAGTGGAATAAATATGTGTATAATATGAATGTAGAAATGTATAATAGTAAAGATATAACTAATATATATATATATATATATATCTATACGGGGTAGGGGGAAAAAAGGAAAAGGAGGGGAAGAAGAGGGAGTAATTAATTAAGAAATAGAGGAAGAAGAGTAAAGTAATATATGGAAGACCACTATGAAACAATGCTGAAAAAGGATAAGTTATTTATATGTTGTATGTTGTGTAAATGTCAAATATGTGTTTTAATAAAACTACAATTTTAATTAAAAAATGTCTTGCACATTCTATGATAAACATATTCATATATTCTAAAGAATGTTATTTCTTTTCCCACATCTAGAAACATTTGAAAGGTAGAGAAGTTATAGATTAGAAATAAAGCCTACATTTTTGCTCAAACACCTTTTACTCATATAAGAAATTTTGGGGGAATTGGCTGAGATTATAAAAAGAAAAAAAACTTTTACAATAGGATGTCTTCTTGGGTGACAATTTGCTTCTGGGTACATTTCAAGATGATAGTTATCACCTTTAAACCTTACATGGCGGGGACCTGGTTATTTGAAGAAACGTCTCTTCCTGATCCCATCCATGTGATCCGGTAGAGCAGAGAGGCAGGGAGTGTTGTGCATCCTGTCTCTTAAGTAAGGACATCTGGTGGGACCCAGAAGAAGTGTCTTCTTTGTGATGGCTTCTTCCCTCTGGAACATCATCTGCATGGAGATAAGATTGGCTCCTACTTTGACACTCTTTTGCAAAACCCCAAGCACCCAGTTTTGCCTATAGGCCCATGGAACCCAGAGTGGGTTGGAGCCTATCAAGTGGCTCAACTGACTGAATGCTATCTTTAGGGGTATATTTTTAGCATTTGTATATTGGGTTTTTGTTTTTATTTTTTTAAGCAGCTGGGAGACATGACAGTTAATAGGTGGCCATATAAATTCTCTTAAATAATTAAACTCCTTACAATGGTATGTCATAAGTTTTTATTCAAGGATGTTCTTTGAATTTCAGTTTATAAAAGTGGTAAACTATATGGGATATTGTGCCATCAATGACGAGAAGAGAGTATCACTTGCAGAGAAGCTCAGAATAACTAGTTTCTATCTGAATTAGAGTTGCACTTTCATTACCACTTGGGTGACATGCTTGCCCATATTTATCATCCATCCATCCATCCATCCATCCATCCATCCATCCATCCATCTGCCTGCCCACCTATCTCCCTATCTACCTACTTACCTACCTACCTACCTACCTACCTACCTACCTACCTACCTACCAACCTACCTACCTATCTACCTACCTACTACTGTGTTTTCCCAAAAATAAGACCCTATCTGAAAATTAGCCCTAGCCTGATTTATCAGGGTGACCTATATTCACAGACAGTGAATTGGTGGCCATATAAATTCTCTTAAATAAATAAATAAATAAACTCCTTACAATGGTATGTCATAAGTTTTATTCAAGAACGTTCTTTGAATTTCAATTTATAAAACTGGTAAACTATGTGAGACATCGTGCCAGCGATGATGAGAACAGGAGAAGCATCACCTGTACAGAGAAGTACAGAGTAACTAGTTTCTATCTGAATTTCTTTCATTATTACTTGGCTGACATGCCTTGCCCATATCTGTCTGTCTGTCTGTCTGTCCGTCCGTCAGTCAGTCAGTCAGTCAGTCAATCTCCCTGCCTGCCTGCCTGCCTGCCTGCCTGCCTGATCTATCTATCTATCTATCTATCTATCTATCTATCTATCTATCTATCTATCTACCTACCTACCTACCTACCTACCTACCTACTACATGTCTACCTACATGTCTACCTGCATAACTCTATGCCTATCTATCCTCTCCATCTAGTGAACACTCAAAATGTTCCTCAACATTACTTCATTTTTGTAGTCCTGACCTCTGTCAGAGAGGGGTGTCCACTTTTTCTAGGATTTGAGCTGAATTTCAGCTGACTTTCTTGAAAAATGCCAGACTTCTTATTGTAAATTAATTCACGTCACTCTTTCTCATGATCATCGATCAGCATACATTTTGATGAGATAGAAGGAAGAATGCATTTCATTTCATTTCATTTTACTAAATTCCCCCTATTATTGATATCTGATAACAGGTTGCTCTGGAAATAGATTCATGGGTAGAGAGTGAATGGTTATGACCCAATGTGAAGCCCTTTTTCTAAATACATGTAAATGTACAGAATTAACAAACTCAATAAATTTGACTTTTCAAAGAACCCTAACAATAGACTAGAATATAGCTGGAAGAGACCTTGGCGGTCTTCTACTTCGGACCCCTGCTCAAGCAGGAGAACCTACACCATTTCAGACAAGTGACTGTCTAGTGTCTTCTTAACAACCTCCAGAATGGTCCTCACTGTTAGGCAGTTTCTTCTTAATTCCAGGTTGCTTCTCTCTTTGATTACTTTCCAACCATTGTTTATTGTCTTGCCCTCTGGTGCTTTGGTGAATAATTTGACCCCCTCTTCTTTGTGGCAGTCCCTAAACTGGCACTAATACTTTACGTAATCTTGATTCTATGCCTCTGTTTATACAACCCAGGATTATATAGTATTAGCTTTTTTGGCTGCTGCTGCACACTGCTGGCTCACATTCAAGTAGGACTGAAAGGTCCCTCTCACAGTTACTGTTTTTGAGCCCGGTCTTGCCTAGTCACTGCTTATACCTTTCATTTTTCCTGCCTAAATGTAAAGCTTTGCTTTTCTCCACATTAAAACTTGTTTTATTGGATACCACCCATTATTCAAGTTTGCCAAGATCTTTTTGGCTCTTGAGTTTGTCTTCTGGGGTGTTGTCCAAAACTGACATTATATAATATTGTGCTAAATACATATTCATAAAATGATAATGAGCTTGTTACTAAATTTATTTAATGTTTTATGAATTGAAAGTAGAAAAACCATAAAAATCTCACTGCAGTCATTGGACATCTCTCTCTCTCTCCCTCCTCCCCCCCACCATCTCTCTCCATACCTACCTACATATGTGTATATTTATCTATCATCCTTATTTAGGGGAACATTCACATTTTTGGAAGCCCTCGCTTTGTCAGATAGAAGTTGACTCCCCCCCACCATGATTTTGATACCATCGACCATGGTATCATGTTGCACCGGTTGGCGGGGTTGGGGGTGGGAGGCACCGTGCTGCGGTGGTTCTCCTCCTACCTCTCTGACCGGTCGCAATCTGTGTTGACAGGGGGGCAACGGTCGACCCCGAGGCACCTTGCTTGTGGGGTGCCACAAGGGTCGGTCCTTTCGCCCCTTCTGTTCAACATTTATGTAAAGCCGCTGGGTGAGATCATCCGTGGTTTTGGGGTGGAATTCCATCAGTACGCTGATGACACCCAGCTGTACATCTCCACCCCAGACCACCCCAATGATGCCCTTGAAGTGATGTCCCAGTGTCTGGAGGCCGTGCGGGCCTGGATGGGGAGAAACAGGCTCCGACTCAACCCCTCCAAGACCGAGTGGCTGTGGCTTCCGGCGTCCCGATATAGCCAGCTGATGCCATCGCTGGCTATTGGGGGTGAATCACTCGCCCCCACGGAGAGGGCTCGTAACTTGGGCGTCCTCCTGGATGCACGGCTGTCTTTGGAAGATCATTTGGCGGCCGTGGCCAGGGGGGCTTTTTATCAGGTTCGCCTGATACGCCAGTTACGCCCCTTTCTAGATCGGGACTCCCTACGCACAGTCACTCAAGCACTCGTCACTTCCCGCCTGGACTACTGTAACGCTCTCTACATGGGGCTCCCCCTGGGGTGCACCCGGAGACTTCAGCTGGTTCAGAATGCGGCCGCGCGGGGGATTATGGGGGCGACGAGGCGCTCCCATGTGACACCTCTCCTGCGCGAGCTGCACTGGCTTCCGGTGGTCTTCCGGGTGCGCTTCAAGGTGTTGGTGACCACCTTTAAAGCGCTCCATGGCTTAGGGCCGGGGTATTTACGAGACCGCCTTCTGCCACCAATAGCCTCCCACCGGCCAGTACGCTCGCCCAGAGTGAGCCTCCTCAGGGTGCCGTCCGCCAGACAATGTCGGCTGGCGACCCCCAGGGGGAGAGCCTTCTCTGTGGTGGCGCCCACCCTTTGGAACAACCTCCCCCCAGAGTTACGTACAATAACAGACCTCTGGATTTTTCGTCGGGCCCTGAAAACCCATTTATTCCAACTAGCTGGGCTGGCTTGAGTCAAACTTTTAAACTATTTTAAATTGGAACTGTTTTTAATTATGGCCAAATTATTTAATTATTTTAATCAGTTTTTTAATCTTTCTATGTCTGGATTTTACTTTGGCTGTGCACCGCCCTGAGTCCTATATTGGAGAAGGGCGGTATAGAAATTAAAACAAATAAAATAAATAAAATAAATAAATGATTACACTGTCAGGTTCTGGCTCGCTCCAGTAAAGAAAACAATTCAAACAGGCTTGCTGTGATGAATCTTTATATAGCGCTCCGGCACACTCCGACAAACACCCATGAAGATGAAAACATTGTCAGCTCTGGTTGCTCTGTGCTCCCCACCACCGTTTTAAAGGTTCCCGCTTCCCTTCTCAGCTCCACCCCACGGCCCTGCCCTCCAGCCACCCCCTGCTCGCAGCCTCCTCGTGTCAGTCAGCAATGGTGGTTTGCCATCTCCAATGTCCTGTGGCCTCGTCAGCAATGTCATTTGCATATTGCACCGAACGTCAGCTGGTCGCCTCCCAACAATGAATCAGCAGAAGACATGGCGGCATTCTGTTCCCTTTCGTCATGGGTCTGAGGCATTTCACAGCCTAGCAAAATGGTATTGGGGCTTCAAGGAAGATTCCAGTCTCATCTGTGGCTGGACTGCAGCTACTACATCGGCATTGTGCTCTGGGTGGCTTTTCCTGTGGCTGGTTCAGCTGACATACAATGAATTTCAACTTTGCTTGTATTGAAAAATGCCTTCTAATTCCAAATGAATTGAAATCACTCTTTGTTATGGTCTTTTTGAATAAACAATGAGACAGAAGAAAAAAAATACATTTATTCCATTCCACTAAATTTCCCATATTGTTGAAATCTGTTAGCAGCTTGCAATGAAAATAGATTTATGGAGACAGAGTGAATAATTATGACCCAGCATGGCAGTCTTTTTATTAAACACAGTTAAATATATGGGATTTACAAACTCAATAAATTTTCATTCCAAAGAAGTCTAAAGAATTCAAAACTGATATCCTATAATACTATGTAAAATATACATTCATAAAATGGTAATTAGCTTTTTGCTATATTTATATAGCATTGTATGAATTGGATTTATAAAAGCCATGAGAATGTATTTTCATATGGCCAACCATAATAAAATTTCATAATCATAAATTCCTATATCAATCCTTCCTTAACAGAAATAAAAATGTCAATGTTGTTAAAATTGTATATTCATTTCCTATAGACAACAATCTTCCTATTCCTTTTTTGAACAATTCAGAAACATCACATGGGGTACTAGTTCCGCTTTATGATTTGCTCCCTGTGGTTTAGCTCAGGCCGTACAACAATGATGTAGTACTTTGGCAAGAATATGCATCCAAGTAATGAAGCACTGGAGGCCAATATGGAGAAGATCTCTACAGCTATCATGGCTTTGTCTTTTGTGCTCAGATAGGCTGGAAAGAAAGAGATCCACACACTGCAAAAGGCCAACATGCTGAAGGTGATGAACTTGGCTTCATTAAAGCTGTCGGGTAATTTACGGGCAAGAAAAGCCACAATAAAGCTGGCAATGGCCAAGATACCCATGTAGCCCAAGACACAGTAAAAGAAGAAAGCTGATCCCTCGTTGCAATGTAAAATCATTTCTTGGAGCTCTGAATGCATGTCCAATGCATTCAGGGAGATGTCAACAACCAAATAATACAAATGCATGCTTGTAAGAGAGAGCGTGAGAGGACAATAGAAAAGGCCAATCTTTTCCCCACCCATCTCCTCATCTGAGATCTGGGTTTCGTGGCCATGAAAGCAACAACTACAGTGATGGTTTTGACCAGCACACTAGAAATGGCCACAGAGAAAGTGACACCAAACATTGATTGTCGGAGAAGGCAGGTCACCTTGCTAGGTTGGTTAAGGAAGAATAAAGAGGAGAGAAAACAGAGCTGAAGAGAGACAAGCAGGGTGTAAGTGAGGAACCTGTTGTTGGCTTTGACAATAGGAGTATCCCTGTACTTAACAAATGTTCCAAGCACCCAAGATGTCAGGAAGAAGAAACCAAGAGCTCCTGAAGCTAAACCAATTCCTAAAGTTTCTTTAAAATTTAGAAAGACCAGCATTTCAGGATACAGCCTTTCTTTTCTTTATTTGGATAATGATCTTCTGAACATTCAAAACAGTCATCCATTTCTGGAAGCAAAACCAAGGAATTTGTCAGCTAGGTATTCCAAATTATTAGAAATCCCTTTATTAATTTTTTGCATCCCAAACAACTATATTAAACCCTAATGAAAAATGGTAGAATGCATAATCTACCATTTTGATCTGAAATCTTCCCTTCTGGGCATGGAGCACAGTCATAGCAGCAGAACTGATTTCCCTCAATCCCCTTCTTCCAAGATCCAGGGAAACAAGGATCATTGCATCGAGAAAGTGGAGGAACCTGGTGATAAGCATAAAAGGTTTTGAAATTGGTGATATTTAAATCACATTGTTCAATTTTTCAACTTCATCAACTTAAAAAGATTTGGAAAATGCAATGATGTAGGAAAGGTCCTTTTTGAAGGGTAGGGCATGTAAATAATTGCACATAGTGGCAATCTCATGCAAAAGTTACCAGTCTAGTGATGCCTCATTCAAATTCAAACCAAAAATGCAAACATGCCTTTTACATTGTAATATCATATTGTCAATTTGAGGAATGCCTGATCATCAACAACATTTGAAAAGAATATGTCATTGTTTATTTAAAAAAAACAACAACAGAAATTAGTTTTCTAAACTGACTATGTTCAATATGCCATCATAATGTATTAATTTTAGCTGCTTCAATAGTTCAATACCTGAATAAAAGTTTGGTGCCAGACAATCCCATCTTCATTAATGAATAATTCTTTTCCTTTTGGAGCCTGGAGATCCATCTTTCCAATTCTAACTCTCTGAAAGGATCTGTTTGGAAAAGTGATCAAGTTGGTGATGTCAAATCCACCTGTTGCTTCCCCTTTCTCATTCAGGAGCACTCTCTCCCCAGCTGAATTGTTAAAAGAAATTCCTTGAACAAATGAATGGAGCTACTTGAAAGAAAATGAAAGAGAAAGGGGGTTGAATACGAAGTAGTAGCGTGGAGAGTACCATATTCAAATTTCACTGACTCCTTTTTCCCATTCCTATAACAATTATTAAATGTGTACCCTTAGAAATTTAAGAATTGATATTTCATAGAAATGTACAGTACATAGCCACTCTATTATTAATTTGATAATATTTTAAGGAAAAATAAGAATGAATAAAAGCAGAATGAAAATAGGCTATTGGATAGGAAATTAAATTTTTTTAATTCTGATTCAGGTTCATTTCTAAAACAATAATGAAAGCAAGACCATAGCTAATCTTCCCTCAATGGAATAAAGATATTTTTGAAATATGATAAATTTCCTTTAGCCAGAATTGAAAATTTGAGACTCATTATTCAATAGATAGATATGAGATAGAGATTGTTGCAAACATAAGGTTGTTCCAAAGCATGGATGCCACATCTGAAAAGAACTCTCTTTTAATTCATTTTCCTTGAATTCTGATAAAGCTCAGCTTCTCAATCTGAAAAATTCATCGACCAGGAAGAAGTATTTGGAGAGTTGATTGTTTTTGGAGGAAACAATTTAAAGTAACCTAAATTATCATTTTAAATATCTTGTATTGTACAAGCTATAATGAATTCCTACCTAATTCCTACTGATACCTGATAAAAGGTAGAGACAGGAAGTAGAGGGTCAGCCATACTGAATTTATTGTAATTCTCACTTCAAGAGGGACTTCAAGAGGGCTCATTTCAATTTCATTCGAGAGAGCTTATCAAGGATTCCATGGATTAGAATTTTCAAGGGAGGAAAAGAACCGAAGAAATTTGGGGAAATTTGAAAACAAATTGAAAAGTTAGATTATAAAAGCCCAGTCTGGCACAATTCCAATGAAGAAGAAAAACAAGAGATCTTAAAAGAAATCAGCATAGCTGAACAAACAACTCTCTGATAAACTGAAAGACACAAATGACAAATATAAGACGGGCAAATAAATAAGGCAGAATATTAGCAAATAGCTTGAAGCTGCAGAAATGAAGTCAGGAAAGCTTCAGCTCAAAATAAACTAAGGCTTGCTACTAAAGTAAAAAATAACTTTAAAAAGCATCTTTCAAGATGTAAAAATCAAGAAAAGGGTCAAGGAAATAATGGGAGAAAACAGGTTTCTTTTGCATACGTCTTTACACAAAAGAATCCAACCTATCTACACTCACATACCCGTAAAATTCAGATGAGGAATGCAAGTCAAAATAAGCAAGGAAATGGTAGGAGAACACCTATCTGCTCTAGACAAGTTCAAATTACCATGACTAGATGGATTTCACCCAAAGGTTCAGAAGGAAGTGGAAGATATGATTTCACAGCCACTGAACTATATCAAAGAATGGTTGCAGGCATGTCTAGTTTAATGAAAAGAAGGACTAGAGATGACATGACAACAGTCTTCAAATACCTAAGGAAGCGCCACAAAAAAGAGAGGGTCAACATGTTCTCCAAAGAACCTGAAGGCAGGACAAGAAGAAATTGATGGAAACTAATGAAGAAGAGAACCAAGCTAGAACTAAGGAGAAATTTCCTCACAGAACAATTAATGAGTGGTTTACCTCCAGAAATTATGGATGCTCAACTCAACATTAAGAAAAATAAGGTCGTGGCATCTGGCATTTGTCTTGTAGTCATAGTAAAAAATATGATTACAAGACAAAAAGAAGTGCTAGAAAGATTAACGGGATTTGAAATAGTTAAAAAGTTAAATATTTGGGAGTATATATCACAATTTCAAATATGAAATTATATAAAAATAATTATGAATTGTTGTGGCAAAATGTACAAAAAGTGATTGAAAGATGGAATAAATTACAGTTGTCCCTGTTGGGAAGAATTGCAGCTGTGAAAATGAATATCCTGCCAAAATTTTTATTCTTGTTTCAAAAGATACCAATACTTAAGAAAGATGCGAACGATTGAATGAATGGCAGAAAGGTTTTAATAAATTTATTTGGGCAGGGAAAAGACCAAGAGTAAAGCTTAAGATAATGCAAGATGTATGTGAAAGAGGTCTTAAAATGCCTAATTTGAGATTATATTATGATGCAGCTGTTTTATCAACAATTAGTGACTGGTTTAATTTAACGGAAGATAGAATATTGAATATTGAGGGATATGATTTATTATATGGATGGCATGCATATCTGTTGTATGATAAAAAGGCAGATAATGTTTTTAAGACTCACATATTAAGGAATGCTCTGTTGCGTGTCTGGAGAAAATACCAATATAAATTAAATCACAAGATACCTACATGGGCAATACTCAGACATGCAATAGAGAATATAAGTGTGGAACAGAAACAAGATAGGACTACATATCAGGAACTTCTTTTAATAGAAGGGAATATATTGCAATTAAAGTCTTTAAATGTATTAAGAGAAGAAAAGATAGCCCAGACTTGGTTTCAGTTACATGCGAGATGGAAAGAGGATCAGAAAATTGGTATCTTAAAAACTGATGAAAATTTGGTAAAACAAATTAGAGATCAAGGTCAATCAAATATAAAAAGGTTATATAATACATTGATATAAATAGATTCAGAAACTGAATTAGTTAAAGATTGTATGATAAAATGGACACAGAATATCCAGGAACCAATAATGATGGAAACTTGGGGAAAACATTGGGTTATAAATGTGAAATTTACACAAACACAAAACTTGAGAGAAATTTTTTATAAAATGCTTTATAGATGGCATCTAGATCCTAAAAAAATTAGCATGTATGTATCCGAACCAACAACCTAAGTGTTGGAGATGTGATTGTGATGATGCAACTTATTATCATATATGGTGGACGTGTAAAAAAGTTAAAGCTTTCTGGGTAAAAATATGGTGGATTATTCAGAAGATTTTTAAGAAAAAGATAAGTTTCACCCCAAAGTTATTTTTGCTGGGTATTATCTCAGACTGTACTGTTATTGAAACTAACTTGATGTTAAATTTAATAACGGCAGCAAAACTGTTAGTGGCGCAATATTGGAAGAAAGAAGATTTACCTACTATAGAAGAATGGACATTAAAAGTATCAAATTTAGCAGAAATGGCAAAAATCTCAGCATATTTGAAAGACCAATCACAAGAAAGATATATTGTGGACTGGAGAAGATGGGTTGATTATATTCAAAACAAATATGGGACTAAAAAGTTTCAAATAGTATATGAATGAATATTTGGATTTGAAAAGGGTTTATAGCTAGTTAGCATATGTTAGATTAAGATTGCTAAATGAAATACCCTGTATTTTACTCTGGGAAGTCGGGGGGGGGAGAAGGGGGAGGGGAAGGAGGGGTACTGGGGAGGAAGGTGGGGCTCAAAACTTGGTTAAAATGTTTGTAAAAACTTTTCAATAATAATAAAAAAAGAAAAATAAGTTCATGGCATTTCGCCCTCTCAATTCAAAGAAGTCATGACAGATTTTATTTTCTTGTGCTCCCAGGTCACTGTAGATGTGGGCTACATCTAAGAAAGTAAAAGACGCTTACTCCTGGGGAGGAAAGCTATGGCAGATCTAGACAGCATACTAAAAAGCAGAGACATCACCCTGCCAACAAAAGTGTGTATAGTAGGGCTAGGGTTTTCCCAGTTGCAATATATGGCTGTGAAAGTTGGACCATAAGGAAAGTTGCAGGGCCATCAAACCGGTCAGTCCTAGTGAAGATCAACCCTGACTGCTCTTTAGAAGGCCAGATCCTGAAGATGAAACTCAAATACTTTGGCCACCTAATGAAAAGGAAGGAGTCACTGGAGAAGAGCCTAAGGCTAGGAACAATTGAGGGCAAAAGAAGAAAGGGACTCAATGATCAGAATATGGAAAATGGGAAAACAGAACCTAGTTTTTCTGAATCTATTTCATACAGAAGAAGAAAAACGGGGTTGGAAGGGATCTTGGAAGTCTTCGACTCCAATACACTGCTCAAGGAGGACACTTAATACCATTTTAGACAAATCACTGCCCAATCACGCTGTAAAAATCTCCAGTGTTGGAGTCTCCACAACTTCCAGGGGCAAGGTTTCTACTAATTAATTATTCTCACTGTCAGGAAATTTGTCCTTATTTATAGGTTGTTTCTCATACTTGACATGTAGGAAATATTAAAACTTTGCACAATGGGTTCAAAAGATAACTCTACATCAAACTGCTTATTGAATTAAAAGAAGTGTCCAATGCAGAGAGAATACCTGACAAGCCTGGAGATCTAGATGGCCCATTGGTTTACCCATTATGGTTTTTTTTCTATTGAAACGTAATGTATACAGAGCCTGCAAAGCATGAGCCACAGCATAAACAGCATTGTAGACACTGTAGCTTTGTCCAGTCATTTCTATTTCAAACAAAGGGGCAGGAAGATCTTCTAGCTTCTTCTGCACAGGGCACGGATTACTAGGCATTTCTTCTAATTCTGGTTTTAGAAATGAACAATCAAACAATTGTTCCCAAACGTCCTGCAGAAACCCATCTCTGGAGACTGAAAGAGGATTGATGGTCTGAAGAAATTCCTTGAAACCTGCAATATCTGTTGAATGAACAGTGAAGGAAATAGCCCCATGGAACATCTGGAGATCCCAACTGATTTGAAATCCAGATAAAATTAAATCAATCTGTGCAGTCATGATCCACACCTTTCTAAACAATGCAGTTTCCTTGCTTTCAGGATCTATCATAAATGTGTAAGCTCTTAGTACAATAATTGCCCAGGATTCTCTATAGAGGAGAAATGCATTGGCTTTGCTATTCATCATATTAATGTAGATAACTGAGATTGTTTGAGAAATTCCTGAGAGGTCTTCCACGTGGGTTAGTTGGGAAAGCCTTTGTACAAATGATAAACATATTTCATTCTGTGAGAGTAACTGCTGCATTTTCTGTAAGAAATTTTCTCCATTGTTGTTAGCAACAGCAAATATTCAAATCCATGTCCACTTGAAATGGTGAAGCAGTTGGATAATCCCAATGTACTGATGGTCCTCTTTTGGGACCATGAAATAAAGTGAAGACAGCTTACTGGTCTCAAATGCATCTTGGGCTAATGAGCCGTATGTAAGCTATAAGAAAGTGGAATAGTATTCAGTTGTAATATTCAATCAAATCTATTTTGCTCTTATCTAGTTTTCCTATGAAATACATCGAAGGAACATTGTCCCTAGAATTCTTCTAAACATTACTTTAGAAAGGAGTTTCTTGGAATTAATTCAAAGACATATGCTTTAATGGGTTCACAGAGTGCTATTCCTCCCTTAGGTATGGAATGTCTTTGGATACTCACTACCGGTATTTGGTATTATCATTTCAGAAAAGTAGAACTAATTAGTAGACCATTAGCCATGCAGAACATTTTAACACAAGCCTAAGCCTAATCTTTGATGCTCATGAAATATTCCATAATAACCACATTAACAACAGCAACATGTAGAATTTCCCTCCTCAACCTCATCACAGCTTACTTGTGGCATCTTGAAGAAACCTGTAAGTTCAGCTATATAAGATGATGTTTCAAAATCCAATCCTGCAATGATAGCTATAAGGTTCTTCTGGTTGTCACATTTGTAGTTAGGGACAAATTCCTGGGATTTGAAAAGCAGGTCCAGTGTGGAGCGATAGGTCATCCTCGCATTCAGGTAACTGTCATAGATGTGGAACCCAAGAGTGATGTTAAGTAAGATCTGGTAGTCTTCATTGATCTCCTTTACAGGAAAAGCCAAGGCAAGGACGTATTGATGAAATTTGGTGATTACACTGCAAATGTTTTAAATACCCCAGTTGAAAAAGTAAGTTGACAATTAACATCATTTCGGTATGAATAACGAACAATTCTTTCTCTGACAGTAGTAAAAAAAATCATAACTTTTCTAAAATTCTGAATAATTTCTACAGCGGGATCCTTGGTGCTCAGTGAGCTTGTTTGCTTTCTTGCAGACATTTCATTATCCAAAGTATGTAATATCATCACTAGCTTCCATTGATAGTTTGGATAATGAAATGTCTGCAAGAAAAGAACCAATCTCAGAGAGCACCAAAGACAACCCCCCCCCCCATTTCAACCTTGAGCTACAAATATTCTCCTTCATTGGAATTTCTACAGAGTTCAAAATTACTTCTTACATAATATTTCCATGACTTGCAACAAATATTGTAAAATTACCTTAAGATCAATAGATGATCAACAACATGTGTGAACGTTTGAAAAAAATGCAAAGAAAATTATTTCTTCTGCCAGAATCAGATACATTTGAAAGACACAGAAAGCATAGATTACATAGAGAAAAAAAAAGATTTGCTTACAAACAGCTTTTACTAATATAAGGGGATTTTGGAGATTGATTAAGATTTTGATAGCAAAAAATATTCTTACATTGGTACATCGTAAGGATGTTCCCTAAATTTCATTTCATAAAAGTGGTAAATGATGTGGGACACCATCCCACCAATGATGAAGTCTCCAGGCTGGTACCACTCATGTGGAACAAGGAAAGCATCACTTGCAGGGCAGCTCAGAGAAACTATTCTATGCACCAAAAACATCAGAAGAAATATCTTCATGCTTTTGTTATTGTGGGGATGCTTTCTCTTCTATTCTACCCATAGGAAAGCATATATATTCCAATAGTTCATCTAAGATTAATCCAAGGATTACATTTGAGAAAGCATCTAATGAGAAAATCTATCTGATTACAAATCTGATTACAAATTTGTATCTTGAATACCACAAGGATTTGAATAGATATTTTGGCAGGAGAGAACAGAGCATAGAAACTTGAAGCAAGGAATCTGACAGAGCTCTTCATACCCCTTGTGCCAATTTCCCAGTGGTTCAAGACTTACTTTATAGCCAAACAAACACCTTGATTGCTGTTGAATTTTAATACCCTTCTGTGCAGCCTTTGATGCTTAGGCTATTTGAAGAAAATATGGTGATTTCTCTAGAAGATAATTATTTTGTTTTGATCAGATAGTAAGTGGCTTATGATTCAGCTATTTTTTTTTTAAAAAAAATAATTTATTTATTTTAAATGAGCAAAGACCAATGAAAGTAGCAGGAAGATTTGCAATAGAATATATATTAAATTGTTGAAACTGTAGAAATAAAAATAGTGCTGTTTTTCAAAATACCACATTTATTTTCTACCAATATTTTCACAACATAGAATATGAACTGATTCAGCAGATGTCACTTGTTTATTGTATTTTTTGTGAGTAGTTACAATGCAGAACCTTTTAAAAGAATTACTTTAAGTTCACTTAAAAATCTTCAAAAGATTTCTTGCTCCAAAGTTTCAAACAGTCTATTGAATGCTCCAACACTGGAAATTTTTAAGAAGATGTTGGATAACCATTTGTCTGAAGTGGTGTAGGGTTTCCTGCCTGGGAAGGGTGTTGAACTAGAAGACCTCCAAAGTCCCTTCCATCTCTTCTCTTCTCTTCTCTTCTCTTCTCTTCTCTTCTCTTCTCTTCTCTTCTCTTCTCTTCTCTTCTCTTCTCTTCTCTTCTCTTCTCTTCTCTTCTCTTCTCTTCTAGTCCAGTCCAGTCCAGTCTAGTCTAATCTAGTCTAATCTATTCCATGAAATCCAGCCTCATACTGTCCTCTGAAAATGACTGGCCATTCAAAGATCAAGCAAAGGAATGCAGCCAGCTGAGGAGACAGTGACTGTTACCCAAACAATTTGTTAGCACATAGTTGGACACTTTTTCATAATCAGAGGGTGGAAGGAAACAAGAAAAAGTTTACCATATACTTTGGGCATGAAAACCTCAGATCCAGCTTGCTTCTTCTGTAACCATTTGTCTTTCGTAAAGTATACCTTTGGCTAACCATGGGCCTAAGAGTCTTTCTTTTCTGACTGACCAGGGTGGGACAGCTGACATTTATTTCTTCTTCCAAGACTAGAAACATTTGAAAGACAGAGAAATCCTAGATCAGCAGCAGAAATAGCGATAGCAATAGCACTTACTGACTTATTGTGCTTTACAGCCCTCTCTACAAGGATGTTCTTTAAATTTCAATTCACAAAAGTGATCAACTATGTGGGACACCATGAACATAGTTGCATGCTTTGATACATGTTGAAAGAAGATTTTTTTTGTTATTATTTTTGACTTTTCTTGCAAATCTTAGTTCATTTTGAGCCTTAGATTTCCAGACTTCATTTTTGACCATAAATATTAGCCTGCAATACTGCAATATTCTCACCACTGCACCACCATATCTGCAATGAGAATTGCAGTTTCTTTATAATTTGGGCCTTTTAACCTGCCTATAGAATATCTCCCCCCCTCTCTTATCTATCTGTCTGTCTGTCTGTCCGTCCGTCCATCCATCCATCCATTCATCCATTCGTCCGACAAACAAGGGGTGTACCCTTTTTCTAGGATTTGAGCTGAATTTCAGCTGACTTTCTTGAAAAATGTCAGGCTTTTTATTTTAAACTAATTTGAATCACTCTTTCTAATGATCAGCATACACTTTGAGTAAAGCATGAAACAGAAGGCAGGATACATTTCATTTATTTCACTAAATTTCCCCTATTATTAATATCTGATAACAGGTTGCTCGGGAAATAGATTTATGGGTAGAGGGTGAATGGTTATGACTCAATATAAAACCCTTTTTTCTAAATACATGCAAATGTACAGGATTAACAAATTGAATAAATTTGACTTTTCAAAGGACCCCAACAAGTCCAAAACTGACATCATATAATATTGTGTTCAATACCTACTCATAAAATGATAATGAACCTTTCATTAAATGTATGTAGTGTTTTATGAATTGAAAGTAGAAAAACCATAAAAATGTCTCTGCAGACATTGGACATCTCCCTCCCTCACCCCCTCCCTCTCTCCATACCTACTTACATACCTATATGGTTATTTATCATCTCCATCTAGGACAGGAGTGCCAAACTCAAGGCCTCCGGCCCACAAGGTGCTTTGATTTGGCCCACGGGTCCATCCTGGAACCCACAAAGAACTGACCTGCGGTGCTTCTTCCAGCAAAATATGGAGCCCAGGGGTTCCTGACACATGTTTTTGGCCTGGATGGCCTCCTGCAGCCCTCTGCCAGAAAAAACAGTGCTCCCAACATGAGTGATGTTGAGCTGACCATGTCAACCAGGCACCCCAAGGTCAAACACAACCTTTATGCGGCCCTCAATGAAATCGGGTTTGACGCCCCTGATCTAGGGGAGAACTCACATCAGAGACAAGTGTACATTTTTCCTAGGATTTGCCCTGTATTTCACCTTTGCTTTTATAAAAAAAAATGCCTTCAAATTCCATACTGATTGAAATCACTCTTTATTGTGGTCTTTGTTCAGTACAACTTTGAATAAAGGATGAGACAGAGGAAAAATACATTCATTTCCATTTCACCAAATTTCCCGTATTATTGAAATCTGTTAACAGGTTGCAATGAAAATAGATTTATGGATAGAGTGAATGGTTATCACCCAGCATATCACTCTGCTAAAAAACTAATTCCCACAACACTGTCAAACTCTTTACTAAGATTGTATTACTGTTATTCTTCTCATCCTTCCTATTATGTATCTCCTCCCACTTATGATTATAACCATGTTGCTTGTATCTTTACAATTTATATTATTTTATTTGTTTCCTAGTATGATTTGATTGCTTATTAGTAACCTTCGACTATCACTATGTGCTCTATCTTATGATCCTTGATGAATGTATTTTTTAAATGTATTTTTTTTTCTTTTTATGTACACTGAGAGCATATACACCAAAGACAAATTTGTCCAATCACACTTGGCCAATAAATAATTCTACTCTATTCCTTTCTATTCTATTCTAAATGTATGGGATTTACAAACTCAATAAATTTTCATTTCAAAGAAGCCTAAAAAATCCAAAACTGATGTCCTATAAGGTAAGGGTAAAGGTTCCCCGCGTAATATGTGGTAGTCATTCCTGATTCTGGGGGATGCTCATCTCTGTTTCAAAGCTGAAGAGCCAGCGCTGTCTGAAGACGTCCCCGTGGTCATGTGGCCGGCATGACTAAACACCAAAGGTGCATGGAACACTGTTACCTTCCCACCAAAGGTGGTCCCTATTTTTCTACTTGCATTTTTACTGGCTTTCAAACTGCTTGGTTGGCAGAAGCTGGGGAAAATAACGGGAGCTCACCCCATTACATGGCACTGGGGTTTCAAAACACTGAACTGCCGACTTTTCAATTGACAAGATCAGCATCTTAGCCACTGAGCCACTGCATCCCTTCAGATATCCTATAATACTATGTTAAATATATATTCATAAAATGATAATTATCTTTAAACTATATTTATACAGTGGTCTATGAATTGAAAGTATAAAAGTCATGAAAATGTATCTCCAAACATTGAACATTGCTTGAGTCAATATCTGAAATTTCTTAACAGGAACCAAAAAACCTATATTTTCAAAGTCAAGTTCAACAGAAGTGTTCAAATGGGAAAAGGATTAGATTAAAGAATCTTGGAAAATGATGGAAATGCAGCAACATGAGAACTTACATTGGAATGGCCAAACATAATAAAACTTAATAATCATCAATATCCTATTTAAATTATTAAATAATAACAGAAATAAAAATGTCTGTTTCTAAACTTGTACATAATTTTCTTGTAGGCAGCAGTCTTTCTATTCCTTTTTTGAAAAGTTCTGCTAAGTCAGGGAAATCACCTTGAGTATTAGTTCCTCTTTATCAGTTGCTCCCTGTGGTTGAGATCAGGACGTAAAACAATGATGTAGCATTTTGGCAGAAATATGCATCCCAGTAATGCAGCACTGGATGCCAAGATGGAGAAGACCTCCACAGCTACCATGGCTTTGCCTTTTGTGCTTAGATAGGCTGGAAAGAAGGAAATCCAAACACTGCAAAAGGCCAACATGCTGAAGGTGATGAACTTGGCTTCATTAAAGGTGTCAGGTAATTTACGGGCAAGGAAAGCCACAATAAAGCTGGCAATGGCCAAGATACCCATGTAGCCCAAGACACAGTAGAAGAAGAAAGCTGACCCCTCATTGCACTGTAAAATCATTTTTTGGAGCTCTGAATGCATGTCCAACTCAGGGAATGGGGGAGATGTTGACAACCAAAGGATACAAATACATACCTGGAAGAGAGAGCAGAAAAGGACAGAAGAAAGAGCCAACCTTTTCCCCACCCATCTCCTCATCTGAGATCCTGGTTTCGTGGCCATGAAAGCAACAACTACAGTGATGGTTTTGGCCAGGACACTAGAAATGGCCACTGTGAAAGTGAAGCCAAAAGCTGATTGTCGGAGAAGGCAGGTCACTTTGCCAGGTTGGCTGAGGAAGAGTAAAGAGGAGAGAAAACAGAGCTGAAGAGAGACAAGCAGGATATAGGTGAGGGATCGGTTGTTGGCTTTGACAATGGGAGTATCCCTGTGCTTAATAAAAGTTCCAAGCACCCAAGATGTCAAGAAAAACAAACAAACTGCAACTGAGGCCAAACCAATTCCTAAAGATTCTTCAAAGGTTAGAAACACCACCGATTTCAGGATACAGCCTTTCTTTTCTTCATTTGGATAATGATCATCTGGACATTCAAAACAGTCATCCATATCTGAAAAGGAAATTAATGAATGTGTCACCTAGACATTCCAAATTATTCAAAAATCACTTTATTATTTATATGCATTGAAGTAGTTTATTAAAGTTTGCTTAAGTCTAATGAAAATTGGGAGAATCCCTAACCTACCATTTTGATTTGAAATCTTCCCTTCTGGGCATGGAACACAGTTATAGCAGCAGAACTGATTTCCCTCAATCCCCTTCTTCCAGGATCCAGGGAAACAGGGGTCATTACATCTAGAAAGTGGATGAACCTGGTGATAATTGTAAAATGTTTTGAAAAGGGAGATATTTAAAACAATTTGTAATTTTTGTCCTCTACACAGTGAAAATATTTTTGACTCCCAAAAAAATATTTAATTGATCAACTTCATCAACCATTTAAAAAGATGTAGAAATTACAATGATGTACAAAAGATCCTGTTTGAAGGGCAAGGTGTTTAAATAATTTAACAGGGAAACAATGTCATGGAAACATGGTCACTCTTGTGATTATAAATGGAAATGCAAATGAAATATGCAAGCAGGCTTTTATATTGTAATGTCATTTTGTCAATTTGACAAATGTTTGATCATCAACAACATTTGAAAGGAACATGTCATTGTTTATTTAAAAAAACAAAAATTGTTATCTATCTATCTATCTATCTATCTATCTATCTATCTATCTATCTATCTATCTACCTACCTACCTACCTACCTACCTACCTACCTACTACATGTCTACCTACATGTCTACCTGCATAACTCTATGCCTATCTATCCTCTCCATCTAGTGAACACTCAAAATGTTCCTCAACATTACTTCATTTTTGTAGTCCTGACCTCTGTCAGAGAGGGGTGTCCACTTTTTCTAGGATTTGAGCTGAATTTCAGCTGACTTTCTTGAAAAATGCCAGACTTCTTATTGTAAATTAATTCACGTCACTCTTTCTCATGATCATCGATCAGCATACATTTTGATGAGATAGAAGGAAGAATGCATTTCATTTCATTTCATTTTACTAAATTCCCCCTATTATTGATATCTGATAACAGGTTGCTCTGGAAATAGATTCATGGGTAGAGAGTGAATGGTTATGACCCAATGTGAAGCCCTTTTTCTAAATACATGTAAATGTACAGAATTAACAAACTCAATAAATTTGACTTTTCAAAGAACCCTAACAATAGACTAGAATATAGCTGGAAGAGACCTTGGCGGTCTTCTACTTCGGACCCCTGCTCAAGCAGGAGAACCTACACCATTTCAGACAAGTGACTGTCTAGTGTCTTCTTAACAACCTCCAGAATGGTCCTCACTGTTAGGCAGTTTCTTCTTAATTCCAGGTTGCTTCTCTCTTTGATTACTTTCCAACCATTGTTTATTGTCTTGCCCTCTGGTGCTTTGGTGAATAATTTGACCCCCTCTTCTTTGTGGCAGTCCCTAAACTGGCACTAATACTTTACGTAATCTTGATTCTATGCCTCTGTTTATACAACCCAGGATTATATAGTATTAGCTTTTTTGGCTGCTGCTGCACACTGCTGGCTCACATTCAAGTAGGACTGAAAGGTCCCTCTCACAGTTACTGTTTTTGAGCCCGGTCTTGCCTAGTCACTGCTTATACCTTTCATTTTTCCTGCCTAAATGTAAAGCTTTGCTTTTCTCCACATTAAAACTTGTTTTATTGGATACCACCCATTATTCAAGTTTGCCAAGATCTTTTTGGCTCTTGAGTTTGTCTTCTGGGGTGTTGTCCAAAACTGACATTATATAATATTGTGCTAAATACATATTCATAAAATGATAATGAGCTTGTTACTAAATTTATTTAATGTTTTATGAATTGAAAGTAGAAAAACCATAAAAATCTCACTGCAGTCATTGGACATCTCTCTCTCTCTCCCTCCTCCCCCCCACCATCTCTCTCCATACCTACCTACATATGTGTATATTTATCTATCATCCTTATTTAGGGGAACATTCACATTTTTGGAAGCCCTCGCTTTGTCAGATAGAAGTTGACTCCCCCCCACCATGATTTTGATACCATCGACCATGGTATCATGTTGCACCGGTTGGCGGGGTTGGGGGTGGGAGGCACCGTGCTGCGGTGGTTCTCCTCCTACCTCTCTGACCGGTCGCAATCTGTGTTGACAGGGGGGCAACGGTCGACCCCGAGGCACCTTGCTTGTGGGGTGCCACAAGGGTCGGTCCTTTCGCCCCTTCTGTTCAACATTTATGTAAAGCCGCTGGGTGAGATCATCCGTGGTTTTGGGGTGGAATTCCATCAGTACGCTGATGACACCCAGCTGTACATCTCCACCCCAGACCACCCCAATGATGCCCTTGAAGTGATGTCCCAGTGTCTGGAGGCCGTGCGGGCCTGGATGGGGAGAAACAGGCTCCGACTCAACCCCTCCAAGACCGAGTGGCTGTGGCTTCCGGCGTCCCGATATAGCCAGCTGATGCCATCGCTGGCTATTGGGGGTGAATCACTCGCCCCCACGGAGAGGGCTCGTAACTTGGGCGTCCTCCTGGATGCACGGCTGTCTTTGGAAGATCATTTGGCGGCCGTGGCCAGGGGGGCTTTTTATCAGGTTCGCCTGATACGCCAGTTACGCCCCTTTCTAGATCGGGACTCCCTACGCACAGTCACTCAAGCACTCGTCACTTCCCGCCTGGACTACTGTAACGCTCTCTACATGGGGCTCCCCCTGGGGTGCACCCGGAGACTTCAGCTGGTTCAGAATGCGGCCGCGCGGGGGATTATGGGGGCGACGAGGCGCTCCCATGTGACACCTCTCCTGCGCGAGCTGCACTGGCTTCCGGTGGTCTTCCGGGTGCGCTTCAAGGTGTTGGTGACCACCTTTAAAGCGCTCCATGGCTTAGGGCCGGGGTATTTACGAGACCGCCTTCTGCCACCAATAGCCTCCCACCGGCCAGTACGCTCGCCCAGAGTGAGCCTCCTCAGGGTGCCGTCCGCCAGACAATGTCGGCTGGCGACCCCCAGGGGGAGAGCCTTCTCTGTGGTGGCGCCCACCCTTTGGAACAACCTCCCCCCAGAGTTACGTACAATAACAGACCTCTGGATTTTTCGTCGGGCCCTGAAAACCCATTTATTCCAACTAGCTGGGCTGGCTTGAGTCAAACTTTTAAACTATTTTAAATTGGAACTGTTTTTAATTATGGCCAAATTATTTAATTATTTTAATCAGTTTTTTAATCTTTCTATGTCTGGATTTTACTTTGGCTGTGCACCGCCCTGAGTCCTATATTGGAGAAGGGCGGTATAGAAATTAAAACAAATAAAATAAATAAAATAAATAAATGATTACACTGTCAGGTTCTGGCTCGCTCCAGTAAAGAAAACAATTCAAACAGGCTTGCTGTGATGAATCTTTATATAGCGCTCCGGCACACTCCGACAAACACCCATGAAGATGAAAACATTGTCAGCTCTGGTTGCTCTGTGCTCCCCACCACCGTTTTAAAGGTTCCCGCTTCCCTTCTCAGCTCCACCCCACGGCCCTGCCCTCCAGCCACCCCCTGCTCGCAGCCTCCTCGTGTCAGTCAGCAATGGTGGTTTGCCATCTCCAATGTCCTGTGGCCTCGTCAGCAATGTCATTTGCATATTGCACCGAACGTCAGCTGGTCGCCTCCCAACAATGAATCAGCAGAAGACATGGCGGCATTCTGTTCCCTTTCGTCATGGGTCTGAGGCATTTCACAGCCTAGCAAAATGGTATTGGGGCTTCAAGGAAGATTCCAGTCTCATCTGTGGCTGGACTGCAGCTACTACATCGGCATTGTGCTCTGGGTGGCTTTTCCTGTGGCTGGTTCAGCTGACATACAATGAATTTCAACTTTGCTTGTATTGAAAAATGCCTTCTAATTCCAAATGAATTGAAATCACTCTTTGTTATGGTCTTTTTGAATAAACAATGAGACAGAAGAAAAAAAATACATTTATTCCATTCCACTAAATTTCCCATATTGTTGAAATCTGTTAGCAGCTTGCAATGAAAATAGATTTATGGAGACAGAGTGAATAATTATGACCCAGCATGGCAGTCTTTTTATTAAACACAGTTAAATATATGGGATTTACAAACTCAATAAATTTTCATTCCAAAGAAGTCTAAAGAATTCAAAACTGATATCCTATAATACTATGTAAAATATACATTCATAAAATGGTAATTAGCTTTTTGCTATATTTATATAGCATTGTATGAATTGGATTTATAAAAGCCATGAGAATGTATTTTCATATGGCCAACCATAATAAAATTTCATAATCATAAATTCCTATATCAATCCTTCCTTAACAGAAATAAAAATGTCAATGTTGTTAAAATTGTATATTCATTTCCTATAGACAACAATCTTCCTATTCCTTTTTTGAACAATTCAGAAACATCACATGGGGTACTAGTTCCGCTTTATGATTTGCTCCCTGTGGTTTAGCTCAGGCCGTACAACAATGATGTAGTACTTTGGCAAGAATATGCATCCAAGTAATGAAGCACTGGAGGCCAATATGGAGAAGATCTCTACAGCTATCATGGCTTTGTCTTTTGTGCTCAGATAGGCTGGAAAGAAAGAGATCCACACACTGCAAAAGGCCAACATGCTGAAGGTGATGAACTTGGCTTCATTAAAGCTGTCGGGTAATTTACGGGCAAGAAAAGCCACAATAAAGCTGGCAATGGCCAAGATACCCATGTAGCCCAAGACACAGTAAAAGAAGAAAGCTGATCCCTCGTTGCAATGTAAAATCATTTCTTGGAGCTCTGAATGCATGTCCAATGCATTCAGGGAGATGTCAACAACCAAATAATACAAATGCATGCTTGTAAGAGAGAGCGTGAGAGGACAATAGAAAAGGCCAATCTTTTCCCCACCCATCTCCTCATCTGAGATCTGGGTTTCGTGGCCATGAAAGCAACAACTACAGTGATGGTTTTGACCAGCACACTAGAAATGGCCACAGAGAAAGTGACACCAAACATTGATTGTCGGAGAAGGCAGGTCACCTTGCTAGGTTGGTTAAGGAAGAATAAAGAGGAGAGAAAACAGAGCTGAAGAGAGACAAGCAGGGTGTAAGTGAGGAACCTGTTGTTGGCTTTGACAATAGGAGTATCCCTGTACTTAACAAATGTTCCAAGCACCCAAGATGTCAGGAAGAAGAAACCAAGAGCTCCTGAAGCTAAACCAATTCCTAAAGTTTCTTTAAAATTTAGAAAGACCAGCATTTCAGGATACAGCCTTTCTTTTCTTTATTTGGATAATGATCTTCTGAACATTCAAAACAGTCATCCATTTCTGGAAGCAAAACCAAGGAATTTGTCAGCTAGGTATTCCAAATTATTAGAAATCCCTTTATTAATTTTTTGCATCCCAAACAACTATATTAAACCCTAATGAAAAATGGTAGAATGCATAATCTACCATTTTGATCTGAAATCTTCCCTTCTGGGCATGGAGCACAGTCATAGCAGCAGAACTGATTTCCCTCAATCCCCTTCTTCCAAGATCCAGGGAAACAAGGATCATTGCATCGAGAAAGTGGAGGAACCTGGTGATAAGCATAAAAGGTTTTGAAATTGGTGATATTTAAATCACATTGTTCAATTTTTCAACTTCATCAACTTAAAAAGATTTGGAAAATGCAATGATGTAGGAAAGGTCCTTTTTGAAGGGTAGGGCATGTAAATAATTGCACATAGTGGCAATCTCATGCAAAAGTTACCAGTCTAGTGATGCCTCATTCAAATTCAAACCAAAAATGCAAACATGCCTTTTACATTGTAATATCATATTGTCAATTTGAGGAATGCCTGATCATCAACAACATTTGAAAAGAATATGTCATTGTTTATTTAAAAAAAACAACAACAGAAATTAGTTTTCTAAACTGACTATGTTCAATATGCCATCATAATGTATTAATTTTAGCTGCTTCAATAGTTCAATACCTGAATAAAAGTTTGGTGCCAGACAATCCCATCTTCATTAATGAATAATTCTTTTCCTTTTGGAGCCTGGAGATCCATCTTTCCAATTCTAACTCTCTGAAAGGATCTGTTTGGAAAAGTGATCAAGTTGGTGATGTCAAATCCACCTGTTGCTTCCCCTTTCTCATTCAGGAGCACTCTCTCCCCAGCTGAATTGTTAAAAGAAATTCCTTGAACAAATGAATGGAGCTACTTGAAAGAAAATGAAAGAGAAAGGGGGTTGAATACGAAGTAGTAGCGTGGAGAGTACCATATTCAAATTTCACTGACTCCTTTTTCCCATTCCTATAACAATTATTAAATGTGTACCCTTAGAAATTTAAGAATTGATATTTCATAGAAATGTACAGTACATAGCCACTCTATTATTAATTTGATAATATTTTAAGGAAAAATAAGAATGAATAAAAGCAGAATGAAAATAGGCTATTGGATAGGAAATTAAATTTTTTTAATTCTGATTCAGGTTCATTTCTAAAACAATAATGAAAGCAAGACCATAGCTAATCTTCCCTCAATGGAATAAAGATATTTTTGAAATATGATAAATTTCCTTTAGCCAGAATTGAAAATTTGAGACTCATTATTCAATAGATAGATATGAGATAGAGATTGTTGCAAACATAAGGTTGTTCCAAAGCATGGATGCCACATCTGAAAAGAACTCTCTTTTAATTCATTTTCCTTGAATTCTGATAAAGCTCAGCTTCTCAATCTGAAAAATTCATCGACCAGGAAGAAGTATTTGGAGAGTTGATTGTTTTTGGAGGAAACAATTTAAAGTAACCTAAATTATCATTTTAAATATCTTGTATTGTACAAGCTATAATGAATTCCTACCTAATTCCTACTGATACCTGATAAAAGGTAGAGACAGGAAGTAGAGGGTCAGCCATACTGAATTTATTGTAATTCTCACTTCAAGAGGGACTTCAAGAGGGCTCATTTCAATTTCATTCGAGAGAGCTTATCAAGGATTCCATGGATTAGAATTTTCAAGGGAGGAAAAGAACCGAAGAAATTTGGGGAAATTTGAAAACAAATTGAAAAGTTAGATTATAAAAGCCCAGTCTGGCACAATTCCAATGAAGAAGAAAAACAAGAGATCTTAAAAGAAATCAGCATAGCTGAACAAACAACTCTCTGATAAACTGAAAGACACAAATGACAAATATAAGACGGGCAAATAAATAAGGCAGAATATTAGCAAATAGCTTGAAGCTGCAGAAATGAAGTCAGGAAAGCTTCAGCTCAAAATAAACTAAGGCTTGCTACTAAAGTAAAAAATAACTTTAAAAAGCATCTTTCAAGATGTAAAAATCAAGAAAAGGGTCAAGGAAATAATGGGAGAAAACAGGTTTCTTTTGCATACGTCTTTACACAAAAGAATCCAACCTATCTACACTCACATACCCGTAAAATTCAGATGAGGAATGCAAGTCAAAATAAGCAAGGAAATGGTAGGAGAACACCTATCTGCTCTAGACAAGTTCAAATTACCATGACTAGATGGATTTCACCCAAAGGTTCAGAAGGAAGTGGAAGATATGATTTCACAGCCACTGAACTATATCAAAGAATGGTTGCAGGCATGTCTAGTTTAATGAAAAGAAGGACTAGAGATGACATGACAACAGTCTTCAAATACCTAAGGAAGCGCCACAAAAAAGAGAGGGTCAACATGTTCTCCAAAGAACCTGAAGGCAGGACAAGAAGAAATTGATGGAAACTAATGAAGAAGAGAACCAAGCTAGAACTAAGGAGAAATTTCCTCACAGAACAATTAATGAGTGGTTTACCTCCAGAAATTATGGATGCTCAACTCAACATTAAGAAAAATAAGGTCGTGGCATCTGGCATTTGTCTTGTAGTCATAGTAAAAAATATGATTACAAGACAAAAAGAAGTGCTAGAAAGATTAACGGGATTTGAAATAGTTAAAAAGTTAAATATTTGGGAGTATATATCACAATTTCAAATATGAAATTATATAAAAATAATTATGAATTGTTGTGGCAAAATGTACAAAAAGTGATTGAAAGATGGAATAAATTACAGTTGTCCCTGTTGGGAAGAATTGCAGCTGTGAAAATGAATATCCTGCCAAAATTTTTATTCTTGTTTCAAAAGATACCAATACTTAAGAAAGATGCGAACGATTGAATGAATGGCAGAAAGGTTTTAATAAATTTATTTGGGCAGGGAAAAGACCAAGAGTAAAGCTTAAGATAATGCAAGATGTATGTGAAAGAGGTCTTAAAATGCCTAATTTGAGATTATATTATGATGCAGCTGTTTTATCAACAATTAGTGACTGGTTTAATTTAACGGAAGATAGAATATTGAATATTGAGGGATATGATTTATTATATGGATGGCATGCATATCTGTTGTATGATAAAAAGGCAGATAATGTTTTTAAGACTCACATATTAAGGAATGCTCTGTTGCGTGTCTGGAGAAAATACCAATATAAATTAAATCACAAGATACCTACATGGGCAATACTCAGACATGCAATAGAGAATATAAGTGTGGAACAGAAACAAGATAGGACTACATATCAGGAACTTCTTTTAATAGAAGGGAATATATTGCAATTAAAGTCTTTAAATGTATTAAGAGAAGAAAAGATAGCCCAGACTTGGTTTCAGTTACATGCGAGATGGAAAGAGGATCAGAAAATTGGTATCTTAAAAACTGATGAAAATTTGGTAAAACAAATTAGAGATCAAGGTCAATCAAATATAAAAAGGTTATATAATACATTGATATAAATAGATTCAGAAACTGAATTAGTTAAAGATTGTATGATAAAATGGACACAGAATATCCAGGAACCAATAATGATGGAAACTTGGGGAAAACATTGGGTTATAAATGTGAAATTTACACAAACACAAAACTTGAGAGAAATTTTTTATAAAATGCTTTATAGATGGCATCTAGATCCTAAAAAAATTAGCATGTATGTATCCGAACCAACAACCTAAGTGTTGGAGATGTGATTGTGATGATGCAACTTATTATCATATATGGTGGACGTGTAAAAAAGTTAAAGCTTTCTGGGTAAAAATATGGTGGATTATTCAGAAGATTTTTAAGAAAAAGATAAGTTTCACCCCAAAGTTATTTTTGCTGGGTATTATCTCAGACTGTACTGTTATTGAAACTAACTTGATGTTAAATTTAATAACGGCAGCAAAACTGTTAGTGGCGCAATATTGGAAGAAAGAAGATTTACCTACTATAGAAGAATGGACATTAAAAGTATCAAATTTAGCAGAAATGGCAAAAATCTCAGCATATTTGAAAGACCAATCACAAGAAAGATATATTGTGGACTGGAGAAGATGGGTTGATTATATTCAAAACAAATATGGGACTAAAAAGTTTCAAATAGTATATGAATGAATATTTGGATTTGAAAAGGGTTTATAGCTAGTTAGCATATGTTAGATTAAGATTGCTAAATGAAATACCCTGTATTTTACTCTGGGAAGTCGGGGGGGGGAGAAGGGGGAGGGGAAGGAGGGGTACTGGGGAGGAAGGTGGGGCTCAAAACTTGGTTAAAATGTTTGTAAAAACTTTTCAATAATAATAAAAAAAGAAAAATAAGTTCATGGCATTTCGCCCTCTCAATTCAAAGAAGTCATGACAGATTTTATTTTCTTGTGCTCCCAGGTCACTGTAGATGTGGGCTACATCTAAGAAAGTAAAAGACGCTTACTCCTGGGGAGGAAAGCTATGGCAGATCTAGACAGCATACTAAAAAGCAGAGACATCACCCTGCCAACAAAAGTGTGTATAGTAGGGCTAGGGTTTTCCCAGTTGCAATATATGGCTGTGAAAGTTGGACCATAAGGAAAGTTGCAGGGCCATCAAACCGGTCAGTCCTAGTGAAGATCAACCCTGACTGCTCTTTAGAAGGCCAGATCCTGAAGATGAAACTCAAATACTTTGGCCACCTAATGAAAAGGAAGGAGTCACTGGAGAAGAGCCTAAGGCTAGGAACAATTGAGGGCAAAAGAAGAAAGGGACTCAATGATCAGAATATGGAAAATGGGAAAACAGAACCTAGTTTTTCTGAATCTATTTCATACAGAAGAAGAAAAACGGGGTTGGAAGGGATCTTGGAAGTCTTCGACTCCAATACACTGCTCAAGGAGGACACTTAATACCATTTTAGACAAATCACTGCCCAATCACGCTGTAAAAATCTCCAGTGTTGGAGTCTCCACAACTTCCAGGGGCAAGGTTTCTACTAATTAATTATTCTCACTGTCAGGAAATTTGTCCTTATTTATAGGTTGTTTCTCATACTTGACATGTAGGAAATATTAAAACTTTGCACAATGGGTTCAAAAGATAACTCTACATCAAACTGCTTATTGAATTAAAAGAAGTGTCCAATGCAGAGAGAATACCTGACAAGCCTGGAGATCTAGATGGCCCATTGGTTTACCCATTATGGTTTTTTTTCTATTGAAACGTAATGTATACAGAGCCTGCAAAGCATGAGCCACAGCATAAACAGCATTGTAGACACTGTAGCTTTGTCCAGTCATTTCTATTTCAAACAAAGGGGCAGGAAGATCTTCTAGCTTCTTCTGCACAGGGCACGGATTACTAGGCATTTCTTCTAATTCTGGTTTTAGAAATGAACAATCAAACAATTGTTCCCAAACGTCCTGCAGAAACCCATCTCTGGAGACTGAAAGAGGATTGATGGTCTGAAGAAATTCCTTGAAACCTGCAATATCTGTTGAATGAACAGTGAAGGAAATAGCCCCATGGAACATCTGGAGATCCCAACTGATTTGAAATCCAGATAAAATTAAATCAATCTGTGCAGTCATGATCCACACCTTTCTAAACAATGCAGTTTCCTTGCTTTCAGGATCTATCATAAATGTGTAAGCTCTTAGTACAATAATTGCCCAGGATTCTCTATAGAGGAGAAATGCATTGGCTTTGCTATTCATCATATTAATGTAGATAACTGAGATTGTTTGAGAAATTCCTGAGAGGTCTTCCACGTGGGTTAGTTGGGAAAGCCTTTGTACAAATGATAAACATATTTCATTCTGTGAGAGTAACTGCTGCATTTTCTGTAAGAAATTTTCTCCATTGTTGTTAGCAACAGCAAATATTCAAATCCATGTCCACTTGAAATGGTGAAGCAGTTGGATAATCCCAATGTACTGATGGTCCTCTTTTGGGACCATGAAATAAAGTGAAGACAGCTTACTGGTCTCAAATGCATCTTGGGCTAATGAGCCGTATGTAAGCTATAAGAAAGTGGAATAGTATTCAGTTGTAATATTCAATCAAATCTATTTTGCTCTTATCTAGTTTTCCTATGAAATACATCGAAGGAACATTGTCCCTAGAATTCTTCTAAACATTACTTTAGAAAGGAGTTTCTTGGAATTAATTCAAAGACATATGCTTTAATGGGTTCACAGAGTGCTATTCCTCCCTTAGGTATGGAATGTCTTTGGATACTCACTACCGGTATTTGGTATTATCATTTCAGAAAAGTAGAACTAATTAGTAGACCATTAGCCATGCAGAACATTTTAACACAAGCCTAAGCCTAATCTTTGATGCTCATGAAATATTCCATAATAACCACATTAACAACAGCAACATGTAGAATTTCCCTCCTCAACCTCATCACAGCTTACTTGTGGCATCTTGAAGAAACCTGTAAGTTCAGCTATATAAGATGATGTTTCAAAATCCAATCCTGCAATGATAGCTATAAGGTTCTTCTGGTTGTCACATTTGTAGTTAGGGACAAATTCCTGGGATTTGAAAAGCAGGTCCAGTGTGGAGCGATAGGTCATCCTCGCATTCAGGTAACTGTCATAGATGTGGAACCCAAGAGTGATGTTAAGTAAGATCTGGTAGTCTTCATTGATCTCCTTTACAGGAAAAGCCAAGGCAAGGACGTATTGATGAAATTTGGTGATTACACTGCAAATGTTTTAAATACCCCAGTTGAAAAAGTAAGTTGACAATTAACATCATTTCGGTATGAATAACGAACAATTCTTTCTCTGACAGTAGTAAAAAAAATCATAACTTTTCTAAAATTCTGAATAATTTCTACAGCGGGATCCTTGGTGCTCAGTGAGCTTGTTTGCTTTCTTGCAGACATTTCATTATCCAAAGTATGTAATATCATCACTAGCTTCCATTGATAGTTTGGATAATGAAATGTCTGCAAGAAAAGAACCAATCTCAGAGAGCACCAAAGACAACCCCCCCCCCCATTTCAACCTTGAGCTACAAATATTCTCCTTCATTGGAATTTCTACAGAGTTCAAAATTACTTCTTACATAATATTTCCATGACTTGCAACAAATATTGTAAAATTACCTTAAGATCAATAGATGATCAACAACATGTGTGAACGTTTGAAAAAAATGCAAAGAAAATTATTTCTTCTGCCAGAATCAGATACATTTGAAAGACACAGAAAGCATAGATTACATAGAGAAAAAAAAAGATTTGCTTACAAACAGCTTTTACTAATATAAGGGGATTTTGGAGATTGATTAAGATTTTGATAGCAAAAAATATTCTTACATTGGTACATCGTAAGGATGTTCCCTAAATTTCATTTCATAAAAGTGGTAAATGATGTGGGACACCATCCCACCAATGATGAAGTCTCCAGGCTGGTACCACTCATGTGGAACAAGGAAAGCATCACTTGCAGGGCAGCTCAGAGAAACTATTCTATGCACCAAAAACATCAGAAGAAATATCTTCATGCTTTTGTTATTGTGGGGATGCTTTCTCTTCTATTCTACCCATAGGAAAGCATATATATTCCAATAGTTCATCTAAGATTAATCCAAGGATTACATTTGAGAAAGCATCTAATGAGAAAATCTATCTGATTACAAATCTGATTACAAATTTGTATCTTGAATACCACAAGGATTTGAATAGATATTTTGGCAGGAGAGAACAGAGCATAGAAACTTGAAGCAAGGAATCTGACAGAGCTCTTCATACCCCTTGTGCCAATTTCCCAGTGGTTCAAGACTTACTTTATAGCCAAACAAACACCTTGATTGCTGTTGAATTTTAATACCCTTCTGTGCAGCCTTTGATGCTTAGGCTATTTGAAGAAAATATGGTGATTTCTCTAGAAGATAATTATTTTGTTTTGATCAGATAGTAAGTGGCTTATGATTCAGCTATTTTTTTTTTAAAAAAAATAATTTATTTATTTTAAATGAGCAAAGACCAATGAAAGTAGCAGGAAGATTTGCAATAGAATATATATTAAATTGTTGAAACTGTAGAAATAAAAATAGTGCTGTTTTTCAAAATACCACATTTATTTTCTACCAATATTTTCACAACATAGAATATGAACTGATTCAGCAGATGTCACTTGTTTATTGTATTTTTTGTGAGTAGTTACAATGCAGAACCTTTTAAAAGAATTACTTTAAGTTCACTTAAAAATCTTCAAAAGATTTCTTGCTCCAAAGTTTCAAACAGTCTATTGAATGCTCCAACACTGGAAATTTTTAAGAAGATGTTGGATAACCATTTGTCTGAAGTGGTGTAGGGTTTCCTGCCTGGGAAGGGTGTTGAACTAGAAGACCTCCAAAGTCCCTTCCATCTCTTCTCTTCTCTTCTCTTCTCTTCTCTTCTCTTCTCTTCTCTTCTCTTCTCTTCTCTTCTCTTCTCTTCTCTTCTCTTCTCTTCTCTTCTAGTCCAGTCCAGTCCAGTCTAGTCTAATCTAGTCTAATCTATTCCATGAAATCCAGCCTCATACTGTCCTCTGAAAATGACTGGCCATTCAAAGATCAAGCAAAGGAATGCAGCCAGCTGAGGAGACAGTGACTGTTACCCAAACAATTTGTTAGCACATAGTTGGACACTTTTTCATAATCAGAGGGTGGAAGGAAACAAGAAAAAGTTTACCATATACTTTGGGCATGAAAACCTCAGATCCAGCTTGCTTCTTCTGTAACCATTTGTCTTTCGTAAAGTATACCTTTGGCTAACCATGGGCCTAAGAGTCTTTCTTTTCTGACTGACCAGGGTGGGACAGCTGACATTTATTTCTTCTTCCAAGACTAGAAACATTTGAAAGACAGAGAAATCCTAGATCAGCAGCAGAAATAGCGATAGCAATAGCACTTACTGACTTATTGTGCTTTACAGCCCTCTCTACAAGGATGTTCTTTAAATTTCAATTCACAAAAGTGATCAACTATGTGGGACACCGTGAACATAGTTGCATGCTTTGATACATGTTGAAAGAAGATTTTTTTTGTTATTATTTTTGACTTTTCTTGCAAATCTTAGTTCATTTTGAGCCTTAGATTTCCAGACTTCATTTTTGACCATAAATATTAGCCTGCAATACTGCAATATTCTCACCACTGCACCACCATATCTGCAATGAGAATTGCAGTTTCTTTATAATTTGGGCCTTTTAACCTGCCTATAGAATATCTCCCCCCCTCTCTTATCTATCTGTCTGTCTGTCTGTCCGTCCGTCCATCCATCCATCCATTCATCCATTCGTCCGACAAACAAGGGGTGTACCCTTTTTCTAGGATTTGAGCTGAATTTCAGCTGACTTTCTTGAAAAATGTCAGGCTTTTTATTTTAAACTAATTTGAATCACTCTTTCTAATGATCAGCATACACTTTGAGTAAAGCATGAAACAGAAGGCAGGATACATTTCATTTATTTCACTAAATTTCCCCTATTATTAATATCTGATAACAGGTTGCTCGGGAAATAGATTTATGGGTAGAGGGTGAATGGTTATGACTCAATATAAAACCCTTTTTTCTAAATACATGCAAATGTACAGGATTAACAAATTGAATAAATTTGACTTTTCAAAGGACCCCAACAAGTCCAAAACTGACATCATATAATATTGTGTTCAATACCTACTCATAAAATGATAATGAACCTTTCATTAAATGTATGTAGTGTTTTATGAATTGAAAGTAGAAAAACCATAAAAATGTCTCTGCAGACATTGGACATCTCCCTCCCTCACCCCCTCCCTCTCTCCATACCTACTTACATACCTATATGGTTATTTATCATCTCCATCTAGGACAGGAGTGCCAAACTCAAGGCCTCCGGCCCACAAGGTGCTTTGATTTGGCCCACGGGTCCATCCTGGAACCCACAAAGAACTGACCTGCGGTGCTTCTTCCAGCAAAATATGGAGCCCAGGGGTTCCTGACACATGTTTTTGGCCTGGATGGCCTCCTGCAGCCCTCTGCCAGAAAAAACAGTGCTCCCAACATGAGTGATGTTGAGCTGACCATGTCAACCAGGCACCCCAAGGTCAAACACAACCTTTATGCGGCCCTCAATGAAATCGGGTTTGACGCCCCTGATCTAGGGGAGAACTCACATCAGAGACAAGTGTACATTTTTCCTAGGATTTGCCCTGTATTTCACCTTTGCTTTTATAAAAAAAAATGCCTTCAAATTCCATACTGATTGAAATCACTCTTTATTGTGGTCTTTGTTCAGTACAACTTTGAATAAAGGATGAGACAGAGGAAAAATACATTCATTTCCATTTCACCAAATTTCCCGTATTATTGAAATCTGTTAACAGGTTGCAATGAAAATAGATTTATGGATAGAGTGAATGGTTATCACCCAGCATATCACTCTGCTAAAAAACTAATTCCCACAACACTGTCAAACTCTTTACTAAGATTGTATTACTGTTATTCTTCTCATCCTTCCTATTATGTATCTCCTCCCACTTATGATTATAACCATGTTGCTTGTATCTTTACAATTTATATTATTTTATTTGTTTCCTAGTATGATTTGATTGCTTATTAGTAACCTTCGACTATCACTATGTGCTCTATCTTATGATCCTTGATGAATGTATTTTTTAAATGTATTTTTTTTTCTTTTTATGTACACTGAGAGCATATACACCAAAGACAAATTTGTCCAATCACACTTGGCCAATAAATAATTCTACTCTATTCCTTTCTATTCTATTCTAAATGTATGGGATTTACAAACTCAATAAATTTTCATTTCAAAGAAGCCTAAAAAATCCAAAACTGATGTCCTATAAGGTAAGGGTAAAGGTTCCCCGCGTAATATGTGGTAGTCATTCCTGATTCTGGGGGATGCTCATCTCTGTTTCAAAGCTGAAGAGCCAGCGCTGTCTGAAGACGTCCCCGTGGTCATGTGGCCGGCATGACTAAACACCAAAGGTGCATGGAACACTGTTACCTTCCCACCAAAGGTGGTCCCTATTTTTCTACTTGCATTTTTACTGGCTTTCAAACTGCTTGGTTGGCAGAAGCTGGGGAAAATAACGGGAGCTCACCCCATTACATGGCACTGGGGTTTCAAAACACTGAACTGCCGACTTTTCAATTGACAAGATCAGCATCTTAGCCACTGAGCCACTGCATCCCTTCAGATATCCTATAATACTATGTTAAATATATATTCATAAAATGATAATTATCTTTAAACTATATTTATACAGTGGTCTATGAATTGAAAGTATAAAAGTCATGAAAATGTATCTCCAAACATTGAACATTGCTTGAGTCAATATCTGAAATTTCTTAACAGGAACCAAAAAACCTATATTTTCAAAGTCAAGTTCAACAGAAGTGTTCAAATGGGAAAAGGATTAGATTAAAGAATCTTGGAAAATGATGGAAATGCAGCAACATGAGAACTTACATTGGAATGGCCAAACATAATAAAACTTAATAATCATCAATATCCTATTTAAATTATTAAATAATAACAGAAATAAAAATGTCTGTTTCTAAACTTGTACATAATTTTCTTGTAGGCAGCAGTCTTTCTATTCCTTTTTTGAAAAGTTCTGCTAAGTCAGGGAAATCACCTTGAGTATTAGTTCCTCTTTATCAGTTGCTCCCTGTGGTTGAGATCAGGACGTAAAACAATGATGTAGCATTTTGGCAGAAATATGCATCCCAGTAATGCAGCACTGGATGCCAAGATGGAGAAGACCTCCACAGCTACCATGGCTTTGCCTTTTGTGCTTAGATAGGCTGGAAAGAAGGAAATCCAAACACTGCAAAAGGCCAACATGCTGAAGGTGATGAACTTGGCTTCATTAAAGGTGTCAGGTAATTTACGGGCAAGGAAAGCCACAATAAAGCTGGCAATGGCCAAGATACCCATGTAGCCCAAGACACAGTAGAAGAAGAAAGCTGACCCCTCATTGCACTGTAAAATCATTTTTTGGAGCTCTGAATGCATGTCCAACTCAGGGAATGGGGGAGATGTTGACAACCAAAGGATACAAATACATACCTGGAAGAGAGAGCAGAAAAGGACAGAAGAAAGAGCCAACCTTTTCCCCACCCATCTCCTCATCTGAGATCCTGGTTTCGTGGCCATGAAAGCAACAACTACAGTGATGGTTTTGGCCAGGACACTAGAAATGGCCACTGTGAAAGTGAAGCCAAAAGCTGATTGTCGGAGAAGGCAGGTCACTTTGCCAGGTTGGCTGAGGAAGAGTAAAGAGGAGAGAAAACAGAGCTGAAGAGAGACAAGCAGGATATAGGTGAGGGATCGGTTGTTGGCTTTGACAATGGGAGTATCCCTGTGCTTAATAAAAGTTCCAAGCACCCAAGATGTCAAGAAAAACAAACAAACTGCAACTGAGGCCAAACCAATTCCTAAAGATTCTTCAAAGGTTAGAAACACCACCGATTTCAGGATACAGCCTTTCTTTTCTTCATTTGGATAATGATCATCTGGACATTCAAAACAGTCATCCATATCTGAAAAGGAAATTAATGAATGTGTCACCTAGACATTCCAAATTATTCAAAAATCACTTTATTATTTATATGCATTGAAGTAGTTTATTAAAGTTTGCTTAAGTCTAATGAAAATTGGGAGAATCCCTAACCTACCATTTTGATTTGAAATCTTCCCTTCTGGGCATGGAACACAGTTATAGCAGCAGAACTGATTTCCCTCAATCCCCTTCTTCCAGGATCCAGGGAAACAGGGGTCATTACATCTAGAAAGTGGATGAACCTGGTGATAATTGTAAAATGTTTTGAAAAGGGAGATATTTAAAACAATTTGTAATTTTTGTCCTCTACACAGTGAAAATATTTTTGACTCCCAAAAAAATATTTAATTGATCAACTTCATCAACCATTTAAAAAGATGTAGAAATTACAATGATGTACAAAAGATCCTGTTTGAAGGGCAAGGTGTTTAAATAATTTAACAGGGAAACAATGTCATGGAAACATGGTCACTCTTGTGATTATAAATGGAAATGCAAATGAAATATGCAAGCAGGCTTTTATATTGTAATGTCATTTTGTCAATTTGACAAATGTTTGATCATCAACAACATTTGAAAGGAACATGTCATTGTTTATTTAAAAAAACAAAAATTGTTATCTATCTATCTATCTATCTATCTATCTATCTATCTATCTATCTACCTACCTACCTACCTACCTACCTACCTACCTACTACATGTCTACCTACATGTCTACCTGCATAACTCTATGCCTATCTATCCTCTCCATCTAGTGAACACTCAAAATGTTCCTCAACATTACTTCATTTTTGTAGTCCTGACCTCTGTCAGAGAGGGGTGTCCACTTTTTCTAGGATTTGAGCTGAATTTCAGCTGACTTTCTTGAAAAATGCCAGACTTCTTATTGTAAATTAATTCACGTCACTCTTTCTCATGATCATCGATCAGCATACATTTTGATGAGATAGAAGGAAGAATGCATTTCATTTCATTTCATTTTACTAAATTCCCCCTATTATTGATATCTGATAACAGGTTGCTCTGGAAATAGATTCATGGGTAGAGAGTGAATGGTTATGACCCAATGTGAAGCCCTTTTTCTAAATACATGTAAATGTACAGAATTAACAAACTCAATAAATTTGACTTTTCAAAGAACCCTAACAATAGACTAGAATATAGCTGGAAGAGACCTTGGCGGTCTTCTACTTCGGACCCCTGCTCAAGCAGGAGAACCTACACCATTTCAGACAAGTGACTGTCTAGTGTCTTCTTAACAACCTCCAGAATGGTCCTCACTGTTAGGCAGTTTCTTCTTAATTCCAGGTTGCTTCTCTCTTTGATTACTTTCCAACCATTGTTTATTGTCTTGCCCTCTGGTGCTTTGGTGAATAATTTGACCCCCTCTTCTTTGTGGCAGTCCCTAAACTGGCACTAATACTTTACGTAATCTTGATTCTATGCCTCTGTTTATACAACCCAGGATTATATAGTATTAGCTTTTTTGGCTGCTGCTGCACACTGCTGGCTCACATTCAAGTAGGACTGAAAGGTCCCTCTCACAGTTACTGTTTTTGAGCCCGGTCTTGCCTAGTCACTGCTTATACCTTTCATTTTTCCTGCCTAAATGTAAAGCTTTGCTTTTCTCCACATTAAAACTTGTTTTATTGGATACCACCCATTATTCAAGTTTGCCAAGATCTTTTTGGCTCTTGAGTTTGTCTTCTGGGGTGTTGTCCAAAACTGACATTATATAATATTGTGCTAAATACATATTCATAAAATGATAATGAGCTTGTTACTAAATTTATTTAATGTTTTATGAATTGAAAGTAGAAAAACCATAAAAATCTCACTGCAGTCATTGGACATCTCTCTCTCTCTCCCTCCTCCCCCCCACCATCTCTCTCCATACCTACCTACATATGTGTATATTTATCTATCATCCTTATTTAGGGGAACATTCACATTTTTGGAAGCCCTCGCTTTGTCAGATAGAAGTTGACTCCCCCCCACCATGATTTTGATACCATCGACCATGGTATCATGTTGCACCGGTTGGCGGGGTTGGGGGTGGGAGGCACCGTGCTGCGGTGGTTCTCCTCCTACCTCTCTGACCGGTCGCAATCTGTGTTGACAGGGGGGCAACGGTCGACCCCGAGGCACCTTGCTTGTGGGGTGCCACAAGGGTCGGTCCTTTCGCCCCTTCTGTTCAACATTTATGTAAAGCCGCTGGGTGAGATCATCCGTGGTTTTGGGGTGGAATTCCATCAGTACGCTGATGACACCCAGCTGTACATCTCCACCCCAGACCACCCCAATGATGCCCTTGAAGTGATGTCCCAGTGTCTGGAGGCCGTGCGGGCCTGGATGGGGAGAAACAGGCTCCGACTCAACCCCTCCAAGACCGAGTGGCTGTGGCTTCCGGCGTCCCGATATAGCCAGCTGATGCCATCGCTGGCTATTGGGGGTGAATCACTCGCCCCCACGGAGAGGGCTCGTAACTTGGGCGTCCTCCTGGATGCACGGCTGTCTTTGGAAGATCATTTGGCGGCCGTGGCCAGGGGGGCTTTTTATCAGGTTCGCCTGATACGCCAGTTACGCCCCTTTCTAGATCGGGACTCCCTACGCACAGTCACTCAAGCACTCGTCACTTCCCGCCTGGACTACTGTAACGCTCTCTACATGGGGCTCCCCCTGGGGTGCACCCGGAGACTTCAGCTGGTTCAGAATGCGGCCGCGCGGGGGATTATGGGGGCGACGAGGCGCTCCCATGTGACACCTCTCCTGCGCGAGCTGCACTGGCTTCCGGTGGTCTTCCGGGTGCGCTTCAAGGTGTTGGTGACCACCTTTAAAGCGCTCCATGGCTTAGGGCCGGGGTATTTACGAGACCGCCTTCTGCCACCAATAGCCTCCCACCGGCCAGTACGCTCGCCCAGAGTGAGCCTCCTCAGGGTGCCGTCCGCCAGACAATGTCGGCTGGCGACCCCCAGGGGGAGAGCCTTCTCTGTGGTGGCGCCCACCCTTTGGAACAACCTCCCCCCAGAGTTACGTACAATAACAGACCTCTGGATTTTTCGTCGGGCCCTGAAAACCCATTTATTCCAACTAGCTGGGCTGGCTTGAGTCAAACTTTTAAACTATTTTAAATTGGAACTGTTTTTAATTATGGCCAAATTATTTAATTATTTTAATCAGTTTTTTAATCTTTCTATGTCTGGATTTTACTTTGGCTGTGCACCGCCCTGAGTCCTATATTGGAGAAGGGCGGTATAGAAATTAAAACAAATAAAATAAATAAAATAAATAAATGATTACACTGTCAGGTTCTGGCTCGCTCCAGTAAAGAAAACAATTCAAACAGGCTTGCTGTGATGAATCTTTATATAGCGCTCCGGCACACTCCGACAAACACCCATGAAGATGAAAACATTGTCAGCTCTGGTTGCTCTGTGCTCCCCACCACCGTTTTAAAGGTTCCCGCTTCCCTTCTCAGCTCCACCCCACGGCCCTGCCCTCCAGCCACCCCCTGCTCGCAGCCTCCTCGTGTCAGTCAGCAATGGTGGTTTGCCATCTCCAATGTCCTGTGGCCTCGTCAGCAATGTCATTTGCATATTGCACCGAACGTCAGCTGGTCGCCTCCCAACAATGAATCAGCAGAAGACATGGCGGCATTCTGTTCCCTTTCGTCATGGGTCTGAGGCATTTCACAGACTAGCAAAATGGTATTGGGGCTTCAAGGAAGATTCCAGTCTCATCTGTGGCTGGACTGCAGCTACTACATCGGCATTGTGCTCTGGGTGGCTTTTCCTGTGGCTGGTTCAGCTGACATACAATGAATTTCAACTTTGCTTGTATTGAAAAATGCCTTCTAATTCCAAATGAATTGAAATCACTCTTTGTTATGGTCTTTTTGAATAAACAATGAGACAGAAGAAAAAAAATACATTTATTCCATTCCACTAAATTTCCCATATTGTTGAAATCTGTTAGCAGCTTGCAATGAAAATAGATTTATGGAGACAGAGTGAATAATTATGACCCAGCATGGCAGTCTTTTTATTAAACACAGTTAAATATATGGGATTTACAAACTCAATAAATTTTCATTCCAAAGAAGTCTAAAGAATTCAAAACTGATATCCTATAATACTATGTAAAATATACATTCATAAAATGGTAATTAGCTTTTTGCTATATTTATATAGCATTGTATGAATTGGATTTATAAAAGCCATGAGAATGTATTTTCATATGGCCAACCATAATAAAATTTCATAATCATAAATTCCTATATCAATCCTTCCTTAACAGAAATAAAAATGTCAATGTTGTTAAAATTGTATATTCATTTCCTATAGACAACAATCTTCCTATTCCTTTTTTGAACAATTCAGAAACATCACATGGGGTACTAGTTCCGCTTTATGATTTGCTCCCTGTGGTTTAGCTCAGGCCGTACAACAATGATGTAGTACTTTGGCAAGAATATGCATCCAAGTAATGAAGCACTGGAGGCCAATATGGAGAAGATCTCTACAGCTATCATGGCTTTGTCTTTTGTGCTCAGATAGGCTGGAAAGAAAGAGATCCACACACTGCAAAAGGCCAACATGCTGAAGGTGATGAACTTGGCTTCATTAAAGCTGTCGGGTAATTTACGGGCAAGAAAAGCCACAATAAAGCTGGCAATGGCCCAGATACCCATGTAGCCCAAGACACAGTAAAAGAAGAAAGCTGATCCCTCGTTGCAATGTAAAATCATTTCTTGGAGCTCTGAATGCATGTCCAATGCATTCAGGGAGATGTCAACAACCAAATAATACAAATGCATGCTTGTAAGAGAGAGCGTGAGAGGACAATAGAAAAGGCCAATCTTTTCCCCACCCATCTCCTCATCTGAGATCTGGGTTTCGTGGCCATGAAAGCAACAACTACAGTGATGGTTTTGACCAGCACACTAGAAATGGCCACAGAGAAACATCTCTGTTTCAAAGCTGAAGAGCCAGCGCTGTCTGAAGACGTCCCCGTGGTCATGTGGCCGGCATGACTAAACACCAAAGGTGCATGGAACACTGTTACCTTCCCACCAAAGGTGGTCCCTATTTTTCTACTTGCATTTTTACTGGCTTTCAAACTGCTTGGTTGGCAGAAGCTGGGGAAAATAACGGGAGCTCACCCCATTACATGGCACTGGGGTTTCAAAACACTGAACTGCCGACTTTTCAATTGACAAGATCAGCATCTTAGCCACTGAGCCACTGCATCCCTTCAGATATCCTATAATACTATGTTAAATATATATTCATAAAATGATAATTATCTTTAAACTATATTTATACAGTGGTCTATGAATTGAAAGTATAAAAGTCATGAAAATGTATCTCCAAACATTGAACATTGCTTGAGTCAATATCTGAAATTTCTTAACAGGAACCAAAAAACCTATATTTTCAAAGTCAAGTTCAACAGAAGTGTTCAAATGGGAAAAGGATTAGATTAAAGAATCTTGGAAAATGATGGAAATGCAGCAACATGAGAACTTACATTGGAATGGCCAAACATAATAAAACTTAATAATCATCAATATCCTATTTAAATTATTAAATAATAACAGAAATAAAAATGTCTGTTTCTAAACTTGTACATAATTTTCTTGTAGGCAGCAGTCTTTCTATTCCTTTTTTGAAAAGTTCTGCTAAGTCAGGGAAATCACCTTGAGTATTAGTTCCTCTTTATCAGTTGCTCCCTGTGGTTGAGATCAGGACGTAAAACAATGATGTAGCATTTTGGCAGAAATATGCATCCCAGTAATGCAGCACTGGATGCCAAGATGGAGAAGACCTCCACAGCTACCATGGCTTTGCCTTTTGTGCTTAGATAGGCTGGAAAGAAGGAAATCCAAACACTGCAAAAGGCCAACATGCTGAAGGTGATGAACTTGGCTTCATTAAAGGTGTCAGGTAATTTACGGGCAAGGAAAGCCACAATAAAGCTGGCAATGGCCAAGATACCCATGTAGCCCAAGACACAGTAGAAGAAGAAAGCTGACCCCTCATTGCACTGTAAAATCATTTTTTGGAGCTCTGAATGCATGTCCAACTCAGGGAATGGGGGAGATGTTGACAACCAAAGGATACAAATACATACCTGGAAGAGAGAGCAGAAAAGGACAGAAGAAAGAGCCAACCTTTTCCCCACCCATCTCCTCATCTGAGATCCTGGTTTCGTGGCCATGAAAGCAACAACTACAGTGATGGTTTTGGCCAGGACACTAGAAATGGCCACTGTGAAAGTGAAGCCAAAAGCTGATTGTCGGAGAAGGCAGGTCACTTTGCCAGGTTGGCTGAGGAAGAGTAAAGAGGAGAGAAAACAGAGCTGAAGAGAGACAAGCAGGATATAGGTGAGGGATCGGTTGTTGGCTTTGACAATGGGAGTATCCCTGTGCTTAATAAAAGTTCCAAGCACCCAAGATGTCAAGAAAAACAAACAAACTGCAACTGAGGCCAAACCAATTCCTAAAGATTCTTCAAAGGTTAGAAACACCACCGATTTCAGGATACAGCCTTTCTTTTCTTCATTTGGATAATGATCATCTGGACATTCAAAACAGTCATCCATATCTGAAAAGGAAATTAATGAATGTGTCACCTAGACATTCCAAATTATTCAAAAATCACTTTATTATTTATATGCATTGAAGTAGTTTATTAAAGTTTGCTTAAGTCTAATGAAAATTGGGAGAATCCCTAACCTACCATTTTGATTTGAAATCTTCCCTTCTGGGCATGGAACACAGTTATAGCAGCAGAACTGATTTCCCTCAATCCCCTTCTTCCAGGATCCAGGGAAACAGGGGTCATTACATCTAGAAAGTGGATGAACCTGGTGATAATTGTAAAATGTTTTGAAAAGGGAGATATTTAAAACAATTTGTAATTTTTGTCCTCTACACAGTGAAAATATTTTTGACTCCCAAAAAAATATTTAATTGATCAACTTCATCAACCATTTAAAAAGATGTAGAAATTACAATGATGTACAAAAGATCCTGTTTGAAGGGCAAGGTGTTTAAATAATTTAACAGGGAAACAATGTCATGGAAACATGGTCACTCTTGTGATTATAAATGGAAATGCAAATGAAATATGCAAGCAGGCTTTTATATTGTAATGTCATTTTGTCAATTTGACAAATGTTTGATCATCAACAACATTTGAAAGGAACATGTCATTGTTTATTTAAAAAAACAAAAATTGTATTTCTAAACAGATTGCATCCAGTATGGGAGCATAGTTAATTAATCATAGCCAATTCAGTAGTTCAATACCTGATTAAAAGCTGGGTGCCAGACAATCACATCTTCATCAATGAATAATTCTTTCCCTTTTGGAGCACTGGGATCCATCTTTCCAACTTTGACTCTCTGAAAGGATCTATTTGGAAAAGTGATCAAGTTGGTGATATCGAATCCACCTGTTGCTTCCCCTTTCTCATTCAGGAATACTGTCTCCCCAGCTGAATTGTTGAAAGAAATGCCTTGAAGAAATGAATGGAGCTACTTGAAAGAGAATGAAAGAGAAAGGGGGTTGAATAGAATGTAATAGAAAGGCCATAACAATTACTAAATATGTACATTTAGAAATTAGATAATTGGTATTTCATAGAAATGTATATGGCTACTCTATTATAAGAATGAACCAAAGCAGAATGAATATAGGCTATTGGGATTATTCAAATTCCTTCAATTATTTAAGCAATAAATAATATTCCCTCAGTGGTATAAATATATTTGATAATCTGAAATATGACAAATTTCCTTTAGCCAGATTTGAAAATTTGAGACTCATTCTTCAATACTGTGTTTCTCCAAAATGACCCCCGAAAAAATGATTAGGCCTTCTTTTTGGAGGGTTCTAATTATTGACTCACCTCATGGCGGTGGCACTGACAGCCCCACCCAGCAGGAGTCTGCAACTGGCTCACTTCTTCTGCGGCTGCTTGCCGCCACTCACATGCATCGCCCTGGCCTCTGTTTCATCTTCAGATGCCTGCCACATCGATCCAGAGCTCTATTATCAGCTGCAGATGCCTTCTGGCAGGCATCTCTAGGTTAAACAGAGGCCAGGGCAATGCGGGTGAGTGGCAGCAAGCGGCCGCAAAAGATGTGGCCAGAGAAGGTGAGGCAGGTGTTGGGGTGTCCGAGGCCTGGTAAGTAGGGCATCTCCAACCCCCCATTCCCTTCCTAACTTATTTTTACCTTTGTGCCTCGCCCCACCCCCTGCATCCTTCATTGGGTGTGGTCTTAATTAGGAATATTTTTTTGGGGGGGGGCTTAATCTGATTGCATGTGCTCATAAATGTGAAAGAGCTTCTTTTCAAGGTGGGTCATCTATTTGGAGAAATACAGCAGATAGATGTAAGATGGAGATTATTGCAAAGAAAGCATTATTGTTAGATAGATAGATAGATAGATAGATAGATAGATAGATAGATAGATAGAGAGAGAGAGACAGAGAGAGAGAGAGAAACACAGAGAGAGAGATATATGATAGATATTATTCTAAAGCACAGATGCTACATCTGAACAGAAACATCTTCTAATTCAGCGGTTCTCAACCTGGGGGTCGTGACCCCTTTGGGGGTCGAACGGCCATTTCACAGGGGTTGCCAAAGCCCTCTCTTGCCCCCCATGCCTTCACTCACCCTCACCCTCACCCTCTGCCTCTCTTGGATGGCCGGTCGCCGGTCGCTAACCCAGCCCACTCCCAATCTATTGCTGCCTCCAGAGTCCCAGCTGATGGCTAGAGGGAAAAAAACTGTTTAAATTCTTGCCACGGGGCTTCAAAGGGCCGCCCTACAGCTGATCAGTCTTAAAAAGAAACAAATGAATAGACCGGTGCCTGCAAAAATAGAAAAAACAGCCCCTTCCAGCTGCAGCATAGGTTAATTACCATAAGTTGATTGGATCAGCCTCCCAACTCTCAGCTGATTTGCTCTCAGCTGTTTTACAGAGGGCTCTGTGGCTAGGTAGCTGCAAAGAGGTAAATTCCTGGAGCAGATTTTTTTTCCCCTAGCTATGCTGAAAAAGCAAAACTGAAAGTAAAGCAGGGTCTTCGCTGCAACGTGACAAAATGAGGCAGAGAGTGATTTCTTTTTCTTTTTCCTCACCAAAAAAGATAGGTGCAAAACTCCAAACAATGGGAAATTTAGGGCAAAAGAGGAGGTTCAAGATTTTAAAACATAAAAGAAAAAAAGCTCTATTTAACTAGGGAATTGTAATAATTGAGATATTATTAATTGTATATTGTGTTGAAAGCAGAAATGGTTAAATTGTGGTTTGGAGGAATATATGGGGAAAATTATTTGGTTTATTATTATTGGTAAATATAATTAATTGATTTGTAAGAAATTGGATTGCATGGAAATAATTGGAATATTCATGTTCATATTGATTAATATACAAAAAAGATAGTTGTATAACTAATTGATTTATATTAAAATGTTGAATTTGTATTAAACAACTGTATTACATAATTACATAATTAACCAATGTGAGGATGGATATAAAAATAGATGACAGTGCGAAGGGGTATAATATAGAATAGAAGAGAAAAATTGAATTTGATTAAGATTAGAGATGAGGATGAAGGGTAATATTGTTTTTATAAAAAAATAGATGAGGAATAAATATGGTAAAAAGGAAATATAGAAATTGTAAATTTAATTGAAATGACTAAACCCTGTGTTGGAAGAAATATCTTTCTGGGTTCTGTTCCAAGTGGGGAAAAAGACACTGGAAACATGGAGACTGCTTAGAAAGATGGTTTAATGGTGGACAGGATCACATGGTTTGAGTTTCTGACAGAAAAGGGCAGATACAGTAAATCCTCGGGTATTTATGCTCTCTCTGGCTTTCAATTTCTTGGGGCCCCGAAAGAGTATCCTGATTGGTTGTCAGACACCCAGGGGGCGGGGGTCTTAGCTAGCCTTGCTGGCTGATGGTCACATGTGCTTCCCAGATCATATGCTTCCCAGGTCACGTGTGGTGAGTTTCGGTTGCTAGATGGGGCCCATTGTGTTAGTTTCTGTTGCTATTGTGTTGCAAATGTCCTTTGACAAAGGATTGGCTTTCTGCCTCTGGCCCATTAACAAAGGGTGGGGGGCAGGAAGGTGGGAGCTGCTTTGTCTGTAAAATATGCTTTTCCATTTCTCATCCAGGGAAATATAATATTGTGCCTTTTTAATATTTCCAAAAATATTTCATTCTTCTAGGAAAGGGGTGGGTGCTAACCTCCTAAAACTGTTTAAATTTGTGAACCGGCCAAATACTCTGTTCAAAGAAAATACATTGTATGTTTGTATGTGTGTTTCTAATTATTGCTATTTATTCATATTTGTTCTCTTTTATTCTTTAAAGTTTAACAATTCATTCTTTATCTTAATAGCAATAGCAAATAGCTCAGTCTTGCAAAAATGAAGTCAGGAAAGCTAAGGCTCAAAATAAACTTCTTTATCTGTGTCTATTTTATAAAGAACAGAATAACAGAGATGAAAGGGAACTTAGAGGTTTTCTAGTCCAATACACTGCTCAAGGAGGAGACCTTATACTATGCATCCATAACTTCTGAAGGCAAGCTTTTCCACTAATTAATTATTATCACTGTCAGGAAATTTCTGTTTATTTCTAGATAGTTTCTCATACTTAACTTGACTCCACACATAGAAAATATTATGACTTTCCACAGGGGGGTTAAAAGATAACTCTACATCAAACTGCTCATTGAAATAAAAGAAGTTTCCAATGCAAAGAGAATACCTGATAAGCCTGGAAATTTGAGTGGTCAGATTTTTTACCCATCATAGCTTTTTTTCTATTGAAACGTAATGTGTACAGAGCCTGCAAAGCATGAGCCACAGCATAAACAGCATTGTAGACACTGTAGCTGTGGCCAGTCATTTCTATTTCAAACAAAGGGGCAGGAAGATCTTCTAGCTTCTTCTGCACAGGGCATGGATTACTAGGCATTTCTTCTAATTCTGGTTTTAGAAATGAACAATCAAACAATTGTTCCCAAACGTCCTGCAGAAACCCATCTCTGGAGACTGAAAGAGGATTGATGGTCTGAAGAAATTCCTTGAAACCTGCAACATCTGTTGAATGAACACTAAAGGAAATAGCTCCATGGAACATCTGGAGATCCCAACTGACTTGAAATCCAGATAAAATGAAATCAATCTGTGCAGTCATGATCCACACCTTTCTAAACAATGCCGTTTCCTTGCTTTCAGGATCTATTATAAATGTGTAAGCTCTTAGTGCCATAATTGCCCAGGATTCTCCATAGACGAGAAATGCATTAGCTTTACTAATCATCATATTAATAGCGATAAATGAGATTTTTTGAAAAACTTCTGAGATGTCTTCCATGTGGATTAGTTGGGAAAGCCTTTGTACAAATGATAAACATATTTCATTCTGTGAGAGTAAGGGCTGCATTTTCTGTAAAAAATTTTGTCCATTGTTGTTATCAACAGCAAATATTCCAATCCATGTCCACTTGAAATGTTGAAGCAGTTGGATAATCCCAGTGTACTGAGCGTCCTCTTTTGGGACCATGAAATAAAGTGAAGAGAGTTTACTGGTCTCAAATGCATCTTGAGCTAATGAGCCATATGTCAGCTATAAGAAAGTGGAATAGTATTCTGTTGTAATCTTCAATCACATCAATTTTGTTCTTATCTGGTTTTCCTATGAAATACATCCAAGGAACATTGTCCCTAGAATTCCTCTAAATATTACCGTAAAAAGGAATTTCTTGGAATTACTTCAAAGACATATTAGAGAAAAATTGCTTTAATAGGTTTAAACTACAAAGAGTGCTACAATCCATTCCTCCCTTAGGTATGGAATGACTTTGGATACTCACTTCCGGTATTTGGTATTATCGTTTCAGAAAAGTAGAACTAATTAGTAGACCTTTAGCCTTGCAGAACATTTTAACACAAACCTAAGACTAATCTTTGTAAAAGGCGAAAGATTTATACGATCTGAAGAGAAACCAGAGTATTAAGTAATTAAGTAGCAAAGAGTATCTATATGTACATACATCTGTATTCTTATTTATTTTCTTTTCCTATACTATGTATCCGGATGGACAAAAACTGTAATATTCTAATTTCTTAACAATAAAAACATAAAATAAAGACTAATCTTTGATGCTCATGAAATATTCCATAACAACAACATTAACAACAACAATAAACAGAGAATTTCCCTCAACCTCATCACAGCTTACTTGTGGAATCTTGAAGAAGTGTATAAGTTCACCTATATAAGACGATGATTCAAAATCTAATCCTCCAATGATAGCCATAAGATTATTCTGGCTCTCACATCTGTAGTTAGGGACAAATTCCTGGGATTTGAAAAGCAGGTCGAGAGTCGTGCGATAGGTCATCCTTGCTTGTACGTAACTGTCATAGATGTGGAACCCAAGAGTGATGTTAGGTAAGATCTGGGAGTCCTCATTGATCTCCTTCACAGCAAAGGCCAAGGCAAGGACATGTTGATAAAATTTGGTGGTTACACTGCAAATGTTTTAAATACCCCAGTTGAAAAAGTAAGTCGACAATTCTCATCATTTCTGTATGAATAACAAACATTTATGACTGTATGACTGTAACCTTGTTCATGGTGTCCTTACAATTTAAATTGACTGTTTTTTAATATGATTTGATTGCTTATTTGTATCCTATGACTATGACTATCTTTAAGTGTTGTACCATATGATTCTTGATGAATGTATCTTTCCTTTTACTGTATGCACCAAGACAAATTCCTTGTGTGTCCAATTGGCCAATAAAGAATTCTATTCTATTCTATTTCTTTCTCTGACAGTAGTAAAAAGATCATCACTATTCTAAAGTTCTTAATAATTTCTACAGAGGGTCCTTGGTGCTCTCTGAGCTTGTTGGCTTTCTTGCAGACATTTCATTATCCAAAATAGGTAATATCATCACTGCCTGGCACTGAGGGTGGATAATGAAAAGTCTACAATCTCAAAGAGCACCAAGGACACCTCATTTCAATCATGAGCTACAGATATTCTCCTTTATTGGTAATTTCTACTGAGTACACATTTACAATTTTACACAATATTTCCATCACTTGCAACAAATATATACTGCAACATATACAAGTAGTGACTTTTTTCAAAATACTATATTTTATACAAGATTTTCAGAACGTGTGATATGAATACAATAATCAGGTGTCACTCATTTAGTGTATGCATGTTTAGTGAGGAGAGATAATGCCAAACCCTTTTAAAGTTACCTTAACCTCAGTAGATGTTCAACAAGTTGAGCGAAAGTCTTTAAAAAATGTAAAGAAATATATTTCTTCTGTCAGAACCAGATGCATTTGAAAGACAGAGAAAGCAAAGATTTGTGCACAAACAGCTTTTACTCATATAAGGGATTTTCAAGATGGGCTAAGATGAGATAGGGAAGACAAATTCTTACATTGGTACATCGTAAGGTATTCTAGCAGGGTTTTCATCAAATTTAATTTCATAAAAGTGGTAGCCCATGTGAGTCACTATCCCACCAATGATGAAGTCTCCAGGCTGGTACCACTCATGGGGAACAAGGAAAGCATCACTTGGAGGGCAGCTCAGAGTAGCTACGTTATGCACTAAAAACATCAGGAGAAACATCTTGATGGTCTTGTTATTGTGGAAAGGTTTTGCCTTCCAGCCTACCCATAGGGAAGCATATATAATCCAATACTTCATCTAAAGATAGATCTAAGGATTATGTTTGAGAATACATCTAATGAGAAAATCTATCATTTTCTGTTTGAACATCCATGCGAGTACAATTTTTTATCTTGAGTATTGAACAGTTACTCTGGCAGAAGAGAACAGAGTGAGGAAACCTGTAGCAATGAATCTGACAGAGACATTTCTACCACTTGTATCAAACTCTCTTTGTAGCTAAACAGATACCTTCATGATTGTTGAATTTCAATAGCCTTCTGTGCAGCTTTGATGTTTTGGCCTATAGTAATTCCTCTAGGATATAATTATTTTGTTTTGATGAGCTGGTTCAGCTATTTTTTTTTTAAATGAGCAGATGCCAAAAAAAGTAGTATAAGGGAGATTTGCAATAGAATATATAAAATAGAGCTTTTTTTTCAAGATACCACATTTATTTTCCACTAATTTTTCACAAAATAGAAAATGAACAAATCCGGAAGGTATCAATCATTTATTGTAAGTATGTTTTCTGGGGAGTAACAACACAGATCTTTTTAAAAAATTATCTTAAGCTCTATAAAACTCTTCAAAAACTCTTCTGCACATAATCATTCCCAACTGAGGAAGAACTGATTGATAAGATTTTAGAATACGCTAAAATGGACAGATTAACAAAAGAAATTAAGGAAAAAGAAGAGACAGACTATTATAGAATATGGAATAAATGGTATAATAGGATCAAGACTAACAATAAGGAACAATAAATATAAGGAGAGAAGATTAGAAATACAATATATATGTATGTATGTATGTATGTATGTATGTATGTATGTATGTATCTATGTATATGCATGTATGTTGGTCTTTGGTTATTCAGGTTTTCTCCCGGCACGAAGCCGAAAACACCAGCCTGAAGATGACGAATGAGACTTCGTCGAAACGTTGCCAAGACACCTCCAATTTTACGCAGGAGAAAACCCGAATAACTAAGGACCTACATACAAACACCCGCAAAAACCTCAGAAAACAAATATATATATATATATATATATATATATATATATATATATATATATATATATATATATAGTGTGTGTGTGTGTGTGTGTGTGTGTGTGTGTGTGTGTGTGTGTGTGTGTGTGTGTATGTGTATGTGTACATATGTATATATGTATATATATTGTATTTCTAATCTTCTCTCCTTTTTCTCTGTGCATGCCCAAGATGACGGACCTCCGAGTGGGCTAGCTGCTGAGGATGGCGAGGAAATGGAGAACTCTGAGGATGCTGGTAGCCGTTTTAATGATCTTGGGCCCCACGTTTGGCATGCCAAAGGTCTGGCGGCTTGAATGAGCCATCCCTTGCTGGGATTGGCTCGGGGATGGTAGAGCTACAGCAAGGAGATGAAATCGGAGCACTGCAAGGAGGGCGGCTGGGGCGGCAGGCTCCATGATGACTCCACAGCCGCGGAGCCCCGAAGATCGGGCAATCTACCTAGAGGACCGACCGAAGGAGCTGAAGGAGTTTAGATGGTCGGGGGAGTCTGACTGAACTGGATGGAGAGCCAAGAGAGCTGGAGGAATCACCTACAGTGACCCAAACCTCCCTTTGATACTACGGCGGCCGGAAAGGAGATGGACTGCTGGGGTGAATGTTGGGAAGTGGATGGCGTTGAATCCGGCACCCAGAGGCCCGGAGGCCAGTAAGCCACATCAAACTATCATTTAGCCCAGGCTTAAGGATTGCGGTATATGACCCAGCGGTCAGCTGAGCCTGAAAACCCCCCTAAATGGACCTAGACCTGGGAAGAGCATGGAAGAATTTGCCCGGAGAAGATGGGTAGGACTGTAGGGGGTGAATTGGCCCGGAAAAACAATAGTGGTGGGGAGCGATAGAGGGGGATTGGCGAATTGCCATCTAGTCTCCCCCATGGATTCGCTCCCATCCTTATGAAATAGGCCTCTCCCCATCCCTGCCCGGACTCTCTATCAGGTCAGCCCACCTTTCCATCTTTATTGATTATGGGATTTTTCTATCACCCTCCTGGATTTATTTATTATATTTGATCTCTAGCTCCTTTTGCTGCTGGCTGTTTTACTCCTACCTCCCAAATCCCGCCTTTTGGCCTTGGCCTGGGAGAAGGGAGATTGCTGGTTGGAAGGAGAAGCTGAGAGTACAGGACAATGACTGCGGTTCCATCCACAGGGAAGGAATGTTGGCCTATGTTATCTTGCCGCTGTGAGTGAACGGCTGTGGCCACCCACCTGTACTGCTACTTGCCCTGGACGCCCCATAACTGTGAGAGAGTGATGGGGCCCAGCTTTTCCATGTCCAACTGTACTGTTTATCTCTCACCTCTATGACTCTCATTAACACCCAGAGTTCCATTTTTATTTCCTTCCCCACGGTATCTGAATGACTTATACCTCGGCAGATTTGCTTGCGCTGCGAGATGCCCCCTCTCGCGGCGATGGCCTTCCACCCTATCAAAGGCCTACCTTAAGGACGGGCTTTGGAGTCCCGAGAGATGGCATGTTTTAAAGCGGGGATTGAGGGGTTTTTTAATTAGGGTTTTTAATGATTTTTTAAAGGGAACTGGGAGGAAGACCAATGGGGTTGAGGGGGGTAAACCACTAAGGTCGGAGCCGAGCTTGGCACAGGGGAATGGTTTGGAGGGTGCAGGTCGAGGGATTGGGGAAGGGTTGGTGGGCTATCTGAAGGAGGAATTTACCATCAGCACGGTGAATGGGAGGGGCAGATATGGTGGGAGGAGGGGGCCACATCATGTGCTGGGGGAGCGCACTCGCTGTTTGAGAGCAATTGCGTGCCCCGGTCCCCAAGACTCCACTCAGATACTAGGTGGCTTAGATACTCAGGATCTGGGTCTCCGGCTGATGTTATGCAATGCCAGGTCTGTGGTTAATAAGGCCCCCTTGATCTTATACAGGAGAGGGGAGCGGACCTGGCAGCTATTACGGAGACTTGGTTGGGCCCGGAGGGAGGGGTCCCCCTGGTTGAGATGTGCCGACCGGACTTCAGAGTGCTCCATCAGCCGAGTGCCCAGGGGAGGGGAGGGGGGCTGGCGGTTATTATTAAAGAATGTCTTGGTCCGAGGGAGACCACTGTGCCACAGATTGCCGGATGTGAAACCCTCTTTGTGAGATAGGGTCATGGGGCTCAGATGGGCCTGCTGCTCACGTACCTGGCTCCCTGCCACGTGGCAACGGCCTGCCCGAGCTACTCGACATGAGAGCCACGGTGGCAGTTGATACACCCAGGCTTATGGTCATGGGTGATTTCAATCTGCCATCCGTTGGTGAGAGATGGCCCGGGAGTTCATGGCTTCCATGACGGCCATGGACCTGACCCAGTTAGTTCATGGCCCCACCCACAGGGGGGGTCACACTCTGGACTTGATTATTGTCTCTGGCCAGTGGTTGAGTGGCCTTGTTTATAGGGGATATAGACATGGAACCCTTGTCATGGTCTGACCACTTTAAACCCCTCCAATCCATACATGAAGCAGACTGACACCCACCATGAAGAGCTCGCACGGCCACAAACACGAAGCCAAACAACAACAACGCAGCTCACCAGCTCAAATCCCCCTGCAACTCAGACTAAGCTGAACACAACCAAGCCCCCACCCAAACAGAACACACCCCCAGCCAATCAGAGCACAACCAACCCCCCATCCAATCAGAGCACAGCCAAGCCCCTAACCAATCAGAACACACCTCCACCCAATCAGAACACAGCCAAGTTCCCACCCAATCAGCTCACACTCCCACTAGCAGTTAAAAGGAAGAGACAGCTGCGATCTCACATTGCTTCTGGAAGCACGAAGCCGAGAACACCAGCCTGAAGATGACGAATGAGACTTTGTCGAAACGTCGCCAAGACACTTGCAATTTTACGTGGGAGAAGACCCGAATAACCAAAGACCTACATACAAACACCCGCGAAAACCTGAGAAAATATATATATATATATATATATATATATATATATATATATATATATATATATATATATATATATATATATAATGTATGGAGTGGAATAAATATGTATACAATATGAATGTAGAAATGTATAATAGTAAAGATATAACTAAAATATATAGATCTCTATAGGGGGAGGGGGGAAAAAGGAAAAGGAGGGGAAGAAGAAGGAGTAATTAATTAAGAAATAGAGGAAGAAGAATAAAGTAATATATGGAAGACCACTATGAAACAATGCTGAAAAAGGATAAGTTATTTATATGTTGTATGTTGTGTAAATGTCAAATATGTGTTTTAATAAAACTACAATTTTAATTAAAAAATGTCTTGCACATTCTATGATAAACATATTCATATATTCTAAAAAATGTTATTTCTTTTCCTACATCTAGAAACATTTGAAAGGCAGAGAAGTTATAGATTAGAAATAAAGCCTACATTTTTGCTCAAACACCTTTTACTCATATAAGAAATTTTGGTGGAATTGGCTGAGATTATATATATATATATAAAAAAAAAAATTACAGTAGGATGTTGTGGAAATTGGGATTGTAGAAACACCCGGGAGCATAGAAGAGTCCAAAGGCAGATGCATGAATAAATGTGATAAATGTATTTATTCATATAACAAAACATATTAACTATATACAAAGGCTGTCTTAATATCCATTAGGATAGGGGGCACACAGCGTGTGTGACTACCCTTGTCAAAGGTCATGTCTCATGGAGAACAAACGTAGAAGAGAGCATTGTGGAAAGGTTAGAGGGGGTTTTATACTCAGTGTAAGCCCCTCCTCTCCACATAGGGGTGGGGGCACTTTCTGCCTCCACTAGTGTCTGTATGATACATGTGCCAATGGCTTGCAAATACTTGACAGTTCCCCTCCTTGCGAGCCAATGGCACGCAAACATACAAATGCAATGCACAACAGATTTTACCCTGTGAGACATAACTTTTTACACAGATCTTTGTGCCTATCTGCTGGTAGAGGTTTTGTGAAAATATCAGCTGTTTGATATTTGGTCTGACAATGTGATAAAGATATAAACCCCATCTCTACTAGTTGCCTAACATTTTGATAGCGGATATCAATATGTCTGGACCTTTTTCCCACCGCATAGGCTTTGGCAATGCCTATGGCCCCGGTGTTGTCTTCTATAATTTGGATGGGCGAAGTCGGTGATGTCCAGATGCTAGAAATTAAGGCATCAAACCATATCAGATCGTTCCCTGCCTCTGATAGGCATGTATATTCGGCCTCAGCGGTGGAGCACGAAACAAATTTCTGTTGCCCCACATGCCAATGGATGGGTGCCTCATTTAATAGTACCAAGAAGCCTGAAGTACTCCTACGTGTTTTGGTATCTCCGGCTCAGTCCGCATCTGCGAAGCATTTTAATTGGGCCTTGTCTCTATTCTCAGGTTCCAAGCGAAGCACGTAATCTGCTGTGGTCTTGAGATACCTTAATAGCTTTTTAATGGCCAACCAGTGGAACTGGGTAGGATGTTCCACTTGTCTAGATAGCAGGTTTATGGCCAGGGCAATATTTGGACCGCTCCAGTTACTTATATATAGTAATGAGCCAATCACTGACCTAAATAGAGTATTATTTTGGAACTTTGGGCTATCCTTGTGTGCCAATCCATAATAGTCGGTCTGCATTGGGATAGCCGTTGGCTTGCTATCTTCCATTTTACATTTCACCAAGATAACGCCAGTTGCGCCCCTTTCTGGATCGGGACTCCTTGTGCACAGTCACTCATGCCTTGGTTACGTCACGCCTGGACTACTGTAACGCTCTCTACATGGGGCTCCCCCTGAGGAGCACCCGGAGGCTCCAGCTGGTGCAGAATGCGGCCGCGCGGGTGATTATGGGAGTGACGTGGCGCTCCCACATAACACCTCTCCTGCGCGAGCTTCATTGGCTCCCGGTGGTCTTCCGGGTGCGCTTTAAGGTGTTGGTTCTCATCTTTAAAGCGCTCCATGGCTTAGGGCCAGGGTATTTGCGAGACCGCCTGCTGCTACCGATAAACTCCCACCGGCCAATATGCTCTCACAGAGAGGGCCTCCTTGGGGTGCCGTCGGTCAGGCAATGTCAGCTGGCGACCCCCAGGGGGCGAGCCTTCTCTGTGGGGGCACCCGCCCTGTGGAATGAGCTGCCTCCCGGAATACGATTGATCCCGGACCTCCGGACCTTCCATAAAGCCCTGAAGACGTTTTTATTTCATCAAGCTGGCCTAGCCTAAATGGTTTTTAACTGGGATTTTAAATTTTATGGATTTGGGGTTTTAAATTGGGTAGCCAATTATTTATTTTTTTTAATTATCTTAACTTTTGTATTTGTATGTTTTTTAATTTTGGCTGTTCACCGCCCTGAATCCCTTCTGGGAGAAGGGCGGTATACAAATTAAATTAATAAAAATAAAATAAATAAATAAAGAGTTCCTCTATCTTTTCCCTTTGGGAGAGAGCAAAACCTTTTGGTGTAGTGATGATTTGTATGCCTAGGTACTTGTCCACATATCCTAAAGACTTTAGAGTGAACTTTTTTTGTAGGGTCCTGGCAAATATAATACATCCCCCCTTGTCAGACCCTATATATAAAAGGTCATCGACATACACTAGGACTTTCACCAGCCCCCCTTTGGTATCCCTTGTGAAGGTACATTTATCAGCTAGAGTTGGATGGAAACCCAGTGATTTGAGAGTTTTAGTCAGGCATTTGTACCACAGTCTGCCTGATTGTTTGAGGCTATACAAACTTTCTTCAGAAGCCAGGTGTGGCCTTCCTGCCGTTGAAATCCGGGGGCACCTCTGACGTAAATTTCTTGTTTTAGATGTGCGTGTAAATAAGCAGTTTGCACATCAAATTGAAAAATGTGTTCCCCATGTGCTGCTGCAGTGACCAAAGCAGCCCTCACACTTTCCGCTCTCACGGTGGGGGAGTATGTTTCATCAAAGTCCTGCAAGTAGCGTTGTGCGTAGCCTTGTGCTACTATCTGGGCCTTATAGAGGAGTTTGTTGTTGGGCATTGGCTTGATCTTGTAGACCCAACGGGTGCCAATTGCTTTCCTCTTTTTGGGGACTTCCATAGGGATGAAGACTTTCAATTTTTTGAGACTGTCCATTTCCCGCTCCATTGCCACCCTCCACCTGCGCTGTTCTTCCTCGGGAAGCTGGAGGACATCTGAGTACGTTTTAGGGGCCATGGTAACACTGTTGACTGAGGCAACACAGCCAATGTCCAACCTTTTGGGTGGCACCCCTTTATTGGAGTGTTTTGACTATCTGGGAAATTGCCACTCACCATCATCATTGTCATCCAGAGCATCGGTGTCAGAAATGGAGCTGCCGGAGGTATCTTTCCAATCAAAATGGGGTGGGCCTCTGTCCCAGGTGCTGCGAAGATATGGTTGTTTAGGTGAGGCAGGAGGTGTGAAGTCATCCAGGGATTCCTTGTCTGAATCGTCAGAGTCAGGAAGGGATTCATCACCATCTGGATCTTCGCTGGTCAGTTGTTTGGAGTTTGTTGGTTCATCCTCTTCAGGTGGTGCTGCTTGTTCAGTGTCGCTTCTAATAGGGGAATAACCGGGTTCATTGGAATGAATTTTTGACCAATTTGACCCCTCCTCAAAGAAAGCTGATCTAGAGACAATGACAAGGTTATTTTTGTCTACAAACCTAGAGGCCTTGCTGCTGGTTGCATAACCTATAAATCTGAGCCTCCTTGATGCCTTGCCCCCCTTTCTTCTGAGGTGCTTGGGAATATGGACCCAGGCATAGGAACCAAAAATTCTCAGGTGTGAGAGGCTAGGTTTCCTTCCATGGACCAGGAAGTATGGGGTTTGGTTAATGGCACTACTCCACGTCCTGTTGACTAGATAAATAGCCATTTTGACCGCTTCTGCCCAAAAAACTTGGCTCATGTCAGCATCTGCAAGTAGGCAGTTCATGACATTCTGCAGTATGCTGTTTCTCCTTTCTACAATGCCATTCTCGGACGGAGTTCGAGGGGATGATTTAAAATGGAGGATACCTCTCTCCTTCATCCACTTTTCAAAAGTCTTGGATGTAAACTCAGTCCCCCTATCACTCTGCACCTGGGCGATGCACACCTTGTGTTGCGTTTGGATCTGGTTGTAAAGATATTTGAAGTTGGTAAAGACTTCAGTTTTGTCCTTTAAAATAAATACATGGCCATAACGAGAGTAATCATCTACTACTGTTAAAAAATAACGCCCCCTACCAAGGGAGGGTCTAAAAGGACCAACCAAATCCATGTGTACCAGCTGATAAGGATACCTTGCACGACGGGAAGAGACCTTAGGTATAGCAGCAGTTTTAGATTTTGCTGCCTTACAGATGGCACATTCCAAATAGGTATTACAATTCTTTATCTTAAGCCCATCAGAAAAATCTTGCATTTTCTTAATAACCGGGAAGCTGGCATGGCCGAGCCTGCGGTGTAATATATGAGCACAATCCAAATGTAAAGGTTTACCCATGCATACTTTGTCAACCTTATGTATCTTACCATTACAAGCCTTGGTCTGTTCAGTAATAAGAGTAGGCACTGGATTAATGGTCACCTTAGAGTTCCTCAGGGTTGGCTGAGGAGTTGTGACCTTAATGGGCTCAGCCTTAATGGCTTTGGATGTCCTAGGAGCTGGTTTAAAAGCTTCATTGGTTTTAGGTCCAGGGTCCTTGAGTTTGGACAACCTGGGGGCTGGCACAGAAGCTTTCTGTTCTATCTGGGCGTTAGCTCCCTGAGCCCTCTTGTTAGGTTTCTTGTGCCTTTTGACCTTTGCTTTTGGGGAAAAATAAGGCAAATTGTTGATTTTTACAATATCGCCAACAACACCCCCACTTTCGAAAACATAACCTCCACCCTTCTCAAAAACCAGTTTTACATTTTTATCCTCAGTCAATTTTAAGATGCTTAAAAGGTTGTTCTTGATTGAGGGAACATACAGTGCCCCTGTGACATCTCTTATACCAGGCACATTGATCACGCCTTCCCCAGTTACCTCTGCCTTGTCCCCAGTGGCAACCTTTACTGAGGACTTGAGTGGGTGTAAAACCTTAAATCGTTGCTTCGTGTTGGCTATATGCATTGATGCACCTGAATCAAGAAGCCACAGCCCCTCAGCATCCTTTACCTGGGAGGTGTAATTGTCACTAGTGACACTACAGAATTGGTATCCTTTAGGACCACCTCCCCCTCTTCCACGGCCTCTTTTATTTTTATTGTGCTTAAGTCCAGCCGTGTTGGCCCTAGAGCAAGGGCACTCCCTTTTAAAGTGACCTTGTATGCCACAGTCAAAGCAGGTGGGAAGGATATTAATCCTTTCACTTGTGTCCTGGCGCCTCCTCTGAGGCCTAGGCCTGTGATATGCCTCCTTCATTTCTTGTTGTTCCTCATCTCTGCGCCTTAAATCTTCCTCAATAAAGTGGCCAGAAAAGTATTCTATATTTCTTTGTTCCCTAGAAACCCCTTCTAGAGAAATAATAAAGTGACTCCAGGATTTGTCTAGGGAGTTCAACATCACACTAATTAACGTGGATTCAGAAACAGGCTCCCCCCTCTGTATAAGCTCATCCCTCATGGCTTTAAGCGTTGCCAAATGTTCCCCCATTTTGACACCAGGTTTGAATTTATAGTTGTGGAAAATTCTTGACAATCTGCTGGTTGCAGCCATATTGTCACTATGGAACAAATTATATAGGGCAGTCCAAACTTCCTGAGCTGTGAGGCCGTCTGAAAGACTGGCATACAGAGCTGTGTCTATAGAACTTAACAGGGTTGTGTAAGCTCTTTTATGCAGGAATTCAATTTCAGGGCTCCAAGGTAAAGGGGGTGGTCTTTTGATCATGTCCAGAGTATTTTCTCTAAAGAGAATTATCTGAATCTCTTTACAACATTTTTTAAAATTCTGACCACTTAAATGTAATTTTTCAAAATTATTTGGCAAAGTTACAAAATTATTGCCATTAAACTGCATGGGGAGTTGTTCAAATGGCTGAAAAGAGCCTGTTGTGAATGGCATTGGGATCCCTAAGCCTGGGATCAATTGCTTAGGTCTGGTTCCTTTTTGTAGTCCTTCTGTAGTTTGAAGCAACTGGGCACGTGCAGGAAATGGAGCATGCTCCAAAGCCTTTTCTTGTTGGAGCTCCAATCTCCCTCTCTGAGCTCTGAAGTCAGGTCTGGCTGGAGCTTCAGCATAGGCCCAAACATCGGCTGTGTGGCGGGGAAGCCTTGGAGGAGTGGGAAGAAGGCCTGGAGATCTTTCTGGAGACTGGAGGCCCATCAGATGAGGTCCATGGGCTGGATAGGCCTGGAAATGTCTCTGGATCTCCTCTTCTCCATCAGAGGAGCAGGATTGCAGCTCCGGATCATCACAGCAGGACCGGAAAGGTGCGGAGGCCTCAGCCTGGGCCTCCATGGAGCATTCAGTGAATGGTGAGCGCCTCTGCAGTGGGGGGTGGGAGGCTGCAGGTCCATCTGGGTTCCTCCGGGGATGGGAGGTTGGATTTGGGACCCTCCTTAAGTGGGCAGCTGCTTCTGGGACCTCGGGGCGGCCGGTGGGTGGTTGCTCCATAAGTTCCAGGGCAGCGACCAGGGCCTCTATGGCCTCTTTGATGTTTGCCTTGGCAGGTGGGGCCTGGCAAGGGGCTTGTGGGTTCAGAGTGGTCCTCTGGGCCACTGGAATGCTGAACTGACTGGCTGGTGTTATAGGCCTGGGCTGTGGAGCTGGGGATGGCCTGGCTCGTGGTTCTGGCAAAGTGCCCAGGGGAGCAGCCATCTTGGAGGAAGTTGCCTCTGGAAGTGGCCTGGTGGCCATTTTGTTTGGCGGGAAACTGGGTGGGGGGGGAGTCTCTCTGGCGGCAGGCGCCATCTTGGAGAGATCAGGCAGTGGAGTCCTTACCGGGATGGCAGGCATCTCTGGTTCTGCCTCCTCAGGCCTCTTTCTGGCTGCTGCCCTTGTCTTCAGGAGGGAGACGAGCGCTGCTCGGCACTCCTCTTCTGACATCTCAGCCACTTGCCTGTCCAGGCTTTCATCTGGTCCTTCTGCCCCCTCTTCGTCAGTGCTGAAGAAGCCTTCTCCAACATTGCCTGGCTCGGCCCCTGGGATTTCTTGCTGCATCTGGGTGGCCTCTGGCTGCCAGGGTGTAGCTGGATGGAAACCCCCTTCGATGTTTTCCATCATTGATTCAGACTGGGACTGTTGTGAAGTTCTCCTCCGTTGAAGGCCTCTGGTCACAACAGGGGAGCTTCTCTCACAGGTTATTTTGGAGGGCATCTCGCCTTTTCAACAGCTCCTGGAGTGGAGTTCTGCTACCATTCCCTCTGCTACCATTCTGTGGAAATTGGGATCGTAGAAACACCCGAGAGCATAGAAGAGTCCAAAGGCAGATGCATGAATAAATGTGATAAATGTATTTATTCATATAACAAAACATATTAATTATATACAAAGGCTGTCTTAATATCCATTAGGATAGGGGGCACACAGCGTGTGTGACTACCCTTATCAAAGATCATGTCTCATGGAGAACAAACGTAGAAGAGAGCATTGTGGAAAGGTTAGAGGGGGTTTTATACTCAGTGTAAGCCCCTCCTCTCCACATAGGGGTGGGGGCACTTTCTGCCTCCACTAGTGTCTGTATGATACATGTGCCAATGGCTTGCAAATACTTGACAGATGTCTTCTTGGGTGACAATTTGCTTCTGGGTACATTTCAAGATGATAGTTATCACCTTTAAACCTTACATGGCGGGGACCAGGTTATTTGAAGAAATGTCTCTTCCTGATCCCATCCATGTGATCCGGTAGAGCAGAGAGGCAGGGAGTGTTGTGCATCCTGTCTCTTAAGTAAGGACATCTGGTGGGACCCAGAAGAAGTGTCTTCCTTGTGATGGCTTCTTCCCTCTGGAACATCATCTGCATGGAGATAAGATTAGCTCCCACTTTGACATTCTTTTGCAAAACCCCAAGCACCCAGTTTTGCCAATAGGCCCATGGAACTCAGAGTGGTTCAACTGACTGATTGCTATCTCTAGGGGTGTATTTTTAGTGTTTGTATATTGGGTTTTTGTTTTTATTTTTTTAAGCAGCTGGGAGACATGACAGTGAATAGGTGGCCTTATAAATTCTCTTAAATAATTAAACTCCTTACAATGGTATGTCATAAGTTTTTATTCAAGGATGTTCTTTGAATTTCAGTTTATAAAAGTGGTAAACTATATGGGATATTGTGCCATCAATGATGAGAAGAGAGTAAGTATCACTTGCAGAGAAGCTCAGAATAACTAGTTTCTATCTGAATTATGGTTGCACTTTCATTACCACTTGGGTGACATGTCTTGCCCATATTTATCATCCATCCATCCATCCATCCATCCATCTGCCTGCCCACCTACCTACCTACCTACCTACCTACCTACCTACTACTATGTGTCCCCAAAATAAGACCCTATCTGAAAATTAGTCCTAGCCTGATTTATCGGGGTGACCTACAGTATATTCACAGATAGTGAATTGGTGGCCATATAAATTCTCTTAAATAAATAAATAAATAAACTCCTTACAATGGTATGTCATAAGTTTTATTCAAGGACATTCTTTGAATTTCAATTTATAAAACTGGTAAACTATGTGGGATATTGTGCCAGCGATGATGAGAACAGAAGAAGCATCACCTGTACAGAGAAGTACAGAGTAACTAGTTTCTATCTGAATTTCTTTCATTATTACTTGGCTGACATGCCTTGCCCATATCTGTCTGTCAGTCAGTCAGTCAGTCAGTCAGTCAGTCAGTCAGTCAGTCAGTCTCCCTACCTGCCTGCCTGACTGACTGCCTGCTTGCCTATCTATCTATCTATCTATCTATCTATCTATCTATCTATCTATCTATCTATCTATCTATCTATCTATCTATCATCTATCTATCTACCTACCTACATGTCTACCTACATGTCTACCTGCATAACTCTATGCCTATCTATCCTCTCCATCTAGTGAACACTCAAAATATTCCTCAACATTTCTTCATTTTTGTAGTCCTGACCTCTGTCAGAGAGGGGTGTCCACTTTTTCTAGGATTTGAGCTGAATTTCAGCTGACTTTCTTGAAAAATGCCAGACTTCTTATTGTAAATTAATTCACGTCACTCTTTCTCATGATCATCGATCAGCATACATTTTGATGAGATAGAAGGAAGAATACATTTCATTTCATTTCATTTCACTAAATTCCCCCTATTATTGATATCTGATAACAGGTTGCTCTGGAAATAGATTCATGGGTAGAGAGTGAATGGTTATGACCCAATGTGAAGCCCTTTTTCTAAATACATGTAAATGTACAGAATTAACAAACTCAATAAATTTGACTTTTCAAAGAACCCTAACAATAGACTAGAATATAGCTGGAAGAGACCTTGGCGGTCTTCTACTTCAGACCCCTGCTCAAGCAGGAGAACCTACACCATTTCAGACAAGTGACTGTCTAGTGTCTTCTTAACAACCTCCAGAATGGTCCTCACTGTTAGGCAGTTTCTTCTTAATTCCAGGTTGCTTCTCTCTTTGACTACTTTCCAACCATTGTTTATTATCTTGCCCTCTGGTGCTTTGGTGAATAATTTGACCCCCTCTTCTTTGTGGCAGTCCCTAAACTGGCACTAATACTTTACGTAATCTTGATTCTATGCCTCTGTTTATACAACCCAGGATTGTATAGTATTAGCTTTTTTGGCTGCTGCTGCACACTGCTGGCTCACATTCAAGTAGGACTGAAAGGTCCCTCTCACAGTTACTGTTTTTGAGCCCGGTCTTGCCTAGTCACTGCTTATACCTTTCATTTTTCCTGCCTAAATGTAAAGCTTTGCTTTTCTCCACATTAAAACTTGTTTTATTGGATACCACCCATTATTCAAGTTTGCCAAGATCTTTTTGGCTCTTGAGTTTGTCTTCTGGGGTGTTGTCCAAAACTGACATTATATAATATTGTGTTAAATACATATTCATAAAATGATAATGAGCTTGTTACTAAATTTATTTAGTGTTTTATGAATTGAAAGTAGAAAAACCATAAAAATCTCACTGCAGTCATTGGACATCTCTCTCTCCCTCCCTCCTCCCCCCCACCATCTCTCTCCATACCTACCTTGTAAGCCCTCCCTCTATCAGATAGAAGTTGACTCCCCCCACCATGATTACACTGTAAGGTTCTGGCTCGCTCCAGTAAAGAAAACAATTCAAACAGGCTTGCTGTGATGAATTTTTATATAGCGCTCCGGCACACTCCGACAAACACCCGTGAAGATGAAAACATTGTCAGCTCTGGTTGCTCTGTGCTCCCCACCACCGTTTTAAAGGTTCCCGCTTCCCTTCTCAGCTCCACCCCACGGCCCCGCCCTCCAGCCACCCCCTGCTCGCAGCCTCCTCGTGTCAGTCAGCAATGGTGGTTTGCCATCTCCAATGTCCTGTGGCCTCGTCAGCAATGTCATTTGCATATTGCACCGAACGTCAGCTGGTCGCCTCCCAACAATGAATCAGCAGAAGACATGGCGGCATTCTGTTCCCTTTCGTCATGGGTCTGAGGCATTTCACAGCCTAGCGAAATGGTATTGGGGCTTCAGGGAAGCCATCTGTGGCTGGACTGCAGCTACTACATCGGCATCGTGCTCTGGGTGGCTTTTCATGTGGCTGGTTCTCTCCCACCCCAAATGGCAGCCCGGCAGGTCAGAGCTGAAATACACTGAATTTCAACTTTGCTTGTATTGAAAAATGCCTTCTAATTCCAAATGAATTGAAATCACTCTTTATTATGTTTTTTTTGAATAAACAATGAGACAGAAGAAAAAAATACATTTAATTCCATTCCACCAAATTTCCCATATTGTTGAAATCTGTTAGCAGCTTGCTATGGAAATTGATTTTTGGACACAGTGAATAATTATGATCCAGCATGGAAGTCTTTTGGTTAAACACAGTTAAATATATGGGATTTACAAACTCAATAAACTTTCATTCCAAAGAAGCCTAAAGAATCCAAAACTGATATCCTATAATACTATGTAAAATATACATTCATAAACTGGTAATTAGCTTTTTGCTATATTTACATAGCATTTTATGAATTGAATTTATAAAAGCCATGAGAATGTATTTTCATATGGCCAACCATAATAAAATTTCATAATCATAAATATCCTATATCAATCCTTCCTTAACAGAAATAAAAATGTCAATGTTGTTAAAATTGTATATTCATTTCCTATAGACAACAATCTTCCTATTCCTTTTTTGAACAATTCAGAAAGATCACATGGGGTACTAGTTCCGCTTTATGAGTTGCTCCCTGTGGTTTAGCTTAGGCCGTACAACAATGATGTAGCACTTTGGCAGGAATATGCATCCCAGTAATGCAGCACTGGAGGACAAGATGGAGAAGACCTCCACAGCTACCATGGCTTTTCCTTTGGTGCTCAGATAGGCTGGAAAGAAGGAGATCCACACACTGCAAAAGGCCAACATGCTGAAGGTGATGAATTTGGCTTCATTAAAGCTGTCGGGTAATTTACGGGCAAGGAAAGCCACAATAAAGCTGGCGATGGCCAAGACACCCATGTAGCCCAAGACACAGTAGAAGAAGAAAGCTGACCCTTCATTGCATTGTAAAATCATTTTTTTGAGCTCTGAATGCATGTCCAACTCAGGGAATGGGGGAGATGTTAACAACCAAAGAGTACAAATACATACTTGGAAGAGAGAGCAGGAAAGGACAATAGAAAAGGCCAATCTCTTCCCCACCCATCTCCTCATCCGAGATCCTGGTTTTGTGGCCATGAAAGCAATAACTACAGTGATGGTTTTGGCCAGTACACTAGAAATGGCCACTGAGAAAGTAATGCCAAACATTGATTGTCGGGCAAGGCAGGTTACTTTGCCAGGTTGGCTGAGGAAGAATAAAGAGGAGAGCAAACAGAGCTGAAGAGAGACAAGCAGGGTATAGGTGAGGGACCGGTTGTTGGCTTTCACAATGGGAGTATCCCTGTACTTAATAAAAGTTCCAATTACCCAAGATGTCAAGAAGAAGAAACCAAGATCTGCTGAAGCTAAACCGATTCCTAAGGTTTCTTCAAAGGTTAGAAATACCATTGGTTTCAGGATACAGCCCTTCTTTTCTTTATTTGGATAATGATCTTCTGAACATTCATAACAGTCATCCATTTCTGGAAGCAAAATCAAGGAATTAATCATGTAGGCATTCCAAATTATTGGAAATCACTTTATTTATTTTATGAATCCTAAACTAGTATATTAAAGTCTAATAAAAAATATTAGCATGCATAATATTGAACTTGAACCTGCACAAATGAAGTAAGAAAAGCTAAGGCTCAAAATAAACTAAGACTTGTGACTAAAATTGGTCGCGTTGGTGGACGATCTCTGGAAGGCTCGGGATAGGGGTTGCTCCTCTATCCCGGTCCTGTTAGATCTCTCAGCGGCTTTTGATACTATTGACCATGGTATCCTGCTGTGCCGGTTGGAGGAGTTGGGAGTGGGGGGCACCGTTCTGCGGTGGTTCTCCTCCTATCACTCTCTAAGACTTTTGACTGAAAAAACAAAGCATCTTTCAACATGTAAAAATCATGAAAAAGATCAAGGAAACAATTTGTTCATTAACAGGAGAAAACTGGGTTTTTAAAAATATGTCTTTACATAAAACAGTCCAACTATCAACCCACTCCTCCCACCCCTGTAAAATGCAGATGAGGAATATAAGCAAGAAAATGGTAGGAGAACACCTATCTGCTCTGGACAAGTTCAGATTGCAAGAACCAGATGGATTATTAATTCAACTTGTATGCTGCCTTTCTCCGAAGACTCAAGGTGGCTATTACACCCCAAGGTTCAGAAGCAATTGGAAGATATGATCTCAGAACCACTGAAGTGTATAAAAAGAATGTCTAGTTTAATGAAAAGAAGGACTAGAGGTAACATGAGTCGGAGGAACCTTGGAAGTCTTTTAGTCCAATACACTGCTCAAGGAAGAGACTTAATACCATTTTAGACAAATCACTATCCAATCCCTTTGTAAAAAATCTCCAGTGTTTGAGCATCCATAACTTCTGGAGGCAAAGTTTCCACTACTTAATTATTCTCACTGTCAGGACATTTCTCCTTATTTATAGGTTGTTTCTCATACTTAACATGTAGAAAATATTAAGACTTTCCACAGTGGGTTCAAAAGATAATTCTACATCAAACTGCTCATTGAAATAAAAGAAGTTTCCAATGCAGAGAGAATACCTGATAAGCCTGGAAATCTGAGTGGTCAGATTTTTTACCCATCTTAGCTTTTTTTCTACTGAAACGTAATGTGTACAGAGCCTGCAAAGCATGAGCCACAGCATAAACAGCATTGTAGACACTGTAGCTGTGGCCAGTCATTTCTATTTCAAACAAAGGTGCAGGAAGATCTTCTAGCTTCTTCTGCCCAGTGCACAGATTACTAGGCATTTCTTCTAATTCTGGTTTTGGAAATGAACAATCAAACAATTGTTCCCAAACATCCTGCAGAAACCCATTACTGTAGACTGAAACAGGATTGATGGTCTGAAGAAATTCCTTGAAACCTACAATTTCTGTGGAGTGAACAGTGAAGGAAAGAGCTCCATGGAATATCTGGAGATCCCAATTAACTTGAAATCCAGATAATATGAAATCAATCTGTGCAGTCATGATCCACACTTTTCTAAACAATGCAATTTCCTTGCTTTCAGAATCTACCGCAAATGTGACAGCTCTTAGCCACATAATTGCCCAGGATTCTCCATAGACGAGAAATGCATTGGCTGCTCTATTCAACATATTACGGTAGATAACTGAAATTGTTTGATGAAGTCCTAGTAAGTCTTCCATATGGACTAGTTGGGAAAGCCTTTGTATAAATGATGAACATATTCCATTCTGTGAGAGTAAGGGCTGCATTTTCTGTAAGAAATTTTCTCCATTGTTGTTATCAACAGCAAAAGTCCCAATCCATGTCCACTTGAAATGGTGAAGCAGTTGGATAATCCCAATGTACTGATGGTCCTCTTTTGGGACCATGAAATAAAGTGAAGAGAGTTTCCTGGTATGAAATTGCTTTTGGGCTAATGAGCCATATGTCAGCTATAAGAAAGTGGAATAGTATTCTGTTGAAATGTTAAATCACATCTATTTTTTCTTATCTAGCTTTCTTATGAAATACATCCAAGGAACATTGTCCCTAGAATTCTTCTAAACATTACTGTAGAAAGGAATTTCTTGGAATTACTTCAAGGGCATATTAGAGAACAATTGTTTTAATAGGTGCAAACTGCAAAGAATGCTGCAATCCATTCCTCCCTTAGCTATGGAATGTCTTTGGATACTCACTTCTGGTATTTGGTATTATTGTTTCAGAAAAGTAGAACTAATTAGTAGTCCTTTAGCCATGCAGATCATTTTAACAGAAACCTAAGACTAATCTTTGATGCTCATGAAATATTCCATAACAACAACATAAACAACAACAATAAATATAGAATTTCCCTCCTCAACCTCATCACAGCTTACTTGTGGCATCTTGAAGAAACCTATCAGTTCACCTAAATAAGACGATGATTCAAAATCCAATCCTCCAATGATAGCCATGAGATTCTTCTGGCTCTCACATCTGTAGTTAGGGACAAATTCTTGGGATTTGAAAAGCAGGTCCAGAGTCATGCGATAGGTCATCCTTGCTTGTACGTAACTGTCATAGATGTGGAACCCAAGAGTGATGTTAGGTAAGATCTGGGAGTCCTCATTGATCTCCTTCATAGCAAAGGCCAAGGCAAGGACGTGTTGATGAAATTTGGTGGTTACACTGCAAATGTTTTAAATACCCCAGTTGAAAAAGTAAGTTGACAATTCTCACCATTTCTGTATGAATAACAAACATTTATGACTGTATGACTGTAACCTTGTTCATGGTGTCCTTACAATTTAAATTGACTGTTTTTTAATATGATTTGATTGCTTATTTGTATCCTATGACTATGACTATCTTTAAGTGTTGTACCATATGATTCTTGATGAATGTATCTTTCCTTTTACTGTATGCACCAAGACAAATTCCTTGTGTGTCCAATTGGCCAATAAAGAATTCTACTCTATTCTATTTCTTTCTCTGACAGTAGTAAAAAGATCATCACTATTCTAAAGTTATTAATAATTTCTACAGAGGGTCCTTGGTGCTCTCTGAGCTTCTTTGCTTTCTTAGAGACCTTTCATTATCCAAAATACGTAATATCATCACTGCCTGGCACTGAGGATGGATAATGAAAAGTCTACAATCTCAGAGACACCAAGGACCCTCATTTCAACCCTGAGCTACAGATATTCTCCTTTATTGGTAATTTCTACTGTGTACACATTTACAATTTTACACAATATTTCCATCACTTGCAACAAATATATACTGCAACATATACAAGTAGTGACTTTTTTCAAAATACTATATTTTATACAAGATTTTCAGAACGTGTTATATGAATACATTAATCAGGTGTCACTCATTTAGTGTATGTATGTTTAGTGAGGAGAGATAATGCCAAACCATTTTAAAATTACCTTAACCTCAGTAGATGTTCAAGAAGGTGAGTGAAAGTCTTTAAAAAATGTAAAGAAATATATTTCTTCTGTCAGAACCAGATGCATTTGAAAGACAGAGAAAGCAAAGGTTTGTGCACAAACAGCTTTTACTCATATAAGGGATTTTCGAGATGGGCTAAGATGAGATAGGGAAGACAAATTCTTACATTGGTACATCGTAAGGTATTCTAGCAGGGTTTTCATCAAATTTAATTTCATAAAAGTGGTAGCCCATGTGAGTCACTATCCCACCAATGATGAAGTCTCCAGGCTGGTACCACTCATGGGGAACAAGGAAAGCATCACTTGGAGGGCAGCTCAGAGTAGCTACTTTATGCACTAAAAACATCAGGAGAAACATCTTGATGGTCTTGTTATTGTGGAAAGGTTTTGCCTTCCATCCTACCTTAGGGAAGCATATATAATCCAATACTTCATCTAAAGATAGATCTAAAGATTATGTTTGAGAATACATCTAATGAGAAAATCTATCATTTTCTGTTTGAACATCCTTGCAAGTACAATTTTTTATCTTGAGTATTAAAAGGATTTGAACAGATACTCTGGCAGAAGAGAACAGAGTGGGGAAACCTGGAGCAATGAATCTGACAGAGACATTTCTAACCCTTGAATTTCAATAGCCTTCTGTGCAGCCTTTGATATTTTGGCCTACAGTAATTCCTCTAGGATATAATTATTTTGTTTTGATGAGCTGGTTCAGCTATTTTTTTAAAAAATGAGCAGATGCCAACAAAAGTACTATAATGGAGATTTGCAATAGAATATATCAAATACAGTATCCCTGTACTTAACAAATGTTCCAAGCACCCAAGATGTCAGGAAGAAGAAACCAAGAGCTGCTGAAGCTAAACCAATTCCTAAGGTTTCTTTAAAACTTAGAAAGACCACCAGTTTCAGGATACAGCCTTTCTTTTCTTTATTTGGATAATGATCTTCTGAACATTCAAAACAGGCATCCATTTCTGGAAGCAAAATCAAGGAATTTGGCATTTAAGTATTCCAAATTATTAGAATATTATCCCTTTATTAATTTTTTGCATCCCAAACAACCAGTGGTGGGATACTGCCGGTTCTAGCAGGTTTGGCTGAACCATTTGTTAAACTGCTGGCTTGTCCCGCCCCTTGCCTCGCCCCTCCACACCACTATTTATTGCCAATAAATTGTGGTGGGCGAGGGGTGGGAGAGCCAGCAATTTAACAAACGGTTCAGTGTTTTTTTTTTAATATTTTCAGCCTCGCAGCACACCGAACCGTTCGTTAAATTGCTGGCTCGCCCGCCCCTCACCTCCCACCCGTGCAGCACCAGCCTATCCTAGCCAGAGGTGGGAAATTGTGGCTCTTTTACAACCTGTGGCCTTCAACTTCCAGAATTCCTGAGGCGGCTTGGCTCTCTCAGGAATTCTGGGAATTGAAGGCCATAGGTTGTAAAAGAGCCACAATTGCCCATCCCTTCCCTAGCCTGAGTTCCGCTGTCTGGGATCCACCAGGGCTGCCACAGGGAGAAGCCAGGTATGGAGCTACTTGAAAAAGAATGAAAGAGAAAGGGAGTTGAATGCAATGTAGTAGAGAGGAGAACACCATATTCAGGTTTCATTGACTCATTCGTCCCAGTCCAATAACAATTATTAAATGCGTACCCTTAGAAATTTAAGAATTGATATTTCATAGAAATGTACAGTACATAGCCACTATATTATTAATTTGATATTATTTTATGGAAAGATAAGAATGAATTAAAGCAGAATAAAATAGGCTATTGGAATTACTCAAAGTCCTTCAGTTGTGATTCAGGTTCATTTCTAAAACAATAATGAAAGCAAGACCATAGCTCATCTTCCCTCAATGGAATAAAGATATTTTCGAAATATGACAAATTTCCTTTAGCCAGAATTGAAAATTTGAGACTCATTATTCAATAGATAGATATGAGATAGAGATTGTTGCAAACATAAGGTTGTTCCAAAGCATGGATGCCACGTCTGAAAAGAACCGTCTTTTAATTCATTCTCCTTGAATTCTCATAAGGACAGAAAGCTCAGCTTCTAAATCTGAAAAATTCATCACCCAGGAAGAAGTATTTGGAGAATTGATTGTTTTTGGAGGAAACAATTTAAAGTAATCTAAATTATCATTTTAAATATCTTGTATTGTACAAGCTATAATGAATTCCTACTTAATTCCTACTGATACCTGATAAAAGGTAGAGACACGAAGTAGAGGGTCAGCCATACTGGATGTATTGTAATTCTCACTAACAATGATAAAATGAAAGAAGATGTTGAAGTTACAGGAATGTTCAGGGCGAGAGACCATGCCATAATTGGAATTTAATATTATGCAAACAGAAGCAACAGAAAAAATTCAGATTGGAGTCTTGGACTTCAAGAGGGCTCATTTTAATTTCATTAGAGAGAGCTTATGAAGGATTCCAAGAATTAGAATTCTCAAGGGAGGAAAAGAACCGAAGATATTTGGCGAAATTTGAAAAAAATTGAAAAGTTAGATTATAAAAGCCCAGTCTGGCACAATCCCAATGAAGAAGAAAAACAAGAGATCTTAAAAGAAATCAGCATAGCTGAACAAACAACTCTCTGATAAACTGAAAGACACAAATGACAAATATAAGACGGGCAAATAAATAAAGCAGAATATTAGCAAATAGCTTGAACCTGCAAAAATGAAGTCAGGAAAGCTTCAGCTCAAAATAAACTAAGGCTTGCTACTAAAGTAAAAAATAACTTTAAAAAGCATCTTTCAACATGTAAAAATCAAGAAAAGGGTCAAGGCAATAATGGGAGAAAACTGGTTTCTTTTGCATCCGTCTTTACACAAAAGAGTCCAACCTATCTACACTCACACACCCGTAAAATTCAGATGAGGAATGCAAGTCAAAATAAGCAAGGAAATGGTATCTGCTCTAGACAAGTTCAAATTACCATGACTAGATGGATTACACCCAAAGGTTCAGAAGGAAGTGGAAGATATGATTTTACAGCCACTGAACTATATCAAAGAATGGTTGTAGGCATGTCTAGTTTAATGAAAAGAAGGACTAGAGATGACATGACAACAGTCTTCAAATACCTAAGGAAGCGCCACAAAAAAGAGAGGGTCAACATGTTCTCCAAAGAACCTGAAGGCAGGACAAGAAGAAATTGATGGAAACTAATGAAGAAGAGAACCAAGCTAGAACTAAGGAGAAATTTCCTCACAGAACAATTAATGAGTGATTTACCTCCAGAAATTATGGATGCTCAACTCAACATTAAGAAAAATAAGGTCATGGCATCTGGCATTTGTCTTATAGTCATAGTAAAGAAATAAGACTACAATACAAAAAGAAGTGCTAGAAAGATTAACGGGATTTGAAATAGTTAAAAAGTTAAATATTTGGGAGTATGTATCACAGCTCCAAATGTGAAATTATATAAAAATAATTATGAATTGTTGTGGCAAAAGGTACAAAAAGAGATTGAAAGATGGAATAAATTACAGTTGTCCCTGTTGGGAAGAATTGCAGCTGTGAAAACGAATATCCTGCCAAAATTTTTATTCTTGTTTCAAATGATACCAATACTTAAGAAAGATGCGAACTTGAACGAATGGCAGAAAGGTATTAATAAATTTATTTGGGCAGGGAAAAGACCATGATTAAAGCTTAAGATAATGCAAGATGTATGTGAAAGAGGAGGTCTTAAAATGCCTAATTTGAGATTATATTATGATGCAGCTGTTTTATCACCAATTAGTGACTGGTTTAATTTAACGGAAGATAGAATATTGAATATTGAGGGATATGATTTATTATATGGATGGCATGTGTATTTGTTGTATGATAAAAAGTCGGATAATGTTTTTAACACTCACATATTAAGGAATGCTCTGTTGCGTGTCTGGAGAAAATATCAATATAAATTAAATCACAAGATACCTACATGGGCAATACCCAGACATGCGATAGAAAATATAAGTGTGGAACAGAAACAAGATAGGACTATGTTATGTCCTGTTGTCAGGCGCTCAATAAAGAGGCACAGCTGATACGTCCCATGTTCCGATCGCCATCGCCCCAGCAGCCACCGATCGCAAGGGCTGAGCAGTCCGAGCAATCTCCAGGAACTTTCAAAGCGCCTACACAGGATCCGCCTCCTTTGTTGGGAGGCATTGTATTGCGCAGGTCAGAAAAAACCTGGAGACACCCGGCGTACTTGGCCGATTATGCATGCGCGATCCAAGAAGGAAGGAGTGTTCTGTCCTGTCGTCAGGCGCTCGATAAAGAGGCACAGCTGATTGGTCTGCCAGCTGGCAAATGGCTGGTGGGAGAACAGAGTTAACGGATTGGTTGAGCTGCTGAGAGTCCCCTTCTAAAAGAGCTGTCAGCGTAGGCTCGCTCTCGGTAGTTAGCACTGAGTGAGACAGTTGTTGATTGTTCCTTGTTAGTTAATAAAGATTGTTAATCGTTTCCTGTCTCGCCTACCTTTGTACCACGTTGTTCTGAGAATAGAACACAGGCGACGAGGATGGGATATTGAGGCAGCAGGAAGACTGAAGTCTCCTCAAAGTGTGAGCAAAGGCATCGGGACGTCGCGTAATTGAATTCACTTCAGAACTTGTCAGCAGCCACAGATATGGCTACATTATTGACATTCACACCCTTTAATCAAGCCGAAGAAACATGGGATTCATTCATGGACTGTTTTGCTTGTTTCCTATCCGCCAATGATTACAAGGAGATTCCAGGAGATAGGAAGCTGGCTGTGTTCCTTAGCGTTTGTGGCTGTGAAATGTTCAAGACAGCCCGAGCTCTATTGGCGCCTCAGAAGGTACAGGATGTGCCATGGGAGACTCTCTTAAGTATTTTAAAGGGCCATTACGCCCCTCTACCTTTTTGAGTTTCTAGGCGTTACGCATTCAGGCATAGATATCAATTAGAGGGGGAATCCATTAGCCAATACGTGGCTGTATTAAGAGCCGCTGCTTTGTACTGTGAATTTAAGGAGCTGGAGGAGCTTCTCTTAGATCAGTTGATTTGTAGAGTCCGGGATATCAGGTTACAGTGCTGTTTGCTTGCTAAAACCGATATCACCTTGCAAACTGCAATTGATGAGGCTCGCACCTCAGAATTGTCGGCTCAGTCAGTGTCTGAAATTAGGAAACCTTTTAACCCAGGGGCAGTAGCGAAAACCTCTGTAGTTAATCAAGAGGAGGCAGAGGCTGACCAATTATCCAAAGAGGAGGATGACATAAGTTGCCTTAAAACATCCTTCAAGAGACATGGGGATAAGGAGGCGAAAAAAACCCTGACCCCATGTGTGGGTTGCGGTGGAAATCATCACCAATCCACATGAAAGTTTAGGAACGTTGAGTGCAGATGCTGAGGGACAAAAGGGCATTTAGCCAGGGTTTGTCGAGCTGCTCAACCAGCAAACAACAACCCTATGAAGCCTACACGTGATTATAAACCCAGAATTAGGACGAAAGAATAGAAGAAGAAGAAGACTGTTTCACTATTGGGCGGGGATAGCCTGAGGTGGTCATAGATCAGGCCAGCGATAGTTTAAGGAGGAAATTGTTCATCTCTGTATTAATAGAGGGCAAGCCTTGTAAGATGGAAATTGACACAGGATCATCTGTGTCAATTATCTCTTGGAAAACACTTAATGGGTTAGTGCCCTCACTGGTGAGAAATAGATTGGTTCCCTGTAGGCTCAGATTACGAGATTACCAGGGAAATCCTATTCCCTTAGTGGGCTGTGGATGGTTTAGGGTAAGCTACAAAAACTTCTGTGGCCGTCTTAAAATTATTGTGGTCAATGGGTCCCTTCCCAGCCTACTGGGATTAGAATGGTTTGACGCCCTAGGGTTGGCTATAACCAGCATCTATACCACTGCATCAGACAGATTCTCAGACCTCCTTAAGGAGTTCTCTGACGTGTTCAATAGTGATCTTGGCAGATATAAGGGAACACCAATCTCCTTCAATCTGGATCCCTCTGTTGCTCCTATAAGGCTTAAGCCGCGAAGGGTTCCTCTTGCCCTTTGCCCCAAAGTGGATAAGGAGATTGATAGGCTTCTGGCTCAAAAAATATTAGAACCTGTAGATCATGCTAAATGGGAGACTCCCATCGTCATCACTATCAAATCTGATAGCATCATTAGAATATGTGCTGACAACAAGGCGACACTGAACAGAGCATTACAGGCGCACCCCTATCCTGTTCCAGTAGTCCAACACCTCCTAAACTCCTTGGACAGCGGCACCATTTTCGCTAAGTTTGACATGGCGCAAGCTTACCAACAACTGGAAGTGGATGACTTAACTGCAGAGGCACAGACAATTGTTACTCATAGGGGCACTTTCAAATGTCGCCGCCTGAAATTCGGGGTTTGCGTCGCCCCCGGCATTTTCCAGAGCCTCATGAAAAGACTTTTGCACAGCGTGTCGAGGGTGATCCCCTATTTTGACGACATATTTGTGTCAGCCAACTCCGAAGCTGAACTTGCTCATCGACTTCGCATCATTTTTACTCGCTTCTGACAAAATGGTCTTAAGCTTAAGCCGGAAAAATGCAAACTGGGAGTGGACCAAGTTGAATTTCTAGGATACCGTATCGACGCCGCAGGCATACACCCAACACCTTCAAAAGTTCTGGCCATCCAAAAGGCCCCTGTGCCGGCTAATAAGACTGAGCTACAAGCCTTTCTAGGTATTCTGACCTTCTACAACATGTTTTTACTCCACAAAGACATCATCGCAGAACCTCTCCACTGCCTTTGGATAATCAGACACCGTGGAAATGGGGACATAAGGAGGCTGCCACGTTCCGAGCTGTCAAAGATCTGCTTACATCATCCAGCATCTTAATGCAATACAACAGCGATCTTCCACTGACGCTGGCTTGTGATGCTTCACCGTATGGGGTCGGGGCTGTCCTCAGCCATCACCTATCTAATGGAAGCGAAGCACCCATCGCATATTTCTCCAGAACGCTATCCGCAGCTGAGCGGAATTATGGGCAGATAGACAAAGAGGCCCTGGCAGCTGTAGCCGGCATGAAGAAATTTCACGATTATTTATACGGATGCCCATTTGAACTAATTATGGATCACAAGCCGCTATTGGGCATACTAGAAGGGGACCAACAGACTCCTCTCATAATGTCCCCGAGAATGATGAGATGGGCATTTTTTTGGGCCAATTATATGTACAAGCTATCGTATTGCCCCGGCAAAGCTATGGGGCATGCCAATGTGCTCTGCCGTTGCCCCCTTCCAGCGCCGGTTGAAGACCCTGTTCCGGCATCGGCAGTACTCCTAATTGATGACCAACTGTCCCCTGTGTCCACATCAGACGTGGCCAGGTACTCGGCAACTGACAGGGTCCTGCACCAAGTGATAGACTGGGTTAGAAGGGGATGACCGCAAGGAAAAGTGGCTACAGAATTCCAACTGTATAAGCTAAGACAACATGAGATATCTAGCTTAAGGGGCTGTTTACTATGGGGCTCCCTGGTCATCATTCCGCCTGAACTGCAAAGCAAGGCCCTCCAATCCTTGCATGAGGGACATCCAGGAATAGCTAGAATGAAGGCCCTGGGCCGCAGTTATTTATGGTGGCCCAATCTTGACACCACAATTATTGACTGGGTATCAGGATGTCATCAATGCCAGGACAACATGCCAGCCCCGCCACCAGCACCGGTTAGGGAATGGGAGACCCCTAAAGCCTCCTGGTCTCGTATACACGTAGATTTTACCGGCCCCTTCCAAGGACACACCTTTATGGTCCTTGTCAATGCATATTCCAAGTGGGTTGAAGTCGTATCCATGCTGTCAACTAGGGCGGAGACTGTTGTGAAAAGCTTGCGCAGGATTTTTGCAACTCATGGGTTGCCAGACATTATAGTTTCTGACAATGGTCCGCAACTTACGTCAGCACTATTCCAAACTTATCTGGCATGCCATGGCATTTGCCATGCATATGTGGCCCCATATCAGCCGGCAGGGAATGGCCTTATAGAACGGACAGTCCGCTCGGTCAAAGAAGCACTTACTAAGTTAGGCCCAGGGGACTGGCATTCCAAACTGGCCACCTACCTCTTGACACAGCACTCTACGCCCTGCCTGACAACCAACCGTAGTCCGGCAGAGCTCTTAATGGGCCGCTGATTACGTACTGATCTAGATTGCTTACATCCAGAATACTCGCCAGAAAAGCCCCCTGACTCCTCGGGTGGTGCCCGTACCTTTCAGGAAGGGGAACGGGTGTACGCCCGCAATTATGGGGGAGACCCAAGGTGGATGGCTGGTCACATAGTCGAGGTGACAGGGCCCCGTTTGTATCGAGTACAGCTGGACGATGGGCGAATCTGCAAGCGACATGTGGATCAATTGAGACGCCGCCGCTTGATGTCACAAGAGTCCACTCTGCCTCTAGCACCTACATTGCCTAGCAGAAGAAAGGGAGCAGAGAGCAACTGACCATACAACGAGCAGACTGCAGACTTACCTCCCATGTTCCAATCGCCATCACCCCAGCAGCCACCGATCGCAAGGGCCGAGCAGTCCGAGAAATCTCCAGGAACTTCAAAAGCTCCTACACAGGATCTGCCTCCTTTGTTGGGAGGCATTGTATTGCGCAGGTGAGAAAGAACCTGGAGATACCCGGCGTACTTCGCCGATTACACATGCATGATCCAAGAAGGAAGGAGTGTTCTGTCCTGTCATCAGGACTCGATAAAGAGGCACAGCTGATTGGTCCGCCAACTGGCAAGTGGCTGGCGGGAGAACAGAGGTCACGGATTGGTTGAGCCGCTGACAGTCCCCTTCTAAAAGAGCTGTCAGTGCAGGCACGCTCGCTCTCGATAGTTAGCACTGAGCATGACAGTTGTTGATTGTTCCTTGTTAGTTAATAAAGATTGTTAACCATTTCCTGTCTCGCCTACCTTTGTACCACGTTGTTCTGAGAATAGAACAGACTACATATCAGGAACTTCTTATAATAGAAGGGAATATATTGCAATTAAAGTCTTTAAATGTATTAAGAGAAGAAAAGATAGCCCAGACTTGGTTTCAGTTCAGACAGATACATGCGAGATGGAAAGAGGATCAGAAAATTGGTATCATAAAAACTGATGAAAATGGTAAAACAAATTAGAGATCAAGGTCAATCCCATATAAAAAGTTTATATAACGCATTGATAGAAATAGATTCAGAAACTGAATTAGTTAAAGATTGTATGATAAAATGGGCACAGAATACCCAGGAACCAATAATGATGAAAACTTGGGAAAAAAATTGGGTTAGAAATGTGAAATTTACACAAGCACAAAACTTGAGAGAAAATTTTTATAAAATGCTTTATAGATGGCATTTAGATCCTAAAAAATTAGCATGTATGTATCCGAACCAACAACCTAAGTGTTGGAGATGTGATTGTGATGATGCAATTTATTATCATATATGGTGGACGTGTAAAAAAGTTAAAGCTTTCTGGATAAAAATATGGCAGATTATTCAGAAGATTTTTAAGAAAAAGATAAGTTTCACCCCACAGTTATTTTTGCTGGGTATTATCTCAGACTGTACTGTTTTTGAAACTAACTTGATGTTAAATTTAATAACGGCAGCAAGACTGTTAGTGGCGCAATATTGGAAGAAAGAAGATTTACCTACTATAGAAGAATGGACATTAAAAGTATCGAATTTAGCAGAAATGGCAAAAATCTCAGCATATTTGAAAGACCAATCACAAGAAAGATAAATTGTGGACTGGAGAAAATGGATTGATTATATTCAAAACAAATATGGGACTAAAAAGTTTCAAATAGTATATGAATGAATATTTGGATTTGAAAAGAGTTTATAGATAGTTAGCATATGTTAGATTAAGATTGCTAAATGAAATACCCTGTATTTCACTCTGGGAAGTCGGGGGAGGGGAGAAGGGGGAGGGGAGGGAGGAGTAATGGGGAGGAAGGTGGGGCTCAAAACTTGGTTAAAATGTTTCTAAAAACTTTTCAATAATAATAAAAAAAGAAAAATAAGTTCATGGCATTTGGCCCGCTCAATTCCTGGCAAATAGATGGGAAAGAAATCGAAGTAGTGACAGATTTTATTTTCTTGTGCTCCCAGGTTTCTGCAGATGGGGACTACAGCTAAGAAATTAAAAGACGCTTACTCCTGGGGAGTAAAGCTATGGCAAATCTAGACAGCATACTAAAAAGGACAGACATCACCCTGCCAACAAAAGTGTGTATGGTCAATCCTATGGGTTTCCCAGTTGCAATATATGGCTGTGAAAGTTGGACCATAAGGAAGGTTGCAGGGCCATCAAACCGGTCAGTCCTAGAGGAGATAACTTTGGCTGCTCTTTAGAAAGCCAGATCCTAAAGATGAAAATCAAATACTTTGGCCACCTAATGAAAAGGAAGGAGTCACTGGAGAAGAGCCTAAGGCTAGGAACAATTGAGGGCAAAAGAAGAAAGGGACTCAATGATCAGAATATGGAAAATGGGAAAACAGAACCTAGTTTTTCTGAATCTATTTCATACAGAAGAAGAAAAACGGAGTTGGAAGGGATCTTGGAAGTCTTCGACTCCAATACACTGCTCAAGGAGGAGACTTAATACCATTTTAGACAAATCACTGCCCAATCACGCTGTAAAAATCTCCAGTGTTGGAGTCTCCACAACTTCCAGGGGCAAGGTTTCTACTAATTAATTATTCTAGGTTGTTTCTCATACTTGACATGTAGAAAATATTAAAACTTTCCACAATGGGTTCAAAAGATAACTCTACATCAAACTGCTTATTGAATTAAAAGAAGTGTCCAATGCAAAGAGAATACCTGACAAGCCTGGAGATCTAGATGGCCCATTGGTTTACCCATTATGGTTTTTTTTCTATTGAAACGTAATGTGTACAGAGCCTGCAAAGCATGAGCCACAGCATAAACAGCATTGTAGACACTGTAGCTTTGACCAGTCATTTCTACTTCAAACAAAGGGGCAGGAAGATCTTCTAACTTCTTCTGCAGAGGGCACGGATTACTAGGCATTTCTTCTAATTCTGGTTTTAGAAATGAACAATCAAACGATTGTTCCCAAACGTCCTGCAGAAACCCATCTCTGGAGAATGAAAGAGGATTGATGGTCTGAAGAAATTCCTTGAAACCTGCAATATCTGTTGAATGAACAGTGAAGGAAATAGCCCCATGGAACATCTGGAGATCCCAACTGACTTGAAATCCAGATAATGTGAAATCAATCTGTGCAGTCATGATCCTCACCTTTCTAAAAAATGCTGTTTCCTTGCTTTCAGGATCTATCATCAATGTGTAAGCTCTTAGTGCCATAATTGCCCAGGTTTCTCCATAGACGAGAAATGCATTAGCTTTGCTATTCATCATATTAATAGAGATAACTGAGATTGTTTGAAAAACTCCTGAGAGGTCTTCCACATGGGTTAGTTGGGAAAGCCTTTGTACAAATGATAAACATATTCCATTCTGTGAGAATAAGGGCTGCATTTTCTGTAAGAAATTTTCTCCATTGTTGTTATCAACAGCAAAAATCCCAATCCATGTCCACTTGAAATGGTGACACAATTGGATAATTCCAATGGACTGATGGTCCTCTTTCGGGACCATGAAATAAAGTGAAGACAGCTTACTGATCTCAAATGCATCTTGGGCTAATGAGCCGTATGTAAGCTATAAGAAAGTGGAATAGTATTCTGTTGTAATATTCAATCAAATCTATTTTGTTCTTATCTAGTTTTCTTATGAAATACATCAAAGGAACATTGTCCCTAGAATTCTTCTAAATATTACTGTAGAAAGGAGTTTCTTGTAATTAATTCAAAGACATATGTTTTAATGGGTTCACAGAGTACTACAATTCATTCTTCCCTTAGGTATGGAATGTCTTTGGATACTCACTTCCAGTATTTGGTATTATTGTTTCAGAAAAGTAGAACTAATTAGTAGACCATTAGCCATGCAGAACATTTTAACACAAACCTAAACCTTATCTTTGATGGTCATGAAATATTCCATAACAACTACATTAACAACAACAAAATTTGGAATTTCCCTCCTCAACCTTATCACAGCTTACTTGTGGCATCTTGAAGAAACCTATAAGTTCAGATATATAAGATGATGTTTCAAAATCCAATCCTCCAATGATAGCCATAAGATTCTTCTGGTTGTCACATTTGTAGTTAGGGACAAATTCCTGGGATTTGAAAAGCAGATCCAGTGTGGAGCGATAGGTCATCCTCGCATTCAGGTAACTGTCATATATGTGGAACCCAAGAGTGATGTTAAGTAATATCTGAGAGTCTTCATTGATCTCCTTTACAGCAAAAGCCAAGGCAAGGACGTATTGATGAAATTTGGTGATTACACTGCAAATATTTTAAATACCCCAGTTGAAAAAGTAAGTTGACAATTCTCATCATTTCGGTATGAATAACGAACAATTCTTTCTCTGACAGTAGTAAAAAGATCATCACTTTTCTAAAATTCTGAATAATTTCTACAGCGGGATCCTTGGTGCTCACTGAGCTTGTTTGCTTTCTTGCAGACATTTCATTATCCAAAGTATGTAATATCATCACTAGCTTCCATTCATAGTTTGGATAATGAAATGTCTGCAAGAAAAGAACCAATCTCAGAGAGCACCAAAGACCCCTCCCCCATTTCAACCTTGAGCTACAAATATTCTCCTTCATTGGAATTTCTACAGAGTTCAAAATTACTTCTTACATAATATTTCCATGACTTGCAACAAATATTGTAAAATTACCTTAAGATCAATAGATGATCAACAACATGTGTGAACGTTTGAAAAAAATGCAAAGAAAATTATTTCTTCTGCCAGAATCAGATACATTTGAAAGACACAGAAAGCATAGATTACATAGAGAAAAAAAAAAGATTTGCATAGAAACAGCTTTTACTAATATAAGGGGATTTTGGAGATTGATTAAGATTTTGGGACTTCCGGTTTGCTTGCCTCCGTCGAAAGACGGTCCCGTTTTTGGACCGCCAGCCCCGCTGTCTGTAGAGCCGCTTCGATTTAAAGAAGCGGCTTGAAAATTCCCAAATCTGTATGATTTGAGGAAGAGAGTGGGCAAGGAGCAGGTTGAGCCCCTGTGAGCCCCCAGAAAGTCGCTACTTGGGAGGAAACAGGCGCGGCTCCCTTTCAACTTGCTGAGACTCAGAGCAAGTCAGCTGCAGCAACCTTTCAATTTAAATGAAATTAACTCCAATAACCATCGGGAGATTGTAACTTGAACCTCTAAACCTCGAAACTGCAAGTATTGTTATTTCTGTGACTTTTTGACTCAAAGTATAAGCATGACTAAGCGGAAGTGGCTTGAAAAATGGCGCTCGGCTTCAGCGTTACAAGCTGAAAGTGAGAGTGGATTTCTAATGTTATTTCAACTATCTACAAATTTGCGCTGTCTGTAACAAGCAGGAAAAAGAAAAGAGGAATTTTTTTTTTTTTAGTAAGCCTGAGATTGCTTCAATTTAAATTCTATCTCCAACCTGATTAAACCTGGGGGATTTTTTTAGAGGACTTTGTGGTGGTGGAAAAGGAAAAAGGATCTCCTTTTTCAGAAAAGCTAGCCTACGTGGCAGAATGGCTTCCAAGCCTAAACAGGAAGGAAAGGCAGCGGGGGGGGGGAACCCCACATGTAAACCTGAGCAGCAGCCTCCTCCCAGCCAGCAGAGTCAGAAAAAAGATTTTGATATTGAAAGTTTAAAAGATTTCATTACTCAGGCTTTGGATGATAAATTTCAAAAATCACAACAGGAAATTAAGCAGGAAATTAATGAAATTAAAAAGGTGGTGCAAGAGAAATATGACAAGGTGACTAATAAATTAATGAATGTGGTGTCTGGCCTGTCAGAAGCTATTATCAGAACAGACTCTAAATTGGAAGAATTTAAATCAGAAATGAATGTTAAAATGAAGGACACTGATTACAAAATTTCTGATGCTGATAATAAAATGCAAAGATTTGAAAACAAAATTACAGTGATGCAGTTCAGGTCCATGAAATTTGTCATAAGGCTTAGAGGTATTAAAGAGAATGATCGACAAGACCTGAGACAGATTTGTGCTGATGCTCTGGCTGTGCTGTTAAAAATTAACCCTGAAGAGATTTTTTACAAAATAGATAAAATTTACAGAGTGAATTCGTGGGTGGCCAGACAAAGACAACTGCCTAGAGATGTGGTGATATATTTTACAGATAGAAGAATGAGAAATGATATTTTGCAAAAGTCTTTTCTCTCTGCTGTGCAAGTGGAGGAAGCTCAGATTGGAATCTATAAAGAACTACCACCTAAGATGTTAAAAGATAGAAAAGATTTTGGATTTTTAGTGAATGAACTAAAAAAACAACAAATTCCTTTCCGGTGGGATGCCCCAACTGGCATAATTCTGAGGTACAATGGAGAAAGACATCGATTAAACACTGTTGAGAAGGCAGAACAATTCTACTCTACTGTTCTTAAAGAGAGTTCACCATCTCCACGCACATCCACTGTATTGGAGATAAAGGAGAGTGGCAAGGAGAAGCAACTTCAGCAAGAGATGGAAGAGCAGCTTAAGCAGGTGGAACCAGAGGCAGCGGAAATGCAGGGTGCTGTAGGAGATTTTCTGGAGGAGCCTCTGTTAGAGTCTTCTCCGATTCTGACTACAAGAGATGTGGCTTTGGACCCAGTCCGGATGGCTGAAGCTAAAGACCAGCATGTAACTCGAGCAATTTCTAAGCAACTTAAAGAAAAGCAACAACAGGAAAGACCTAAGGCACAACAATATAAGAAGGGAGTCAAGAGTACTACACAAGAATGTGAAGCCATGGGGGAAGCAAAGCCGAAGACTTCGCAAGATATTCGGCAATTCTGCTCGTCGCTTCAAAAAAGTCTACATGACGATTAAGTTTGTATCTTGGAATGTGAATGGATTAAATTCACCACAGAAAAGGAAGAAATTATTTACATATTTGAGACAATTTAATAATGATATAATTTGTTTACAAGAAACTCATGTCAGAACACAAGATCAAAAATACTTGATAAATTCAAAACTAGGAACACAGTTCATAGCCTCAAATTTGGAAAAAAAAGAATGGTGTGGTTATTTATATAAATAAAAGACTGTCAGCTAAAATTATAGAAGCAGATGAAGGAGGCAGATTTATAGCAATTGAACTGCATACAGTAAGTGGCCAAATTCTAGTGATCGGAATTTATGCTCCTAATCAACAACAGGATCATTTTTACAAAACTGCAATGGGATTATAGATCTATTTTAATCATGGGAGATTGGAATGGAGTAATTGACTCTAAAATAGATAAAAAGAGTTTGGCGAAATCAAGGATTAGACTGCCACAGACTTTTTTTGACATGAAAGAAGACTTGGAATTAAAAGATATTTGGAGAATACATAATCCAAAAGAATTGGACTTTACTTTTTTCTCTGATAGACATAGATCTTTTTCTAGGATTGATTTCATTTTATTATCAGATGATTTACTTGTTAAGACAAAAAGAACAAAGATTTTTCCAAGAACTCTAACCGACCACAGCCCAGTATGGATAGAAATTGAGATGGGAAAGATTGAGAGAAGATCATGGAGATTAAATGAAAATTTGTTTAGATATGAAAAAAATATAATAGAACTTAAAAAGCAGATGAAAGAATTTTTTGAAATGAATCTGAATAAGGGTACCCAGATTGAAATTGTGTGGGATGCGAGTAAAGCATATATGAGAGGGGTACTCATTCATATGAACTCTAAACATAAACTGAATCGCCAAAAGAAAAGATCTGAAATGGAAGCAGAAATAAAAAGTAAAGAACAGTTACTTATTAAAAACCCAACAGATGAAAGAATATGTGGTGCTATAAAACTTTTGAAAGACCAATTTCAAATGCTTATGGCGGAGCAAACAGCAACAAATTTACAATATGCAAGCCATAATACATTTTGTAATGCTAACAAATCGGGCAGATGGTTGGCTTATACACTAAGGAAGAAGCAGAGTATACGGACTATTGATAGTATTGATATTGGAGGGAAGGAAATTTTTCAACAGAAATTAATTAAAGAAGTTTTTGTAGATTATTATACTAAATTATATGCTAAAGATGACATGCAGAATGGACTTATAGAAAAATATTTAGAAAATAAAAGAGTTACAAAAATTACCAATCAACAAAAGGAGAGAATGAATTATCCTATAACAATTGAGGAGATTATTGCCGCAATTAAACAACTAAAAACAGCTAAAGCTCCTGGAACGGATGGTTTAACTGCGGTGTATTACAAAACTTTGCAAGCAGAAATGGTTGAACATCTTAGAGATTTATTTTGTAACATACAACAAGGGGGTAAAATACCCCCATCATGGAAAACAGTTTATATTTCTTTGATACCAAAAGAGCAAACAGGTCCTAAAAAACCTGAGAATTTTAGACCAATATCTCTTCTGAATAATGACTATAAAATATATGCAAAAGTATTGGCGAATAGGTTGATGCCAGTTATCCAAGAGGTGATTCATGGTGACCAAGCGGGATTTATAGAAGGCAGATATATGAAGGACAATGTAAGGCAAGTTATAGATTTATTGGAATATCTTGAGACGAATAAACAGATCCCTGCAGTGCTGGTTTTCCTGGATGCGGAGAAGGCCTTTGATAGAGTGGATTGGAATTTTCTATTAAAGACTTTTAAAAAGATGGACTTTGGGGATCAATTTATACAGCGGTTTCAGCAATTTACCAAGAACAAAAGGCACAGATTATTATTAATGGAAGTTTGACAACAGATTTTAATATTGAGAAAGGAACAAGACAAGGTTGTCCGTTATCCCCACTGTTATTTATTTTAACACTAGAAGTCTTGTTGAATACAATACGGGACTCGAGTACCTTGAAAGGAATAGTGATAAGGCAAGAGGACTACAGAATAAGGGCATTTGCAGATGATCTGGTTGTTACCCTAACACAGCCGATGGAATCAATAATCCAGATGAAAGACATTATAAAAGACTATGGTATAGTATCAGGATTTAGACTGAACCAGAAAAAAACTAAGATGATAGTTAAAAATATGACACAAGATCGCAAACACGAACTTGAAAGGAGGGCAGGTTTTGAGATTGTACCAAAGGTTAAATATCTAGGAGTTCAGGTTGCAGAATCAAATATGAAACTGTTTCAAAATAATTATGAGGTGTTGTGGTGAGATGTGCAGAAAGATATGGAGACTTGGAAAAAACTGCAGCTGTCTCTACTTGGAAGAATAGCAGCAGTTAAGATGAACATTTTGCCAAGATTTCTTTTTTTTGTTTCAAATGATTCCGGTGCTTAAAAGTGATAAACAATTGAAAGAATGGCAAAGTGGACTGAATAAGTTTGTCTGGAACGAGAAAAAAACGAGAGTGAAACTGAAAATTATGCAAGATGTTCCAGAAAGGGGAGGTCTTAAACTTCCAAACCTACAGTTATATTATGAAGCAGCAGCTTTGACTCAAGCAAGCGACTGGTTTGGAAGGAAAAAGACTGGAATATTGAATATAGAAAGCTTTGATCTTGAATTTGGTTGGCATGCTTACTTATTTTATGAAAACAAAGTGGATAAAGTATTTAAAAGCCATATACTCAGAGACTCTTTGATGAGAGTCTGGAAGAAGCACCGACTCAAATGGGATTATAAAATACCACTATGGCTGGATCTTGGTCATATCATGTGGAATACAAATATAATGTCACTCGGGGGGGGGGGGTTATATAAAGAAGTTCTTTTTACAGATGCGGGCAGATGGCAACTGAAGACATTAGAAACACTGTTGGATGAAGGGATTAATCTAACTTGGTTACAGTATAATCAACTTCAATTGAGATGGAAAGAGGACCAAAAAATTGGTATAATGTTGCATGAGGAAGAATTGGTTAGACATATAAAAGAGAAAGATCCAATGCATATTAAAAAGCTTTATAATGTTTTGTTAGAAAGGGATTCAGAAACTGAATTGGTTAAAGATTGTATGATTAAGTGGGCACAAAATTTTGCAGAACCAGTGATGTTGGAAACATGGGAAAAAAATTGGGTTCAAAATGTTAAATTTACACAGTCGCAGAATTTGAGGGAAAATTTTTATAAAATGTTTTATAGATGGCATTTAGATCCTAAGAAATTGTTGTGTATATACCCTAGTGTTCAACCAAAATGTTGGAGATGTGACTGTTTAGATGCTACATATTATCATGTTTGGTGGACTTGTAAGAAAGTGAAGGCTTTTTGGATAAAAATTTGGTGGGTTATGCAGAATGTTTTGAAGAAAAAAAATCAATTTTCTCCACAATTGTTTTTACTGGGTATAGTTAAGGGTTTTGCATTGGGTGAAATAAAGTTGATATTGTATATGATAACAGCAGCGAGATTACTGATAGGTCAATAGTGGAAAAATGAAATTATGCCCACTATTGAGGAATGGACTTTGAAGATGGCCAGCTTTGCAGAGATGGCGAAGATTTCAGCATATCTAAAAGATCGCTCACAAGAGACTTATGAATGGGAATGGAAAAAGTGGATAGATTATGTGCAGAACAAATATCAAACTAGGAAGTATCAGATAGCTTTTAACTGAAAGTATTATATAAAGATAGAAATAGTTTGTGAAGGTGAAAAAATATATTGGGGGTGGAGGGGTTCAAGTTTTATAAAAAGGGGATTTTGATTTGGATTATATTCTGTGGAAGTCCAGGGGGAGGGGTGGGTTAGGGAGGGTTAGGGAGGTTGGGGAGGGTTAGGGAGGTTAGGGAGGGATGGGGGGGGATGGGGAGAAAATGAAATTGTAAAACTTTTTCAATAAAATAAAAAAAAAAGATTTTGATAGCAAAAAATATTCTTACATTGGTACATCGTATGGTGTTCTAGCAGGATGTTCCCTAAATTTCATTTCATAAAAATGGTAAATGATGTCGGACACCATCCCACCAATGATGAAGTCTCCAGGCTGGGACCACTCATGTGGAACAAGGAAAGCATTACTTGCAGGGCAGCTCAGAGAAACTACTCTGTGCACCAAAAACATCAGAAGAAACAACTTCATGCTTTTGTTATTGTGGGGATGCTTTCTCTTTTATTCTACCCATAGGAAAGTATATATATTCCAATAGTTCATCTAAGATTAATCCAAGGATTACATTTGAGAATGCATCTAATGAGAAAATCTATCATTTTCTGCTTGAAGATCCATCTGAGTACAAATTTGTATCTTGAATACCACAAGGATTTGAATAGATATTTTGGCAGGAGATAACCATTTGTCTGAAGTGGTGTAGGGTTTCCTGCCTGGGCAAGGGGTTGAACTAGAAGACCTCCATGGTCCCTTCCAACTCTCTTATTCTATTCTATTCTATTCTATTCTATTCTAGTCTATTCTAGTCTAGTCTAGTCTAGTCTAGTCTAGTCTAGTCTAGTCTAGTCCACGAAATCCAGCCTCATACCGTCCTCTGAAAATTGCTGGCCATTCCAAGATCAAGCAAAGGAATGCAGCCAGCTGAGGAGACAGTGACTGTTACCCAAACAATTTGTTAGCACATAGTTGGACACTTCTTCATAATCAGAGGGTGGAAGGGAACAAGGAAAAGTTTACCATATACTTTGGGCATGAAAACCTCAGATCCAGCTTGCTTCTTCTGTAACCATTTGTCTTTCATAAAGTATACCTTTGGCTATGGGCCTAAGAGTGGGCCTAAGAGTCTTTCTTTTCTGACTGACCAGGGTGGGACAGCTGACATTTATTTCTTCTTCCAAGACTAGAAACATTTGAAAGACAGAGAAAGCCTAGATCAGCAGCAGAAATAGGGATAGCAATAGCACTTACTGACTTATTGTAGCTTTACAGCCCTCTCTACAAGGATGTTCTTTAAATTTCAATTCACAAAAGTGATCAACTATGTGGGGCACCGTGAACATAGTTGCATGCTTTTATACATGTTGAAAGAAGCTTTTTTTTTTGTTATTATTTTTGACTTTTGTTGCAAATCTTAGTTCATTTTGAACTCCAGACTTCATTTTTGACCATAGAAATTAGCCTGCAATACTGCAATATTCTCACCACTGCACCACCATATCTGCAATGAGAGTTGCAGTTTCTTTATAATTTGGGCCTTTTAACCTGCCCATAGGATATCTCCCCCCCCTCTCTTATCTGTCTGTCTGTCTGTCTGTCTGTCTGTCCATCCATCCATCCATCCTTCCATCCATCCTTCCATCCATCCATCCATCCATCCATCCATTCATCCGACAAAGAAGGGATGTACCCTTTTTCTAGGATTTGCCCTGTATTTCACCTTTGCTTTTATAAAAAAATGCCTTCTAATTCCATACTGATTGAAACCACTCTTTATTATGGTCTTTGTTCAGTACAACTTTGAATAAAGGATGAGACAGAAGAAAAATACATTCATTTCCATTTCACCGAATTTCCCGTATTATTGAAATCTGGTAACAGGTTGCAATGAAAATAGATTTATGGATAGAGTGAATGGTTATGACCCAGCATATCACTCTGCTAAAAAACTAATTCCCACAACACTTTCAAACTCTTTACTAAGATTGTATTACTGTTATTCTTCTCATCCTTCCTATTATCTATCTCCTCCCACTTATGACTATAACCATGTTGCTTGTATCTTTACAATTTATATTGTTTTATTTGTTTCCTAGTATGATTTGATTGCTTATTAGTAGCCTACGACTATTACTATGTGCTCTATCTTATGATTCTTGATGAATGTATTTTTTTAAATGTATTTTTTTCTTTTTATGTACACTGAGAGCATATACACCAAAGACAAACTTGTCCAATCACACTTGGCCAATAAATAATTCTACTCTATTCCTTTCTATTCTATTCTAAATGTATGGGATTTACAAACACAATAAATATTCATTTCAAAGAAGCCTAAAAAATCCAAAACTGATGTCCTATAAGGTAAGGGTAAATGTTCCCTGCACAATATGTGGTAGTCATTCCTGATTCTAGGGGATGCTCATCTCTGTTTCAAAGCTGAAGAGCCAGCGCTGTCTGAAGACGTCCCCATGGTCATGTGGCCGGCATGACTAAACACCAAAGGTGCATGGAACGCTGTTACCTTCCCATCAAAGGTGGTCCCTATTTTTCTACTTGCATTTTTACTGGCTTTCAAACTGCTAGGTTGGCAGAAGCTGGGGAAAATAACGGGAGCTCACCCCATTACATGGCACTAGGGATTCAAACCACTGAACTGCCAACTTTTCAATTGACAAGATCAGCATCTTAGCCACTGAGCCACTGCACCCCTTCAGATATCCTATAATACTATGTTAAATATATATTCATAAAATGGGTAGTTATCTTTAAACTATATTTATACAGTGGTCTATGAATTGAAAGTATAAAAGTCATGAAAATGTAACTGCAAACATTGAACCTTGTTTGAGTCAATATCTGAAATTTCTTAATAGGAACCTAGAAACCTATATTTTCAAAGTCAAGTTCAACAGAAGTGTTCAAATGGGAAAAGGATTAGATTAAAGAATCTTGGAAAATGATGGAAATGCAGCAACGTGAGAACTTACTTTGGAATGGCCAAACATAATAAAACTTAATAATCACAAAAATCCTATATAAATCATTATTTAACAAAAATAAAAATGTCTATTATTTCTAAAATTGTATATAATTTTCCTGTGGGCACAGTCTTTCTATTCCTTTTTTGAAACGTTCTGGTAAGTCAGAAAGATCACATGGGGTATTAGTTCCTCTTTATGAGTTGCTCCCTGTGGTTTAGCTCAGGCCGTACAACAATGATGTAGCACTTTGGCAAGAATATGCATCCCAGTAATGCAGCACTGGAGGACAAGATGGAGAAGACCTCCACAGCTACCATGGCTTTTCCTTTTGTGCTCAGATAGGCTGGAAAGAAGGAGATCCACACACTGCAAAAGCACAACATGCTGAAGGTGATGAACTTGGCTTCATTAAAGGTATCAGGTAATTTACGGGCAAGAAAAGCCACAATAAAGCTGGCAATGGCCAAGATAGCCATGAAGCTCAAGACACAGTAGAAGAAGAAAGCTGATCCCTCATTGCACTGTAAAATCATTTCTTGGAGCTCTGAATGCATGTCCAACTCAGGGAATGGGGGAGATGTTGACAACCAAAGGATACAAATACATACCTGGAAGAGAGAGCAGAAAAGGACAGAAGAAAGAGCCAATCTTTTCCCCACCCATCTCCTCATCTGAGATCCTGGTTTCGTGGCCATGAAAGCAACAACTACAGTGATGGTTTTGGCCAGGACACTAGAAATGGCCACAGAGAAAGTGACACCAAACATTGATTGTCGGAGAAGGCAGGTCACTTTGCCAGGTTGGCTGAGGAAGAGTAAAGAGGAGAGAAAACAGAGCTGAAGAGAGACAAGAAGGATATAGGTGAGGGATCGGTTGTTGGCTTTGACAATAGGAGTATCCCTGTGCTTAATAAAAGTTCCAAGTACCCAAGATGTCAAGAAGAAGAAAGAAAGAGCTGCTGAGGATAAACCAATTCCTAAGGTTTCTTCAAAGGTTAGAAACACCACCAGTTTCAGAATACATCCTTTCTTTTCTTCATTTGGATAATGATCTTCTGAACATTCAAAACAGTCATCCATTTCTGGAAGCAAAATCAAGTAAGTTGTCATTTAAGTATTCCAAATTATTAAAAATCCCTTTATTAATATTTTGCATCCCAAACAACCAGTGGTGGGATTCTGTCGGTTCTAGCCAGTTCGGCCAAACCATTTGTTAAATTGCTGGCTTGCCCCGCCCCTTGCCCCGCCCCTCCACACCACTATTTATTACCAATAAATAGTGGTGGGCGAGGGGCGTGTGAGCCAGCAATTTAACAAACGGTTTGGTGTTTTTTTGTAATTTTATTGGCCTCGCAGCACACCAAACCGTTTGCTGGCTCACCCGCCCCCCGTCTCCCACCCACACAGCACCAGCCTATTCTAGCCAGAGGTGGGCAATTGAGGCTCTTTTACAACCTGTGGACTTCAACTTCCAGAATTCCTGAGACGGCCGGCACCTCCTTTCCCCAGCCGGGGCTACTGTGCCTACGCCACCAAGGAACCGGCAGAGGGAGTGGGGAGGGTGGGTGCAGGGAGGGTGTCCTATCCAACTTGGCTTTTGCAAAACTAGGCACAAGTTGGGGATTCCGATGCTCGACGCGCATTTTGTGTGGCTCGTGAGACACGAGGGGGGTTGGGCGGGAATCTGAGCTTTTGGATTGGCTTGTTTGGGGTGGGGGGCCAGGATCTCCGATGACTGGGACTTCCAGGGGATGCTCCTGGCTTTGCAGCAGAGGGGTCTTTAAACCTGCCTTATCTGCATTCCTTTTCTTTGCAAAGATCCGCCCCTCCCAAAAAAAGGATGGGTTGCCCAAACATTTGTGCTGCAGGCTTCCCTGCCTGTCTTGGCTCTGTCAGGGTTGGGTCTCTCTCGCCTGGGGAGAGGGTCTGTTGGATATGATGTGTGTGTTGTGTTAGGGTAGGCAGGGAGGTGTGATTCACATGATTGTTAACTTAAGTGAATCTGGTTCCCCCCCCATTGACTTTGCTTGTTGGAAAAGCTGCCCCCCCCACCCTCCATCGCCATCTCAGCCCCTCTGCCCTGCCTTAACCTTAAACTGAGCTGCATTTCCTCCAAAATCCAGTCTGTTTCCTCGCTGGGCGAGACTTTCCTGCCCCAGCCACAGAATTTTCAGGAGTTGTTTGTTTAGAGACGGGAAACCTTCCCAGGTTTCCAGTGGGGGGAGGTTTGAGCTGTGGAATATCTCACTGCCACATGTGTGTGTCCCCCCACCCCTCACCCTTTTTTGCCTTGAAAATGAAGAAGCTTGAAGAGGTTGCAGAAAAAAAATGCTCTTAGAAGCTTCTTAGGATCAGGCAACTCAGCTTAGATCGTCAGAGGTTTTTAAAGGGATTTTTTGAAGAGGTTGTAGGAAAAAAAATTGCCTTAAAAGCTTCTGGCGATCCCAGCAGATTTGCCTGATTGTCAGAAGCTTCTAAATGCATTGTTTTCTGCAACCTCTTAAGGTTGTAGAAAAAATGCTTTTAAAAGGAAAAGTTAAAAAAAAAGTTGGCCATGCCCACCCACTCACATTACCCACAAAACCGGTAGTAAATGGACTACTCAGAGGGCTGAAAAAGTTACTTTTCACTGGTCCTCACACTTTTGACCAGTCCTTGAACTTACGACTGTCCTCACATTTTACGTTTTGCGTCCTATCTTGTCACCGTGTGAAGAGAAGTAGTGGTGAAATGACTGACACGATTGTTAACAATGCGCAACGGGCATAAATGTGAGGATGGTCATAAGTGTGAGGACCGGTCAAAAGTGCAAGGACCAGTCAGAAATGACTTTTTTCAGCCCTCTGCGTAGTCCCTATGCACATAGCCACGCCCACCCGGTCACATGACCAGCTAGCCACACCTACACAGTCACATGACCAGCTAGCCACACCCACCCAGTCACATGACCAGCTAGCCACGCCCACCCAGTCACATGATCTCCAAGCCACACCCCAACTAAGCCACGCCCACAGAACCTGTTGTTAAAAAAATTGAATCCCACCACTGCAAACAACTATATTAAACTCTAATGAAAAATGGTAGAATGCATAACCTACCATTTTGATTTGAAATCTTCCCTTCAGGGCATGGAGCACAGTCATAGCAGCAGAACTGATTTCCCTCGATCCCCTTCTTCCAGGATCCAGGGAAACAAGGATCATTGCATCGAGAAAGTGGAGGAACCTGGTGATAAGCATAAAAGGTTTTGAAATTGGAGATATTTAAATCACATTGTTCAATTTTTCAACTTCATCAACTTAAAAAGATGGGAAATTGCAATGATGTAGGAAAGGTCCTTTTTGAAGGGTAGGGCATGTAAATAATTGCACATAGTGGCAATCTCATGCAAAAGTTACCACTCTAGTGATGCCTCATTCAAATTCAAACCAAAAATGCAAACATGCCTTTTACATTGTAATATCATATTGTCAATTTGAGGAATGCCTGATCATCAACAAGATTTGAAAAGAATATGCCATTGTTTATTTAAAAAAACAAACAAACAGAAATTAGTTTTCTAAACAGACTATGTTCAATATGCCATCATAATGTATTAATCTTAGCTGCTTCAATAGTTCAATACCTGATTAAAAGTTTGGTGCCAGACAATCCCATCTTCATTAATGAATAATTCTTTTCCTTTTGGAGCCTGGAGATCCATCTTTCCAATTCTGAGTCTCTGAAAGGATCTGTTTGGAAAAGTGATCAAGTTGGTGATGTCGAATCCACCTGCTGCTTCCCCTTTCTCATTCAGGAACACTCTCTCCCCAGCTGAATTGTTAAAAGCAATGCCATGAAGAAATGAATGGAGCTACTTGAAAAAGAATGAAAGGGAAAGGGAATTGAATGCAATGTAGTAGAGAGGAGAACACCATATTCAGGTTTCATTGACTCGTTCTTGCCAGTCCAATAACAATTATTAAATGTGTACCCTTAGAAATTTAAGAATTGATATTTCATAGAAATGTACAGTACATAGCCACTCTATTATTAATTTGATATTATTTTAAGGAAAAATAAGAATGAACTAAAGCAGAATGAAAATAGGCTATTGGATAGGAAATTAAATTTCTTTAATTCTGATTCGGGTTCATTTCTAAAACAATAATGAAAGCAAGACAATAGCTAATCTTCTCTCAATGGAATAAAGACATTTTCAAAATATGACAAATTTCCTTAAGCCAGAATTGGAAATTTGAGACTCATTATTCAATAGATAGATATGAGATAGAGATTGTTGCAAACATAAGGTTGTTCCAAAGCATGGATGCCACGTCTGAAGAAAACCGTCTTTTAATTCATTCTCCTTGAATTCTGATAAGGACAGAAAGCTCAGCTTCTAAATCTGCAAAATTCATCACCCAGGAAGAAGTATTTGGAGAATTGATTGTTTTTGGAGGAAACAATTTAAAGTAACCTAAATTATCATTTTAAATATCAAAAAGGTTCCAAATAGTATATGAATGAATATTAGGATTTGAAAAGAGTTTATTGCTAGTTACCATATGTTAGATTAAGATTGCTAAATGAAATACCCTGTATTTTACTCTGGGAAGTCAGGGGGGGGGAGAGAAGCGGGGGAGGGAGGGGTACTGGGGAGGGAGGTGGGGTTGAACACTTGGTTAAAATTTTTGTTAAAACTTTTCAATAATAATAAAAAAGGAAAAATAACTTGATGGCATTTGGCCCTCTCAATTCCTGGCAAATAGATGGGGAAGAAATCGAAGTAGTGACATATTTTATTTTCTTGCACTCCCAGGTCTCTGCAGATGGGGACTACAGCTAAGAAATTAAAAGTCACTTATTCCTGGGGAGGAAAGCTATGGCAAATCTAGACAGTATATTAAAAAGCACAGACATCACCCTGCCAACAAAAGTGTTTATGGTCAATCCTATGGTTTTCCCGGTTGCAATATATGGTTGTGAAAGTTGGACCATAAGGAAGGTTGCAAGGCCATCAAACCGGTCAGTCCTAGAGGAGATCAACTTTGACTGCTCTTTAGAAAGCCAGATCCTGAAGATGAAACTCAAATACTTTGGCCACCTAATGAGAAGGAAGGACTCACTGGAGAAGAGCCTAATGCTGGGAATGATAGAGGGCAAAAGAAGAAAGGGACTCAATGATCAGAATATGGAAAATGGGAAAACAGAATCTAGTTTTTCTGAATTTATTTCATACAGAAGAAGAAAAACGGAGTTGGAAGGGACCTTGGAAGTCTTCTACTCCAATACACTACTCAAGGAGGAGACTTAATACCATTTTAGACAAATCACGGCCTAATCACTTTGCAAAAATCTCCAGTGTTGGAGTCTCCACAACTTCCAGGGGCAAGGTTTCTACTAATTAATTATGGGTTCAAAAGATAACTCTACATCAAACTGCTTATTGAATTAAAAGAAGTGTCCAATGCAAAGAGAATACCTGACAAGCCTGGAGATCTAGATGGCCCATTGGTTTACCCATTATGGTTTTTTTTCTATTGAAACGTAATGTGTACAGAGCCTGCAAAGCATGAGCCACAGCATAAACAGCATTGTAGACACTGTAGCTTTGACCAGTCATTTCTACTTCAAACAAAGGGGCAGGAAGATCTTCTAACTTCTTCTGCAGAGGGCACGGATTACTAGGCATTTCTTCTAATTCTGGTTTTAGAAATGAACAATCAAACGATTGTTCCCAAACGTCCTGCAGAAACCCATCTCTGGAGATTGAAAGAGGATTGATGGTCTGAAGAAATTCCTTGAAACCTGCAATATCTGTTGAATGAACAGTGAAGGAAATGGCCCCATGGAACATCTGCAGATCCCAACTGACTTGAAATCCAGATAATGTGAAATCAATCTGTGCAGTCATGATCCACACCTTTCTAAACAATGCAGTTTCCTTGCTTTCGGGATCTACCACAAATGTGTAAGCTCTTAGTGCCATAATTGCCCAGGATTCTCCATAGACAAGAAATGCATTGGCTTTGCTATTCATCATATTAATAGCGATAATTGAGACTGTTTGATAAAGTCCTGCGATGTCTTCCACGTGGATTAGTTGGGAAAGCCTTTGTACAAATGATGAACATATTCCATTCTGTGAGAGTAAGGGCTGCATTTTCTGTAAGAAATTTTCTCCATTGTTGTTATCAACAGCAAAAATCCCAATCCATGTCCACTTGAAATGGTGAAGCAATTGGATAATTCCAATATACTGATGGTCCACTTTTGGGACCATGAAATAAAGTGAAGAGTGCTTACTGGTCTCAAATGCATCTTGGGCTAATGAGCCATATGTCAGCTATAAGAAAGTGGAATAGTATTATGTTGAAATGTTAAATCACATCTATTTTTTTCTTATCTAGTTTTCTTATGAAATACATCCAAGGAACATTGTCTCTAGAATTCTTCTAAATATTACTGTAGAAAGGAGTTTCTTGGAATTACTTCAAAGACATATCAGAGAAAAATTGCTTTAATGGGTGCAAAGAGTTCTACCATCCATTCTTTCCTTAGGTATGAAATGTCTTTGGATACTCACTTCCTCTATTTGGTACTATCATTTCAGAAAAGTAGAACTAATTAGTAGACCTTTAGAAATGCAGAACATTTTAACACAAACCTAAACCTTATCTTTGATGGTCATGAAATATTCCATAACAACTACATTAACAACAACAAAATTTGGAATTTCCCTCCTCAACCTTATCACAGCTTACTTGTGGCATCTTGAAGAAACCTATAAGTTCAGATATATAAGATGATGTTTCAAAATCCAATCCTCCAATGATAGCCATAAGATTCTTCTGGTTGTCACATTTGTAGTTAGGGACAAACTCCTGGGATTTGAAAAGCAGGTCTAGGGTGGTGCGATAGGTCATCCTCGCATTGTTGTAACTGTCATAGATGTGGAACCCAAGAGTGATGTTAGGTAAGATCTGGGAGTCTTCATTGATCTCCTTCACAGCAAAAGCCAAAGCAAGGACGTGTTGATGAAATTTGGTGATTACACTGCAAATGTTTTAAATACCCCAGTTGAAAAAATAAGTTGACAATTCTCATCATATCTCTATGAATAGCAAACATTTCTTTCTCTGACTGTAGTAAATCACTTTTCTAAAATTCTGAATAATTTCTACTGAGGGATCCTTGGTGCTCTCTGAACTTGGTGGCTTTTTTGCAAACATTTCATTATCCAAAGGAGGTAACATCATCAGTGGGTAGAACTGATGATGTTATATAGTTTGGATAATGAAATGTCTGCAAGAAAATATCCAATCTCAGAGAGCACCAAGGATCCTCCATTCCAACCCTAAGCTGCAAATATTTTTCTTTATTGGTAATTTACTTCTTACATAATATTTCCATGACTTATAACAAATATATCCTGCAACATGTACTGTACAAGTCATGACTTTTTTCAAAATATTTTATTTTCTACAATATTTTCAGAAAATGTTGTATTTTCGAGGGATTTTCAAGATTGGGTAAGATCAGATAGTGAAGAAATATTCTTACATTGGTACCTCGTAAGGTGTTATGGCAGGGTTTTCTTTAAATTTACTTTCAATAAAGTGATAAATGATGTGGGAGACCATCCCACCAATGATGAGGTCTCCAGGCTGGTACCACTCATGTGGAACAAGGAAAGCATCTCTTGTAGGGCAGCTCAGAGTAACTACTCTGTGCACCAAAAACATCAGGAGAAACATCTTGATGGTTTTGTTATTGTGGAAAGGTTTTCCCTTCCATCCTACCCATAGGGAAGCATATATAATCCAATACTTCATGTAAAGATTGATTGATCTAAGGATTATGTTTGAGAATACATTTAATGAGAAAATCTATCATTTTCAAATCTATCATTTCCATCTGAGTACAAATTTTTATCTTCAATATCACAAGGATTTGAACAGATACTCTGGCAGAAGAAAACATAGGGTTGGTACTTGAAGTAATGAAATTGACAGAAACATAACTACCCCTTGTACCAAATTCTTTATGGTAAAAGGCTCACTTTATAGCCAAAAAGATACCTTCATTGTTATTGAATTTCAATTGCATTCTGTGCAGCCTTTGATGTTTTGGCCTACAGTAATTCCTCTAGGACATAATTATTTTGTTTTGATGAGCTGGTTCAGGTTTTTTTTTTTTTTTTTTAATGAACAAATGCCAGAAAAGTAGTATAAGGGAGATTTGCAATAAAATATATATTTAATTAGTATAATTGTAGAAATAAAAATAGAGTTTTTTTCCAAGATACCACATTTACTTTCTACCAATTTTTCACAAAAAATAATAATGAACAAATCTGAACAATTAAGTCATTTATTGTAAGTATGTTTTCTGAAGGGAAAACAACACAGATATTTATTTTTGTAAAAAATTACCTTAAGGGCTCTAAAACTCTTCAAAAAAAATGTCTTTCACATTCTCTGACAAACACTTTCATGTATTCTAAAGAATATTATTTCTTTCCCCCCATCTAGAAGCATTTGAATGTTAGAGAAGATATAGATTTGTAATAAACCCTACATTTTTTCTCAAACACCTTTTACTCAGATGAGAAATTTTGGGGGAACTGGGTAAGATTATAATAAGAAAAAAAAACTTTTACAATGGGATGTAATATAGTTTGATTTAAGGATGCTCCTTAAATTTCAATTCATAAAAGTGACAAACTATGCAGGACACGTTGCCACCAATTAACAAATGACCAGTTGACCTGGACTCTACATGGGACTGTAGTTGAAAAGTATCCAGAATTCCAATTGGTTCAAAATGCAGCCACCTGTATGGTTTTGTGCAGACTCAGGTGCTCACATGTGTCACCTTTATTGCGAGAGTTGTATTGGGTGAGAATTTGCTTCTGGATACATTTCAAGGTACCAGTTATCACCTTTAAACCTTATATTGCTTGGGACCAGATTATTTGAAGAAACGTCTCTACCTGATCACATCCATGTGATCTGGTAGAGCAGAGAGGTAGGGAACATTATGCGTCCTCTCCCTTAAGTATGGACATCTGGTGGGAAGTGAAATCCAAATTTTTTAATACCGGTTTTGTGGGCATGGCTTGGTGGATGTGGTGTGGCTTGGTTGGCGTGGCAGGGGAAGGATACTGTAAAATATCCATTCCAACCTCACTCTGGGGCCAGCCAGAGGTGGTATTTGCTGGTTCCCCAAACTATTTCTGCTACCGGTTCTCCAGAACCTGTCAGATCTGCCAGATTTCACCCCTGGGTGGGACCCAGAAAGGTCTTCTTTGTGATGGCTTCTTCCCTCTGGAATATCATGGAGATAAGATTGGCTCCTACTTTGATACTCAATTGCAAAGCCCCGAGCACCCAGTTTTGCCAATAGACCTGTGGAACCCAGAGTGGGTTAGAGCCCATCAAGTGGCTCAACTGGCTGATTGTTATTTCTAGGGCTGTATTTATATTGTTTGTGTATTGGGTTTTTATTTTTATTTTTTTAAACAGCTGAGAGACACTGAGAGTGAATTGGTCCAAAACTGACATCATATAAAATTGTGTTCAATACCTATTCCTAAAATGATAATGAGCCTTTCATTAAATTTATGTAGTGTTTTATGAATTGAAAGTAGAAAAACCATAAAAATGTCTCTGCAGTCATTGGACATCTCCCTCCCTCACCCCCTCCCTCTCTCAATACCTGTAATCTTTATCTATCATCTCCATATAGGACAGGGGTGTGAAACTCAAAGCTTGTCGGCCAGATCCGGCCGACGGGGTGCTTAGATTTGTCCACAGGGCCACACTGGAAACAGCAAAGAAGTGGCCTGCGATGCTTCTTCCTGAAAAATATGGACCCCGGGGGGCCTACACATGTTTTTGGCCTCTATGTCCTCCTGCAGCCCTGTGCCGGATAAAACGGTGCTCCCAACATGAGTGATGTCAAGCTGACCACGTCCACCAGGCACCCCAAGGTCAAACACAACCTTGGTATGGCCTTTATTGAAATCGAGTTTGACACCCCTGCTCTAGGGGAATATTCACATTTTTTCCCTCAGAATTTTCATTTTTGAAATCGCTATCTCTATTAGAGACTAGTGTATATATTTTTTTAGGATTTTCACTATATTTTACCTTTGCTTTTATTGAAAAATGCCATCTAATTCTATACTGAGATGTATGGAAATAAATAAAGAGTGAAATCACTCTTTATTATAGTCTTTGTTCAGCACAACTGAGAATAAAGGATGAGACGGAGGAAAAATACATTTAATTCCATTTCACCGAATTTCCCGTATTATTGAAATCTGGTAAAAGGTTGTAATGAAAATAGATTTATGAATAGAGAGTGAATGGTTATAACCCAGCATATCACTCTGCTAAAAAACTAATTCCCACAACACTTTCAAACTATTTACTAAGATTGTATTACTGTTATTCTTCTCATCCTTCCTAATATGTATCTCCTCCCACTTATGACTATAACCATGTTGCTTCTATCTTTACAACTTATATTGTTTTAATTGTTTCTGAGTATGATTTCATTGCTTATTAGTAACCTGTGACTATCACTAAATGCTGTATCTTATGATTCTTATGAATCTTGATGAATGTATTTATTTTATTTTTATGTACACTGAGAGCATATGTGGCAAAGACAAATTCCTGTCTGTCCAATCACACTCAGCCAATAAAAAAATTCTATTCTATTCTATTCTATTCTATTCTATTCTATTCTATTCTATTCTATTCTATTCTATTCTATTCTATTCTATTCTATTCTACCCTACCCTACCCTACCCTACCCTACCCTACCCTATCCCATCCCATCCCATCCCATCCCATCCCATCCCATTCTAAATGTATGGGATTTACAAACTCAATAAATTTTCATTTTAAAGAAGCCTAAAAAATGCAACTGATGTCCTATAATACTATGTTAAATATATATATATATATTCATAAAATAGTAATTAGCTTTTTACTATTTTTATATAGTGTTTTAGGAATTTAAAGTATTTATGTTATTTATTTATTTATTACTCACATTTATAGACCGTCGTTCTCCCGAAGGACTCAGGGCGGTGTACAGCCTAGGTAAAAAACATAAATATAAACATTAAAAACAATTTAAAAAGATATATATAAGTTTGGACCCAGGTTAAAAAACAGTAACAAAACTTATTAAAAAACATTTGAAAAAGTGTTAAGCCAGCGCGGCTTGCTGAAAAAGAAAGGTCTTCAGGGTACGACGGAAGGCACCGGGGTCTTGAATTCTTCATATCTCTGGGGGCAGTTGATTCCAGAGGGCAGGTGCCCCCACAGAGAAGGCCCTCCCCCTGGGGGCCACCAGTCTACATTGCTTGGCCGATGGCACCCTGAGGAGGCCCTCTCTGTTGGAGCGCACTGGTCAGTGGGAGGTTGTTGGTGGCAGCAGATGGTCTTGAAGATATCCAGGTCCTATGCCATGGAGCACTTTAAAGGTGATAACCAACATCTTGAAGTACACCCGAAAGACCATTACCCACGCAACCGCATTCTGGACCAGCTGGAATCTCTGGGTGCACTTCAAGGGGAGCCCCATGTAGAAAGCATTGCCGTAGTCCAGAGGTGACGAGATGACGAGGGCATGAGTGACTGTGCACAAGGAATCCCAATCTAGAAGGGGCCGCAACTGGCGGATCAGGTGGACCTGATAAAAGGTCTCCCTGGCCACAGCCATCAGATGTTCCTACAAGGACAGCTGTGTATCCAGGAGGACGCCCAAATTGCGAGCCCTCTTCGTGGGGGCCAACGACTTGCCCCCAATAGTCAGTGATGTAGTCAACTCACTATATCAGGATCCTGGGAACCACAGCCACTCAGTCTTGGATGGGTTGAGCCTGAGCCTGTTCCTCCCCATCCAGATCCGCACAGCCTCCAGGCACCGGGACATCACTTCAAGGGCATCATTGGGGTAGCCCGGGGTGGAGATGTACAGCTGGGTGTTGTCAATGTACTGGTGGTACTTCACCCCAAAGCCATGGATGATCTTACCCAACGGCTTCACATAAATGTTGAACAAAAGGGGTGAGAGAACCGACTCCTGAGGCGCCCCACATATGAGGCATCTCGAGGTCGACCTCTGCCCCCTTCCAACACGAACTGTGACCGGTCCGAGAGAAAGGAGGAGAACCACCGTAATACAGTGCCCCCCATCCCCAACTCTTCCAACCGGCGCAGCATGATACAATGGTCGATGGTATCAAAAGCCACTGAGAGATCTAACAGGACCAGAACAGAGGAGCAACCCCTGTCCCGAGCCCTCCAGATATCATCCACCAATGCAACCAATGCTGTTTCCATGCTGTACCCAGGCCTGAAGCCCGACTGGAATGGATCTAGATAAGACATTTCCTCCAGGTATTGTGGAAACTGTTGGGCAACCACTCTCTCAACAACCTTTGCAACAAAGCGAAGGTTGGAGACTGGACGATAGTTGGCTAAAACTGCTGGGTCCAGGGAAGGCTTCTTGAGGCCTTTCAAGGCCATGGGGAGGTAACCCTCGCTCAATGAAGCATTGATAATTCCCTGGAGCCAGCCTCGTGTAACCTCCCGGGAAGCCAGTACTAACCAGGAGGGACACGGGTCCAGTAAACATGTGGCCACACTAACTCTCCCCAAAATCCTGTCCATGTCATCAGGGGTCACAGAGTCAAACTCTTCCCAGATAACATTCTCAAAACTATTCCTCGCCACCCTGCCTGAATCTACCCAGTTAGAGTTCAAATCCCCCTTGATCTATGCGGTTTTTTCATACAGATATTGTCCAAATTCCTCAGCCCTGCCTTCCAGGGGGTCCTCCCGCAATCCCGGATGAAGCAGGGAGCGGGTCACTCTGAACAGGGCAGCTGGACGATTATCTGATGATGCAATAAGGGCAGAAAAGTAATTACACTTTGCCGCCTTTATCACCACTAGGTAGGTCTTAATATGCGACCTTACCAGTGTTCGGTCAGATTCAGTGAGACTGGCCCTCCAACTGCTCTCTAGGCATCTTTTCCAGCGCTTCATCTCCCTCAGCTCCTCAGTAAACCATGGAGCCCCACGGGATCGGCACCGGGTTAGAGGTCGCAAAGGCAAGACTCAATCTAGAGCCCCCGCAGCCGCCCGATCCCAGGCAGCTACCAGGTCATCGACCGAGTTGTGTGCCAGGTCCTCAGGAAATGGCCCAAGCTCTGTCGGGAACCTATCCGGATCCATCAGGCGCCTGGGGCAGACCCACCTAATTGGTTCCGCCTCCCTGCGGCGGGGTGTAGTGGTTTGAAGGTCCAGGCGAAGGAGCGAGTGATCTGTCCATGACAAGGGTTCCATTTCTATATCCCCTATAAGAAGACCACCCAACCACTGGCCAGAGACAAAAATCAAGTCCAGAGTATGTCCCCCACCCCCCGTGAGTGGGGCCATGAACTAACTGAGTCAGGTCCATGGCCATCATGGAAGCCATGAACTCCTGAACCATCTCAGACGTTTCACCAATGGATGGTAAGTTGAAATCACGCAAGTATAAAAGCACTGAAAATATATCTGGAAACATTGAACATTGTTTGAGTCAATATCTGAAATATCTTAACAGGAACCAAGAAACTTGGATTATCAAAGTCAAGTTCAACAGGAATGTTGAAATGGGAAAGGATTAGGTTAAAGAATCTTGATAAAGGATGGAAATTTATTTTATTTATTATTTATTTGTCAAACGTGTACAAGATAACAGGTATATGTATAACCATGGATAGGAACATAGGATATGAGTACAAATAAATGGGGACAGCATGACCTGGACAAGTATTATTGAGGTTGAAATGCCGCAACATGAGAACTTAATGGCCAACCATAATAAAACTTAATCACAAATATCTTATATAATTTTTTTTTAACAGAAATAAAAATGTCTATGTTTCTAAACTTGTATAAACTTTCCTGTAGACAGCAGTCTTTCTATTCCTTTTTTGAAAAGTTCTGCTAAATCAGAAAGATCAAATGGGGTACTAGTTCCTCTTTATGAGTTGCTCCCTGTGGTTTAGCTCAGGCTGTAAAACAATGATGTAGCACTTTGGCAAGAATATGCATCCCAGTAGTGCAGCACTGGAGGACAAGATGGAGAAGACCTCCACAGCTACCATGGCTTTGCCTTTTGTGCTTAGATAGGCTGGAAAGAAGGAGATCCACACACTGCAAAAGCACAACATGCTAAAGGTGATGAACTTGGCTACATTAAAGGTGTCGGGTAATTTACGGGCAAGGAAAGCCACAATAAAGCTGGCAATGGCCAAGATTCCCATGTACCTTAAGACACAGTAGAAAAAGAAAGATGATCCCTCATTGCATTGTAAAATTATTTCTTGGAGCTCTGAGTGTATGTCCATTTCAGGGAATGGGGGAGATGTCAACAACCAAAGAATACAAATGCATACTTGTAAGAAAAAGCATGAGAGGACAATAGAAAAGGCCAATCTTTTCCCCACCCATCTCCTCATCTGAGATCCTGGTTTTGTGACCACGAAAGCAACAACTACAGTGATGGTTTTGGCCAGTACACTAGAAATGTGAGTATCCCTGTACTTAACAAATGTTCCAAGCACCCAAGATGTCAGGAAGAAGAAACCAAGAGCTGCTGAAGCTAAACCAATTCCTAAGGTTTCTTTAAAATTTAGAAAGACCAGCAGTTTTAGGATACAGCCTTTCTTTTCTTTATTTGGATAATGATCTTCTGAACATTCAAAACAGTCATCCATTTCTGGAAGCAAAATCAAGGAATTTGTTAAGTAGGCATTCCAAATTATTAGAAATCCCTTTATTAATTTTTTGCATCCCAAACAACTAAAACTCTAATCATTAAACTCCATCAATACACTGACGTCACTCAGCTGTACACCTCCACTCCGAACCACCCCAATGATGCCCTTGAAGTGATGTCCCAGTGCCTGGAGTCCATGCGGATCTGGATGGGGAGCTCAAACTCAACCCTTCCAAGACCGAGTGGCTGTGGTTCCTGGCATCCCGGTATAGTCAGCTGGGTCCATCGCTGATTATTGAGGGCGAGATCTTGGCCCCCTCAGAGAGGGCTCACAACTTGGGTGTTCTCCTGGATGCACGGCTGTCTTTGGAAGAGCATATGACGGCCGTGGCCAGGGGAGACTTTTATCAGGTTTGCCTGATGCACCAGTTGCATCCCTTTCTGGACCGAGATGCCCTGTGCACGGTCACTCATGCCCTCGTGTGGTCGACAGGTAAATCCCATTATTGTTTTAAAGAGACAAAGACCAAAATAATCCTGGAACAGAGTTTATTCTTTGCAAAGGTCTCCCTCAAAGTGAGAGAGCAAATTACCATTCGTTCTCGCCGTCTTTTATACAATTTCAGGTTACATCTTACAGGATACAAGCATGTCCCTTGAGTACAATTTCAAACCTTATATAATAGACAAACACATGATATTCCCATTATGGAAAGTCCCCACAATTCCAATATAAAAATACCCTACTTAAAATATTGCTTATACATGTAAGATCAGCATTCACGTACTTCCCCTTCTTAACGAGGTCAAGTTGACCTGAAGCATACATCCTGTTGAATAAACACTTTCTCAAGAACACAACTTCCTCAAGAACACAGGAAACATATAATTCCGTTCTCATGTTCCTAAATGTCAACTAAATTATATAATCAGGTTATACAAGGTAAAACAAAGCCTTAACATGATTTTAAAATGGCGTAACTCAGGTTATACGATTTTACAGGAATAACCCTAATTTCTTTATTTCTCACAATCCCCCCTTCTCCTCTTTACTATCTTTTATTCCTGTAAACTATGAATATCCCGTAACAGTATAGAAACTCTTCTCCATACAATAGGTAATTTGGACAATGCCATGTAACCACATAAAAACATTAACCTGTAAGGAACTTGTATCCTTAGACATAGAAAATGTAACCCTTCCTCCAAAATCCAAAACTTCTTGTATGAAGGTGTATAATTACCAAATAGCTCAGTGCATTGCTTATATAAAAATTCCATTCTATTTGTAAGGCCAATGAATTGAGGAACTATCCCATATGTACGTTTGCACTTGGCACACACCATCTTCAAAAGATGACTTAATACATATCTCGGCTTCCTCAGTGGTGTCTATTAGGGTTAGTGGTGTTTCTATAAAAGAATAACGGTGCTCAAATTCAGTATGGAAACATAGCTGCTACCATGTTATAGGGTAACTAGGCAACACAGCTAAAATCCCCATTCCTATCCACACCTGTAGAATAACAAACATTACCACAAAAACCCATTATTCCTAGTGAACTAGCTCCCCCAACATATTATTCAAAGAGATAAAAGATTATTATCTTACCTCCAATACATCAATCAATCAAGGAGAACTTACATCCACTGGATACCAAACATAGATTTACACCAATCAATAATATCTTTCCTCAATACAATCAAAAACACAACAAGAATTATTACCACTCCTAGCCAAATACAAAATTCTTCATAAAACTCTTCTTCCATCCATTGGTCCCCAATCGTCTAAGGTTTCTCATCAAAAAGTCAGTTTAAGAGGGTTTGCAGGTTCCGTAGCAACTGTCCTTCCATAATGCAAAGCCACCAGTCTCTCGACTCTGGAATAGCATACCCAACCTTGTTCCTTAGTCCTTACAGCCGACCCTGTAGTTAACAGAACTTAGAACGGTCCACACCTGCTGCAACTTCTTCTCAGTAATGGCTTTTATCCGACCCAGTCTTCACTTTTTTATTCATGTGCTTGGAAATCAAGAGGTGGATTCTGTCCTTTTTACCTTAAATGAGAAAAACACTGGGACAGTCCCTGTATATATTTTCAAAAAAAACATCCTTCAGTTCTATCCTAAGCATCTCAACTTTCCCCACATATGGCAATCCAAACATCATTTCAAACATAAATATCCCCAGATCTTTCCTAGGACTAGTTCCTATTCTTAATAGAGCTAAAGGCAAACACCTCATTCAAGGTAGTTGAAGCTCTAACATTAATTTTTATATCATAGATTTACTTATCTGATTAGCACATTCACAACGCCCTATAGAACTTAGCATAAACAATAAATGTAATTGCCAATCAATTCCTAATTGTTCCATAAGCTTCATCACCTTGGACAATGAAATGTATACCCCTATCACTATCAATAAGATCAACCAATTCATATTTGGGTATTATTCGCTCCAATATGAATTAACAATCTTCTGAACACCTATCTTTACACAAAGAAAGGCTTCAACCTATCCAGTAAAATAATCCACTATTATTATTACATATATCAATAGTCACACCACCAGCATTTCAACGTAATCTACTTAGATTCATTGAAAAGGCCAAATGGTCAAATCTCTACATATTTTTTTTTCATACACAATGTATTCATTTCCATACCATTTATATAACTATTGTATGCACACCCCTAGACACATATATGCATATACATTTAATAAAATCAATAAGTGCTTGCGTTCCCCAATGGTTCCCTCATGCACTCATTCAATCACATTCCACATCACAACTTTAGTAAAAATTTGCACTCCATCCTTAGGCATCCATTTCCCATTCACTTACACACCCCTTCATCCACTATTTATATAATATCAAGTTTGGAAGGATCCTCAGCTGCCTTTAAAACAGCTGTGATAAGTTCCACCTATCGCAATTCCTTTTACTAAATATCAACCCCCTTTCAATCCAGATTATCCCAAAAGTATGTAAAATACCATCAGCATAGTTCAAATCAGCATAAATATTCCCTACCTCATTAATTAATATGTGCAATGCTTACAATAAAGCAAAAACCTCACATATCTGCACTGACCATCCAAACGGTAACTTTCCAGCTTCCAATATCTCAATAGTGTCTCCATTCACAACTGCATAACCATCCAGTCTCATCCCATTCTCAATTCATTTATTCATCCACATTGTCCCATCTCTCTCTCCTATTGGTCAAGAGAACTAAACTCTCTTGAGACAATTTTAAAAACCTAGCATTTGTATACCACCTTTTAGTTCCCAGTCCACATACGAACCAACACTCCTTTGGCTATACCATCTTCCATTACTACAGACAAGTGGAAATTATTTCCTTAAACCAGGCAAACATAACACTGGAGCAACACTATATTATTACTTTCTTCAACTCTTCAACCTCCAAACAACTTAGTTTAAAATTAACTATCAATAAATCAATAAAGTCTCAATAAATACTCAACTATCCCCACTTCAGAGGAATCACACCACACCTCTATCAAATTAGCTAAACTATTTCCACAACTATTTCCATTTCAAAGAAATGCAAACTTAATCTAAATTCACAAGTAGCTAACCAGACCCAAAAATCCATCTTTACCTTCTACCATTAATTCTTCCCTCAAGGGAACATCCTTTATCTGGACAACACTAAGCTAAAATAACATAGTCAACTATTCCCCAGACTATCCAGTATCTAGAAATCTCCTTCTCAGCATTCAAAATCATTCAAAATACACAGACATAAAAACACAAAAGAGGGTAATAAAAACTTCAATAAGCAAAAGAAAATCACCTAATAGAGATACTCCGGGTCTCTACTCCCAAAAATAATTGTTTCAAACTTTCAATGTCACTTCTCTAAAGCAGGACAGGAAATAAATCTACATAGCTGCCAATGCAGTCAGAAACAATGCAGGATCAAATCACCCATTCACCCCTCCTTTCTCTCAGACAAACTCAACAAAGGAAAAAAAAATGTGTAAAAGGGAAAACAAACCACACCTTCTCTCCCCCCTTTTCTACTTCTCTTGTTCAGAACAAAAAGACGGGGAAAATATAGAGAAGAAAAATACTACTCCTGTCTCCAATTTATATCGCAAATACCTCTTCCTAATCCTACTTCTCCATAGGATCTCTCTCATCTCTCACTTGCTCATTCAAACACTTGCTATTACAACATAACAACAACTACAACAACAAACTCTTGCCACTCACTATTTCAATATACAAAAGGAAATTTCTCAGGGGTTCAACGCACAGGCATTCACAAATATCAGGATCACCTTACCACCCCCATTTAAGAGCTTACCACACACACTCATATTTATTCTGCAATCAGACCTTTTAGTGTATTCCACACACACACATGCCTTTTCCCTGCCAATTAGTCAGCATAAATACTTCAGGGAACTTTATTATCATTCTCAGTATTATTTTTATTTTACAAGACAATGAGCTCTATTGCCTAAAGAACTCTCATCACACACACATATCATTTAACAACATTTGCAAACCTGGAATAAAACCTGGAAAGATTCCATCCCTTCAGATACCCATTTCATTGTCATCCTTGACATCTTGTAGCTCATTCCTCAAGCAGTGGAAAACTTCAGGATGCGGTTTTTAATCAAAAACTTGATTTCGGGCCCTAACCACACCTGTCCTCCACAGCTCCAGGCTTAAGCCAAGAAGGTCACTTAATTAGCCGGCACACACATATCACCATCACATTACATTAATCAAAAACAAAATATTCGCATTCAACCTCAGGTAAGAAGAACAATAACCCTTCCTTACCACATTCCTACAGAGTTTTCTGCCTCATCCAAGAACAAGAACTATCTGTATACCAAGCTCACATCCCAGAAGAGACAATGCATCTCTCCCAAGCAGAATAAGACTTACTTCTGGGGATGCACTCCTCTAGGCAATTCCAGAGCTGCCTTTCGAATTTGTGACCTCTCCTCAGGGGAGAACAAATAACCCAATATATGCTGTAACTCTGCAAAAGTATACAGATTGGGTCTCAGGAATAAATCCAATGACTCAGACAACTTGATCAGATCCGCCTAGAAAGAAGGCATGTTTCTTTTATAATCTTCCAGATCAGAAGATGTCAAAGACTCATTCACAAAAGCTGCAATACCATTCGGCATTCCTCTTAAAGGAAACATTCCTTCAGTTAGTGAACATGTAACATGAGGAGAAGTGGATGGATTCTGTTTCACAATTACTAATAATTCACCCAACTCCTTCTCCTCTATCTATATTACTGCCCTGCTGAAGTCTCTTCCTCTCTGCTCCCAGCAGCAACATCAATTCCACCCACAACTTTTTCTTCCTTCCCATACAAAACTCTAGAAATTCTCGGGGAAGAGGGGTTAAACTACTAAACATGGAACTGAGGTTCAACATATAACAATTGAACTTTCAACTTCTTTTTTCACCAAAATGTTCTTCAAAACATTGATCCAATATGGGTCTGACTCCCCAAACCTACTCCACCTATAATTAGGCTGTATCAACACAAACCTCCTTACAATAATTAATCATAGTCACCTTATCTAATACCTTTGTACAAGCTTTCAATCAATCCTCTGACCACTGTATTAACAATGTCCCTAATGGAGATATGGGGGATGGAGGATATTTCAGTCTCAGCAGCACCTTTCCCTAGTAAAGGCCCCATACTTTCCCCAACCTGTATTACACTAATTATACACACAAATCATACAGGCCATACACACACAAACATACACCAAACCAAACCACCAAAGAGAAAACATATACTCACTCCTGGTGCACCGAAGTCTTCAGGAACGTTCCTCTCTGTCCAGGCATTCAGGTCTCCGCCTCAAGATTCATAGAAAAGCAATTCCAGCTGGAAAGGAAATAACCCCATCTCACTGAAATCAGTGTTTGTGCGCACGTATCAGGGAGTTCCCTTCCAGACAGAATGTTCTCAGTCCCTTCGTGGTCGCCAATTGTAGTCGACAGGTAAATCCCATTATCGTTTTAAAGAGACAAAGACCAAAATAATCCTGGAACAGAGTTTATTCTTTGCAAAGGTCTCCCTCAAAGTGAGAGAGCAAATTACCATTCGTTCTCACCGTCTTTTATACAATTTCAGGTTACATCTTACAGGATACAAGCATGTCCCTTGAGTACAATTTCAAACCTTATATAATAGACAAACACATGATATTCCCATTATGGAAAGTCCCCATAATTCCAATATAAAAATACCCTACTTAAAATATTGCTTATACATGTAAGATCAGCATTCACGTACTTCCCCTTCTTAACGAGGTCAAGTTGACCTGAAGCATACATCCTGTTGAATAAACACTTTCTCAAGAACACAACTTCCTCAAGAACACAGGAAACATATAATTCCGTTCTCATGTTCCTAAATGTCAACTAAATTATATAATCAGGTTATACAAGGTAAAACAAAGCCTTAACATGATTTTAAAATAGCGTAACTCAGGTTATACGATTTTACAGGAATAACCCTAATTTCTTTATTTCTCACACCTCGTCATGTCCCGTCTGGACTACTGCAATGCTCTCTACATGGGGCTCCCTTTGAAGAGCACTCGGTGGCTCCAGCTGATCCAGAATGCAGCTGCGCAGGTGGTTATGGGGGTGACTCAGCGCTCCCATGTAACACCTCTCCTGCGTGAGCTGCACTGCCTCCAAGTGGTCTTCTGAGTGCAATTCAAGGTGTTGGTGACCACCTTTAAAGCGCTCCATGGCTTAGGACCAGGGTATATACGAGACCGCCTTCTGCCACCAACAGCCTCCCACCGGCCAATACGCTCCCACAGAGAGGGGCTCCTCAGGGTGCCATCGGCCAAACAATGTCGACTGGCGACACCCAGGGGGAGATCCTTCTCTGTGGGGGCACTGGCTCTCTGGAATAAGCTCCCCCTAGAGCTTTGTCTTAGCCCCAACCTGCGCACCTTTCGCTGTGCCCTGAAGACCCTTCTGTTCCATCAAGCTGGACTGGCCTAATATGAATTTTTAAGGGGTGTATGTTTTAAATGTTTTAAATTTTTGAGCCACATTTTATATATTTGATTTTAATTAGTTTTAAATTTTGTAATTCTATGTGTTTTAATATGGCTGTACACTGCCCTGAGTCTTTTGGGAGAAGGGCGGTATAGAAGTCTAATTATAAATAAATAAAAATAAATAAATAATAAAAAATGGTAGAATGCATAACCTACCATTTTGATCTGAAATCTTCCCTTCTGGGCATGGAGCACAGTCATAGCAGCAGAACTGATTTCCCTCGATCCCCTTCTTCCAGGATCCAGGGAAACAAGGATCATTGCATCGAGAAAGTGGAGGAACCTGGTGATAAGCATAAAATTGGTGATATTTATTTATTTATTTATTTTATATAATTTGTATGCCACCCTATCTCCGTAGGACTCAGGGCAGCTCACAACAAATAAAAACAAACCCAATAAAATTTAAAGTACATAGAGAAAAACATAAATGTATAAATATATAGTTTAAACATATATTAAAACCCATTAAAATAGTCAAAATCACCCTCAGTCCAGGCTGGGTGATGTGAACAACCATGTTTTTAATTCGCGGCGGAAGGTGCGAAGGTCAGGAGCCAACCGAAGCCCCAGGGGGAGTTGATTCCAAAGAGTGGGTGCACCCACAGAGAAAGCTTTACCCCTGGGGGCCGCCAGCCGGCATTGTCTAGCTGACGGCACCCAGAGAAGGCCCTCCCTGTGAGAACGCACCAGGTGATGGGAAGCCATTGCTGGTTGCAGATGGTCCGACAAATACCCTGGGCCTAAGCCATGTAGGGCTTTATAGGTCATCAGCAGCACCTTGAATCTCACCCGGAGGGCAACAGGTAACCAATGCAAGTCGCGCAGGAGAGGTGTAATTTAGGAGTATCGGGACCTTCCCATCACAACCCGCATGGCCGCATTCTGCACCAGCTGAAACCTCTGAGTGGTCCTCAAGGGCAGCTCCAGGTAGAGAGCATTACAGTAGTCAAGACGGGAGGTGACTAGTGCATGAGTAACTGTGCATAGAGCATCTCAGTCCAAATAGGGATGCAACTGATGCACCAGACAAAACTGGGCATACGCCCCCCTGGTCACAGTTGTTATGTGATCATCTAAACTCAACCATGAATCCAAGAGGACACCCAAGTTGTGTGCCCTGTCTACAGGGGGTAAAACTTCACCCCCTATAGCCAACGATAGAACCTCTCCTTCGGATTGAGATGCCTTACCCACAGCCACTCAGTCTTGGCAGGGTTGAGCCGAAGCCTGATCCTCCACATCCAGATCCCTACCACTTCCAGGCACTGGGACATCACGTCGAGGGCATCACTGGGCTGTGATGAGATCTCTCTCTCTCTCTCTCTCTCTCTCTCTCTCTCTCACACACACACACACACACACACACACACACACTCAAACACACACACACACACACACTCAAACACACACACACACACGGCTCCATTTTTGCTTGCAAAGGACTCTTGGAAGAAATATCCTTCTGGGGTCAGTTCCAAGTGGGGAAAAAGACACTGGATTCATGGAAGTTGCTTGGAAAGAAGATTTATTGATCAACAGGATCACATGGCTTCCTGGGCTCCTGAGTTCCTGAGCAGAAAAGATCAGAGATGCTGAGAATGCCTTGGTTTTATGCCCTCTGTTGGTCTTTGAATTTGAGCTTGTATTCTGATTGGTTGTCAGACTCCCATGGGGCCATGCAGGGACAACTTTGTAGGCTGCCTTGAGTCCCAAGCTTAGTTGAGCCTTGCTGGATGATGGTGTAATCTTTCCAGGTGCCATGTGGTGAGTTCTGTTGCTAGATAGGCAGAGGGCTAATCCTAGCTTTGTTGGATCTTGGGTGAGGACATTTGCCTATGAATAGATCTGGCTACCTCTTTATCTCTTAAGTGAGCATACATGTGTCACCTTTATTGCAAGAGTTGTATTGGGTGACAATTTGCTTCTGGATACATTTCAAGGTGCTAGTTATCACCTTTCAACCTTACATGGCTTGGGACCAGGTTATTTGGAGAAACGTCTCTTCCTGATCCCATCCATGTGATCCGGTAGAGCAGAGAGGCAGGGAACGTTGTGCATCCTCTCTCTTAAGTAAGGACATCTGGTGGGACCCAGAAGAAGTGTCTTCTTTGCGATGGCTTCTTCCCTCTGGAACATCATCCGGATGGAGATAAGATTGGCTCCTACTTTGACACTCTTTTGCAAAGCCCGAGCACCCAGTTTTTCAATAGGCCCGTGGAACCCAGAGTGGGTTGGAGCCCATCAAGTGCCTCAAGTTACTGATTGTTATCTCTAGGGGTGTGTTTTTATTGTTTATATATTGGGTTTTTATTTTTATGTTATTTACACAACTGAGAGACACTGAGAGAGAATAGGTGGCCATATAAATTCTCTTAAATAAATAAAATCTTTACAATGGTATGACATAAGTTTTTCTTCAAGAATGTTCTTTGAATTTCAGGTTATCAATATCTGGAAATAACAAAGGACCAGCCTGCAGTGCCTCTACTGGTTAAAATGGGCTGCGTGCAGCCCCCTACAACTCATTTTCATCCTCCATGGTGTTGTGCTACACTCTTCTGGCCAAAAAACAGCCCAAAAATGGCCAGCAGAGTACAGCAGGAAGCCATGGAGGGTGAAAATGAGGTGGAGGGGTGGCCCTGATCTACCGGAACACCCAAAATTTTACCCTCAGATATTTTCATTTTTGTAATCCCTCACTATTTCAGAGACAATGGTATATTTTTTTCTAGGATTTCCACTGGATTTCACCTTTGCTTTAATTGAAAATTCCAAACTAATTGAAATCACTCTTTATTATGGTCTTTGTTCAGCACAACTTTGAATAAAGGATGAGATAGAGGAAAAATACATTTAATTCCATTCCACCAAATTTCCCATATTATTGAAATCTGGTAACATGTTGCCATGAAAAAAAGATTTATGGAGAAAGAGTGAATGGTTATGATCCAGCATGAAAGTCTTTTGTTAAATGCTGTTAAATGTATCGGATTTTCAAACTCAATACATTTTCATTTCAAAGAAGCCTAAAAAATCCCAAACTGAAATCCTATAATGCTCTTCTAAATATATCTTGGTAAAATGGAAATTAGCTTTTTACTATATTTATATAGTTCTTTAGGAATTGAAAGTATAAAAGCCAGGAGAATGTATCTGCAAACATGGAACATTGTTTCAGTCAATATCTCAAATATCTTAACAGGAATCAAGAAACCTAGATTATCAAAGTCAACAGGAGGGTTGGAATGGGGAAAGGATTAGGTTAAAGAATTTTGGGAAATGATGTAAATACAGCAACATGAGAATTTACTTTGGAAAGGCCAACCATAATAAAACTTAATAATCACCAACATCCTATATAAATCATTATTTAACAGAAATAAAAATATCTGTTTCTAAACTTGTACATAATTTTCCTGTAGGCAGCAGTCTTTCTATTCCTTTTTTGAAAAGTTCTGCTAAGACAGGAAAATCACGTTCAGTATTAGTTCCTCTTTATGAGTTGCTCCCTGTGGTTGAGATCAGGACGTAAAACCATGATGTAGCATTTTGGCAGAAATATGCATCCCAGTAATGCAGCACTGGAGGCCAAGATGGAGAAGACCTCCACAGCTACCATGGCTTTTCCTTTTGTGCTCAGATAGGCTGGAAAGAAGGAGATCCACACACTGCAAAAGGCCAACATGCTGAAGGTGATGAACTTGGCTTCATTAAAGCTGTCAGGTAATTTACGGGCAAGGAAAGCCAAAATAAAGCTGGCAATGGCCAAGATACCCATATAGCCCAAGACACAGTAGAAGAAGAAAGCTGACCCCTCGTTGCATTGTAAAATCATTTCTTGGAGCTCTGAGTGCATGTCCAACTCAGGGAATGGGGGATAAGTGAACAACCAAAGAGTACAAATGCATACTTGTAAGAGAGAGCATGAGAGGACAATAGAAAAGGCCAATCTTTTCCCCACCCATCTCCTCATCTGAGATCCTGGTTTTGTGGCCATGAAAGCAACAACTACAGTGATGGTTTTGGCCAGTACACTAGAAATGGCCACAGAGAAAGTGACACCAAACATTGATTGTCGGAGAAGGCAGGTCACTTTGCCAGGTTGGCTGAGGAAGAGGAAAGAAGAGAGAAAACAGAGCTGAAGAGAAACAAGCAGCATGTAGGTGAGGAACCTGTTGTTGGCTTTGACAATGGGAGTATCCCTGTACTTAATAAAAGTTCCAAGTATCCAAGATGTCAGGATGAAGAAACCAAGAGCTGCTGAAGCTAAACCAATTCCTAAAGTTTCTTCAAAGGTTAGAAACACCACTGGTTTCAGGATACAGCCTTTCTTTTCTTTATTTGGATAATGATCTTCTGAACATTCAAAACAGTCATCCATATCTGGAAGCAAAATCAAGGAAATCATTCCAAATTATTAGAAATCACTTTTTTAATTTTTTTCATCCCAAACTGAAATGTAATGAAAAATGGTAGAATTTCTACCCCACCGTTTTGATCTGAAATCTTCCCTTCTGGGCATGGAACACAGTCATAGCAGCAGAACTGATTTCCCTCAATCCCCTTCTTCCAGGATCCAGGGAAACAAGGGTCATTGCATTGGGAGAATGGAAGAACCTGGTGATAAGCAAAGAAGGTTTTGAAATTGGAGACATTTAAATCAGTTTGTAATTGTTTTTGACTTCCCAAAAAGATATTGAATTTTTCAACTTCATCAAGTTAAAAAGATGTGGAAATTGCAATGATGGAGAAAAGGTCCTGTTTGAAGGGCAGGAGGTTTAAATAATTGTGCATAGTAACAATCTCATGGAAAAGTGACCATTCTTATGATTTCACATTCAAATCCAAACCAAAAATGGAAACGTGCCTTTTACATTGTAATATCATATTGTCCATTTGAGGAATGCCTGATCATCAACAAGGTTTGAAAAGAATATGCCTAGCTGATTGAATAATTCAATACCTGGTTAAAAGCTGGGTGCCAGACAATCCCATCTTCATTAATGAATAATTCTTTTCCTTTTGGAGCCTGTAGATCCATCTTTCCAACTCTAACTCTCTGAAAGGATCTGTTTGGAAAAGTGATCAAGTTGGTGATGTCAAATCCACCTGTTGCTTCCCTTTTCTCGTTGAGGAACACTCTTTCCCCAGCTGAATTGTTAAAAGAAATGCCTTGAAGAAATGAATGGAGCTACTTGAAACAAAAATGAAAGAGAAAGGGAGTTGAATACAATGTAGTAGAGAGGAGGACACTGTATTCAGGTTTCATTGATGCATTTCTGCCTTTCCTATAACAATTATTAAATATGTATACTTAGAAATTTAATAATTGATATTTCATAGTAATATACCATACGTAGCCACTCTATTACTAATTTTATTTTATTTTAAGGAAATACAAGAATGAACAAAAGCAGAATGAATATAGGCTATTTGAGTTACTCAAAGTCCTTCAGTTGTGATTCAGGTTCATTTCTTAAGCAGTAATGAAACCAAGACCATAGCTAATCTTCCCTCAATGGCATAAAGATACATGATAGTCTGAAATATGACAAATGACTGCTCTTTAGAAGGCCAGATCCTGAAGATGAAACTCAAATACTTGGGCCACCTAATGAGAAGAGAATAATGCTGTGAAAGATGGAGGGCAAAAGGAAAAGAGAAACTACTTTTTCTGAATCAATTTTATGCAGAAGAAGAAAAAATGAGTTGGAACGGTCCTTGGAAGTCTTCTATTCCAATCCATTGCTAAAGGAGGAGACTTAAAACCATTTTAGAGAAATCACTGCCTAATCATTTCCTAATTGTCAGGACATTATTCCTTATTTATAGGTTGTTTCTCATACTTAACATGTAGAAAATATTAAAACTTTCCACAATGGGTTCAAAAGATAACTCTACATCAAACTGCTCATTGAAATAAAAGAAGTGTCCAGTGCGGAGAGAATACCTGACAAGCCTGGAGATCTAGATGGCCCATTGGTTTACCCATCATAGCTTTTTTTCTATTGAAACGTAATGTGTACAGAGCCTGCAAAGCATGAGCCACAGCATAAACAGCATTGTAGACACTGTAGCTGTGGCCAGTCATTTCTATTTCAAACAAGGGAGCAGGAAGATCTTCTAGCTTCTTCTGCACAGGGCACGGATTACTAGGCATTTCTTGTAATTCTGGTTTTGGAAATGAACAATCAAACAATTGTTCCCAAACGTCCTGTAGAAATCCATCTCTGTAGACTGAAAGAGGATTGATGGTCTGAAGAAATTGCTTGAACCCTACAACTGCTTTTGAATGAACATTGAAGGAAATGGCCCCATGGAACATCTGGAGATCCCAATTGACTTGAAATCCAGATAATATGAAATCAATCTGTGCAGTCATGATCCACACCTTTCTAAACAATGCAGTTTCCTTGCTTTCAGGATCTACCACAAATGTGACAGTTCTTAGCGCCATAATTGCCGGGGATTCTCCATAGACCAGAAATGCATTGGCTTTTCTGTTCATCATATTAATAGAGATAACTGAGACTGTTTGATAAAGTCCTGTGATGTCTTCCACGTGGATTAGTTGGGAAAGCCTTTGTACAAATGATGAACATATTCCATTCTGTGAGAGTAAAGGCTGCATTTTCTGTAAGAAATTTTCTCCATTGTTGTTATCAACAGCAAAAATCCCAATCCATGTCCACTTGAAATGGTGAAGCAGTTGGATAATTCCAGTGTACTGATGGTCCTCTTTTGGGACCATATAATAAAGTGGAGAGAGCTTACTGGTCTCAAATGCATCTTGGGCTAATGAGCCATATGTCAGCTATAAGAAAGTGGAATAGTATTCTGTTGAAATGTTAAATCACATCTATTTTTTTCTTATCTAGTTTTCTTATGAAATACATCCAAGGAACATTGTCCCTAGAATTCTTCTAAATATTACTGTAGAAAGGAGTTTCATGGAATTACTTCAAAGACATATCAGAGAAAATTGCTTTAATGGGTGCAAAGAGTTCTACCATCCATTCTTTCCTTAGGTATGAAACGTCTTTGGATACTCACTTCCTCTATTTGGTATTATCGTTTCAGAAAAGTAGAACTAATTAGTAGATCTTTAGAAATGCAGAACATTTTAACAAACACCTAAACCTAATCTTTGATGGTCATGAAATATTCCATAACAACTACATTAACAACAGAAAAATTTGGAATTTCCCTCCTCAACATCATCACAGCTTACTTGTGGCATCTTGAAGAAACCTATAAGTTCACCTAAATAAGATGATGTGTCAAAATCCAATCCTCCAATGATAGCCATGAGATTCTTCTGGCTATCACATCTGTAGTTAGGGACAAACTCCTGGGATTTGAAAAGCAGGTCTAGGGCGGTGCGATAGGTCATCCTCGCATTGTTGTAACTGTCATAGATGTGGAACCCAAGAGTGATGTTAGGTAAGATCTGGGAGTCTTCATTGATCTCCTTCACAGCAAAAGCCAAGGCAAGGACGTGTTGATGAAATTTGGTGATTACACTGCAAATGTTTTAAATACCCCAGTTGAAAAAAATAAGTTGACAATTCTCATCATATCTCTATGAATAGCAAACATTTCTTTCTCTGACTGTAGTAAATCACTTTTCTAAAATTCTGAATAATTTCTACTGAGGGATCCTTGGTGCTCTCTGAACTTGGTGGCTTTTTCGCAATCATTTCATTATCCAAAGTAGGTAACATCATCAGTGGGTAGAACTGATGATGTTATATAGTTTGGATAATGAAATGTCTGCAAGAAAATATCCAATCTCAGAGAGCACCAAGGATCCTCCATTCCAACCCTAAGCTGCAAATATTTTTCTTTATTGGTAATTTACTTCTTACATAATATTTCCATGACTTATAACAAATATATCCTGCAACATGTACTGTACTAGTCATGACTTTTTTCAAAATATTTTATTTTCTACAATATTTTCAGAAAATGTTATATTTTCGAGGGATTTTGAAGATTGGCTAAGATCAGATAGTGAAGAAATATTCTTACATTGGTACTTCGTAAGGTGTTATGGCAGGGTTTTCTTTAAATTTACTTTCCATGAAGTGATAAATGATGTGGGACACCATCCCACCAATGATGAGGTCTCCAGGCTGGTACCACTCATGTGGAACAAGGAAAGCATCTCTTGTAGGGCAGCTCAGAGTAACTACTCTGTGCACCAAAAACATCAGGAGAAACATCTTGATGGTTTTGTTATTGTGGAAAGGTTTTCCCTTCCATCCTACCCATAGGGAAGCATATATAATCCAATACTTCATGTAAAGATTGATTGATCTAAGGATTATGTTTGAGAATACATCTAATGAGAAAATCTATCATTTTCAAATCTATCATTTCCATGTGAGTACAAATTTTTATCTTGAATACCAGAAGGATTTGAACAGAAACTCTGGCAGAAGAAAACAGAGGGTTGGTACTTGAAGTAATGAAATTGACAGAAACACAACTACCCCTTGTACCAAACTCTTTATGGTAAAAGACTCACTTTATAGCCAAAAAGATACCTTCATTGTTATTGAATTTCAATTGCATTCTGTGCAGCCTTTGATGTTTTGGCCTACAGTAATTCCTCTAGGACATAATTATTTTGTTTTGATGAGCTGGTTCAGTATTTTTTTTTTTTTTAATGAGCAAATGCCAGAAAAGTAGTATAAGGGAGATTTGCAATAGAAGATATATTTAATTAGTATAATTGTAGAAATAAAAATAGAGCTTTTTTCCAAGATACCACATTTACTTTCTACCAATTTTTCACAAAAAATAATAATGAACAAATCTGAACAATTAAAAGTCATTTTTTGTAAGCATGTTTTCTGGAGAGAAAACAACACAGATATTTATTTTTGTAAAAAATTACCTTAAGGGCTCTAAAACTCTTCAAAAAAAATATCTTTCACATTCTCTGACAAACACTTTCATGTATTCTAAAGAATATTATTTCTTTTTCTCCATCTAGAAGCATTTGAATGTTAGAGAAGTTATAGATTTGTATAGATTTTTTCTCAAACACCGTTTACTCATATGAAAAATTTTAGGGGAACTGGGTAAGATTATAATAAGAAAAGAAATATTTTACAATGCGATGTCATATAGTTTGATTTAAGGATGTTCCTTAAATTTCAATTCATAAAAGTGACATACTATGCAGGACACGTTGCCACCAATTAACAAATGACCAGTTGACCTGGACTCTACATGGGACTGTAGTTGAAAAGTATCCAGAATTCCAATTGGTTCAAAACGCAGCCACCTGTATGGTTTTGTGCAGACTCAGTTGCTCACATGTGTCACCTTTATTGCGAGAGTTGTATTGGGTGAGAATTTGCTTCTGGATACATTTCAAGGTACCAGTTATCACCTTTAAACCTTATATTGCTTGGGACCAGATTATTTGAAGAAACATCTCTACCTGATCACATCCATGTGATCCGGTAGAGCAGAGAGGTAGGGAACGTTGTGCGTCCTCTCCCTTAAGTATGGACATCTGGTGGGAAGTGAAATCCAAATTTTTTAATACCGGTTTTGTGGGCATGGCTTGGTGGATGTGGTGTTGCTTGGTGGGCGTGGCAGGGGAAGGATACTGTAAAATATCCATTCCGACCCCACTTTGGGGCCAGGTAGAGGTGGTATTTGCCGTTTCCCCAAACTATTTCTGCTACCAGTTCTCCAGAACCTGTCAGAACCTCCTAGATTTTACCCCAGGGTGGGACCCAGAAGTGTCTTTTTTGTGGTGGCTTCTTCTGTCTGGAATATCATCCACATGGAAATAAAATTGGCTCCTACTTTGACACTCAATTGCAAAGCCCCGAGCACCCAGTTTTGTCAATAGGCCTGTGGAACCCAGAGTGGGTTAGAGCCCATCAAGTGGCTCAACTGGCTGATTGTTATCTCTAGGGGTGCATTTATATTGTTTGTGTATTGGGATTTTATTTTTATTTTTTTAAACAGCTGAGAGACACTGAGAGTGAATTGGTGACCATATAAATTCTCTTAAATAAATAAAGAAACTCCATACAATGGTATGTCATAAGTTCTTTTTTTTTCTCCAATTTTTATTTATAAGTATAAACTAAACAGAACAATGAAACGTACAAAACATAAAAACATATAAACATCAATTTCAATACATGTCCTGTTTGTCGCAACTATAATATACATTTCTCTTTGTATTTTGACTCTAACTTATTTGGTCATTCCCTTTTATCGATCTAATATTGATCTTTGTTGATCTATGTCTGTTCTTTTTTCCCATCATATTATATTTGGTCATTTTATTTACTTCCTATTGCTTCATCTCTTTCCTATCTTTCAACCAACTATATCACTTTTCCCATACTAAGTAAAAGTCATGTTCTTCCCTATTTTGTAATTCCTTTGTGAGTCTATCTAATTCCGCACATTCCAAAATTTTATTGATTACTTTATCTGGTGTTGGTATATCACTACTCTTCCAGTGTTGCGCGTATAGTATTCATTTATTTATTTATTTATTTATTATTCAAACTTCTATACCGCCCTTCTCCTTTCGGACTCAGGGCAGTGAACAGCCAAAATAAAAACATCTATACATAACATTTACAGTTAAAAATAGAGTTAAAATAATTAATAAATAAATTAATAAATTAATTTAAAACTTGTCTGATGTGACTGATGTTTCAGATTTTTTTTTTTTAATGAGTAAAGGCTAATGAAAGTAGCATGAGGAAGATTTGCAATAGAAAATATATTTAATTGTTGAAACAGTAGGAATAAAAATAGTGCTGTTTTCAGGATACCATATTTATTTTCTACCAATTTTTTTCGCAAAATAGAAGATGAACAGATCCAGCAAATATCAGTCATTTATTGTATGTATTTTTTTTGTGAGTAGTAAGAACGCAGAACCTTTTAAATGAAATGACTTAAATTCACTAAAAAAATCTTCAAAAGATTTCTTGCACCAAAGTTTCATATGTTCTATTGGAAACAATTTAACATAAACTAAACAATATTATTATCAGGGCTGCGCAGTGGGGAAGAGGGAGGGAGCTGCGGGGGGGGGATGAGAGGGTGGGGTACCATGAGGAAACAAAACCAAGCCTCATATCATCCTATGAAAATTGCTGGCCAATCCATGATCAAGCAAAGGAATGCAGCCAACTGAGTAGACAATGACTGTTACGTGCTATTCAGTAAGTTCTAACAGGTTCTAAAGAACCGGAAGTGGAAATGTTGAGTAGTTCAGAGAACCAGCAAATACCACCTCTGGCTGGCCCCAGAGTAGGGTGGGAATGGAGATTTTGCAGTATCCTATCCCTGCCATGCCCACCAAGCCACACTATGCCCACCAAGCCACACCCACAGAACCAATATTTTAAAAAAATGAATTCCACCACTGTTTCCCCAACAATTTGTAAGCACATAGTTGGGTACTTCTTCATAATCAGGGGGTGGAAGGGAACAGGGAAAAGTTTACCATATACTTTGGGCATGAAAACCTCAGATCCAGTTTTGCTTCTTCTGTAACCATTTGTCTTTATAGTAAAGTATACCTTTGGCTAACCATAGGTCTAAGACTCTTTCTTTTCTGACTGACCAGGGTGGGACAGCCGACATTTATTTCTTCTTCCACCACTAGAAACATTTAAAAGACAGAGAAGTTATAGATTAGAAATAATGCCTACATTTTTGCTCAAACACCTTTTATTCATATAAGAAAAAGAAAAAAAAAGCCATTTCTGTTCCTTGGAAACAGCGAAGGACCAGCCTGTGATGCCTCTGGCAGCAAAAACAGAGCTGAGGAGGACCGCAAACTGCCGCCCAGCTTCATTTTCATTAGTAGAGGGCTGCAGGAAGCCGTCTCAGCCAAGAACAGAGTTTGGGAGGGCCACACGTGTGCCCCCCTGACCTCCATTTTCACTGGCAGAGGGCTGCAGGAGGCTGTTGCAGCTGAAAACAGAGCTCGGGGGAACCATGAACTCACTCTCTCTCTCACACACACACACGGCTCCATTTTTGCTTGCAAAGGACTCTTGGACGAAATATCCTTCTGTGTTCAGTTCCAAGTGGGGAAAAAGACACTGGATTCATGGAAGTTGCTTGGAAAGAAGATTCATTCATCAGAAGGATCACAAGGCTTCCTGGGCTCCTGAGTTCCTGAGCAGAAAAGGTCAGAGATGCTGAGAATGCCTTGGTTTTATGCCCTCTGTTGGGCTTTGAATTTGAGCTTGTATTTTGATTGGTTGTCAGACTCTCATGGGGCCATGCAGGGGCAACTCTGTAGGCTGCTTTGAGTCCCAAGCTTGGCTGAGCCTTGCTGGATGATGGTGTAATCTTTCCAGGTGCCATGTGGTGAGTTCTGTTGCTAGATGGGTAGAGGGCTAATCCTAGCTTTGTTGGATCTTGGATGAGGACATTTGCCTATGAATAGACCTGGCTCCCTCTTTATCTCTTAAGTGAGCATACATTTGTCACCTTTATTGCAAGGGTTGTATTGGGTGACAATTTGCTTCTGGATACATTTCAAGGGGCTAGTTATCACCTTTAAACTCTACATGGTTTGGGACTAGGTTATTTGGAGAAACGTCTCTTCCTGATCCCATCCACGTGATCCGGTAGAGCAGAGAGGCAGGGAATGTTGTGCGTCCTCTCTCTTAAGTAAGGACATCTGGACCCAAAAGAAGGGTCTTCTTTGTGATGGCTTCTTCCCTCTGGAACATCATCCAGATGGAGATAAGATTGGCCCCTACTTTGACACTCTTTTGCAAAGCCCTGATCACCCAGTTTTTCAATAGGTCCCTGGAACCCAGAGTGGGTTGGAGCCCATCAAGTGCCTCAAGTGACTGACTTTATCACTAGGGGTGTATTTTTATTGTTTGTATACTGGGTTTTTATTTTTATTTTTTTAAGCATCTGAGACACAGTGACTGAATCGGTGGCCATATGAATTCTTTTAAATAAATAAAAAAAACTTCTTATTCAAGGATCTTCTTTGAATTTCAGTTTATAAAACTGGTAAACAATGTGGGTCATTGTGCCACCGATGATGAGAACAGAGAAAGTATCACATGCAGAGAAGTACAGAGTAACTAGTTTCTATCTGAATTAGGGTTTCACTTTCATTATTGGGTACTTGGGTGACAAGCCTTGTCTTTTTCTCTCTGTCTGTCTATCATCTATCTATATATCATCCACCTATCTATCTATCTATCTATCTATCTATCTATCTATCTATCTATCTATCTATCATCTCCTACCTATTCTCTCTCTGTCCTATCTATCTATCTATCTATCTATCTATCTATCTATCTATCCATCCATCCAGGGGAAATATATAAAAAATTAGAAGAAATACTACAACCGAAATTGGTGGAAATTTTTAATGATGCACTGACAGGCTACAAAATCCCAGAGTCATGGAAGGAAGCGCATGTCACACTTGTGCCGAAAGAAGGTGCCAACCTAAAACAAATTCAAAATTACAGACCAATTTCCCTCCTAAACACTGACTATAAGTTATTCATGGGTATAATGGCAGAAAGAATGAAAAAGATACTAAATAATTGGGTATATAAAGATCAAAACGGATTCCTTCCAGGGAGGCAAATTAAAGACAATTTGAGAATTGTGCTACACACCCTAGAGTACTATGAAGAACACCCTGGAAAACAGATGGCCCTAATCTTTGTTGATGCCCAAAAGGCATTCGACAATCTAAATTGAAAATTTATGACCAAACAAATTGAGATTATGAATTTCGGAACAAATTTTGAAATGATGATCAAATCTATCTATGATAATGTGATGCAAGGTGATGGATAGGGACTGAGGATCACAAACTGGAGATGATGACTTACTCTCCCCCTCAACTGTCCCTCTCTCCTTTATCAGATCTAGATCTATTACGACCACTCAGCGTTAACTTGCAATCTTAGATCGATCTGCAGCTTTATTTACCACCTATTCCCCAAGATTACCCTGATTATTTAACCCTAAATACTTTGTCCAGTGGCTCTGCCTTACATTTTTGATCTAATCCTCAGCCATCGCTGGTATCAGGACTGGAGGAGATACAGACATCAAGAGTCTTGGATTATGGGGAGATAGACCACCTTCTCTTTGTTTGTTTCAAATGGTTTGGTCACTGTGAGAGGACGTCCCTTTGAGACCTCTATCCCCACCTCCTTTGGATGGACTTACTACAACCACAAGACTTCCCATCGTCGTGAGAGGGCGATGATGTTCCGATGTATTGACATTTGTAACATACTGGTCTCCCTTTTACATCTATTTCCTCCCTTATTTTAAATTACCTGTCTTAACCATCTCTAACACTCTTAAAAGAAAATGATCCTTCATCTCCTTCAACTCGCTCCTATCTTTGATGTATTCAACTGCAGAGCTCCTTGCACTGTGAGATTCCCCCCTCTCGCATGTCTGGCCCTCTCAGTTATCAAGGGCCGCCCTTGAGGACGGGTTTTGGAACCCTGAGAGGTGGTTTGCAAAAAACCGACAGCTTTGGGGTTTTTAAGATAAATCTTTAAGTTCTATTTTAAGGGGTTCTGGGAGGGATTGTGGGAATGGATCTGGGGGGATCCATAAATCCATTGAAAGGGGTAATGGGTCTGATAATCATGGTGGGGAGGATGGGGACAGAAATCTGACAAGGATGCAGGGGGATGAAGCGATGGGCATTAGTATAGTAAGTGGGAGGGGCAGATATGACAGCTGCAGGGGGCCATATTATGTTTCGGGAGTGCGCACTCGTTGTTTACGAGCGATTGCCCACTCCGACCCCCAAAGCACTGCTCGTTTCCCGGGTTGTTCAGAGTCTCAGACCCTGGGTCTATGGCTGATGTTATGTAATGCCAGGTCAGTGGTAAATAAAGCCCCCCTCATTCATGATCTTATTTCAGAGGGGGGTGCTGACCTGGCAGGGTTTACGGAGACCTGGTTAGGCCAGGAGGGAGGAGTTCCCCTTGTGGAAATGTGCCCGCCAGGTTTCCATGCATTCCATCAGCCAAGGACTCAGGGAAGGGGTGGGGGAGTGGCAGCAATCATTAGAGAAAGTCTTTGCCCGAGGGAGGCCACTGTTCCTCAGATAGCTGGATGTGAGTCCCTCCTTGTGAAGTGGGGTCGGGGGATTCAGATGGGCCTACTGATTGCGTACCTGGCTCCCTGCCACGTAACAGCGGTCCTGCCTGAGCTGCTCAACATTATAGCCAGGGTGGCGGTAGAAACCCCCAGACTTATTGTTATGGGGGATTTTAACCTGCCATCCGATGGTGAGATGTCGGAGATGGCTCGGGAATTCATGGCTTCCATGACGGCCATGGACCTGACCCAGGTAGTTCAAGGCCCCACCCACTTGGGGAATCACACTCTGGACTTGATTTTTGTCTCTGATCAGTGGCTGAATGATCTAAGAATAGGGGATATAGACATCAAGCCCTTGTCATGGTCTAATCATTCTCTCCTTCACATGGACTTTCAAGTCACTTCCACCCACCGCAGGGAGACGGAACCAACCAAATGGTTCCGTCCCAGGTGCCTGATGGACCCCGAAAGGTTGCTGAAGAAGCTTGGGCCATTTCCTGAGACTCTGGCTCACAACTCGACTGAGGACCTGGTGGTCGCCTGGGACAGGGCGGCTACTGGGGCCTTGGACCACGTTGTGCCTTTGCGGCCTCTGACCCGATGCCGATCTCGTCTAGCTTCTTGGTTTTCTGAGGAGCTGAGAGAGACGAAGCGTCGGAAAAGACACCTGGAGAGCGATTGGAGGACAAGCCGATCTGAATCTGATGATAAAGTTGCTCAGATTCGGGAAGGCCTGGACTCCGATTGGGTAGATCCAGGGGAGGAGACCGGGGCAGGTCTTGAGAGCATTATCTGGGAAGAGTTTGACTCTGTGGCTCCTGAGGACATGGACAGGATTCTGGGCAAGCTTAATGCTGCCAAATGTTTATTGGACCCGTGTCCCTCCTGTTTGGTACTGGCCTCCTGGGAGGTTACACGAGGCTGGCTCCAGGGGATTATAAATGCTTCTCTGAGTGAGGGTGTCTTTCCCGCCGCCTTGAAAGGGGCGGTGGTGAAGCCCCTCCTCAAGAAGCCTTCCCTGGACCCGGCTATATTATCAAATTATCGTCCAGTCTCCAATCTTCGCTTTGTTGCGAAGGTTGTTGAGAGTGTGGTGGCGCGACAACTACCCCGATACCTGGATGAAGTTGTCTATCTAGATCCGTTCCAGTTGGGCTTCAGGTCACAATACAGCATGGAAACGGCATTGGTCGCATTGGTGGATGATCATTGGTCACCTGGAGAGTAGTTGGAGGACCAGCCGCTCCGAATCCGACCGAACACTGGTGAGGTCTCATATTAAGACCTACCTAGTGGCGATAAAAGGGGCAAAATCTAGTTATTTTGCTACTCTTATCGCGTCATCAGATAATCGCCTGGCCGCCCTGTTTAGGGTGACCCGCTCCCTCCTCCATCTGGAAGTGCGGGATGACCCCTTGCAGGGCTGAGCTGAGGATTTTGTGCAGTATCTGTATGACAAAATCACTCATATTCGGGAAGGGCTAGCCTCTGACTGGGTATGTCCGGACGGGATGACTAAGGCAGGTCTTGAGAGTGTTATCTGGGGGGAGTTCGATCCTGTGGCTCGCGAGGACATGGACAGGGTCCTGGGACGGCTGAACACAACCACATGTTTATTGGACCCGTGTCCCTCCTGGTTGTACTGGCTTCCCGGGAGGTGACACGAGGCTGGCTCCAGAAGATTGTTAACGCTTCTTTGAGTGAGGGGGTCCTGCCGGCCGCTTTGAAAGAAGCGGTTGTGAGGCCCCTCCTCAAGAAGCCCTCTCTGGATCCGGCTGTTTTGGCTAACTATCGTCCAGTCTCCAACCTTCGCTTTGTTGCGAAGGTTGTTGAGAGTGTGGTGGCGCAACAGTTTCCCCGGTACCTGGATGAAGCTGTCTATCTAGACCCACTCCAGTCCGGCTTCCGGCCTGGGCACAGCACGGAAACGGCATTGGTCGCGTTGGTGGATGATCTCTGGAGGGCTCGGGATAGGGGTTGCTCCTCTATCCTGGTCCTGTTAGACCTCTCAGCGGCTTTTGATACCATCGACCATGGTATCATGTTGCGCCGGTTGGTGGGGTTGGGGGTGGGGGGCACCGTTTTGCAGTTGTTCTCCTCCTACCTCCTCCTACCGATGGCTGACGCCATCGCTGGCTATTGGGGGTGAATCATTGGCCCCCACAGAAAGGGCTCGCAACTTGGGCGTCCTCCTGGATGCACGGCTGTCTTTAGAAGATCATTTGACGGCCGTGGCCAGGGGGGCTTTTTATCAGGTCCGCCTGATACGCCAGTTGCGCCCCTTTCTAGATCGGGATTCCCTACGCACAGTCACTCAGGCACTCGTCACTTCCCGCCTGGACTACTGCAATGCTCTCTACATGGGGCTCCCCCAGGGTGCACCTGGAGGCTCCAGCTGGTCCAGAACGCGGCCGCGCGGGGGATTATGGGGGTGATGAGGCGCTCCCATGTAACACCTCTCCTGCACGAGCTGCACTGGCTCCCGGTAGTCTTCCGGGTGCGCTTCAAGGTGTTGGTGACCACCTTTAAAGTGCTCCATGGCTTAGGGCCGGGGTACTTACGAGACCGCCTTCTGCCACCAATAGCCTCCCACCGGCCAGTACGCTCGCAGAGTGGGCCTCCTCAGGGTGCCGTCTGCCGGACAATGTCGGCTGACGACTCCCAGGGGGACAGCCTTCTCTGTGGTGGTGCCCACCCTCTGGAACAACCTCCCCCCAGAGATACGTACAATAACAGACCTTTGGATTTTTCATCGGGCCCTGAAAACCCATTTATTTCAACTAGCTGGGCTGGCTTGAGTTAAATTTTAAATTGATTTTAAATTGGGTTGTTTTAATTTACGGCCAAAATATTTAATTATTTTAAACTGCTTTTAAATTTTGTATGTATTGTTTTTTTACTTTGGCTGTTCACCGCCCTGAGTCCTATTTGGAGAAGGGTGGTATAGAAATAAGAACAAATAAATAAAATAAAAATAAATAAATCTCTGGAGGGCTCGGGACAGAGGTTGCTCCTCTATCCTGGTCCTATTAGATCTCTCAGCGGCTTTTTTTTTTTATTTGATTTATATGCCGCCCTTCTCCGGAGACTCAGGGCGGCTTACAATGCGTTAAGCAATCGACCATGGTATCTTACTGCACTGGCTGGAGGGGTTAGGAATAGGGGGCACCGTGCTTCGGTGGTTCTCCTCCTTCCTCTCTGACCGTTCGCAGTTTGTATTGGCAGGTGGCAGAGGTCGACCTCAAGGCACCTTATTTGTGGGATGCCACAAGGGTCAGTCCTCTCACCCCTTCTGTTCAACATTTATGTAAAACTGCTAGGCAAGATCATCCATGGTTTTGGGGTGAGTGTTCATCAGTATGCTGATGACACACAGCTATACATCTCCACCCCAGACCACCCCAATGATGCCCTTGCTGTGATGTCCCATTGCCTGGAGGCTGTGCGGATCTGGATGGGGAGAAACAAGCTCAGACTCAACCCCTCCAAGACCGAGTGGCTGTGGCTTCTGGCGTCCTGGTATATTCAGCTAGTACCATCACTGACAATAGGGGATGAGATCTTGCTCCCCACAAAGAGGGACCGCAACTTGGGTGTCCTCCTGGATTCACGGTTATCTTTAGAAGATCATTTGACAGCCGTGGCCAGGGGTGCCTTTTATCAGGTTCGCCTGATCCGCCAGTTGCGTCCCTTTCTGGATCGGGACACCTTGCGCACAGTCACTCATGCCCTAGTTACCTCCCATATGGACTACTGTAATGCTCTCTACATGGGGCTCCCCTTGAAGCCCCATGTAGTTCATGGGCTCCAATTGGTTCAGAACGTAGCCGCGCGGGTGATTATGGGCGCAGCTCGTTACGCCCATGTAACACCTCTCCTACGCGAGCTGCACTGGCTCCCGGTGGTTTTCCAGGTGCGATTCAAGGTGTTAGTTATCACCTTTAAAGCGCTCCATGGCTTAGGACCTGGGTACCTACGAGACCGTCTTTTGCCACCAATAGCCTCCCACCGACCATTTCGTTCTCACAGGGAGGGACTACTCAGGGTACCGTCAGTCAAATTATGTCAACTAGCGACTCCCAGGGGGAGGGCCTTCTCTGTGAGGGCTCCAACCCTTTGGAATGAACTGCCCCCGGAGATACGGAATATCCCTGATCTCCATGCTTTCTGCCGTGCCCTCAAGACCCTGATGTTCCAACAGGCGGGGCTAAACATATGAACATGTGAATGATTTTTTAAATGTTATTTAATTCTGGGTATTATTTGATTGACCAAATTAAGTAATAATTTTAATTAGCAATTTTATGATGTTTGTGTGTCTATATTTTTCTTGACTGTACACTGCCTTGAGTCCTACGGGAGAAAGGCAGTATAGAAATATAATAAATAAATAAATAAAATAAATAAATAATCAAAAGGCGAGTATTCTGGTTAATGGAGATAGGACTAAAATATTCCAAATTAGTAAGGGAGTAAGGCAAGGTTGCCCCCTATCTCCATTATTGTTTATTTTGGCCTTAGAAGTTCTTTTACGGAAAATTAGAATCAATGAGGAAATAAAAGGTCTGAAGATTAGGAAGGAGATTTACAAGATGCAAGCATTTGCAGACGATGTAGCCTTAATCCTTGAGGACCCCATAGAATCGGGACCAAAAGTGCTAGAGGAATTAAGCAAATATGGAGAGATGGCAGGCTTCATACTGAACAAAACCAAAACCAAAGTATTGATTAAGAATACAACTGAGAGCCAGAAAAATGAGATAGAAGAAGTATTAGGACTACAGGTTGCCAAAAAAATTAAATACCTAGGAATTTGGATTACATCAAGATGTTCGACCTTAAAAGACGACAACTATACCCTCCTAATTAGAAAGATGAAACAAGACCTCGATAGATGGAAGAAAATAAGATTATCACTTTTGGGCAAGATAGCCGCAATTAAGATGAATATTCTCCCCAGAATATTATTCTTATTCCAAAACATACCGGTGAATTTAGATAAAAACTTTTTTTTAGAATTAGACAAAATCATCAGAGAATTTATATGGGAGGGGAAGAAACCGAGGTTTTCTATCAAAATTTTAAGGGGCAAAAGAGATATAGGTGGATTTGGACTCCCTGATTGGGAAATATATTACAGGGCAGCTAAGCTAGTCTGGATAAGAGATTGGATCACCCTGGAAAACGAGAGGATCCTTACCCTAGAAGGCCACGATTTGGAAAAAGGGTAGCATGCCCACATTTGGGATGTAGAGAAGAAAAGGAAGACATATTTCCATAGACATAAAATTAGAGACTCATTGATACAAACATGGACCCCGATTAGGCAAAGATATTACAAAAAAATTCCAAGTTGGCTCTCAACGATGGAGGCCCTGATCCACCCCAATAGATGGGGAATGGAGAAAATGGGCAGGTACCAAGATATCGTAGACGAAGGAGGGAATCTTAAATCAAATGATACTTTATGAGAGCAAGGAATAACTCTAGATTGGTGGACCTATTCACAAATAAAATCCAGATATCAGAAAGACAAAGAACAATACGGTTTAGAACTTGGATCAAATGGATTGGATAAAGTCCTGATGGGAACAGGTAAAAAGATTCTGGCTAAACTATACAACTATTTATTAGGCGATGACAAGTCCAAAGATATTACAAAGAATCAAATAAGTGCATGGGAGAAAAATATTGGGCGTGATATAAATTTTGGGGAATGGGAGGAGGCATGGAATAGGAACCTTAAATTGACTAGAACGGCGACATACAAGGAAAACCATTACAAAATGCTCCATAGATGGTATTTAGCCCCGGCCAGACTAGCAAAGATATACCCAAATATACATCCCAACTGTTGGAAATGTGGCCACGGTCAAGGCACCTTCTTTCACATGTGGTGGACATGCCCGGAAGTGAAAGGATACTGGAATAAGATCAGGAGATGGTTATATGAAATAATTGGCGAAGATATTGAATTAACACCAGAGATATTTCTCCTGGGAATAGTAAAGAAGCCATATGGAAAGGAAAAGATTCATTTAATGATCCATAAAATTACAGCCTCCAGATTGGCATACGCACAGTACTGGAAAGAGAAAACCCAACCACCAGAATAGCTTACAATTAGGAAAATATTGGAGTGCGCAGAGATGACTAAATTAACACATGAATTAAACGATGATGAGAAGTCAGATTACTATATTGTGTGGGAAAGGTGGTATAATGCGGCCGCGCGGGTGGTAATGGGAGCAATGTGGTGCTCTCATGTAACCCCCCTCCTGCACAAGCTGCACTGGCTCCCAGTGGTCTTCCGGGTGCGCTTCAAGGTTTTGGTTACTATCTTTAGAGCGCTCCATGGCTCAGGACCAGGGTACTTACGAGACCGCCTCCTGCCACCAATAGCCTCTCACCGACCAGTTCGCTCCCATAGAGAGGGACTCCTCAGGGTGCCGTCGGCCAAACAATGTCGACTGATGGCCCCCAGGGGGAGAGCCTTTTCTGTGGGGGCACCTACCATCTGGAACGGGCTTCCCCCGGAGTTACGAAACATCCAAGACTTACGCATATTCCGCCGTGCCCTCAAAACATTTCTATTCCAACAAGCTGGTCTGGCCTAACTCTCCCTTTTTAATTGGCTTTTAAACTGGCTTTTAAATTGGGTTTTAAACCTCTTTAGATAAATTTGGATGTTCTTAATCTTTGAGCCTAAATTACTTAATCTGTTTCTTAATAGTTTTTAACTTCTATATGTATTTGTATTTATTATGGTTGTTCACCGCCCTGAGTCCTTCGGGAGTAGGGCGGTATACAAATATTAAAAATAAATAAATAAATAAATAAATAAATAAATAAATAAATAAATAAGTGGATGCATGATAAAATGAAAGAAAGACCAAAAGGTGTGTTAAATAACAGTAAAAAGTGAGTTGAAATATCACCAAGTATTATTTTTGTATATAGTTAAAACACTGTACATCCGATATTAACTGAAAATGTCAGTACATATATGTTTTTTTTTTCTTTTTAAAAAATCTCAATAAAGTTTTTCCAAAAAAGAAAGAAAGAAAGAAAGAAATCGGGTTTGACGCCCCTGATCTCGGGGAGAACTCACATCAGAGACGAGTGTATATTTTTTTCTAGGATTTGCCCTGTATTTCACCTTTGCTTTTATAAAAAAATGCCTTCTAATTCCATACTGATTGAAATCACTCTTTATTATGGTCTTTGTTCAGTACAACTCTGAATAAAGGATGAGACAGAGGAAAAATACATTCATTTCCATTTCACCGAATTTCCCTTATTATTGAAATCTGGTAACAGGTTGCAATGAAAATAGATTTATGGATAGAGTGAATGGTTATGACCCAGCATATCACTCTGCTAAAAAACTAATTCCCATAACACTGTCAAACTCTTTACTAAGATTGTATTACTGTTATTCTTCTCATCCTTCCTATTATCTATCTCCTCCCACTTATGACTATAACCATGTTGCCTGTATCTTTACAATTTATATTATTTTATTTGTTTCCTAGAATGATTTGATTGCTTATTAGTAACCTACGACCATCACTAAGTGCTGTATCTTATGATTCTTGATGAATATATTTTTCAAATGTATTTTTTTCTTTTTATGTACACTGAGAGCATATACACCAAAGACAAATTCATCCAATCACACTTGGCCAATAAATAATTCTACTCTATTCCTTTCTATACTATTCTAAATGAATGGGATTTACAAACTCAATAAATTTTCATTTCAAAGAAGCCTAAAAAATCCAAAACTGATGTCCTATAAGGTAAGGGTAAAGGTTCCCCGCGTAATATGTGGTTGTTAGGGTGTGTGTAAAAAGTATTTGTTGCTTGTGCAACGAGCAGAGCAGAAACACACAGGGAAGGAGATAAACGTGCGGCTCGTGTGAGAAAAAATAGTTTATCTACAAGTAACAAGCAGTCTCGGTGTAAGTAAAACAGTCCAAGGTCATAAATAGTAATATCAGTCCAGTAAGTATCTTCCCTTACCAAAGCAAACAGACTTTAGTAACTCTTGGTATACAGTACCATATAATAGACTCAGTAAGCAACAGGATACAAACAGGTATCACTCAGGAAGAACCAGGAAGAACCAGAAAGAAGCAGGAAGATCCAGAAAGAAGCAGGAAGAACGAACGCTTCTCTGTGCTGCTTATTTATGCACTGAAGCCTAATTACAGGGTTCAGCAAACCCTGATTACATGGCTCAGTTGTTTCTTAAAGAAACAGATATATTGCCTGACCAACAAGTTAGGAGTAAGCTGCAAGCTGAACCTAACAGTGGTAGTCATTCCTGATTCTAGGGGATGCTCATCTCTCTTTCAAAGCCGAAGAGCCAGCGCTGTCTGAAGACGTCCCCATGGTCATGTGGCCGGCATGACTAAACACCAAAGGTGCATGGAACGCTGTTACCTTCCCATCAAAGGTGGTCCCTATTTTTCTACTTGCATTTTTACTGGCTTTCAAACTGCTAGGTTGGCAGAAGCTGGGGCAAATAACAGGAGCTCACGCCATTACGCGGCATTAGGGATTCAAACCACTGAACTGCCGACTTTTCAGTTGACAAGATCAGCGTCTTAGCCACTGCAACGGTTCTGATATCCTATAATACTATGTTAAATATATATTCATAAAATTGTAATTAGCTTTAAACAATATTTATACAGTGGTCTATGAATTGAAAGTATAAAAGCACTGAAAATATATTTGCAAACATTGGACATTGCTTGAGTCAATATCTGAAATTTCTTAACAGGAATCAAGAAACCTATATTATCAAAGTCAAGTTCAACAGAAGTGTTCAAATGGGGAAAGGATTAGATTAAAGAATCTTGGAAAATGATGGAAATGTAGCAACGTGAGAACTTACTTTGGAATGGCCAAACATAATAAAACTTAATAATCACAAAAATCCTATATAAATCATTATTTAACAAAAATAAAAATGTCTATGTTTCTAAAATTGTATATAATTTTCCTGTAGGCACAGTCTTTCTATTCCTTTTTTGAAAAGTTTTGCTAAGTCAGAAAGATCATATGGGGTATTAATTTCTCTTTATTAGTTGCTCCCTGTGGTTTAGCTCAGGCCGTACAAAAATGATGTAGCACTTTGGCAAGAATATGCATCCCAGTAGTGCAGCCCCAGAGGACAAGATGGAGAAGATCTCCACAGCTACCATGGCTTTTCCTTTTGTGCTCAGATAGGCTGGAAAGAAGGAGATCCACACACTGCAAAAGGCCAACATGCTGAAGGTGATGAACTTGGCTTCATTAAAGCTGTCGGGTAATTTACGGGCAAGGAAAGCCACAATAAAACTGGCAATGGCCAAGATACCCATGTAGCCCAAGACACAGTAGAAGAAGAAAGCTGACCCCTCATTGCACTGTAAAATCATTTCTTGGAGCTCTGAATGCATGTCCAACTCAGGGAATGGGGGAGATGTTGACAACCAAAGAATACAAATGCATACTTGTAAGAGAAAGCATGAGAGGACAATAGAAAAGGCCAATCTTTTCCCCACCCATTTCCTCATCTGAGATCCTGGTTTTGTGGCCATGAAAGCAACAACAACAGTGATGGTTTTAGCCAGTACACTTGAAATGGCCACAGAGAAAGTGACACCAAACATTGATTGTCGGAGAAGGCAGGTCACTTTGCCAGGTTGGCTGAGGAAGAGTAAAGAGGAGAGAAAACAGAGCTGAAGAGAGACAAGCAGCATGTAGGTGAGGATCCTGTTGTTGGCTTTGACAATAGGAGTATCCCTGTACTTAACAAATGTTCCAAGCACCCAAGATGTCAGGAAGAAGAAACCAAGAGCTGCGGAAGCTAAACCAATTCCTAAGGTTTCTTTAAAATTTAGAAAGACCAGCAGTTTCAGGATACAGCCTTTCTTTTCTTTATTTGGATAATGATCTTCTGAACATTCAAAACAGTCATCCATTTCTGGAAGCAAAATCAAGGAATTTGTCAGCTAGGTACTCCAAATTATTAGAAATCCCTTTATTAATTTTTTGCATCCCAAACAACTATATTAAACTCTAATGAAAAATGGTAGAATGCATAACGTACCATTTTGATCTGAAATCTTCCCTTCTGGGCATGGAGCACAGTCATAGCAGCAGAACTGATTTCCCTCGATCCCCTGCTTCCAGGATCCAGGGAAACAAGGATCATTGCATCGAGAAAGTGGAGGAACCTGGTGATAAGAATAAAAGGTTTTGAAATTGGAGATATTTAAATCACATTGTTCAATTTTTCAACTTCATCAACTTAAAAAGATGTGGAAATTGCAATGATGTAGGAAAGGTCCTTTTTGAAGGGCAGGGCATGTAAATAATTGCACATAGTGGCAATCTCATGCAAAAGTTACCAGTCTAGTGATGCCTCATTCAAATTCAAACTCAAAATGCAAACATGCCTTTTACATTGTAATATCATACTGTCAATTTGAGAATGCCTGATCATCAACAAGATTTGAAAAGAATATGGCATTGTTTATTTTTTTTAAAAAAAACCAACAGAAATTAGTTTTCTAAACAGACTATGTTCAATATGCCATCATAATGTATTAATCTTAGCTGCTTCAATAATTCAATACCTGATTAAAAGTTGGGTGCCAGACAATCCCATCTTCATTAATGAATAATTCTTTTCCTTTTGGAGCCTGGAGATCCATCTTTCCAATTCTAACTCTCTGAAAGGATCTGTTTGGAAAAGTGATCAAGTTGGTGATGTCAAATCCACCTGTTGCTTCCCCTTTCTCATTCAGGAGCACTCTCTCCCCAGCTGAATTGTTAAAAGAAATTCCTTGAAGAAATGAATGGAGCTACTTGAAAAGGAATGAAAGAGAAAGGGTGTTGAATACGAAGTAGCAGCGTGGAGAGCACTATATTCAAGTTTCACTGACTCCTTTTTCCCATTCCTATAACAATTATTAAATGTGTATCCTTAGAAATTTAAGAATTGATATTTCATAGAAGTGTATAGTACATAGCCACTCTATTATTAATTTGATAATATTTTAAGGAAAAATAAGAATGAACTAAAGCAGAATGAAAATAGGCTATTGGAATTACTCAAATTTCTTTAATTATGATTCAGGTTTATTTCTAAAACAATAATGAAAGCAAGACCATAGCTAATCTTCCCTCAATGGAATAAAGATATTTTCCAAATATGACAAATTTCCTTTAGCCAGATTTGAAAATTTAAGATTCATTATTCAATAGATAGATATGAGATAGAGATTGTTGCAAACATAAGGTTGTTCCAAAGAATGGATGCCACTTCTGTAAAGAACCATCTTTTAATTCATTCTCCTTGAATTCTGATAAGGACAGAAAGCTCAGCTTCTAAATCTGAAAAATTCATCACCCAGGAAGAAATATTTGGAGAATTGATTGTTTTTACACGAAACAATGAAAAATAACCTAAATTATCATTTTAAATATCTCGTATTGTACAAGCTATAATGATTTCCTACAAAATTCCTACTGATACCTGATAAAAGGTAGAGACAGGAAGTAAATGGTCAGCCATACTGGATTTATTGTAATTCTCACTAACAAAGATAAAATGAAAAAAGGTGTTGAAGTTACAGGAATGTTCAGTGCGAGAGACCATGCAATAACTGGAATGTAATGTTATGCAAGCAGAAGCAACAGAAAGAAAATCAGATTGGAGTCTTGGACTTCAAGAGGGCTCATTTCAATATAATTAGAGAGAGCTTATGAAGGATTCCATGGATTAGAATTCTCAAGGGAGGAAAAGAACCAAAGAAACTTGGGAAAATTTGAAAAGTGAGATTATAAAAGCCCAGTCTAGCACAATTCCAATGAAGAAGAAAAACAAGAGATCTTAAAAGAAATCAGCATAGCTGAACAAACAATTCTCTGATAAACTGAAAGACACAAATGACAAGTATAAGAAGGACAAATAACTAAGGCAGAATATTAGCAAATAGCTTGAACCTGCAAAAATGAAGTCAGGAAAGCTTCTGCTCAAAATAAGGTAAGGCTTGCTACTAAAGTAAAAAAAATAACTTTAAAAAGCATCTTTCAACATGTAAAAATCAAGAAAAGGTCAAGGAAACAATTGGTTCATTAATGGGAGAAAACTGGGGTGTTTTTGCATCTGTCTTTACACAAAATAGTCCAACCTATCTACACACACACACACATACACACCCGTAAAATTCAGATGAGGAATGCAAGTCAAAATAAGCAAGGAAATGGTAAGAGAACACCTATCTGCTCTAGACAAATTCAGGTTACCAGGACCAGATGGTTTACACCACAAGGTTCAGAAGCCAGTGGAAGATATGATCACAGAACCACTGAACTATATCAAAGAATGGTTGTAAGAATGTCTAGTTTAATGAAAAGAAGGACTAGAGGTGACATGACAACAGTCTTCAAATACCTAAGGAAGTGCCACAAAGAAGAGAGGGTCAACATGTTCTCCAAAGAACCTGAAGGCAGGACAAGAAGAAATTGATGGAAACTAATCAAGAAGAGAACTAAGCTAGAATTAAGGAGAAATTTCCTGACGGAACAATTAATAAAGATTTCCTTCCAGAAGTTGTGGATGTTCAATTCAATATTAAGAAAAATAATATTATAATTTTATTCTCCTGGGCTCCCAGGTCTCCGCAGATGGGAATTACACCTCAGAAATTAAAAGACGCTTGCTCCTGGGGAGGAAAGCTATGGCAGATCTCGACAGCATACTAAAAAGTAGAGCCATAACCCTGCCAAAAAAAATAAATAAAAAAAATAAAAAAATAAAAAAATTGTATTGTCAAGGCTATGGTTTTCCCAGTTGCAATGTATGGCTGTGAAAGTTCGACCATCAGGAAGGCTGCAAGGTGATCAAACCGTTCAGACCTAGAAGAGATCATCCCTGACTGCTCTTTACAAAGCCAGATCCTGAAGATGAAATTCAAATACTTTGGCCACCTAATGAGAAGGAAGGACTCACTGGAGAAGAGCCTAATGCTGGGAACAATAGAGGGCAAAAGAAGAAGGGGATTTAATAATCAGAATATGGACAAAGGGAAAACAGAAACTGTATTTTATACAGAAGAAGAAAAACAGAGTTGAAGGGTCCTTGGAAGTCTTCTACTCCAATAAACTGCTCAGGTGGAGACTTAATACCATTTTAGACAAATCATTGCCTAATCACTTTGTAAAAATCTCCAGTGTTGCAGTCTCCACAACTTCCAGGGGCAAGGTTTCCACTAATTGATTATTAGCACTGTCAGGACATTTTTCCTTATTTATAACATGTAGAAAATATTAAGACTTTCCACAGTGGGTTCAAAAGATAATTCTACATCAAACTTTCATTGAATTAAAAGAAGTGTCCAATGCATAGAGAATACCTGAAAAGCCTGGAGATCTAGATGGCCCATTGGTTTACCCATCATAGCTGTTTTTCTATTGAAACGTAATGTGTACAGAGCCTGCAAAGCATGAGCCACAGCATAAACAGCATTGTAGACACTGTAGCTGTGGCCAGTCATTTCCATTTCAAACAAAGGGGCAGGAAGATCTTCTAGCTTCTTCTGCACAGGGCATGGATTACTATCCATTTCTTGTAATTCTGGTTTTGGAAATGAACAATCAAATGCTTGTTCCCAAACATCCTGCAGAAACCCATATCTGGGGACTGAAAGAGGATTGATGGTCTGAAGAAATTCCTTGAAACCTGCAACATCTGTTGAATGAACAGTGAAGGAAATAGCCCCATGGAACATCTGGAGATCCCAACTGACTTGAAATCCAGATAAAATGAAATCAATCTGTGCAGTCATGATCCACACCTTTCTAAACAATGCAGTTTCCTTGCTTTCAGGATCTATCATAAATGTGAGAGCTCTTAGGCCTGTAATTGCCCAGGATTCTCCATAGACGAGAAATGCATTGGCTTTGCTATTCATCATATTAATGTAGACAACTGCGACTGCTTCATAAACTCCTGAGAGGTCTTCCACATGGATTAGTTGGGAAAGCCTTTGTACAAATGATAAACATATTCCATTCTGTGAGAGTAAGGGCTTCATTTTCTGTAAGAAGTTTTCTCCATTGTTGTTATCAACAGCAAAAATCCCAATCCATGTCCACTTGAAATGGTGAAGCAGTTGGATAATTCCAATGTACTGATGGTCCTCTTTTGGGACCATGAAATAAAGTGAAGAGAGCTTACTGGTCTCAAATGCATCTTGGGCTAATGAGCCATATGTCAGCTATAAGAAAGTGGAATAGTATTCTGTTGAAATATTCAATCAAATCTATTTTTTTCTTATCTAGTTTTCTTATGAAATACATCCAAGGAACATTGTCCCTAGAATTCTTCTAAATGTTACTGTAGAAAGGAATTTCTTGGAATTACTTCAAAGACATATCACAGAACAATTGTTTTAATGGGTTCACAGAATACTAATCCATTCTTCCCTTAGGTATGGAATGTCTTTGGATACTCACTTCCGGTATTTGGTATTATCGTTTCAGTAAAGTAGAACTAATTAGTAGACCCCTGGCCATGCAGAACATTTTAATACAAACCGAAGCCTAATCTTTGATGGTCATGAAATATTCCATAACAACTACATTAACAACAGCAACAAAATGTAGAATTTCCCTCCTCAACCTTATCACAGCTTACCTGTGGCATCTTGAAGAAACCTATAATTTCACCTATATAAGATGATGTTTCAAAATCCAATCCTCCAATGATAGCCATGAGATTCTTCTGGTTGTCACATTTGTAGTTTGGGACAAATTCCTGGGATTTGAAAAGCAGGTCCAGTGTGGAGCGATAGGTCATCCTCGCATTCAGGTAACTGTCATAGATGTGGAACCCAAGAGTGATGTTAGGTAAGATCTGGGAGTCTTCATTGATCTCCTTCACAGCAAAGGCCAAGGCAAGGACGTATTGATGAAATTTGGTGATTATACTGCAAATATTTTAAATACCCCAGTTGAAAAAGTAAGTTGACAATTCTCATCATTTCGGTATGAATAACAAACAATTCTTTCTCTGACAGTAGTAAAGAGATCACTTTTTCTCTAATTCTTAATAATTTCTACAGAGGGATCCTTGGTTTTCTCTGAGCTTGGTGGTTTTCTTGCAAACATTTCATTATTCATGGTAGGTAACATCATCGCTGGCTACCACTGATAGTTTGGATAATGAAATGTTTGCAAGAAAAGAACCAATCTCAGAGAAGCACCAAAGACTCCTCATTTCAACCCTGAGCTACAAAAATTCTCCTTTATTGGTAATTTCTACAGAGTTCAAATTTTCTTTTTACATATTATTTCCATGATTTGCAACAAATATATACTGCAACATATACAACTATTGACTTTTTTTTCCAAAGTACTCTAGTTTCTAAAAGATTTTAAGAAAATGTTGTGTGAATACATTTAGCAGGTATCACTCATTAACTCTATGTAGGTTTTGTGAGCAGAGATAATGCCAAGCCATTTTAAAATTACCTTAACCTCAATAGATGTTCAAGAACATGTGTGAACGTTTGAAAAAAATGCAAAGAAACTTATTTCTTCTGCCAGAACCAAATACATTTGAAAGACACAGAAAGCATAGATTACATAGCGAAAAAAAATTGTACAGAAACAAATTTTTACTAATATAAGGGGATTTTGAAGATTGGCTAAGATTTGATAGCAAAAAATATTCTTACATTGGTGGCTCGTAAGGTGTTCTAGCAGGATGTTCCCTAAATTTCATTTCATAAAAGTGGTAAATGATGTGAGACACCATCCCACCAATGATGAAGTCTCCAGGCTGGTACCACTCATGTGGAACAAGGAACGCATCACTTGCAGGGCAGCTCAAAGTAACTACTCTGTGCACCAAAAACATCAGGAGAAACATCTTCATGCTTTTGTTATTGTGGGGATGCTTTCTCTTCTATTCTACCCATAGGAAAGTACAATATATATATTCCAATACTTCATCTAAGATTAATCCAAGGATTACATTTGAGAATGCATCTAATGAGAAAATCTATCATTTTCTGTTTGAAGATCCATTTGAGTACAAATTTATATCTTGAATACCAAAAGGATTTGAATAGATATTTTGGCAGGAGAGAACAGAGCATAGAAACTTGAAGCACTGAATCTAACAGAGATCTTAGTCCCCCTCGTGCCAATTTCCAAGTGGTTCAAGACTTACTTTATACCCAAACAAAAGCCTTGATTGTTGTTGAATTTTAATACCCTTCTGTGCAGCCTTTGCTGCTTAGGCCATTTGAAGAAAATATGGTGATTCCAGTAGGAGATAATTATTTTGTTTTGATCAGATAGTAAGTGACTGATGCTTCAGGTTTTTTTTTTTTTTAAATGAGCAAAGGCTAATGAAAGTAGCATGAGGAAGATTTGCAATAGAAAATATATTTAATTGTTGAAACTGTAGGAATAAAAATAGTGCTGTTTTTCAGGATAGCATATTTATTTTCTACCAATTTTTTCACAAAATAGAATATGAACAGATCCAGCAAATATCAGTCGTTTATTGTATGTATTTTTTTTTTTTTTTTTGTGAGCAGAACCTTTTAAATGAATTAACTTAAATTCACTAAAAAATCTTCAAAAGATTTCTTGCACCAAAGTTTCATACATTTTTTGGAAACAATTTAACATAAAATAAACAATATTATTATCAGGGCTGCACAGTGGGGGAGGGAGAGGGAGCTGCGGGGGAGTATGAGAGGGAGGGGTACCATGAGGAAACAAAACCAAGCCTCATATCATCCTATGAAAATTGCTGGCCATTCCATGATCAAGCAAAGGAATACAGCCAGTGGAGTAGACAATGACTGGTTATCCAGGGGTGCTATTCAGCAAGTTCTAACAGGTTCTAGAGAACCGGAAGCGGAAATGTTGAGTACTTCAAAGTATCGGCAAATACCACCTCTGGCTGGCCCCAGAGTAGGGTGGGAATGGAGATTTTGCAGTATCCTTCCCCTGCCATGCCCACAAGCCATGCCCACCAAGCCACACTATACCCACCAAGCCACGCCCACAGAACCAATATTTTTTAAAAAATGAATTCCAACACTACTGTTTCCCTAACAATTTGTAAGCACATAGTTGGGTACTTCTTCATAATCAGGGGGTGGAAGGGAAGAGGGAAAAGTTTACCATATACTTTGGGCATGAAAATCTCAGATCCAGTTTTGCTTTTTCTGTAACCATTTGTCTTTATAGTAAAGTATGCCTTTGGCTAACCATAGGTCTAAGACTCTTTGTTTTCTGACTGACCAGGGTGGGACAGCTGACATTTATTTCTTCTTCCATGACCAGAAACATTTAAAAGGCAGAGAAATTATAGATTAGAAATAAAGCCTACATTTTTGCTCAAACACCTGTTATTCGTATAAGAAAAAGAAAAAAAGCCATTTCCGATGGTATGTCTTTTCCAGTGGTGACAAACTCAAGGCCTGTGGCCTGTGGGGTGCTTAGATTTGCCTGCAGGGCTAGCCTGGAAACAGTGAAGGACCAGCCTGTGATGCCTCTGCCAGCAAAAACGGAGCTCAGGAGGACCTTGCGCTGCCGCCCAGCTCCATTTTCATTAGTAGAGGGTTGCAGGAGGCTGTCGCAGCCAAGAACAGAGTTCGGGAGGGCCACCTGTGTGCTCCCCTGACCTCCATTTTCACTGGCAGAGGGCTGCAGGAGGCTGTTGCAGCTGAAAACAGAGCTCAGGGGAATCATGCTTGCTCTCCCTCTCTCTCTCTCTCTCTCTCTCTCTCTCTCTCTCTCTCTCTCTCTCTCTCTCTCTCTCTCTCTCTCTCACACACACACACACACACACACACACACACACACACTCAAACACACACACACACACACACACACTCAAACACACACACACACACTGGATTCATGGAAGTTGCTTGGAAAGAAGATTTATTGATTAACAGGATCACATGGCTTCCTGGGCTCCTGAGTTCCTGAGCAGAAAAGGTCAGAGATGCTGAGAATGCCTTGGTTTATGCCCTCTGTTGGTCTTTGAATTTGAGCTTGTATTCTGATTGGTTGTCAGACTCCCATGGGGCCATGCAGGCTGCCTTGAGTCCCAAGCTTATCAATATCTGGAAATAACAAAGGACCAGCCTGCAGTGCCTCTACTGGTTAAAACGGGCTGCGCGCAGCCCCCTACAACTCATTTTCATCCTCCATGGTGTTGTGCTACACTCTGCTGGCCAAAAAACAGCCCAAAAATGGCCAGCAGAGTGCAGCAGGAGGCCATGGAGGGTGAAAATGAGGTGGAAGGGTGGCCCTGATCTACGGGAACACCCAAAATTTTACCCTCAGACATTTTCATTTTTGTAACCCCTCACTATTTCAGAGACAACGGTACATTTTTTTCTAGGATTTCCACTTGATTTCACCTTTGCTTTTATTGAAAATTCCAAAGGAATTGAAATCACTCTTTATTATTTATTTATTTATTTATTTTTCATATTTGTATACCGCCCTACTCCCGAAGGACTCAGGGCGGTGAACAGCCATAATAAATACAAATACATATAGAAGTTAAAAACTATTAAGAAACAGATTAAGTAATTTAGGCTCAAAGATTAAGAACATCCAAATTTATCTAAAGAGGTTTAAAACCCAATTTAAAACCCAGTTTAAAAGCCAATTAAAAAGGGAGAGTTAGGCCAGACCAGCTTGTTGGAATAGAAATGTTTTCAGGGCACGGCGGAATATGCGTAAATCTTGGATGTTTCGTAACTCTGGGGAAAGCCCGTTCCAGATGGTAGGTGCCCCCACAGAGAAGGCTCTCCCCCTGGGGGCCGTCAATTGTCATTGTTTGGCCGACGGCACCCTGAGGAGTCCCTCTCTATGGGAGCGAACTGGTCGGTGAGAGGCTACTGGTGGCAGGAGGCGGTCTCGTAAGTACCCTGGTCCTGAGCCATGGAACGCTCTAAAGATAGTAACCAAAACCTTGAAGCGCACCCGGAAGACCACTGGGAGCCAATGCAGCTCGCGCAGGAGGGGGGTTACATGAGAGCACCACATTGCTCCCATTACCACCCGCGCGGCCGCATTCTGGACCAGTTGGAGCCTTTGGGTGCTTCTCAAGGGGAGCCCCATGTAGAGAGCATTACAATAATCCAGGCGTGAGGTGACAAGGGCGTGAGTGACCATGCGTAACAAGTCCCGATCCAGAAAGGGATGCAACTGGCGAATCAGGCGAACCTGATTAAAAGTCCTCCTGGCTACGGCCGTCATAAGCTCTTCAAAAGACAGCCGTGAGTCCAGGAGGATGCCCAAGTTGCGAATCCCATCTGTGGGGGCCAACGACTCACCCCCAATAGTCAGAGATGGCGCCAACTGACTATATCGGGACGACGGAAACCACAGCCACTCGGTCTTGAATGGGTTGAGTCTGAGTTTGTTCCTCCCCATCCAGATCCGTACGGCCTCCAGGCACCGGGACATAACCTCGACGGCATCATTGGGGTGGTCTGGGGTGGAGATGTACAGCTGGGTGTCATCAGCGTACTGATGGTACTTCACCCCAAAACCACAGATGATCTCACCCAGCGGCTTCACATAAATGTTGAATAGAAGGGGCGAGAGGACCGATCCTTGTGGCACCCCACATATAAGGGGCCTCGGGGTCGACCTCTGCCCCCCTGTCAACACAGACTGCGACCGGTCAGAGAGAAAGGAGGAGAACCACTGTAGAACAGTGTCCCCCACCCCCAACCCTTCCAACCGGTGCAGCATGATATCATGATCGATGGTATCAAAAGCCGCTGAGAGGTCTAGTAGGACCAGGACAGAGGAGCAACTCTTGTCCCGAGCCCTCCAGAGATCATCAACCAATGCGACCAATGCTGTCTCTGTGCTGTACCCGGGCCTGAATCCCGACTGGAACGGATCTAGATAATTCGATTCATCCAGGTACTGAGGCAGTTGTCGTGCAACCACACTCTCAACAACCAATTATGAATAAAGGATGAGACAGAGGAAAAATACATTTAATTCCATTCCACCAAATTTCCCATATTATTGAAATCTGGTAACATGTTGCCATGAAAAAAAGATTTATAGGGAAAGAGTGAATGGTCATGATCCAGCATGAAAGTCTTTCGTTAAATGCTGTTAAATCTATCGCATTTTCAAACTTAATATATTTTCATTTCAAAGAAGGCTAAAAAATCCCAAACTGATATCCTATAATGCTGTTCTAAATATATATTCATAAAATGGTAATTAGCTTTTTACTATATTAATATAGTTCTTTAGGAATTGAAAGTATAAAAGCCAGGAGAATGTATCTGCAAACATTGAACATTGTTTGAGTCAATATCTCAAATATCTTAACAGGAATCAAGAAACCTAGATTATCAAAGTCAACAGGAGAACTGGAATGGGGAAAGGATTAGGTTAATGAATTTTGGGAAATGATGGAAATACAGCAACATGAGAACTTACTTTGGAAAAGCCAACCATAATAAAACTTAATAATCATCAATATCCTATTTAAATTATTAAATAATAACAGAAATAAAAATATCTGTTTCTAAAGTTGTACATAATTTTCCTGTAGGCAGCAGTCTTTCTATTCCTTTTTTGAAAAGTTCTGCTAAGTCAGGGAAATCACCTTGAGTATTAGTTCCTCTTTATGAGTTGCTCCCTGTGGTTGAGATCAGGACGTAAAACAATGATGTAGCATTTTGGCAGAAATATGCATCCCAGTAATGCAGCACTGGAGGCCAAAATGGAGAAGACCTCCACAGCTACCATGGCTTTTCCTTTTGTGCTCAGATAGGCTGGAAAGAAGGAGATCCACACACTGCAAAAGGCCAACATGCTGAAGGTGATGAACTTGGCTTCATTAAAGCTGTCAGGTAATTTACGGGCAAGGAAAGCCAAAATAAAGCTGGCAATGGCCAAGATACCCATATAGCCCAAGACACAGTAGAAGAAGAAAGCTGACCCCTCGTTGCATTGTAAAATCATTTCTTGGAGCTCTGAGTGCATGTCCAACTCAGGGAATGGGGGATAAGTGAACAACCAAAGAGTACAAATGCATACTTGTAAGAGAGAGCACGAGAGGACAATAGAAAAGGCCAATCTTTTCCCCACCCACTTCCTCATCTGAGATCCTGGTTTTGTGGCCATGAAAGCAACAACTACAGTGATGGTTTTGGCCAGTACACTAGAAATGGCCACAGAGAAAGTGACACCAAACATTGATTGTCGGAGAAGGCAGGTCACTTTGCCAGGTTGGCTGAGGAAGAGGAAAGAAGAGAGAAAACAAAGCTGAAGAGAGACAAGCAGCATGTAGGTGAGGAACCTGTTGTTGGCTTTGACAATGGGAGTATCCCTGTACTTAATAAAAGTTCCAAGTATCCAAGATGTCAGGATGAAGAAACCAAGAGCTGCTGAAGCTAAACCAATTCCTAAAATTTCTTCAAAGGTTAGAAACACCACCGGTTTCAGGATACAGCCTTTCTTTTCTTTATTTGGATAATGATCTTCTGAACATTCAAAACAGTCATCCATATCTGGAAGCAAAATCAAGGAATTTGTCATCTAGGCATTCCAAATTATTAGAAATCACTTTTTTTTAATTTTTTTCATCCCAAACTAGTATATGAAATGTAATGAAAAATTGTAGAATTTCTACCCCACCGTTTTGATCTGAAATCTTCCCTTCTGGGCATGGCACACAGTCATAGCAGCAGAATTGATTTCCCTCGATCCCCTTCTTCCAGGATCCAGGGAAACAAGGGTCATTGCATTGGGAAAATGGAAGAACCTGGTGATAAGCAAAGAAGGTTTTGAAATTGGAGACATTTAAATCAGTTTGTAATTGTTTTTGACTTCCCCCAAAAAAATTGAATTTTTCAACTTCAACAAGTTAAAAAGATGTGGAAATTGCAATGATGTAGAAAAGGTCCTGTTTGAAGGGCAGGAGGTTTAAATAATTGTGCATAGTAACAATCTCATGGAAAAGTGACCATTCTTGTCATTTCACATTCAAATCCAAACCAAAAATGGAAACCTGCCTTCTACATTGTAATATCATATTGTCCATTTGAGGAATGCCTGATCATCAACAAGGTTTGAAAAGAATATGCCTAGATGATTGAATAATTCAATACCTGGTTAAAAGCTGGGTTCCAGACAATCCCATCTTCATTAATGAATAATTCTTTTCCTTTTGGAGCCTGTAGATCCATCTTTCCAACTCTAACTCTCTGAAAGGATCTGTTTGGAAAAGTGATCAAGTTGGTGATGTCAAATCCACCTGTTGCTTCCCTTTTCTCGTTGAGGAACACTCTTTCCCCAGCTGAATTGTTAAAAGAAATGCCTTGAAGAAATGAATGGAGCTACTTGAAAAAAAATGAAAGAGAAAAGGAGTTGAATACAATGTAGTAGAGAGGAGGACACTGTATTCAGGTTTCATTGATGCATTCCTCTCTTTCCTATAACAATTATTAAATATGTACACTTAGAAATTTAATAATTGATATTTCATAGTAATGTACGATACATAGCCACTCTATTACTAATTTTATTTTATTTTAAGGAAATATAAGAATGAACAAAAGCAGAATGAATATAGGCTATTTGAGTTACTCAAAGTCCTTCAGTTGTGAGTCAGGTTCATTTCTTAAGCAGTAATGAAACCAAGACCATAGCTAATCTTCCCTCAATGGCATAAAGATACATGATAGTCTGAAATATGACAAATGACTGCTCTTTAGAAGGCCAGATCCTGAAGATGAAACTCAAATACTTGGGCCACCTAATGAGAAGAGACTAATGCTGTGAAAGATGGAGGGCAAAAGGAAAAGAGAAACTAGTTTTTCTGAATCTATTTTATGCAGAAGAAGAAAAAATGAGTTGGAACGGTCCTTGGAAGTCTTCTATTCCAATCCATTGCTAAAGGAGGAGACTTAAAACCATTTTAGAGAAATCACTGCCTAATCATTTCCTAATTGTCAGGAAATTATTCCTTATTTATAGGTTGTTTCTCATACTTAACATGTAGAAAATATTAAGACTTTCCACAGTGGATTCAAAAGATAACTCTACATCAAACTGCTCATTGAAATAAAAGAAGTGTCCAGTGCGGAGAGAATACCTGACAAGCCTGGAGATCTAGATGGCCCATTGGTTTACCCATCATAGCTTTTTTTCTATTGAAACGTAATGTGAACAGAGCCTGCAAAGCATGTGCCACAGCATAAACAGCATTGTAGACACTGTAGCTGTGGCCAGTCATTTCTATTTCAAACAAAGGAGCAGGAAGATCTTCCAGCTTCTTCTGCCCAGCACACGGATTACTAGGCATTTCTTGTAATTCTGGTTTTGGAAATGAACAATCAAATGATTGTTCCCAAATGTCCTGTAGAAATCCATCTCTGTAGACTGAAATAGGATTGATGGTCTGAAGAAATTGCTTGAAAGCTACAACTGCTTTTGAATGAACATTAAAGGAAATAGCTCCATGGAACATCTGGAGATCCCAATTGACTTGAAATCCAGATAATATGAAATCAATCTGTGCAGTCATGATCCACACCTTTCTAAACAGTGCAGTTCCCTTGCTTTCAGGATCTACCACAAATGTGACAGTTCTTAGTGCCATAATTGCCGGGGATTCTCCATAGACCAGGAATGCATTGGTTTTGCTATTCATCATATTAATAGAGATAACTGAGACTGTTTGATAAAGTCCTGCGATGTCTTCCACGTGGATTAGTTGGGAAAGCCTTTGTACAAATGATGAACATATTCCATTCTGTGAGAGTAAGGGCTGCATTTTCTGTAAGAAATTTTCTCCATTGTTGTTATCAACAGCAAAAATCCCAATCCATGTCCACTTGAAATGGTGAAGCAGTTGGATAATCCCAATGTACTGATGGTCCTCTTTTGGGACCATGTAATAAAGTGAAGAATACTTACTGGTCTCAAATTCATCTTGGGCTAATGTGCCATATGTCAACTATAAGAAAGTGGAATAGTATTCTGTTGAAATGTTAAATCACATCTATTTTTTTCTTATCTAGTTTTCTTATGAAATACATCCAAGGAACATTGTCCCTAGAATTCTTCTAAATATTACTGTAGAAAGGAGTTTCTTGGAATTACTTCAAAGATATATCAGAGAAAAATTGCTTTAATGGGTGCAAAGAGTTCTACCATCCATTTTTCCTTAGGTATGAAACGACTTTGGATACTCACTTCCTCTATTTGTTATTATCGTTTCAGAAAAGTAGAACTAATTAGTAGACCTTTAGAAATGCAGAACATTTTAACACACACCTAAGCCTAATTTTGATGGTCATGAAATATTCCATAACAACTACATTAACAGAAAAATTTGGAATTTCCCTCCTCAACCTCATCACAGCTTACTTGTGGCATCTTGAAGAAACCTATAAGTTCACCTAAATAAGATGATGTGTCAAAATCCAATCCTCCAATGATAGCCATGAGATTCTTCTGGCTATCACATCTGTAGTTAGGGACAAACTCCTGGGATTTGAAAAGCAGGTCTAGGGTGGTACGATAGGTCATCCTTGCATTGTTGTAACTGTCATAGATGTGGAACCCAAGAGTGATGTTAGGTAAGATCTGGGAGTCTTCATTGATCTCCTTCACAGCAAAAGCCAAGGCAAGGACGTGTTGATGAAATTTGGTGAATACACTGCAAATGTTTTAAATACCCCAGTTGAAAAAATAAGTTGACAATTCTCATCATATCTCTATGAATAAAAACATTTCTATCTCAGAGAGCACCAAGGATCCTCCATTCCAACCCTAAGCTGCAAATATTTTTCTTTATTGGTAATTTACTTCTAACATAATATTTCCATGACTTGTAACAAATATATCCTGCAACATGTACTGGCTAAGATCAGATAGTGAAGAAATATTCTTACATTGGTACTTCGTAAGGTGTTATGGCAGGGTTTTCTTTAAATTTACTTTCAATAAAGTGATAAATGATGTGGGAGACCATCCCACCAATGATGAGGTCTCCAGGCTGGTACCACTCATGTGGAACAAGGAAAGCATCTCTTGTAGGGCAGCTCAGAGTAACTACTCTGTGCACCAAAATCATCAGGAGAAACATGGTTTTGTTATTGTGAAAATGTTTTCCCTTCCATCCTACAGGTAGGGAAGCATATATAATCCAATACTTCATGCAAAGATTGATTGATCTAAGGATTATGTTTGAGAATACATCTAATGAGAAAATCTATCATTTTCAAATCTATCATTTCCATGTGAGTACAAATTTTTATCTTGAATACCAGAAGGATTTGAACAGAAACTCTGGCAGAAGAAAACAGAGGGTTGATACTTGAAGTAATGAAATTGACAGAAACATAACTACCCCTTGTACCAAACTCTTTATGGTAAAAGACTCACTTTATAGCCAAAAAGATATCTTCATTGTTATTGAATTTCAATTGCATTCTGTGCAGCCTTTGATGTTTTGGCCTACAGTAATTCCTCTAGGACATAATTATTTTGTTTTGATGAGCTGGTTCAGTATTTTTTTTTTAATGAACAAATGCCAGAAAAGTAGTATAAGGGAGATTTGCAATAAAATATATATTTAATTAGTATAATTGTAGAAATAAAAATAGAGCTTTTTTCCAAGATACCACATTTACTTTCTACCAATTTTTCACAAAAAATAATAATGAACAAATCTGAACAATTAAAAGTCATTTTTTTAAGCATGTTTTCTGGAGAGAAAACAACACAGATATTTATTTTTGTAAAAAAATTACCTTAAGGGCTCTAAAACTCTTCAAAAAAAAATATCTTTCACATTCTCTGACAAACACTTTCATGTATTCTAAAGAATATTATTTCTTTCCCCCCATCTAGAAGCATTTGAATGTTAGAGAAGTTACAGATTTTTAATAAACCCTACATTTTTTCTCAAACACCTTTTACTCAGATGAGAAATTTTGGGGGAACTGGGTAAGATTATAATAAGAAAAAAAATCTTTTACAATGGGATGTCATATAGTTTGATTTAAGGATGTTCCTTAAATTTCAATTCATAAAAGTGACAAACTATGCAGGACACGTTGCCACCAATTAACAAATGACCAGTTGACCTGGACTCTACATGGGACTGTAGTTGAAAAGTATCCAGAATTCCAATTGGTTCAAAACGCAGCCACCTCTATGGTTTTGTGCAGACTCAGGTGCTCACATGTGTCACCTTTATTGCGAGAGTTGTATTGGGTGAGAATTTGCTTCTGGATACATTTCAAGGTACCAGTTATCACCTTTAAACCTTATATTGCTTGGGACCAGATTATTTGAAGAAACGTCTCTACCTGATCACATCCATGTGATCTGGTAGAGCAGAGAGGTAGGGAACATTGTGCATCCTCTCCCTTAAGTATGGACATCTGGTGGGAAGTGAAATCCAATTTTTTTAATACCGGTTTTGTGGGCATGGCTTGGTGGATGTGGTGTGGCTTAGTGGGCGTGGCAGGGGAAGGATACTGTAAAATATCCATTCTGACCCCACTTTGGGGCCAGGTAGAGGTGGTATTTGCCGTTTCCCCAAACTATTTCTGCTACTGGTTCTCCAGAACCTGTCAGAACCTCCTAGATTTTACCCCTGGGTGGGACCCAGAAGTGTCTTCTTTGTGGTGGCTTCTTCCGTCTGGAATATCATCCACATGGAGATAAAATTGGCTCCTACTTTGACACTCAATTGCAAAGCCCTGAGCACCCAGTTTTGTCAATAGGCCTGTGGGACCCAGAGTGGGTTAGAGCCCATCAAGTGGCTCAACTGGCTGATTGTTATGTCTAGGGGTGCATTTATATTGTTTGTGTATTCGGTTTTTATTTTTATTTTTTTAAGCATCTGAGACACAGTGACTGAATCGGTGGCCATATGAATTATTTTAAATAAATAAATAAACTTCTTATTCAAGGATCTTCTTTGAATTTCAGTTTATAAAACTGGTAAACAATGTGGGTCATTGTGCCACCGATGATGAGAACAGAGAAAGTATCACATGCAGAGAAGCACAGAGTAACTAGTTTCTATCTGAATTAGGGTTTCACTTTCATTATTACTTGGGTGACATGCCTTGTCTCTCTCTCTCTGTCTGTCTATCATCTATCTATATATCATCCACCCACCTATCTATCTATCTATCTATCTATCTATCTATCTATCTATCATCTCCTACCTATTCTCTCTCTGTCTTATCTATCTATCTATCTATCTATCTATCTATCTATCTATCTATCTATCCATCCATCCATCCAGGGGAAATATATAAAAAATTAGAAGAAATACTACAACCAAAATTTGTGGAAATTTTTAATGATGCACTGACAGGCTACAAAATCCCAGAGTCATGGAAGGAAGCGCATGTCACACTTGTGCCGAAAGAAGGTGCCGACCTAAAACAAATTCAAAATTACAGACCAATTTCCCTCCTAAACACTGACTATAAGTTATTCATGGGTATAATGGCAGAAAGAATGAAAAAGATACTAAATAATTGGATATATAAAGATCAGAACGGATTCCTTCCGGGGAGGCAAATTAAAGACAATTTGAGAATTGTGCTAGACACCCTAGAGTACTATGAAGAACACCCTGGAAAACAGATGGCCCTAATCTTTGTTGATGCCCAAAAGGCATTCGACAATCTAAATTGGAAATTTATGACCAAACAAATTGAGATTATGAATTTCGGAACAAATTTTGAAATGATGATCAAATCTATCTATGATAATCAAAAGGCGAGTATTCTGGTTAATGGAGATAGGACTAAAACATTCCAAATTAGTAAGGGAGTAAGGCACGGTTGCCCCCTATCTCCATTATTGTTTATTTTGGCCTTAGAAGTTCTTTTATGGAAAATTAGAATCAATGAGGAAATAAAAGGTCTGAAGATTAGGAAGGAGATTTACAAGATGCAAGCATTTACAGACGATGTAGCCTTAATCCTTGAGGACCCCATAGAATCGGGACCAAAAGTGCTAGAGGAATTAAGCAAATACGGAGAGATGGCAGGCTTCATACTGAACAAAACCAAAACCAAAGTATTGATTAAGAATATAACTGAGAGCCAGAAAAATGAGATAGAAGAAGTATTAGGACTACAGGTTGCCAAAAAAAATAAATACCTAGGAATTTGGATTACATCAAGATGTTTGACCTTAAAAGACGACAACTATACCCTCCTAATTAGAAAGATGAAACAAGACCTCGATAGACGGAAGAAAATAAGATTATCACTTTTGGGCAAGATAGCCGCAATTAAGATGAATATTCTCCCCAGAATATTATTCTTATTCCAAAACATACCGGTGAATTTAGATAAAAAGTTTTTTTTAGAATTAGACAAAATCATCAGAGAATTTATATGGGAGGGGAAGAAACCGAGGTTTTCTATTAAAATTTTAAGGGGCAAAAGAGATATAGGTGGATTTGGACACCCCGATTGGGAAATATATTACAGGGCAGCTAAGTTAGTCTGGATAAGAGATTGGATCACCCTGGAAAACGAGAGGATCCTTACCCTAGAAGGCCACGATTTGGAAAAAGGGTAGCATGCCCACATTTGGGATGTAGAGAAGAAAAGGAAGACATATTTCCATAGACATAAAATTAGAGACTCATTGATACAAACATGGACCCCGATTAGGCAAAGATATTACAAAAAAATTCCAAGTTGGCTCTCAACGATGGAGGCCCTGATCCACCCCAATAGATGGGGAATGGAGAAAATGGGCAGGTACAAAGATATCGTAGACGAAGGAGGGAATCTTAAATCAAATGATACTTTACGAGAGCAAGGAATAACTCTAGATTGGTGGACCTATTCACAAATAAAATCCAGATATCAGAAAGACAAAGAACAATACGGTTTAGAACTTGGATCAAATGGATTGGATAAAGTCCTGATGGGAACAGGTAAAAAGATTCTGGCTAAACTATACAACTATTTATTAGGCGATGACAAGTCCAAAGATATTACAAAGAATCAAATAAGTGCATGGGAGAAAAATATTGGGCGTGATATAAATTTTGGGGAATGGGAGGAGGCATGGAATAGGAACCTTAAATTGACTAGAACGGCGACATACAAGGAAAACCATTACAAAATGCTCCATAGATGGTATTTAGCCCCGGCCAGACTAGCAAAGATATACCCAAATATACATCCCAACTGTTGGAAATGTGGCCACGGTCAAGGCACCTTCTTTCACATGTGGTGGACATGCCCGGAAGTGAAAGGATACTGGAATAAGATCAGGAGATGGTTATATGAAATAATTGGCGAAGATATTGAATTAACACCAGAGATATTTCTCCTGGGAATAGTAAAGAAGCCATATGGAAAGGAAAAGATTCATTTAATGATCCATATAATTACAGCCTCCAGATTGGCATACGCACAGTACTGGAAAGAGAAAACCCAACCACCAGAAGAGCTTACAATTAGGAAAATATTGGAGTGCGCAGAGATGACTAAATTAACTCATGAATTAAACGATGATGAGAAGTCAGATTACTATATTGTGTGGGAAAGGTGGTATAATGCGGCCGCACGGGTGGTAATGGGAGCAATGTGGCACTCTCATGTAACCCCCCTCCTGCGCAAGCTGCACTGGCTCCCAGTGGTCTTCCGGGTGCGCTTCAAGGTTTTGGTTACTATCTTTAGAGCGCTCCATGGCTCAGGACCAGGGTACTTACGAGACCGCCTCCTGCCACCAATAGCCTCTCACCGACCAGTTCGCTCCCATAGAGAGGGACTCCTCAGGGTGCCGTCGGCCAAACAATGTCGACTGATGGCCCCCAGGGGGAGAGCCTTTTCTGTGGGGCACCTACCATCTGGAACGGGCTTCACCCGGAGTTACGAAACATCCAAGACTTACGCATATTCCGCCGTGCCCTGAAAACATTTCTATTCCAACAAGCTGGTCTGGCCTAACTCTCCCTTTTTAATTGGCTTTTAAACTGGCTTTTAAATTGGGTTTTAAACCTCTTTAGATAAATTTGGATGTTCTTAATCTTTGAGCCTAAATTACTTAATCTGTTTCTTAATAGTTTTTAACTTCTATATGTATTTGTATTTATTATGGCTGTTCACCGCCCTGAGTCCTTCGGGAGTAGGGCGGTATACAAATATGAAAAATAAATAAATAAATAAATAAATAAATAAATAAATAAGTGGATGCATGATAAAATGAAAGAAAGACCAAAAGGTGTGTTAAATAACGGTAAAAAGTGAGTTGAAATATCACCAAGTATTATTTTTGTATATAGTTAAAACACTGTACATCCGATATTAACTGAAAATGTCACTACATATGTTTTTTTTTCTTTTTTTCTTTTTAAAAAATCTCAATAAAGTTTTTCCAAAAAAGAAAGAACGAAAGAAAGAAATCGGGTTTGACGCCCCTGATCTCGGGGAGAACTCACATCAGAGACGAGTGTATATTTTTTTCTAGGATTTGCCCTGTATTTCACCTTTGCTTTTATAAAAAAATGCCTTCTAATTCCATACTGATTGAAATCACTCTTTATTATGGTCTTTGTTCAGTACAACTCTGAATAAAGGATGAGACAGAGGAAAAATACATTCATTTCCATTTCACCGAATTTCCCTTATTATTGAAATCTGGTAACAGGTTGCAATGAAAATAGATTTATGGATAGAGTGAATGGTTATGACCCAGCATATCACTCTGCTAAAAAACTAATTCCCACAACACTGTCAAACTCTTTACTAAGATTGTATTACTGTTATTCTTCTCATCCTTCCTATTATCTATCTCCTCCCACTTATGACTATAACCATGTTGCCTGTATCTTTACAATTTATATTATTTTATTTGTTTCCTAGAATGATTTGATTGCTTATTAGTAACCTACGACCATCACTAAGTGCTGTATCTTATGATTCTTGATGAATATATTTTTCAAATGTATTTTTTTCTTTTTATGTACACTGAGAGCATATACACCAAAGACAAATTCATCCAATCACACTTGGCCAATAAATAATTCTACTCTATTCCTTTCTATACTATTCTAAATGAATGGGATTTACAAACTCAATAAATTTTCATTTCAAAGAAGCCTAAAAAATCCAAAACTGATGTCCTATAAGGTAAGGGTAAAGGTTCCCCGCGTAATATGTGGTTGTTAGGGTGTGTGTAAAAAGTATTTGTTGCTTGTGCAACGAGCAGAGCAGAAACACACAGGGAAGGAGATAAACGTGCGGCTCGTGTGAGAAAAAATAGTTTATCTACAAGTAACAAGCAGTCTCGGTGTAAGTAAAACAGTCCAAGGTCATAAACAGTAATATCAGTCCAGTAAGTATCTTCCCTTACCAAAGCAAACAGACTTTAGTAACTCTTGGTATACAGTACCATATAATAGACTCAGTAAGCAACAGGATACAAACAGGTATCACTCAGGAAGAACCAGGAAGAACCAGGAAGAAGCAGGAAGATCCAGAAAGAAGCAGGAAGAACGAACGCTTCTCTGTGCTGCTTATTTATGCACTGCAGCCTAATTACAGGGTTCAGCAAACCCTGATTACATGGCTCAGTTGTTTCTTAAAGAAACAGATATATTGCCTGACCAACAAGTTAGGAGTAAGCTGCAAGCTGAACCTAACATTCTCCCCATTGGGCAGGACAATATACACAATAGATACAAAAACAAAAACACACATCCAAATCATACATTGTACAGTAGTACCAGGTACATTTCAGATTCTTAATCCAAATCTTTCACAACAATTGGTGTGTTTAATGGCACCTTGTGCTTTAGTAAAGTTATCGGCAATATTGTCCTCCGATGCGCAATATTCCAATATAATCATGTTATCCTTAACACATTGCCGAACATTCAGATAACGTATATCAGTGTATTTAGTCCTTGTCTTTACAGCAAGATTCGTTGCCATTTTAATGGCTGCCTGGTTATCTTCATAAACCGTAATAGGATAGTCCATTTTGAATCCAATATCTTCCATCAACTGTTTATAATAAATCAGTTCAGTACATGTAAGTGATAGACAAGAAAACTCCACTTCCATGGTAGACAAACTGATGTGTTTCTGGCGAATTGATCTCCATCCAATCAGGCAGTTATCCAACATGATTGCAATTCCAGACGTAGAAGTTCTGTCAAAACTGGCATCAGCATATGCCTTTAACACCATATTGGCATTTGGTTCTAAATACATAGCAAAATGCAGAGTTCTTTTAAGATACCTAAGAACACGTTTTGCAGCCTGCCAATGCCTATCAGTAGGCTCTGAACTATATTGTGCTAGTTGATTAACACTAAAAGCTATATCAGGCCGTGTCCAGTTGCTCAAATACGACAAACTGCCTATTAATGATTGATACAGTTCTTTACTGAACTGTGGATTCTGCAAACTATCCTGTTGGAATTCCTGTGCCATAGGAGTCTTGGCAGGTTTACATAATTCCATCCCATATTTTTTTAACAATTTGCAGATCTTATTAGCTTGTGATATTTTAAATCCTCTAGATGTTTTCAGGATATCCAGCCCTAAATAATGCCGTATATGTCCTAGATTTCTAAGTTTAAATTTTGTTTGCAACTGACCAATAATCTCTCTGGCCTCAGCGTCAGTTCTGGTAATTATGGCAATGTCATCTGTAAAGAGTAACAAGAATGAAACACATCCATCCTGTTCTTTTTTAAACAGACATTTATCTGCTATGCCCTCATAGAACCCAATGTTACGTAATTCCTGCACTATACATTGGTTCCACTCGTAACCTGATTGCCTTAAACCATATAGGCTTTTTTGTAGCCTCCAACACTCAGTTCTATCCTGTGTATCATAACCAGGAGGTTTCTTCATATATATTGTATGCCTCAACGGAGCGTTCAAATAAGCTGTCTCGACATCTATATGAGTAATTGAGTATTTATTTCTAGCTGCCCAAACAAGCATCGTTCTCAAAGTGCTCGCTCGTAAACTTGGAGCAAAAACCTCATCATAGTCTCTATCTGTCTGTGAGAACCCTTGTGCAACAAGCCGAGCTTTATGGGTTACTACCCCATCTACACTTTTCTTTACCTTATAGACCCACCTACAGCCTATAAGTTTCTCATTTGGTGGTATTCTTACCACTTCATAGACACCAAGCCTCTTCAATGAATCAATTTCTCTATCCATTGCCTCCTGCCAGGCTTTTTGCTCCTTTTCTGGATATAATGTTATATCCTGATAACTGGATGGTTCGATATCTACTTGGCAAACCACTGTGGCTTTATAGCGATCTGGTGGATGCCGGTCCCTGGAAGATCGTCTAGGCATAACAGGACTCACATTAGGTATATTGGGTTCATCCTTCCCTAACCCTAATTCCTGTTCCTGTTCTTCAACCTTAATAGATGGTTTATCATCCATCTCAGATGAACTATCATCAGGAATATGGTCCATCTTAACATCCACATCTGTAAAACCATAGTCTGCTTTTTCTAACCTGTCCCAGCCTTCGTGTTCTAGGAATTTAGCACTAGCGCTACACAAAACTTTTGTTGTTCCTTTTTCCCAGAACCTATAGGACCTATGGTTAGCCTCATAACCAACAAAAATCATTTTCTTTGCTCTCTGTTGGTCCTTCCTTCTCTGACTAACCGGTATATGCACCCAGGCTGGTGCACCAAAAGTATGTATGTAACTTAAATCAGGCTTCCTGCTGTGCCATAAAGCAAAAGGTATTTTACCTGTAGAGGAGTGCACCACATTATTTAAAATATGATTGGCACATAGTATTGCTTCTCCCCACAATTTATCAGGTAAACAAGCATCAGCCAGCATAGTCCTAGTCATAGCTTGTAGGGTCTGGCCTCTTCGTTCAATATATGCGTTATGTTCCGGCCGAAAAGGGGCAGAACGTTTATGCTGTATCCCAGCGTCCTTTAACAACCTAGCCAACTGATGGTTAGTAAACTCAGTTCCATTGTCAGTAACAATGCATTTCACCTTAAACTTCCGCTTCCGTTCTACAAAACGAAGCCAATTTGTGATACACTGGAACGTATCACTTTTGGACTTCATAAGGTAGCAAAAACCATATCTGGTAAAGTGATCAACTCAGAATATAGCATGCTCCCCCTAAACTGGGTTTCTTTGGCCCTATTAAGTCTAAAAAGACTACCTCCAAAGGTTTAGTTGTTTTAAACCCATTGCAGCGGTTTGCAGGTGTAACTTTACTTTTATGCTGGTTACAAGCATTACGGTTTAGGTATTTGCTGCAAGCCCTTAAATTAATGCCTTTAGACTGCTTAACAGTCAAATGCAACAACCTGAAATTCAGATGACCAAGCCTTCTATGTAATAAGTGTACGCATTCATCATGAGGCTTTACATTTCCAAATTTAGCTTTTGACTGAACTAACAGTAATGACTTATCCCTAATAACAAACAAGTCATTTTCTAATTCTGCAGTAACTACAGTGCCTTCACATTCCAGCAAACGTTTGTTGTTTTTGAAAGTTACTGTGAACCCAGAATGTAGTAATGACTTTACAGATAGAAGGTTATATTTCAAACTAGGGATATAAAGCATGGGTAAAGGGTGCTTACTAATAGAACATTTAACAAGTCCCTCCCCAGCTACAGTCACATTCCAGCCATTAGCTAATTTGACTTTTTTAGTACTTTTCCTCATATTTAGGAACAGTTTTCTGTTTTTTGTTATTGATTGAGAGGCACCGCTATCAATCACCCACCAATCATCTTTTATATTATTAGATGAACTGGTTGCTAAATTACACCCTTTCCTGGGTTTAGCAGAGTTTCTAGCAGACACTTTCTTATTATTACAATATTTTGCAATGTGTCCCTTAGCCCCACATGCATAACAGTGTTTAACAATATTGAAATTCTCATATACAACTTCCACTTTTGGTTGCTGTTGCATCCTTAACTGGTCTCGTTCTTGCCTACGTTTGGCCTCATCCAGTAACCTACCAGTCATACTGGCCAATGTTAGTTCATCTCTAGACAATACTTCTAATGATGAACCAAAAGAGTCATAACTGTCATCCAACGATGAAAGCATAATATAAACTTGCTGCAGCTCAGTAAACACAAGGTCTTTCTCCTGTAGCTCCTGGAAAAGCCCTGTCATGGAGTCCAGGTGAGTCATCATGTCTCCTTTCTGAGGATGTAAGCGAAATAATTTCCGTGTCAGGTAGATATGGACACCCACAGAGTCATGAACGTAGAGCTTCTTTAGCTTTGTCCAACACCTCGCAGCAGACTCTTCGCCCCAGAAATGGACAAGTTGCTGGTCTCCAAGTGTCAGGCCAATGATGCATAAAGCACGCTCATTGTCCCTGTGAAACTTCGCTATCTTTTTGGCATCTTCTTCGTCAGCAGCATTCAATGCAGTTATGTCCGGTGGATTATTAACCATGTCCCACAGTCCTTCTTTTTGCAAAGGTAGACAGCATTTTGTGGACCAGGTAACATAGTTTGTTCCATCCAACCGGGTTATAGTAGCATAACTTGTACCTTGCTCAAAAGCTATCATCTTGACTACTACACCCACTGCCTGCACTTCTCACTTCCACAAAAACAAATTAAAGAGCCCTGGAACGTTCTGGGCCCATAACCAATGTTAGGGTGTGTATAAAAAGTATTTGTTGCTTGTGCAACGAGCAGAGCAGAAACACACAGGGAAGGAGATAAACGTGCGGCTCGTGTGAGAAAAAATAGTTTATCTACAAGTAACAAGCAGTCTCGGTGTAAGTAAAACAGTCCAAGGTCATAAATAGTAATATCAGTCCAGTAAGTATCTTCCCTTACCAAAGCAAACAGACTTTAGTAACTCTTGGTATACAGTACCATATAATAGACTCAGTAAGCAACAGGATACAAACAGGTATCACTCAGGAAGAACCAGGAAGAACCAGGAAGAAGCAGGAAGATCCAGAAAGAAGCAGGAAGAACGAACGCTTCTCTGTGCTGCTTATTTATGCACTGAAGCCTAATTACAGGGTTCAGCAAACCCTGATTACATGGCTCAGTTGTTTCTTAAAGAAACAGATATATTGCCTGACCAACAAGTTAGGAGTAAGCTGCAAGCTGAACCTAACAGTGGTAGTCATTCCTGATTCTAGGGGATGCTCATCTCTCTTTCAAAGCCGAAGAGCCAGCGCTGTCTGAAGACGTCCCCATGGTCATGTGGCCGGCATGACTAAACACCAAAGGTGCATGGAACGCTGTTACCTTCCCATCAAAGGTGGTCCCTATTTTTCTACTTGCATTTTTACTGGCTTTCAAACTGCTAGGTTGGCAGAAGCTGGGGCAAATAACAGGAGCTCACGCCATTACGCGGCATTAGGGATTCAAACCACTGAACTGCCGACTTTTCAGTTGACAAGATCAGCGTCTTAGCCACTGCAACGGTTCTGATATCCTATAATACTATGTTAAATATATATTCATAAAATTGTAATTAGCTTTAAACAATATTTATACAGTGGTCTATGAATTGAAAGTATAAAAGCACTGAAAATATATTTGCAAACATTGGACATTGCTTGAGTCAATATCTGAAATTTCTTAACAGGAATCAAGAAACCTATATTATCAAAGTCAAGTTCAACAGAAGTGTTCAAATGGGGAAAGGATTAGATTAAAGAATCTTGGAAAATGATGGAAATGTAGCAACGTGAGAACTTACTTTGGAATGGCCAAACATAATAAAACTTAATAATCACAAAAATCCTATATAAATCATTATTTAACAAAAATAAAAATGTCTATGTTTCTAAAATTGTATATAATTTTCCTGTAGGCACAGTCTTTCTATTCCTTTTTTGAAAAGTTTTGCTAAGTCAGAAAGATCATATGGGGTATTAATTTCTCTTTATTAGTTGCTCCCTGTGGTTTAGCTCAGGCCGTACAAAAATGATGTAGCACTTTGGCAAGAATATGCATCCCAGTAGTGCAGCCCCAGAGGACAAGATGGAGAAGATCTCCACAGCTACCATGGCTTTTCCTTTTGTGCTCAGATAGGCTGGAAAGAAGGAGATCCACACACTGCAAAAGGCCAACATGCTGAAGGTGATGAACTTGGCTTCATTAAAGCTGTCGGGTAATTTACGGGCAAGGAAAGCCACAATAAAACTGGCAATGGCCAAGATACCCATGTAGCCCAAGACACAGTAGAAGAAGAAAGCTGACCCCTCATTGCACTGTAAAATCATTTCTTGGAGCTCTGAATGCATGTCCAACTCAGGGAATGGGGGAGATGTTGACAACCAAAGAATACAAATGCATACTTGTAAGAGAAAGCATGAGAGGACAATAGAAAAGGCCAATCTTTTCCCCACCCATTTCCTCATCTGAGATCCTGGTTTTGTGGCCATGAAAGCAACAACAACAGTGATGGTTTTAGCCAGTACACTTGAAATGGCCACAGAGAAAGTGACACCAAACATTGATTGTCGGAGAAGGCAGGTCACTTTGCCAGGTTGGCTGAGGAAGAGTAAAGAGGAGAGAAAACAGAGCTGAAGAGAGACAAGCAGCATGTAGGTGAGGATCCTGTTGTTGGCTTTGACAATAGGAGTATCCCTGTACTTAACAAATGTTCCAAGCACCCAAGATGTCAGGAAGAAGAAACCAAGAGCTGCGGAAGCTAAACCAATTCCTAAGGTTTCTTTAAAATTTAGAAAGACCAGCAGTTTCAGGATACAGCCTTTCTTTTCTTTATTTGGATAATGATCTTCTGAACATTCAAAACAGTCATCCATTTCTGGAAGCAAAATCAAGGAATTTGTCAGCTAGGTACTCCAAATTATTAGAAATCCCTTTATTAATTTTTTGCATCCCAAACAACTATATTAAACTCTAATGAAAAATGGTAGAATGCATAACGTACCATTTTGATCTGAAATCTTCCCTTCTGGGCATGGAGCACAGTCATAGCAGCAGAACTGATTTCCCTCGATCCCCTGCTTCCAGGATCCAGGGAAACAAGGATCATTGCATCGAGAAAGTGGAGGAACCTGGTGATAAGAATAAAAGGTTTTGAAATTGGAGATATTTAAATCACATTGTTCAATTTTTCAACTTCATCAACTTAAAAAGATGTGGAAATTGCAATGATGTAGGAAAGGTCCTTTTTGAAGGGCAGGGCATGTAAATAATTGCACATAGTGGCAATCTCATGCAAAAGTTACCAGTCTAGTGATGCCTCATTCAAATTCAAACTCAAAATGCAAACATGCCTTTTACATTGTAATATCATACTGTCAATTTGAGAATGCCTGATCATCAACAAGATTTGAAAAGAATATGGCATTGTTTATTTTTTTTAAAAAAAACCAACAGAAATTAGTTTTCTAAACAGACTATGTTCAATATGCCATCATAATGTATTAATCTTAGCTGCTTCAATAATTCAATACCTGATTAAAAGTTGGGTGCCAGACAATCCCATCTTCATTAATGAATAATTCTTTTCCTTTTGGAGCCTGGAGATCCATCTTTCCAATTCTAACTCTCTGAAAGGATCTGTTTGGAAAAGTGATCAAGTTGGTGATGTCAAATCCACCTGTTGCTTCCCCTTTCTCATTCAGGAGCACTCTCTCCCCAGCTGAATTGTTAAAAGAAATTCCTTGAAGAAATGAATGGAGCTACTTGAAAAGGAATGAAAGAGAAAGGGTGTTGAATACGAAGTAGTAGCGTGGAGAGCACTATATTCAAGTTTCACTGACTCCTTTTTCCCATTCCTATAACAATTATTAAATGTGTATCCTTAGAAATTTAAGAATTGATATTTCATAGAAGTGTATAGTACATAGCCACTCTATTATTAATTTGATAATATTTTAAGGAAAAATAAGAATGAACTAAAGCAGAATGAAAATAGGCTATTGGAATTACTCAAATTTCTTTAATTATGATTCAGGTTTATTTCTAAAACAATAATGAAAGCAAGACCATAGCTAATCTTCCCTCAATGGAATAAAGATATTTTCCAAATATGACAAATTTCCTTTAGCCAGATTTGAAAATTTAAGATTCATTATTCAATAGATAGATATGAGATAGAGATTGTTGCAAACATAAGGTTGTTCCAAAGAATGGATGCCACTTCTGTAAAGAACCATCTTTTAATTCATTCTCCTTGAATTCTGATAAGGACAGAAAGCTCAGCTTCTAAATCTGAAAAATTCATCACCCAGGAAGAAATATTTGGAGAATTGATTGTTTTTACACGAAACAATGAAAAATAACCTAAATTATCATTTTAAATATCTCGTATTGTACAAGCTATAATGATTTCCTACAAAATTCCTACTGATACCTGATAAAAGGTAGAGACAGGAAGTAAATGGTCAGCCATACTGGATTTATTGTAATTCTCACTAACAAAGATAAAATGAAAAAAGGTGTTGAAGTTACAGGAATGTTCAGTGCGAGAGACCATGCAATAACTGGAATGTAATGTTATGCAAGCAGAAGCAACAGAAAGAAAATCAGATTGGAGTCTTGGACTTCAAGAGGGCTCATTTCAATATAATTAGAGAGAGCTTATGAAGGATTCCATGGATTAGAATTCTCAAGGGAGGAAAAGAACCAAAGAAACTTGGGAAAATTTGAAAAGTGAGATTATAAAAGCCCAGTCTAGCACAATTCCAATGAAGAAGAAAAACAAGAGATCTTAAAAGAAATCAGCATAGCTGAACAAACAATTCTCTGATAAACTGAAAGACACAAATGACAAGTATAAGAAGGACAAATAACTAAGGCAGAATATTAGCAAATAGCTTGAACCTGCAAAAATGAAGTCAGGAAAGCTTCTGCTCAAAATAAGGTAAGGCTTGCTACTAAAGTAAAAAAAATAACTTTAAAAAGCATCTTTCAACATGTAAAAATCAAGAAAAGGTCAAGGAAACAATTGGTTCATTAATGGGAGAAAACTGGGGTGTTTTTGCATCTGTCTTTACACAAAATAGTCCAACCTATCTACACACACACACACATACACACCCGTAAAATTCAGATGAGGAATGCAAGTCAAAATAAGCAAGGAAATGGTAAGAGAACACCTATCTGCTCTAGACAAATTCAGGTTACCAGGACCAGATGGTTTACACCACAAGGTTCAGAAGCCAGTGGAAGATATGATCACAGAACCACTGAACTATATCAAAGAATGGTTGTAAGAATGTCTAGTTTAATGAAAAGAAGGACTAGAGGTGACATGACAACAGTCTTCAAATACCTAAGGAAGTGCCACAAAGAAGAGAGGGTCAACATGTTCTCCAAAGAACCTGAAGGCAGGACAAGAAGAAATTGATGGAAACTAATCAAGAAGAGAACTAAGCTAGAATTAAGGAGAAATTTCCTGACGGAACAATTAATAAAGATTTCCTTCCAGAAGTTGTGGATGTTCAATTCAATATTAAGAAAAATAATATTATAATTTTATTCTCCTGGGCTCCCAGGTCTCCGCAGATGGGAATTACACCTCAGAAATTAAAAGACGCTTGCTCCTGGGGAGGAAAGCTATGGCAGATCTCGACAGCATACTAAAAAGTAGAGCCATAACCCTGCCAAAAAAAATAAATAAAAAAAATAAAAAAATAAAAAAATTGTATTGTCAAGGCTATGGTTTTCCCAGTTGCAATGTATGGCTGTGAAAGTTCGACCATCAGGAAGGCTGCAAGGTGATCAAACCGTTCAGACCTAGAAGAGATCATCCCTGACTGCTCTTTACAAAGCCAGATCCTGAAGATGAAATTCAAATACTTTGGCCACCTAATGAGAAGGAAGGACTCACTGGAGAAGAGCCTAATGCTGGGAACAATAGAGGGCAAAAGAAGAAGGGGATTTAATAATCAGAATATGGACAATGGGAAAACAGAAACTGTATTTTATACAGAAGAAGAAAAACAGAGTTGAAGGGTCCTTGGAAGTCTTCTACTCCAATAAACTGCTCAGGTGGAGACTTAATACCATTTTAGACAAATCATTGCCTAATCACTTTGTAAAAATCTCCAGTGTTGCAGTCTCCACAACTTCCAGGGGCAAGGTTTCCACTAATTGATTATTAGCACTGTCAGGACATTTTTCCTTATTTATAACATGTAGAAAATATTAAGACTTTCCACAGTGGGTTCAAAAGATAATTCTACATCAAACTTTCATTGAATTAAAAGAAGTGTCCAATGCATAGAGAATACCTGAAAAGCCTGGAGATCTAGATGGCCCATTGGTTTACCCATCATAGCTGTTTTTCTATTGAAACGTAATGTGTACAGAGCCTGCAAAGCATGAGCCACAGCATAAACAGCATTGTAGACACTGTAGCTGTGGCCAGTCATTTCCATTTCAAACAAAGGGGCAGGAAGATCTTCTAGCTTCTTCTGCACAGGGCATGGATTACTATCCATTTCTTGTAATTCTGGTTTTGGAAATGAACAATCAAATGCTTGTTCCCAAACATCCTGCAGAAACCCATATCTGGGGACTGAAAGAGGATTGATGGTCTGAAGAAATTCCTTGAAACCTGCAACATCTGTTGAATGAACAGTGAAGGAAATAGCCCCATGGAACATCTGGAGATCCCAACTGACTTGAAATCCAGATAAAATGAAATCAATCTGTGCAGTCATGATCCACACCTTTCTAAACAATGCAGTTTCCTTGCTTTCAGGATCTATCATAAATGTGAGAGCTCTTAGGCCTGTAATTGCCCAGGATTCTCCATAGACGAGAAATGCATTGGCTTTGCTATTCATCATATTAATGTAGACAACTGCGACTGCTTCATAAACTCCTGAGAGGTCTTCCACATGGATTAGTTGGGAAAGCCTTTGTACAAATGATAAACATATTCCATTCTGTGAGAGTAAGGGCTTCATTTTCTGTAAGAAGTTTTCTCCATTGTTGTTATCAACAGCAAAAATCCCAATCCATGTCCACTTGAAATGGTGAAGCAGTTGGATAATTCCAATGTACTGATGGTCCTCTTTTGGGACCATGAAATAAAGTGAAGAGAGCTTACTGGTCTCAAATGCATCTTGGGCTAATGAGCCATATGTCAGCTATAAGAAAGTGGAATAGTATTCTGTTGAAATATTCAATCAAATCTATTTTTTTCTTATCTAGTTTTCTTATGAAATACATCCAAGGAACATTGTCCCTAGAATTCTTCTAAATGTTACTGTAGAAAGGAATTTCTTGGAATTACTTCAAAGACATATCACAGAACAATTGTTTTAATGGGTTCACAGAATACTAATCCATTCTTCCCTTAGGTATGGAATGTCTTTGGATACTCACTTCCGGTATTTGGTATTATCGTTTCAGTAAAGTAGAACTAATTAGTAGACCCCTGGCCATGCAGAACATTTTAATACAAACCGAAGCCTAATCTTTGATGGTCATGAAATATTCCATAACAACTACATTAACAACAGCAACAAAATGTAGAATTTCCCTCCTCAACCTTATCACAGCTTACCTGTGGCATCTTGAAGAAACCTATAATTTCACCTATATAAGATGATGTTTCAAAATCCAATCCTCCAATGATAGCCATGAGATTCTTCTGGTTGTCACATTTGTAGTTTGGGACAAATTCCTGGGATTTGAAAAGCAGGTCCAGTGTGGAGCGATAGGTCATCCTCGCATTCAGGTAACTGTCATAGATGTGGAACCCAAGAGTGATGTTAGGTAAGATCTGGGAGTCTTCATTGATCTCCTTCACAGCAAAGGCCAAGGCAAGGACGTATTGATGAAATTTGGTGATTATACTGCAAATATTTTAAATACCCCAGTTGAAAAAGTAAGTTGACAATTCTCATCATTTCGGTATGAATAACAAACAATTCTTTCTCTGACAGTAGTAAAGAGATCACTTTTTCTCTAATTCTTAATAATTTCTACAGAGGGATCCTTGGTTTTCTCTGAGCTTGGTGGTTTTCTTGCAAACATTTCATTATTCATGGTAGGTAACATCATCGCTGGCTACCACTGATAGTTTGGATAATGAAATGTTTGCAAGAAAAGAACCAATCTCAGAGAAGCACCAAAGACTCCTCATTTCAACCCTGAGCTACAAAAATTCTCCTTTATTGGTAATTTCTACAGAGTTCAAATTTTCTTTTTACATATTATTTCCATGATTTGCAACAAATATATACTGCAACATATACAACTATTGACTTTTTTTTCCAAAGTACTCTAGTTTCTAAAAGATTTTAAGAAAATGTTGTGTGAATACATTTAGCAGGTATCACTCATTAACTCTATGTAGGTTTTGTGAGCAGAGATAATGCCAAGCCATTTTAAAATTACCTTAACCTCAATAGATGTTCAAGAACATGTGTGAACGTTTGAAAAAAATGCAAAGAAACTTATTTCTTCTGCCAGAACCAAATACATTTGAAAGACACAGAAAGCATAGATTACATAGCGAAAAAAAATTGTACAGAAACAAATTTTTACTAATATAAGGGGATTTTGAAGATTGGCTAAGATTTGATAGCAAAAAATATTCTTACATTGGTGGCTCGTAAGGTGTTCTAGCAGGATGTTCCCTAAATTTCATTTCATAAAAGTGGTAAATGATGTGAGACACCATCCCACCAATGATGAAGTCTCCAGGCTGGTACCACTCATGTGGAACAAGGAACGCATCACTTGCAGGGCAGCTCAAAGTAACTACTCTGTGCACCAAAAACATCAGGAGAAACATCTTCATGCTTTTGTTATTGTGGGGATGCTTTCTCTTCTATTCTACCCATAGGAAAGTACAATATATATATTCCAATACTTCATCTAAGATTAATCCAAGGATTACATTTGAGAATGCATCTAATGAGAAAATCTATCATTTTCTGTTTGAAGATCCATTTGAGTACAAATTTATATCTTGAATACCAAAAGGATTTGAATAGATATTTTGGCAGGAGAGAACAGAGCATAGAAACTTGAAGCACTGAATCTAACAGAGATCTTAGTCCCCCTCGTGCCAATTTCCAAGTGGTTCAAGACTTACTTTATACCCAAACAAAAGCCTTGATTGTTGTTGAATTTTAATACCCTTCTGTGCAGCCTTTGCTGCTTAGGCCATTTGAAGAAAATATGGTGATTCCAGTAGGAGATAATTATTTTGTTTTGATCAGATAGTAAGTGACTGATGCTTCAGGTTTTTTTTTTTTTTAAATGAGCAAAGGCTAATGAAAGTAGCATGAGGAAGATTTGCAATAGAAAATATATTTAATTGTTGAAACTGTAGGAATAAAAATAGTGCTGTTTTTCAGGATAGCATATTTATTTTCTACCAATTTTTTCACAAAATAGAATATGAACAGATCCAGCAAATATCAGTCGTTTATTGTATGTATTTTTTTTTTTTTTTTTTTGTGAGCAGAACCTTTTAAATGAATTAACTTAAATTCACTAAAAAATCTTCAAAAGATTTCTTGCACCAAAGTTTCATACATTTTTTGGAAACAATTTAACATAAAATAAACAATATTATTATCAGGGCTGCACAGTGGGGGAGGGAGAGGGAGCTGCGGGGGAGTATGAGAGGGAGGGGTACCATGAGGAAACAAAACCAAGCCTCATATCATCCTATGAAAATTGCTGGCCATTCCATGATCAAGCAAAGGAATACAGCCAGTGGAGTAGACAATGACTGGTTATCCAGGGGTGCTATTCAGCAAGTTCTAACAGGTTCTAGAGAACCGGAAGCGGAAATGTTGAGTACTTCAAAGTATCGGCAAATACCACCTCTGGCTGGCCCCAGAGTAGGGTGGGAATGGAGATTTTGCAGTATCCTTCCCCTGCCATGCCCACAAGCCATGCCCACCAAGCCACACTATACCCACCAAGCCACGCCCACAGAACCAATATTTTTTAAAAAATGAATTCCAACACTACTGTTTCCCTAACAATTTGTAAGCACATAGTTGGGTACTTCTTCATAATCAGGGGGTGGAAGGGAAGAGGGAAAAGTTTACCATATACTTTGGGCATGAAAATCTCAGATCCAGTTTTGCTTTTTCTGTAACCATTTGTCTTTATAGTAAAGTATGCCTTTGGCTAACCATAGGTCTAAGACTCTTTGTTTTCTGACTGACCAGGGTGGGACAGCTGACATTTATTTCTTCTTCCATGACCAGAAACATTTAAAAGGCAGAGAAATTATAGATTAGAAATAAAGCCTACATTTTTGCTCAAACACCTGTTATTCGTATAAGAAAAAGAAAAAAAGCCATTTCCGATGGTATGTCTTTTCCAGTGGTGACAAACTCAAGGCCTGTGGCCTGTGGGGTGCTTAGATTTGCCTGCAGGGCTAGCCTGGAAACAGTGAAGGACCAGCCTGTGATGCCTCTGCCAGCAAAAACGGAGCTCAGGAGGACCTTGCGCTGCCGCCCAGCTCCATTTTCATTAGTAGAGGGTTGCAGGAGGCTGTCGCAGCCAAGAACAGAGTTCGGGAGGGCCACCTGTGTGCTCCCCTGACCTCCATTTTCACTGGCAGAGGGCTGCAGGAGGCTGTTGCAGCTGAAAACAGAGCTCAGGGGAATCATGCTTGCTCTCTCTCTCTCTCTCTCTCTCTCTCTCTCTCTCTCTCTCTCTCTCTCTCTCTCTCTCTCTCTCTCTCTCTCTCACACACACACACACACACACACACACACACACACACACACTCAAACACACACACACACACACACACTCAAACACACACACACACACTGGATTCATGGAAGTTGCTTGGAAAGAAGATTTATTGATTAACAGGATCACATGGCTTCCTGGGCTCCTGAGTTCCTGAGCAGAAAAGGTCAGAGATGCTGAGAATGCCTTGGTTTATGCCCTCTGTTGGTCTTTGAATTTGAGCTTGTATTCTGATTGGTTGTCAGACTCCCATGGGGCCATGCAGGCTGCCTTGAGTCCCAAGCTTATCAATATCTGGAAATAACAAAGGACCAGCCTGCAGTGCCTCTACTGGTTAAAACGGGCTGCGCGCAGCCCCCTACAACTCATTTTCATCCTCCATGGTGTTGTGCTACACTCTGCTGGCCAAAAAACAGCCCAAAAATGGCCAGCAGAGTGCAGCAGGAGGCCATGGAGGGTGAAAATGAGGTGGAAGGGTGGCCCTGATCTACGGGAACACCCAAAATTTTACCCTCAGACATTTTCATTTTTGTAACCCCTCACTATTTCAGAGACAACGGTACATTTTTTTCTAGGATTTCCACTTGATTTCACCTTTGCTTTTATTGAAAATTCCAAACGAATTGAAATCACTCTTTATTATTTATTTATTTATTTATTTTTCATATTTGTATACCGCCCTACTCCCGAAGGACTCAGGGCGGTGAACAGCCATAATAAATACAAATACATATAGAAGTTAAAAACTATTAAGAAACAGATTAAGTAATTTAGGCTCAAAGATTAAGAACATCCAAATTTATCTAAAGAGGTTTAAAACCCAATTTAAAACCCAGTTTAAAAGCCAATTAAAAAGGGAGAGTTAGGCCAGACCAGCTTGTTGGAATAGAAATGTTTTCAGGGCACGGCGGAATATGCGTAAATCTTGGATGTTTCGTAACTCCGGGGAAAGCCCGTTCCAGATGGTAGGTGCCCCCACAGAGAAGGCTCTCCCCCTGGGGGCCGTCAATTGTCATTGTTTGGCCGACGGCACCCTGAGGAGTCCCTCTCTATGGGAGCGAACTGGTCGGTGAGAGGCTACTGGTGGCAGGAGGCGGTCTCGTAAGTACCCTGGTCCTGAGCCATGGAACGCTCTAAAGATAGTAACCAAAACCTTGAAGCGCACCCGGAAGACCACTGGGAGCCAATGCAGCTCGCGCAGGAGGGGGGTTACATGAGAGCACCACATTGCTCCCATTACCACCCGCGCGGCCGCATTCTGGACCAGTTGGAGCCTTTGGGTGCTTCTCAAGGGGAGCCCCATGTAGAGAGCATTACAATAATCCAGGCGTGAGGTGACAAGGGCGTGAGTGACCATGCGTAACAAGTCCCGATCCAGAAAGGGATGCAACTGGCGAATCAGGCGAACCTGATTAAAAGTCCTCCTGGCTACGGCCGTCATAAGCTCTTCAAAAGACAGCCGTGAGTCCAGGAGGATGCCCAAGTTGCGAATCCCATCTGTGGGGGCCAACGACTCACCCCCAATAGTCAGAGATGGCGCCAACTGACTATATCGGGACGACGGAAACCACAGCCACTCGGTCTTGAATGGGTTGAGTCTGAGTTTGTTCCTCCCCATCCAGATCCGTACGGCCTCCAGGCACCGGGACATAACCTCGACGGCATCATTGGGGTGGTCTGGGGTGGAGATGTACAGCTGGGTGTCATCAGCGTACTGATGGTACTTCACCCCAAAACCACAGATGATCTCACCCAGCGGCTTCACATAAATGTTGAATAGAAGGGGCGAGAGGACCGATCCTTGTGGCACCCCACATATAAGGGGCCTCGGGGTCGACCTCTGCCCCCCTGTCAACACAGACTGCGACCGGTCAGAGAGAAAGGAGGAGAACCACTGTAGAACAGTGTCCCCCACCCCCAACCCTTCCAACCGGTGCAGCATGATATCATGATCGATGGTATCAAAAGCCGCTGAGAGGTCTAGTAGGACCAGGACAGAGGAGCAACTCTTGTCCCGAGCCCTCCAGAGATCATCAACCAATGCGACCAATGCTGTCTCTGTGCTGTACCCGGGCCTGAATCCCGACTGGAACGGATCTAGATAATTCGATTCATCCAGGTACTGAGGCAGTTGTCGTGCAACCACACTCTCAACAACCAATTATGAATAAAGGATGAGACAGAGGAAAAATACATTTAATTCCATTCCACCAAATTTCCCATATTATTGAAATCTGGTAACATGTTGCCATGAAAAAAAGATTTATAGGGAAAGAGTGAATGGTCATGATCCAGCATGAAAGTCTTTCGTTAAATGCTGTTAAATCTATCGCATTTTCAAACTTAATATATTTTCATTTCAAAGAAGGCTAAAAAATCCCAAACTGATATCCTATAATGCTGTTCTAAATATATATTCATAAAATGGTAATTAGCTTTTTACTATATTAATATAGTTCTTTAGGAATTGAAAGTATAAAAGCCAGGAGAATGTATCTGCAAACATTGAACATTGTTTGAGTCAATATCTCAAATATCTTAACAGGAATCAAGAAACCTAGATTATCAAAGTCAACAGGAGAACTGGAATGGGGAAAGGATTAGGTTAATGAATTTTGGGAAATGATGGAAATACAGCAACATGAGAACTTACTTTGGAAAAGCCAACCATAATAAAACTTAATAATCATCAATATCCTATTTAAATTATTAAATAATAACAGAAATAAAAATATCTGTTTCTAAAGTTGTACATAATTTTCCTGTAGGCAGCAGTCTTTCTATTCCTTTTTTGAAAAGTTCTGCTAAGTCAGGGAAATCACCTTGAGTATTAGTTCCTCTTTATGAGTTGCTCCCTGTGGTTGAGATCAGGACGTAAAACAATGATGTAGCATTTTGGCAGAAATATGCATCCCAGTAATGCAGCACTGGAGGCCAAAATGGAGAAGACCTCCACAGCTACCATGGCTTTTCCTTTTGTGCTCAGATAGGCTGGAAAGAAGGAGATCCACACACTGCAAAAGGCCAACATGCTGAAGGTGATGAACTTGGCTTCATTAAAGCTGTCAGGTAATTTACGGGCAAGGAAAGCCAAAATAAAGCTGGCAATGGCCAAGATACCCATATAGCCCAAGACACAGTAGAAGAAGAAAGCTGACCCCTCGTTGCATTGTAAAATCATTTCTTGGAGCTCTGAGTGCATGTCCAACTCAGGGAATGGGGGATAAGTGAACAACCAAAGAGTACAAATGCATACTTGTAAGAGAGAGCATGAGAGGACAATAGAAAAGGCCAATCTTTTCCCCACCCACTTCCTCATCTGAGATCCTGGTTTTGTGGCCATGAAAGCAACAACTACAGTGATGGTTTTGGCCAGTACACTAGAAATGGCCACAGAGAAAGTGACACCAAACATTGATTGTCGGAGAAGGCAGGTCACTTTGCCAGGTTGGCTGAGGAAGAGGAAAGAAGAGAGAAAACAAAGCTGAAGAGAGACAAGCAGCATGTAGGTGAGGAACCTGTTGTTGGCTTTGACAATGGGAGTATCCCTGTACTTAATAAAAGTTCCAAGTATCCAAGATGTCAGGATGAAGAAACCAAGAGCTGCTGAAGCTAAACCAATTCCTAAAATTTCTTCAAAGGTTAGAAACACCACCGGTTTCAGGATACAGCCTTTCTTTTCTTTATTTGGATAATGATCTTCTGAACATTCAAAACAGTCATCCATATCTGGAAGCAAAATCAAGGAATTTGTCATCTAGGCATTCCAAATTATTAGAAATCACTTTTTTTTAATTTTTTTCATCCCAAACTAGTATATGAAATGTAATGAAAAATTGTAGAATTTCTACCCCACCGTTTTGATCTGAAATCTTCCCTTCTGGGCATGGCACACAGTCATAGCAGCAGAATTGATTTCCCTCGATCCCCTTCTTCCAGGATCCAGGGAAACAAGGGTCATTGCATTGGGAAAATGGAAGAACCTGGTGATAAGCAAAGAAGGTTTTGAAATTGGAGACATTTAAATCAGTTTGTAATTGTTTTTGACTTCCCCCAAAAAAATTGAATTTTTCAACTTCAACAAGTTAAAAAGATGTGGAAATTGCAATGATGTAGAAAAGGTCCTGTTTGAAGGGCAGGAGGTTTAAATAATTGTGCATAGTAACAATCTCATGGAAAAGTGACCATTCTTGTCATTTCACATTCAAATCCAAACCAAAAATGGAAACCTGCCTTCTACATTGTAATATCATATTGTCCATTTGAGGAATGCCTGATCATCAACAAGGTTTGAAAAGAATATGCCTAGATGATTGAATAATTCAATACCTGGTTAAAAGCTGGGTTCCAGACAATCCCATCTTCATTAATGAATAATTCTTTTCCTTTTGGAGCCTGTAGATCCATCTTTCCAACTCTAACTCTCTGAAAGGATCTGTTTGGAAAAGTGATCAAGTTGGTGATGTCAAATCCACCTGTTGCTTCCCTTTTCTCGTTGAGGAACACTCTTTCCCCAGCTGAATTGTTAAAAGAAATGCCTTGAAGAAATGAATGGAGCTACTTGAAAAAAAATGAAAGAGAAAAGGAGTTGAATACAATGTAGTAGAGAGGAGGACACTGTATTCAGGTTTCATTGATGCATTCCTCTCTTTCCTATAACAATTATTAAATATGTACACTTAGAAATTTAATAATTGATATTTCATAGTAATGTACGATACATAGCCACTCTATTACTAATTTTATTTTATTTTAAGGAAATATAAGAATGAACAAAAGCAGAATGAATATAGGCTATTTGAGTTACTCAAAGTCCTTCAGTTGTGAGTCAGGTTCATTTCTTAAGCAGTAATGAAACCAAGACCATAGCTAATCTTCCCTCAATGGCATAAAGATACATGATAGTCTGAAATATGACAAATGACTGCTCTTTAGAAGGCCAGATCCTGAAGATGAAACTCAAATACTTGGGCCACCTAATGAGAAGAGACTAATGCTGTGAAAGATGGAGGGCAAAAGGAAAAGAGAAACTAGTTTTTCTGAATCTATTTTATGCAGAAGAAGAAAAAATGAGTTGGAACGGTCCTTGGAAGTCTTCTATTCCAATCCATTGCTAAAGGAGGAGACTTAAAACCATTTTAGAGAAATCACTGCCTAATCATTTCCTAATTGTCAGGAAATTATTCCTTATTTATAGGTTGTTTCTCATACTTAACATGTAGAAAATATTAAGACTTTCCACAGTGGATTCAAAAGATAACTCTACATCAAACTGCTCATTGAAATAAAAGAAGTGTCCAGTGCGGAGAGAATACCTGACAAGCCTGGAGATCTAGATGGCCCATTGGTTTACCCATCATAGCTTTTTTTCTATTGAAACGTAATGTGAACAGAGCCTGCAAAGCATGTGCCACAGCATAAACAGCATTGTAGACACTGTAGCTGTGGCCAGTCATTTCTATTTCAAACAAAGGAGCAGGAAGATCTTCCAGCTTCTTCTGCCCAGCACACGGATTACTAGGCATTTCTTGTAATTCTGGTTTTGGAAATGAACAATCAAATGATTGTTCCCAAATGTCCTGTAGAAATCCATCTCTGTAGACTGAAATAGGATTGATGGTCTGAAGAAATTGCTTGAAAGCTACAACTGCTTTTGAATGAACATTAAAGGAAATAGCTCCATGGAACATCTGGAGATCCCAATTGACTTGAAATCCAGATAATATGAAATCAATCTGTGCAGTCATGATCCACACCTTTCTAAACAGTGCAGTTCCCTTGCTTTCAGGATCTACCACAAATGTGACAGTTCTTAGTGCCATAATTGCCGGGGATTCTCCATAGACCAGGAATGCATTGGTTTTGCTATTCATCATATTAATAGAGATAACTGAGACTGTTTGATAAAGTCCTGCGATGTCTTCCACGTGGATTAGTTGGGAAAGCCTTTGTACAAATGATGAACATATTCCATTCTGTGAGAGTAAGGGCTGCATTTTCTGTAAGAAATTTTCTCCATTGTTGTTATCAACAGCAAAAATCCCAATCCATGTCCACTTGAAATGGTGAAGCAGTTGGATAATCCCAATGTACTGATGGTCCTCTTTTGGGACCATGTAATAAAGTGAAGAATACTTACTGGTCTCAAATTCATCTTGGGCTAATGTGCCATATGTCAACTATAAGAAAGTGGAATAGTATTCTGTTGAAATGTTAAATCACATCTATTTTTTTCTTATCTAGTTTTCTTATGAAATACATCCAAGGAACATTGTCCCTAGAATTCTTCTAAATATTACTGTAGAAAGGAGTTTCTTGGAATTACTTCAAAGATATATCAGAGAAAAATTGCTTTAATGGGTGCAAAGAGTTCTACCATCCATTTTTCCTTAGGTATGAAACGACTTTGGATACTCACTTCCTCTATTTGTTATTATCGTTTCAGAAAAGTAGAACTAATTAGTAGACCTTTAGAAATGCAGAACATTTTAACACACACCTAAGCCTAATTTTGATGGTCATGAAATATTCCATAACAACTACATTAACAGAAAAATTTGGAATTTCCCTCCTCAACCTCATCACAGCTTACTTGTGGCATCTTGAAGAAACCTATAAGTTCACCTAAATAAGATGATGTGTCAAAATCCAATCCTCCAATGATAGCCATGAGATTCTTCTGGCTATCACATCTGTAGTTAGGGACAAACTCCTGGGATTTGAAAAGCAGGTCTAGGGTGGTACGATAGGTCATCCTTGCATTGTTGTAACTGTCATAGATGTGGAACCCAAGAGTGATGTTAGGTAAGATCTGGGAGTCTTCATTGATCTCCTTCACAGCAAAAGCCAAGGCAAGGACGTGTTGATGAAATTTGGTGAATACACTGCAAATGTTTTAAATACCCCAGTTGAAAAAATAAGTTGACAATTCTCATCATATCTCTATGAATAAAAACATTTCTATCTCAGAGAGCACCAAGGATCCTCCATTCCAACCCTAAGCTGCAAATATTTTTCTTTATTGGTAATTTACTTCTAACATAATATTTCCATGACTTGTAACAAATATATCCTGCAACATGTATTGGCTAAGATCAGATAGTGAAGAAATATTCTTACATTGGTACTTCGTAAGGTGTTATGGCAGGGTTTTCTTTAAATTTACTTTCAATAAAGTGATAAATGATGTGGGAGACCATCCCACCAATGATGAGGTCTCCAGGCTGGTACCACTCATGTGGAACAAGGAAAGCATCTCTTGTAGGGCAGCTCAGAGTAACTACTCTGTGCACCAAAATCATCAGGAGAAACATGGTTTTGTTATTGTGAAAATGTTTTCCCTTCCATCCTACAGGTAGGGAAGCATATATAATCCAATACTTCATGCAAAGATTGATTGATCTAAGGATTATGTTTGAGAATACATCTAATGAGAAAATCTATCATTTTCAAATCTATCATTTCCATGTGAGTACAAATTTTTATCTTGAATACCAGAAGGATTTGAACAGAAACTCTGGCAGAAGAAAACAGAGGGTTGATACTTGAAGTAATGAAATTGACAGAAACATAACTACCCCTTGTACCAAACTCTTTATGGTAAAAGACTCACTTTATAGCCAAAAAGATATCTTCATTGTTATTGAATTTCAATTGCATTCTGTGCAGCCTTTGATGTTTTGGCCTACAGTAATTCCTCTAGGACATAATTATTTTGTTTTGATGAGCTGGTTCAGTATTTTTTTTTTAATGAACAAATGCCAGAAAAGTAGTATAAGGGAGATTTGCAATAAAATATATATTTAATTAGTATAATTGTAGAAATAAAAATAGAGCTTTTTTCCAAGATACCACATTTACTTTCTACCAATTTTTCACAAAAAATAATAATGAACAAATCTGAACAATTAAAAGTCATTTTTTAAGCATGTTTTCTGGAGAGAAAACAACACAGATATTTATTTTTGTAAAAAAATTACCTTAAGGGCTCTAAAACTCTTCAAAAAAAAAATATCTTTCACATTCTCTGACAAACACTTTCATGTATTCTAAAGAATATTATTTCTTTCCCCCCATCTAGAAGCATTTGAATGTTAGAGAAGTTACAGATTTTTAATAAACCCTACATTTTTTCTCAAACACCTTTTACTCAGATGAGAAATTTTGGGGGAACTGGGTAAGATTATAATAAGAAAAAAAATCTTTTACAATGGGATGTCATATAGTTTGATTTAAGGATGTTCCTTAAATTTCAATTCATAAAAGTGACAAACTATGCAGGACACGTTGCCACCAATTAACAAATGACCAGTTGACCTGGACTCTACATGGGACTGTAGTTGAAAAGTATCCAGAATTCCAATTGGTGCAAAACGCAGCCACCTCTATGGTTTTGTGCAGACTCAGGTGCTCACATGTGTCACCTTTATTGCGAGAGTTGTATTGGGTGAGAATTTGCTTCTGGATACATTTCAAGGTACCAGTTATCACCTTTAAACCTTATATTGCTTGGGACCAGATTATTTGAAGAAACGTCTCTACCTGATCACATCCATGTGATCTGGTAGAGCAGAGAGGTAGGGAACATTGTGCATCCTCTCCCTTAAGTATGGACATCTGGTGGGAAGTGAAATCCAATTTTTTTAATACCGGTTTTGTGGGCATGGCTTGGTGGATGTGGTGTGGCTTAGTGGGCGTGGCAGGGGAAGGATACTGTAAAATATCCATTCTGACCCCACTTTGGGGCCAGGTAGAGGTGGTATTTGCCGTTTCCCCAAACTATTTCTGCTACTGGTTCTCCAGAACCTGTCAGAACCTCCTAGATTTTACCCCTGGGTGGGACCCAGAAGTGTCTTCTTTGTGGTGGCTTCTTCCGTCTGGAATATCATCCACATGGAGATAAAATTGGCTCCTACTTTGACACTCAATTGCAAAGCCCTGAGCACCCAGTTTTGTCAATAGGCCTGTGGGACCCAGAGTGGGTTAGAGCCCATCAAGTGGCTCAACTGGCTGATTGTTATGTCTAGGGGTGCATTTATATTGTTTGTGTATTCGGTTTTTATTTTTATTTTTTTAAGCATCTGAGACACAGTGACTGAATCGGTGGCCATATGAATTATTTTAAATAAATAAATAAACTTCTTATTCAAGGATCTTCTTTGAATTTCAGTTTATAAAACTGGTAAACAATGTGGGTCATTGTGCCACCGATGATGAGAACAGAGAAAGTATGACATGCAGAGAAGCACAGAGTAACTAGTTTCTATCTGAATTAGGGTTTCACTTTCATTATTACTTGGGTGACATGCCTTGTCTCTCTCTCTCTGTCTGTCTATCATCTATCTATATATCATCCACCCACCTATCTATCTATCTATCTATCTATCTATCATCTCCTACCTATTCTCTCTCTGTCTTATCTATCTATCTATCTATCTATCTATCTATCTATCTATCTATCCATCCATCCATCCAGGGGAAATATATAAAAAATTAGAAGAAATACTACAACCAAAATTTGTGGAAATTTTTAATGATGCACTGACAGGCTACAAAATCCCAGAGTCATGGAAGGAAGCGCATGTCACACTTGTGCCGAAAGAAGGTGCCGACCTAAAACAAATTCAAAATTACAGACCAATTTCCCTCCTAAACACTGACTATAAGTTATTCATGGGTATAATGGCAGAAAGAATGAAAAAGATACTAAATAATTGGATATATAAAGATCAGAACGGATTCCTTCCGGGGAGGCAAATTAAAGACAATTTGAGAATTGTGCTAGACACCCTAGAGTACTATGAAGAACACCCTGGAAAACAGATGGCCCTAATCTTTGTTGATGCCCAAAAGGCATTCGACAATCTAAATTGGAAATTTATGACCAAACAAATTGAGATTATGAATTTCGGAACAAATTTTGAAATGATGATCAAATCTATCTATGATAATCAAAAGGCGAGTATTCTGGTTAATGGAGATAGGACTAAAACATTCCAAATTAGTAAGGGAGTAAGGCACGGTTGCCCCCTATCTCCATTATTGTTTATTTTGGCCTTAGAAGTTCTTTTATGGAAAATTAGAATCAATGAGGAAATAAAAGGTCTGAAGATTAGGAAGGAGATTTACAAGATGCAAGCATTTACAGACGATGTAGCCTTAATCCTTGAGGACCCCATAGAATCGGGACCAAAAGTGCTAGAGGAATTAAGCAAATACGGAGAGATGGCAGGCTTCATACTGAACAAAACCAAAACCAAAGTATTGATTAAGAATATAACTGAGAGCCAGAAAAATGAGATAGAAGAAGTATTAGGACTACAGGTTGCCAAAAAAAATAAATACCTAGGAATTTGGATTACATCAAGATGTTTGACCTTAAAAGACGACAACTATACCCTCCTAATTAGAAAGATGAAACAAGACCTCGATAGACGGAAGAAAATAAGATTATCACTTTTGGGCAAGATAGCCGCAATTAAGATGAATATTCTCCCCAGAATATTATTCTTATTCCAAAACATACCGGTGAATTTAGATAAAAAGTTTTTTTTAGAATTAGACAAAATCATCAGAGAATTTATATGGGAGGGGAAGAAACCGAGGTTTTCTATTAAAATTTTAAGGGGCAAAAGAGATATAGGTGGATTTGGACACCCCGATTGGGAAATATATTACAGGGCAGCTAAGTTAGTCTGGATAAGAGATTGGATCACCCTGGAAAACGAGAGGATCCTTACCCTAGAAGGCCACGATTTGGAAAAAGGGTAGCATGCCCACATTTGGGATGTAGAGAAGAAAAGGAAGACATATTTCCATAGACATAAAATTAGAGACTCATTGATACAAACATGGACCCCGATTAGGCAAAGATATTACAAAAAAATTCCAAGTTGGCTCTCAACGATGGAGGCCCTGATCCACCCCAATAGATGGGGAATGGAGAAAATGGGCAGGTACAAAGATATCGTAGACGAAGGAGGGAATCTTAAATCAAATGATACTTTACGAGAGCAAGGAATAACTCTAGATTGGTGGACCTATTCACAAATAAAATCCAGATATCAGAAAGACAAAGAACAATACGGTTTAGAACTTGGATCAAATGGATTGGATAAAGTCCTGATGGGAACAGGTAAAAAGATTCTGGCTAAACTATACAACTATTTATTAGGCGATGACAAGTCCAAAGATATTACAAAGAATCAAATAAGTGCATGGGAGAAAAATATTGGGCGTGATATAAATTTTGGGGAATGGGAGGAGGCATGGAATAGGAACCTTAAATTGACTAGAACGGCGACATACAAGGAAAACCATTACAAAATGCTCCATAGATGGTATTTAGCCCCAGCCAGACTAGCAAAGATATACCCAAATATACATCCCAACTGTTGGAAATGTGGCCACGGTCAAGGCACCTTCTTTCACATGTGGTGGACATGCCCGGAAGTGAAAGGATACTGGAATAAGATCAGGAGATGGTTATATGAAATAATTGGCGAAGATATTGAATTAACACCAGAGATATTTCTCCTGGGAATAGTAAAGAAGCCATATGGAAAGGAAAAGATTCATTTAATGATCCATATAATTACAGCCTCCAGATTGGCATACGCACAGTACTGGAAAGAGAAAACCCAACCACCAGAAGAGCTTACAATTAGGAAAATATTGGAGTGCGCAGAGATGACTAAATTAACTCATGAATTAAACGATGATGAGAAGTCAGATTACTATATTGTGTGGGAAAGGTGGTATAATGCGGCCGCACGGGTGGTAATGGGAGCAATGTGGCACTCTCATGTAACCCCCCTCCTGCGCAAGCTGCACTGGCTCCCAGTGGTCTTCCGGGTGCGCTTCAAGGTTTTGGTTACTATCTTTAGAGCGCTCCATGGCTCAGGACCAGGGTACTTACGAGACCGCCTCCTGCCACCAATAGCCTCTCACCGACCAGTTCGCTCCCATAGAGAGGGACTCCTCAGGGTGCCGTCGGCCAAACAATGTCGACTGATGGCCCCCAGGGGGAGAGCCTTTTCTGTGGGGGCACCTACCATCTGGAACGGGCTTCCCCCGGAGTTACGAAACATCCAAGACTTACGCATATTCCGCCGTGCCCTGAAAACATTTCTATTCCAACAAGCTGGTCTGGCCTAACTCTCCCTTTTTAATTGGCTTTTAAACTGGCTTTTAAATTGGGTTTTAAACCTCTTTAGATAAATTTGGATGTTCTTAATCTTTGAGCCTAAATTACTTAATCTGTTTCTTAATAGTTTTTAACTTCTATATGTATTTGTATTTATTATGGCTGTTCACCGCCCTGAGTCCTTCGGGAGTAGGGCGGTATACAAATATGAAAAATAAATAAATAAATAAATAAATAAATAAATAAATAAATAAGTGGATGCATGATAAAATGAAAGAAAGACCAAAAGGTGTGTTAAATAACGGTAAAAAGTGAGTTGAAATATCACCAAGTATTATTTTTGTATATAGTTAAAACACTGTACATCCGATATTAACTGAAAATGTCACTACATATGTTTTTTTTTCTTTTTTTCTTTTTAAAAAATCTCAATAAAGTTTTTCCAAAAAAGAAAGAACGAAAGAAAGAAATCGGGTTTGACGCCCCTGATCTCGGGGAGAACTCACATCAGAGACGAGTGTATATTTTTTTCTAGGATTTGCCCTGTATTTCACCTTTGCTTTTATAAAAAAATGCCTTCTAATTCCATACTGATTGAAATCACTCTTTATTATGGTCTTTGTTCAGTACAACTCTGAATAAAGGATGAGACAGAGGAAAAATACATTCATTTCCATTTCACCGAATTTCCCTTATTATTGAAATCTGGTAACAGGTTGCAATGAAAATAGATTTATGGATAGAGTGAATGGTTATGACCCAGCATATCACTCTGCTAAAAAACTAATTCCCACAACACTGTCAAACTTTTTACTAAGATTGTATTATGTATTATGTATCTATTATGTATCTCTTCCCACTTATGACTATAACCATGTTGCTTGTATCTTTACAATTTATATTGTTTTATTTGTTTCCTAGTATGATTTGATTGCTTATTAGTAGCCTACGACTATCACTATGTGCTCTATCTTAGGATTCTTGATGAATGTATTTTTTAAATGTATTTTTTTTCTTTTTATGTACACTGAGAGCATATACACCAAAGACAAATTTGTCCAATCACACTTGGCCAATAAATAATTCTACTCTATTCCTTTCTATTCTATTCTAAATATATGGGATTTACAAACTCAATAAATTTTCATTTCAAAGAAGCCTAAAAAATCCAAAACTGATGTCCTATAACGTAAGGGTAAAGGTTCCCCGCGTAATATGTGGTAGTCATTCCTGATTCTAGGGGATGCTCATCTCTCTTTCAAAGCTGAAGAGCCAGACCTGTCTGAAGATGTCCCCGTGGTCATGTGGCCGGCATGACTAAACACCAAAGGTGCATGGAACGCGAAGGTGGTCCCTATTTTTCTACTTGAATTTTTATGTGCTTTCAAACTGCTAGGTTGGCAGAAGCTGGGGCAAATAACCGGAGCTCATCCCATTACGTGGCACTAGGGGTTCAAACCACTGAACTGCCAACTTTTTAATTGACAAGATCAGCGTCTTAGCCACTGCAACCATTCTGATATCCTATAATACTATGTTAAATATATATTCATAAAATGGTAAATAGCTTTAAACTATATTTATACAGTGGTCTATGAATTGAAAGTATAAAAGCACTGAAAATATATCTGCAAACATTGAACATTGCTTGAGTCAATATCTGAAATTTCTTAACAGGAATCAAGAAACCTATATTATCAAAGTCAAGTTCAACAGAAGTGTTCAAATGGGGAAAGGATTAGATTAAAGAATCTTGGAAAATGATGGAAATGTAGCAATGTGAGAACTTACTTTGGAATGGCCAAACATAATAAAACTTAATAATCACAAATATCCTATATGAATCATTATTTAACAAAAATAAAAATGTCCATGTTTTTGAACTTGTATATAATTTTCCTATAGGCACAGTCTTTCTATTCCTTTTTTGAAAAGTTTTGCTAAGTCAGAAAGATCACATGGGGTATTAGTTCCTCTTTATGAGTTGCTCCCTGTGGTTGAGGTCAGGTCTGAGAACAATGATGTAGCACTTTGGCAAGAATATGCATCCCAGTAATGCAGCACTGGAGGCCAAGATGGAGAAGACCTCCACAGCTACCATGGCTTTGCCTTTTGTGCTTAGATAGGCTGGAAAGAAGGAGATCCACACACTGCAAAAGGCCAACATGCTGAAGGTGATGAACTTGGCTTCATTAAAGCTGTCAGGTAATTTACGGGCAAGGAAAGCCACAATAAAGCTGACAATGGCCAAGATACCCATGTAGCCCAAGACACAGTAGAAGAAGAAAGCTGACCCCTCATTGCACTGTAAAATCATTTTTTGGAGCTCTGAATGCATGTCCAACTCAGGGAATGGGGGAGATGTTGACAACCAAAGGATACAAATACATACCTGGAAGAGAGAGCAGAAAAGGACAGAAGAAAGAGCCAATCTTTTCCCCACCCATCTCCTCATCTGAGATCCTGGTTTCGTGGCCATGAAAGCAACAACTACAGTGATGGTTTTGGCCAGGACACTAGAAATGGCCACTGTGAAAGTGAAGCCAAAAGCTGATTGTCGGAGAAGGCAGGTCACTTTGCCAGGTTGGCTGAGGAAGAGTAAAGAGGAGAGAAAACAGAGCTGAAGAGAGACAAGCAGGATATAGGTGAGGGATCGGTTGTTGGCTTTGACAATGGGAGTATCTCTGTGCTTAATAAAAGTTCCAAGCACCCAAGATGTCAAGAAGAAGAAAGAAAGTGCAATTGAGGCCAAACCAATTCCTAAAGATTCTTCAAAAGTTAGAAACAACACCGATTTCAGGATACATCCTTTCTTTTCTTCATTTGGATAATGATCATCTGGACATTCAAAACAGTCATCCATATCTGAAAAGAAAATTAACGAATGTGTCACCTAGACATTTCAAATTATTCAAAAATCACCTTTTTATTTATATGCATTGAAGTAGTTTATTAAAGTTTGCTTAAGTCTAATGAAAATTGGAAGAATCCCTAACCTACCATTTTGATTTGAAATCTTCCCTTTTGGGCATGGAACACAGTCATAGCAGCAGAACTGATTTCCCTCAATCCCCTTCTTCCAGGATCCGGGGAAACAGGGGTCATTACATCTAGAAAGTGGATGAACCTGGTGATAATTGTAAAATGTTTTGAAAAGGGAGATATTTAAAACAGTTTGTAATTTTTGTCCTCTACACAGTGAAAATATTTTTGACTCCCAAAAAAATATTTAATTGATCAACTTCATCAACAATTTAAAAAGATGTAGAAATTACAATGATGTACAAAAGATCCTGTTTGAAGGGCAAGGTATTTAAATAATTTAACAGGGTAACAATGTCAAGGAAACATGGTCACTCTTGTGATTATAAATGGAAATGCAAATGAAATATGCAAGCAGGCTTTTATACTGTAATGTCGTTTTGTCAATTTGACAAATGTTTGATCATCAACAACATTTGAAAGGAACATGTCATTGTTTATTTAAAAAAAACAAAAATCATAATTCTAAACAGACTGCATCCAATATGGGAGCATAATTAATTAATCATAGCCAATTCAGTAGTTCAATACCTGATTAAAAGCTGGGTGCCAGACAATCACATCTTCATCAATGAATAATTCTTTCCCTTTTGGAGCACTGGGATCTAAGGCTCCAACTCTAACTCTCTGAAAGGATCTGTTTGGAAAAGTGATCAAGTTGGTGATATCGAATCCACCTGTTGCTTCCCCTTTCTCATTCAGGAACACTCTCTCCCCAGCTGAATTGTTGAAAGAAATGCCTTGAAGAAATGAATGAAGCTACTTGAAAGAGAATGAAAGAGAAAGGGGGTTGAATAGAATGTAATAGAAAGGCCATAACAATTACTAAATATGTACACTTAGAAATTAGATAATTGGTATTTCATAGAAATGTATATGGCTACTCTATTATAAGAATGAACCAAAGCAGAATGAATATAGGCTATTGGGATTATTCAAATTCCTTCAATTATTTAAGCAATAAATAATATTCCCTCAATGGTATAAATATATTTGATAATCTGAAATATGACAAATTTCCTTTAGCCAGATTTGAAAATTTGAGACTCATTCTTCAATACTGTGTTTCTCCAAAAAGACCCCCGAAAAAATGATTAGGCCTTCTTTTTGGAGGGTTCTAATTATTGACTCACCTCATGGCAGTGGCATTGACAGCCCCACCCAGCAGGAGTCTGCAGCTGGCTCACTTCTTCTGCGGTTGCTTGCCGCCACTCACGTGCATCATCCTGGCCTCTGTTTCATCTTCAGATGCCTGCCAGATCGATCCAGAGCTCTGTTATCAGCTGCAGGTGCTTTCCAGAAAGCCCTCTGTAACCGATAATTGAGTCTGGATCGATCCAGAGCGTTTATCGGCTGCAGATGCCTTCTGGCAGGCATCTCTAGGTTAAACAGAGGCCAGGGCAATGCAGGTGAGTGGCAGAAAGCGGCCGCAAAAGATGTGGCCACAGAAGGTGAGGCAGGTGTTGGGGTGTGCAAGGCCTGGTAAGTAGGGCATCTCCAACCCCCCATCCCCATCCTAACTTACTTTTACCTTTGTGCCTCGCCCCACCCCCTGCATCCTTCATTGGGTGTGGTCTTAATTAGGAATAATTTTTTTTTGGGGGGGGTTAATTTGATAGCATGTGCTCAAAAATGTGAAAGGGCTTCTTTTCAAGGTGGGTCGTCTATTTGGAGAAATACGGCAGATAGATGTAAGATGGAGATTATTGCAAAGAATGCATTATTGTTAGATAGATAGATAGATAGATAGATAGATAGATAGATAGATAGATAAAGAGAGAGAGAGAGAGAGAGAGAGAGAGAGAGAGAGAGAGAGAGAAACACACAGAGAGATATATGATAGATATTATTCTAAAGCACAGATGCTACATCTGAACAGAAACATCTTCTAATTCAGCGGTTCTCTACCTGGGGGTCGTGACCCCTTTGGGAGTTGAACGGCCATTTCACAGGGGTCGCCAAAGCCCTCTCTTGCCCCCCATGTCTTCACTCACCCTCACCCTCACCCTCTGCCTCTGTTGGATCGCCGGTCGCCGGTCGCTTACCCAGCCCACTCCCAATCTATTGCTGCCTCCGGAGTCCCAGCTGATGGCTAGAGGGAAAAAAACTGTTTAAATTCTTGCCACGGGGCTTCAAAGGGCCGCCCTACAGCTGATCAGTTTTAAAAAGAAACAAATGAATAGACTGCAAAAATAGAAAAAACAGCCCCTTCCAGCTGCAGCATAGGTAAATTACCATAAGTTGATTGGATCAGCCTCCCAACTCTAAGCTGATTTGCTCTCAGCTGTTTTGCGGAGAGCTCTGTGGCTAGCTAACTGCAAAGAGGTAAATTCCTGGAGCAGATTTTTTCCCCCTAGCTATGCTGAAAAAGCGAAAGTGAAAGTAAAGCAGGGTCTTCGCTGCAACGTGACAAAATGAGGCAGAGAGAGATTTCTTTTTCTTTTTCCTCACCAAAAAAGGTAGGTGCCAAACTGCAAACAATGGGAAATTTAGGGCAAAAGAGGAGGTTCAAGATTTTAAAACACAAAAGAAAAAAAGCTCTATTTAACTAGGGAATTGTAATAATTGAGATATTATTAATTGTATATTGTGTTGAAAGCAGAAATGGTTAAATTGTGGTTTGGAGGAATATATGGGGGAAATTATTTGGTTTATTATTATTGGTAAATATAATTAATTGATTTGTAAGAAATTGGATTGCATTGAAATAATTGGAATATTCACGTTCATATTGATTAATATACAAAAAAGATACTTGTATAACTAATTGATTTATATTAAAATGTTGAATTTGTATTAAACAACTGTATTACATAATTACATAATTAACCAATGTGAGGATGGAGATAAAAATAGATGACAATGCGAAGGGGTATAATATAGAATAGAAGAGAAAAATTGAATTTGATTAAGATTAGAGATGAGGATGAAGGGTAATATTGTTTTTATAAAAAAAATAGATGAGGAATAAATATGGTAAAAAGGAAATATAGAAATTGTAAATTTAATTGAAATGACTAAACACTGTGTTGGAAGAAATATCTTTCTGGGTTCTGTTCCAAGTGGGGAAAAAGACACTGGAAACATGGAGACTGCTTAGAAAGATGGTTTAATGGTGGACAAGATCACATGGTTTGAGTTTCTGACAGAAAAGGGGCAGATACAGTAAATCCTCGGGTTTTTATGCTCTCTCTGGCTTTCAATTTCTTGGGGCCCCGAAAGAGTATCCTGATTGGTTGTCAGACACCCAGGGGGCGGGGGTCTTAGCTAGCCTTGCTGGCTGATGGTCACATCTGCTTCCCAGGTCATATGCTTCCCAGGTCACGTGTGGTGAGTTTCGGTTCCTAGATGGGGCCCATTGTGTTAGTTTCTGTTGCTATTGTGTTGCAAATGTCCTTTGACAAAGGATTGGCTTTCTGCCTCTGGCCCATTAACAAAGGGTGGGGGGCAGGAAGGTGGGAGCTGCTTTGTCGGCAAAATATGCTTCTCCATTTCTCATCCAGGGAAATATAATATTCTGCCTTTTTAATATTTCCAAAAATATTTCATTCTTCTAGGAAAGGGGTGGGTGCTAACCTCCTACAACTGTTTAAATTTGGGAACCGGCCAAATACTCTGTTCAAAGAAAATACATTGTATGTTTGTATGCGTGTTTCTAATTATTGCTATTTATTCATATTTGTTCTCTTTTATTCTTTAAAGTTTAACAATTCATTCTTTATCTTAATATCTTTATATTTGTTTGGGGTTGGCTTTCTTTCCTTTCATCTTTTTTATTGTACATCAATCTTTCTCCTCAAACCTACCACCTCTGTCTTTTCTTTCCTTCTTACTTTCTCTTCCCCCCGCCTTCTTCTTCTCCCTACTTCCTCTTCCTTTCTCCTTCTCCTCCTCTCTTCCTCCCTCTCTAACCCTCACTCCTACTCTAATTTCCCTTCCCTTTCTTCATCCCTCTCTATTGCTGTATCCTTTTGTGCACATGGACTACTCAGAGGGCTGAAAAGGTTATTTTTGACTGGCCCTCGCACTTTTGACCAGTCCTCGAATTTACGACTGTCCTCACATTTTACGTTTTTTGCCCTATTTTATCACCATGGTGAAGAGAAGCAGTTGTGAAATGAGTGACATGGTTGTTAAGAATGCTGCACGGGCATAAATGTGAGGATGGTCATAAGTGCGAGGACCTATCAAAAGTGTGAGGACCTGTCAGAAATGACTTTCTTCAACCCTCTGAGTAGTCCCTATACACATAGCCATGGCCACCCGGTCACATGACCTCCAAGCTACGCCCACAAAATAAACCACGCCCACAGAACCGGTAGTAAAAAAAATTAGAACCCACCCCTGGTTGGGAGCTGTATTAAAGGATAGCGGCATTAGGAAGGTTGAGAACCACTGTTCTAATTCGTTCCTCTTGTATTCTGATAAGGACAGAAAGCTCAGCTTCTCAATCCTGAAAAATTCATGAGCCAGGAAGAAGTATTTGGAGAACTGATTATTTTTGGACAAGACAATGAAAAGTAACCTAAATTATCTTTTTAAATATCCCTTATTGTACAATCTATGGTGATTTCCTAGCTATCTCTTACTGATACCTAATCAGGATAAAAGGTACAGAAGGGAACCAGACGGTCAGCCACACTGGGCTTAATTCTCATTTAAAAAGATGAAATGAAAGAAGGTGATGAAGTAACAGGATAGTTATGTAGGAGTGATCGTGCAATACTGGAATTTAATGTTCTGCAAGCAGAAGCAACAGAACACAGTCAACTTAGAGGCTTGGGCTTCACAACAGCTGATTTCAACATACTTAGAGAGAGCTTGTAAAAGATTCGATGGATTAGAATTCTAAAGGTGAAAAGAACCCAAGAAGCTTGTGAAACTTTGAAACGCGACATTATAAAAGCCCAGTCTAGCACAATTCCAATGAAGGAGAAAAATAGGAGATCTCAAAAGCAATCAGTATGGCTACACAAAATACTCTCTGATAAACTGAAAAAGAAAAAGGACACGGATAAAAAGTGGAAGGGGAGCAAGTAACCAAGGCAGAATATCAGCAAATAGCTCAGTCTTGCAAAAATGAAGTCAGGAAAGCTAAGGCTCAAAATAAACTTCTTTATCTGTGTCTATTTTATAAAGAACAGAATAACAGAGATGAAAGGGAACTTGGAGGTTTCTAGTCCAATACACTGCTCAAAGTGTATTGGACTAAAGAGGAGACCTTATACTATGCATCCATAATTTCTGAAGGCAAGTTTTTCCACTAATTAATTATTATCACTGTCAGGAAATTTCTGTTTATTTCTAGATAGTTTCTCATGCTTAACTTGACTCCACACATAGAAAATATTATGACTTTCCACAGGGGGTTTAAAAGATAACTCTACATCAAACTGCTCATTGAATTAAAAGAAGTGTCCAATGCAAAGAGAATACCTGACAAGCCTGGAAATCTGAGTGGTCAGATTTTTTACCCATCACAGCTTTTTTTCTATTGAAACGTAATGTGTACAGAGCCTGCAAAGCATGAGCCACAGCATAAACAGCATTGTAGACACTGTAGCTTTGACCAGTCATTTCTATTTCAAACAAAGGGGAAGGAAGATCTTCTAGCTTCTTCTGCACAGGGCATGGATTACTAGGCAATTCTTCTAATTCTGGTTTTAGAAATGAACAATCAAACAATTGTTCCCAAACATCCTGCAGAAACCCATCTCTGGAGACTGAAAGAGGATTGATGGTCTGAAGAAATTCCTTGAAACCTGCAACATCTGTTGAATGAACACTAAAGGAAATGGATCCATGGAACATCTGGAGATCCCAACTGACTTGAAATCCAGATAAAATGAAATCAATCTGTGCAGTCATGATCCACACCTTTCTAAACAATGCAGTTTCCTTGCTTTCAGGATCTATCATAAATGTGTAAGCTCTTAGTCCCATAATTGCCCAGGATTCTCCATAGACGAGAAATGCATTGGATTTGCTATTCATCATATTAATGGAGATAACTGAGACTGTTCTATAAAGTCCTGGGAAGTCTTCTGCATGGACTAGTTGGGAAAGCCTTTGTATAAATGATGAACATATTCCATTCTGTAAGAGTAAGGGCTGCATTTTCTGTAAAAAAATTTGTCCATTGTTGTTATCAACAGCAAATATTCCAATCCATGTCCACTTGAAATGGTGAAGCAGTTGGATAATCCCAGTGTACTGAGCGTCCTCTTTTGGGACCATGAAATAAAGTGAAGAGAGTTTACTGGTCTCAAATGCATCTTGAGCTAATGAGCCATATGTCAGCTATAAGAAAGTGGAATAGTATTCTGTTGTAATCTTCAATCACATCAATTTTGTTCTTATCTGGTTTTCCTATGAAATACATCCAAGGAACATTGTCCCTAGAATTCCTCTAAATATTACCGTAAAAAGGAATTTCTTGGAATTACTTCAAAGACATATTAGAGAAAAATTGCTTTAATAGCTTTAAACTGCAAAGAGTGCTACAATCCATTCCTCCCTTAGGTGTGGAATGACTTTGGATACTCACTTCCGGTATTTGGTATTATCGTTTCAGAAAAGTAGAACTAATTAGTAGACCTTTAGCCTTGCAGAACATTTTAACACAAACCTAAGACTAATCTTTGTAAAAGGCGAAAGATTTATATGATCTGAAGAGAAATTAGAGTATTTAGTAATTAAGTAGCAAAGAGTATCTATATGTACATACATCTGTATTCTTATTTATTTTCTTTTCCTATACTATGTAAACAGATGGACAAAAACTGTAATATTCTAATTTCTTAACAATAAAAACATAAAATAAAGACTAATCTTTGATGCTCATGAAATATTCCCTAACAACAACATAAACAACAACAATAAATAGAGAATTTCCCTCCTCAACCTCATCACAGCTTACTTGTGGAATCTTGAAGAAGTGTATAAGTTCACCTATATAAGACGATGATTCAAAATCCAATCCTCCAATGATAGCCATAAGATTCTTCTGGCTATCACATCTGTAGTTAGGGACAAATTCCTGGGATTTGAAAAGCAGGTCAAGAGTCATGCGATAGGTCATCCTTGCTTGTACGTAACTGTCATAGATGTGGAACCCAAGAGTGATATTAGGTAAGTTCTGGGAGTCCTCATTGATCTCCTTCACAGCAAAGGCCAAGGCAAGGACGTGTTGATGAAATTTGGTGGTTACACTGCAAAGGTTTTAAATACCCCAGTTGAAAAAGTAAGTTGACAATTCTCACCATTTCTGTATGAATAACAAACATTTATGACTGTATGACTGTAACCTTGTTCATGGTGTCCTTACGATTTAAATTGACTGTTTTCTAATATGATTTGATTGCTTATTTGTATCCTATGACTATGACTATCTTTAAGTGTTGTACCATATGATTCTTGATGAATGTATCTTTCCTTTTACTGTATGCACCAAGACAAATTCCTTGTGTGTCCAATTGGCCAATAAAGAATTCTATTCTATTCTATTTCTTTCTCTGACAGTAGTAAAAAGATCATCACTATTCTAAAGTTCTTAATAATTTCTACAGAGGGTCCTTGGTGCTCTCTGAGCTTGTTGGCTTTTTTGCAGACATTTCATTATCCAAAATAGGTAATATCATCACTGCCTGGCACTGAGGATGGATAATGAAAAGTCTACAATCTCAAAGAGCACCAAGGACACCTCATTTCAATCATGAGCTACAGATATTCTCCTTTATTGGTAATTTCTACTGAGTACACATTTACAATTTTACACAATATTTCCATCACTTGCAACAAATATATACTGCAACATATACAAGTAGTGACTTCTTTCAAAATACTATATTTTATACAAGATTTTCAGAATGTGTTATATGAATACAATAATCAGGTGTCACTCATTTAGTGTATGTATGTTTAGTGAGGAGAGATAATGCCAAACCCTTTTAAAGTTGCCTTAACCTCAGTAGATGTTCAACAAGGTGAGTGAAAGTCTTTAAAAAATGTAAAGAAATATATTTCTTCTGTCAGAACCAGATGCATTTGAAAGACAGAGAAAGCAAAGATTTGTGCACAAACAGCTTTTACTCATATAAGGGATTTTCAAGATGGGCTAAGATGAGATAGGGAAGACAAATTCTTACATTGGTACATCGTAAGGTATTCTAGCAGGGTTTTCATCAAATTTAATTTCATAAAAGTGGTAGCCCATGTGAGTCACTATCCCACCAATGATGAAGTCTCCAGGCTGGTACCACTCATGGGGAACAAGGAAAGCATCACTTGGAGGGCAGCTCAGAGTAGCTACGTTATGCACTAAAAACATCAGGAGAAACATCTTGATGGTCTTGTTATTGTGGAAAGGTTTTGCCTTCCATCCTACCCATAGGGAAGCATATATAATCCAATACTTCATCTAAAGATAGATCTAAGGATTATGTTTGAGAATACATCTAATGAGAAAATCTATCATTTTCTGTTTGAACATCCATGCGAGTACAATTTTTTATCTTGAGTATTGAACAGTTACTCTGGCAGAAGAGAACAGAGTGAGGAAACCTGTAGCAATGAATCTGACAGAGACATTTCTACCACTTGTACCAAACTCTCTTTGTAGCTAAACAGATACCTTCATGATTGTTGAATTTCAATAGCCTTCTGTGCAGCTTTGATGTTTTGGCCTATAGTAATTCCTCTAGGATATAATTATTTTGTTTTGATGAGCTGGTGCAGCTATTTTTTTTTTAAATGAGCAGATGCCAAAAAAAGTAGTATAGGGGAGATTTGCAATACAATATATAAAATAAAGCTTTTTTTTCAAGATGCCACATTTATTTTCCACCAATTTTTCACAAAATAAAAAACGAACAAATCCGGAAGGTATCAATCATTTATTGTAAGCATGTTTTCTGGTGAGTAACAACACAGATCTTTTTAAAAAATTATCTTAAGCTCTATAAAACTCTTCAAAAACTCTTCTGCACATAATCATTCCCAACTGAGGAAGAACTGATAGATAAGATTTTAGAATACGCTAAAATGGACAGTTTAAAAAAAGAAATTAAGGAAAAAGAAGAGACAGACTATTATAGAATATGGAATAAATGGCACAATTGGCTCAAGACTAACAATAAGGAACAATAAATATAAGGAGAGAAGATTAGAAATACAATATATATATATATATATATATATATATATATATATATATATATATATATATATATATATATATATATATATATAAAATTGTATTTCTAATCTTCTCTCCTTTATATATTTCTCCTTTATGTATTTCTAATCTTCTCTCCTATATATATATATGTGTGTGTGTGTGTGTGTGTGTTGGTCTTTGGTTATTCAGGTTTTCTCCCACGTAAAATTGGAGGTGTCTTGGCAACGTTTCGACGAAGTCTCATTCGTCATCTTCAGCTGGTGTTTTCGGCTTCATCGAAACCTTGCCAAGACACCTCCAATTTTACGCAGGAGAAAACCCAAATAACTAAGAACCTACATACAAACACCCGCAAAAACCTCAGAAAACACACACACACACACACACACACACACACACACACACACACATATATATATATATATATCAATTTTCTTACTTCTTCGTAGGGTCTATGTGTGTTTTTCTTCTAGCCAGGTTTTCCCTACGTAGCCAAGGCTACGTAGCCCTCACTTTGTCAGATAGAAGTTGACTCCCCCCACCATGATTACACTGTCAGGTTCTGGCTCGCTCCAGTAAAGAAAACAATTCAAACAGGCTTGCTGTGATGAATCTTTATATAGCGCTCCGGCACACTCCGACAAACACCCGTGAAGATGAAAACATTGTCAGCTTTGGTTGCTCTGTGCTCCCCACCACCGTTTTAAAGGTTCCCGCTTCCCTTCTCAGCTCCACCCCACGGCCCCGCCCTCCAGCCACCCCCTGCTCGCAGCCTCCTTGTGTCAGTCAGCAATGGTGGTTTGCCATCTCCAATGTCCTGTGGCCTTGTCAGCAATGTCATTTGCATATTGCACTGAACGTCAGCTGGTCGCCTCCCAACAATGAATCAGCAGAAGACATGGCGGCATTCTGTTCCCTTTCGTCATGGGTCTGAGGCATTTCACAGCCTAGCAAAATGGTATTGGGGCTTCAAGGAAGATTCCAGTCTCATCTGTGGCTGGACTGCAGCTACTACATCGGCATTGTGCTCTGGGTGGCTTTTCCTGTGGCTGGTTCAGCTGACATACAATGAATTTCAACTTTGCTTGTATTGAAAAATACCTTCTAATTCCAAATGAATTGAAATCACTCTTTGTTATGGTCTTTTTGAATAAACAATGAGACAGAAGAAAAAAAATACATTTATTCCATTCCACCAAATTTCCCATATTGTTGAAATCTGTTAGCAGCTTGCAATGAAAATAGATTTATGGAGACAGAGTGAATAATTATGACCCAGCATGGAAGTCTTTTTATTAAACACAGTTAAATATATGGGATTTACAAACTCAATAAACTTTCATTCCAAAGAAGTCTAAAGAATCCAAAACTGATATCCTATAATACTATGTAAAATATACATTCATAAAATGGTAATTAGCTTTTTGCTATATTTATATAGCATTGTATGAATTGAATTTATAAAAGCCATGAGAATGTATTTTCATATGGCCAACCATAATAAAATTTCATAATCATAAATTCCTATATCAATCCTTCCTTAACAGAAATAAAAATGTCAATGTTGTTAAAATTGTATATTCATTTCCTATAGACAACAATCTTCCTATTCCTTTTTTGAACAATTCAGAAAGATCACATGGGGTACTAGTTCTGCTTTATGATTTGCTCCCTGTGGTTTAGCTCAGGCCGTACAACAATGATGTAGCACTTTGGCAGGAATATGCATCCCAGTAATGCAGCACTGGAGGCCAAGATGGAGAAGACCTCCACAGCTACCATGGCTTTGCCTTTTGTGCTCAGATAGGCTGGAAAGAAAGAGATCCACACACTGCAAAAGGCCAACATGCTGAAGGTGATGAACTTGGCTTCATTAAAGCTGTCGGGTAATTTACGGGCAAGAAAAGCCACAATAAAGCTGGCAATGGCCAAGATACCCATGTAGCCCAAGACACAGTAAAAGAAGAAAGCTGATCCCTCGTTGCAATGTAAAATCATTTCTTGGAGCTCTGAATGCATGTCCAATGCATTCAGGGAGATGTCAACAACCAAATAATACAAATGCATACTTGTAAGAGAGAGCGTGAGAGGACAATAGAAAAGGCCAATCTTTTCCCCACCCATCTCCTCATCTGAGATCTGGGTTTCGTGGCCATGAAAGCAACAACTACAGTGATGGTTTTGACCAGCACACTAGAAATGGCCACAGAGAAAGTGACACCAAACATTGATTGTCGGAGAAGGCAGGTCACTTTGCTAGGTTGGTTAAGGAAGAATAAAGAGGAGAGAAAACAGAGCTGAAGAGAGACAAGCAGCATGTAGGTGAGGATCCTGTTGTTGGCTTTGACAATAGGAGTATCCCTGTACTTAACAAATGTTCCAAGCACCCAAGATGTCAGGAAGAAGAAACCAAGAGCTCCTGAAGCTAAACCAATTCCTAAAGTTTCTTTAAAATTTAGAAAGACCGGCATTTCAGGATACAGCCTTTCTTTTCTTTATTTGGATAATGATCTTCTGAACATTCAAAACAGTCATCCATTTCTGGAAGCAAAATCAAGGAATTTGTCAGCTAGGTATTCCAAATTATTAGAAATCCCTTTATTAATTTTTTGCATCCCAAACAACTATATTAAACCCTAATGAAAAATGGTAGAATGCATAACCTACCATTTTGATCTGAAATCTTCCCTTCTGGGCATGGAGCACAGTCATAGCAGCAGAACTGATTTCCCTCAATCCCCTTCTTCCAAGATCCAGGGAAACAAGGATCATTGCATCGAGAAAGTGGAGGAACCTGGTGATAAGCATAAAAGGTTTTGAAATTGGTGATATTTAAATCACATTGTTCAATTTTTCAACTTCATCAACTTAAAAAGATTTGGAAAATGCAATGATGTAGGAAAGGTCCTTTTTGAAGGGTAGGGCATGTAAATAATTGCACATAGTGGCAATCTCATGCAAAAGTTACCAGTCTAGTGATGCCTCATTCAAATTCAAACCAAAAATGCAAACATGCTTTTACATTGTAATATCATATTGTCAATTTGAGGAATGCCTGATCATCAACAACATTTGAAAAGAATATGTCATTGTTTATTTAAAAAAAAAAACAACAGAAATTAGTTTTCTAAACTGACTATGTTCAATATGCCATCATAATGTATTAATTTTAGCTGCTTCAATAGTTCAATACCTGAATAAAAGTTTGGTGCCAGACAATCCCATCTTCATTAATGAATAATTCTTTTCCTTTTGGAGCCTGGAGATCCATCTTTCCAATTCTAACTCTCTGAAAGGATCTGTTTGGAAAAGTGATCAAGTTGGTGATGTCAAATCCACCTGTTGCTTCCCCTTTCTCATTCAGGAGCACTCTCTCCCCAGCTGAATTGTTAAAAGAAATTCCTTGAACAAATGAATGGAGCTACTTGAAAGAAAATGAAAGAGAAAGGGGGTTGAATACGAAGTAGTAGCGTGGAGAGTACCATATTCAAATTTCACTGACTCCTTTTTCCCATTCCTATAACAATTATTAAATGTGTACCCTTAGAAATTTAAGAATTGATATTTCATAGAAATGTACAGTACATAGCCACTCTATTATTAATTTGATAATATTTTAAGGAAAAATAAGAATGAATAAAAGCAGAATGAAAATAGGCTATTGGATAGGAAATTAAATTTTTTTAATTCTGATTCAGGTTCATTTCTAAAACAATAATGAAAGCAAGACCATAGCTAATCTTCCCTCAATGGAATAAAGATATTTTTGAAATATGATAAATTTCCTTTAGCCAGAATTGAAAATTTGAGACTCATTATTCAATAGATAGATATGAGATAGAGATTGTTGCAAACATAAGGTTGTTCCAAAGCATGGATGCCACATCTGAAAAGAACTCTCTTTTAATTCATTTTCCTTGAATTCTGATAAAGCTCAGCTTCTCAATCTGAAAAATTCATCGACCAGGAAGAAGTATTTGGAGAGTTGATAGTTTTTGGAGGAAACAATTTAAAGTAACCTAAATTATCATTTTAAATATCTTGTATTGTACAAGCTATAATGAATTCCTACCTAATTCCTACTGATACCTGATAAAAGGTAGAGACAGGAAGTAGAGGGTCAGCCATACTGAATTTATTGTAATTCTCACTTCAAGAGGGACTTCAAGAGGGCTCATTTCAATTTCATTCGAGAGAGCTTATCAAGGATTCCATGGATTAGAATTTTCAAGGGAGGAAAAGAACCGAAGAAATTTGGGGAAATTTGAAAACAAATTGAAAAATTAGATTATAAAAGCCCAGTCTGGCACAATTCCAATGAAGAAGAAAAACAAGAGATCTTAAAAGAAATCAGCATAGCTGAACAAACAACTCTCTGATAAACTGAAAGACACAAATGACAAATATAAGACGGGCAAATAAATAAGGCAGAATATTAGCAAATAGCTTGAAGCTGCAGAAATGAAGTCAGGAAAGCTTCAGCTCAAAATAAACTAAGGCTTGCTACTAAAGTAAAAAATAACTTTAAAAAGCATCTTTCAAGATGTAAAAATCAAGAAAAGGGTCAAGGAAATAATGGGAGAAAACAGGTTTCTTTTGCATACGTCTTTACACAAAAGAATCCAACCTATCTACACTCACATACCCGTAAAATTCAGATGAGGAATGCAAGTCAAAATAAGCAAGGAAATGGTAGGAGAACACCTATCTGCTCTAGACAAGTTCAAATTACCATGACTAGATGGATTTCACCCAAAGGTTCAGAAGGAAGTGGAAGATATGATTTCACAGCCACTGAACTATATCAAAGAATGGTTGCAGGCATGTCTAGTTTAATGAAAAGAAGGACTAGAGATGACATGACAACAGTCTTCAAATACCTAAGGAAGCGCCACAAAAAAGAGAGGGTCAACATGTTCTCCAAAGAACCTGAAGGCAGGACAAGAAGAAATTGATGGAAACTAATGAAGAAGAGAACCAAGCTAGAACTAAGGAGAAATTTCCTCACAGAACAATTAATGAGTGGTTTACCTCCAGAAATTATGGATGCTCAACTCAACATTAAGAAAAATAAGGTCGTGGCATCTGGTATTTGTCTTGTAGTCATAGTAAAAAATATGATTACAAGACAAAAAGAAGTGCTAGAAAGATTAACGGGATTTGAAATAGTTAAAAAGTTAAATATTTGGGAGTATATATCACAATTTCAAATATGAAATTATATAAAAATAATTATGAATTGTTGTGGCAAAATGTACAAAAAGTGATTGAAAGATGGAATAAATTACAGTTGTCCCTGTTGGGAAGAATTGCAGCTGTGAAAATGAATATCCTGCCAAAATTTTTATTCTTGTTTCAAATGATACCAATACTTAAGAAAGATGCGAACGATTGAATGAATGGCAGAAAGGTATTAATAAATTTATTTGGGCAGGGAAAAGACCAAGAGTAAAGCTTAAGATAATGCAAGATGTATGTGAAAGAGGTCTTAAAATGCCTAATTTGAGATTATATTATGATGCAGCTGTTTTATCAACAATTAGTGACTGGTTTAATTTAACGGAAGATAGAATATTGAATATTGAGGGATATGATTTATTATATGGATGGCATGCATATCTGTTGTATGATAAAAAGGCAGATAATGTTTTTAAGACTCACATATTAAGGAATGCTCTGTTGCGTGTCTGGAGAAAATACCAATATAAATTAAATCACAAGATACCTACATGGGCAATACTCAGACATGCAATAGAGAATATAAGTGTGGAACAGAAACAAGATAGGACTACATATCAGGAACTTCTTTTAATAGAAGGGAATATATTGCAATTAAAGTCTTTAAATGTATTAAGAGAAGAAAAGATAGCCCAGACTTGGTTTCAGTTACATGCGAGATGGAAAGAGGATCAGAAAATTGGTATCTTAAAAACTGATGAAAATTTGGTAAAACAAATTAGAGATCAAGGTCAATCAAATATAAAAAGGTTATATAATACATTGATATAAATAGATTCAGAAACTGAATTAGTTAAAGATTGTATGATAAAATGGACACAGAATATCCAGGAACCAATAATGATGGAAACTTGGGGAAAACATTGGGTTAGAAATGTGAAATTTACACAAACACAAAACTTGAGAGAAATTTTTTATAAAATGCTTTATAGATGGCATCTAGATCCTAAAAAAATTAGCATGTATGTATCCGAACCAACAACCTAAGTGTTGGAGATGTGATTGTGATGATGCAACTTATTATCATATATGGTGGACGTGTAAAAAAGTTAAAGCTTTCTGGGTAAAAATATGGTGGATTATTCAGAAGATTTTTAAGAAAAAGATAAGTTTCACCCCAAAGTTATTTTTGCTGGGTATTATCTCAGACTGTACTGTTATTGAAACTAACTTGATGTTAAATTTAATAACGGCAGCAAAACTGTTAGTGGCGCAATATTGGAAGAAAGAAGATTTACCTACTATAGAAGAATGGACATTAAAAGTATCGAATTTAGCAGAAATGGCAAAAATCTCAGCATATTTGAAAGACCAATCACAAGAAAGATATATTGTGGACTGGAGAAGATGGGTTGATTATATTCAAAACAAATATGGGACTAAAAAGTTTCAAATAGTATATGAATGAATATTTGGATTTGAAAAGGGTTTATAGCTAGTTAGCATATGTTAGATTAAGATTGCTAAATGAAATACCCTGTATTTTACTCTGGGAAGTCGGGGGGGGAGAAGGGGGAGGGGAAGGAGGGGTACTGGGGAGGAAGGTGGGGCTCAAAACTTGGTTAAAATGTTTGTAAAAACTTTTCAATAATAATAAAAAAAGAAAAATAAGTTCATGGCATTTCGCCCTCTCAATTCAAAGAAGTCATGACAGATTTTATTTTCTTGTGCTCCCAGGTCACTGTAGATGTGGGCTACATCTAAGAAAGTAAAAGACGCTTACTCCTGGGGAGGAAAGCTATGGCAGATCTAGACAGCATACTAAAAAGCAGAGACATCACCCTGCCAACAAAAGTGTGTATAGTAGGGCTATGGTTTTCCCAGTTGCAATATATGGCTGTGAAAGTTGGACCATAAGGAAAGTTGCAGGGCCATCAAACCGGTCAGTCCTAGTGAAGATCAACCCTGACTGCTCTTTAGAAGGCCAGATCCTGAAGATGAAACTCAAATACTTTGGCCACCTAATGAAAAGGAAGGAGTCACTGGAGAAGAGCCTAAGGCTAGGAACAATTGAGGGCAAAAGAAGAAAGGGACTCAATGATCAGAATATGGAAAATGGGAAAACAGAACCTAGTTTTTCTGAATCTATTTCATACAGAAGAAGAAAAACGGGGTTGGAAGGGATCTTGGAAGTCTTCGACTCCAATACACTGCTCAAGGAGGACACTTAATACCATTTTAGACAAATCACTGCCCAATCACGCTGTAAAAATCTCCAGTGTTGGAGTCTCCACAACTTCCAGCGGCAAGGTTTCTACTAATTAATTATTCTCACTGTCAGGAAATTTGTCCTTATTTATAGGTTGTTTCTCATACTTGACATGTAGGAAATATTAAAACTTTGCACAATGGGTTCAAAAGATAACTCTACATCAAACTGCTTATTGAATTAAAAGAAGTGTCCAATGCAGAGAGAATACCTGACAAGCCTGGAGATCTAGATGGCCCATTGGTTTACCCATTATGGTTTTTTTTCTATTGAAACGTAATGTATACAGAGCCTGCAAAGCATGAGCCACAGCATAAACAGCATTGTAGACACTGTAGCTTTGTCCAGTCATTTCTATTTCAAACAAAGGGGCAGGAAGATCTTCTAGCTTCTTCTGCACAGGGCACGGATTACTAGGCATTTCTTCTAATTCTGGTTTTAGAAATGAACAATCAAACAATTGTTCCCAAACGTCCTGCAGAAACCCATCTCTGGAGACTGAAAGAGGATTGATGGTCTGAAGAAATTCCTTGAAACCTGCAACATCTGTTGAATGAACAGTGAAGGAAATAGCCCCATGGAACATCTGGAGATCCCAACTGATTTGAAATCCAGATAAAATTAAATCAATCTGTGCAGTCATGATCCACACCTTTCTAAACAATGCAGTTTCCTTGCTTTCAGGATCTATCATAAATGTGTAAGCTCTTAGTACAATAATTGCCCAGGATTCTCTATAGAGGAGAAATGCATTGGCTTTGCTATTCATCATATTAATGTAGATAACTGAGATTGTTTGAGAAACTCCTGAGAGGTCTTCCACGTGGGTTAGTTGGGAAAGCCTTTGTACAAATGATAAACATATTTCATTCTGTGAGAGTAACTGCTGCATTTTCTGTAAGAAATTTTCTCCATTGTTGTTAGCAACAGCAAATATTCAAATCCATGTCCACTTGAAATGGTGAAGCAGTTGGATAATCCCAATGTACTGATGGTCCTCTTTTGGGACCATGAAATAAAGTGAAGACAGCTTACTGGTCTCAAATGCATCTTGGGCTAATGAGCCGTATGTAAGCTATAAGAAAGTGGAATAGTATTCAGTTGTAATATTCAATCAAATCTATTTTGCTCTTATCTAGTTTTCCTATGAAATACATCGAAGGAACATTGTCCCTAGAATTCTTCTAAACATTACTTTAGAAAGGAGTTTCTTGGAATTAATTCAAAGACATATGCTTTAATGGGTTCACAGAGTGCTATTCCTCCCTTAGGTATGGAATGTCTTTGGATACTCACTACCGGTATTTGGTATTATCATTTCAGAAAAGTAGAACTAATTAGTAGACCATTAGCCATGCAGAACATTTTAACACAAGCCTAAGCCTAATCTTTGATGCTCATGAAATATTCCATAATAACCACATTAACAACAGCAACATGTAGAATTTCCCTCCTCAACCTCATCACAGCTTACTTGTGGCATCTTGAAGAAACCTGTAAGTTCAGCTATATAAGATGATGTTTCAAAATCCAATCCTGCAATGATAGCTATAAGGTTCTTCTGGTTGTCACATTTGTAGTTAGGGACAAATTCCTGGGATTTGAAAAGCAGGTCCAGTGTGGAGCGATAGGTCATCCTCGCATTCAGGTAACTGTCATAGATGTGGAACCCAAGAGTGATGTTAAGTAAGATCTGGTAGTCTTCATTGATCTCCTTTACAGGAAAAGCCAAGGCAAGGACGTATTGATGAAATTTGGTGATTACACTGCAAATGTTTTAAATACCCCAGTTGAAAAAGTAAGTTGACAATTAACATCATTTCGGTATGAATAACGAACAATTCTTTCTCTGACAGTAGTAAAAAAAATCATAACTTTTCTAAAATTCTGAATAATTTCTACAGCGGGATCCTTGGTGCTCAGTGAGCTTGTTTGCTTTCTTGCAGACATTTCATTATCCAAAGTATGTAATATCATCACTAGCTTCCATTGATAGTTTGGATAATGAAATGTCTGCAAGAAAAGAACCAATCTCAGAGAGCACCAAAGACAACCCCCCCCCCCATTTCAACCTTGAGCTACAAATATTCTCCTTCATTGGAATTTCTACAGAGTTCAAAATTACTTCTTACATAATATTTCCATGACTTGCAACAAATATTGTAAAATTACCTTAAGATCAATAGATGATCAACAACATGTGTGAACGTTTGAAAAAAATGCAAAGAAAATTATTTCTTCTGCCAGAATCAGATACATTTGAAAGACACAGAAAGCATAGATTACATAGAGAAAAAAAAAGATTTGCTTACAAACAGCTTTTACTAATATAAGGGGATTTTGGAGATTGATTAAGATTTTGATAGCAAAAAATATTCTTACATTGGTACATCGTAAGGATGTTCCCTAAATTTCATTTCATAAAAGTGGTAAATGATGTGGGACACCATCCCACCAATGATGAAGTCTCCAGGCTGGTACCACTCATGTGGAACAAGGAAAGCATCACTTGCAGGGCAGCTCAGAGAAACTATTCTATGCACCAAAAACATCAGAAGAAATATCTTCATGCTTTTGTTATTGTGGGGATGCTTTCTCTTCTATTCTACCCATAGGAAAGCATATATATTCCAATAGTTCATCTAAGATTAATCCAAGGATTACATTTGAGAAAGCATCTAATGAGAAAATCTATCTGATTACAAATCTGATTACAAATTTGTATCTTGAATACCACAAGGATTTGAATAGATATTTTGGCAGGAGAGAACAGAGCATAGAAACTTGAAGCAAGGAATCTGACAGAGCTCTTCATACCCCTTGTGCCAATTTCCCAGTGGTTCAAGACTTACTTTATAGCCAAACAAACACCTTGATTGCTGTTGAATTTTAATACCCTTCTGTGCAGCCTTTGATGCTTAGGCCATTTGAAGAAAATATGGTGATTTCTCTAGAAGATAATTATTTTGTTTTGATCAGATAGTAAGTGGCTTATGATTCAGCTATTTTTTTTTAAAAAAAAATAATTTATTTATTTTAAATGAGCAAAGACCAATGAAAGTAGCAGGAAGATTTGCAATAGAATATATATTAAATTGTTGAAACTGTAGAAATAAAAATAGTGCTGTTTTTCAAAATACCACATTTATTTTCTACCAATATTTTCACAACATAGAATATGAACTGATTCAGCAGATGTCACTTGTTTATTGTATTTTTTGTGAGTAGTTACAATGCAGAACCTTTTAAAAGAATTACTTTAAGTTCACTTAAAAATCTTCAAAAGATTTCTTGCTCCAAAGTTTCAAACAGTCTATTGAATGCTCCAACACTGGAAATTTTTAAGAAGATGTTGGATAACCATTTGTCTGAAGTGGTGTAGGGTTTCCTGCCTGGGAAGGGTGTTGAACTAGAAGACCTCCAAAGTCCCTTCCATCTCTTCTCTTCTCTTCTCTTCTCTTCTCTTCTCTTCTCTTCTCTTCTCTTCTCTTCTCTTCTCTTCTCTTCTAGTCCAGTCCAGTCTAGTCTAATCTAGTCTAATCTATTCCATGAAATCCAGCCTCATACTGTCCTCTGAAAATGACTGGCCATTCAAAGATCAAGCAAAGGAATGCAGCCAGCTGAGGAGACAGTGACTGTTACCCAAACAATTTGTTAGCACATAGTTGGACACTTTTTCATAATCAGAGGGTGGAAGGAAACAAGAAAAAGTTTACCATATACTTTGGGCATGAAAACCTCAGATCCAGCTTGCTTCTTCTGTAACCATTTGTCTTTCGTAAAGTATACCTTTGGCTAACCATGGGCCTAAGAGTCTTTCTTTTCTGACTGACCAGGGTGGGACAGCTGACATTTATTTCTTCTTCCAAGACTAGAAACATTTGAAAGACAGAGAAATCCTAGATCAGCAGCAGAAATAGCGATAGCAATAGCACTTACTGACTTATTGTGCTTTACAGCCCTCTCTACAAGGATGTTCTTTAAATTTCAATTCACAAAAGTGATCAACTATGTGGGACACCGTGAACATAGTTGCATGCTTTGATACATGTTGAAAGAAGATTTTTTTTGTTATTATTTTTGACTTTTCTTGCAAATCTTAGTTGATTTTGAGCCTTAGATTTCCAGACTTCATTTTTGACCATAAATATTAGCCTGCAATACTGCAATATTCTCACCACTGCACCACCATATCTGCAATGAGAATTGCAGTTTCTTTATAATTTGGGCCTTTTAACCTGCCTATAGAATATCTCCCCCCCTCTCTTATCTATCTGTCTGTCTGTCTGTCCGTCCGTCCATCCATCCATCCATTCATCCATTCGTCCGACAAACAAGGGGTGTACCCTTTTTCTAGGATTTGAGCTGAATTTCAGCTGACTTTCTTGAAAAATGTCAGGCTTTTTATTTTAAACTAATTTGAATCACTCTTTCTAATGATCAGCATACACTTTGAGTAAAGCATGAAACAGAAGGCAGGATACATTTCATTTATTTCACTAAATTTCCCCTATTATTAATATCTGATAACAGGTTGCTCGGGAAATAGATTTATGGGTAGAGGGTGAATGGTTATGACTCAATATAAAACCCTTTTTTCTAAATACATGCAAATGTACAGGATTAACAAATTGAATAAATTTGACTTTTCAAAGGACCCCAACAAGTCCAAAACTGACATCATATAATATTGTGTTCAATACCTACTCATAAAATGATAATGAACCTTTCATTAAATGTATGTAGTGTTTTATGAATTGAAAGTAGAAAAACCATAAAAATGTCTCTGCAGACATTGGACATCTCCCTCCCTCACCCCCTCCCTCTCTCCATACCTACTTACATACCTATATGGTTATTTATCATCTCCATCTAGGACAGGAGTGCCAAACTCAAGGCCTCCGGCCCACAAGGTGCTTTGATTTGGCCCACGGGTCCATCCTGGAACCCACAAAGAACTGACCTGCGGTGCTTCTTCCAGCAAAATATGGAGCCCAGGGGTTCCTGACACATGTTTTTGGCCTGGATGGCCTCCTGCAGCCCTCTGCCAGAAAAAACAGTGCTCCCAACATGAGTGATGTTGAGCTGACCATGTCAACCAGGCACCCCAAGGTCAAACACAACCTTTATGCGGCCCTCAATGAAATCGGGTTTGACGCCCCTGATCTAGGGGAGAACTCACATCAGAGACAAGTGTACATTTTTTCCTAGGATTTGCCCTGTATTTCACCTTTGCTTTTATAAAAAAAAATGCCTTCAAATTCCATACTGATTGAAATCACTCTTTATTGTGGTCTTTGTTCAGTACAACTTTGAATAAAGGATGAGACAGAGGAAAAATACATTCATTTCCATTTCACCAAATTTCCCGTATTATTGAAATCTGTTAACAGGTTGCAATGAAAATAGATTTATGGATAGAGTGAATGGTTATGACCCAGCATATCACTCTGCTAAAAAACTAATTCCCACAACACTGTCAAACTCTTTACTAAGATTGTATTACTGTTATTCTTCTCATCCTTCCTATTATGTATCTCCTCCCACTTATGATTATAACCATGTTGCTTGTATCTTTACAATTTATATTATTTTATTTGTTTCCTAGTATGATTTGATTGCTTATTAGTAACCTACGACTATCACTATGTGCTCTATCTTATGATCCTTGATGAATGTATTTTTTAAATGTATTTTTTTTCTTTTTATGTACACTGAGAGCATATACACCAAAGACAAATTTGTCCAATCACACTTGGCCAATAAATAATTCTACTCTATTCCTTTCTATTCTATTCTAAATGTATGGGATTTACAAACTCAATAAATTTTCATTTCAAAGAAGCCTAAAAAATCCAAAACTGATGTCCTATAAGGTAAGGGTAAAGGTTCCCCGCGTAATATGTGGTAGTCATTCCTGATTCTGGGGGATGCTCATCTCTGTTTCAAAGCTGAAGAGCCAGCGCTGTCTGAAGACGTCCCCGTGGTCATGTGGCCGGCATGACTAAACACCAAAGGTGCATGGAACACTGTTACCTTCCCACCAAAGGTGGTCCCTATTTTTCTACTTGCATTTTTACTGGCTTTCAAACTGCTTGGTTGGCAGAAGCTGGGGAAAATAACGGGAGCTCACCCCATTACATGGCACTGGGGTTTCAAAACACTGAACTGCCGACTTTTCAATTGACAAGATCAGCATCTTAGCCACTGAGCCACTGCATCCCTTCAGATATCCTATAATACTATGTTAAATATATATTCATAAAATGATAATTATCTTTAAACTATATTTATACAGTGGTCTATGAATTGAAAGTATAAAAGTCATGAAAATGTAATTCCAAACATTGAACATTGCTTGAGTCAATATCTGAAATTTCTTAACAGGAACCAAAAAACCTATATTTTCAAAGTCAAGTTCAACAGAAGTGTTCAAATGGGAAAAGGATTAGATTAAAGAATCTTGGAAAATGATGGAAATGCAGCAACATGAGAACTTACATTGGAATGGCCAAACATAATAAAACTTAATAATCATCAATATCCTATTTAAATTATTAAATAATAACAGAAATAAAAATGTCTGTTTCTAAACTTGTACATAATTTTCTTGTAGGCAGCAGTCTTTCTATTCCTTTTTTGAAAAGTTCTGCTAAGTCAGGGAAATCACCTTGAGTATTAGTTCCTCTTTATCAGTTGCTCCCTGTGGTTGAGATCAGGACGTAAAACAATGATGTAGCATTTTGGCAGAAATATGCATCCCAGTAATGCAGCACTGGATGCCAAGATGGAGAAGACCTCCACAGCTACCATGGCTTTGCCTTTTGTGCTTAGATAGGCTGGAAAGAAGGAAATCCAAACACTGCAAAAGGCCAACATGCTGAAGGTGATGAACTTGGCTTCATTAAAGGTGTCAGGTAATTTACGGGCAAGGAAAGCCACAATAAAGCTGGCAATGGCCAAGATACCCATGTAGCCCAAGACACAGTAGAAGAAGAAAGCTGACCCCTCATTGCACTGTAAAATCATTTTTTGGAGCTCTGAATGCATGTCCAACTCAGGGAATGGGGGAGATGTTGACAACCAAAGGATACAAATACATACCTGGAAGAGAGAGCAGAAAAGGACAGAAGAAAGAGCCAACCTTTTCCCCACCCATCTCCTCATCTGAGATCCTGGTTTCGTGGCCATGAAAGCAACAACTACAGTGATGGTTTTGGCCAGGACACTAGAAATGGCCACTGTGAAAGTGAAGCCAAAAGCTGATTGTCGGAGAAGGCAGGTCACTTTGCCAGGTTGGCTGAGGAAGAGTAAAGAGGAGAGAAAACAGAGCTGAAGAGAGACAAGCAGGATATAGGTGAGGGATCGGTTGTTGGCTTTGACAATGGGAGTATCCCTGTGCTTAATAAAAGTTCCAAGCACCCAAGATGTCAAGAAAAACAAACAAACTGCAACTGAGGCCAAACCAATTCCTAAAGATTCTTCAAAGGTTAGAAACACCACCGATTTCAGGATACAGCCTTTCTTTTCTTCATTTGGATAATGATCATCTGGACATTCAAAACAGTCATCCATATCTGAAAAGGAAATTAATGAATGTGTCACCTAGACATTCCAAATTATTCAAAAATCACTTTATTATTTATATGCATTGAAGTAGTTTATTAAAGTTTGCTTAAGTCTAATGAAAATTGGGAGAATCCCTAACCTACCATTTTGATTTGAAATCTTCCCTTCTGGGCATGGAACACAGTTATAGCAGCAGAACTGATTTCCCTCAATCCCCTTCTTCCAGGATCCAGGGAAACAGGGGTCATTACATCTAGAAAGTGGATGAACCTGGTGATAATTGTAAAATGTTTTGAAAAGGGAGATATTTAAAACAATTTGTAATTTTTGTCCTCTACACAGTGAAAATATTTTTGACTCCCAAAAAAATATTTAATTGATCAACTTCATCAACCATTTAAAAAGATGTAGAAATTACAATGATGTACAAAAGATCCTGTTTGAAGGGCAAGGTGTTTAAATAATTTAACAGGGAAACAATGTCATGGAAACATGGTCACTCTTGTGATTATAAATGGAAATGCAAATGAAATATGCAAGCAGGCTTTTATATTGTAATGTCATTTTGTCAATTTGACAAATGTTTGATCATCAACAACATTTGAAAGGAACATGTCATTGTTTATTTAAAAAAACAAAAATTGTATTTCTAAACAGATTGCATCCAATATGGGAGCATAGTTAATTAATCATAGCCAATTCAGTAGTTCAATACCTGATTAAAAGCTGGGTGCCAGACAATCACATCTTCATCAATGAATAATTCTTTCCCTTTTGGAGCACTGGGATCCATCTTTCCAACTTTGACTCTCTGAAAGGATCTATTTGGAAAAGTGATCAAGTTGGTGATATCGAATCCACCTGTTGCTTCCCCTTTCTCATTCAGGAACACTCTCTCCCCAGCTGAATTGTTGAAAGAAATGCCTTGAAGAAATGAATGGAGCTACTTGAAAGAGAATGAAAGAGAAAGGGGGTTGAATAGAATGTAATAGAAAGGCCATAACAATTACTAAATATGTACATTTAGAAATTAGATAATTGGTATTTCATAGAAATGTATATGGCTACTCTATTATAAGAATGAACCAAAGCAGAATGAATATAGGCTATTGGGATTATTCAAATTCCTTCAATTATTTAAGCAATAAATAATATTCCCTCAGTGGTATAAATATATTTGATAATCTGAAATATGACAAATTTCCTTTAGCCAGATTTGAAAATTTGAGACTCATTCTTCAATACTGTGTTTCTCCAAAATGACCCCCGAAAAAATGATTAGGCCTTCTTTTTGGAGGGTTCTAATTATTGACTCACCTCATGGCGGTGGCACTGACAGCCCCACCCAGCAGGAGTCTGCAACTGGCTCACTTCTTCTGCGGCTGCTTGCCGCCACTCACATGCATCGCCCTGGCCTCTGTTTCATCTTCAGATGCCTGCCACATCGATCCAGAGCTCTATTATCAGCTGCAGATGCCTTCTGGCAGGCATCTCTAGGTTAAACAGAGGCCAGGGCAATGCGGGTGAGTGGCAGCAAGCGGCCGCAAAAGATGTGGCCAGAGAAGGTGAGGCAGGTGTTGGGGTGTCCGAGGCCTGGTAAGTAGGGCATCTCCAACCCCCCATTCCCTTCCTAACTTATTTTTACCTTTGTGCCTCGCCCCACCCCCTGCATCCTTCATTGGGTGTGGTCTTAATTAGGAATATTTTTTTTTGGGGGGGGGCTTAATCTGATTGCATGTGCTCATAAATGTGAAAGAGCTTCTTTTCAAGGTGGGTCATCTATTTGGAGAAATACAGCAGATAGATGTAAGATGGAGATTATTGCAAAGAAAGCATTATTGTTAGATAGATAGATAGATAGATAGATAGATAGATAGATAGATAGAGAGAGAGAGAGACAGAGAGAGAGAGAGAAACACAGAGAGAGAGATATATGATAGATATTATTCTAAAGCACAGATGCTACATCTGAACAGAAACATCTTCTAATTCAGCGGTTCTCAACCTGGGGGTCGTGACCCCTTTGGGGGTCGAACGGCCATTTCACAGGGGTTGCCAAAGCCCTCTCTTGCCCCCCATGCCTTCACTCACCCTCACCCTCACCCTCTGCCTCTCTTGGATGGCCGGTCGCCGGTCGCTAACCCAGCCCACTCCCAATCTATTGCTGCCTCCAGAGTCCCAGCTGATGGCTAGAGGGAAAAAAACTGTTTAAATTCTTGCCACGGGGCTTCAAAGGGCCGCCCTACAGCTGATCAGTCTTAAAAAGAAACAAATGAATAGACCGGTGCCTGCAAAAATAGAAAAAACAGCCCCTTCCAGCTGCAGCATAGGTTAATTACCATAAGTTGATTGGATCAGCCTCCCAACTCTCAGCTGATTTGCTCTCAGCTGTTTTACAGAGGGCTCTGTGGCTAGGTAGCTGCAAAGAGGTAAATTCCTGGAGCAGATTTTTTTTCCCCTAGCTATGCTGAAAAAGCAAAACTGAAAGTAAAGCAGGGTCTTCGCTGCAACGTGACAAAATGAGGCAGAGAGTGATTTCTTTTTCTTTTTCCTCACCAAAAAAGATAGGTGCAAAACTCCAAACAATGGGAAATTTAGGGCAAAAGAGGAGGTTCAAGATTTTAAAACATAAAAGAAAAAAAGCTCTATTTAACTAGGGAATTGTAATAATTGAGATATTATTAATTGTATATTGTGTTGAAAGCAGAAATGGTTAAATTGTGGTTTGGAGGAATATATGGGGAAAATTATTTGGTTTATTATTATTGGTAAATATAATTAATTGATTTGTAAGAAATTGGATTGCATGGAAATAATTGGAATATTCATGTTCATATTGATTAATATACAAAAAAGATAGTTGTATAACTAATTGATTTATATTAAAATGTTGAATTTGTATTAAACAACTGTATTACATAATTACATAATTAACCAATGTGAGGATGGATATAAAAATAGATGACAGTGCGAAGGGGTATAATATAGAATAGAAGAGAAAAATTGAATTTGATTAAGATTAGAGATGAGGATGAAGGGTAATATTGTTTTTATAAAAAAATAGATGAGGAATAAATATGGTAAAAAGGAAATATAGAAATTGTAAATTTAATTGAAATGACTAAACCCTGTGTTGGAAGAAATATCTTTCTGGGTTCTGTTCCAAGTGGGGAAAAAGACACTGGAAACATGGAGACTGCTTAGAAAGATGGTTTAATGGTGGACAGGATCACATGGTTTGAGTTTCTGACAGAAAAGGGCAGATACAGTAAATCCTCGGGTATTTATGCTCTCTCTGGCTTTCAATTTCTTGGGGCCCCGAAAGAGTATCCTGATTGGTTGTCAGACACCCAGGGGGCGGGGGTCTTAGCTAGCCTTGCTGGCTGATGGTCACATGTGCTTCCCAGATCATATGCTTCCCAGGTCACGTGTGGTGAGTTTCGGTTGCTAGATGGGGCCCATTGTGTTAGTTTCTGTTGCTATTGTGTTGCAAATGTCCTTTGACAAAGGATTGGCTTTCTGCCTCTGGCCCATTAACAAAGGGTGGGGGGCAGGAAGGTGGGAGCTGCTTTGTCTGTAAAATATGCTTTTCCATTTCTCATCCAGGGAAATATAATATTCTGCCTTTTTAATATTTCCAAAAATATTTCATTCTTCTAGGAAAGGGGTGGGTGCTAACCTCCTAAAACTGTTTAAATTTGTGAACCGGCCAAATACTCTGTTCAAAGAAAATACATTGTATGTTTGTATGTGTGTTTCTAATTATTGCTATTTATTCATATTTGTTCTCTTTTATTCTTTAAAGTTTAACAATTCATTCTTTATCTTAATAGCAATAGCAAATAGCTCAGTCTTGCAAAAATGAAGTCAGGAAAGCTAAGGCTCAAAATAAACTTCTTTATCTGTGTCTATTTTATAAAGAACAGAATAACAGAGATGAAAGGGAACTTAGAGGTTTTCTAGTCCAATACACTGCTCAAGGAGGAGACCTTATATCATGCATCCATAACTTCTGAAGGCAAGCTTTTCCACTAATTAATTATTATCACTGTCAGGAAATTTCTGTTTATTTCTAGATAGTTTCTCATACTTAACTTGACTCCACACATAGAAAATATTATGACTTTCCACAGGGGGGTTAAAAGATAACTCTACATCAAACTGCTCATTGAAATAAAAGAAGTTTCCAATGCAAAGAGAATACCTGATAAGCCTGGAAATTTGAGTGGTCAGATTTTTTACCCATCATAGCTTTTTTTCTATTGAAACGTAATGTGTACAGAGCCTGCAAAGCATGAGCCACAGCATAAACAGCATTGTAGACACTGTAGCTGTGGCCAGTCATTTCTATTTCAAACAAAGGGGCAGGAAGATCTTCTAGCTTCTTCTGCACAGGGCATGGATTACTAGGCATTTCTTCTAATTCTGGTTTTAGAAATGAACAATCAAACAATTGTTCCCAAACGTCCTGCAGAAACCCATCTCTGGAGACTGAAAGAGGATTGATGGTCTGAAGAAATTCCTTGAAACCTGCAACATCTGTTGAATGAACACTAAAGGAAATAGCTCCATGGAACATCTGGAGATCCCAACTGACTTGAAATCCAGATAAAATGAAATCAATCTGTGCAGTCATGATCCACACCTTTCTAAACAATGCCGTTTCCTTGCTTTCAGGATCTATTATAAATGTGTAAGCTCTTAGTGCCATAATTGCCCAGGATTCTCCATAGACGAGAAATGCATTAGCTTTACTAATCATCATATTAATAGCGATAAATGAGATTTTTTGAAAAACTTCTGAGATGTCTTCCATGTGGATTAGTTGGGAAAGCCTTTGTACAAATGATAAACATATTTCATTCTGTGAGAGTAAGGGCTGCATTTTCTGTAAAAAATTTTGTCCATTGTTGTTATCAACAGCAAATATTCCAATCCATGTCCACTTGAAATGTTGAAGCAGTTGGATAATCCCAGTGTACTGAGCGTCCTCTTTTGGGACCATGAAATAAAGTGAAGAGAGTTTACTGGTCTCAAATGCATCTTGAGCTAATGAGCCATATGTCAGCTATAAGAAAGTGGAATAGTATTCTGTTGTAATCTTCAATCACATCAATTTTGTTCTTATCTGGTTTTCCTATGAAATACATCCAAGGAACATTGTCCCTAGAATTCCTCTAAATATTACCGTAAAAAGGAATTTCTTGGAATTACTTCAAAGACATATTAGAGAAAAATTGCTTTAATAGCTTTAAACTGCAAAGAGTGCTACAATCCATTCCTCCCTTAGGTGTGGAATGACTTTGGATACTCACTTCCGGTATTTGGTATTATCGTTTCAGAAAAGTAGAACTAATTAGTAGACCTTTAGCCTTGCAGAACATTTTAACACAAACCTAAGACTAATCTTTGTAAAAGGCGAAAGATTTATACGATCTGAAGAGAAACCAGAGTATTAAGTAATTAAGTAGCAAAGAGTATCTATATGTACATACATCTGTATTCTTATTTATTTTCTTTTCCTATACTATGTATCCGGATGGACAAAAACTGTAATATTCTAATTTCTTAACAATAAAAACATAAAATAAAGACTAATCTTTGATGCTCATGAAATATTCCATAACAACAACATTAACAACAACAATAAACAGAGAATTTCCCTCAACCTCATCACAGCTTACTTGTGGAATCTTGAAGAAGTGTATAAATTCACCTATATAAGACGATGATTCAAAATCTAATCCTCCAATGATAGCCATAAGATTATTCTGGCTCTCACATCTGTAGTTAGGGACAAATTCCTGGGATTTGAAAAGCAGGTCGAGAGTCGTGCGATAGGTCATCCTTGCTTGTACGTAACTGTCATAGATGTGGAACCCAAGAGTGATGTTAGGTAAGATCTGGGAGTCCTCATTGATCTCCTTCACAGCAAAGGCCAAGGCAAGGACATGTTGATAAAATTTGGTGGTTACACTGCAAATGTTTTAAATACCCCAGTTGAAAAAGTAAGTTGACAATTCTCACCATTTCTGTATGAATAACAAACATTTATGACTGTATGACTGTAACCTTGTTCATGGTGTCCTTACGATTTAAATTGACTGTTTTCTAATATGATTTGATTGCTTATTTGTATCCTATGACTATCTTTAAGTGTTGTACCATATGATTCTTGATGAATGTATCTTTCCTTTTACTGTATGTACCAAGACAAATTCCTTGTGTGTCCAGTCACACTTGGCCAATAAAGAATTCTATTCTATTCTATTTCTTTCTCTGACAGTAGTAAAAAGATCATCACTATTCTAAAGTTCTTAATAATTTCTACAGAGGGTCCTTGGTGCTCTCTGAGCTTGTTGGCTTTCTTGCAGACATTTCATTATCCAAAATAGGTAATATCATCACTGCCTGGCACTGAGGGTGGATAATGAAAAGTCTACAATCTCAAAGAGCACCAAGGACACCTCATTTCAATCATGAGCTACAGATATTCTCCTTTATTGGTAATTTCTACTGAGTACACATTTACAATTTTACACAATATTTCCATCACTTGCAACAAATATATACTGCAACATATACAAGTAGTGACTTTTTTCAAAATACTATATTTTATACAAGATTTTCAGAACGTGTGATATGAATACAATAATCAGGTGTCACTCATTTAGTGTATGCATGTTTAGTGAGGAGAGATAATGCCAAACCCTTTTAAAGTTACCTTAACCTCAGTAGATGTTCAACAAGTTGAGCGAAAGTCTTTAAAAAATGTAAAGAAATATATTTCTTCTGTCAGAACCAGATGCATTTGAAAGACAGAGAAAGCAAAGATTTGTGCACAAACAGCTTTTACTCATATAAGGGATTTTCAAGATGGGCTAAGATGAGATAGGGAAGACAAATTCTTACATTGGTACATCGTAAGGTATTCTAGCAGGGTTTTCATCAAATTTAATTTCATAAAAGTGGTAGCCCATGTGAGTCACTATCCCACCAATGATGAAGTCTCCAGGCTGGTACCACTCATGGGGAACAAGGAAAGCATCACTTGGAGGGCAGCTCAGAGTAGCTACGTTATGCACTAAAAACATCAGGAGAAACATCTTGATGGTCTTGTTATTGTGGAAAGGTTTTGCCTTCCAGCCTACCCATAGGGAAGCATATATAATCCAATACTTCATCTAAAGATAGATCTAAGGATTATGTTTGAGAATACATCTAATGAGAAAATCTATCATTTTCTGTTTGAACATCCATGCGAGTACAATTTTTTATCTTGAGTATTGAACAGTTACTCTGGCAGAAGAGAACAGAGTGAGGAAACCTGTAGCAATGAATCTGACAGAGACATTTCTACCACTTGTATCAAACTCTCTTTGTAGCTAAACAGATACCTTCATGATTGTTGAATTTCAATAGCCTTCTGTGCAGCTTTGATGTTTTGGCCTATAGTAATTCCTCTAGGATATAATTATTTTGTTTTGATGAGCTGGTTCAGCTATTTTTTTTTTTAAATGAGCAGATGCCAAAAAAAGTAGTATAAGGGAGATTTGCAATAGAATATATAAAATAGAGCTTTTTTTTCAAGATACCACATTTATTTTCCACTAATTTTTCACAAAATAGAAAATGAACAAATCCGGAAGGTATCAATCATTTATTGTAAGCATGTTTTCTGGGGAGTAACAACACAGATCTTTTTAAAAAATTATCTTAAGCTCTATAAAACTCTTCAAAAACTCTTCTGCACATAATCATTCCCAACTGAGGAAGAACTGATTGATAAGATTTTAGAATACGCTAAAATGGACAGATTAACAAAAGAAATTAAGGAAAAAGAAGAGACAGACTATTATAGAATATGGAATAAATGGTATAATAGGATCAAGACTAACAATAAGGAACAATAAATATAAGGAGAGAAGATTAGAAATACAATATATATATATGTATGTATGTATGTATGTATGTATGTATGTATGTATGTATATGCATGTATGTTGGTCTTTGGTTATTCAGGTTTTCTCCCGGCACGAAGCCGAAAACACCAGCCTGAAGATGACAAATGAGACTTCGTCGAAACGTTGCCAAGACACCTCCAATTTTACGCAGGAGAAAACCCGAATAACTAAGGACCTACATACAAACACCCGCAAAAACCTCAGAAAACAAACATATATATATATATATATATATATATATATATATATATATATATATGTGTGTGTGTGTGTGTGTGTGTGTGTGTGTGTGTGTGTGTGTGTGTATGTGTATGTGTACATATGTATATATGTATATATATTGTATTTCTAATCTTCTCTCCTTTTTCTCTGTGCATGCCCAAGATGACGGACCTCCGAGTGGGCTAGCTGCTGAGGATGGCGAGGAAATGGAGAACTCTGAGGATGCTAGTAGCCGTTTTAATGATCTTGGGCCCCACGTTTGGCATGCCAAAGGTCTGGCGGCTTGAATGAGCCATCCCTTGCTGGGATTGGCTCGGGGATGGTAGAGCTACAGCAAGGAGATGAAATCGGAGCGCTGCAAGGAGGGCGGCTGGGGCGGCAGGCTCCATGATGACTCCACAGCCGCGGAGCCCCGAAGATCGGGCAATCTACCTAGAGGACCGACCGAAGGAGCTGAAGGAGTTTAGATGGTCGGGGGAGTCTGACTGAACTGGATGGAGAGCCAAGAGAGCTGGAGGAATCACCTACAGTGACCCAAACCTCCCTTTGATACTACGGCGGCCGGAAAGGAGATGGACTGCTGGGGTGAATGTTGGGAAGTGGATGGCGTTGAATCCGGCACCCAGAGGCCCGGAGGCCAGTAAGCCACATCAAACTATCATTTAGCCCAGGCTTAAGGATTGCGGTATATGACCCAGCGGTCAGCTGAGCCTGAAAACCCCCCTAAATGGACCTAGACCTGGGAAGAGCATGGAAGAATTTGCCCGGAGAAGATGGGTAGGACTGTAGGGGGTGAATTGGCCCGGAAAAACAATAGTGGTGGGGAGCGATAGAGGGGGATTGGCGAATTGCCATCTAGTCTCCCCTATGGATTCGCTCCCATCCTTATGAAATAGGCCTCTCCCCATCCCTGCCCGGACTCTCTATCAGGTCAGCCCACCTTTCCATCTTTATTGATTATGGGATTTTTCTATCACCCTCCTGGATTTATTTATTATATTTGATCTCTAGCTCCTTTTGCTGCTGGCTGTTTTACTCCTACCTCCCAAATCCCGCCTTTTGGCCTTGGCCTGGGAGAAGGGAGATTGCTGGTTGGAAGGAGAAGCTGAGAGTACAGGACAATGACTGCGGTTCCATCCACAGGGAAGGAATGTTGGCCTATGTTATCTTGCCGCTGTGAGTGAACGGCTGTGGCCACCCACCTGTACTGCTACTTGCCCTGGACGCCCCATAACTGTGAGAGAGTGATGGGGCCCAGCTTTTTCATGTCCAACTGTACTGTTTATCTCTCACCTCTATGACTCTCATTAACACCCAGAGTTCCATTTTTATTTCCTTCCCCACGGTATCTGAATGACTTATACCTCGGCAGATTTGCTTGCGCTGCGAGATGCCCCCTCTCGCGGCGATGGCCTTCCACCCTATCAAAGGCCTACCTTAAGGACGGGCTTTGGAGTCCCGAGAGATGGCATGTTTTAAAGCGGGGATTGAGGGGTTTTTTAATTAGGGTTTTTAATGATTTTTTAAAGGGAACCGGGAGGAAGACCAATGGGGTTGAGGGGGGTAAACCACTAAGGTCGGAGCCGAGCTTGGCACAGGGGAATGGTTTGGAGGGTGCAGGTCGAGGGATTGGGGAAGGGTTGGTGGGCTATCTGAAGGAGGAATTTACCATCAGCACGGTGAATGGGAGGGGCAGATATGGTGGGAGGAGGGGGCCACATCATGTGCTGGGGGAGCGCACTCGCTGTTTGAGAGCAATTGCGTGCCCCGGTCCCCAAGACTCCACTCAGATACTAGGTGGCTTAGATACTCAGGACCTGGGTCTCCGGCTGATGTTATGCAATGCCAGGTCTGTGGTTAATAAGGCCCCCTTGATCTTATACAGGAGAGGGGAGCGGACCTGGCAGCTATTACGGAGACTTGGTTGGGCCCGGAGGGAGGGGTCCCCCTGGTTGAGATGTGCCGACCGGACTTCAGAGTGCTCCATCAGCCGAGTGCCCAGGGGAGGGGAGGGGGGCTGGCGGTTATTATTAAAGAATGTCTTGGTCCGAGGGAGACCACTGTGCCACAGATTGCCGGATGTGAAACCCTCTTTGTGAGATAGGGTCATGGGGCTCAGATGGGCCTGCTGCTCACGTACCTGGCTCCCTGCCACGTGGCAACGGCCTGCCCGAGCTACTCGACATGAGAGCCACGGTGGCAGTTGATACACCCAGGCTTATGGTCATGGGTGATTTCAATCTGCCATCCGTTGGTGAGAGATGGCCCGGGAGTTCATGGCTTCCATGACGGCCATGGACCTGACCCAGTTAGTTCATGGCCCCACCCACAGGGGGGGTCACACTCTGGACTTGATTATTGTCTCTGGCCAGTGGTTGAGTGGCCTTGTTTATAGGGGATATAGACATGGAACCCTTGTCATGGTCTGACCACTTTAAACCCCTCCAATCCATACATGAAGCAGACTGACACCCACCATGAAGAGCTCGCACGGCCACAAACACGAAGCCAAACAACAACAACGCAGCTCACCAGCTCAAATCCCCCTGCAACTCAGACTAAGCTGAACACAACCAAGCCCCCACCCAAACAGAACACACCCCCAGCCAATCAGAGCACAACCAACCCCCCATCCAATCAGAGCACAGCCAAGCCCCTAACCAATCAGAACACACCTCCACCCAATCAGAACACAGCCAAGTTCCCACCCAATCAGCTCACACTCCCACTAGCAGTTAAAAGGAAGAGACAGCTGCGATCTCACATTGCTTCTGGAAGCACGAAGCCGAGAACACCAGCCTGAAGATGACGAATGAGACTTTGTCGAAACGTCGCCAAGACACTTGCAATTTTACGTGGGAGAAGACCCGAATAACCAAAGACCTACATACAAACACCCGCGAAAACCTGAGAATATATATATATATATATATATATATATATATATATAATGTATGGAGTGGAATAAATATGTATACAATATGAATGTAGAAATGTATAATAGTAAAGATATAACTAAAATATATAGATCTCTATAGGGGGAGGGGGGAAAAAGGAAAAGGTGGGGAAGAAGAAGGAGTAATTAATTAAGAAATAGAGGAAGAAGAATAAAGTAATATATGGAAGACCACTATGAAACAATGCTGAAAAAGGATAAGTTATTTATATGTTGTATGTTGTGTAAATGTCAAATATGTGTTTTAATAAAACTACAATTTTAATTAAAAAATGTCTTGCACATTCTATGATAAACATATTCATATATTCTAAAAAATGTTATTTCTTTTCCTACATCTAGAAACATTTGAAAGGCAGAGAAGTTATAGATTAGAAATAAAGCCTACATTTTTGCTCAAACACCTTTTACTCATATAAGAAATTTTGGTGGAATTGGCTGAGATTATATATATATATAAAAAAAAAAAAATTACAGTAGGATGTTGTGGAAATTGGGATTGTAGAAACACCCCGGAGCATAGAAGAGTCCAAAGGCAGATGCATGAATAAATGTGATAAATGTATTTATTCATATAACAAAACATATTAACTATATACAAAGGCTGTCTTAATATCCATTAGGATAGGGGGCACACAGCGTGTGTGACTACCCTTGTCAAAGGTCATGTCTCATGGAGAACAAACGTAGAAGAGAGCATTGTGGAAAGGTTAGAGGGGGTTTTATACTCAGTGTAAGCCCCTCCTCTCCACATAGGGGTGGGGGCACTTTCTGCCTCCACTAGTGTCTGTATGATACATGTGCCAATGGCTTGCAAATACTTGACAGTTCCCCTCCTTGCGAGCCAATGGCACGCAAACATACAAATGCAATGCACAACAGATTTTACCCTGTGAGACATAACTTTTTACACAGATCTTTGTGCCTATCTGCTGGTAGAGGTTTTGTGAAAATATCAGCTGTTTGATATTTGGTCTGACAATGTGATAAAGATATAAACCCCATCTCTACTAGTTGCCTAACATTTTGATAGCGGATATCAATATGTCTGGACCTTTTTCCCACCGCATAGGCTTTGGCAATGCCTATGGCCCCGGTGTTGTCTTCTATAATTTGGATGGGCGAAGTCGGTGATGTCCAGATGCTAGAAATTAAGGCATCAAACCATATCAGATCGTTCCCTGCCTCTGATAGGCATGTATATTCGGCCTCAGCGGTGGAGCACGAAACAAATTTCTGTTGCCCCACATGCCAATGGATGGGTGCCTCATTTAATAGTACCAAGAAGCCTGAAGTACTCCTACGTGTTTTGGTATCTCCGGCTCAGTCCGCATCTGCGAAGCATTTTAATTGGGCCTTGTCTCTATTCTCAGGTTCCAAGCGAAGCACGTAATCTGCTGTGGTCTTGAGATACCTTAATAGCTTTTTAATGGCCAACCAGTGGAACTGGGTAGGATGTTCCACTTGTCTAGATAGCAGGTTTATGGCCAGGGCAATATTTGGACCGCTCCAGTTACTTATATATAGTAATGAGCCAATCACTGACCTAAATAGAGTATTATTTTGGAACTTTGGGCTATCCTTGTGTGCCAATCCATAATAGTCGGTCTGCATTGGGATAGCCGTTGGCTTGCTATCTTCCATTTTACATTTCACCAAGATAACGCCAGTTGCGCCCCTTTCTGGATCGGGACTCCTTGTGCACAGTCACTCATGCCTTGGTTACGTCACGCCTGGACTACTGTAACGCTCTCTACATGGGGCTCCCCCTGAGGAGCACCCGGAGGCTCCAGCTGGTGCAGAATGCGGCCGCGCGGGTGATTATGGGAGTGACGTGGCGCTCCCACATAACACCTCTCCTGCGCGAGCTTCATTGGCTCCCGGTGGTCTTCCGGGTGCGCTTTAAGGTGTTGGTTCTCATCTTTAAAGCGCTCCATGGCTTAGGGCCAGGGTATTTGCGAGACCGCCTGCTGCTACCGATAAACTCCCACCGGCCAATATGCTCTCACAGAGAGGGCCTCCTTGGGGTGCCGTCGGTCAGGCAATGTCAGCTGGCGACCCCCAGGGGGCGAGCCTTCTCTGTGGGGGCACCCGCCCTGTGGAATGAGCTGCCTCCCGGAATACGATTGATCCCGGACCTCCGGACCTTCCATAAAGCCCTGAAGACGTTTTTATTTCATCAAGCTGGCCTAGCCTAAATGGTTTTTAACTGGGATTTTAAATTTTATGGATTTGGGGTTTTAAATTGGGTAGCCAATTATTTATTTTTTTTAATTATCTTAACTTTTGTATTTGTATGTTTTTTAATTTTGGCTGTTCACCGCCCTGAATCCCTTCTGGGAGAAGGGCGGTATACAAATTAAATTAATAAAAATAAAATAAATAAATAAAGAGTTCCTCTATCTTTTCCCTTTGGGAGAGAGCAAAACCTTTTGGTGTAGTGATGATTTGTATGCCTAGGTACTTGTCCACATATCCTAAAGACTTTAGAGTGAACTTTTTTTGTAGGGTCCTGGCAAATATAATACATCCCCCCTTGTCAGACCCTATATATAAAAGGTCATCGACATACACTAGGACTTTCACCAGCCCCCCTTTGGTATCCCTTGTGAAGGTACATTTATCAGCTAGAGTTGGATGGAAACCCAGTGATTTGAGAGTTTTAGTCAGGCATTTGTACCACAGTCTGCCTGATTGTTTGAGGCTATACAAACTTTCTTCAGAAGCCAGGTGTGGCCTTCCTGCCGTTGAAATCCGGGGGCACCTCTGACGTAAATTTCTTGTTTTAGATGTGCGTGTAAATAAGCAGTTTGCACATCAAATTGAAAAATGTGTTCCCCATGTGCTGCTGCAGTGACCAAAGCAGCCCTCACACTTTCCGCTCTCACGGTGGGGGAGTATGTTTCATCAAAGTCCTGCAAGTAGCGTTGTGCGTAGCCTTGTGCTACTATCTGGGCCTTATAGAGGAGTTTGTTGTTGGGCATTGGCTTGATCTTGTAGACCCAACGGGTGCCAATTGCTTTCCTCTTTTTGGGGACTTCCATAGGGATGAAGACTTTCAATTTTTTGAGACTGTCCATTTCCCGCTCCATTGCCACCCTCCACCTGCGCTGTTCTTCCTCGGGAAGCTGGAGGACATCTGAGTACGTTTTAGGGGCCATGGTAACACTGTTGACTGAGGCAACACAGCCAATGTCCAACCTTTTGGGTGGCACCCCTTTATTGGAGTGTTTTGACTATCTGGGAAATTGCCACTCACCATCATCATTGTCATCCAGAGCATCGGTGTCAGAAATGGAGCTGCCGGAGGTATCTTTCCAATCAAAATGGGGTGGGCCTCTGTCCCAGGTGCTGCGAAGATATGGTTGTTTAGGTGAGGCAGGAGGTGTGAAGTCATCCAGGGATTCCTTGTCTGAATCGTCAGAGTCAGGAAGGGATTCATCACCATCTGGATCTTCGCTGGTCAGTTGTTTGGAGTTTGTTGGTTCATCCTCTTCAGGTGGTGCTGCTTGTTCAGTGTCGCTTCTAATAGGGGAATAACCGGGTTCATTGGAATGAATTTTTGACCAATTTGACCCCTCCTCAAAGAAAGCTGATCTAGAGACAATGACAAGGTTATTTTTGTCTACAAACCTAGAGGCCTTGCTGCTGGTTGCATAACCTATAAATCTGAGCCTCCTTGATGCCTTGCCCCCCTTTCTTCTGAGGTGCTTGGGAATATGGACCCAGGCATAGGAACCAAAAATTCTCAGGTGTGAGAGGCTAGGTTTCCTTCCATGGACCAGGAAGTATGGGGTTTGGTTAATGGCACTACTCCACGTCCTGTTGACTAGATAAATAGCCATTTTGACCGCTTCTGCCCAAAAAACTTGGCTCATGTCAGCATCTGCAAGTAGGCAGTTCATGACATTCTGCAGTATGCTGTTTCTCCTTTCTACAATGCCATTCTCGGACGGAGTTCGAGGGGATGATTTAAAATGGAGGATACCTCTCTCCTTCATCCACTTTTCAAAAGTCTTGGATGTAAACTCAGTCCCCCTATCACTCTGCACCTGGGCGATGCACACCTTGTGTTGCGTTTGGATCTGGTTGTAAAGATATTTGAAGTTGGTAAAGACTTCAGTTTTGTCCTTTAAAATAAATACATGGCCATAACGAGAGTAATCATCTACTACTGTTAAAAAATAACGCCCCCTACCAAGGGAGGGTCTAAAAGGACCAACCAAATCCATGTGTACCAGCTGATAAGGATACCTTGCACGACGGGAAGAGACCTTAGGTATAGCAGCAGTTTTAGATTTTGCTGCCTTACAGATGGCACATTCCAAATAGGTATTACAATTCTTTATCTTAAGCCCATCAGAAAAATCTTGCATTTTCTTAATAACCGGGAAGCTGGCATGGCCGAGCCTGCGGTGTAATATATGAGCACAATCCAAATGTAAAGGTTTACCCATGCATACTTTGTCAACCTTATGTATCTTACCATTACAAGCCTTGGTCTGTTCAGTAATAAGAGTAGGCACTGGATTAATGGTCACCTTAGAGTTCCTCAGGGTTGGCTGAGGAGTTGTGACCTTAATGGGCTCAGCCTTAATGGCTTTGGATGTCCTAGGAGCTGGTTTAAAAGCTTCATTGGTTTTAGGTCCAGGGTCCTTGAGTTTGGACAACCTGGGGGCTGGCACAGAAGCTTTCTGTTCTATCTGGGCGTTAGCTCCCTGAGCCCTCTTGTTAGGTTTCTTGTGCCTTTTGACCTTTGCTTTTGGGGAAAAATAAGGCAAATTGTTGATTTTTACAATATCGCCAACAACACCCCCACTTTCGAAAACATAACCTCCACCCTTCTCAAAAACCAGTTTTACATTTTTATCCTCAGTCAATTTTAAGATGCTTAAAAGGTTGTTCTTGATTGAGGGAACATACAGTGCCCCTGTGACATCTCTTATACCAGGCACATTGATCACGCCTTCCCCAGTTACCTCTGCCTTGTCCCCAGTGGCAACCTTTACTGAGGACTTGAGTGGGTGTAAAACCTTAAATCGTTGCTTCGTGTTGGCTATATGCATTGATGCACCTGAATCAAGAAGCCACAGCCCCTCAGCATCCTTTACATGGGAGGTGTAATTGTCACTAGTGACACTACAGAATTGGTATCCTTTAGGACCACCTCCCCCTCTTCCACGGCCTCTTTTATTTTTATTGTGCTTAAGTCCAGTCGTGTTGGCCCTAGAGCAAGGGCACTCCCTTTTAAAGTGACCTTGTATGCCACAGTCAAAGCAGGTGGGAAGGATATTAATCCTTTCACTTGTGTCCGGGCGCCTCCTCTGAGGCCTAGGCCTGTGATATGCCTCCTTCATTTCTTGTTGTTCCTCATCTCTGCGCCTTAAATCTTCCTCAATAAAGTGGCCAGAAAAGTATTCTATATTTCTTTGTTCCCTAGAAACCCCTTCTAGAGAAATAATAAAGTGATTCCAGGATTTGTCTAGGGAGTTCAACATCACACTAATTAACGTGGATTCAGAAACAGGCTCCCCCCTCTGTATAAGCTCATCCCTCATGGCTTTAAGCGTTGCCAAATGTTCCCCCATTTTGACACCAGGTTTGAATTTATAGTTGTGGAAAATTCTTGACAATCTGCTGGTTGCAGCCATATTGTCACTATGGAACAAATTATATAGGGCAGTCCAAACTTCCTGAGCTGTGAGGCCGTCTGAAAGACTGGCATACAGAGCTGTGTCTATAGAACTTAACAGGGTTGTGTAAGCTCTTTTATGCAGGAATTCAATTTCAGGGCTCCAAGGTAAAGGGGGTGGTCTTTTGATCATGTCCAGAGTATTTTCTCTAAAGAGAATTATCTGAATCTCTTTACAACATTTTTTAAAATTCTGACCACTTAAATGTAATTTTTCAAAATTATTTGGCAAAGTTACAAAATTAGTGCCATTAAACTGCATGGGGAGTTGTTCAAATGGCTGAAAAGAGCCTGTTGTGAATGGCATTGGGATCCCTAAGCCTGGGATCAATTGCTTAGGTCTGGTTCCTTTTTGTAGTCCTTCTGTAGTTTGAAGCAACTGGGCACGTGCAGGAAATGGAGCATGCTCCAAAGCCTTTTCTTGTTGGAGCTCCAATCTCCCTCTCTGAGCTCTGAAGTCAGGTCTGGCTGGAGCTTCAGCATAGGCCCAAACATCGGCTGTGTGGCGGGGAAGCCTTGGAGGAGTGGGAAGAAGGCCTGGAGATCTTTCTGGAGACTGGAGGCCCATCAGATGAGGTCCATGGGCTGGATAGGCCTGGAAATGTCTCTGGATCTCCTCTTCTCCATCAGAGGAGCAGGATTGCAGCTCCGGATCATCACAGCAGGACCGGAAAGGTGCGGAGGCCTCAGCCTGGGCCTCCATGGAGCATTCAGTGAATGGTGAGCGCCTCTGCAGTGGGGGGTGGGAGGCTGCAGGTCCATCTGGGTTCCTCCGGGGGTGGGAGGTTGGATTTGGGACCCTCCTTAAGTGGGCAGCTGCTTCTGGGACCTCGGGGCGGCCGGTGGGTGGTTGCTCCATAAGTTCCAGGGCAGCGACCAGGGCCTCTATGGCCTCTTTGATGTTTGCCTTGGCAGGTGGGGCCTGGCAAGGGGCTTGTGGGTTCAGAGTGGTCCTCTGGGCCACTGGAATGCTGAACTGACTGGCTGGTGTTATAGGCCTGGGCTGTGGAGCTGGGGATGGCCTGGCTCGTGGTTCTGGCAAAGTGCCCAGGGGAGCAGCCATCTTGGAGGAAGTTGCCTCTGGAAGTGGCCTGGTGGCCATTTTGTTTGGCGGGAAACTGGGTGGGGGGGAGTCTCTCTGGCGGCAGGCGCCATCTTGGAGAGATCAGGCAGTGGAGTCCTTACCGGGATGGCAGGCATCTCTGGTTCTGCCTCCTCAGGCCTCTTTCTGGCTGCTGCCCTTGTCTTCAGGAGGGAGACGAGCGCTGCTCGGCACTCCTCTTCTGACATCTCAGCCACTTGCCTGTCCAGGCTTTCATCTGGTCCTTCTGCCCCCTCTTCGTCAGTGCTGAAGAAGCCTTCTCCAACATTGCCTGGCTCGGCCCCTGGGATTTCTTGCTGCATCTGGGTGGCCTCTGGCTGCCAGGGTGTAGCTGGATGGAAACCCCCTTCGATGTTTTCCATCATTGATTCAGACTGGGACTGTTGTGAAGTTCTCCTCCGTTGAAGGCCTCTGGTCACAACAGGGGAGCTTCTCTCACAGGTTATTTTGGAGGGCATCTCGCCTTTTCAACAGCTCCTGGAGTGGAGTTCTGCTACCATTCCCTCTGCTACCATTCTGTGGAAATTGGGATCGTAGAAACACCCGAGAGCATAGAAGAGTCCAAAGGCAGATGCATGAATAAATGTGATAAATGTATTTATTCATATAACAAAACATATTAATTATATACAAAGGCTGTCTTAATATCCATTAGGATAGGGGGCACACAGCGTGTGTGACTACCCTTATCAAAGATCATGTCTCATGGAGAACAAACGTAGAAGAGAGCATTGTGGAAAGGTTAGAGGGGGTTTTATACTCAGTGTAAGCCCCTCCTCTCCACATAGGGGTGGGGGCACTTTCTGCCTCCACTAGTGTCTGTATGATACATGTGCCAATGGCTTGCAAATACTTGACAGATGTCTTCTTGGGTGACAATTTGCTTCTGGGTACATTTCAAGATGATAGTTATCACCTTTAAACCTTACATGGCGGGGACCAGGTTATTTGAAGAAATGTCTCTTCCTGATCCCATCCATGTGATCCGGTAGAGCAGAGAGGCAGGGAGTGTTGTGCATCCTGTCTCTTAAGTAAGGACATCTGGTGGGACCCAGAAGAAGTGTCTTCCTTGTGATGGCTTCTTCCCTCTGGAACATCATCTGCATGGAGATAAGATTAGCTCCCACTTTGACATTCTTTTGCAAAACCCCAAGCACCCAGTTTTGCCAATAGGCCCATGGAACTCAGAGTGGTTCAACTGACTGATTGCTATCTCTAGGGGTGTATTTTTAGTGTTTGTATATTGGGTTTTTGTTTTTATTTTTTTAAGCAGCTGGGAGACATGACAGTGAATAGGTGGCCTTATAAATTCTCTTAAATAATTAAACTCCTTACAATGGTATGTCATAAGTTTTTATTCAAGGATGTTCTTTGAATTTCAGTTTATAAAAGTGGTAAACTATATGGGATATTGTGCCATCAATGATGAGAAGAGAGTAAGTATCACTTGCAGAGAAGCTCAGAATAACTAGTTTCTATCTGAATTATGGTTGCACTTTCATTACCACTTGGGTGACATGTCTTGCCCATATTTATCATCCATCCATCCATCCATCCATCCATCTGCCTGCCCACCTACCTACCTACCTACCTACCTACCTACCTACTACTATGTGTCCCAAAAATAAGACCCTATCTGAAAATTAGCCCTAGCCTGATTTATCGGGGTGACCTACAGTATATTCACAGATAGTGAATTGGTGGCCATATAAATTCTCTTAAATAAATAAATAAATAAACTCCTTACAATGGTATGTCATAAGTTTTATTCAAGGACATTCTTTGAATTTCAATTTATAAAACTGGTAAACTATGTGGGATATTGTGCCAGCGATGATGAGAACAGGAGAAGCATCACCTGTACAGAGAAGTACAGAGTAACTAGTTTCTATCTGAATTTCTTTCATTATTACTTGGCTGACATGCCTTGCCCATATCTGTCTGTCAGTCAGTCAGTCAGTCAGTCAGTCAGTCAGTCAGTCAGTCAGTCTCCCTACCTGCCTGCCTGACTGACTGCCTGCTTGCCTATCTATCTATCTATCTATCTATCTATCTATCTATCTATCTATCTATCTATCTATCTATCTATCATCTATCTATCTACCTACCTACATGTCTACCTACATGTCTACCTGCATAACTCTATGCCTATCTATCCTCTCCATCTAGTGAACACTCAAAATATTCCTCAACATTTCTTCATTTTTGTAGTCCTGACCTCTGTCAGAGAGGGGTGTCCACTTTTTCTAGGATTTGAGCTGAATTTCAGCTGACTTTCTTGAAAAATGCCAGACTTCTTATTGTAAATTAATTCACGTCACTCTTTCTCATGATCATCGATCAGCATACATTTTGATGAGATAGAAGGAAGAATACATTTCATTTCATTTCATTTTACTAATTTCCCCCTATTATTGATATCTGATAACAGGTTGCTGTGGAAATAGATTCATGGGTAGAGAGTGAATGGTTATGACCCAATGTGAAGCCCTTTTTCTAAATACATGTAAATGTACAGAATTAACAAACTCAATAAATTTGACTTTTCAAAGAACCCTAACAATAGACTAGAATATAGCTGGAAGAGACCTTGGCGGTCTTCTACTTCGGACCCCTGCTCAAGCAGGAGAACCTACATCATTTCAGACAAGTGACTGTCTAGTGTCTTCTTAACAACCTCCAGAATGGTCCTCACTGTTAGGCAGTTTCTTCTTAATTCCAGGTTGCTTCTCTCTTTGACTACTTTCCAACCATTGTTTATTATCTTGCCCTCTGGTGCTTTGGTGAATAATTTGACCCCCTCTTCTTTGTGGCAGTCCCTAAACTGGCACTAATACTTTACGTAATCTTGATTCTATGCCTCTGTTTATACAACCCAGGATTGTATAGTATTAGCTTTTTTGGCTGCTGCTGCACACTGCTGGCTCACATTCAAGTAGGACTGAAAGGTCCCTCTCACAGTTACTGTTTTTGAGCCCGGTCTTGCCTAGTCATTGCTTATACCTTTCATTTTTCCTGCCTAAATGTAAAGCTTTGCTTTTCTCCACATTAAAACTTGTTTTATTGGATACCACCCATTATTCAAGTTTGCCAAGATCTTTTTGGCTCTTGAGTTTGTCTTCTGGGGTGTTGTCCAAAACTGACATTATATAATATTGTGTTAAATACATATTCATAAAATGATAATGAGCTTGTTACTAAATTTATTTAGTGTTTTATGAATTGAAAGTAGAAAAACCATAAAAATGTCACTGCAGTCATAGGACATCTCTCTCTCCCTCCCTCCTCCCCCCCACCATTTCTCTCCATACCTACCTTGTAAGCCTTCCCTCTATCAGATAGAAGTTGACTCCCCCCACCATGATTACACTGTAAGGTTCTGGCTCGCTCCAGTAAAGAAAACAATTCAAACAGGCTTGGTGTGATGAATTTTTATATAGCGCTCCGGCACACTCCGACAAACACCCGTGAAGATGAAAACATTGTCAGCTCTGGTTGCTCTGTGCTCCCCACCACCGTTTTAAAGGTTCCCACTTCCCTTCTCAGCTCCACCCCACGGCCCCGCCCTCCAGCCACCCCCTGCTCGCAGCCTCCTCATGTCAGTCAGCAATGGTGGTTTGCCATCTCCAATGTCCTATGGCCTCGTCAGCAATGTCATTTGCATATTGCACCGAACGTCAGCTGGTCGCCTCCCAACAATGAATCAGCAGAAGACATGGCGGCATTCTGTTCCCTTTCGTCATGGGTCTGAGGCATTTCACAGCCTAGCGAAATGGTATTGGGGCTTCAGGGAAGCCATCTGTGGCTGGACTGCAGCTACTACATCGGCATCGTGCTCTGGGTGGCTTTTCATGTGGCTGGTTCTCTCCCACCCCAAATGGCAGCCCGGCAGGTCAGAGCTGAAATACACTGAATTTCAACTTTGCTTGTATTGAAAAATGCCTTCTAATTCCAAATGAATTGAAATCACTCTTTATTATGTTTTTTTTGAATAAACAATGAGACAGAAGAAAAAAATACATTTAATTCCATTCCACCAAATTTCCCATATTGTTGAAATCTGTTAGCAGCTTGCTATGGAAATTGATTTTTGGACAGTGAATAATTATGATCCAGCATGGAAGTCTTTTGGTTAAACACAGTTAAATATATGGGATTTACAAACTCAATAAACTTTCATTCCAAAGAAGCCTAAAGAATCCAAAACTGATATCCTATAATACTATGTAAAATATACATTCATAAACTGGTAATTAGCTTTTTGCTATATTTACATAGCATTTTATGAATTGAATTTATAAAAGCCATGAGAATGTATTTTCATATGGCCAACCATAATAAAATTTCATAATCATAAATATCCTATATCAATCCTTCCTTAACAGAAATAAAAATGTCAATGTTGTTAAAATTGTATATTCATTTCCTATAGACAACAATCTTCCTATTCCTTTTTTGAACAATTCAGAAAGATCACATGGGGTACTAGTTCCGCTTTATGAGTTGCTCCCTGTGGTTTAGGTCTGACCGGAGAACAATGATGTAGCACTTTGGCAAGAATATGCATCCTAGTAATGCAGCGCTGGAGGCCAAGATGGAGAAGACCTCCACAGCTACCATGGCTTTCCCTTTGGTGCTCAGATAGGCTGGAAAGAAGGAGATCCACACACTGCAAAAGGCCAACATGCTGAAGGTGATGAACTTGGCTTCATTAAAGCTGTCAGGTAATTTACGGACAAGGAAAGCCACAATAAAGCTGGCAATGGCCAAGACACCCATGTAGCCCAAGACACAGTAGAAGAAGAAAGCTGACCCCTCATTGCATTGTAAAATCATTTTTTTTTATCGCTGAATGCATGTCCAGTTCAGGGAATGGGGGAGATGTTGACAACCAAAGAGTACAAATACATACTTGGAAGAGAGAGCAGGAAAGGACAATAGAAAAGGCCAATCTCTTCCCCACCCATCTCCTCATCCGAGATCCTGGTTTCGTGGCCATGAAAGCGACAACTACTGTGATGGTTTTGGCCAGCACACTAGAAATGGCCACTGTGAAAGTGAAGCCAAAAGCTGATTGTCGGGCAAGGCAGGTTACTTTGCCAGGTTGACTAAGGAAGAATAAAGAGGAGAGAAAACAGAGCTGAAGAGAGACAAGCAGGGTGTAGGTGAGGAACCTGTTGTTGGCTTTGACAATGGGAGTATCCCTGTACTTAATAAAAGTTCCAATTATCCAAGATGTCAGGGAGAAGAAACCAAGACCTGCTGAAGCTAAACCGATTCCTAAGGTTTCTTCAAAGGTTAGAAATACCATTGGTTTCAGGATACAGCCTTTCTTTTCTTTATTTGGATAATGATCTTCTGAACATTCAAAACAGTCATCCATTTCTGGAAGCAAAATCAAGGAATTTGTCATTTAAGTATTCCAAATTATTAGAAATCCCTTTATTAATTTTTTGCATCCCAAACAACTATATTAAACTCTAATGAAAAATAGTAGAATGCATAACCTACCATTTTGATCTGAAATCTTCCCTTCTGGGCATGGAACACAGTCATAGCAGCAGAACTGATTTCCCTCGATCCCCTTCTTCCAGGATCCAGGGAAACAAGGGTCATTGCATCGGGAAAATGGAAGAACCTGGTGATAAGCATAGAAAGTTTTGAAATTGAAGATATTTAAAAGAGTTTGTAATTGTTTTTTATTTCCCAAAAAATATACTGAATTTTTCAACTTCATCAACTTAAAAAAAATGTCAAAATTGCAATGATATAGGAAAAGTCTTGTTTGAACAGTAGGGTGTGTAAATAATTGGACATAGTAACAATGTCATGGAAAAGTAGCCACCATCATGATTTAAATTTCAAATCCAAACCCAAAAATGCAAACATGCCTTTTACATTCTATTATTGTATTGTCGATTTGAGGAATGCCTGATCATCAGCAAGATTTGAAAAGAATATCCCATTGTTTATTGGAAAAAAAGAAAAAATAGAAATCAGATTTCTTTTTTAAAAAATAATTTTTATTAAACACTTTTTAAAACAAACAAACAAACAACACCAGATATTTTTTATTTACATCTTTACATCTTTACATCTTCTTTTCAACATCTTTGCATCAGTAATCTATATTTATACATTTTCTCTTTCTTATCTTAATGTATCTTATATACATATATTTCTAGTATATCATATATATATATGTATGTATATGTATATTTGCTTAATCTAGATATTTTATTTACATTTAACATTAACAGGTACATAGATTCCTTTCCACAATTTATATCTTCCCATTTATTTCCATATTCCTCCATCTAATTTAACCATTGTTTAGTTTTCTTTTGTCCCTTTTTTCCTCCTCCAACCATTTATACCATTTCTCCCAGAATAAGTAGTATTCTGTTTCATCTTTTTCTTGTATTTCCTTTGTGAGCTTATCCATTTCCGCACACTCCATAATTTTTCTAATCACCATTATCACGCTTATCCCAAAACAGAAATCAGGTTTCTAAACAGCCTACTTTCAATATGGCATCATAATGTATTAAGGTTAGCTACTTCAATAATTCAATACCTGATTAAAAGTTGGGTGCCAGACAATCCCATCTTCATCGATGAATAATTCCTTCCCTTTTGGAGCCTGGAGATCCATCTTTCCAATTCTAACTCTCTGAAAGGATCTGTTTGGAAAAGTGATCAAGTTGGTGATGTCGAATCCACCTGCTGCTTCCCCTTTCTCATTCAGGAACACTCTCTCCCCAGCTGAATTGTTAAAAGCAATGCCGTGAAGAAATGAATGGAGCTACTTGAAAAAGAATGAAAGAGAAAGAGAGTTGAATATAGAGTAGTAGCGAGGAGAGCACCATATTCAAGTTTCACTGACTGCTTTTTCCCATTCCTATAACAATTATTAAATGTGTACACTTAGAAATTTAAGAATTAATATTTCATAGAAATGTACAGTACATATCCAGTATCACATGCAGAGAAGTACAGAGTAACTAGTTTCTATCTGAATTAGGGTTGCACTTTCATTATTACTTGGGTGACATGCCTTGTCTCTCTCTCTCACTCTCTGTCTATCATCTATATGTCTGTCTGTCTGGTCTGTCTGTCTGTCTGTCTGTCTGTCTGTCTATCATCTCTCTCTCTCTCTCTCTCTCTCTCTCTCTCTCTCTCTCTCTCTCTCTCTCTCTCTCTCTCTCATCTATCTATATATCAATCCACCCACCTATCTATCTATCTATCTATCTATCTATCTATCTATCTATCTATCTATCTATCTATCTCCTACCTACTCTCTCTCTCTCTCTCATCTATCTATCCATCCATCCATCCATCCATCCATCCATCCATCCATCCACCTACCTACATGTCTACCTACATAACTCAATGCTATCTATCCTCTCCTTCTAGTGAACACTCAAAATGTTCCTCAAACCTTCTTCATCTCTGTAGTCCTGTCCTCTATCAGAGAGGGGTTTACATTTTTTCTAGTATTTGAGCTGAATTTCAGCTGACTTTCTCGGAAAATGCCAGACTTTTTATTTTAAATTAATTCAAATTACTCTTTCTAATGATCAGCATACACTTTGAGTAAAGCATGAAACAGAAGGCAGGATACATTTCATTTATTTCACTAAATTTCCCCTATTATTAATATCTGATAACAGGTTGCTCGGGAAATAGATTTATGGGTAGAGGGTGAATGGTTATGACTCAATATAAAACCCTTTTTTCTAAATACATGCAAATATACAAGATTAAAAATGGAATAAATTTGACTTTTCAAAGGACCCCAACAAGTCCAAAACTGACATCATATAATATTGTGTTCAATACCTACTCATAAAATGATAATTAACCTTTCATTCAATTTATGTAGTGTTTTATGAATTGAAAGTAGAAAAAATATAAAAATATCTCTGCATACATTGGACATCTCCCTCCCTCACCCCCTCCTTCTCTCCATACCTACTTACATACCTATATGGTTATCTATCATCTCCATCTAGGACAGGAGTGCCAAACTCAAGGCGTCCGGCCCACAGGGTGCTTTGATTTGGCCCACGGGGCCATCCTGGAACCCACAAAGAACTGGTCTGCGGTGCTTCTTCCAGCAAAATATGGAGGCCAGGGGTTCCTGACACATGTTTTTGGCCTGGATGGCCTCCTGCAGCCCTCTGCCAGAAAAAACAGTGCTCCCAACATGAGTGATGTTGAGCTGACCATGTCAACCAGGCACCCCAAGGTCAAACACAACCTTGATGCGGCCCTCAATGAAATCGGGATTGACGCCCCTGATCTAGGGGAGAACTCACATCAGAGACAAGTGTACATTTTTTTCTAGGATTTGCCCTGTATTTCACCTTTGCTTTTATAAAAAAATGCCTTCTAATTCCATACTGATTGAAATCACTCTTTATTATGGTCTTTGTTCAGTACAACTTTGAATAAAGGATGAGACAGAGGAAAAATACATTCATTTCCATTTCACCGAATTTCCTGTATTATTGAAATCTGTTAACAGGTTGCAATGAAAATAGATTTATGGATAGAGTGAATGGTTATGACCCAGCATATCACTCTGCTAAAAAACTAATTCCCACAACACTGTCAAACTCTTTACTAAGATTGTATTACTGTTATTCTTCTCATCCTTCCTATTATGTATCTCCTCCCACTTATGATTATAACCATGTTGCTTGTATCTTTACAATTTATATTATTTTATTTGTTTCCTAGTATGATTTGATTGCTTATTAGTAACCTACGACTATCACTAAGTGCTGTATTTTATGATTCTTGATGAATGTATTTTTTAAATGTATTTTTTTCTTTTTATGTACACTGAGAGCATATACACCAAAGACAAATTCATCCAATCACACTTGGCCAATAAATAATTCTACTCTATTCCTTTATATTCTATTCTAAATGTATGGGATTTACAAACTCAATAAATTTTCATTTCAAAGAAGCATAAAAAAACCAAAACTGATATCCTATAAGGTAAAGGTAAAGGTTCCCCTCGCACATATGTGGTATTGATTCCTGATTCTAGGGGATGCTCATCTCTGTTTCAAAGCCAAAGAGCCAGCGCTGTCTGAAGACGTCCCCGTGGTCATGTGGCCGGCATGACTAAACACCAAAGGTGCATGGAACACTGTTACCTTCCCATCAAAGGTGGTCCCTATTTTTCTACTTGCATTTTTACTGGCTTTCAAACTGCTAGGTTGGCAGAAGCTGGGACATGTAACGTGAGCTCACCCCATTACGCGGCATTAGGGATTCAAACCACTGAACTGCCGACTTTTTGATTGACAAGCTCAGCGTTGTAGCCACTGAGCCACTGCATCCCTTCAGATATCCTATAATACTTTGTTAAATATATATTCATAAAATGGTCATTACCTTTAAACTATATTTATATAGTGTTCTATAAATTGAAAGTATAAAAGTCATGAAAATGTATCTCCAAACATTGAACCTTGTTTGAGTCAATATCTGAACTATATTAACAGGAACCAGAAACCTAGATTATCAAAATCACATTCAACAGGAGTTTTGAAATGGGGAAAGGATTAGGTTAAAGAATCTTGGAAAATGATGGAAATGAAGCAACATGAGAACTTACTTTGGAATGGCCAAACATAATAAAACATAATAATCAGAAATCTCCTATATAAATCATTACTTAACAGAAATAAAAATGTCTATGCTTCTAAAATTGTATATAATTTTCCTGTAGGCACAGTCTTTCTATTCCTTTTTTGAAAAGTTTTGCTAAGTCAGAAAGATCACATGGGGTATTAATTTCTCTTTATTAGTTGCTCCCTGTGGTTTAGCTCAGGCCGTACAAAAATGATGTAGCACTTTGGCAAGAATATGCATCCCAGTAGTGCAGCCCCAGAGGACAAGATGGAGAAGATCTCCACAGCTACCATGGCTTTTCCTTTTGTGCTCAGATAGGCTGGAAAGAAGGAGATCCACACACTGCAAAAGGCCAACATGCTGAAGGTGATGAACTTGGCTTCATTAAAGCTGTCGGGTAATTTACGGGCAAGGAAAGCCACAATAAAGCTGGCAATGGCCAAGATACCCATATAGCCCAAGACACAGTAGAAGAAGAAAACTGACCCCTCATTGCACTGTAAAATCATTTCTTGGAGCTCTGAATGCATGTCCAACTCAGGGAATGGGGGAGATGTTGACAACCAAAGAATACAAATGCATACTTGTAAGAGAAAGCATGAGAGGACAATAGAAAAGGCCAATCTTTTCCCCACCCATCTCCTCATCTGAGATCCGGGTTTTGTGGCCATGAAAGCAACAACAACAGTGATGGTTTTAGCCAGTACACTTGAAATGGCCACAGAGAAAGTGACACCAAACATTGATTGTCGGAGAAGGCAGGTCACTTTGCCGGGTTGGCTGAGGAAGAGTAAAGAGGAGAGAAAACAGAGCTGAAGAGAGACAAGCAGCATGTAGGTGAGGATCCTGTTGTTGGCTTTGACAATAGGAGTATCCCTGTACTTAACAAATGTTCCAAGCACCCAAGATGTCAGGAAGAAGAAACCAAGAGCTGCGGAAGCTAAACCAATTCCTAAGGTTTCTTTAAAATTTAGAAAGACCAGCAGTTTCAGGATACAGCCTTTCTTTTCTTTATTTGGATAATGATCTTCTGAACATTCAAAACAGTCATCCATTTCTGGAAGCAAAATCAAGGAATTTGTCAGCTAGGTACTTCAAATTATTAGAAATCCCTTTATTAATTTTTTGCATCCCAAACAACTATATTAAACTATAATGAAAAATGGTAGAATGCATAACCTACCATTTTGATCTGAAATCTTCCCTTCTGGGCATTGAGTACAGTCATAGCAGCAGAACTGATTTCCCTCGATCCCCTTCTTCCAGGATCCAGGGAAACAAGGATCATTGCATCGAGAAAGTGGAGGAACCTGGTGATAAGCATAAAAGGTTTTGAAATTGGAGATATTTAAATCACATTGTTCAATTTTTCAACTTCATCAACTTAAAAAGATGTGGAAATTGCAATGATGTAGGAAAGGTCCTTTTTGAAGGGCAGGGCATGTAAATAATTACACATAGTGGCAATCTCATGCAAAAGTTACCAGTCTAGTCATGCCTCATTCAAATTCAAACCAAAAATGCAAACATGCCTTTTACATTGTAATATCATATTGTCAATTTGAGAATGCCTGATCATCAACAAGATTTGAAAAGAATATGGCATTGTTTATTTTTTTAAAAAAAAAACCAACAGAAATTAGTTTTCTAAACAGACTATGTTCAATATGCCATCATAATGTATTAATCTTAGCTGCTTCAATAATTCAATACCTGATTAAAAGTTGGGTGCCAGACAATCCCATCTTCATTAATGAATAATTCTTTTCCTTTTGGAGCCTGGAGATCCATCTTTCCAATTCTAACTCTCTGAAAGGATCTGTTTGGAAAAGTGATCAAGTTGGTGATGTCAAATCCACCTGTTGCTTCCCCTTTCTCATTCAGGAGCACTCTCTCCCCAGCTGAATTGTTAAAAGAAATTCCTTGAAGAAATGAATGGAGCTACTTGAAAAGGAATGAAAGAGAAAGGGAGTTGAATACGAAGTAGTAGCGTGGAGAGCACCATATTCAAGTTTCACTGACTCCTTTTTCCCATTCCTATAACAATTATTAAATGTGTATCCTTAGAAATTTAAGAATTGATATTTCATAGAAGTGTATAGTACATAGCCACTCTATTATTAATTTGATAATATTTTAAGGAAAAATAAGAATGAACTAAAGCAGAATGAAAATAGGCTATTGGAATTACTCAAAGTCCTTCAGTTGTGATTCAGGTTCATTTCTAAAACAATAATGAAAGCAAGACCATAGCTCATCTTCCCTCAATGGAATAAAGATATTTTCAAAATATGACAAATTTCCTTTAGCCTGATTTGAAAATTTAAGATTCATTATTCAATAGATAGATATGAGATAGAGATTGTTGCAAACATAAGGTTGTTCCAAAGCATGGATGCCACTTCTGTAAAGAACCATCTTTTAATTCATTCTCCTTGAATTCTGATAAGGACAGAAAGCTCAGCTTCTAAATCTGAAAAATTCATCACCCAGGAAGAAGTAATTGATTGTTTTTACAGGAAACAATGAAAAATAACCTAAATTATCATTTTAAATATCTTGTATTGTACAAGCTATAATGAATTCCTACCTAATTCCTACTGATACCTGATAAAAGGTAGAGACACGAAGTAGAGGGTCAGCCATACTGGATTTATTGTAATTATCACTAACAAAGATAAAATGAAAGAAGGTGTTGAAGTTACAGGAATGTTCAGTGCGAGAGACCATGCAATAACTGGAATGTAATATTATGCAAGCAGAAGCAACAGAAAAAAATCAGATTGGAGTCTTGGACTTCAAGAGGGCTCATTTCAATATAATTAGAGAGAGCTTATGAAGGATTCCATGGATTAGTATTCTCAAGGGAGGAAAAGAACCAAAGAAATTTGGGAAAATTTGAAAAGTGAGATTATAAAAGCCCAGTCTAGCACAATTCCAATGAAGAAGAAAAACAAGAGATCTTAAAAGAAATCAGCATAGCTGAACAAACAATTCTCTGATAAACTGAAAGATACAAATGACAAGTATAAGAAGGACAAATAACTAAGGCAGAATATTAGCAAATAGCTTGAACCTGCAAAAATGAAGTCAGGAAAGCTTCTGCTCAAAATAAAGTAAGGCTTGCTACTAAAGTAAAAAAATAACTTTAAAAAGCATCTTTCAACATGTAAAAATCAAGAAAAGGGTCAAGGAAACAATTGGTTCATTAATGGGAGAAAACTGGGGTGTTTTTTGCATCTGTCTTTATACAAAATAGTCCAACCTATCTACACACACACACACACACACACACACACACACACACACACCCGTAAAATTCAGATGAGGAATGCAAGTCAAAATAAGCAAGGAATTGGTAAGAGAACACCTATCTGCTCTAGAAAAATTCAGGTTACCAGGACCAGATGGTTTACACCACAAGGTTAAGAAGCAAGTGGAAGATATGATCACAGAACCACTGAACTATATCAAAGAATGGTTGTAGGGATGTCTAGTTTAATGAAAAGAAGGACTAGAGGTGACATGACAACAATCTTCAAATACCTAAGGAAGTGCCACAAAGAAGAGAGGGTCAACATGTTCTCCAAAGAACCTGAAGGCAGGACAAGAAGAAATTGATGGAAACTAATCAAGAAGAGAACTAAGCTAGAATTAAGGAGAAATTTCCTGACGGAACAATTAATAAGTGATTTCCTTCCAGAAGTTGTGGATGTTCAATTCAATATTAAGAAAAATAAGGCCATGGCATCTGGCCCTCTCAATTCCTGGCAAATAGATAGGGAAGAAATTGATTTTATTCTCCTGGGCTCCCAGGTCTCCGCAGATGGGAATTACACCTCAGAAATTAAAAGACGCTTGCTCCTGGGGAGGAAAGCTATGGCAGATCTTGACAGCATACTAAAAAGTAGAGCCATCACCCTGCCCAAAAAAAAAAAAAATGTGTATAGTCAAGGCTATGGTTTTCCCAGTTGCAATATATGGCCGTGAAAGTTCGACCATCAGGAAGGCTGCAAGGTGATCAAACCGTTCAGACCTAGAAGAGATCATCCCTGACTGCTCTTTACAAAGCCAGATCCTGAAGATGAAACTCAAATACTTTGGCCACCTAATGAGAAGGAAGGACTCACTGGAGAAGAGCCTAATGCTGGGAACGATAGAGGGCAAAAGAAGAAGGGGATTTAATAATCAGAATATGGACAATGGGAAAACAGAAACTGTATTTTATACAGAAGAAGAAAAACAGAGTTGGAAGGGTCCTTGGAAGTCTTCTACTCCAATAAACTGCTCCAGGTGGAGACTTAATACCATTTTAGACAAATCATTGCCTAATCACTTTGTAAAAATCTCCAGTGTTGGAGTCTCCACAACTTCCAGGGGCAAGGTTTCCACTAATTGATTATTAGCACTGTCAGGACATTTTTCCTTATTTATAACATGTAGAAAATATTAAGACTTTCCACAGTGGGTTCAAAAGATAATTCTACATCAAACTTTCATTGAATTAAAAGAAGTGTCCAATGCATAGAGAATACCTGAAAAGCCTGGAGATCTAGATGGCCCATTGGTTTACCCATCATAGCTGTTTTTCTATTGAAATGTAATGTGTACAGAGCCTGCAAAGCATGAGCCACAGCATAAACGGAATTGTAGACACTGTAGCTGTGGCCAGTCATTTCTATTTCAAACAAAGGGGCAGGAAGATCTTCTAGCTTCTTCTGCACAGGGCATGGATTACTATCCATTTCTTGTAATTCTGGTTTTGGAAATGAACAATCAAATGCTTGTTCCCAAACATCCTGCAGAAACCCATATCTGGGGACTGAAAGAGGATTGATGGTCTGAAGAAATTCCTTGAAACCTGCAACATCTGTTGAATGAACAGTGAAGGAAATAGCCCCATGGAACATCTGGAGATCCCAACTGACTTGAAATCCAGATAAAATGAAATCAATCTGTGCAGTCATGATCCACACCTTTCTAAACAATGCAGTTTCCTTGCTTTCAGGATATATCATAAATGTGAGAGCTCTTAGGCCTGTAATTGCCCAGGATTCTCCATAGACGAGAAATGCATTGGCTTTGCTATTCATCATATTAATGTAGACAACTGCGATTGCTTCATAAACTCCTGAGAGGTCTTCCACATGGATTAGTTGGGAAAGCCTTTGTACAAATGATAAACATATTCCATTCTGTGAGAGTAAGGGCTTCATTTTCTGTAAGAAGTTTTCTCCATTGTTGTTATCAACAGCAAAAATCCCAATCCATGTCCACTTGAAATGGTGAAGCAGTTGGATAATTCCAATGTACTGATGGTCCTCTTTTGGGACCATGAAATAAAGTGAGGACAGCTTACTGGTCTCAAATGCATCTTGGGCTAATGAGCCATATGTCAGCTATAAGAAAGTGGAATAGTATTCTGTTGAAATATTCAATCAAATCTATTTTTTTCTTATCTAGTTTTCTTATGAAATACATCCAAGGAACATTGTCTCTAGAATTCTTCTAAATGTTACTGTACAAAGGAATTTCTTGGAATTACTTCAAAGACATATCACAGAACAATTGTTTTAATGGGTTCACAGAATACTAATCCATTCTTCCCTTAGGTATGGAATGTCTTTGGGTACTCACTTCCGGTATTTGGTATTATCATTTCAGAAAAGTAGAACTAATTAGTAGATCTTTAGCCATGCAGAACATTTTAATACAAACCGAAGCCTAATCTTTGATGGTCATGAAATATTCCATAACAAATACATTAACAACAGCAACAAAATGTAGAATTTCCCTCCTCAACCTTATCACAGCTTACCTGTGGTATCTTGAAGAAACCTATAATTTCACCTATATAAGATGATGTTTCAAAATCCAATCCTCCAATGACGGCCATGAGATTCTTCTGGTTGTCACATTTGTAGTTAGGGACAAATTCCTGGGATTTGAAAAGCAGGTCCAGTGTGGAGCGATAGGTCATCCTCGCATTCAGGTAACTGTCATAGATGTGGAACCCAAGAGTGATGTTAGGTAAGATCTGGGAGTCTTCATTGATCTCCTTCACAGCAAAGGCCAAGGCAAGGACGTATTGATGAAATTTGGTGATTATACTGCAAATATTTTAAATACCCCAGTTGAAAAAGTAAGTTGACAATTCTCATCATTTCGGTATGAATAACAAACAATTCTTTCTCTGACAGTAGTAAAGAGATCACTTTTTCTCTAATTCTTAATAATTTCTACAGAGGGATCCTTGGTTTTCTCTGAGCTTGGTGGTTTTCTTGCAAACATTTCATTATTCATGGTAGGTAACATCATCGCTGGCTACCACTGATAGTTTGGATAATGAAATGTTTGCAAGAAAAGAACCAATCTCAGAGAAGCACCAAAGACTCCTCATTTCAACCCTGAGCTACAAAAATTCTCCTTTATTGGTAATTTCTACAGAGTTCAAATTTTCTTTTTACATATTATTTCCATGATTTGCAACAAATATATACTGCAACATATACAACTATTGACTTTTTTTTCCAAAGTACTCTAGTTTCTAAAAGATTTTAAGAAAATGTTGTGTGAATACATTTAGCAGGTATCACTCATTAACTCTATGTAGGTTTTGTGAGCAGAGATAATGCCAAGCCATTTTAAAATTACCTTAACCTCAATAGATGTTCAAGAACATGTGTGAACGTTTGAAAAAAATGCAAAGAAACTTATTTCTTCTGCCAGAACCAAATACATTTGAAAGACACAGAAAGCATAGATTACATAGCGAAAAAAAATTGTACAGAAACAAATTTTTACTAATATAAGGGGATTTTGAAGATTGGCTAAGATTTGATAGCAAAAAATATTCTTACATTGGTGGCTCGTAAGGTGTTCTAGCAGGATGTTCCCTAAATTTCATTTCATAAAAGTGGTAAATGATGTGAGACACCATCCCACCAATGATGAAGTCTCCAGGCTGGTACCACTCATGTGGAACAAGGAACGCATCACTTGCAGGGCAGCTCAAAGTAACTACTCTGTGCACCAAAAACATCAGGAGAAACATCTTCATGCTTTTGTTATTGTGGGGATGCTTTCTCTTCTATTCTACCCATAGGAAAGTACAATATATATATTCCAATACTTCATCTAAGATTAATCCAAGGATTACATTTGAGAATGCATCTAATGAGAAAATCTATCATTTTCTGTTTGAAGATCCATTTGAGTACAAATTTATATCTTGAATACCAAAAGGATTTGAATAGATATTTTGGCAGGAGAGAACAGAGCATAGAAACTTGAAGCACTGAATCTAACAGAGATCTTAGTCCCCCTCGTGCCAATTTCCAAGTGGTTCAAGACTTACTTTATAGCCAAACAAAAGCCTTGATTGTTGTTGAATTTTAATACCCTTCTGTGCATCCTTTGCTGCTTAGGCCATTTGAAGAAAATATGGTGATTCCAGTAGGAGATAATTATTTTGTTTTGATCAGATAGTAAGTGACTGATGCTTCAGGTTTTTTTTTTTTTTAAATGAGCAAAGGCTAATGAAAGTAGCATGAGGAAGATTTGCAATAGAAAATATATTTAATTGTTGAAACTGTAGGAATAAAAATAGTGCTGTTTTTCAGGATAGCATATTTATTTTCTACCAATTTTTTCACAAAATAGAATATGAACAGATCCAGCAAATATCAGTCGTTTATTGTATGTATTTTTTTTTTTTTTTTTGTGAGCAGAACCTTTTAAATGAATTAACTTAAATTCACTAAAAAATCTTCAAAAGATTTCTTGCACCAAAGTTTCATACATTTTTTGGAAACAATTTAACATAAAATAAACAATATTATTATCAGGGCTGCACAGTGGGGGAGGGAGAGGGAGCTGCGGGGGAGTATGAGAGGGAGGGGTACCATGAGGAAACAAAACCAAGCCTCATATCATCCTATGAAAATTGCTGGCCATTCCATGATCAAGCAAAGGAATACAGCCAGTGGAGTAGACAATGACTGGTTATCCAGGGGTGCTATTCAGCAAGTTCTAACAGGTTCTAGAGAACCGGAAGCGGAAATGTTGAGTACTTCAAAGTATCGGCAAATACCACCTCTGGCTGGCCCCAGAGTAGGGTGGGAATGGAGATTTTGCAGTATCCTTCCCCTGCCATGCCCACAAGCCATGCCCACCAAGCCACACTATACCCACCAAGCCACGCCCACAGAACCAATATTTTTTAAAAAATGAATTCCAACACTACTGTTTCCCTAACAATTTGTAAGCACATAGTTGGGTACTTCTTCATAATCAGGGGGTGGAAGGGAAGAGGGAAAAGTTTACCATATACTTTGGGCATGAAAATCTCAGATCCAGTTTTGCTTTTTCTGTAACCATTTGTCTTTATAGTAAAGTATGCCTTTGGCTAACCATAGGTCTAAGACTCTTTGTTTTCTGACTGACCAGGGTGGGACAGCTGACATTTATTTCTTCTTCCATGACCAGAAACATTTAAAAGGCAGAGAAATTATAGATTAGAAATAAAGCCTACATTTTTGCTCAAACACCTGTTATTCGTATAAGAAAAAGAAAAAAAGCCATTTCCGATGGTATGTCTTTTCCAGTGGTGACAAACTCAAGGCCTGTGGCCTGTGGGGTGCTTAGATTTGCCTGCAGGGCTAGCCTGGAAACAGTGAAGGACCAGCCTGTGATGCCTCTGCCAGCAAAAACGGAGCTCAGGAGGACCTTGCGCTGCCGCCCAGCTCCATTTTCATTAGTAGAGGGTTGCAGGAGGCTGTCGCAGCCAAGAACAGAGTTCGGGAGGGCCACCTGTGTGCTCCCCTGACCTCCATTTTCACTGGCAGAGGGCTGCAGGAGGCTGTTGCAGCTGAAAACAGAGCTCAGGGGAATCATGCTTGCTCTCCCTCTCCCTCTCTCTCTCTCTCTCTCCTCCTCTCTCTCTCTCTCTCTCTCTCTCTCTCTCTCTCTCTCTCTCTCTCTCTCACACACACACACACACACACACACACACACACTCAAACACACACACACACACACACACTCAAACACACACACACACACACGGCTCCATTTTTGCTTGCAAAGGACTCTTGGAAGAAATATCCTTCTGGGGTCAGTTCCAAGTGGGGAAAAAGACACTGGATTCATGGAAGTTGCTTGGAAAGAAGATTTATTGATTAACAGGATCACATGGCTTCCTGGGCTCCTGAGTTCCTGAGCAGAAAAGGTCAGAGATGCTGAGAATGCCTTGGTTTATGCCCTCTGTTGGTCTTTGAATTTGAGCTTGTATTCTGATTGGTTGTCAGACTCCCATGGGGCCATGCAGGCTGCCTTGAGTCCCAAGCTTATCAATATCTGGAAATAACAAAGGACCAGCCTGCAGTGCCTCTACTGGTTAAAACGGGCTGCGCGCAGCCCCCTACAACTCATTTTCATCCTCCATGGTGTTGTGCTACACTCTGCTGGCCAAAAAACAGCCCAAAAATGGCCAGCAGAGTGCAGCAGGAGGCCATGGAGGGTGAAAATGAGGTGGAAGGGTGGCCCTGATCTACGGGAACACCCAAAATTTTACCCTCAGACATTTTCATTTTTGTAACCCCTCACTATTTCAGAGACAACGGTACATTTTTTTCTAGGATTTCCACTTGATTTCACCTTTGCTTTTATTGAAAATTCCAAAGGAATTGAAATCACTCTTTATTATTTATTTATTTATTTATTTTTCATATTTGTATACCGCCCTACTCCCGAAGGACTCAGGGCGGTGAACAGCCATAATAAATACAAATACATATAGAAGTTAAAAACTATTAAGAAACAGATTAAGTAATTTAGGCTCAAAGATTAAGAACATCCAAATTTATCTAAAGAGGTTTAAAACCCAATTTAAAACCCAGTTTAAAAGCCAATTAAAAAGGGAGAGTTAGGCCAGACCAGCTTGTTGGAATAGAAATGTTTTCAGGGCACGGCGGAATATGCGTAAGTCTTGGATGTTTCGTAACTCCGGGGAAAGCCCGTTCCAGATGGTAGGTGCCCCCACAGAGAAGGCTCTCCCCCTGGGGGCCGTCAATTGTCATTGTTTGGCCGACGGCACCCTGAGGAGTCCCTCTCTATGGGAGCGAACTGGTCGGTGAGAGGCTACTGGTGGCAGGAGGCGGTCTCGTAAGTACCCTGGTCCTGAGCCATGGAACGCTCTAAAGATAGTAACCAAAACCTTGAAGCGCACCCGGAAGACCACTGGGAGCCAGTGCAGCTCGCGCAGGAGGGGGGTTACATGAGAGCACCACATTGCTCCCATTACCACCCGCGCGGCCGCATTCTGGACCAGTTGGAGCCTTTGGGTGCTTCTCAAGGGGAGCCCCATGTAGAGAGCATTACAATAATCCAGGCGTGAGGTGACAAGGGCGTGAGTGACCGTGCGTAACAAGTCCCGATCCAGAAAGGGATGCAACTGGCGAATCAGGCGAACCTGATTAAAAGTCCTCCTGGCTACGGCCGTCATAAGCTCTTCAAAAGACAGCCGTGAGTCCAGGAGGATGCCCAAGTTGCGAATCCCATCTGTGGGGGCCAACGACTCACCCCCAATAGTCAGAGATGGCGCCAACTGACTATATCGGGACGACGGAAACCACAGCCACTCGGTCTTGGATGGGTTGAGTCTGAGTTTGTTCCTCCCCATCCAGATCGGTACGGCCTCCAGGCACCGGGACATCACCTCGACGGCATCATTGGGGTGGTCTGGGGTGGAGATGTACAGCTGGGTGTCATCAGCGTACTGATGGTACTTCACCCCAAAACCACAGATGATCTCACCCAGCGGCTTCACATAAATGTTGAATAGAAGGGGCGAGAGGACCGATCCTTGTGGCACCCCACATATAAGGGGCCTCGGGGTCGACCTCTGCCCCCCTGTCAACACAGACTGCGACCGGTCAGAGAGAAAGGAGGAGAACCACTGTAGAACAGTGTCCCCCACCCCCAACCCTTCCAACCGGTGCAGCATGATATCATGATCGATGGTATCAAAAGCCGCTGAGAGGTCTAGTAGGACCAGGACAGAGGAGCAACTCTTGTCCCGAGCCCTCCAGAGATCATCAACCAATGCGACCAATGCTGTCTCTGTGCTGTACCCGGGCCTGAATCCCGACTGGAACGGATCTAGATAATTCGATTCATCCAGGTACTGAGGCAGTTGTCGTGCAACCACACTCTCAACAACCAATTATGAATAAAGGATGAGACAGAGGAAAAATACATTTAATTCCATTCCACCAAATTTCCCATATTATTGAAATCTGGTAACATGTTGCCATGAAAAAAAGATTTATAGGGAAAGAGTGAATGGTCATGATCCAGCATGAAAGTCTTTCGTTAAATGCTGTTAAATCTATCGCATTTTCAAACTTAATATATTTTCATTTCAAAGAAGGCTAAAAAATCCCAAACTGATATCCTATAATGCTGTTCTAAATATATATTCATAAAATGGTAATTAGCTTTTTACTATATTAATATAGTTCTTTAGGAATTGAAAGTATAAAAGCCAGGAGAATGTATCTGCAAACATTGAACATTGTTTGAGTCAATATCTCAAATATCTTAACAGGAATCAAGAAACCTAGATTATCAAAGTCAACAGGAGAACTGGAATGGGGAAAGGATTAGGTTAATGAATTTTGGGAAATGATGGAAATACAGCAACATGAGAACTTACTTTGGAAAAGCCAACCATAATAAAACTTAATAATCATCAATATCCTATTTAAATTATTAAATAATAACAGAAATAAAAATATCTGTTTCTAAAGTTGTACATAATTTTCCTGTAGGCAGCAGTCTTTCTATTCCTTTTTTGAAAAGTTCTGCTAAGTCAGGGAAATCACCTTGAGTATTAGTTCCTCTTTATGAGTTGCTCCCTGTGGTTGAGATCAGGACGTAAAACAATGATGTAGCATTTTGGCAGAAATATGCATCCCAGTAATGCAGCACTGGAGGCCAAAATGGAGAAGACCTCCACAGCTACCATGGCTTTTCCTTTTGTGCTCAGATAGGCTGGAAAGAAGGAGATCCACACACTGCAAAAGGCCAACATGCTGAAGGTGATGAACTTGGCTTCATTAAAGCTGTCAGGTAATTTACGGGCAAGGAAAGCCAAAATAAAGCTGGCAATGGCCAAGATACCCATATAGCCCAAGACACAGTAGAAGAAGAAAGCTGACCCCTCGTTGCATTGTAAAATCATTTCTTGGAGCTCTGAGTGCATGTCCAACTCAGGGAATGGGGGATAAGTGAACAACCAAAGAGTACAAATGCATACTTGTAAGAGAGAGCATGAGAGGACAATAGAAAAGGCCAATCTTTTCCCCACCCACTTCCTCATCTGAGATCCTGGTTTTGTGGCCATGAAAGCAACAACTACAGTGATGGTTTTGGCCAGTACACTAGAAATGGCCACAGAGAAAGTGACACCAAACATTGATTGTCGGAGAAGGCAGGTCACTTTGCCAGGTTGGCTGAGGAAGAGGAAAGAAGAGAGAAAACAAAGCTGAAGAGAGACAAGCAGCATGTAGGTGAGGAACCTGTTGTTGGCTTTGACAATGGGAGTATCCCTGTACTTAATAAAAGTTCCAAGTATCCAAGATGTCAGGATGAAGAAACCAAGAGCTGCTGAAGCTAAACCAATTCCTAAAATTTCTTCAAAGGTTAGAAACACCACCGGTTTCAGGATACAGCCTTTCTTTTCTTTATTTGGATAATGATCTTCTGAACATTCAAAACAGTCATCCATATCTGGAAGCAAAATCAAGGAATTTGTCATCTAGGCATTCCAAATTATTAGAAATCACTTTTTTTTAATTTTTTTCATCCCAAACTAGTATATGAAATGTAATGAAAAATTGTAGAATTTCTACCCCACCGTTTTGATCTGAAATCTTCCCTTCTGGGCATGGCACACAGTCATAGCAGCAGAATTGATTTCCCTCGATGCCCTTCTTCCAGGATCCAGGGAAACAAGGGTCATTGCATTGGGAAAATGGAAGAACCTGGTGATAAGCAAAGAAGGTTTTGAAATTGGAGACATTTAAATCAGTTTGTAATTGTTTTTGACTTCCCCCCAAAAAATTGAATTTTTCAACTTCAACAAGTTAAAAAGATGTGGAAATTGCAATGATGTAGAAAAGGTCCTGTTTGAAGGGCAGGAGGTTTAAATAATTGTGCATAGTAACAATCTCATGGAAAAGTGACCATTCTTGTGATTTCACATTCAAATCCAAACCAAAAATGGAAACCTGCCTTCTACATTGTAATATCATATTGTCCATTTGAGGAATGCCTGATCATCAACAAGGTTTGAAAAGAATATGCCTAGCTGATTGAATAACTCAATACCTGGTTAAAAGCTGGGTGCCAGACAATCCCATCTTCATTAATGAATAATTCTTTTCCTTTTGGAGCCTGTAGATCCATCTTTCCAACTCTAACTCTCTGAAAGGATCTGTTTGGAAAAGTGATCAAGTTGGTGATGTCAAATCCACCTGTTGCTTCCCTTTTCTCGTTGAGGAACACTCTTTCCCCAGCTGAATTGTTAAAAGAAATGCCTTGAAGAAATGAATGGAGCTACTTGAAAAAAAATGAAAGAGAAAAGGAGTTGAATACAATGTAGTAGAGAGGAGGACACTGTATTCAGGTTTCATTGATGCATTCCTCTCTTTCCTATAACAATTATTAAATATGTACACTTAGAAATTTAATAATTGATATTTCTTAGTAATGTACGATACGTAGCCACTCTATTACTAATTTTATTTTATTTTAAGGAAATATAAGAATGAACAAAAGCAGAATGAATATAGGCTATTTGAGTTACTCAAAGTCCTTCAGTTGTGAGTCAGGTTCATTTCTTAAGCAGTAATGAAACCAAGACCATAGCTAATCTTCCCTCAATGGCATAAAGATACATGATAGTCTGAAATATGACAAATGACTGCTCTTTAGAAGGCCAGATCCTGAAGATGAAACTCAAATACTTGGGCCACCTAATGAGAAGAGACTAATGCTGTGAAAGATGGAGGGCAAAAGGAAAAGAGAAACTAGTTTTTCTGAATCTATTTTATGCAGAAGAAGAAAAAATGAGTTGGAACGGTCCTTGGAAGTCTTCTATTCCAATCCATTGCTAAAGGAGGAGACTTAAAACCATTTTAGAGAAATCACTGCCTAATCATTTCCTAATTGTCAGGAAATTATTCCTTATTTATAGGTTGTTTCTCATACTTAACATGTAGAAAATATTAAGACTTTCCACAGTGGATTCAAAAGATAACTCTACATCAAACTGCTCATTGAAATAAAAGAAGTGTCCAGTGCGGAGAGAATACCTGACAAGCCTGGAGATCTAGATGGCCCATTGGTTTACCCATCATAGCTTTTTTTCTATTGAAACGTAATGTGAACAGAGCCTGCAAAGCATGTGCCACAGCATAAACAGCATTGTAGACACTGTAGCTGTGGCCAGTCATTTCTATTTCAAACAAAGGAGCAGGAAGATCTTCCAGCTTCTTCTGCCCAGCACACGGATTACTAGGCATTTCTTGTAATTCTGGTTTTGGAAATGAACAATCAAATGATTGTTCCCAAATGTCCTGTAGAAATCCATCTCTGTAGACTGAAATAGGATTGATGGTCTGAAGAAATTGCTTGAAAGCTACAACTGCTTTTGAATGAACATTAAAGGAAATAGCTCCATGGAACATCTGGAGATCCCAATTGACTTGAAATCCAGATAATATGAAATCAATCTGTGCAGTCATGATCCACACCTTTCTAAACAGTGCAGTTCCCTTGCTTTCAGGATCTACCACAAATGTGACAGTTCTTAGTGCCATAATTGCCGGGGATTCTCCATAGACCAGGAATGCATTGGTTTTGCTATTCATCATATTAATAGAGATAACTGAGACTGTTTGATAAAGTCCTGCGATGTCTTCCACGTGGATTAGTTGGGAAAGCCTTTGTACAAATGATGAACATATTCCATTCTGTGAGAGTAAGGGCTGCATTTTCTGTAAGAAATTTTCTCCATTGTTGTTATCAACAGCAAAAATCCCAATCCATGTCCACTTGAAATGGTGAAGCAGTTGGATAATCCCAATGTACTGATGGTCCTCTTTTGGGACCATGTAATAAAGTGAAGAATACTTACTGGTCTCAAATTCATCTTGGGCTAATGTGCCATATGTCAACTATAAGAAAGTGGAATAGTATTCTGTTGAAATGTTAAATCACATCTATTTTTTTCTTATCTAGTTTTCTTATGAAATACAAGTACTTGGGCCACCTAATGAGAAGAGACTAATGCTGTGAAAGATGGAGGGCAAATCCAAGGAACATTGTCCCTAGAATTCTTCTAAATATTACTGTAGAAAGGAGTTTCTTGGAATTACTTCAAAGATATATCAGAGAAAAATTGCTTTAATGGGTGCAAAGAGTTCTACCATCCATTTTTCCTTAGGTATGAAACGACTTTGGATACTCACTTCCTCTATTTGTTATTATCGTTTCAGAAAAGTAGAACTAATTAGTAGACCTTTAGAAATGCAGAACATTTTAACACACACCTAAGCCTAATTTTGATGGTCATGAAATATTCCATAACAACTACATTAACAGAAAAATTTGGAATTTCCCTCCTCAACCTCATCACAGCTTACTTGTGGCATCTTGAAGAAACCTATAAGTTCACCTAAATAAGATGATGTGTCAAAATCCAATCCTCCAATGATAGCCATGAGATTCTTCTGGCTATCACATCTGTAGTTAGGGACAAACTCCTGGGATTTGAAAAGCAGGTCTAGGGTGGTACGATAGGTCATCCTTGCATTGTTGTAACTGTCATAGATGTGGAACCCAAGAGTGATGTTAGGTAAGATCTGGGAGTCTTCATTGATCTCCTTCACAGCAAAAGCCAAGGCAAGGACGTGTTGATGAAATTTGGTGAATACACTGCAAATGTTTTAAATACCCCAGTTGAAAAAATAAGTTGACAATTCTCATCATATCTCTATGAATAAAAACATTTCTATCTCAGAGAGCACCAAGGATCCTCCATTCCAACCCTAAGCTGCAAATATTTTTCTTTATTGGTAATTTACTTCTAACATAATATTTCCATGACTTGTAACAAATATATCCTGCAACATGTACTGGCTAAGATCAGATAGTGAAGAAATATTCTTACATTGGTACTTCGTAAGGTGTTATGGCAGGGTTTTCTTTAAATTTACTTTCAATAAAGTGATAAATGATGTGGGAGACCATCCCACCAATGATGAGGTCTCCAGGCTGGTACCACTCATGTGGAACAAGGAAAGCATCTCTTGTAGGGCAGCTCAGAGTAACTACTCTGTGCACCAAAATCATCAGGAGAAACATGGTTTTGTTATTGTGAAAATGTTTTCCCTTCCATCCTACAGGTAGGGAAGCATATATAATCCAATACTTCATGCAAAGATTGATTGATCTAAGGATTATGTTTGAGAATACATCTAATGAGAAAATCTATCATTTTCAAATCTATCATTTCCATGTGAGTACAAATTTTTATCTTGAATACCAGAAGGATTTGAACAGAAACTCTGGCAGAAGAAAACAGAGGGTTGATACTTGAAGTAATGAAATTGACAGAAACATAACTACCCCTTGTACCAAACTCTTTATGGTAAAAGACTCACTTTATAGCCAAAAAGATACCTTCATTGTTATTGAATTTCAATTGCATTCTGTGCAGCCTTTGATGTTTTGGCCTACAGTAATTCCTCTAGGACATAATTATTTTGTTTTGATGAGCTGGTTCAGTATTTTTTTTTTAATGAACAAATGCCAGAAAAGTAGTATAAGGGAGATTTGCAATAAAATATATATTTAATTAGTATAATTGTAGAAATAAAAATAGAGCTTTTTTCCAAGATACCACATTTACTTTCTACCAATTTTTCACAAAAAATAATAATGAACAAATCTGAACAATTAAAAGTCATTTTTTTAAGCATGTTTTCTGGAGAGAAAACAACACAGATATTTATTTTTGTAAAAAAATTACCTTAAGGGCTCTAAAACTCTTCAAAAAAAAATATCTTTCACATTCTCTGACAAACACTTTCATGTATTCTAAAGAATATTATTTCTTTCCCCCCATCTAGAAGCATTTGAATGTTAGAGAAGTTACAGATTTTTAATAAACCCTACATTTTTTCTCAAACACCTTTTACTCAGATGAGAAATTTTGGGGGAACTGGGTAAGATTATAATAAGAAAAAAAATCTTTTACAATGGGATGTCATATAGTTTGATTTAAGGATGTTCCTTAAATTTCAATTCATAAAAGTGACAAACTATGCAGGACACGTTGCCACCAATTAACAAATGACCAGTTGACCTGGACTCTACATGGGATTGTAGTTGAAAAGTATCCAGAATTCCAATTGGTTCAAAACGCAGCCACCTCTATGGTTTTGTGCAGACTCAGGTGCTCACATGTGTCACCTTTATTGCGAGAGTTGTATTGGGTGAGAATTTGCTTCTGGATACATTTCAAGGTACCAGTTATCACCTTTAAACCTTATATTGCTTGGGACCAGATTATTTGAAGAAACGTCTCTACCTGATCACATCCATGTGATCTGGTAGAGCAGAGAGGTAGGGAACATTGTGCATCCTCTCCCTTAAGTATGGACATCTGGTGGGAAGTGAAATCCAAATTTTTTAATACCGGTTTTGTGGGCATGGCTTGGTGGATGTGGTGTGGCTTAGTGGGCGTGGCAGGGGAAGGATACTGTAAAATATCCATTCTGACCCCACTTTGGGGCCAGGTAGAGGTGGTATTTGCCGTTTCCCCAAACTATTTCTGCTACTGGTTCTCCAGAACCTGTCAGAACCTCCTAGATTTTACCCCTGGGTGGGACCCAGAAGTGTCTTCTTTGTGGTGGCTTCTTCCGTCTGGAATATCATCCACATGGAGATAAAATTGGCTCCTACTTTGACACTCAATTGCAAAGCCCTGAGCACCCAGTTTTGTCAATAGGCCTGTGGGACCCAGAGTGGGTTAGAGCCCATCAAGTGGCTCAACTGGCTGATTGTTATGTCTAGGGGTGCATTTATATTGTTTGTGTATTCGGTTTTTATTTTTATTTTTTTAAGCATCTGAGACACAGTGACTGAATCGGTGGCCATATGAATTATTTTAAATAAATAAATAAACTTCTTATTCAAGGATCTTCTTTGAATTTCAGTTTATAAAACTGGTAAACAATGTGGGTCATTGTGCCACCGATGATGAGAACAGAGAAAGTATCACATGCAGAGAAGCACAGAGTAACTAGTTTCTATCTGAATTAGGGTTTCACTTTCATTATTACTTGGGTGACATGCCTTGTCTCTCTCTCTCTGTCTGTCTATCATCTATCTATATATCATCCACCCACCTATCTATCTATCTATCTATCTATCTATCTATCTATCATCTCCTACCTATTCTCTCTCTGTCTTATCTATCTATCTATCTATCTATCTATCTATCTATCTATCTATCTATCCATCCATCCATCCAGGGGAAATATATAAAAAATTAGAAGAAATACTACAACCAAAATTTGTGGAAATTTTTAATGATGCACTGACAGGCTACAAAATCCCAGAGTCATGGAAGGAAGCGCATGTCACACTTGTGCCGAAAGAAGGTGCCGACCTAAAACAAATTCAAAATTACAGACCAATTTCCCTCCTAAACACTGACTATAAGTTATTCATGGGTATAATGGCAGAAAGAATGAAAAAGATACTAAATAATTGGATATATAAAGATCAGAACGGATTCCTTCCGGGGAGGCAAATTAAAGACAATTTGAGAATTGTGCTAGACACCCTAGAGTACTATGAAGAACACCCTGGAAAACAGATGGCCCTAATCTTTGTTGATGCCCAAAAGGCATTCGACAATCTAAATTGGAAATTTATGACCAAACAAATTGAGATTATGAATTTCGGAACAAATTTTGAAATGATGATCAAATCTATCTATGATAATCAAAAGGCGAGTATTCTGGTTAATGGAGATAGGACTAAAACATTCCAAATTAGTAAGGGAGTAAGGCAAGGTTGCCCCCTATCTCCATTATTGTTTATTTTGGCCTTAGAAGTTCTTTTATGGAAAATTAGAATCAATGAGGAAATAAAAGGTCTGAAGATTAGGAAGGAGATTTACAAGATGCAAGCATTTGCAGACGATGTAGCCTTAATCCTTGAGGACCCCATAGAATCGGGACCAAAAGTGCTAGAGGAATTAAGCAAATACGGAGAGATGGCAGGCTTCATACTGAACAAAACCAAAACCAAAGTATTGATTAAGAATATAACTGAGAGCCAGAAAAATGAGATAGAAGAAGTATTAGGACTACAGGTTGCCAAAAAAAATAAATACCTAGGAATTTGGATTACATCAAGATGTTTGACCTTAAAAGACGACAACTATACCCTCCTAATTAGAAAGATGAAACAAGACCTCGATAGATGGAAGAAAATAAGATTATCACTTTTGGGCAAGATAGCCGCAATTAAGATGAATATTCTCCCCAGAATATTATTCTTATTCCAAAACATACCGGTGAATTTAGATAAAAAGTTTTTTTTAGAATTAGACAAAATCATCAGAGAATTTATATGGGAGGGGAAGAAACCGAGGTTTTCTATTAAAATTTTAAGGGGCAAAAGAGATATAGGTGGATTTGGACACCCCGATTGGGAAATATATTACAGGGCAGCTAAGTTAGTCTGGATAAGAGATTGGATCACCCTGGAAAACGAGAGGATCCTTACCCTAGAAGGCCACGATTTGGAAAAAGGGTAGCATGCCCACATTTGGGATGTAGAGAAGAAAAGGAAGACATATTTCCATAGACATAAAATTAGAGACTCATTGATACAAACATGGACCCCGATTAGGCAAAGATATTACAAAAAAATTCCAAGTTGGCTCTCAACGATGGAGGCCCTGATCCACCCCAATAGATGGGGAATGGAGAAAATGGGCAGGTACAAAGATATCGTAGACGAAGGAGGGAATCTTAAATCAAATGATACTTTACGAGAGCAAGGAATAACTCTCGATTGGTGGACCTATTCACAAATAAAATCCAGATATCAGAAAGACAAAGAACAATACGGTTTAGAACTTGGATCAAATGGATTGGATAAAGTCCTGATGGGAACAGGTAAAAAGATTCTGGCTAAACTATACAACTATTTATTAGGCGATGACAAGTCCAAAGATATTACAAAGAATCAAATAAGTGCATGGGAGAAAAATATTGGGCGTGATATAAATTTTGGGGAATGGGAGGAGGCATGGAATAGGAACCTTAAATTGACTAGATCGGCGACATACAAGGAAAACCATTACAAAATGCTCCATAGATGGTATTTAGCCCCGGCCAGACTAGCAAAGATATACCCAAATATACATCCCAACTGTTGGAAATGTGGCCACGGTCAAGGCACCTTCTTTCACATGTGGTGGACATGCCCGGAAGTGAAAGGATACTGGAATAAGATCAGGAGATGGTTATATGAAATAATTGGCGAAGATATTGAATTAACACCAGAGATATTTCTCCTGGGAATAGTAAAGAAGCCATATGGAAAGGAAAAGATTCATTTAATGATCCATATAATTACAGCCTCCAGATTGGCATACGCACAGTACTGGAAAGAGAAAACCCAACCACCAGAATAGCTTACAATTAGGAAAATATTGGAGTGCGCAGAGATGACTAAATTAACACATGAATTAACCGATGATGAGAAGTCAGATTACTATATTGTGTAGGAAAGGTGGTATAATGCGGCCGCACGGGTGGTAATGGGAGCAATGTGGCACTCTCATGTAACCCCCCTCCTGCGCAAGCTGCACTGGCTCCCAGTGGTCTTCCGGGTGCGCTTCAAGGTTTTGGTTACTATCTTTAGAGCGCTCCATGGCTCAGGACCAGGGTACTTACGAGACCGCCTCCTGCCACCAATAGCCTCTCACCGACCAGTTCGCTCCCATAGAGAGGGACTCCTCAGGGTGCCGTCGGCCAAACAATGTCGACTGATGGCCCCCAGGGGTAGAGCCTTTTCTGTGGGGGCACCTACCATCTGGAACGGGCTTCCCCCAGAGTTACGAAACATCCAAGACTTACGCATATTCCGCCGTGCCCTGAAAACATTTCTATTCCAACAAGCTGGTCTGGCCTAACTCTCCCTTTTTAATTGGCTTTTAAACTGGCTTTTAAATTGGGTTTTAAACCTCTTTAGATAAATTTGGATGTTCTTAATCTTTGAGCCTAAATTACTTAATCTGTTTCTTAATAGTTTTTAACTTCTATATGTATTTGTATTTATTATGGCTGTTCACCGCCCTGAGTCCTTCGGGAGTAGGGCGGTATACAAATATGAAAAATAAATAAATAAATAAATAAATAAATAAATAAATAAATAAATAAGTGGATGCATGATAAAATGAAAGAAAGACCAAAAGGTGTGTTAAATAACGGTAAAAAGTGAGTTGAAATATCACCAAGTATTATTTTTGTATATAGTTAAAACACTGTACATCCGATATTAACTGAAAATGTCAGTACATATATGTTTTTTTTTCTTTTTTTTCTTTTTAAAAAATCTCAATAAAGTTTTTCCAAAAAAGAAAGAAAGAAAGAAAGAAATCGGGTTTGACGCCCCTGATCTCGGGGAGAACTCACATCAGAGACGAGTGTATATTTTTTTCTAGGATTTGCCCTGTATTTCACCTTTGCTTTTATAAAAAAATGCCTTCTAATTCCATACTGATTGAAATCACTCTTTATTATGGTCTTTGTTCAGTACAACTCTGAATAAAGGATGAGGCAGAGGAAAAATACATTCATTTCCATTTCACCGAATTTCCCTTATTATTGAAATCTGGTAACAGGTTGCAATGAAAATAGATTTATGGATAGAGTGAATGGTTATGACCCAGCATATCACTCTGCTAAAAAACTAATTCCCACAACACTGTCAAACTCTTTACTAAGATTGTATTACTGTTATTCTTCTCATCCTTCCTATTATCTATCTCCTCCCACTTATGACTATAACCATGTTGCCTGTATCTTTACAATTTATATTATTTTATTTGTTTCCTAGAATGATTTGATTGCTTATTAGTAACCTACGACCATCACTAAGTGCTGTATCTTATGATTCTTGATGAATATATTTTTCAAATGTATTTTTTTCTTTTTATGTACACTGAGAGCATATACACCAAAGACAAATTCATCCAATCACACTTGGCCAATAAATAATTCTACTCTATTCCTTTCTATACTATTCTAAATGAATGGGATTTACAAACTCAATAAATTTTCATTTCAAAGAAGCCTAAAAAATCCAAAACTGATGTCCTATAAGGTAAGGGTAAAGGTTCCCCGCGTAATATGTGGTTGTTAGGGTGTGTGTAAAAAGTATTTGTTGCTTGTGCAACGAGCAGAGCAGAAACACACAGGGAAGGAGATAAACGTGCGGCTCGTGTGAGAAAAAATAGTTTATCTACAAGTAACAAGCAGTCTCGGTGTAAGTAAAACAGTCCAAGGTCATAAACAGTAATATCAGTCCAGTAAGTATCTTCCCTTACCAAAGCAAACAGACTTTAGTAACTCTTGGTATACAGTACCATATAATAGACTCAGTAAGCAACAGGATACAAACAGGTATCACTCAGGAAGAACCAGGAAGAACCAGGAAGAAGCAGGAAGATCCAGAAAGAAGCAGGAAGAACGAACGCTTCTCTGTGCTGCTTATTTATGCACTGCAGCCTAATTACAGGGTTCAGCAAACCCTGATTACATGGCTCAGTTGTTTCTTAAAGAAACAGATATATTGCCTGACCAACAAGTTAGGAGTAAGCTGCAAGCTGAACCTAACATTCTCCCCATTGGGCAGGACAATATACACAATAGATACAAAAACAAAAACACACATCCAAATCATACATTGTACAGTAGTACCAGGTACATTTCAGATTCTTAATCCAAATCTTTCACAACAATTGGTGTGTTTAATGGCACCTTGTGCTTTAGTAAAGTTATCGGCAATATTGTCCTCCGATGCGCAATATTCCAATATAATCATGTTATCCTTAACACATTGCCGAACATTCAGATAACGTATATCAGTGTATTTAGTCCTTGTCTTTACAGCAAGATTCGTTGCGATTTTAATGGCTGCCTGGTTATCTTCATAAACCGTAATAGGATAGTCCATTTTGAATCCAATATCTTCCATCAACTGTTTATAATAAATCAGTTCAGTACATGTAAGTGATAGACAAGAAAACTCCGCTTCCATGGTAGACAAACTGATGTGTTTCTGGCGAATTGATCTCCATCCAATCAGGCAGTTATCCAACATGATTGCAATTCCAGACGTAGAAGTTCTGTCAAAACTGGCATCAGCATATGCCTTTAACACCATATTGGCATTTGGTTCTAAATACATAGCAAAATGCAGAGTTCTTTTAAGATACCTAAGAACACGTTTTGCAGCCTGCCAATGCCTATCAGTAGGCTCTGAACTATATTGTGCTAGTTGATTAACACTAAAAGCTATATCAGGCCGTGTCCAGTTGCTCAAATACGACAAACTGCCTATTAATGATTGATACAGTTCTTTACTGAACTGTGGATTCTGCAAACTATCCTGTTGGAATTCCTGTGCCATAGGAGTCTTGGCAGGTTTACATAATTCCATCCCATATTTTTTTAACAATTTGCAGATCTTATTAGCTTGTGATATTTTAAATCCTCTAGATGTTTTCAGGATATCCAGCCCTAAATAATGCCGTATATGTCCTAGATTTCTAAGTTTAAATTTTGTTTGCAACTGACCAATAATCTCTCTGGCCTCAGCGTCAGTTCTGGTAATTATGGCAATGTCATCTGTAAAGAGTAACAAGAATGAAACACATCCATCCTGTTCTTTTTTAAACAGACATTTATCTGCTACGCCCTCATAGAACCCAATGTTACGTAATTCCTGCACTATACATTGGTTCCACTCGTAACCTGATTGCCTTAAACCATATAGGCTTTTTTGTAGCCTCCAACACTCAGTTCTATCCTGCGTATCATAACCAGGAGGTTTCTTCATATATATTGTATGCCTCAACGGAGCGTTCAAATAAGCTGTCTCGACATCTATATGAGTAATTGAGTATTTATTTCTAGCTGCCCAAACAAGCATCGTTCTCAAAGTGCTCGCTCGTAAACTTGGAGCAAAAACCTCATCATAGTCTCTATCTGTCTGTGAGAACCCTTGTGCAACAAGCCGAGCTTTATGGGTTACTACCCCATCTACACTTTTCTTTACCTTATAGACCCACCTACAGCCTATAAGTTTCTCATTTGGTGGTATTCTTACCACTTCATAGACACCAAGCCTCTTCAATGAATCAATTTCTCTATCCATTGCCTCCTGCCAGGCTTTTTGCTCCTTTTCTGGATATAATGTTATATCCTGATAACTGGATGGTTCGATATCTACTTGGCAAACCACTGTGGCTTTATAGCGATCTGGTGGATGCCAGTCCCTGGAAGATCGTCTAGGCATAACAGGACTCACATTAGGTATATTGGGTTCATCCTCCCCTAACCCTAATTCCTGTTCCTGTTCTTCAACCTTAATAGATGGTTTATCATCCATCTCAGATGAACTATCATCAGGAATATGGTCCATCTTAACATCCACATCTGTAAAACCATAGTCTGCTTTTTCTAACCTGTCCCAGCCTTCGTGTTCTAGGAATTTAGCACTAGCGCTACACAAAACTTTTGTTGTTCCTTTTTCCCAGAACCTATAGGACCTATGGTTAGCCTCATAACCAACAAAAATCATTTTCTTTGCTCTCTGTTGGTCCTTCCTTCTCTGACTAACCGGTATATGCACCCAGGCTGGTGCACCAAAAGTATGTATGTAACTTAAATCAGGCTTCCTGCTGTGCCATAAAGCAAAAGGTATTTTACCTGTAGAGGAGTGCACCACATTATTTAAAATATGATTGGCACATAGTATTGCTTCTCCCCACAATTTATCAGGTAAACAAGCATCAGCCAGCATAGTCCTAGTCATAGCTTGTAGGGTCTGGCCTCTTCGTTCAATATATGCGTTATGTTCCGGCCGAAAAGGGGCAGAACGTTTATGCTGTATCCCAGCGTCCTTTAACAACCTAGCCAACTGATGGTTAGTAAACTCAGTTCCATTGTCAGTAACAATGCATTTCACCTTAAACTTCCGCTTCCGTTCTACAAAACGAAGCCAATTTGTGATACACTGGAACGTATCACTTTTGGACTTCATAAGGTAGCAAAAACCATATCTGGTAAAGTGATCAACTCAGAATATAGCATGCTCCCCCTAAACTGGGTTTCTTTGGCCCTATTAAGTCTAAAAAGACTACCTCCAAAGGTTTAGTTGTTTTAAACCCATTGCAGCGGTTTGCAGGTGTAACTTTACTTTTATGCTGGTTACAAGTATTACAGTTTAGGTATTTGCTGCAAGCCCTTAAATTAATGCCTTTAGACTGCTTAACAGTCAAATGCAACAACCTGAAATTCAGATGACCAAGCCTTCTATGTAATAAGTGTACGCATTCATCATGAGGCTTTACATTTCCAAATTTAGCTTTTGACTGAACTAACAGTAATGACTTATCCCTAATAACAAACAAGTCGTTTTCTAATTCTGCAGTAACTACAGTGCCTTCACATTCCAGCAAACGTTTGTTGTTTTTGAAAGTTACTGTGAACCCAGAATGTAGTAATGACTTTACAGATAGAAGGTTATATTTCAAACTAGGGATATAAAGCATGGGTAAAGGGTGCTTACTAATAGAACATTTAACAAGTCCCTCCCCAGCTACAGTCACATTCCAGCCATTAGCTAATTTGACTTTTTTAGTACTTTTCCTCAAATTTAGGAACAGTTTTCTGTTTTTTGTTATTGATTGAGAGGCACCGCTATCAATCACCCACCAATCATCTTTTATATTATTAGATGAACTGGTTGCTAAATTACACCCTTTCCTGGGTTTAGCAGAGTTTCTAGCAGACACTTTCTTATTATTACAATATTTTGCAATGTGTCCCTTAGCCCCACATGCATAACAGTGTTTAACAATATTGAAATTCTCATATACAACTTCCACTTTTGGTTGCTGTTGCATCCTTAACTGGTCTCGTTCTTGCCTACGTTTGGCCTCATCCAGTAACCTACCAGTCATACTGGCCAATGTTAGTTCATCTCTAGACAATACTTCTAATGATGAACCAAAAGAGTCATAACTGTCATCCAACGATGAAAGCATAATATAAACTTGCTGCAGTTCAGTAAACACAAGGTCTTTCTCCTGTAGTTCCTGGAAAAGCCCTGTCATGGAGTCCAGGTGAGTCATCATGTCTCCTTTCTGAGGATGTAAGCGAAATAATTTCCGTGTCAGGTAGATATGGACACCCACAGAGTCATGAACGTAGAGCTTCTTTAGCTTTGTCCAACACCTCGCAGCAGACTCTTCGCCCCGGAAATGGACAAGTTGCTAGTCTCCAAGTGTCAGGCCAATGATGCATAAAGCACGCTCATTGTCCCTGTGAAACTTCGCTATCTTTTTGGCATCTTCTTCGTCAGCAGCATTCAATGCAGTTATGTCCGGTGGATTATTAACCATGTCCCACAGTCCTTCTTTTTGCAAAGGTAGACAGCATTTTGTGGACCAGGTAACATAGTTTGTTCCATCCAACCGGGTTATAGTAGCATAACTTGTACCTTGCTCAAAAGCTATCATCTTGACTACTACACCCACTGCCTGCACTTCTCACTTCCACAAAAACAAATTAAAGAGCCCTGGAACGTTCTGGGCCCATAACCAATGTTAGGGTGTGTGTAAAAAGTATTTGTTGCTTGTGCAACGAGCAGAGCAGAAACACACAGGGAAGGAGATAAACGTGCGGCTCGTGTGAGAAAAAATAGTTTATCTACAAGTAACAAGCAGTCTCGGTGTAAGTAAAACAGTCCAAGGTCATAAACAGTAATATCAGTCCAGTAAGTATCTTCCCTTACCAAAGCAAACAGACTTTAGTAACTCTTGGTATACAGTACCATATAATAGACTCAGTAAGCAACAGGATACAAACAGGTATCACTCAGGAAGAACCAGGAAGAACCAGGAAGAAGCAGGAAGATCCAGAAAGAAGCAGGAAGAACGAACGCTTCTCTGTGCTGCTTATTTATGCACTGCAGCCTAATTACAGGGTTCAGCAAACCCTGATTACATGGCTCAGTTGTTTCTTAAAGAAACAGATATATTGCCTGACCAACAAGTTAGGAGTAAGCTGCAAGCTGAACCTAACAGTGGTAGTCATTCCTGATTCTAGTGGATGCTCATCTCTCTTTCAAAGCCGAAGAGCCAGCGCTGTCTGAAGACGTCCCCATGGTCATGTGGCCGGCATGACTAAACACCAAAGGTGCATGGAACGCTGTTACCTTCCCATCAAAGGTGGTCCCTATTTTTCTACTTGCATTTTTACTGGCTTTCAAACTGATAGGTTGGCAGAAGCTGGGGCAAATAACAGGAGCTCACCCCATATGTGGCACTAGGGATTCAAACCACTGAACTGCCGACTTTTCAGTTGACAAGATCAGCGTCTTAGCCACTGCAACGGTTCTGATATCCTATAATACTATGTTAAATATATATTCATAAAATTGTAATTAGCTTTAAACTATATTTATACAGTGGTCTATGAATTGAAAGTATAAAAGCACTGAAAATATATCTGCAAACATTGGACATTGCTTGAGTCAATATCTGAAATTTCTTAACAGGAATCAAGAAACCTATATTATCAAAGTCAAGTTCAACAGAAGTGTTCAAATGGGGAAAGGATTAGATTAAAGAGTCTTGGAAAATGATGGAAATGTAGCAATGTGAGAACTTACTTTGGAATGGCCAAACATAATAAAACTTAATAATCACAAAAATCCTATATAAATCATTATTTAACAAAAATAAAAATGTCTATGTTTCTAAAATTGTATATAAATTTCCTGTAGGCACAGTTTTTCTATTCCTTTTTTGAAAAGTTTTGCTAAGTCAGAAAGATCACATGGGGTATTAATTTCTCTTTATTAGTTGCTCCCTGTGGTTTAGCTCAGGCCGTACAAAAATGATGTAGCACTTTGGCAAGAATATGCATCCCAGTAGTGCAGCCCCAGAGGACAAGATGGAGAAGATCTCCACAGCTACCATGGCTTTTCCTTTTGTGCTCAGATAGGCTGGAAAGAAGGAGATCCACACACTGCAAAAGGCCAACATGCTGAAGGTGATGAACTTGGCTTCATTAAAGCTGTCGGGTAATTTACGGGCAAGGAAAGCCACAATAAAACTGGCAATGGCCAAGATACCCATATAGCCCAAGACACAGTAGAAGAAGAAAGCTGACCCCTCATTGCACTGTAAAATCATTTCTTGGAGCTCTGAATGCATGTCCAACTCAGGGAATGGGGGAGATGTTGACAACCAAAGAATACAAATGCATACTTGTAAGAGAAAGCATGAGAGGACAATAGAAAAGGCCAATCTTTTCCCCACCCACTTCCTCATCTGAGATCCTGGTTTTGTGGCCATGAAAGCAACAACAACAGTGATGGTTTTAGCCAGTACACTTGAAATGGCCACAGAGAAAGTGACACCAAACATTGATTGTCGGAGAAGGCAGGTCACTTTGCCAGGTTGGCTGAGGAAGAGTAAAGAGGAGAGAAAACAGAGCTGAAGAGAGACAAGCAGCATGTAGGTGAGGATCCTGTTGTTTGCTTTGACAATAGGAGTATCCCTGTACTTAACAAATGTTCCAAGCACCCAAGATGTCAGGAAGAAGAAACCAAGAGCTGCGGAAGCTAAACCAATTCCTAAGGTTTCTTTAAAATTTAGAAAGACCAGCAGTTTCAGGATACAGCCTTTCTTTTCTTTATTTGGATAATGATCTTCTGAACATTCAAAACAGTCATCCATTTCTGGAAGCAAAATCAAGGAATTTGTCAGCTAGGTACTCCAAATTATTAGATATCCCTTTATTAATTTTTTGCATCCCAAACAACTATATTAAACTCTAATGAAAAATGGTAGAATGCATAACGTACCATTTTGATCTGAAATCTTCCCTTCTGGGCATGGAGCACAGTCATAGCAGCAGAACTGATTTCCCTCGATCCCCTGCTTCCAGGATCCAGGGAAACAAGGATCATTGCATCGAGAAAGTGGAGGAACCTGGTGATAAGAATAAAAGGTTTTGAAATTGGAGATATTTAAATCACATTGTTCAATTTTTCAACTTCATCAACTTAAAAAGATGTGGAAATTGCAATGATGTAGGAAAGGTCCTTTTTGAAGGGCAGGGCATGTAAATAATTGCACATAGTGGCAATCTCATGCAAAAGTTACCAGTCTAGTGATGCCTCATTCAAATTCAAACTCAAAATGCAAACATGCCTTTTACATTGTAATATCATACTGTCAATTTGAGAATGCCTGATCATCAACAAGATTTGAAAAGAATATGGCATTGTTTATTTTTTTTAAAAAAAACCAACAGAAATTAGTTTTCTAAACAGACTATGTTCAATATGCCATCATAATGTATTAATCTTAGCTGCTTCAGTAATTCAATACCTGATTAAAAGTTGGGTGCCAGACAATCCCATCTTCATTAATGAATAATTCTTTTCCTTTTGGAGCCTGGAGATCCATCTTTCCAATTCTAACTCTCTGAAAGGATCTGTTTGGAAAAGTGATCAAGTTGGTGATGTCAAATCCACCTGTTGCTTCCCCTTTCTCATTCAGGAGCACTCTCTCCCCAGCTGAATTGTTAAAAGAAATTCCTTGAAGAAATGAATGGAGCTACTTGAAAAGGAATGAAAGAGAAAGGGAGTTGAATACGAAGTAGTAGCATGGAGAGCACCATATTCAAGTTTCACTGACTCCTTTTTCCCATTCCTATAACAATTATTAAATGTGTATCCTTAGAAATTTAAGAATTGATATTTCATAGAAGTGTATAGTACATAGCCACTCTATTATTAATTTGATAATATTTTAAGGAAAAATAAGAATGAACTAAAGCAGAATGAAAATAAGCTATTGGAATTACTCAAATTTCTTTAATTATGATTCAGGTTTATTTCTAAAACAATAATGAAAGCAGGACCATAGCTAATCTTCCCTCAATGGAATAAAGATATTTTCCAAATATGACAAATTTCCTTTAGCCAGATTTGAAAATTTAAGATTCATTATTCAATAGATAGATATGAGATAGAGATTGTTGCAAACATAAGGTTGTTCCAAAGAATGGATGCCACTTCTGTAAAGAACCATCTTTTAATTCATTCTCCTTGAATTCTGATAAGGACAGAAAGCTCAGCTTCTAAATCTGAAAAATTCATCACCCAGGAAGAAATATTTGGAGAATTGATTGTTTTTACACGAAACAATGAAAAATAACCTAAATTATCATTTTAAATATCTCGTATTGTACAAGCTATAATGATTTCCTACAAAATTCCTACTGATACCTGATAAAAGGTAGAGACAGGAAGTAAATGGTCAGCCATACTGGATTTATTGTAATTCTCACTAACAAAGATAAAATGAAAAAAGGTGTTGAAGTTACAGGAATGTTCAGTGCGAGAGACCATGCAATAACTGCAATGTAATATTATGCAAGCAGAAGCAACAGAAAGAAATTCAGATTGGAGTCTTGGACTTCAAGAGGGCTCATTTCAATATAATTAGAGAGAGTTTATGAAGGATTCCATGGATTAGAATTCTCAAGGGAGGAAAAGAACCAAAGAAACTTGGGAAAATTTGAAAAGTGAGATTATAAAAGCCCAGTCTAGCACAATTCCAATGAAGAAGAAAAACAAGAGATCTTAAAAGAAATCAGCATAGCTGAACAAACAATTCTCTGATAAACTGAAAGACACAAATGACAAGTATAAGAAGGACAAATAACTAAGGCAGAATATTAGCAAATAGCTTGAACCTGCAAAAATGAAGTCAGGAAAGCTTCTGCTCAAAATAAAGTAAGGCTTGCTACTAAAGTAAAAAAAAATAACTTTAAAAAGCATCTTTCAACATGTAAAAATCAAGAAAAGGTCAAGGAAACAATTGGTTCATTAATGGGAGAAAACTGGGGTGTTTTTGCCTCTGTCTTTACACAAAATAGTCCAACCTATCTACACACACACACACATACACACCCGTAAAATTCAGATGAGGAATGCAAGTCAAAATAAGCAAGGAAATGGTAAGAGAACACATATCTGCTCTAGACAAATTCAGGTTACCAGGACCAGATGGTTTACACCACAAGGTTCAGAAGCCAGTGGAAGATATGATCACAGAACCACTGAACTATATCAAAGAATGGTTGTAGGAATGTCTAGTTTAATGAAAAGAAGGGCTAGAGGTGACATGACAACAGTCTTCAAATACCTAAGGAAGTGCCACAAAGAAGAGAGGGTCAACATGTTCTCCAAAGAACCTGAAGGCAGGACAAGAAGAAATTGATGGAAACTAATCAAGAAGAGAACTAAGCTAGAATTAAGGAGAAATTTCCTGACGGAACAATTAATAAAGATTTCCTTCCAGAAGTTGTGGATGTTCAATTCAATATTAAGAAAAATAAGGCCATGGCATCTAGCCCTCTCAATTCCTGGCAAATAGATAGGGAAGAAATCGATTTTATTCTTCTGGGCTCCCAGGTCTCCGCAGATGGGAATTACAGCTCAGAAATTAAAAGACGCTTGCTCCTGGGGAGGAAAACTACGGCAGATCTCGACAGCATACTAAAAAGTAGAGCCATCACCCTGCCAAAAAAATAAAATAAAAAAAAATAAAAAAATAAAAAAAATGTATTGTCAAGGATATGGTTTTCCCAGTTGCAATGTATGGCTGTGAAAGTTCGACCATCAGGAAGGCTGCAAGGTGATCAAACCGTTCAGACCTAGAAGAGATCATCCCTGACTGCTCTTTACAAAGCCAGATCCTGAAGATGAAATTCAAATACTTTGGCCACCTAATGAGAAGGAAGGACTCACTGGAGAAGAGCCTAATGCTGGGACCAATAGAGGGCAAAAGAAGAAGGGGATTTAATAATCAGAATATGGACAATGGGAAAACAGAAACTGTATTTTATACAGAAGAAGAAAAACAGAGTTGGAAGGGTCCTTGGAAGTCTTCTACTCCAATAAACTGCTCCAGGTGGAGACTTAATACCATTTTAGACAAATCATTGCCTAATCACTTTGTAAAAATCTCCAGTGTTGGAGTCTCCACAACTTCCAGGGGAAAGGTTTCCACTAATTAATTATTTGCACTGTCAGGACATTTTTCCTTATTTATAACATGTAGAAAATATTAAGATTTTCCACAGTGGGTTCAAAAGATAATTCTACATCAAACTTTCATTGAAATAAAAGAAGTGTCCAATGCATAGAGAATACCTGAAAAGCCTGGAGATCTAGATGGCCCATTGGTTTACCCATCATAGCTGTTTTTCTATTGAAACGTAATGTGTACAGAGCCTGCAAAGCATGAGCCACAGCATAAACGGAATTGTAGACACTGTAGCTGTGGCCAGTCATTTCTATTTCAAACAAAGGGGCAGGAAGATCTTCTAGCTTCTTCTGCCCAGCGCACAAATTACTATCCACTTCTTGTAATTCTGGTTTTGGAAATGAACAATCAAATGCTTGTTCCCAAACATCCTGCAGAAACCCATCTCTGGAGACTGAAAGAGGATTGATGTTCTGAAGAAATTCCTTGAAACCTGCAACATCTGTTGAATGAACATTGAAGGAAATAGCCCCATGGAACATCTGGAGATCCCAACTGACTTGAAATCCAGATAATATGAAATCAATCTGTGCAGTCATGATCCACACCTTTCTAAACAATGCCGTTTCCTTGCTTTCAGGATCTACCATAAATGTGAGACCTCTTAGGGCTGTAATTGCCCAGGATTCTCCATAGACGAGAAATGCATTGGCTTTGCTATTCATCATATTAATGGAGATAACTGAGACTGCTTCATAAACTCCTGAGAGGTCTTCCACATGGATTAGTTGGGAAAGCCTTTGTACAAATGATAAACATATTCCATTCTGTGAGAGTAAGGGCTTCATTTTCTGTAAGAAGTTTTCTCCATTGTTGTTATCAACAGCAAAAATCCCAATCCATGTCCACTTGAAATGATGAAGCAATTGGATAATTCCAATGTACTGATGGCCCTCTTTTGGGACCATGAAATAAAGTGAGGACAGCTTACTGGTCTCAAATGCATCTTGGGCTAATGAGCCATATGTCAGCTATAAGAAAGTGGAATAGTATTATGTTGAAATGTTAAATCACATCTATTTTGTTCTTATCTAGCTTTCTTATGAAATACATCCAAGGAACACTGTCCCTAGAATTCTTCTAAATGTTACTGTAGAAAGGAATTTCTTGGAATTACTTCAAAGACATATCAGAGAAAAATTGCTTTAATGGGTTCACAGAATACTAATCCATTCTTCCCTTAGGTATGGAACGTCTTTGGATACTCACTTCTGGTATTTGGTATTATCATTTCAGTAAAGTAGAACTAATTAGTAGACCCCTGGCCATGCAGAACATTTTAATACAAAATGAAGCCTAATCTTTGATGGTCATGAAATATTCCATAACAACTACATTAACAACAGCAACAAAATGGAGAATTTCCCTCCTCAACCTCATCCCAGCTTACTTGTGGCATCTTGAAGAAACCTATAATTTCACCTATATAAGATGATGTTTCAAAATCCAATCCTCCAATGACGGCCATGAGATTCTTGTGGTTGTCACATTTGTAGTTAGGGACAAATTCCTGGGATTTGAAAAGCAGGTCCAGTGTGGAGCGATAGGTCATCCTCGCATTCAGGTAACTGTCATAGATGTGGAACCCAAGAGAGATGTTAGGTAAGATCTGGGAGTCTTCATTGATCTCCTTCACAGCAAAGGCCAAGGCAAGGGCATGTTGATGAAATTTGGTGATTACACTGCAAATATTTTAAATACCCCAGTTGAAAAAGTAAGTTGACAATTCTCATCATTTTGGTATAAATAACAAACAATTCTTTCTCTGACAGTAGTAAAGAGATCATCACTTTTTCTCTAATTCTTAATAATTTCTACAGATGGATCCTTGGTTTTCTTTGAGCTTGGTGGTTTTCTTGCAAACATTTCATTATCCAAGATAGGTAACATCATCGCTGGCTACCACTGACAGTTTGGATAATGAAATGTTTGCAAGAAAAGAACTAATCTCAGAGAGCACCAAAGACCCCTCATTTCAACCCTGAGCTACAAAAATTCTCCTTGATTGGTAATTTCTACAGAGTTCAAATTTTCTTTTTACATATTATTTCCATGATTTGCAACAAATGCATACTGCAACATATACAACTATTGACTTTTTTTTCCAAAGTACTTTAGTTTCTAAAAAATTTGAAGAAAATGTGTGTATACATTTAGCAGGTATCACTCATTAATTCTATGTATGTTTTGTGAGCAGAGATAATGCCAAGCCATTTTAAAATTACCTTAACCTCAGTATATGTTCAACAACATGTATGAACGTTTGAAAAAAATGCAAAGAAAAATATTTCTTCTGCCAGAACCAGATACATTTGAAAGACACAGAAAGCATAGATTACATAGCAAAAAAAAAAAAAAAAAAAGCAAAAAAAAAAAGATTTGTATACAAACAAATTTTTACTAATATAAGGGGATTTTGGAGATTGGCTAAAATTTGATAGCAAAAAATATTCTTACATTGGTAGCTCGTAAGGTGTTCTAGCAGGATGTTCCCTAAATTTCATTTCATAAAAGTGGTAAATGATGTGAGACACCATCCCACCAATGATGAAATCTCCAGGCTGGTACCACTCATGTGGAACAAGGAAAGCATCACTTGCAGGGCAGCTCAAAGTAACTACTCTGTGCACCAAAAACATCAGGAGAAACATGGTTTTGTTATTGTGAAAATGTTTTCCCTTCCATCCTACAGGTAGGGAAGCATATATAATCCAATACTTAATGTAAAGATTGATTGATCTAAGGATTATGTTTGAGAATACATTTAATGAGAAAATCTATCATTTTCAAATCTATCATTTCCATCTGAGTACAAATTTTTATCTTGAATACCAGAAGGATTTGAACAGATACTCTGGCAGAAGAAAACATAGGGTTGGTACTTGAAGTAATGAAATTGACAGAAACATAACTACCCCTTGTACCAAACTCTTTATGGTAAAAGACTCACTTTATAGCCAAAAAGATACCTTCATTGTTATTGAATTTCAATTGCATTCTGTGCAGCCTTTGATGTTTTGGCCTACAGTAATTCCTCTAGGACATAATTATTTTGTTTTGATGAGCTGGTTCAGTATTTTTTTTTTAATGAACAAATGCCAGAAAAGTAGTATAAGGGAGATTTGCAATAAAATATATATTTAATTAGTATAATTGTAGAAATAAAAATAGAGCTTTTTTCCAAGATACCACATTTACTTTCTACCAATTTTTCACAAAAAATAATAATGAACAAATCTGAACAATTAAGTCATTTACTGTAAGCATGTTTTCTGAAGGGAAAACAACACAGATATTTATTTTTGTAAAAAAATTACCTTAAGGGCTCTAAAACTCTTCAAAAAAAAATGTCTTTCACATTCTCTGACAAACACTTTCATGTATTCTAAAGAATATTATTTCTTTCCCCCCATCTAGAAGCATTCGAAGGTCAGAGAAGTTATAGATTTGTAATAAACCCAACATTTTTTCTCAAACACCTTTTACTCAGATGAGAAATTTTGGGGGAACTGGGTAAGATTATAATAAGAAAAAAAAACTTTTACAATGGGATGTCATATAGTTTGATTTAAGGATGTTCCTTAAATTTCAATTCATAAAAGTGACAAACTATGCAAGACACGTTGCCACCAATTAACAAATGACCAGTTGACCTGGACTCTACATGGGACTGTAGTTGAAAAGTATCCAGAATTCCAATTGGTTCAAAACGCAGCCACCTGTATGGTTTTGTGCAGACTCAGGTGCTCACATGTGTCACCTTTATTGCGAGAGTTGTATTGGGTGAGAATTTGCTTCTGGATACATTTCAAGGTACCAGTTATCACCTTTAAACCTTATATTGCTTGGGACCAGATTATTTGAAGAAACGTCTCTACCTGATCACATCCATGTGATCCGGTAGAGCAGAGAGGTAGGGAACGTTGTGCATCCTCTCCGTTAAGTATGGACATCTGGTGGGAAGTGAAATCCAAATTTTTTAATACCGGTTTTGTGGGCATGGCTTGGTGGACGTGGTGTGGCTTGGTGGGCGTGGCAGGGGAAGGATACTGTAAAATATCCATTCCAACCCCACTTTGGGGCCAGGTAGAGGTGGTATTTGCCGTTTCCCCAACTATTTCTGCTACCGGTTCTCCAGAACCTGTCAGAACCTGCTAGATTTTACTCCAGGGTGGGACCCAGAAATGTCTTCTTTGTGGAGATAAAATTGGCTCCTACTTTGACACTCAATTGCAAGGCCCCGAGCACCCAGTTTTGCCAATAGGCCTGTGGAACCCAGAGTGGGTTAGAGCCCATCAAATGGCTCAACTGGCTGATTGTTATCTCTAGGGGTGTATTTATATTGTTTGTGTATTGGGTTTTTATTTTTATTTTTTTAAACAGCTGAGAGACACTGAGAGTGAATTGGTCCAAAACTGACATCATATAAAATTGTGTTCAATACATATTCCTAAAATGATAATGAGCCTTTCATTAAATTTATATAGTGTTTTATGAATTGAAAGTAGAAAAACCATAAAAATGTCTCTGCAGTCATTGGACATCTCCCTCCCTCACCCCCTCCCTCTCTCAATACCTGTAATCTTTATCTATCATCTCCATCTAGGGAAGTGGTGTGAAACTCAAGGCTTGTGGGCCAGCTCTGGCCGACGGGGTGCTTAGATTTGTCCACAGGGCCACCCTGGAAACAGCAAAGAAGTGACCTGCGGTGCTTCTTCCTGGAAAATATGGACCCCGGGGGGCCTACACATGTTTTTGGCCTCTATGTGCTCCTGCAGCCCTGTGCCGGATAAAACGGTGCTCCCAACATGTGTGATGTCAAGCTGACCACGTCCACCAGGCACCCCAAGGTCAAACACAACCTTGGTATGGCCTTTATTGAAATCGAGTTTGACACCCCTGCTCTAGTGGAATATTCACATTTTTTCCCTCAGAAATTTTCATTTTTGAAATCGCTATCTCTATCAGAGAATAGTGTACATATTTTTTTAGGATTTTCACTATATTTCACCTTTGCTTTTATTGAAAAATGCCATCTAATTCTATACTGAGATGTATGGAAATAAATAAAGAGTGAAATCACTCTTTATTATAGTCTTTGTTCAGCACAACTGTGAATAAAGGATGAGACAGAGGAAAAATACATTTAATTCCATTTCACCGAATTTCCTGTATTATTGAAATCTGGTAAAAGGTTGTAATGAAAATAGATTTATGAATAGAGAGTGAATGGTTATGACCCAGCATATCACTCTGCTAAAAAACTAATTCCCACAACACTGTCAAACTATTTACTAAGATTGTATTACTATTATTCTTCTCATCCTTCCTAATATGTATCTCCTCCCACTTATGACTATAACCATGTTGCTTCTATCTTTACAACTTATATTGTTTTAATTGTTTCTGAGTATGATTTCATTGCTTATTAGTAACCTGTGACTATCACTAAATGCTGTATCTTATGATTCTTATGAATCTTGATGAATGTATTTATTTTATTTTTATGTACACTGAGAGCATATGTGGCAAAGACAAATTCCTGTCTGTCCAATCACACTCAGCCAATAAAAAAATTCTATTCTATTCTATTCTATTCTATTCTATTCTATTCTATTCTATTCTATTCTATTCTATTCTATTCTATTCTACCCTACCCTACCCTACCCTACCCTACCCTACCCTACCCTATCCCATCCCATCCCATCCCATCCCATCCCATCCCATTCTAAATGTATGGGATTTACAAACTCAATAAATTTTCATTTTAAAGAAGCCTAAAAAATGCAACTGATGTCCTATAATACTATGTTAAATATATATATATATATTCATAAAATAGTAATTAGCTTTTTACTATTTTTATATAGTGTTTTAGGAATTTAAAGTATTTATGTTATTTATTTATTTATTACTCACATTTATAGACCGTCGTTCTCCCGAAGGACTCAGGGCGGTGTACAGCCTAGGTAAAAAACATAAATATAAACATTAAAAACAATTTAAAAAGATATATATAAGTTTGGACCCAGGTTAAAAAACAGTAACAAAACATATTAAAAAACATTTAAAAAAGTGTTAAGCCAGCGCGGCTTGCTGAAAAAGAAAGGTCTTCAGGGTACGACGGAAGGCACCGGGGTCTTGAATTCTTCATATCTCTGGGGGCAGTTGATTCCAGAGGGCAGGTGCCCCCACAGAGAAGGCCCTCCCCCTGGGGGCCACCAGTCTACATTGCTTGGCCGATGGCACCCTGAGGAGGCCCTCTCTGTTGGAGCGCACTGGTCAGTGGGAGGTTGTTGGTGGCAGCAGATGGTCTTGAAGATATCCAGGTCCTATGCCATGGAGCACTTTAAAGGTGATAACCAACATCTTGAAGTACACCCGAAAGACCACTACCCACGCAACCGCATTCTGGACCAGCTGGAATCTCTGGGTGCTCTTCAAGGGGAGCCCCATGTAGAAAGCATTGCCGTAGTCCAGAGGTGACGAGATGACGAGGGCATGAGTGACTGTGCACAAGGAATCCCAATCTAGAAGGGGCCGCAACTGGCGGATCAGGTGGACCTGATAAAAGGTCTCCCTGGCCACAGCCATCAGATGTTCCTACAAGGACAGCTGTGTATCCAGGAGGATGCCCAAATTGCGAGCCCTCTTCGTGGGGGCCAACGACTTGCCCCCAATAGTCAGTGATGTAGTCAACTCACTATATCGGGATGCTGGGAACCACAGCCACTCAGTCTTGGATGGGTTGAGCCTGAGCCTGTTCCTCCCCATCCAGATCCGCACAGCCTCCAGGCACCGGGACATCACTTCAAGAGCATCATTGGGGTAGCCCGGGGTGGAGATGTACAGCTGGGTGTTGTCAATGTACTGGTGGTACTTCACCCCAAAGCCATGGATGATCTTACCCAACGGCTTCACATAAATGTTGAACAAAAGGGGTGAGAGAACCGACTCCTGAGGCGCCCCACATATGAGGCATCTCGAGGTCGACCTCTGCCCCCTTCCAACACGAACTGTGACCGGTCCGAGAGAAAGGAGGAGAACCACCGTAATACAGTGCCCCCCATCCCCAACTCTTCCAACCGGCGCAGCATGATACAATGGTCGATGGTATCAAAAGCCACTGAGAGATCTAACAGGACCAGAACAGAGGAGCAACCCCTGTCCCGAGCACTCCAGATATCATCCACCAATGCAACCAATGCTGTTTCCATGCTGTACCCAGGCCTGAAGCCCGACTGGAATGGATCTAGATAAGACATTTCCTCCAGGTATTGTGGAAACTGTTGGGCAACCACTCTCTCAACAACCTTTGCAACAAAGCGAAGGTTGGAGACTGGACGATAGTTGGCTAAAACTGCTGGGTCCAGGGAAGGCTTCTTGAGGCCTTTCAAGGCCATGGGGAGGTAACCCTCGCTCAATGAAGCATTGATAATTCCCTGGAGCCAGCCTCGTGTAACCTCCCGGGAAGCCAGTACTAACCAGGAGGGACACGGGTCCAGTAAACATGTGGCCACACTAACTCTCCCCAAAATCCTGTCCATGTCATCAGAGGTCACAGAGTCAAACTCTTCCCAGATAACATTCTCAAAACTATTCCTCGCCACCCTGCCTGAATCTACCCAGTTAGAGTTCAAATCCCCCTTGATCTATGCGGTTTTTTCATACAGATATTGTCCAAATTCCTCAGCCCTGCCTTCCAGGGGGTCCTCCCGCAATCCCGGATGAAGCAGGGAGCGGGTCACTCTGAACAGGGCAGCTGGACGATTATCTGATGATGCAATAAGGGCAGAAAAGTAATTACACTTTGCCGCCTTTATCACCACTAGGTAGGTCTTAATATGCGACCTTACCAGTGTTCGGTCAGATTCAGTGAGACTGGCCCTCCAACTGCTCTCTAGGCATCTTTTCCAGCGCTTCATCTCCCTCAGCTCCTCAGTAAACCATGGAGCCCCACGGGATCGGCACCGGGTTAGAGGTCGCAAAGGCAAGACTCAATCTAGAGCCCCCGCAGCCGCCCGATCCCAGGCAGCTACCAGGTCATCGACCGAGTTGTGTGCCAGGTCCTCAGGAAATGGCCCAAGCTCTGTCTGGAACCTATCCGGATCCATCAGGCGCCTGGGGCAGACCCACCTAATTGGTTCCGCCTCCCTGCGGCGGGGTGTAGTGGTTTGAAGGTCCAGGCGAAGGAGCGAGTGATCTGTCCATGACAAGGGTTCCATTTCTATATCCCCTATAAGAAGACCACCCAACCACTGGCCAGAGACAAAAATCAAGTCCAGAGTATGTCCCCCACCCCCCGTGAGTGGGGCCATGAACTAACTGAGTCAGGTCCATGGCCATCATGGAAGCCATGAACTCCTGAGCCATCTCAGACGTTTCACCAATGGATGGTAAGTTGAAATCACGCAAGTATAAAAGCACTGAAAATATATCTGGAAACATTGAACATTGTTTGAGTCAATATCTGAAATATCTTAACAGGAACCAAGAAACTTGGATTATCAAAGTCAAGTTCAACAGGAATGTTGAAATGGGAAAGGATTAGGTTAAAGAATCTTGATAAAGGATGGAAATTTATTTTATTTATTATTTATTTGTCAAACGTCCTACAAGATAACAGGTATATGTATAACCATGGATAGGAACATAGGATATGAGTACAAATAAATGGGGACAGCATGACCTGGACAAGTATTATTGAGGTTGAAATGCCGCAACATGAGAACTTAATGGCCAACCATAATAAAACTTAATCACAAATATCTTATATAATTTTTTTTTAACAGAAATAAAAATGTCTATGTTTCTAAACTTGTATAAACTTTCCTGTAGACAGCAGTCTTTCTATTCCTTTTTTGAAAAGTTCTGCTAAATCAGAAAGATCAAATGGGGTACTAGTTCCTCTTTATGAGTTGCTCCCTGTGGTTTAGCTCAGGCTGTAAAACAATGATGTAGCACTTTGGCAAGAATATGCATCCCAGTAGTGCAGCACTGGAGGACAAGATGGAGAAGACCTCCACAGCTACCATGGCTTTGCCTTTTGTGCTTAGATAGGCTGGAAAGAAGGAGATCCACACACTGCAAAAGCACAACATGCTAAAGGTGATGAACTTGGCTACATTAAAGGTGTCGGGTAATTTACGGGCAAGGAAAGCCACAATAAAGCTGGCAATGGCCAAGATTCCCATGTACCTTAAGACACAGTAGAAAAAGAAAGATGATCCCTCATTGCATTGTAAAATTATTTCTTGGAGCTCTGAGTGTATGTCCATTTCAGGGAATGGGGGAGATGTCAACAACCAAAGAATACAAATGCATACTTGTAAGAAAAAGCATGAGAGGACAATAGAAAAGGCCAATCTTTTCCCCACCCATCTCCTCATCTGAGATCCTGGTTTTGTGACCACGAAAGCAACAACTACAGTGATGGTTTTGGCCAGTACACTAGAAATGTGAGTATCCCTGTACTTAACAAATGTTCCAAGCACCCAAGATGTCAGGAAGAAGAAACCAAGAGCTGCTGAAGCTAAACCAATTCCTAAGGTTTCTTTAAAATTTAGAAAGACCAACAGTTTTAGGATACAGCCTTTCTTTTCTTTATTTGGATAATGATCTTCTGAACATTCAAAACAGTCATCCATTTCTGGAAGCAAAATCAAGGAATTTGTTAAGTAGGCATTCCAAATTATTAGAAATCCCTTTATTAATTTTTTGCATCCCAAACAACTAAAACTCTAATCATTAAACTCCATCAATACACTGACGTCACTCAGCTGTACACCTCCACTCCGAACCACCCCAATGATGCCCTTGAAGTGATGTCCCAGTGCCTGGAGTCCATGCGGATCTGGATGGGGACCTCAAACTCAACCCTTCCAAGACCGAGTGGCTGTGGTTCCTGGCATCCCGGTATAGTCAGCTGGGTCCATCGCTGATTATTGAGGGCGAGATCTTGGCCCCCTCAGAGAGGGCTCACAACTTGGGTGTTCTCCTGGATGCACGGCTGTCTTTGGAAGAGCATATGACGGCCGTGGCCAGGGGAGACTTTTATCAGGTTTGCCTGATGCACCAGTTGCATCCCTTTCTGGACCGAGATGCCCTGTGCACGGTCACTCATGCCCTCGTGTGGTCGACAGGTAAATCCCATTATTGTTTTAAAGAGACAAAGACCAAAATAATCCTGGAACAGAGTTTATTCTTTGCAAAGGTCTCCCTCAAAGTGAGAGAGCAAATTACCATTCGTTCTCGCCGTCTTTTATACAATTTCAGGTTACATCTTACAGGATACAAGCATGTCCCTTGAGTACAATTTCAAACCTTATATAATAGACAAACACATGATATTCCCATTATGGAAAGTCCCCATAATTCCAATATAAAAATACCCTACTTAAAATATTGCTTATACATGTAAGATCAGCATTCACGTACTTCCCCTTCTTAACGAGGTCAAGTTGACCTGAAGCATACATCCTGTTGAATAAACACTTTCTCAAGAACACAACTTCCTCAAGAACACAGGAAACATATAATTCCGTTCTCATGTTCCTAAATGTCAACTAAATTATATAATCAGGTTATACAAGGTAAAACAAAGCCTTAACATGATTTTAAAATGGCGTAACTCAGGTTATACGATTTTACAGGAATAACCCTAATTTCTTTATTTCTCACAATCCCCCCTTCTCCTCTTTACTATCTTTTATTCCTGTAAACTATGAATATCCCGTAACAGTATAGAAACTCTTCTCCATACAATAGGTAATTTGGACAATGCCATGTAACCACATAAAAACATTAACCTGTAAGGAACTTGTATCCTTAGACATAGAAAATGTAACCCTTCCTCCAAAATCCAAAACTTCTTGTATGAAGGTGTATAATTACCAAATAGCTCAGTGCATTGCTTATATAAAAATTCCATTCTATTTGTAAGGCCAATGAATTGAGGAACTATCCCATATGTACGTTTGCACTTGGCACACACCATCTTCAAAAGATGACTTAATACATATCTCGGCTTCCTCAGTGGTGTCTATTAGGGTTAGTGGTGTTTCTATAAAAGAATAACGGTGCTCAAATTCAGTATGGAAACATAGCTGCTACCATGTTATAGGGTAACTAGGCAACACAGCTAAAATCCCCATTCCTATCCACACCTGTAGAATAACAAACATTACCACAAAAACCCATTATTCCTAGTGAACTAGCTCCCCCAACATATTATTCAAAGAGATAAAAGATTATTATCTTACCTCCAATACATCAATCAATCAAGGAGAACTTACATCCACTGGATACCAAACATAGATTTACACCAATCAATAATATCTTTCCTCAATACAATCAAAAACACAACAAGAATTATTACCACTCCTAGCCAAATACAAAATTCTTCATAAAACTCTTCTTCCATCCATTGGTCCCCAATCGTCCAAGGTTTCTCATCAAAAAGTCAGTTTAAGAGGGTTTGCAGGTTCCGTAGCAACTGTCCTTCCATAATGCAAAGCCACCAGTCTCTCGACTCTGGAATAGCATACCCAACCTTGTTCCTTAGTCCTTACAGCCGACCCTGTAGTTAACAGAACTTAGAACGGTCCACACCTGCTGCAACTTCTTCTCAGTAATGGCTTTTATCCGACCCAGTCTTCACTTTTTTATTCATGTGCTTGGAAATCAAGAGGTGGATTCTGTCCTTTTTACCTTAAATGAGAAAAACACTGGGACAGTCCCTGTATATATTTTCAAAAAAAACATCCTTCAGTTCTATCCTAAGCATCTCAACTTTCCCCACATATGGCAATCCAAACATCATTTCAAACATAAATATCCCCAGATCTTTCCTAGGACTAGTTCCTATTCTTAATAGAGCTAAAGGCAAACACCTCATTCAAGGTAGTTGAAGCTCTAACATTAATTTTTATATCATAGATTTACTTATCTGATTAGCACATTCACAACGCCCTATAGAACTTAGCATAAACAATAAATGTAATTGCCAATCAATTCCTAATTGTTCCATAAGCTTCATCACCTTGGACAATGAAATGTATACCCCTATCACTATCAATAAGATCAACCAATTCATATTTGGGTATTATTCGCTCCAATATGAATTAACAATCTTCTGAACACCTATCTTTACACAAAGAAAGGCTTCAACCTATCCAGTAAAATAATCCACTATTATTATTACATATATCAATAGTCACACCACCAGCATTTCAACGTAATCTACTTAGATTCATTGAAAAGGCCAAATGGTCAAATCTCTACATATTTTTTTTTCATACACAATGTATTCATTTCCATACCATTTATATAACTATTGTATACACACCCCTAGACACATATATGCATATACATTTAATAAAATCAATAAGTGCTTGCGTTCCCCAATGGTTCCCTCATGCACTCATTCAATCACATTCCACATCACAACTTTAGTAAAAATTTGCACTCCATCCTTAGGCATCCATTTCCCATTCACTTACACACCCCTTCATCCACTATTTATATAATATCAAGTTTGGAAGGATCCTCAGCTGCCTTTAAAACAGCTGTGATAAGTTCCACCTATCGCAATTCCTTTTACTAAATATCAACCCCCTTTCAATCCAGATTATCCCAAAAGTATGTAAAATACCATCAGCATAGTTCAAATCAGCATAAATATTCCCTACCTCATTAATTAATATGTGCAATGCTTACAATAAAGCAAAAACCTCACATATCTGCACTGACCATCCAAACGGTAACTTTCCAGCTTCCAATATCTCAATAGTGTCTCCATTCACAACTGCATAACCATCCAGTCTCATCCCATTCTCAATTCATTTATTCATCCACATTGTCCCATCTCTCTCTCCTATTGGTCAAGAGAACCAAACTCTCTTGAGACAATTTTAAAAACCTAGCATTTGTATACCACCTTTTAGTTCCCAGTCCACATACGAACCAACACTCCTTTGGCTATACCATCTTCCATTACTACAGACAAGTGGAAATTATTTCCTTAAACCAGGCAAACATAACACTGGAGCAACACTATATTATTACTTTCTTCAACTCTTCAACCTCCAAACAACTTAGTTTAAAATTAACTATCAATAAATCAATAAAGTCTCAATAAATACTCAACTATCCCCACTTCAGAGGAATCACACCACACCTCTATCAAATTAGCTAAACTATTTCCACAACTATTTCCATTTCAAAGAAATGCAAACTTAATCTAAATTCACAAGTAGCTAACCAGACCCAAAAATCCATCTTTACCTTCTACCATTAATTCTTCCCTCAAGGGAACATCCTTTATCTGGACAACACTAAGCTAAAATAACATAGTCAACTATTCCCCAGACTATCCAGTATCTAGAAATCTCCTTCTCAGCATTCAAAATCATTCAAAATACACAGACATAAAAACACAAAAGAGGGTAATAAAAACTTCAATAAGCAAAAGAAAATCACCTAATAGAGATACTCCGGGTCTCTACTCCCAAAAATAATTGTTTCAAACTTTCAATGTCACTTCTCTAAAGCAGGACAGGAAATAAATCTACATAGCTGCCAATGCAGTCAGAAACAATGCAGGATCAAATCACCCATTCACCCCTCCTTTCTCTCAGACAAACTCAACAAAGGAAAAAAAAATGTGTAAAAGGGAAAACAAACCGCACCTTCTCTCCCCCCTTTTCTACTTCTCTTGTTCAGAACAAAAAGACGGGGAAAATATAGAGAAGAAAAATACTACTCCTGTCTCCAATTTATATCGCAAATACCTCTTCCTAATCCTACTTCTCCATAGGATCTCTCTCATCTCTCACTTGCTCATTCAAACACTTGCTATTACAACATAACAACAACTACAACAACAAACTCTTGCCACTCACTATTTCAATATACAAAAGGAAATTTCTCAGGGGTTCAACGCACAGGCATTCACAAATATCAGGATCACCTTACCACCCCCATTTAAGAGCTTACCACACACACTCATATTTATTCTGCAATCAGACCTTTTAGTGTATTCCACACACACACATGCCTTTTCCCTGCCAATTAGTCAGCATAAATACTTCAGGGAACTTTATTATCATTCTCAGTATTATTTTTATTTTACAAGACAATGAGCTCTATTGCCTAAAGAACTCTCATCACACACACATATCATTTAACAACATTTGCAAACCTGGAATAAAACCTGGAAAGATTCCATCCCTTCAGATACCCATTTCATTGTCATCCTTGACATCTTGTAGCTCATTCCTCAAGCAGTGGAAAACTTCAGGATGCGGTTTTTAATCAAAAACTTGATTTCGGGCCCTAACCACACCTGTCCTCCACAGCTCCAGGCTTAAGCCAAGAAGGTCACTTAATTAGCCGGCACACACATATCACCATCACATTACATTAATCAAAAACAAAATATTCACATTCAACCTCAGGTAAGAAGAACAATAACCCTTCCTTACCACATTCCTACAGAGTTTTCTGCCTCATCCAAGAACAAGAACTATCTGTATACCAAGCTCACATCCCAGAAGAGACAATGCATCTCTCCCAAGCAGAATAAGACTTACTTCTGGGGATGCACTCCTCTAGGCAATTCCAGAGCTGCCTTTCGAATTTGTGACCTCTCCTCAGGGGAGAACAAATAACCCAATATATGCTGTAACTCTGCAAAAGTATACAGATTGGGTCTCAGGAATAAATCCAATGACTCAGACAACTTGATCAGATCCGCCTAGAAAGAAGGCATGTTTCTTTTATAATCTTCCAGATCAGAAGATGTCAAAGACTCATTCACAAAAGCTGCAATACCATTCGGCATTCCTCTTAAAGGAAACATTCCTTCAGTTAGTGAACATGTAACATGAGGAGAAGTGGATGGATTCTGTTTCACAATTACTAATAATTCACCCAACTCCTCCTCTATCTATATTACTGCCCTGCTGAAGTCTCTTCCTCTCTGCTCCCAGCAGCAACATCAATTTCACCCACAACTTTTTCTTCCTTCCCATACAAAACTCTAGAAATTCTCGGGGAAGAGGGGTTAAACTACTAAACATGGAACTGAGGTTCAACATATAACAATTGAACTTTCAACTTCTTTTTCCACCAAAACATTCTTCAAAACATTGATCCAATATGGGTCTGACTCACCAAACCTACTCCACCTATATTTAGGCTGTATCAACACAAACCTCCTTACAATAATTAATCATAGTCACCTTATCTAATACCTTTGTACAAGCTTTCAATCAATCCTCTGACCACTGTATTAACAATGTCCCTAATGGAGATATGGGGGATGGAGGATATTTCAGTCTCAGCAGCACCTTTCCCTAGTAAAGGCCCCATACTTTCCCCAACCTGTATTACACTAATTATACACACAAATCATACAGGCCATACACACACAAACATACACCAAACCAAACCACCAAAGAGAAAACATATACTCACTCCTGGTGCACCGAAGTCTTCAGGAACGTTCCTCTCTGTCCAGGCATTCAGGTCTCCGCCTCAAGATTCATAGAAAAGCAATTCCAGCTGGAAAGGAAATAACCCCATCTCACTGAAATCAGTGTTTGTGCGCACGTATCAGGGAGTTCCCTTCCAGACAGAATGTTCTCAGTCCCTTCGTGGTCGCCAATTGTAGTCGACAGGTAAATCCCATTATCGTTTTAAAGAGACAAAGACCAAAATAATCCTGGAACAGAGTTTATTCTTTGCAAAGGTCTCCCTCAAAGTGAGAGAGCAAATTACCATTTGTTCTCGCCGTCTTTTATACAATTTCAGGTTACATCTTACAGGATACAAGCATGTCCCTTGAGTACAATTTCAAACCTTATATAATAGACAAACACATGATATTCCCATTATGGAAAGTCCCCATAATTCCAATATAAAAATACCCTACTTAAAATATTGCTTATACATGTAAGATCAGCATTCACATACTTCCCCTTCTTAACGAGGTCAAGTTGACCTGAAGCATACACCCTGTTGAATAAACACTTTCTCAAGAACACAACTTCCTCAAGAACACAGGAAACATATAATTCCGTTCTCATGTTCCTAAATGTCAACTAAATTATATAATCAGGTTATACAAGGTAAAACAAAGCCTTAACATGATTTTAAAATGGCGTAACTCAGGTTATACGATTTTACAGGAATAACCCTAATTTCTTTATTTCTCACACCTCGTCATGTCCCGTCTGGACTACTGCAATGCTCTCTACATGGGGCTCCCTTTGAAGAGCACTCGGTGGCTCCAGCTGATCCAGAATGCAGCTGCGCAGGTGGTTATGGGGGTGACTCAGCGCTCCCATGTAACACCTCTCCTGCGTGAGCTGCACTGCCTCCAAGTGGTCTTCTGAGTGCAATTCAAGGTGTTGGTGACCACCTTTAAAGCGCTCCATGGCTTAGGACCAGGGTATATACGAGACCGCCTTCTGCCACCAACAGCCTCCCACCGGCCAATACGCTCCCACAGAGAGGGGCTCCTCAGGGTGCCATCGGCCAAACAATGTCGACTGGCGACACCCAGGGGGAGATCCTTCTCTGTGGGGGCACTGGCTCTCTGGAATAAGCTCCCCCTAGAGCTTTGTCTTAGCCCCAACCTGCGCACCTTTCGCTGTGCCCTGAAGACCCTTCTGTTCCATCAAGCTGGACTGGCCTAATATGTATTTTTAAGGGGTGTATGTTTTAAATGTTTTAAATTTTTGAGCCACATTTTATATATTTGATTTTAATTAGTTTTAAATTTTGTAATTCTATGTGTTTTAATATGGCTGTACACTGCCCTGAGTCTTTTGGGAGAAGGGCGGTATAGAAGTCTAATTATAAATAAATAAAAATAAATAAATAATAAAAAATGGTAGAATGCATAACCTACCATTTTGATCTGAAATCTTCCCTTCTGGGCATGGAGCACAGTCATAGCAGCAGAACTGATTTCCCTCGATCCCCTTCTTCCAGGATCCAGGGAAACAAGGATCATTGCATCGAGAAAGTGGAGGAACCTGGTGATAAGCATAAAATTGGTGATATTTATTTATTTATTTATTTTATATAATTTGTATGCCACCCTATCTCCGTAGGACTCAGGGCAGCTCACAACAAATAAAAACAAACCCAATAAAATTTAAAGTACATAGAGAAAAACATAAATGTATAAATATATAGTTTAAACATATATTAAAACCCATTAAAATAGTCAAAATCACCCTCAGTCCAGGCTGGGTGATGTGAACAACCATGTTTTTAATTCGCGGCAGAAGGTGCGAAGGTCAGGAGCCAACCGAAGCCCCAGGGGGAGTTGATTCCAAAGAGTGGGTGCACCCACAGAGAAAGCTTTACCCCTGGGGGCCGCCAGCCGGCATTGTCTAGCTGACGGCACCCAGAGAAGGCCCTCCCTGTGAGAACGCACCAGGTGATGGGAAGCCATTGCTGGTTGCAGATGGTCCGACAAATACCCTGGGCCTAAGCCATGTAGGGCTTTATAGGTCATCAGCAGCACCTTGAATCTCACCCGGAGGGCAACAGGTAACCAATGCAAGTCGCACAGGAGAGGTGTAATTTAGGAGTATCGGGACCTTCCCATCACAACCCGCACGGCCGCATTCTGCACCAGCTGAAACCTCTGAGTGGTCCTCAAGGGCAGCTCCAGGTAGAGAGCATTACAGTAGTCAAGACGGGAGGTGACTAGTGCATGAGTAACTGTGCATAGAGCATCTCAGTCCAAATAGGGATGCAACTGACGCACCAGACAAAACTGGGCATACGCCCCCCTGGTCACGGTTGTTATGTGATCATCTAAACTCAACCATGAATCCAAGAGGACACCCAAGTTGTGTGCCCTGTCTACAGGGGGTAAAACTTCACCCCCTATAGCCAACGATAGAACCTCTCCTTCGGATTGAGATGCCTTACCCACAGCCACTCAGTCTTGGCAGGGTTGAGCCGAAGCCTGATCCTCCACATCCAGATCCCTACCACTTCCAGGCACTGGGACATCACGTCGAGGGCATCACTGGGCTGTGATGAGATATCTCTCTCTCTCTCTCTCTCTCTCTCTCTCTCTCTCTCTCTCTCTCTCTCTCTCTCTCTCTCTGTCTCTCTCTCTCTCACACACACACACACACACACACACACACACACTCAAACACACACACACACACACACTCAAACACACACACACACACACACTCAAACACACACACACACACGGCTCCATTTTTGCTTGCAAAGGACTCTTGGAAGAAATATCCTTCTGGGGTCAGTTCCAAGTGGGGAAAAAGACACTGGATTCATGGAAGTTGCTTGGAAAGAAGATTTATTGATCAACAGGATCACATGGCTTCCTGGGCTCCTGAGTTCCTGAGCAGAAAAGATCAGAGATGCTGAGAATGCCTTGGTTTTATGCCCTCTGTTGGTCTTTGAATTTGAGCTTGTATTCTGATTGGTTGTCAGACTCCCATGGGGCCATGCAGGGGCAACTCTGTAGGCTGCCTTGAGTCCCAAGCTTAGTTGAGCCTTGCTGGATGATGGTGTAATCTTTCCAGGTGCCATGTGGTGAGTTCTGTTGCTAGATAGGCAGAGGGCTAATCCTAGCTTTGTTGGATCTTGGGTGAGGACATTTGCCTATGAATAGATCTGGCTACCTCTTTATCTCTTAAGTGAGCATACATGTGTCACCTTTATTGCAAGAGTTGTATTGGGTGACAATTTGCTTCTGGATACATTTCAAGGTGCTAGTTATCACCTTTCAACCTTACATGGCTTGGGACCAGGTTATTTGGAGAAACGTCTCTTCCTGATCCCATCCATGTGATCCGGTAGAGCAGAGAGGCAGGGAACGTTGTGCATCCTCTCTCTTAAGTAAGGACATCTGGTGGGACCCAGAAGAAGTGTCTTCTTTGCGATGGCTTCTTCCCTCTGGAACATCATCCGGATGGAGATAAGATTGGCTCCTACTTTGACACTCTTTTGCAAAGCCCGAGCACCCAGTTTTTCAATAGGCCCGTGGAACCCAGAGTGGGTTGGAGCCCATCAAGTGCCTCAAGTTACTGATTGTTATCTCTAGGGGTGTGTTTTTATTGTTTATATATTGGGTTTTTATTTTTATGTTATTTACACAACTGAGAGACACTGAGAGAGAATAGGTGGCCATATAAATTCTCTTAAATAAATAAAATCTTTACAATGGTATGACATAAGTTTTTCTTCAATTATGTTCTTTGAATTTCAGGTTATCAATATCTGGAAATAACAAAGGACCAGCCTGCAGTGCCTCTACTGGTTAAAATGGGCTGCGTGCAGCCCCCTACAACTCATTTTCATCCTCCATGGTGTTGTGCTACACTCTGCTGGCCAAAAAACAGCCCAAAAATGGCCAGCAGAGTACAGCAGGAAGCCATGGAGGGTGAAAATGAGGTGGAGGGGTGGCCCTGATCTACCGGAACACCCAAAATTTTACCCTCAGATATTTTCATTTTTGTAATCCCTCACTATTTCAGAGACAATGGTATATTTTTTTCTAGGATTTCCACTGGATTTCACCTTTGCTTTAATTGAAAATTCCAAACTAATTGAAATCACTCTTTATTATGGTCTTTGTTCAGCACAACTTTGAATAAAGGATGAGATAGAGGAAAAATACATTTAATTCCATTCCACCAAATTTCCCATATTATTGAAATCTGGTAACATGTTGCCATGAAAAAAAGATTTATGGAGAAAGAGTGAATGGTTATGATCCAGCATGAAAGTCTTTTGTTAAATGCTGTTAAATGTATCGGATTTTCAAACTCAATACATTTTCATTTCAAAGAAGCCTAAAAAATCCCAAACTGATATCCTATAATGCTCTTCTAAATATATCTTGGTAAAATGGAAATTAGCTTTTTACTATATTTATATAGTTCTTTAGGAATTGAAAGTATAAAAGCCAGGAGAATGTATCTGCAAACATGGAACATTGTTTCAGTCAATATCTCAAATATCTTAACAGGAATCAAGAAACCTAGATTATCAAAGTCAACAGGAGGGTTGGAATGGGGAAAGGATTAGGTTAAAGAATTTTGGGAAATGATGTAAATACAGCAACATGAGAATTTACTTTGGAAAGGCCAACCATAATAAAACTTAATAATCACCAACATCCTATATAAATCATTATTTAACAGAAATAAAAATATCTGTTTCTAAACTTGTACATAATTTTCCTGTAGGCAGCAGTCTTTCTATTCCTTTTTTGAAAAGTTCTGCTAAGACAGGAAAATCACGTTCAGTATTAGTTCCTCTTTATGAGTTGCTCCCTGTGGTTGAGATCAGGACGTAAAACAATGATGTAGCATTTTGGCAGAAATATGCATCCCAGTAATGCAGCACTGGAGGCCAAGATGGAGAAGACCTCCACAGCTACCATGGCTTTTCCTTTTGTGCTCAGATAGGCTGGAAAGAAGGAGATCCACACACTGCAAAAGGCCAACATGCTGAAGGTGATGAACTTGGCTTCATTAAAGCTGTCAGGTAATTTACGGGCAAGGAAAGCCAAAATAAAGCTGGCAATGGCCAAGATACCCATATAGCCCAAGACACAGTAGAAGAAGAAAGCTGACCCCTCGTTGCATTGTAAAATCATTTCTTGGAGCTCTGAGTGCATGTCCAACTCAGGGAATGGGGGATAAGTGAACAACCAAAGAGTACAAATGCATACTTGTAAGAGAGAGCATGAGAGGACAATAGAAAAGGCCAATCTTTTCCCCACCCATCTCCTCATCTGAGATCCTGGTTTTGTGGCCATGAAAGCAACAACTACAGTGATGGTTTTGGCCAGTACACTAGAAATGGCCACAGAGAAAGTGACACCAAACATTGATTGTCGGAGAAGGCAGGTCACTTTGCCAGGTTGGCTGAGGAAGAGGAAAGAAGAGAGAAAACAGAGCTGAAGAGAAACAAGCAGCATGTAGGTGAGGAACCTGTTGTTGGCTTTGACAATGGGAGTATCCCTGTACTTAATAAAAGTTCCAAGTATCCAAGATGTCAGGATGAAGAAACCAAGAGCTGCTGAAGCTAAACCAATTCCTAAAGTTTCTTCAAAGGTTAGAAACACCACTGGTTTCAGGATACAGCCTTTCTTTTCTTTATTTGGATAATGATCTTCTGAACATTCAAAACAGTCATCCATATCTGGAAGCAAAATCAAGGAAATCATTCCAAATTATTAGAAATCACTTTTTTAATTTTTTTCATCCCAAACTGAAATGTAATGAAAAATGGTAGAATTTCTACCCCACCGTTTTGATCTGAAATCTTCCCTTCTGGGCATGGAACACAGTCATAGCAGCAGAACTGATTTCCCTCAATCCCCTTCTTCCAGGATCCAGGGAAACAAGGGTCATTGCATTGGGAGAATGGAAGAACCTGGTGATAAGCAAAGAAGGTTTTGAAATTGGAGACATTTAAATCAGTTTGTAATTGTTTTTGACTTCCCAAAAAGATATTGAATTTTTCAACTTCATCAAGTTAAAAAGATGTGGAAATTGCAATGATGGAGAAAAGGTCCTGTTTGAAGGGCAGGAGGTTTAAATAATTGTGCATAGTAACAATCTCATGGAAAAGTGACCATTCTTGTGATTTCACATTCAAATCCAAACCAAAAATGGAAACGTGCCTTTTACATTGTAATATCATATTGTCCATTTGAGGAATGTCTGATCATCAACAAGGTTTGAAAAGAATATTCCTAGCTGATTGAATAATTCAATACCTGGTTAAAAGCTGGGTGCCAGACAATCCCATCTTCATTAATGAATAATTCTTTTCCTTTTGGAGCCTGTAGATCCATCTTTCCAACTCTAACTCTCTGAAAGGATCTGTTTGGAAAAGTGATCAAGTTGGTGATGTCAAATCCACCTGTTGCTTCCCTTTTCTCGTTGAGGAACACTCTTTCCCCAGCTGAATTGTTAAAAGAAATGCCTTGAAGAAATGAATGGAGCTACTTGAAACAAAAATGAAAGAGAAAGGGAGTTGAATACAATGTAGTAGAGAGGAGGACACTGTATTCAGGTTTCATTGATGCATTTCTGCCTTTCCTATAACAATTATTAAATATGTATACTTAGAAATTTAATAATTGATATTTCATAGTAATATACCATACGTAGCCACTCTATTACTAATTTTATTTTATTTTAAGGAAATACAAGAATGAACAAAAGCAGAATGAATATAGGCTATTTGAGTTACTCAAAGTCCTTCAGTTGTGATTCAGGTTCATTTCTTAAGCAGTAATGAAACCAAGACCATAGCTAATCTTCCCTCAATGGCATAAAGATACATGATAGTCTGAAATATGACAAATGACTGCTCTTTAGAAGGCCAGATCCTGAAGATGAAACTCAAATACTTGGGCCACCTAATGAGAAGAGACTAATGCTGTGAAAGATGGAGGGCAAAAGGAAAAGAGAAACTAGTTTTTCTGAATCTATTTTATGCAGAAGAAGAAAAAATGAGTTGGAACGGTCCTTGGAAGTCTTCTATTCCAATCCATTGCTAAAGGAGGAGACTTAAAACCATTTTAGAGAAATCACTGCCTAATCATTTCCTAATTGTCAGGACATTATTCCTTATTTATAGGTTGTTTCTCATACTTAACATGTAGAAAATATTAAGACTTTCCACAATGGGTTCAAAAGATAACTCTACATCAAACTGCTCATTGAAATAAAAGAAGTGTCCAGTGCGGAGAGAATACCTGACAAGCCTGGAGATCTAGATGGCCCATTGGTTTACCCATCATAGCTTTTTTTCTATTGAAACGTAATGTGTACAGAGCCTGCAAAGCATGAGCCACAGCATAAACAGCATTGTAGACACTGTAGCTGTGGCCAGTCATTTCTATTTCAAACAAGGGAGCAGGAAGATCTTCTAGCTTCTTCTGCACAGGGCACGGATTACTAGGCATTTCTTGTAATTCTGGTTTTGGAAATGAACAATCAAACAATTGTTCCCAAACGTCCTGTAGAAATCCATCTCTGTAGACTGAAAGAGGATTGATGGTCTGAAGAAATTGCTTGAACCCTACAACTGCTTTTGAATGAACATTGAAGGAAATGGCCCCATGGAACATCTGGAGATCCCAATTGACTTGAAATCCAGATAATATGAAATCAATCTGTGCAGTCATGATCCACACCTTTCTAAACAATGCAGTTTCCTTGCTTTCAGGATCTACCACAAATGTGACAGTTCTTAGCGCCATAATTGCCGGGGATTCTCCATAGACCAGAAATGCATTGGCTTTTCTGTTCATCATATTAATAGAGATAACTGAGACTGTTTGATAAAGTCCTGTGATGTCTTCCACGTGGATTAGTTGGGAAAGCCTTTGTACAAATGATGAACATATTCCATTCTGTGAGAGTAAAGGCTGCATTTTCTGTAAGAAATTTTCTCCATTGTTGTTATCAACAGCAAAAATCCCAATCCATGTCCACTTGAAATGGTGAAGCAGTTGGATAATTCCAGTGTACTGATGGTCCTCTTTTGGGACCATATAATAAAGTGGAGAGAGCTTACTGGTCTCAAATGCATCTTGGGCTAATGAGCCATATGTCAGCTATAAGAAAGTGGAATAGTATTCTGTTGAAATGTTAAATCACATCTATTTTTTTCTTATCTAGTTTTCTTATGAAATACATCCAAGGAACATTGTCCCTAGAATTCTTCTAAATATTACTGTAGAAAGGAGTTTCATGGAATTACTTCAAAGACATATCAGAGAAAATTGCTTTAATGGGTGCAAAGAGTTCTACCATCCATTCTTTCCTTAGGTATGAAACGTCTTTGGATACTCACTTCCTCTATTTGGTATTATCGTTTCAGAAAAGTAGAACTAATTAGTAGATCTTTAGAAATGCAGAACATTTTAACAAACACCTAAACCTAATCTTTGATGGTCATGAAATATTCCATAACAACTACATTAACAACAGAAAAATTTGGAATTTCCCTCCTCAACATCATCACAGCTTACTTGTGGCATCTTGAAGAAACCTATAAGTTCACCTAAATAAGATGATGTGTCAAAATCCAATCCTCCAATGATAGCCATGAGATTCTTCTGGCTATCACATCTGTAGTTAGGGACAAACTCCTGGGATTTGAAAAGCAGGTCTAGGGCGGTGCGATAGGTCATCCTCGCATTGTTGTAACTGTCATAGATGTGGAACCCAAGAGTGATGTTAGGTAAGATCTGGGAGTCTTCATTGATCTCCTTCACAGCAAAAGCCAAGGCAAGGACGTGTTGATGAAATTTGGTGATTACACTGCAAATGTTTTAAATACCCCAGTTGAAAAAAATAAGTTGACAATTCTCATCATATCTCTATGAATAGCAAACATTTCTTTCTCTGACTGTAGTAAATCACTTTTCTAAAATTCTGAATAATTTCTACTGAGGGATCCTTGGTGCTCTCTGAACTTGGTGGCTTTTTTGCAATCATTTCATTATCCAAAGTAGGTAACATCATCAGTGGGTAGAACTGATGATGTTATATAGTTTGGATAATGAAATGTCTGCAAGAAAATATCCAATCTCAGAGAGCACCAAGGATCCTCCATTCCAACCCTAAGCTGCAAATATTTTTCTTTATTGGTAATTTACTTCTTACATAATATTTCCATGACTTATAACAAATATATCCTGCAACATGTACTGTACTAGTCATGACTTTTTTCAAAATATTTTATTTTCTACAATATTTTCAGAAAATGTTATATTTTCGAGGGATTTTGAAGATTGGCTAAGATCAGATAGTGAAGAAATATTCTTACATTGGTACTTCGTAAGGTGTTATGGCAGGGTTTTCTTTAAATTTACTTTCCATGAAGTGATAAATGATGTGGGACACCATCCCACCAATGATGAGGTCTCCAGGCTGGTACCACTCATGTGGAACAAGGAAAGCATCTCTTGTAGGGCAGCTCAGAGTAACTACTCTGTGCACCAAAAACATCAGGAGAAACATCTTGATGGTTTTGTTATTGTGGAAAGGTTTTCCCTTCCATCCTACCCATAGGGAAGCATATATAATCCAATACTTCATTTAAAGATTGATTGATCTAAGGATTATGTTTGAGAATACATCTAATGAGAAAATCTATCATTTTCAAATCTATCATTTCCATCTGAGTACAAATTTTTATCTTCAATATCACAAGGATTTGAACAGATACTCTGGCAGAAGAAAACATAGGGTTGGTACTTGAAGTAATGAAATTGACAGAAACATAACTACCCCTTGTACCAAACTCTTTATGGTAAAAGACTCACTTTATAGCCAAAAAGATACCTTCATTGTTATTGAATTTCAATTGCATTCTATGCAGCCTTTGATGTTTTGGCCTACAGTAATTCCTCTAGGACATAATTATTTTGTTTTGATGAGCTGGTTCAGTATTTTTTTTTTTTTAATGAGCAAATGCCAGAAAAGTAGTATAAGGGAGATTTGCAATAAAATATATATTTAATTAGTATAATTGTAGAAATAAAAATAGAGCTTTTTTCCAAGATACCACATTTACTTTCTACCAATTTTTCACAAAAAATAATAATGAACAAATCTGAACAATTAAAAGTCATTTATTGTAAGCATGTTTTCTGGAGAGAAAACAACACAGATATTTATTTTTGTAAAAAATTACCTTAAGGGCTCTAAAACTCTTCAAAAAAAATATCTTTCACATTCTCTGACAAACACTTTCATGTATTCTAAAGAATATTATTTCTTTTTCTCCATCTAGAAGCATTTGAATGTTAGAGAAGTTATAGATTTGTAATAAACCCTACATTTTTTCTCAAACACCGTTTACTCATATGAAAAATTTTAGGGGAACTGGGTAAGATTATAATAAGAAAAGAAATATTTTACAATGCGATGTCATATAGTTTGATTTAAGGATGTTCCTTAAATTTCAATTCATAAAAGTGACAAACTATGCAGGACACGTTGCCACCAATTAACAAATGACCAGTTGACCTGGACTCTACATGGGACTGTAGTTGAAAAGTATCCAGAATTCCAATTGGTTCAAAACGCAGCCACCTGTATGGTTTTGTGCAGACTCAGGTGCTCACATGTGTCAACTTTATTGCGAGAGTTGTATTGGGTGAGAATTTGCTTCTGGATACATTTCAAGGTACCAGTTATCACCTTTAAACCTTATATTGCTTGGGACCAGATTATTTGAAGAAACGTCTCTACCTGATCACATCCATGTGATCCGGTAGAGCAGAGAGGTAGGGAACGTTGTGCGTCCTCTCCCTTAAGTATGGACATCTGGTGGGAAGTGAAATCCAAATTTGTTAATACCGGTTTTGTGGGCATATCTTGGTGGACGTGGTGTGGCTTGGTGGGCGTGGCAGGGGAAGGATACAGTAAAATATCCATTCCGACCCCACTTTGGGGCCAGGTAGAGGTGGTATTTGCCGTTTCCCCAAACTATTTCTGCTACCGGTTCTCCAGAACCTGTCAGAACCTGCTAGATTTTACTCCAGGGTGGGACCCAGAAATGTCTTCTTTGTGGAGATAAAATTGGCTCCTACTTTGACACTCAATAGCAAAGCCCCGAGCACCCAGTTTTGTCAATAGGCCTGTGGAACCCAGAGTGGGTTAGAGCCCATCAAGTGGCTCAACTGGTTGATTGTTATCTCTAGGGGTGCATTTATATTGTTTGTGTATTGGGATTTTATTTTTATTTTTTTAAACATCTGAGAGACACTGAGAGTGAATTGGTGACCATATACATTCTCTTAAATAACTAAAGAAACGCCATACAATGGTATGTCATAAGTTCTTTTTTTTTCTCCAATTTTTATTTATAAGTATAAACTAAACAGAACAATGAAACGTAGAAAACATAAAAACATATAAACATCCATTTCAATACATGTCCAGTTTGTCGCAACTATAATATACATTTCTCTTTGTATTTTGACTCTAACTTATTTGGTCATTCCCTTTTATCGATCTAATATTGATCTTTGTTGACCTATGTCTGTTCTTTTTTTCCATCATATTATATTTGGTCATTTTATTTACTTCTTATTGCTTCATCTCTTTCCTATCTTTCAACCAACTATACCACTTTTCCCATACTAGGTAAAAGTCATGTTCTTCCCTATTTTGTAATTCCTTTGTGAGTCTATCTAATTCCGCACATTCCATAATTTTATTGATTACTTTATCTGGTGTTGGTATATCACTACTCTTCCAGTGTTGCACGTATAGTATTCATTCATTTATTTATTTATTTATTATTCAAACTTCTATACCGCCCTTCTCCTTTCGGACTCAGGGCAGTGAACAGCCAAAATAAAAACATCTATACATAACATTTACAGTTAAAAATAGAGTTAAAATAATTAATAAATTTGGCCCGTAATTTAAAACTTGTCTGATGTGACTGAGGTTTCAGTTTTTTGTTTTTTTTTTTGTTTTTTAATGAGCAAAGGCTAATGAAAGTAGCATGAGGAAGATTTGCAATAGAAAATATATTTAATTGTTGAAACAGTAGGAATAAAAATAGTGCTGTTTTCAGGATACCATATTTATTTTCTACCAATTTTTTTCGCAAAATAGAAGATGAACAGATCCAGCAAATATCAGTCATTTATTGTATGTATTTTTTTTGTGAGTAGTAAGAACGCAGAACCTTTTAAATGAAATGACTTAAATTCACTAAAAAATCTTCAAAAGATTTCTTGCACCAAAGTTTCATATGTTCTATTGGAAACAATTTAACATAAACTAAACAATATTATTATCAGGGCTGCACAGTGGGGAAGAGGAAGGTAGCTGTGGGGGGGGGATGAGAGGGTGGGGTACCATGAGGAAACAAAACCAAGCCTCATATCATCCTATGAAAATTGCTGGCCAATCCATGATCAAGCAAAGGAATGCAGCCAACTGAGTAGACAATGACTGTTACGTGCTATTCAGTAAGTTCTAACAGGTTCTAAAGAACCGGAAGTGAAATGTTGAGTAGTTCAGAGAACCAGCAAATACCACCTCTGGCTGGCCCCAGAGTAGGGTGGGAATGGAGATTTTGCAGTATTCTATCCCTGCCATGCCCACCAAACAACACTATGCCCACCAAGCCACACCCACAGAACCAATATTTTAAAAAAATGAATTCCACCACTGTTTCCCCAACAATTTGTAAGCACATAGTTGGGTACTTCTTCATAATCAGGGGGAGGAAGGGAACAGGGAAAAGTTTACTTTGGGCATGAAAACCTCAGATCCAGTTTTGCTTCTTCTGTAACCATTTGTCTTTATAGTAAAGTATACCTTTGGCTAACCATAGGTCTAAGACTCTTTCTTTTCTGACTGACCAGGGTGGGACAGCTGACATTTATTTCTTCTTCCACCACTAGAAACATTTAAAAGACAGAGAAGTTATAGGTTAGAAATAATGCCTACATTTTTGCTCAAACACCTTTTATTCATATAAGAAAAAGAAAAAAAGCCATTTCTGTTCCTTGGAAACAGCGAAGGACCAGCCTGTGATGCCTCTGGCAGCAAAAACAGAGCTGAGGAGGACCGCAAACTGCCGCCCAGCTTCATTTTCATTAGTAGAGGGCTGCAGGAAGCCGTCTCAGCCAAGAACAGAGTTTGGGAGGGCCACACGTGTGCCCCCCTGACCTCCATTTTCACTGGCAGAGGGCTGCAGGAGGCTGTTGCAGCTGAAAACAGAGCTCGGGAGAACCATGAACTCACTCTCTCTCTCTCACACACACACGGCTCCATTTTTGCTTGCAAAGGACTCTTGGAAGAAATATCCTTCTGTGTTCAGTTCCAAGTGGGGAAAAAGACACTGGATTCATGGAAGTTGCTTGGAAAGAAGATTCATTGATCAGAAGGATCACAAGGCTTCCTGGGCTCCTGAGTTCCTGAGCAGAAAAGGTCAGAGATGCTGAGAATGCCTTGGTTTTATGCCCTCTGTTGGGCTTTGAATTTGAGCTTGTATTTTGATTGGTTGTCAGACTCCCATGGGGCCATGCAGGGGCAACTCTGTCGGCTGCTTTGAGTCCCAAGCTTGGCTGAGCCTTGCTGGATGATGGTGTAATCTTTCCAGGTGCCATGTGGTGAGTTCTGTTGCTAGATGGGTAGAGGGCTAATCCTAGCTTTGTTGGATCTTGGATGAGGACATTTGCCTATGAATAGACCTGGCTCCCTCTTTATCTCTTAAGTGAGCATACATTTGTCACCTTTATTGCAAGGGTTGTATTGGGTGACAATTTGCTTCTGGATAAATTTCAAGGGGCTAGTTATCACCTTTAAACTCTACATGGTTTGGGACCAGGTTATTTGGAGAAACGTCTCTTCCTGATCCCATCCATGTGATCCGGTAGAGCAGAGAGGCAGGGAACGTTGTGCGTCCTCTCTCTTAAGTAAGGACATCTGGACCCAAAAGAAGGGTCTTCTTTGTGATGGCTTCTTCCCTCTGGAACATCATTCAGATAGAGATAAGATTGGCCCCTACTTTGACACTCTTTTGCAAAGCCCTGATCACCCAGTTTTTCAATAGGTCCCTGGAACCCAGAGTGGGTTGGAGCCCATCAAGTGCCTCAACTGACTGACTTTATCACTAGGGGTGTATTTTTATTGTTTGTATACTGGGTTTTTATTTTTATTTTTTTAAGCATGTGAGACACAGTGACTGAATCGGTGGCCATATGAATTCTTTTAAATAAATTAAAAAAACTTCTTATTCAAGGATCTTCTTTGAATTTCAGTTTATAAAACTGGTAAACAATGTGGGTCATTGTGCCACCGATGATGAGAACAGAGAAAGTATCACATGCAGAGAAGTACAGAGTAACTAGTTTCTATCTGAATTAGGGTTTCACTTTCATTATTACTTGGGTGACATGCCTTGTCTTTTTCTCTCTGTCTGTCTATCATCTATCTATATATCATCCACCCACCTATCTATCTATCTATCTATCTATCTATCTATCTATCCATCCAGGGGAAATATATAAAAAATTAGAAGAAATACTACAACCGAAATTGGTGGAAATTTTTAATGATGCACTGACAGGCTACAAAATCCCAGAGTCATGGAAGGAAGCGCATGTCACACTTGTGCCGAAAGAAGGTGCCAACCTAAAACAAAATCAAAATTACAGACCAATTTCGCTCCTAAACATTGACTATAAGTTATTCATGGGTATAATGGCAGAAAGAATGAAAAAGATACTAAATAATTGGGTATATAAAGATCAGAACGGATTCTTTCCAGGGAGGCAAATTAAAGACAATTTGAGAATTGTGCTACACATCCTAGAGTACTATGAAGAACACCCTGGAAAACAGATGGCCCTAATCTTTGTTGATGCCCAAAAGGCATTCGACAATCTAAATTGAAAATTTATGACCAAAGAAATTGAGATTATGAATTTCGGAACAAATTTTGAAATGATGATCAAATCTATCTATGATAATGTGATGCAAGGTGATGGATAGGGACTGAGGATCACAAACTGGAGATGATGACTTACTCTCCCCCTCAACTGTCCCTCTCTCCTTTATCAGATCTAGATCTATTACGACCACTCAGCGTTAACTTGCAATCTTAGATCGATCTGCAGCTTTATTTACCATCTATTCCCCAAGATTACCCTGATTATTTAACCCTAAATACTTTATCCAGTGGCTCTGCCTTACATTTTTGATCTAATCCTCAGCCATCGCTGGTATCAGGACTGGAGGAGATACAGACATCGAGAGTCTTGGATTATGGGGAGATAGACCACCTTCTCTTTGTTTGTTTCAAATGGTTTGGTCGCTGTGAGAGGACGTCCCTTTGAGACCTCTATCCCCATCTCCTTTGGATGGACTTACTACAACCACAAGACTTCCCATCGTCGTGAGAGGGTGATGATGTTCCGATGTATTGACATTTGTAACATACTGGTCTCCCTTTTACATCTATTTCCTCTCTTATTTTAAATTACCTGTCTTAACCATCTCTAACACTCTTAAAAGAAAATGATCCTTCATCTCCTTCAACTCGCTCCTATCTTTGATGTATTCAACTGCAGAGCTCCTTGCACTGTGAGATTCCCCCCTCTCGCATTTCTGGCCCTCTCAGTTATCAAGGGCCGCCCTTGAGGACGGGTTTTGGAACCCTGAGAGGTGGTTTGCAAAAAACCGACAGCTTTGGGGTTTTTTAGATAAATCTTTAAGTTCTATTTTAAGGGGTTCTGGGAGGGATTGTGGGAATGGATCTGGGGGGATCCATAAATCCATTGAAAGGGGTAATGGGTCTGATAATCATGGTGGGGAGGATGGGGACAGAAATCTGACAAGGATGCAGGGGGATGAAGCGATGGGCATTAGTATAGTAAGTGGGAGGGGCAGATATGATGGCTGCAGGGGGCCATATTATGTTTTGGGAGTGCACACTCAATGTTTACGAGCGATTGCCCACTCCGACCCCCAAAGCACTGCTCGTTTCCCGGGTTGTTCAGAGTCTCAGACCCTGGGTCTATGGCTGATGTTATGTAATGCCGGGTCAGTGGTAAATAAAGCCCCCCTCATTCATGATCTTATTTCAGAGGGGGGTGCTGACCTGGCAGGGTTTACGGAGACCTGGTTAGGCCAGGAGGGAGGAGTTCCCCTTGTGGAAATGTGCCCGCCAGGTTTCCATGCATTCCATCAGCCAAGGACTCAGGGAAGGGGTGGGGGAGTGGCAGCAATCATTAGAGAAAGTCTTTGCCCGAGGGAGGCCACTGTTCCTCAGATAGCCGGATGTGAGTCCCTCCTTGTGAAGTGGGGTCGGGGGATTCAGATGGGCCTACTGATTGCGTACCTGGCTCCCTGCCACGTAACAGCGGTCCTGCCTGAGCTGCTCAACATTATAGCCAGGGTGGCGGTGGAAACCCCCAGACTTATTGTTATGGGGGATTTTAACCTGCCATCCACTGGTGAGATGTCGGAGATGGCTCAGGAGTTCATGGCTTCCATGACGGCCATGGACCTGACCCAGGTAGTTCAAGGCCCCACCCACTTGGGGAATCACACTCTGGACTTGATTTTTGTCTCTGATCAGTGGCTAAATGATCTAAGAATAGGGGATATAGACATCAAGCCCTTGTCATGGTCTAATCATTCTCTCCTTCACATGGACTTTCAAGTCACTTCCACCCACCGCAGGGAGACGGAACCAACCAAATGGTTCCGTCCCAGGTGCCTGATGGACCCCGAAAGGTTCCTGAAGGAGCTTGGGCCATTTCCTGAGACTCTGGCTCACAACTCGACTGAGGACCTGGTGGTTGCCTGGGACAGGGCGGCTACTGGGGCCTTGGACCACGTTGTGCCTTTGCAGCCTCTGACCCGATGCCGATCTCGTCTAGCTTCTTGGTTTTCTGAGGAGCTGAGAGAGATGAAGCGTCGGAAAAGACACCTGGAGAGCGATTGGAGGACAAGCCGATCTGAATCTGATGATAAAGTCGCTCAGATTCGGGAAGACCTGGACTCCGATTGGGTAGATCCAGGGGAGGAGACCGGGACAGGTCTTGAGAACATTATCTGGGAAGAGTTTGACTCTGTGGCTCCTGAGGACATGGACAGGATTCTGGGCAAGCTTAATGCTGCCAAATGTTTATTGGACCCGTGTCCCTCCTGTTTGCTACTGGCCTCCTGGGAGGTTACACGAGGCTGGCTCCAGGGGATTATAAATGCTTCTCTGAGTGAGGGTGTCTTTCCCGCCACCTTTAAAGGGGCGGTGGTGAAGCCCCTCCTCAAGAAGCCTTCCCTGGACCCGGCTATATTATCAAATTATCGTCCAGTCTCCAATCTTTGCTTTGTTGCGAAGGTTGTTGAGAGTGTGGTGGCGCGACAACTACCCCGATACCTGGATGAAGTTGTCTATCTGGATCCATTCCAGTCGGGCTTCAGGTCACAATACAGCACGGAAACGGCATTGGTCGCATTGGTGGATGATCATTGGTCACCTGGAGAGTAGTTGGAGGATCAGCCGCTCCGAATCCAACCGAACACTGGTGAGGTCTCATATTAAGACCTACCTAGTGGCGATAAAAGCGGCAAAATCAAGTTATTTTGCCGCTCTTATCGCGTCATCAGATAATCGCCTGGCCGCCCTGTTTAGGGTGACCTGCTCTGTTTAGGGTGAACCGCTCCCTCCTCCATCTGGAAGTGCGGGATGACCCCTTGCAGGGCTGAGCTGAGGATTTTGTGCAGTATCTGTATGACAAAATCGCTCATATTCGGGAAGGGCTAGCCTCTGTCTGGGTATGTCCGGACGGGATGACTGAGGCAGGTCTTGAGAGTGTTATCTGGGGGGAGTTCGATCCTGTGGCTCGCGAGGACATGGACAGGGTCCTGGGATGGCTGAACACAACCACATGTTTATTGGACCCGTGTCCCTCCTGGTTGGTACTGGCTTCCCGGGAGGTGACACGAGGCTGGCTCCAGAAGATTGTTAACGCTTCTTTGAGTGAGGGGGTCCTGCCGGCCGCTTTGAAAGAAGCGGTTGTGAGGCCCCTCCTCAAGAAGCCCTCTCTGGATCCGGCTGTTTTGGCTAACTATCGTCCAGTCTCCAACCTTCGCTTTGTTGCGAAGGTTGTTGAGAGTGTGGTGGCGCAACAGTTTCCCCGGTACCTGGATGAAGCTGTCTATCTAGACCCACTCCAGTCCGGCTTCCGGCCTGGGCACAGCACGGAAACGGCATTGGTCGCGTTGGTGGATGATCTCTGGAGGGCTCGGAATAGGGGTTGCTCCTCTATCCTGGTCCTGTTAGACCTCTCAGCGGCTTTTGATACCATCGACCATGGTATCATGTTGCGCCGGTTGGCGGGGTTGGGGGTGGGGGGCACCGTTTTGCGGTGGTTCTCCTCCTACCTCTCTGACCGGTCGCAATCTGTATTGACAGGGGGACAGCGGTCGACCCCGAGGCACCTTGCTTGTGGGGTGCCACAAGGGTCGGTCCTCTCACCCCTTCTGTTCAACATTTATGTAAAGCCGCTGGGTGAGATCATCCGTGGCTTTGGGGTGGAGTTCCATCAGTACGCTGATGACACCCAGCTGTACATCTCCACCCCAGGCCACCCCAACGATGCCCTTGAAGTGATGTCCCAGTGCCTGGAGGCCGTGTGGGCCTAGATGGGGAGAAACAGGCTCCGACTCAACCCCTCCAAGACCGAGTGGCTGTGGCTTCCGGCGTCCCGATATAGCCAGCTGACGCCATCGCTGGCTATTGGGGGTGAATCATTGGCCCCCACGGAAAGGGCTCGCAACTTGGGCATCCTCCTGGATGCATGGCTGTCTTTAGAAGATCATTTGACGGCCGTGGCCAGGGGGGCTTTTTATCAGGTCCGCCTGATACGCCAGTTGCGCCCCTTTCTAGATCGGGACTCCCTACGCACAGTCACTCAGGCACTCGTCACTTCCCGCCTGGACTACTGCAATGCTCTCTACATGGGGCTCCCCCTGGGATGCACCTGGAGGCTCCAGCTGGTCCAGAACGCGGCCGCGCGGGGGATTATGGGGGTGACGAGGTGCTCCCATGTAACACCTCTCCTGCGCGAGCTGCACTGGCTCCCGGTGGTCTTCCGGGTGTGCTTCAAGGTGTTGGTGACCACCTTTAAAGTGCTCCATGGCTTAGGGCCGGGGTACTTACGAGACCGCCTTCTGCCACCAATAGCCTCCCACCGGCCAGTACGCTCGCACAGAGTGGGCCTCCTCAGGGTGCCGTCTGCCGGACAATGTTGGCTGACGACTCCCAGGGGGAGAGCCTTCTCTGTGGCGGTGTCCACCCTCTGGAACAACCACCCCCCAGAGATACGTACAGTAACAGACCTCTGGATTTTTCATCGGGCCCTGAAAACCCATTTATTTCAACTAGCTGGGCTGGCTTGAGTTAAATTTTAAATTGATTTTAAATTGGGTTGTTTTAATTTACGGCCAAAATATTTAATTATTTTAAACTGCCACTACAAACTGCGAACGGTCAGAGAGGAAGGAGGAGAACCACCGAAGCACGGTGCCCCCTATTCCTAACCCCTCCAGCCGGTGCAGCTTTTAAATTTTGTATGTATTGTTTTTTTACTTTGGCTCTTCACTGCCCTGAGTCCTATTTGGAGAAGGGTTGTATAGAAATAAGAACAAATAAATAAAATAAAAATAAATAAATCTCTGGAGGGCTCGGGACAGAGGTTGCTCCTCTATCCTGGTCCTATTAGATCTCTCAGCGGCTTTTTTTTTTTTTTAATTTGATTTATATGCCGCCCTTCTCCAGAGACTCAGGGCAGCTTACAATGTGTTAAGCAATCGACCATGGTATCTTACTGCACCGGCTGGAGGGGTTAGGAATAGGGGGCACCGTGCTTCGGTGGTTCTCCTCCTTCCTCTCTGACCGTTCGCAGTTTGTAGTGGCAGGTGGCAGAGGTCGACCTCAAGGCACCTTATTTGTGGGATGCCGCAAGGGTCAGACCTCTCACCCCTTCTGTTCAACATTTATGTAAAACTGCTAGGCAAGATCATCCATGGTTTTGGGGTGAGTGTTCATCAGTATGCTGATGACACACAGCTATACATCTCCACCCCAGACCACCCCAATGATGCCCTTGCTGTGATGTCCCATTGCCTGGAGGCTGTGCGGATCTGGATGGGGAGAAACAAGCTCAGACTCAACCCCTCCAAGACCGAGTGGCTGTGGCTTCTGGCGTCCCGGTATAGTCAGCTAGTACCATCACTGACAATAGGGGATGAGATCTTGCTCCCCACAGAGAGGGCCCGCAACTTGGGTGTCCTCCTGGATTCACGGTTATCTTTAGAAGATCATTTGACAGCTGTGGCCAGGGGTGCCTTTTATCAGGTTCGCCTGATCCGCCAGTTGCGTCCCTTTCTGGATCGGGACGCCTTGCGCACAGTCACTCATGCCCTAGTTACCTCCCATATGGACTACTGTAATGCTCTCTACATGGGGCTCCCCTTGAAGCCCCATGTAGTTCATGGGCTCCAATTGGTCCAGAACGTAGCCGCGCGGGTGATTATGGGTGCAGCTCGTTACGCCCATGTAACACCTCTCCTACGCGAGCTGCACTGGCTCCCGGTGGTCTTCCGGGTGCGATTCAAGGTGTTAGTTATCACCTTTAAAGCGCTCCATGGCTTAGGACCTGGGTACCTACAAGACTGTCTTTTGCCACCAATAGCCTCCCACCGACCAGTTCATTCTCACAGGGAGGGACTACTCAGGGTACCGTCAGTCAAATTATGTCGACTAGCGACTCCCAGGGGGAGGGCCTTCTCTGTGAGGGCTCCTGAAGGAGAGCCCCCTCAACCAAATGGTATATAATCTCATTTATATTGTACATTGCACTCTTATATAAAAGATATAATCATAAGGCCCTTTCTCCTACATCTGTACGTCTAAAAGGGAACTTGGCATTTGTAGTCTTCTGCTGTAACCGTTGTAACCACAAGATGTACCAAGTTGTATGCCCTATGTATCACAAAACTATGAACTTCTGCTTTTGTACTTTTCCAGTGAATCTCCCTTAGAATTACCTATCTGTATGCACAATGTATTATCCATAAGCGGAACTGAATATGCTATGTCACTGTCAAATCTCAAGAACCTATAAAAGTCTGCCTTAGGGCGTGGTTCGGGGCTCAGTCCTTGGCAGGAGACTGCACTGAGCCTATTGCTAGCAATACTCAATAAACCTGTTTTCTCTGGATCTCCGTGGTCTTGTCTCCTGACTTATTTACAGGTACTGATTGGGATTAGTAAATCCTGCTTCATTTCTGGCGAGCCAGCCAGGAGGCAACGGAATTTTTAAAATTCCTCTGGACCGTCACCACGCTGTGGGAGGGTCTCGGAGGCTCGGGGAACCATCCCAGGCGCCATCGGACATCTTTTAGTCTGAGGGACTTCCCTGTGGAGCCGGCCCCTTCGCAGCATCGGTTGACGCCTCCAAGAACCACTTGAGGGAGACCAAGAGACCAGGAACACTTCAATCCAGTTGGAAGGAAAAGAAAAGACGCCTGCAGGCACGTATCTGGGTCCCTGGGAAGAGGTCCCTGGGATAGGGAAATAACCACTAGCCTGTAAACAGGGAAAGGCCTGATCACCCTCCCCTAAAGGCTAAAAGTGGGGGACGTGGGACGTCCCTAAAGGTTAAAGGTGGGGTCAGGGGGACCCCTGAGGGAAGTTTGTCTTGTATGACAGGTGCAGGGGGCACCCTTCCCTAAAGGTTAAAGGTGGGAGGTTTGTCTTGTGTGACTGGTGTGAGTGTTCCCCGCGGTTCTGTTCAGTGGCCGTCGAGAGTCCGGGACTGGCAGCCGGGGAAGTGTGATTGAGATCCCTTGGTGTTTCTCTGGGAAGGAAGGACCCCTTACCTCCTTCTCAAACCCCTTTCCTACTTGTCTTGTCTGGTGCCCTGGGTGGAAGATGGGTGGGGGAGGAAGTACCCCACTCACCCCCTTGGCATGTATGTTAAAACATTTTAAAGATGCCTACATTAGCCAAGACTACGGCATAAGGTGAAGCAGGCAAAGGTTACGGGTTTTCTGTGAGGTGGACTGGCCAGACTTCAGAGTTGACTGGCCAGTAACAGGGTCTTTAGACCCAGGGGTTGTACTGCGAGTATACCAGAGAGTTTTCCACCCCACGACAGGACACCCGGACCAAGCCCCTTATATCGATGTCTGGCTTAATCTGGTACAACACCCCCCCCCATGGCTACAAAAATGCAAAGCCACAAGGTGCAGGCTGTTAGTCTCCCGCACCTTGCCACACAAGAAGGGAGAAGCCAAGGCCCCAATTCTCCCCAGCTCCCCCGAGGAATTACCCAGTCCACCACCATATGTCCCACGCGGGGATGACCAAATAAGCCCTAGGGCCAGTTCCTCAGCGTCCAGCAGCACAGGGGTAGGAGCTGGTACCTTTTTGCGAGCCTTGGATGACTTGGGCATCCCTGACTCTCCTGGGGTACCGACCCCAGTTGACCGCTCCGCTCAAACCAGTTTGGATGGGGTGGAGTTGGGGGCTCGCCCAAAGGAACAAGAAGCCCGGAAAAGCGAATGGGTAACCCCCCCCCCAGGGATGAATTAGAAGAAGCAGTGGGGGGAGAACCATTGCCTCTTGAAGTGAAGGAAGGCCCCATAGCTGAGCGAACTCGTTCAAAGCACACCGGACGGGGTGAGGAAGATGATCTGGCTGAGGGTGGCGTGGCCTTCCTGAGTCCCCTCCGAAGGGTAGACCAATCTGTGGTTGAGCCAAACAGAGAGCCCATGATAGTCTCTGTGTTTCAACACGTCCCTTTCACTTCTTCGGACCTTTTAAACTGGAAGATGCATTATGGTCCGTTTAGTGACAAACCATCAGAGGTCACGGACTTGGTCAAAACTATTGTAGATACCCACAATCCAACTTGGCGGGATCTGCGGCAACTGATGGGTACCATCTTTAATCCGGAGGAGAGGGAAAAGATTCGGAATGCAGCTCTTAAAATTTTGAAAGGAACTATGCCAGCCCAAGACACATTTGACCGGTGGGTGGCTAGGAATTTCCCCTCCGAGGATCCAAGATGGGACCCCTATAAGATAGAGGACCTAAGGTCCCTTCAAGAATACCAGCGCCTTGTTGTGCAGGCGATCCAGGTGGCGGGGAAACCCACTACAAATATGTCAAAGCCTTCTTTAGTGATCCAAGGTGCCGACGAAGCCCCAGAAGCCTTCTATGCCCGGCTGTTAGATGCGTACCGCATGTACACTCCCATTGACCCCACACAACCTGAAAATGCTCGCATGTTGGCAATGGCCTTCATCTCTCAATCAGCCCCTGACATACGGCGAAAATTACAAAAGTTGGAGGGAGCTCTTGGAAAATCAATGAGTGAGCTGATGGAGGTTGCAAGAAAGGTTTTCGCAAATAGAGATAGGATTGAGGAGAAGAAACAGGAGCAGAAAATGCATAAGAAAGCAGAACTGCTCGCTGCTGCCCTAATGGGCAGGCCTGCAGCCCGGGATGGGCCACGGATGGGAGGAGGCTCAAGGGGCCAGGGGTCAGGGGGACCCCTGGGGCGGAAACAGGGCCAGGGGTCGGGGGACCTCTAGGTTGGAATTGGGGTCAGGGGTTAGGGGGACCCCTGGCGCCAAACCAGTGTGCCATATGTAAAAGGACTGGCCACTGGAGAGGAGAATGTCCCGACAGGGAAAAGGAACGTGTCAATGAAGGAAACCGGGGAGGCTTTGCCTGAAAAGACCAAGGTGGACGAGGCAGACCCTTTCGAGGGAGGGGACGTGGGACGTTTAACGCCCCCCTCATTGGTCTAGCCGAAGTCGAGGAAGGGGAGTGAAACAGACCGGGTTCAGCCCGCCTCCCAGAACCTATGGTCAGATTAACTGTTGGAGGCAAGCCTGTATCCTTCCTAGTTGACACAGGGGCCACCCGATCCGTCATAACCAAACCCTTGGCTAAGCCCTCCCCGCATACCATCACGGTCCAGGGGGCCACAGGCCAACCAATTCAACGCCCTTTCCTCAATCCCCTAATTTGTCACACTGGGGGTAAAACAATAACCCATCAATTTGTGTATATGCCTGAGTGCCCCCTTCCTCTCTATACATTTTGGATCTTTAAAAATAGGCCAGCGCCTGCTGGGAGATCTAAAATAGATGGAGAAGTGTTTGGATCTTTAAAAATAGGCCAGCGTCGGCTGGGAGATCCAAGCTAGAAAGAGCTAGACAGAATGTCCCTTTTCTGTGGGCAGAGGACACCCCCCCCCCCCGGTTTTGCTAGCCATCAGGCACCCATCTTTGTCGAGGAGCTCCCTGCCAAAACTCCAGTTCGCCTTCGTCAGCGGGCCTACCCTAGGCACATTATGCAAGCCATTCAGGGAATCATTGATCTCTATCTGGCACATGACACTCTGGTCCCTACTGAATCGGCCTGGAACACCCCTATTTTGTCTATTCCAAAGGGGGATGGCCGCTTCCGCCCGGTTCAGAATCTAAAGCCTGTTAACTGCGCAACTGTGACTATTCATCCTTTGGTCCCGAACCCTTACATAATTCTGGGATTAATCCCCCAGACTGCGTCTTGGTTTTCAGTCATAGACCTCAAGGATGCCTTCTTTACCATCCCTGTCCATAAAAGGAGCCAGCACCTCTTTGCTTTCGAATGGGAAAATCCAGCAACTGGTCGCAAACAGCAGCATACTTGGACCAGGCTACCTCAAGGTTTTAAGAACTCCCCCACTCTATTTGGTAATGCCCTTGCGGCTGATTTGGATGCCCTACGCCTTCCTGAGCCAGATGTCCTTTTACAGTATGTTGATGACCTGTTGGTCACCGGCCAGTCAAAGGACATCTGCTGGCAAAACACTTATGACCTGTTACACCTTTTACAGCACTTGGGCTACAAGTCTTCTCGGAAAAAGGCACAATTGGTTTTGCATAAGGTCAGATACCTAGGCTATGATATTGAGCCTGGGAAACGCACCTTGGGTCATGAAAGAAAAGAAGCCATCTGCCGCCTCCCCACCCCTCGGACCAAGAAGGATCTCCGGGGGTTTCTGGGGGCTGCTGGGTTCTGCCGCATTTGGATTCCCAACTTTAGCCTCCTTGCTAAACCACTCTACGAGGCAACCAGAGGCAGTGACCGTGAGCCACTCCTCTGGCAAAAAGAGGAACAGAAAAGTTTCACAAGCTTAAAACATGCTCTTATGCAAGCCCCTAGTTTAGGCTTGCCAGACTTAGAAAAACCTTTTCAGTTATTTGTAGATACTAAACAGAATGTTGCTGTTGGGGTTCTAACCCAAAGGTTGGGCACCTGGCATCGCCCTGTGGCCTATCTTTCCAAGCAGTTGGATCCTGTTGCAAGGGGTTGGCCTGCTTGTCTGAAGGCTGTTGCTGGCACTGCTCTTCTTACTCAGGAGGCTAGCAAACTAACCTTTGGACAAGAACTTGAAATTCAAACCCCTCATGCCCTGAAGGCTGTCTTAGAAACTAAAGGCCATTTGTGGTTAACCAATCCCCGAATGCTTAAATACCAAAGGCTTGATAACCCACAACCCCATGATTGTTTTAAAGCAATCCACTTCCTTGAATCCTGCAACTCTCCTCCCTGAGCCCGATCTTGACACCACCCATGGTTGCATTCAAACTATTGAGGAAACGTATGCTAGCCGCCCTGATATGTCAGATGTCCCACTTCCTCATCCTGATCACACACTTTTCACTGACGGCACTAGTTTTCTCCAGGATGGAGTTCGCAAGGCTGGATATGCTGTCGTCACTTTGACAGATGTCTAGGAAGCCGAGCCCCTCCCTCCTGGGACTAGTGCACAGTTGGCGGAACTACATGCTTTAACTAGGGCCCTTGAACTTTCTAAGAATCTGAAGGTTAACATTTACACTGATTCGAAGTATGCTTTTTTGACTGTCCAAGTACATGGGGCATTGTATAAAGAGAGAGGACTTATTACAGCAGGGGGAAAGGACCTCAAGTATGGTCCTCAGATCCTCCGTCTGCTGGACAGTGTCTGGGCCCCTCACAAGGTGGCCGTTGCCCAAGCCCATGAACTTGACGCTTCCCTACAGGGGGGCTGGTGGGTCCTACCGGATTCTCGCGTTTTCCCCCCGGGCAACCTGGCCTGGGATGTGGTCACTCAAGTACACAAGCAATTGCACCTGGGCAAGACTGCTTTGGCACATGCTCTGCTACGTGAACTGTATATCAACAAGGTCCACAGCATTGCCGCCAACGTCTGCTCCAGGTGCCACACGTGTGCCGCTAACAACCCTAGGACTGGACCTCAGCCTCCGCAGGGGCACCAGCCTAGGGGTGATTTTCCTTTTGACTCACTTATGATTGATTTTACCGATATGCCCCGCTCTGGTTCATACTCTGCTTTGCTTGTCATTATCTGCACTTACTCGGGTTGGCCGGAATGTATTCCCACTCGCACCAAGAGAGCCTCTGAGGTCACTAAGGCCCTCTTGCAGCTAATCATTCCTCGCTATGGCCTACCCTCTAAAATCTCGTCAGATAATGGCCCTGAGTTTATTCACAAGGCTACACAAAAGATTTCTACTATGTTAGGTATCCACTGGCGCCTTCATTGTGCCTTCCACGCTAGCAGCGGTTCTTTCGTAGAAAGGGTTAATAGGTCTATCAAGGATAAACTGGCCAAAATTTGTCAGGAAACGCACCTAAAGTGGCCAGATGCCCTGCTATGGCTCTGTTCGCTGTACGTTGTACCCCTCGCAAAGATTTGCTTGTTTCCCCTTTTGAATTGCTTTTTGGGCGAATCCCCAACTTAGTTCGGCCCAATGTGTCTTCCGTGGCCCAGGTGGGGGACGCTATTAAGTTTCGACAGCTCCAATCGCTGAATCAAATGGTTCATAAGCTGCAGGATTATGTCTTGTCTTCCCGTCCTCACCTAGTAGTAACCCCCACCCATAACATCTCACCGGGTCAGGAGGTGTGGGTTAAGGAATGGAAACGGGAACCCCTTTGTCCTAAGTGGAGGGGCCCCTTCTCTGTAATCATGACTTCTCCGCTTGCTATTAAAGTTGCTGAAATTAAGCCTTGGATCCATTGGTCACGAGTCAAGGTTGCCGCACCGTCTTCCTGGCGGGTCGAACCCAACCCAGCGCAGCCTTTACGACTCACCTTTCGACGTGGGCGGGCCTCACCACTGGCTACCCCTTCTGGTGACACCCCGGAAGCTGTCCCTCTACGAACGGGAGCCAAAGTTGGAACCCTTGCTAAGTCACACCGGAAGCTGACTTTCTACGCACGGGGGAAGATTGGATGAAGAAGGCCTATTTTCTTTGTATTGAGTATTTATTTTCTTCTGCTAATGTGTTGGTTTTGCTCATGTAAGTGTGGATGCTGCTGCTGTGCACATTGTATTGACTGTGTTCTTTGTATACATTGTGTTACCGCGTGTGATGTAGTAATCATAGAAGAAGTATTATCTCGTTACCTTGTAAGTTGTCTAGATAAACCCTCCTATTATACTCTCAAGCTTAGCTCCACCATGCAGGCTGCACTGCTGGATGCCGAAAGAGCTAAACTAAGAGAACAGACAGCAGATAAGTATGCCTATAAGATATGGAAGTGGACTGAACATGGTTGGAAGGTTTGGATCTGAGTGGATGTGGATGAGCCTGCTGTTGATAAGGGTTCAAAGCAATTTGGTATGTGTTCGTTACACCCTGCGCTCTGGGAGGAAGGTCCCCTCTTCATAACCCTGATGGATGCTGCTCAGCATGGTTGTTGTTCTTTTGTTTGTTGGTATTGTCATTAACGCTCTTTATCTCTATTGCGTTCTGCTGGGAACAGGGGGGAAGAGGAGCTTGGCAGAATCGCCTTGCTTTAGATTATTTGTTAGCTAAAGAGGGAGGTGTGTGTGTGGCAAGCTCAATCTCACTAATTGGCACATGTCCCTGTTCAGACATGGAGAGGCTTCAATCTAGCAGATGCCTTCTCGGGATGGTTCCCGAAATTGCCTGGTATACAAGCTATCGTTGCTCTCATTGGCCTCATTGCAGCTGGATGTGTTATTTTGCCTTGCATTCTCCCTATCTTTATTCGCACAATCACCAGCACTCTATCTTTATTGGTTGAGAAGAAAGCTACCGCCCAAGCTATGGCCTGGTGGGAATATCAGAAACTTGTGGATATGGAAGAAGATAACCCCATATGTGAAACTTCGCAGTAATTGCATTACTTGGCTAAGTCTCAACAGGGGGGAATGAAGGAGAGCCCCCTCAACCAAATGGTATATAACCTCATTTATACTGTACATTGCACTCTTATATAAAAGATATAATCATAAGGCCCTTTCTCCTACATCTGTACGTCTAAAAGGGAACTTGGCATTTGTAATCTTCTGCTGTAACCGTTGTAACCACAAGATGTACCAAGTTGTATGCCCTATGTATCACAAAACTATGAACTTCTGCTTTTGTACTTTTCCAGTGAATCTCCCTTAGAATTACCTATCTGTATGCACAATGTATTATCCATAAGCGGAACTGAATATGCTATGTCACTGTCAAATCTCAAGAACCTATAAAAGTCTGCCTTAGGGCGTGGTTCGGGGCTCAGTCCTTGGCAGGAGACTGCACTGAGCCTATTGCTAGCAATATTCAATAAACCTGTTTTCTCTGGATCTCCGTGGTCTTGTTTCCTGACTTATTTACAGGTACTGATTGGGATTAGTAAATCCCGCTTCACTCCAACCCTTTGGAATGAACTGCCCCCGGAGATACGGAATATCCCTGATCTCCATGCTTTCTGCCGTGCCCTCAAGACCCTGATGTTCCAACAGGCGGGGCTAAACATATGAACATGTGAATGATTTTTTAAATGTTATCTAATTCTGGGTATTATTTGATTGACCAAACTAAGTAATAATTTTAATTAGCAATTTTCTGATGTTTGTGTGTCTATATTTTTCTTGACTGTACACTGCCTTGAGTCCTATGGGAGAAAGGCAGTATAGAAATATAATAAATAAATAAATAAAATAATCAAAAGGCGAGTATTCTGGTTAATGGAGATAGGACTAAAATATTCCAAATTAGTAAGGGAGTAAGGCAAGGTTGCCCCCTATCTCCATTATTGTTTATTTTGGCCTTAGAAGTTCTTTTACGGAAAATTAGAATCAATGAGGAAATAAAAGGTCTGAAGATTAGGAAGGAGATTTACAAGATGCAAGCATTTGCAGACGATGTAGCCTTAATCCTTGAGGACCCCATAGAATCGGGACCAAAAGTGCTAGAGGAATTAAGCAAATATGGAGAGATGGCAGGCTTCATACTGAACAAAACCAAAACCAAAGTATTGATTAAGAATACAACTGAGAGCCAGAAAAATGAGATAGAAGAAGTATTAGGACTACAGGTTGCCAAAAAAATTAAAAACCTAGGAATTTGGATTACATCAAGATGTTCGACCTTAAAACACGACAACTATACCCTCCTAATTAGAAAGATGAAACAAGACCTCGATAGATGGAAGAAAATAAGATTATCACTTTTGGGCAAGATAGCCGCAATTAAGATGAATATTCTCCCCAGAATATTATTCTTATTCCAAAACATACCGGTGAATTTAGATAAAAACTTTTTTTTAGAATTAGACAAAATCATCAGAGAATTTATATGGGAGGGGAAGAAACCGAGGTTTTCTATCAAAATTTTAAGGGGCAAAAGAGATATATAGGTGGATTTGGACTCCCCGATTGGGAAATATATTACAGGGCAGCTAAGCTAGTCTGGATAAGAGATTGGATCACCCTGGAAAATGAGAGGATCCTTACCCTAGAAGGCCACGATTTGCAAAAAGGGTAGCATGCCCACATTTGGGATGTAGAGAAGAAAAGGAAGACATATTTCCATAGACATAAAATTAGAGACTCATTGATACAAACATGGACCCCGATTAGGCAAAGATATTACAAAAAAATTCCAAGTTGGCTCTCAAAGATGGAGGCCCTGATCAACCCCAATAGATGGGGAATGGAGAAAATGGGCAGGTACAAAGATATCGTAGATGAAGGAGGGAATCTTAAATCAAATGATACTTTACGAGAGCAAGGAATAACTCTAGATTGGTGGACCTATTCACAAATAAAATCCAGATATCAGAAAGACAAAGAACAATACGGTTTAGAACTTGGATCAAATGGATTGGATAAAGTCCTGATGGGAACAGGTAAAAAGATTCTGGCTAAACTATACAACTATTTATTAGGCGATGACAAGTCCAAAGATATTACAAAGAATCAAATAAATGCATGGGAGAAAAATATTGGGCGTGATATAAATTTTGGGGAATGGGAGGAGGCATGGAATAGGAACCTTAAATTGACTAGAGCGGTGACATACAAGAAAAACCATTACAAAATGCTCCATAGATGGTATTTAGCCCCGGCCAGACTAGCAAAGATATACCCAAATATACATCCCAACTGTTGGAAATGTGGCCACGGTCAAGGCACCTTCTTTCACATGTGGTGGACATGCCCGGAAGCAAAAGGATACTGGAATAAGATCAGGAGATGGTTATATGAAATAATTGGCGAAGATATTGAATTAACACCAGAGATATTTCTCCTGGGAATAGTAAAGAAGCCATATGGAAAGGAAAAGATTCATTTAATGATCCATATAATTACAGCCTCCAGATTGGCATACGTACAGTACTTGAAAGAGAAAACCCAACCACCAGAAGAGCTTACAATTAGGAAAATATTGGAGTGCGCAGAGATGACTAAATTAACACATGAATTAAACGATGATGAGAAGTCAGATTACTATATTGTGTGGGAAAGGTGGTATAAGTGGATGCATGATAAAATGAAAGAAAGACCAAAAGGTGTGTTAAATAACGGTAAAAAGTGAGTTGAAACATCACCAAGTATTATTTTTGTATATAGTTAAAACACTGTACATCAGATATTAACTGAAAATGTCAGTACATTTATGTTTTTTTCTTTTTTTTCTTTTTAAAAAATCTCAATAAAGTTTTTCCAAAAAAAAAAAAGAAAGAAAGAAAGAAAGAAATCGGGTTTGACGCCTCTGATCTCGGGGAGAACTCACATCAGAGACAAGTGTACATTTTTTTCTAGGATTTGCCCTGTATTTCACCTTTGCTTTTATAAAAAAATGCCTTCTAATTCCATACTGATTGAAATCACTCTTTATTATGGTCTTTGTTCAGTACAACTTTGAATAAAGGATGAGACAGAGGAAAAATACATTCATTTCCATTTCACCGAATTTCCCGTATTATTGAAATCTGGTAACAGGTTGCAATGAAAATAGATTTATGGATAGAGTGAATGGTTATGACCCAGCATATCACTCTGCTAAAAAACTAATTCCCACAACACTTTCAAACTCTTTACTAAGATTGTATTACTGTTATTCTTCTCATCCTTCCTATTATGTATCTCTTCCCACTTATGACTATAACCATGTTGCTTGTATCTTTACAATTTATATTGTTTTATTTGTTTCCTAGTATGATTTGATTGCTTATTAGTAGCCTACGACTATCACTATGTGCTCTATCTTAGGATTCTTGATGAATGTATTTTTTAAATGTATTTTTTTTTCTTTTTATGTACACTGAGAGCATATACACCAAAGACAAATTTGTCCAATCACACTTGGCCAATAAATAATTCAACTCTATTCCTTTATATTCTATTCTAAATGTATGAGATTTACAAACTCAATAAATTTTCATTTCAAAGAAGCCTAAAAAATCCAAAACTGATGTCCTATAAGGTAAGGGTAAAGGTTCCCCGCGTAATATGTGGTAGTCATTCCTGATTCTAGGGGATGCTCATCTCTCTTTCAAAGCTGAAGAGCCAGACCTGTCTGAAGATGTCCCCGTGGTCATGTGGCCGGCATAACTAAACACCAAAGGTGCATGGAACGCGAAGGTGGTCCCTATTTTTCTACTTGAATTTTTATGTGCTTTCAAACTGCTAGGTTGGCAGAAGCTGGGACAAATAACGGGAGCTCATCCCATTACGTGGCACTAGGGGTTCAAACCACTGAACTGCCAACTTTTTAATTGACAAGATCAGCGTCTTAGCCACTGCAACCATTCTGATATCCTATAATACTATGTTAAATATATATTCATAAAATGGTAAATAGCTTTAAACTATATTTATATAGTGGTCTATGAATTGAAAGTATAAAAGCACGGAAAATATATCTGCAAACATTGAACATTGCTTGAGTCAATATCTGAAATTTCTTAACAGGAATCAAGAAACCTATATTATCAAAGTCAAGTTCAACAGAAGTGTTCAAATGGGGAAAGGATTAGATTAAAGAGTCTTGGAAAATGATGGAAATGTAGCAATGTGAGAACTTACTTTGGAATGGCCAAACATAATAAAACTTAATAATCACAAATATCCTATATGAATCATTATTTAACAAAAATAAAAATGTCCATGTTTTTGAACTTGTATATAATTTTCCTATAGGCACAGTCTTTCTATTCCTTTTTTGAAAAGTTTTGCTAAGTCAGAAAGATCACATGGGGTATTAGTTCCTCTTTATGAGTTGCTCCCTGTGGTTGAGGTCAGGTCTGAGAACAATGATGTAGCACTTTGGCAAGAATATGCATCCCAGTAATGCAGCACTGGAGGCCAAGATGGAGAAGACCTCCACAGCTACCATGGCTTTGCCTTTTGTGCTTAGATAGGCTGGAAAGAAGGAGATCCACACACTGCAAAAGGCCAACATGCTGAAGGTGATGAACTTGGCTTCATTAAAGCTGTCAGGTAATTTACGGGCAAGGAAAGCCACAATAAAGCTGACAATGGCCAAGATACCCATGTAGCCCAAGACACAGTAGAAGAAGAAAGCTGACCCCTCATTGCACTGTAAAATCATTTTTTGGAGCTCTGAATGCATGTCCAACTCAGGGAATGGGGGAGATGTTGACAACCAAAGGATACAAATACATACCTGGAAGAGAGAGCAGAAAAGGACAGAAGAAAGAGCCAATCTTTTCCCCACCCATCTCCTCATCTGAGATCCCGGTTTCGTGGCCATGAAAGCAACAACTACAGTGATGGTTTTGGCCAGGACACTAGAAATGGCCACTGTGAAAGTGAAGCCAAAAGCTGATTGTCGGAGAAGGCAGGTCACTTTGCCAGGTTGGCTGAGGAAGAGTAAAGAGGAGAGAAAACAGAGCTGAAGAGAGACAAGCAGGGTGTAGGTGAGGGATCGGTTGTTGGCTTTGACAATGGGAGTATCTCTGTGCTTAATAAAAGTTCCAAGCACCCAAGATGTCAAGAAAAAAAAACAAAGTGCAATTGAGGCCAAACCAATTCCTAAAGATTCTTCAAAAGTTAGAAACAACACCGATTTCAGGATACAGCCTTTCTTTTCTTCATTTGGATAATGATCATCTGGACATTCAAAACAGTCATCCATATCTGAAAAGAAAATTAACGAATGTGTCACCTAGACATTCCAAATTATTCAAAAATCACCTTATTATTTATATGCATTGAAGTAGTTTATTAAAGTTTGCTTAAGTCTAATGAAAATTGGAAGAATCCCTAACCTACCATTTTGATTTGAAATCTTCCCTTCTGGGCATGGAACACAGTCATAGCAGCAGAACTGATTTCCCTCAATCCCCTTCTTCCAGGATCCGGGGAAACAGGGGTCATTACATCTAGAAAGTGGATGAACCTGGTGATAATTGTAAAATGTTTTGAAAAGGGAGGTATTTAAAACAGTTTGTAATTTTTGTCCTCTACACAGTGAAAATATTTTTGTCTCCCAAAAAAATATTTAATTGATCAACTTCATCAATAATTTAAAAAGATGAAGAAATTACAATGATGTACAAAAGATCCTGTTTGAAGGGCAAGGTATTTAAATAATTTAACAGGGTAACAATGTCAAGGAAACATGGTCACTCTTGTGATTATAAATGGAAATGCAAATGAAATATGCAAGCAGGCTTTTATACTGTAATGTCGTTTTGTCAATTTGACAAATGTTTGATCATCAACAACATTTGAAAGGAACATGTCATTGTTTATTTAAAAAAACAAAAATCATAATTCTAAACAGACTGCATCCAATATGGGAGCATAATTAATTAATCATAGCCAATTCAGTAGTTCAATACCTGATTAAAAGCTGGGTGCCAGACAATCACATCTTCATCAATGAATAATTCTTTCCCTTTTGGAGCACTGGGATCTAAGGCTCCAACTCTAACTCTCTGAAAGGATCTGTTTGGAAAAGTGATCAAGTTGGTGATATCGAATCCACCTGTTGCTTCCCCTTTCTCATTCAGGAACACTCTCTCCCCAGCTGAATTGTTGAAAGAAATGCCTTGAAGAAATGAATGAAGCTACTTGAAAGAGAATGAAAGAGAAAGGGGGTTGAATAGAATGTAATAGAAAGGCCATAACAATTACTAAATATGTACATTTAGAAATTAGATAATTGGTATTTCATAGAAATGTATATGGCTACTCTATTATAAGAATGAACCAAAGCAGAATGAATATAGGCTATTGGGATTATTCAAATTCCTTCAATTATTTAAGCAATAAATAATATTCCCTCAATGGTATAAATATATTTGATAATCTGAAATATGACAAATTTCCTTTAGCCAGATTTGAAAATTTGAGACTCATTCTTCAATACTGTGTTTCTCCAAAAAGACCCCCGAAAAAATGATTAGGCCTTCTTTTTGGAGGGTTCTAATTATTGACTCACCTCATGGCGGTGGCATTGACAGCCCCACCCAGCAGGAGTCTGCAGCTGGCTCACTTCTTCTGCGGTTGCTTGCCGCCACTCACATGCATCGTCCTGGCCTCTGTTTCATCTTCAGATGCCTGCCAGATCGATCCAGAGCTCTGTTATCAGCTGCAGGTGCTTTCCAGAAAGCCCTCTGTAACCGATAATAGAGTCTGGATCGATCCAGAGCTGTTATCGGCTGCAGATGCCTTCTGGCAGGCATCTCTAGGTTAAACAGAGGCCAGGGCAATGCGGGTGAGTGGCAGAAAGTGGCCACAAAAGATGTGGCCACAGAAGGTGAGGCAGGTGTTGGGGTGTGCAAGGCCTGGTAAGTAGGGCATCTCCAACCCCCCATCCCCATCCTAACTTATTTTTACCTTTGTGCCTCGCCCCACCCCCTGCATCCTTCATTGGGTGTGGTCTTAATTAGGAATAATTTTTTTGGGGGGGTGTTAATTTGATAGCATGTGCTCAAAAATGTGAAAGGGCTTCTTTTCAAGGTGGGTCGTCTATTTGGAGAAATACGGCAGATAGATGTAAGATGGAGATTATTGCAAAGAATGCATTATTGTTAGATAGATAGATAGATAGATAGATAGATAAACAGAGAGAGAGAGAGACAGTGAGAGAGAGAGAGAGAGAGAAACACACAGAGAGATATATGATAGATATTATTCTAAAGCACAGATGCTACATCTGAACAGAAACATCTTCTAATTCAGCGGTTCTCAACCTGGGGGTCGTGACCCCTTTGGGGGTCGAACGGCCATTTCACAGGGGTCGCCAAAGCCCTCTCTTGCCCCCCATGCCTTCACTCACCCTCACCCTCACCCTCTGCCTCTGTTGGATCGCCGGTCGCCGGTCGCTTACCCATCCCACTCCCAATCTATTGCTGCCTCCGGAGTCCCAGCTGATGGCTAGAGGGAAAAAAACTGTTTAAATTCTTGCCACGGGGCTTCAAAGGGCCGCCCTACAGCTGATCAGTCTTAAAAAGAAACAAATGAATAGACTGCAAAAATAGAAAAAACAGCCCCTTCCAGCTGCAGCATAGGTAAATTACCATAAGTTGATTGGATCAGCCTCCCAACTCTCAGCTGATTTGTTCTCAGCTGTTTTGCGGAGGGCTCTGTGGCTAGCTAACTGCAAAGAGGTAAATTCTTGGAGCAGATTTTTTTCCCCCTAGCTATGCTGAAAAAGCGAAAGTGAAAGTAAAGCAGGGTCTTCGCTGCAACGTGACAAAATGAGGCAGAGAGAGATTTCTTTTTCTTTTTCCTCACCAAAAAAGGTAGGTGCCAAACTGCAAACAATGGGAAATTTAGGGCAAAAGAGGAGGTTCAAGATTTTAAAACACAAAAGAAAAAAAGCTCTATTTAACTAGGGAATTGTAATAATTGAGATATTATTAATTGTATATTGTGTTGAAAGCAGAAATGGTTAAATTGTGGTTTGGAGGAATATATGGGGGAAATTATTTGGTTTATTATTATTGGTAAATATAATTAATTGATTTGTAAGAAATTGGATTGCATGGAAATAATTGGAATATTCACGTTCATATTGATTAATATACAAAAAAGATACTTGTATAACTAATTGATTTATATTAAAATGTTGAATTTGTATTAAACAACTGTATTACATAATTACATAATTAACCAATGTGAGGATGGAGATAAAAATAGATGACAATGCGAAGGGGTATAATATAGAATAGAAGAGAAAAATTGAATTTGATTAAGAATAGAGATGAGGATGAAGGGTAATATTGTTTTTATAAAAAAAAATAGATGAGGAATAAATATGGTAAAAAGGAAATATAGAAATTGTAAATTTAATTGAAATGACTAAACACTGTGTGGAAGAAATATCTTTCTGGGTTCTGTTCCAAGTGGGGAAAAGGACACTGGAAACATGGAGACTGCTTAGAAAGATGGTTTAATGGTGGACAAGATCACATGGTTTGAGTTTCTGACAGAAAAGGGGCAGATACAGTAAATCCTCGGGTTTTTATGCTCTCTCTGGCTTTCAATTTCTTGGGGCCCCGAAAGAGTATCCTGATTGGTTGTCAGACACCCAGGGGGCGGGGGTCTTAGCTAGCCTTGCTGGCTGATGGTCACATCTGCTTCCCAGGTCATATGCTTCCCAGGTCACGTGTGGTGAGTTTCGGTTGCTAGATGGGGCCCATTGTGTTAGTTTCTGTTGCTATTGTGTTGCAAATGTCCTTTGACAAAGGATTGGCTTTCTGCCTCTGGCCCATTAACAAAGGGTGGGGGGCAGGAAGGTGGGAGCTGCTTTGTCGGCAAAATATGCTTCTCCATTTCTCATCCAGGGAAATATAATATTCTGCCTTTTTAATATTTCCAAAAATATTTCATTCTTCTAGGAAAGGGGTGGGTGCTAACCTCCTACAACTGTTTAAATTTGTGAACTGGCCAAATACTCTGTTCAAAGAAAATACATTGTATGTTTGTATGCGTGTTTCTAATTATTGCTATTTATTCATATTTGTTCTCTTTTATTCTTTAAAGTTTAACAATTCATTCTTTATCTTAATATCTTTATATTTGTTTGGGGTTGGCTTTCTTTCCTTTCATCTTTTTTATTGTACATCAATCTTTCTCCTCAAACCTACCACCTCTGTCTTTTCTTTCCTTCTTACTTTCTCTTCCGCCCGCCTTCTTCTTCTCCCTACTTCCTCTTCCTTTCTCCTTCTCCTCCTCTCTTCCTCCCTCTCTAACCCTCACTCCTACTCTAATTTCCCTTCCCTTTCTTCATCCCTCTCTATTGCTGTATCCTTTTGTGCACATGGACTACTCAGAGGGCTGAAAAAGTTATTTTTGACTGGCCCTCGCACTTTTGACCAGTCCTCGAATTTACGACTGTCCTCACATTTTACGTTTTTTGCCCTATTTTATCACCATGGTGAAGAGAAGCAGTTGTGAAATGAGTGACATGGTTGTTAAGAATGCTGCACGGGCATAAATGTGAGGATGGTCATAAGTGCGAGGACCTATCAAAAGTGTGAGGACCTGTCAGAAATGACTTTCTTCAACCCTCTGAGTAGTCCCTATACACATAGCCATGGCCACCCGGTCACATGACCTCCAAGCTACGCCCACAAAATCAACCACGCCCACAGAACCGGTAGTAAAAAAAATTAGAACCCACCCCTGGTTGGGAGCTGTATTAAAGGATAGCGGCATTAGGAAGGTTGAGAACCACTGTTCTAATTCGTTCCTCTTGTATTCTGATAAGGACAGAAAGCTCAGCTTCTCAATCCTGAAAAATTCATGAGCCAGGAAGAAGTATTTGGAGAACTGATTATTTTTGGACAAGACAATGAAAAGTAACCTAAATTATCTTTTTAAATATCCCTTATTGTACAATCTATGGTGATTTCCTAGCTACCTCTTACTGATACCTAATCAGGATAAAAGGTACAGAAGGGAACCAGACGGTCAGCCACACTGGGCTTAATTCTCATTTAAAAAGATGAAATGAAAGAGGGTGATGAAGTAACAGGATAGTTATGTAGGAGTGATCGTGCAATACTGGAATTTAATGTTCTGCAAGCAGAAGCAACAGAACACAGTCAACTTAGAGGCTTGGGCTTCACAACAGCTGATTTCAACATACTTAGAGAGAGCTTGTAAAAGATTTGATGGATTAGAATTCTAAAGGTGAAAAGAACCCAAGAAGCTTGTGAAACTTTGAAACGCGACATTATAAAAGCCCAGTCTAGCACAATTCCAATGAAGGAGAAAAATAGGAGATCTCAAAAGCAATCAGTATGGCTACACAAAATACTCTCTGATAAACTGAAAAAGAAAAAGGACACGGATAAAAAGTGGAAGGGGGGGCAAGTAAACAAGGCAGAATATCAGCAAATAGCTCAGTCTTGCAAAAATGAAGTCAGGAAAGCTAAGGCTCAAAATAAACTACTTTATCTGTGTCTATTTTATAAAGAACAGAATAACAGAGATGAAAGGGAACTTGGAGGTTTTCTAGTCCAATACACTGCTCAAGGAGGAGACCTTGTACCATGCATCCATAACTTCTGAAGGCAAGCTTTTCCACTAATTAATTATTATCACTGTCAGGAAATTTCTGTTTATTTCTAGATAGTTTCTCATGCTTAACTTGACTCCACACATAGAAAATATTATGACTTTCCACAGGGGGTTTAAAAGATAACTCTACATCAAACTGCTCATTGAATTAAAAGAAGTGTCCAATGCAAAGAGAATACCTGACAAGCTTGGAAATCTGAGTGGTCAGATTTTTTACCCATCACAGCTTTTTTTCTATTGAAACGTAATGTGTACAGAGCCTGCAAAGCATGAGCCACAGCATAAACAGCATTGTAGACACTGTAGCTGTGGCCAGTCATTTCTATTTCAAACAAAGGGGCAGGAAGATCTTCTAACTTCTTCTGCAGAGGGCACGGATTACTAGGCATTTCTTCTAATTCTGGTTTTAGAAATGAACAATCAAACGATTGTTCCCAAATGTCCTGCAGAAACCCATCTCTGGAGACTGAAAGAGGATTGATGGTCTGAAGAAATTCCTTGAAACCTGCAACATCTGTTGAATGAACACTAAAGGAAATAGCTCCATGGAACATCTCGAGGTCCCAACTGACTTGAAATCCAGATAAAATGAAATCAATCTGTGCAGTCATGATCCACACCTTTCTAAACAATGCCGTTTCCTTGCTTTCAGGATCTATCATAAATGTGTAAGCTCTTAGTGCCATAATTGCCCAGGATTCTCCGTAGACGAGAAATGCATTGGATTTGCTATTCATCATATTAATAGCCATAACTTTGATTTTTAGAAAATCTCCTGAGAAGGCTTCCATGTGGATTAGTTGGGAAAGCCTTTGTACAAATGATAAACATATTTCATTCTGTGAGAGTAAGGGCTGCATTTTCTGTAAGAAATTTTGTCCATTGTTGTTATCAACAGCAAATATTCCAATCCATGTCCACTTGAAATGGTGAAGCAGTTGGATAATCCCAGTGTACTGAGGCTCCTCTTTTGGGACCATGAAATAAAGTGAAGAGAGTTTACTGGTCTCAAATGCATCTTGAGCTAATGAGCCATATGTCAGCTATAAGAAAGTGGAATAGTATTCTGTTGTAATTTTCAATCACATCAATTTTGTTCTTATCTGGTTTTCCTATGAAATACATCCAAGGAACATTGTCCCTAGAATTCCTCTAAATATTACCGTAAAAAGGAATTTCTTGGAATTACTTCAAAGACATATTAGAGAAAAATTGCTTTAATAGCTTTAAACTGCAAAGAGTGCTACAATCCATTCCTCCCTTAGGTGTGGAATGACTTTGGATACTCACTTCCGGTATTTGGTATTATCGTTTCAGAAAAGTAGAACTAATTAGTAGACCTTTAGCCTTGCAGAACATTTTAACACAAACCTAAGACTAATCTTTGTAAAAGGTGAAAGATTTATACGATCTGAAGAGAAACCAGAGTATTAAGTAATTAAGTAGCAAAGAATATCTATATGTACATACATCTGTATTCTTATTTATTTTCTTTTCCTATACTATGTATCCGGATGGACAAAAACTGTAATATTCTAATTTCTTAACAATAAAAACATAAAATAAAGACTAATCTTTGATGCTCATGAAATATTCCATAACAACAACATTAACAACAACAATAAACAGAGAATTTCCCTCAACCTCATCACAGCTTACTTGTGGAATCTTGAAGAAGTGTATAAGTTCACCTATATAAGACGATGATTCAAAATCCAATCCTCCAATGATAGCCATAAGATTCTTCTGGCTATCACATCTGTAGTTAGGGACAAATTCCTGGGATTTGAAAAGCAGGTCCAGAGTGGTGCGATAGGTCATCCTTGCTTGTACGTAACTGTCATAGATGTGGAACCCAAGAGTGATGTTAGGTAAGTTCTGGGAGTCCTCATTGATCTCCTTCACAGCAAAGGCCAAGGCAAGGACATGTTGATGAAATTTGGTGGTTACACTGCAAATGTTTTAAATACCCCAGTTGAAAAAGTAAGTTGACAATTCTCACCATTTCTGTATGAATAACAAACATTTATGACTGTATGACTGTAACCTTGTTCATGGTGTCCTTACGATTTAAATTGACTGTTTTCTAATATGATTTGATTGCTTATTTGTATCCTGTGACTATGACTATCTTTAAGTGTTGTACCATATGATTCTTGATGAATATATCTTTCCTTTTACTGTATGTACCAAGACAAATTCCTTGTGTGTCCAATCACACTTGGCCAATAAATAATTCTATTCTATTCTATTTCTTTCTCTGACAGTAGTAAAAAGATCATCACTATTCTAAAGTTCTTAATAATTTCTACAGAGGCTCCTTGGTGCTCTCTGAGCTTGTTGGCTTTCTTGCAGACATTTCATTATCCAAAATAGGTAATATCATCACTGCCTGGCACTGAGGATGGATAATGAAAAGTCTACAATCTCAAAGAGCACCAAGGACACCTCATTTCAATCATGAGCTACAGATATTCTCCTTTATTGGTAATTTCTACTGAGTACACATTTACAATTTTACACAATATTTCCATCACTTGCAACAAATATATACTGCAACATATACAAGTAGTGACTTTTTTCAAAATACTATATTTTATACAAGATTTTCAGAACGTGTTATATGAATACAATAATCAGGTGTCACTCATTTAGTGTATGTATGTTCAGTAAGGAGAGATAATGCCAAACCCTTTTAAAGTTACCTTAACCTCAGTAGATGTTCAACAAGTTGAGCGAAAGTCTTTAAAAAATGTAAAGAAATATATTTCTTCTGTCAGAACCAGATGCATTTGAAAGACAGAGAAAGCAAAGATTTGTGCACAAACAGCTTTTACTCATATAAGGGATTTTCGAGATGGGCTAAGATGAGATAGGGAAGACAAATTCTTACATTGGTACATCGTAAGGTATTCTAGCAGGGTTTTCATCAAATTTAATTTCATAAAAGTGGTAGCCCATGTGAGTCACTATCCCACCAATGATGAAGTCTCCAGGCTGGTACCACTCATGGGGAACAAGGAAAGCATCACTTGGAGGGCAGCTCAGAGTAGCTACTTTATGCACTAAAAACAGCAGGAGAAACATCTTGATGGTCTTGTTATTGTGGAAAGGTTTTGCCTTCCATCCTACCCATAGGGAAGCATATATAATCCAATACTTCATCTAAAGATAGATCTAAGGATTATGTTTGAGAATACATCTAATGAGAAAATCTATCATTTTCTGTTTGAACATCCATGCGAGTACAATTTTTTATCTTGAGTATTGAACAGTTACTCTGGCAGAAGAGAACAGAGTGAGGAAACCTGTAGCAATGAATCTGACAGAGACATTTCTACCACTTGTACCAAACTCTCTTTGTAGCTAAACAGATACCTTCATGATTGTTGAATTTCAATAGCCTTCTGTGCAGCTTTGATGTTTTGGCCTATAGTAATTCCTCTAGGATATAATTATTTTGTTTTGATGAGCTGGTGCAGCTATTTTTTTTTTAAATGAGCAGATGACAAAAAAAGTAGTATAAGGGAGATTTGCAATACAATATATAAAATAAAACTTTTTTTTCAAGATGCCACATTTATTTTCCACCAATTTTTCACAAAATAAAAAACGAACAAATCCGGAAGGTATCAATCATTTATTGTAAGCATGTTTTCTGGTGAGTAACAACACAGATCTTTTTAAAAAATTATCTTAAGCTCTATAAAACTCTTCAAAAACTCTTCTGCACATAATCATTCCCAACTGAGGAAGAACTGATAGATAAGATTTTAGAATACGCTAAAATGGACAGTTTAAAAAAAGAAATTAAGGAAAAAGAAGAGACAGACTATTATAGAATATGGAATAAATGGCACAATTGGCTCAAGACTAACAATAAGGAACAATAAATATAAGGAGAGAAGATTAGAAATACTATATATATATATATATATATATATATATATATATATATATATATATATATATATATATATATATATATAAAATTGTATTTCTAATCTTCTCTCCTTTATATATTTCTCCTTTATGTATTTCTAATCTTCTCTCCTATATATATTTCTCCTTTATGTATTTCTAATCTTCTTTCCTATGTATATATGTGTGTGTGTGTGTGTGTGTGTGTTGGTCTTTGGTTATTCAGGTTTTCTCCCACGTAAAATTGGAGGTGTCTTGGCAATGTTTCGACGAAGTCTCATTCGTCATCTTCAGGCTGGTGTTTTCGGCTTCATGCCGAAAACAGCAGCCTGAAAATGACGAATGAGACTTCATCGAAACCTTGCCAAGACACCTCCAATTTTACGCAGGAGAAAACCCGAATAACTAAGAACCTACATACAAACACCCGCAAAAACCTCAGAAAACACACACACACACACACAAACACACACACACACACACACACACACACACACACACACACACACATATATATATATATATATATATATATATATATATGTAGGTCTTTGGTTATTCGGGTCTTCTCCCACGTAAAATTGGAAGTGTCTTGGCGACGTTTCGACGAAGTCTCATTCGTCATCTTCAGGCTGGTGTTCTCGGCTTCGTGCTTCCAGGAGCAATGTGAGATCGCAGCTGTCTCTTCCTTTTAACTGCTAGTGGGGGTGTGAGCTGATTGGGTGGGAACTTGGTGGTGACATCCACACAGGATGTCACCACCACACATCCACGCAGAAAGCAGACTCAAACCCACACTGATAATGAGCCACAACCAAGGACCAGAAGCCAGACTGCAGCTGCATCATTAGCCACTTTAAACCTCTCCAATCCATACATGAAGCAGACTGACACCCACCATGAAGAGCTCGCACGGCCACAAACACGAAGCCAAACAACAACAACGCAGCTCACCAGCTCAAATCCCCCTGCAACTGAGACTAAGCTGAGCACAACCAAGCCCCCACCCAAACAGAACACACCCCCAGCCAATCAGAGCACAACCAACCCCCCATCCAATCAGAGCACAGCCGAGCTCCTAACCAATCAGGACACACCTCCACCCAATCAGAACACAGCCAAGTTCCCACCCAATCAGCTCACACCCCCACTAGCAGTTAAAAGGAAGAGACAGCTGTGATCTCACATTGCTCCTGGAAGCACGAAGCCGAGAACACCAGCCTGAAGATGACGAATGAGACTTCGTCGAAACGTCGCCAAGACACTTCCAATTTTACATGGGAGAAGACCCGAATAACCAAAGACCTACATACAAACACCCGCGAAAACCTGAGAAAACAAATATATATATATATATATATATAATTGTATTTCTAATCTTCTCTCCTTTTTCTCTGTGCATGCCCAAGATGACGGACCTCCAAGTGGGCTAGCTGCTGAGGATGGCGAGGAAATGGAGAACTCTGAGGATGCTGGTGGCCGTTTTAATGATCTTGGGGCCCACGTTCGGCATGCCAAAGGTCTGGCGGCTTGAATGAGCCATCCCTTGCTGGGATTGGCTCGGGGACGGTAGAGCTACAGCAAGGAGATGAAATCGGAGCACCGCGAGGAGGGCAGCTGGGGCGGCAGCCTCCATGATGACTCCACAGCCACGGAGCCCCAACGATCGGGCAATCTACCTAGAGGACCGATCGAAGGAGCTGAAGGAGTTTAGATGGTCGGGGGAGTCTGACTGAACTGGATGGAGAGCCGAGAGAGCTGGAGGAATCACCTACAGTGACCCAAACCTCCCTTTGATACTACGGCGGCCGGAAAGGAGATGGGCTGCTGGGGGGAAAGTTGGGAAGTGGATGGCGTTGAATCCGGCACCCAGAGGCCCGGAGGCCAGTAAGCCACATCAAACTATCATTTAGCCCAGACTTAAGGATTGCGGTATATGACCCAGCGGTCAGCTGAGCCTGAAAATCCCCCTAAATGGACCTAGACCTGGGAAGAGCATGGAAGAATTTGCCCGGAGAAGATGGGTAGGACTGTAGGGGGTGAATTGGCCCGGAAAAACAATAGTGGTGGGGAGCGATAGAGGGGGATTGACGAATTGCCATCTAGTCTCCTCCTTGGATTCGCTCCCATCCTTATGAAATAGGCCTCTCCCCATCCCTGCCCGGACTCTCTATCAGGTCAGCCCACCTTTCCATCTTTATTGATTATGGGATTTTTCTATCACCCTCCTGGATTTATTTATTATATTTGATCTCTAGCTCCTTTTGCTGCTGGCTGTTTTACTCCTACCTCCCAAATCCCACCTTTTGGCCTTGGCCTGGGGGAAGGGAGATTGCTGGTTGGAAGGAGAAGCTGAGAGTCCAGGACAATGACTGCGGTTCCATCCACAGGGAAGGAATGTTGGCCTATGTTATCTTGCCGCTGTGAGAGAACGGCTGTGGCCACCCACCTGTAATGCTACTTGCCCTGGACGCCCCATAACTGTGAGAGAGTGATGGGGCCCCAGCTTTTCCATGTCCAACTGTACTGTTTATCTCTCACCTCTATGACTCTCATTAACACCCAGAGTTCCATTTTTATTTCCTTCCCCACGGTATCTGAATGACTTATACCTCAGCAGATCTGCTTGCGCTGCGAGATGCCCTCTCTCGTGGCGATGGCCTTCCACCCTATCAAAGGCCTACCTTAAGGATGGGCTTTGGAGTCCCGAGAGATGGCATGTTTTAAAGCGGGGATTGAGGGGTTTTTTAATTAGGGTTTTTAATGATTTTTTAAAGGGAACCGGGAGGAAGACCAATGGGGTTGAGGGGGGTAACCCACTAAGGTCGGAGCCGAGCTTGGCAATGGGGAATGGTTTGGAGGGTGCAGGTCGAGGGATTGGGGAAGGGTTGGTGGGCTATCCGAAGGAGGAATTTACCATCAGCACGGTGAATGGGAGGGGCAGATATGGTGGGAGTAGGGGGCCACATCATGTGCTGGGGGCGCGCACTCGCTGTTTGAGAGCAATTGCGTGCCCCAGTCCCCAAGACTCCACTCAGATACTAGGTGGCTTAGATACTCAGGACCTGGGTCTCTGGGTGATGTTATGCAATGTCAGGTCTGTGGTTAATAAGGCCCCCTTGTTCTTATACAGGAGAGGGGAGCGGACCTGGCAGCTATTACTGAGACTTGGTTGGGCCCGGAGGGAGGATTCCCCCTGGTTGAGATGTGCTGTCCGGACTTCAGAGTGCTCCATCAGCCGAGGGCCCAGGGGAGGGGAGTGGGGTGGCGGTTATTATTAAAGAAGGTCTTGGTCCGAGGGAGACCACTGTGCGACAGATTGCCGGATGTGAAACCCTCTTTGTGAGATGGGGTCATGGGGCTCAGATGGGCCTGCTGCTCACGTACCTGCCTCCCTGCCACTTGGCAATGGCCTGCCTGAGCTACTCGACATGAGAGCCACGGTGGCAGTTGATACACCCAGGCTTATGGTCATGGGTGATTTCAATCTGCCATCCGTTGGTGAGAGATGGCCCGGGAGTTCATGGCTTCCATGACGGCCATGGACCTGACCCAGTTAGTTCATGGCCCCACCCACAGGGGGGGTCACACTCTGGACTTGATTATTGTCTCTGGCCAGTGGTTGAGTGGCCTTGTTTATAGGGGATATAGACATGGAACCCTTGTCATGGTGTGACCACTCACTCCTTCGCCTAGATCTTCGAACCACTACACCCCACCGCAGGGAGGCAGAGCCTACAAGATGGGTCCGCCCCAGGCACCTGATGGATTCTGATAGGTTCCAGATGGAGCTTGGGCCATTTCCTGAGGTTCTAGCACATGACTCGGTCGGGGACCTGGTGGCGGCCTGGGATCAGGCCACTAGCGGAGCTTAGATCGAGTCGTGTCTTTGCAGCCTCTGACCCGGTGTTGATCCCTCATGACTCCTTGGTTCACTGAGGAGCTGAGGGAGATGAAGCGCCGGAAAAGACGCCTGGAGAGCGGTTGGAGGGCCAGTCTCACCGAATCTGATCAAACACTGGTAAGGTCGCATATTAAGACCTACCTAGTGGCGATAAAAGTGGCGAAGTCTAGTTGTTTTTCCGCTCTTATTGCATCATCAGAGAATTGTCCAGCAGCCCTTTTCAGAGTGACCCGCTCCCTGCTTCAACCGGGAGTGTGTGAGGACCCTTTGGAGGGTAGGGCTGAGGATTTTGGACGATATCTGTATGACAAAATCGCTCAGATCCGGTGGGATTTGGACTCTGACTGGGTAGATCCGGGCAGGATGGCAAGGAATAGTCTTGAGAATGTTATCTGGGAAGAGTTTGACTCTGTGACTCCAGATGACGTGGACAGGATTTTGGGAAGACTTAATGCGACCACATGTTTACTGGACCCGTGTCCCTCCTTGTTAGTACTGGCTTCCCAGGAGGTCACACGAGGCTGGATCCAGGGAATTATCAATGCTCTGTTGAGTGAGGGTCACTTCCCCGCTGCCCTGAAAGAGGCGGTGGTGAGGCCTCTCCTCAAGAAACCCTCCCTGGACCCGGCAGTATTGGCTAACTACCGTCCTGTCTCCAACCTTCACTTCGTGGTGAAGATTGTTGAGAGTGTTTCCACAATTCCTGGAGGAAACGTCCTATCTAGATCTGTTCCAGTCGGGTTTCAGGCCTGGGCACAGCACGGTAACGGCATTGGTCGCGTTGGTTGATGATCTCTGGACGGCTCGGGACAGGGGTTGCTCCTCTGTTCTGGTCCTATTAGATCTCTCAGCGGCTTTTGATACCATCGACCATGGTATCATGCTGCACCGGCTGGAAGAGTTGGGGATGGGTGGCACCATGTTACGGTGGTTCTCCTCCTTTCTCTCCGACCGGTCGCAGTTTGTGTTGACAGGGGGGCAGAGGTCAACCTCAAGGCCTCTCATCTGTGGAGTGCCGCAAGGGTCGGTCCTCTCGCTCCTTCTGTTCAACATTTATGTGAAGCTGCTGGGCGAGATCATCCGTGGCTTTGGGGTGAGATATCACCAGTATGCTGATGACACCCAGCTGTACATCTCCACCCCAGGGCACCCCAGCGATGCCCTTGAAGTGATGGCCCAGTGCCTGGAGGCTGTACAGATCTGGATGGGGAGGAACAGGTTCAGGCTCAACCCTTCCAAGATCGAGTGGCTGTGGTTCCCGGCATCCTGATATAGTCAGCTGACTCCATTGCTGACTATCGGGGGCAAGTCTGGAGAGAGCGGGCAATCTGGGTGTCCTCCTGGATACACAGCTGTCCTTGGAGGAACATCTGACAGCTGTTGCCAGGGGGACCCTTTGTCAGGTTTGCCTGATTCACCAGGTGTGCCCCTTTCTGGATCGGGATTCTGTGTGCACAGTCACTCATGCCCTCATCACCTCTTGCCTGGACTACTGCAATGCTCTCTACATGGGGCTCCCCTTCAGGAGCACCCGGAGGCTCCAACTGGTCCAGAATGTAGCCTCGCAGGTAATTACGGGAGCTGCATGACACTCCCGCATAACACAGCTCCTGCGCGAGCTGCATTGGCTCCCAGTGGTCTTCTGGGTGCGCTTCAAGGTATTGGTTACCACCTTTAAAGCACTCCATGGCATAGGACCTAGTTATCTTTGAGACCGCCTTCTGCTACCGATGACCTCCCATCGACCCGTGCGCTCCCACAGAGAGGGCCTCCTCGGGGTGCCATCAGCCAAGCAATGCAGGCTGGTGACCCCCAGGGGGAGGGCCTTCTCTGTGGGGGCTCCCACCCTCTGGAATCAATTGCCCCCAGAGATAAGGAGAATCCAAGACCTTTGTGCCTGCCGCCTTTCCCTTAAAACTTTCCTTTTTCAACAAGCCGGGCTGGCCTAACAAATCCTTTTAAATGATTTTAAATGATTTTAAATTCGTTTGTCTTTTTAAATTTTGGGCCAAATTGAGATATTTCCTTTAAATCTGTTCTTAATCTATGTATTATGTATTATGTATTTATGTGTTTTTACTTGGCTGTACACCGCCCTGAGTCCCTAGGGAGAAGGGCGGTATATAAATCTGAAGTTATATATATATAATGTATGGAGTGGAATAAATATGTGTATAATATGAATGTAGAAATGTATAATAGTAAAGATATAACTAATATATATATATATATATATCTATACGGGGTAGGGGGAAAAAAGGAAAAGGAGGGGAAGAAGAGGGAGTAATTAATTAAGAAATAGAGGAAGAAGAGTAAAGTAATATATGGAAGACCACTATGAAACAATGCTGAAAAAGGATAAGTTATTTATATGTTGTATGTTGTGTAAATGTCAAATATGTGTTTTAATAAAACTACAATTTTAATTAAAAAATGTCTTGCACATTCTATGATAAACATATTCATATATTCTAAAGAATGTTATTTCTTTTCCCACATCTAGAAACATTTGAAAGGTAGAGAAGTTATAGATTAGAAATAAAGCCTACATTTTTGCTCAAACACCTTTTACTCATATAAGAAATTTTGGGGGAATTGGCTGAGATTATAAAAAGAAAAAAAACTTTTACAATAGGATGTCTTCTTGGGTGACAATTTGCTTCTGGGTACATTTCAAGATGATAGTTATCACCTTTAAACCTTACATGGTGGGGACCTGGTTATTTGAAGAAACGTCTCTTCCTGATCCCATCCATGTGATCCGGTAGAGCAGAGAGGCAGGGAGTGTTGTGCATCCTGTCTCTTAAGTAAGGACATCTGGTGGGACCCAGAAGAAGTGTCTTCTTTGTGATGGCTTCTTCCCTCTGGAACATCATTTGCATGGAGATAAGATTGGCTCCCACTTTGACATTCTTTTGCAAAACCCCAAGCACCCAGTTTTGCCAATAGGCCCATGGAACCCAGAGTGGGTTGGAGCCTATCAAGTGGCTCAACTGACTGATTGCTATCTCTAGGGGTGTATTTTTAGCATTTGTATATTGGGTTTTTGTTTTTATTTTTTTAAGCAGCTGGGAGACATGACAGTGAATAGGTGGCCTTATAAATTCTCTTAAATAATTAAACTCCTTACAATGGTATGTCATAAGTTTTTATTCAAGGATGGTCTTTGAATTTCAGTTTATAAAAGTGGTAAACTATATGGGATATTGTGCCATCAATGATGAGAAGAGAGTAAGTATCATTTGCAGAGAAGCTCAGAATAACTAGTTTCTATCTGAATTAGGGTTGCACTTTCATTACCACTTGGGTGACATGTCTTGCCCATATTTATCATCCATCCATCCATCCATCCATCCATCCATCCATCCATCTGCCTGCCCACCTATCTACCTACCTACCTACCTACCTACCTACTACTGTGTTTCCCAAAAATAAGACCCTATCTGAAAATTAGCCCTAGCCTGATTTATCGGGGTGACCTACAGTATATTCACAGATAGTGAATTGGTGGCCATATAAATTCTCTTAAATAAATAAATAAATAAACTCCTTACAATGGTATGTCATAAGTTTTATTCAAGGACATTCTTTGAATTTCAATTTATAAAACTGGTAAACTATGTGGGATATTGTGCCAGTGATGATGAGAACAGGAGAAGCATCACCTGTACAGAGAAGTACAGAGTAACTAGTTTCTATCTGAATTTCTTTCATTATTACTTGGCTGACATGCCTTGCCCATATCTGTCAGTCAGTCAGTCAGTCAGTCAGTCAGTCAGTCAGTCAGTCAGTCAGTCTCCCTACCTGCCTGCCTGCCTGACTGCCTGCTTGCCTATCTATCTATCTATCTATCTATCTATCTATCTATCTATCTATCTATCTATCTATCTATCTATCTATCTATCTACCTACCTACATGTCTACCTACATGTCTACCTGCATAACTCTATGCCTATCTATCCTCTCCATCTAGTGAACACTCAAAATGTTCCTCAACATTTCTTCATTTTTGTAGTCCTGACCTCTGTCAGAGAGGGGTGTCCACTTTTTCTACGATTTGAGCTGAATTTCAGCTGACTTTCTTGAAAAATGCCAGACTTCTTATTGTAAATTAATTCACATCACTCTTTCTAATGATCATCGATCAGCATACATTTTGATGAGATAGAAGGAAGAATACATTTCATTTCATTTCATTTTACTAAATTCCCCCTATTATTGATATCTGATAACAGGTTGCTGTGGAAATAGATTCATGGGTAGGGAGTGAATGGTTATGACCCAATGTGAAGCCCTTTTTCTAAATACATGTAAATGTACAGAATTAACAAACTCAATAAATTTGACTTTTCAAAGAACCCTAACAATAGACTAGAATATAGCTGGAAGAGACCTTGGCGGTCTTCTACTTCGGACCCCTGCTCAAGCAGGAGAACCTACACCATTTCAGACAAGTGACTGTCTAGTGTCTTCTTAACAACCTCCAGAATGGTCCTCACTGTTAGGCAGTTTCTTCTTAATTCCAGGTTGCTTCTCTCTTTGACTACTTTCCAACCATTGTTTATTATCTTGCCCTCTGGTGCTTTGGTGAATAATTTGACCCCCTCTTCTTTGTGGCAGTCCCTAAACTGGCACTAATACTTTACGTAATCTTGATTCTATGCCTCTGTTTATACAACCCAGGATTGTATAGTATTAGCTTTTTTGGCTGCTGCTGCCCACTGCTGGCTCACATTCAAGTAGGACTGAAAGGTCCCTCTCACAGTTACTGTTTTTGAGCCCGGTCTTGCCTAGTCACTGCTTATACCTTTCATTTTTCCTGCCTAAATGTAAAGCTTTGCTTTTCTCCACATTAAAATTTGTTTTATTGGATACCACCCATTATTCAAGTTTGCCAAGATCTTTTTGGCTCTTGAGTTTGTCTTCTGGGGTGTTGTCCAAAACTGACATTATATAATATTGTGTTAAATACATATTCATAAAATGATAATGAGCTTGTTACTAAATTTATTTAGTGTTTTATGAATTGAAAGTAGAAAAACCATAAAAATGTCACTGCAGTCATTGGACATCTCTCTCTCCCTCCCTCCTCCCCCCCACCATCTCTCTCCATACCTACCTTGTAAGCCCTCCCTCTATCAGATAGAAGTTGACTCCCCCCACCATGATTACACTGTAAGGTTCTGGCTCGCTCCAGTAAAGAAAACAATTCAAACAGGCTTGCTGTGATGAATTTTTATATAGCGCTCCGGCACACTCCGACAAACACCCGTGAAGATGAAAACATTGTCAGCTCTGGTTGCTCTGTGCTCCCCACCACCGTTTTAAAGGTTCCCGCTTCCCTTCTCAGCTCCACCCCACGGCCCCGCCCTCCAGCCACCCCCTGCTCGCAGCCTCCTCGTGTCAGTCAGCAATGGTGGTTTGCCATCTCCAATGTCCTGTGGCCTCGTCAGCAATGTCATTTGCATATTGCACCGAATGTCAGCTGGTCGCCTCCCAACAATGAATCAGCAGAAGACATGGCGGCATTCTGTTCCCTTTCGTCATGGGTCTGAGGCATTTCACAGCCTAGCGAAATGGTATTGGGGCTTCAGGGAAGCCATCTGTGGCTGGACTGCAGCTACTACATCGGCATCGTGCTCTGGGTGGCTTTTCATGTGGCTGGTTCTCTCCCACCCCAAATGGCAGCCCGGCAGGTCAGAGCTGAAATACACTGAATTTCAACTTTGCTTGTATTGAAAAATGCCTTCTAATTCCAAATGAATTGAAATCACTCTTTATTATGTTTTTTTTGAATAAACAATGAGACAGAAGAAAAAAATACTTTTAATTCCATTCCACCAAATTTCCCATATTGTTGAAATCTGTTAGCAGCTTGCTATGGAAATTGATTTTTGGACAGTGAATAATTATGATCCAGCATGGAAGTCTTTTGGTTAAACACAGTTAAATATATGGGATTTACAAACTCAATAAACTTTCATTCCAAAGAAGCCTAAAGAATCCAAAACTGATATCCTATAATACTATGTAAAATATACATTCATAAACTGGTAATTAGCTTTTTGCTATATTTACATAGCATTTTATGAATTGAATTTATAAAAGCCATGAGAATGTATTTTCATATGGCCAACCATAATAAAATTTCATAATCATAAATATCCTATATCAATCCTTCCTTAACGGAAATAAAAATGTCAATGTTGTTAAAATTGTATATTCATTTCCTATAGACAACAATCTTCCTATTCCTTTTTTGAACAATTCAGAAAGATCACATGGGGTACTAGTTCCGCTTTATGAGTTGCTCCCTGTGGTTTAGGTCTGACCGGAGAACAATGATGTAGCACTTTGGCAAGAATATGCATCCTAGTAATGCAGCTCTGGAGGCCAAGATGGAGAAGACCTCCACAGCTACCATGGCTTTCCCTTTGGTGCTCAGATAGGCTGGAAAGAAGGAGATCCACACACTGCAAAAGGCCAACATGCTGAAGGTGATGAACTTGGCTTCATTAAAGCTGTCAGGTAATTTACGGACAAGGAAAGCCACAATAAAGCTGGCAATGGCCAAGACACCCATGTAGCCCAAGACACAGTAGAAGAAGAAAGCTGACCCCTCATTGCATTGTAAAATCATTTTTTTTTTATCTCTGAATGCATGTCCAGTTCAGGGAATGGGGGAGATGTTGACAACCAAAGAGTACAAATACATACTTGGAAGAGAGAGCAGGAAAGGACAATAGAAAAGGCCAATCTCTTCCCCACCCATCTCCTCATCCGAGATCCTGGTTTCGTGGCCATGAAAGCGACAACTACTGTGATGGTTTTGGCCAGCACACTAGAAATGGCCACTGTGAAAGTGAAGCCAAAAGCTGATTGTCGGGCAAGGCAGGTTACTTTGCCAGGTTGACTAAGGAAGAATAAAGAGGAGAGAAAACAGAGCTGAAGAGAGACAAGCAGGGTGTAGGTGAGGAACCTGTTGTTGGCTTTGACAATGGGAGTATCCCTGTACTTAATAAAAGTTCCAATTATCCAAGATGTCAGGGAGAAGAAACCAAGACCTGCTGAAGCTAAACCAATTCCTAAGGTTTCTTCAAAGGTTAGAAATACCATTGGTTTCAGGATACAGCCTTTCTTTTCTTTATTTGGATAATGATCTTCTGAACATTCAAAACAGTCATCCATTTCTGGAAGCAAAATCAAGGAATTTGTCATTTAAGTATTCCAAATTATTAGAAATCCCTTTATTAATTTTTTGCATCCCAAACAACTATATTAAACTCTAATGAAAAATAGTAGAATGCATAACCTACCATTTTGATCTGAAATCTTCCCTTCTGGGCATGGAACACAGTCATAGCAGCAGAACTGATTTCCCTCGATCCCCTTCTTCCAGGATCCAGGGAAACAAGGGTCATTGCATCGGGAAAATGGAAGAACCTGGTGATAAGCATAGAAAGTTTTGAAATTGAAGATATTTAAAAGAGTTTGTAATTGTTTTTTATTTCCCAAAAAATATACTGAATTTTTCAACTTCATCAACTTAAAAAAAATGTCAAAATTGCAATGATATAGGAAAAGTCTTATTTGAACAGTAGGGTGTGTAAATAATTGGACATAGTAACAATGTCATGGAAAAGTAGCCACCATCATGATTTAAATTTCAAATCCAAACCCAAAAATGCAAACATGCCTTTTACATTGTATTATTGTATTGTCGATTTGAGGAATGCCTGATCATCAGCAAGATTTGAAAAGAATATCCCATTGTTTATTGGAAAAAAAGAAAAAATAGAAATCAGATTTCTTTTTTAAAAAATAATTTTTATTAAACACTTTTTAAAAGAAACAAACAAACAACACCAGATATTTTTTATTTACATCTTTACATCTTTACATCTTCTTTTCAACATCTTTGCATCAGTAATCTATATTTATACATTTTCTCTTTCTTATCTTAATGTATCTTATATACATATATTTCTAGTATATCATATATATATTATATATATATATATATATATATATATATATATATATATATATATATATGTATGTATGTATACGTATATTTGCTTAATCTAGATATTTTATTTACATTTAACATTAACAGGTACATAGATTCCTTTCCACAATTTATATCTTCCCATTTATTTCCATATTCCTCCATCTAATTTAACCATTGTTTAGTTTTCTTTTGTCCCTTTTTTTCCTCCTCCAACCATTTATACCATTTCTCCCAGAATAAGTAGTATTCTGTTTCATCTTTTTCTTGTATTTCCTTTGTGAGCTTATCCATTTCCGCACACTCCATAATTTTTCTAATCACCATTATCACGCTTATCCCAAAACAGAAATCAGGTTTCTAAACAGCCTACGTTCAATATGGCATCATAATGGATTAAGGTTAGCTACTTCAATAATTCAATACCTGATTAAAAGTTGGGTGCCAGACAATCCCATCTTCATCGATGAATAATTCCTTCCCTTTTGGAGCCTGGAGATCCATCTTTCCAATTCTAACTCTCTGAAAGGATCTGTTTGGAAAAGTGATCAAGTTGGTGATGTCGAATCCACCTGCTGCTTCCCCTTTCTCATTCAGGAACACTCTCTCCCCAGCTGAATTGTTAAAAGCAATGCCGTGAAGAAATGAATGGAGCTACTTGAAAAAGAATGAAAGAGAAAGAGAGTTGAATATAGAGTAGTAGCGAGGAGAGCACCATATTCAAGTTTCACTGACTGCTTTTTCCCATTCCTATAACAATTATTAAATGTGTACACTTAGAAATTTAAGAATTAATATTTCATAGAAATGTACAGTACATATCCAGTATCACATGCAGAGAAGTACAGAGTAACTAGTTTCTATCTGAATTAGGGTTGCACTTTCATTATTACTTGGGTGACATGCCTTGTCTCTCTCTCTCACTCTCTGTCTATCATCTATATGTCTGTCTGTCTGGTCTGTCTGTCTGTCTGTCTGTCTGTCTATCATCTCTCTCTCTCTCTCTCTCTCTCTCTCTCTCTCTCTCTCTCTCTCTCTCTCTCTCTCTCTCTCATCTATCTATATATCAATCCACCCACCTATCTATCTATCTATCTATCTATCTATCTATCTATCTATCTATCTATCTATCTATCTCCTACCTACTCTCTCTCTCTCTCTCATCTATCCATCCATCCATCCATCCATCCATCCATCCACCTACCTACATGTCTACCTACATAACTCAATGCTATCTATCCTCTCCTTCTAGTGAACACTCAAAATGTTCCTCAAACCTTCTTCATCTCTGTAGTCCTGTCCTCTATCAGAGAGGGGTTTACATTTTTTCTAGTATTTGAGCTGAATTTCAGCTGACTTTCTCGGAAAATGCCAGACTTTTTATTTTAAATTAATTCAAATTACTCTTTCTAATGATCAGCATACACTTTGAGTAAAGCATGAAACAGAAGGCAGGATACATTTCTATTATTATTCTATTATTAATATCTGATAACAGGTTGCTCGGGAAATAGATTTATGGGTAGAGGGTGAATGGTTATGACTCAATATAAAACCCTTTTTTCTAAATACATGCAAATATACAGGATTAAAAATGGAATAAATTTGACTTTTCAAAGGACCCCAACAAGTCCAAAACTGACATCATATAATATTGTGTTCAATACCTACTCATAAAATGATAATTAACCTTTCATTCAATTTATGTAGTGTTTTATGAATTGAAAGTAGAAAAAATATAAAAATATCTCTGCATACATTGGACATCTCCCTCCCTCACCCCCTCCTTCTCTCCATACCTACTTACATACCTATATGGTTATCTATCATCTCCATCTAGGACAGGAGTGCCAAACTCAAGGCGTCCGGCCCACAGGGTGCTTTGATTTGGCCCACGGGGCCATCCTGGAACCCACAAAGAACTGGTCTGCGGTGCTTCTTCCAGCAAAATATGGAGGCCAGGGGTTCCTGACACATGTTTTTGGCCTGGATGGCCTCCTGCAGCCCTCTGCCAGAAAAAACAGTGCTCCCAACATGAGTGATGTTGAGCTGACCATGTCAACCAGGCACCCCAAGGTCAAACACAACCTTGATGCGGCCCTCAATGAAATCGGGATTGACGCCCCTGATCTAGGGGAGAACTCACATCAGAGACAAGTGTACATTTTTTTCTAGGATTTGCCCTGTATTTCACCTTTGCTTTTATAAAAAAATGCCTTCTAATTCCATACTGATTGAAATCACTCTTTATTATGGTCTTTGTTCAGTACAACTTTGAATAAAGGATGAGACAGAGGAAAAATACATTCATTTCCATTTCACCGAATTTCCTGTATTATTGAAATCTGTTAACAGGTTGCAATGAAAATAGATTTATGGATAGAGTGAATGGTTATGACCCAGCATATCACTCTGCTAAAAAACTAATTCCCACAACACTGTCAAACTCTTTACTAAGATTGTATTACTGTTATTCTTCTCATCCTTCCTATTATGTATCTCCTCCCACTTATGATTATAACCATGTTGCTTGTATCTTTACAATTTATATTATTTTATTTGTTTCCTAGTATGATTTGATTGCTTATTAGTAACCTACGACTATCACTAAGTGCTGTATTTTATGATTCTTGATGAATGTATTTTTTAAATGTATTTTTTTCTTTTTATGTACACTGAGAGCATATACACCAAAGACAAATTCATCCAATCACACTTGGCCAATAAATAATTCTACTCTATTCCTTTATATTCTATTCTAAATGTATGGGATTTACAAACTCAATAAATTTTCATTTCAAAGAAGCATAAAAAAACCAAAACTGATATCCTATAAGGTAAAGGTAAAGGTTCCCCTCGCACATATGTGGTATTGATTCCTGATTCTAGGGGATGCTCATCTCTGTTTCAAAGCCAAAGAGCCAGCGCTGTCTGAAGACGTCCCCGTGGTCATGTGGCCGGCATGACTAAACACCAAAGGTGCATGGAACACTGTTACCTTCCCATCAAAGGTGGTCCCTATTTTTCTACTTGCATTTTTACTGGCTTTCAAACTGCTAGGTTGGCAGAAGCTGGGACATGTAACGTGAGCTCACCCCATTACGCGGCATTAGGGATTCAAACCACTGAACTGCCGACTTTTTGATTGACAAGCTCAGCGTTGTAGCCACTGAGCCACTGCATCCCTTCAGATATCCTATAATACTTTGTTAAATATATATTCATAAAATGGTCATTACCTTTAAACTATATTTATATAGTGTTCTATAAATTGAAAGTATAAAAGTCATGAAAATGTATCTCCAAACATTGAACCTTGTTTGAGTCAATATCTGAAATATATTAACAGGAACCAGAAACCTAGATTATCAAAATCACATTCAACAGGAGTTTTGAAATGGGGAAAGGATTAGGTTAAAGAATCTTGGAAAATGATGGAAATGAAGCAACATGAGAACTTACTTTGGAATGGCCAAACATAATAAAACATAATAATCAGAAATCTCCTATATAAATCATTACTTAACAGAAATAAAAATGTCTATGCTTCTAAAATTGTATATAATTTTCCTGTAGGCACAGTCTTTCTATTCCTTTTTTGAAAAGTTTTGCTAAGTCAGAAAGATCACATGGGGTATTAATTTCTCTTTATTAGTTGCTCCCTGTGGTTTAGCTCAGGCCGTACAAAAATGATGTAGCACTTTGGCAAGAATATGCATCCCAGTAGTGCAGCCCCAGAGGACAAGATGGAGAAGATCTCCACAGCTACCATGGCTTTTCCTTTTGTGCTCAGATAGGCTGGAAAGAAGGAGATCCACACACTGCAAAAGGCCAACATGCTGAAGGTGATGAACTTGGCTTCATTAAAGCTGTCGGGTAATTTACGGGCAAGGAAAGCCACAATAAAACTGGCAATGGCCAAGATACCCATGTAGCCCAAGACACAGTAGAAGAAGAAAGCTGACCCCTCATTGCACTGTAAAATCATTTCTTGGAGCTCTGAATGCATGTCCAACTCAGGGAATGGGGGAGATGTTGACAACCAAAGAATACAAATGCATACTTGTAAGAGAAAGCATGAGAGGACAATAGAAAAGGCCAATCTTTTCCCCACCCATCTCCTCATCTGAGATCCGGGTTTTGTGGCCATGAAAGCAACAACAACAGTGATGGTTTTAGCCAGTACACTTGAAATGGCCACAGAGAAAGTGACACCAAACATTGATTGTCGGAGAAGGCAGGTCACTTTGCCGGGTTGGCTGAGGAAGAGTAAAGAGGAGAGAAAACAGAGCTGAAGAGAGACAAGCAGCATGTAGGTGAGGATCCTGTTGTTGGCTTTGACAATAGGAGTATCCCTGTACTTAACAAATGTTCCAAGCACCCAAGATGTCAGGAAGAAGAAACCAAGAGCTGCGGAAGCTAAACCAATTCCTAAGGTTTCTTTAAAATTTAGAAAGACCAGCAGTTTCAGGATACAGCCTTTCTTTTCTTTATTTGGATAATGATCTTCTGAACATTCAAAACAGTCATCCATTTCTGGAAGCAAAATCAAGGAATTTGTCAGCTAGGTACTTCAAATTATTAGAAATCCCTTTATTAATTTTTTGCATCCCAAACAACTATATTAAACTATAATGAAAAATGGTAGAATGCATAACCTACCATTTTGATCTGAAATCTTCCCTTCTGGGCATTGAGTACAGTCATAGCAGCAGAACTGATTTCCCTCGATCCCCTGCTTCCAGGATCCAGGGAAACAAGGATCATTGCATCGAGAAAGTGGAGGAACCTGGTGATAAGCATAAAAGGTTTTGAAATTGGAGATATTTAAATCACATTGTTCAATTTTTCAACTTCATCAACTTAAAAAGATGTGGAAATTGCAAAAAGGAAAGGTCCTTTTTGAAGGGCAGGGCATGTAAATAATTACACATAGTGGCAATCTCATGCAAAAGTTACCAGTCTAGTCATGCCTCATTCAAATTCAAACCAAAAATGCAAACATGCCTTTTACATTGTAATATCATATTGTCAATTTGAGAATGCCTGATCATCAACAAGATTTGAAAAGAATATGGCATTGTTTATTTTTTTTTTAAAAAAACCAACAGAAATTAGTTTTCTAAACAGACTATGTTCAATATGCCATCATAATGTATTAATCTTAGCTGCTTCAATAATTCAATACCTGATTAAAAGTTGGGTGCCAGACAATCCCATCTTCATTAATGAATAATTCTTTTCCTTTTGGAGCCTGGAGATCCATCTTTCCAATTCTAACTCTCTGAAAGGATCTGTTTGGAAAAGTGATCAAGTTGGTGATGTCAAATCCACCTGTTGCTTCCCCTTTCTCATTCAGGAGCACTCTCTCCCCAGCTGAATTGTTAAAAGAAATTCCTTGAAGAAATGAATGGAGCTACTTGAAAAGGAATGAAAGAGAAAGGGAGTTGAATACGAAGTAGTAGCGTGGAGAGCACCATATTCAAGTTTCACTGACTCCTTTTTCCCATTCCTATAACAATTATTAAATGTGTATCCTTAGAAATTTAAGAATTGATATTTCATAGAAGTGTATAGTACATAGCCACTCTATTATTAATTTGATAATATTTTAAGGAAAAATAAGAATGAACTAAAGCAGAATGAAAATAGGCTATTGGAATTACTCAAAGTCCTTCAGTTGTGATTCAGGTTCATTTCTAAAACAATAATGAAAGCAAGACCATAGCTCATCTTCCCTCAATGGAATAAAGATATTTTCAAAATATGACAAATTTCCTTTAGCCTGATTTGAAAATTTAAGATTCATTATTCAATAGATAGATATGAGATAGAGATTGTTGCAAACATAAAGTTGTTCCAAAGCATGGATGCCACTTCTGTAAAGAACCATCTTTTAATTCATTCTCCTTGAATTCTGATAAGGACAGAAAGCTCAGCTTCTAAATCTGAAAAATTCATCACCCAGGAAGAAGTAATTGATTGTTTTTATAGGAAACAATGAAAAATAACCTAAATTATCATTTTAAATATCTTGTATTGTACAAGCTATAATGAATTCCTACCTAATTCCTACTGATACCTGATAAAAGGTAGAGACAGGAAGTAAATGGTCAGCCATACTGGATTTATTGTAATTCTCACTAACAAAGATAAAATGAAAAAAGGTGTTGAAGTTACAGGAATGTTCAGTGCGAGAGACCATGCAATAACTGCAATGTAATATTATGCAAGCAGAAGCAACAGAAAGAAAATCAGATTGGAGTCTTGGACTTCAAGAGGGCTCATTTCAATATAATTAGAGAGAGCTTATGAAGGATTCCATGGATTAGTATTCTCAAGGGAGGAAAAGAACCAAAGAAATTTGGGAAAATTTGAAAAGTGAGATTATAAAAGCCCAGTCTAGCACAATTCCAATGAAGAAGAAAAACAAGAGATCTTAAAAGAAATCAGCATAGCTGAACAAACAATTCTCTGATAAACTGAAAGATACAAATGACAAGTATAAGAAGGACAAATAACTAAGGCAGAATATTAGCAAATAGCTTGAACCTGCAAAAATGAAGTCAGGAAAGCTTCTGCTCAAAATAAAGTAAGGCTTGCTACTAAAGTAAAAAAATAACTTTAAAAAGCATCTTTCAACATGTAAAAATCAAGAAAAGGGTCAAGGAAACAATTGGTTCATTAATGGGAGAAAACTGGGGTGTTTTTTGCATCTGTCTTTATACAAAATAGTCCAACCTATCTACACACACACACACACACACACACACACACACCCGTAAAATTCAGATGAGGAATGCAAGTCAAAATAAGCAAGGAAATGGTAAGAGAACACCTATCTGCTCTAGAAAAATTCAGGTTACCAGGACCAGATGGTTTACACCACAAGGTTAAGAAGCAAGTGGAAGATATGATCACAGAACCACTGAACTATATCAAAGAATGGTTGTAGGGATGTCTAGTTTAATGAAAAGAAGGACTAGAGGTGACATGACAACAATCTTCAAATACCTAAGGAAGTGCCACAAAGAAGAGAGGGTCAACATGTTCTCCAAAGAACCTGAAGGCAGGACAAGAAGAAATTGATGGAAACTAATCAAGAAGAGAACTAAGCTAGAATTAAGGAGAAATTTCCTGACGGAACAATTAATAAGTGATTTCCTTCCAGAAGTTGTGGATGTTCAATTCAATATTAAGAAAAATAAGGCCATGGCATCTGGCCCTCTCAATTCCTGGCAAATAGATAGGGAAGAAATTGATTTTATTCTCCTGGGCTCCCAGGTCTCCGCAGATGGGAATTACACCTCAGAAATTAAAAGACGCTTGCTCCTGGGGAGGAAAGCTATGGCAGATCTTGACAGAATACTAAAAAGTAGAGCCATCACCCTGCCAAAAAAAAAAAAAAAATGTGTATAGTCAAGGCTATGGTTTTCCCAGTTGCAATATATGGCCGTGAAAGTTCGACCATCAGGAAGGCTGCAAGGTGATCAAACCGTTCAGACCTAGAAGAGATCATCCCTGACTGCTCTTTACAAAGCCAGATCCTGAAGATGAAACTCAAATACTTTGGCCACCTAATGAGAAGGAAGGACTCACTGGAGAAGAGCCTAATGCTGGGAACGATAGAGGGCAAAAGAAGAAGGGGATTTAATAATCAGAATATGGACAATGGGAAAACAGAAACTGTATTTTATACAGAAGAAGAAAAACAGAGTTGGAAGGGTCCTTGGAAGTCTTCTACTCCAATAAACTGCTCCAGGTGGAGACTTAATACCATTTTAGACAAATCATTGCCTAATCACTTTGTAAAAATCTCCAGTGTTGGAGTCTCCACAACTTCCAGGGGCAAGGTTTCCACTAATTGATTATTAGCACTGTCAGGACATTTTTCCTTATTTATAACATGTAGAAAATATTAAGACTTTCCACAGTGGGTTCAAAAGATAATTCTACATCAAACTTTCATTGAATTAAAAGAAGTGTCCAATGCATAGAGAATACCTGAAAAGCCTGGAGATCTAGATGGCCCATTGGTTTACCCATCATAGCTGTTTTTCTATTGAAACGTAATGTGTACAGAGCCTGCAAAGCATGAGCCACAGCATAAACGGAATTGTAGACACTGTAGCTGTGGCCAGTCATTTCTATTTCAAACAAAGGGGCAGGAAGATCTTCTAGCTTCTTCTGCACAGGGCATGGATTACTATCCATTTCTTGTAATTCTGGTTTTGGAAATGAACAATCAAATGCTTGTTCCCAAACATCCTGCAGAAACCCATATCTGGGGACTGAAAGAGGATTGATGGTCTGAAGAAATTCCTTGAAACCTGCAACATCTGTTGAATGAACAGTGAAGGAAATAGCCCCATGGAACATCTGGAGATCCCAACTGACTTGAAATCCAGATAAAATGAAATCAATCTGTGCAGTCATGATCCACACCTTTCTAAACAATGCAGTTTCCTTGCTTTCAGGATCTATCATAAATGTGAGAGCTCTTAGGCCTGTAATTGCCCAGGATTCTCCATAGACGAGAAATGCATTGGCTTTGCTATTCATCATATTAATGTAGACAACTGTGATTGCTTCATAAACTCCTGAGAGGTCTTCCACATGGATTAGTTGGGAAAGCCTTTGTACAAATGATAAACATATTCCATTCTGTGAGAGTAAGGGCTTCATTTTCTGTAAGAAGTTTTCTCCATTGTTGTTATCAACAGCAAAAATCCCAATCCATGTCCACTTGAAATGGTGAAGCAGTTGGATAATTCCAATGTACTGATGGTCCTCTTTTGGGACCATGAAATAAAGTGAGGACAGCTTACTGGTCTCAAATGCATCTTGGGCTAATGAGCCATATGTCAGCTATAAGAAAGTGGAATAGTATTCTGTTGAAATATTCAATCAAATCTATTTTTTTCTTATCTAGTTTTCTTATGAAATACATCCAAGGAACATTGTCTCTAGAATTCTTCTAAATGTTACTGTACAAAGGAATTTCTTGGAATTACTTCAAAGACATATCACAGAACAATTGTTTTAATGGGTTCACAGAATACTAATCCATTCTTCCCTTAGGTATGGAATGTCTTTGGGTACTCACTTCCGGTATTTGGTATTATCATTTCAGAAAAGTAGAACTAATTAGTAGATCTTTAGCCATGCAGAACATTTTAATACAAACCGAAGCCTAATCTTTGATGGTCATGAAATATTCCATAACAAATACATTAACAACAGCAACAAAATGTAGAATTTCCCTCCTCAACCTTATCACAGCTTACCTGTGGTATCTTGAAGAAACCTATAATTTCACCTATATAAGATGATGTTTCAAAATCCAATCCTCCAATGACGGCCATGAGATTCTTCTGGTTGTCACATTTGTAGTTAGGGACAAATTCCTGGGATTTGAAAAGCAGGTCCAGTGTGGAGCGATAGGTCATCCTCGCATTCAGGTAACTGTCATAGATGTGGAACCCAAGAGTGATGTTAGGTAAGATCTGGGAGTCTTCATTGATCTCCTTCACAGCAAAGGCCAAGGCAAGGACGTATTGATGAAATTTGGTGATTATACTGCAAATATTTTAAATACCCCAGTTGAAAAAGTAAGTTGACAATTCTCATCATTTCGGTATGAATAACAAACAATTCTTTCTCTGACAGTAGTAAAGAGATCACTTTTTCTCTAATTCTTAATAATTTCTACAGAGGGATCCTTGGTTTTCTCTGAGCTTGGTGGTTTTCTTGCAAACATTTCATTATCCATGGTAGGTAACATCATCGCTGGCTACCACTGATAGTTTGGATAATGAAATGTTTGCAAGAAAAGAACCAATCTCAGAGAAGCACCAAAGACTCCTCATTTCAACCCTGAGCTACAAAAATTCTCCTTTATTGGTAATTTCTACAGAGTTCAAATTTTCTTTTTACATATTATTTCCATGATTTGCAACAAATATATACTGCAACATATACAACTATTGACTTTTTTTTCCAAAGTACTCTAGTTTCTAAAAGATTTTAAGAAAATGTTGTGTGAATACATTTAGCAGGTATCACTCATTAACTCTATGTAGGTTTTGTGAGCAGAGATAATGCCAAGCCATTTTAAAATTACCTTAACCTCAATAGATGTTCAAGAACATGTGTGAACGTTTGAAAAAAATGCAAAGAAACTTATTTCTTCTGCCAGAACCAAATACATTTGAAAGACACAGAAAGCATAGATTACATAGCGAAAAAAAAATTGTACAGAAACAAATTTTTACTAATATAAGGGGATTTTGAAGATTGGCTAAGATTTGATAGCAAAAAATATTCTTACATTGGTGGCTCGTAAGGTGTTCTAGCAGGATGTTCCCTAAATTTCATTTCATAAAAGTGGTAAATGATGTGAGACACCATCCCACCAATGATGAAGTCTCCAGGCTGGTACCACTCATGTGGAACAAGGAGCGCATCACTTGCAGGGCAGCTCAAAGTAACTACTCTGTGCACCAAAAACATCAGGAGAAACATCTTCATGCTTTTGTTATTGTGGGGATGCTTTCTCTTCTACTCTACCCATAGGAAAGTACAATATATATATTCCAATACTTCATCTAAGATTAATCCAAGGATTACATTTGAGAATGCATCTAATGAGAAAATCTATCATTTTCTGTTTGAAGATCCATTTGAGTACAAATTTATATCTTGAATACCAAAAGGATTTGAATAGATATTTTGGCAGGAGAGAACAGAGCATAGAAACTTGAAGCACTGAATCTAACAGAGATCTTAGTCCCCCTCGTGCCAATTTCCAAGTGGTTCAAGACTTACTTTATAGCCAAACAAAAGCCTTGATTGTTGTTGAATTTTAATACCCTTCTGTGCAGCCTTTGCTGCTTAGGCCATTTGAAGAAAATATGGTGATTCCAGTAGGAGATAATTATTTTGTTTTGATCAGATAGTAAGTGACTGATGCTTCAGGGTTTTTTTTTTTTTAAATGAGCAAAGGCTAATGAAAGTAGCATGAGGAAGATTTGCAATAGAAAATATATTTAATTGTTGAAACTGTAGGAATAAAAATAGTGCTGTTTTTCAGGATAGCATATTTATTTTCTACCAATTTTTTCACAAAATAGAATATGAACAGATCCAGCAAATATCAGTCGTTTATTGTATGTATTTTTTTTTTTTTTTTGTGAGCAGAACCTTTTAAATGAATTAACTTAAATTCACTAAAAAATCTTCAAAAGATTTCTTGCACCAAAGTTTCATACATTTTTTGGAAACAATTTAACATAAAATAAACAATATTATTATCAGGGCTGCACAGTGGGGGAGGGAGAGGGAGCTGCGGGGGAGTATGAGAGGGAGGGGTACCATGAGGAAACAAAACCAAGCCTCATATCATCCTATGAAAATTGCTGGCCATTCCATGATCAAGCAAAGGAATACAGCCAGTGGAGTAGACAATGACTGGTTATCCAGGGGTGCTATTCAGCAAGTTCTAACAGGTTCTAGAGAACCGGAAGCGGAAATGTTGAGTACTTCAAAGTATCGGCAAATACCACCTCTGGCTGGCCCCAGAGTAGGGTGGGAATGGAGATTTTTCAGTATCCTTCCCCTGCCATGCCCACAAGCCATGCCCACCAAGCCACACTATACCCACCAAGTCACGCCCACAGAACCAATATTTTTTAAAAAATGAATTCCAACACTACTGTTTCCCTAACAATTTGTAAGCACATAGTTGGGTACTTCTTCATAATCAGGGGGTGGAAGGGAAGAGGGAAAAGTTTACCATATACTTTGGGCATGAAAATCTCAGATCCAGTTTTGCTTTTTCTGTAACCATTTGTCTTTATAGTAAAGTATGCCTTTGGCTAACCATAGGTCTAAGACTCTTTGTTTTCTGACTGACCAGGGTGGGACAGCTGACATTTATTTCTTCTTCCATGACCAGAAACATTTAAAAGGCAGAGAAATTATAGATTAGAAATAAAGCCTACATTTTTGCTCAAACACCTGTTATTTGTATAAGAAAAAGAAAAAAAGCCATTTCCGATGGTATGTCTTTTCCAGTGGTGACAAACTCAAGGCCTGTGGCCTGTGGGGTGCTTAGATTTGCCTGCAGGGCTAGCCTGGAAACAGTGAAGGACCAGCCTGTGATGCCTCTGCCAGCAAAAACGGAGCTCAGGAGGACCTTGCGCTGCCGCCCAGCTCCATTTTCATTAGTAGAGGGTTGCAGGAGGCTGTCGCAGCCAAGAACAGAGTTCGGGAGGGCCACCTGTGTGCTCCCCTGACCTCCATTTTCACTGGCAGAGGGCTGCAGGAGGCTGTTGCAGCTGAAAACAGAGCTCAGGGGAATCATGCTTGCTCTCTCTCTCCCTCTCCCTCTCTCTCTCTCTCTCTCTCTCTCTCTCTCTCTCTCTCTCTCTCTCTCTCTCTCACACACACACACACACACACACACACACACACACACACACACACTCAAACACACACACACACACACACACACACACACTCAAACACACACACACACACACGGCTCCATTTTTGCTTGCAAAGGACTCTTGGAAGAAATATCCTTCTGGGGTCAGTTCCAAGTGGGGAAAAAGACACTGGATTCATGGAAGTTGCTTGGAAAGAAGATTTATTGATTAACAGGATCACATGGCTTCCTGGGCTCCTGAGTTCCTGAGCAGAAAAGGTCAGAGATGCTGAGAATGCCTTGGTTTATGCCCTCTTTGAATTTGAGCTTGTATTCTGATTGGTTGTCAGACTCCCATGGGGCCATGCAGGCTGCCTTGAGTCCCAAGCTTATCAATATCTGGAAATAACAAAGGACCAGCCTGCAGTGCCTCTACTGGTTAAAACGGGCTGCGCGCAGCCCCCTACAACTCATTTTCATCCTCCATGGTGTTGTGCTACACTCTGCTGGCCAAAAAACAGCCCAAAAATGGCCAGCAGAGTGCAGCAGGAGGCCATGGAGGGTGAAAATGAGGTGGAAGGGTGGCCCTGATCTACGGGAACACCCAAAATTTTACCCTCAGACATTTTCATTTTTGTAACCCCTCACTATTTCAGAGACAACGGTACATTTTTTTCTAGGATTTCCACTGGATTTCACCTTTGCTTTTATTGAAAATTCCAAACGAATTGAAATCACTCTTTATTATTTATTTATTTATTTATTTTTCATATTTGTATACCGCCCTACTCCCAAAGGACTCAGGGCGGTGAACAGCCATAATAAATACAAATACATATAGAAGTTAAAAACTATTAAGAAACAGATTAAGTAATTTAGGCTCAAAGATTAAGAACATCCAAATTTATCTAAAGAGGTTTAAAACCCAATTTAAAACCCAGTTTAAAAGCCAATTAAAAAGGGAGAGTTAGGCCAGACCAGCTTGTTGGAATAGAAATGTTTTCAGGGCACGGCGGAATATGCGTAAATCTTGGATGTTTTGTAACTCTGGGGAAAGCCCGTTCCAGATGGTAGGTGCCCCCACAGAGAAGGCTCTCCCCCTGGGGGCCGTCAATCGTCATTGTTTGGCCGACGGCACCCTGAGGAGTCCCTCTCTATGGGAGCGAACTGGTCGGTGAGAGGCTACTGGTGGCAGGAGGCGGTCTCGTAAGTACCCTGGTCCTGAGCCATGGAACGCTCTAAAGATAGTAACCAAAACCTTGAAGCGCACCCGGAAGACCACTGGGAGCCAGTGCAGCTCGCGCAGGAGGGGGGTTACATGAGAGCACCACATTGCTCCCATTACCACCCGCGCGGCCGCATTCTGGACCAGTTGGAGCCTTCGGGTGCTTCTCAAGGGGAGCCCCATGTAGAGAGCATTACAATAATCCAGGCGTGAGGTGACAAGGGCGTGAGTGAGTGCGTAACAAGTCCCGATCCAGAAAGGGATGCAACTGGCGAATCAGGCGAACCTGATTAAAAGTCCTCCTGGCTACGGCCATCATAAGCTCTTCAAAAGACAGCCGTGAGTCCAGGAGGATGCCCAAGTTGCGAATCCCATCTGTGGGGGCCAACGACTCACCCCCAATAGTCAGAGATGGCGCCAACTGACTATATCGGGACGACGGAAACCACAGCCACTCGGTCTTGGATGGGTTGAGTCTGAGTTTGTTCCTCCCCATCCAGATCCGTACGGCCTCCAGGCACCGGAACATCACCTCGACGGCATCATTGGGGTGGTCTGGGGTGGAGATGTACAGCTGGGTGTCATCAGCGTACTGATGGTACTTCACCCCAAAACCACAGATGATCTCACCCAGCGGCTTCACATAAATGTTGAATAGAAGGGGCGAGAGGACCGATCCTTGTGGCACCCCACATATAAGGGGCCTCGGGGTCGACCTCTGCCCCCCTGTCAACACAGACTGCGACCGGTCAGAGAGAAAGGAGGAGAACCACTGTAGAACAGTGTCCCCCACCCCCAACCCTTCCAACCGGTGCAGCATGATATCATGATCGATGGTATCAAAAGCCGCTGAGAGGTCTAGTAGGACCAGGACAGAGGAGCAACCCTTGTCCCGAGCCCTCCAGAGATCATCAAGCAATGCGACCAATGCTGTCTCTGTGCTGTACCCGGGCCTGAATCCCGACTGGAACGGATCTAGATAATTCAATTCATCCAGGTACTGAGGCAGTTGTCGTGCAACCACACTCTCAACAACCAATTATGAATAAAGGATGAGACAGAGGAAAAATACATTTAATTCCATTCCACCAAATTTCCCATATTATTGAAATCTGGTAACATGTTGCCATGAAAAAAAGATTTATAGGGAAAGAGTGAATGGTCATGATCCAGCATGAAAGTCTTTCGTTAAATGCTGTTAAATCTATCGCATTTTCAAACTTAATATATTTTCATTTCAAAGAAGGCTAAAAAATCCCAAACTGATATCCTATAATGCTGTTCTAAATATATATTCATAAAATGGTAATTAGCTTTTTACTATATTAATATAGTTCTTTAGGAATTGAAAGTATAAAAGCCAGGAGAATGTATCTGCAAACATTGAACATTGTTTGAGTCAATATCTCAAATATCTTAACAGGAATCAAGAAACCTAGATTATCAAAGTCAACAGGAGAACTGGAATGGGGAAAGGATTAGGTTAATGAATTTTGGGAAATGATGGAAATACAGCAACATGAGAACTTACTTTGGAAAAGCCAACCATAATAAAACTTAATAATCATCAATATCCTATTTAAATTATTAAATAATAACAGAAATAAAAATATCTGTTTCTAAAGTTGTACATAATTTTCCTGTAGGCAGCAGTCTTTCTATTCCTTTTTTGAAAAGTTCTGCTAAGTCAGGGAAATCACCTTGAGTATTAGTTCCTCTTTATGAGTTGCTCCCTGTGGTTGAGATCAGGACGTAAAACAATGATGTAGCATTTTGGCAGAAATATGCATCCCAGTAATGCAGCACTGGAGGCCAAAATGGAGAAGACCTCCACAGCTACCATGGCTTTTCCTTTTGTGCTCAGATAGGCTGGAAAGAAGGAGATCCACACACTGCAAAAGGCCAACATGCTGAAGGTGATGAACTTGGCTTCATTAAAGCTGTCAGGTAATTTACGGGCAAGGAAAGCCAAAATAAAGCTGGCAATGGCCAAGATACCCATATAGCCCAAGACACAGTAGAAGAAGAAAGCTGACCCCTCGTTGCATTGTAAAATCATTTCTTGGAGCTCTGAGTGCATGTCCAACTCAGGGAATGGGGGATAAGTGAACAACCAAAGAGTACAAATGCATACTTGTAAGAGAGAGCATGAGAGGACAATAGAAAAGGCCAATCTTTTCCCCACCCACTTCCTCATCTGAGATCCTGGTTTTGTGGCCATGAAAGCAACAACTACAGTGATGGTTTTGGCCAGTACACTAGAAATGGCCACAGAGAAAGTGACACCAAACATTGATTGTCGGAGAAGGCAGGTCACTTTGCCAGGTTGGCTGAGGAAGAGGAAAGAAGAGAGAAAACAAAGCTGAAGAGAGACAAGCAGCATGTAGGTGAGGAACCTGTTGTTGGCTTTGACAATGGGAGTATCCCTGTACTTAATAAAAGTTCCAAGTATCCAAGATGTCAGGATGAAGAAACCAAGAGCTGCTGAAGCTAAACCAATTCCTAAAATTTCTTCAAAGGTTAGAAACACGACCGGTTTCAGGATACAGCCTTTCTTTTCTTTATTTGGATAATGATCTTCTGAACATTCAAAACAGTCATCCATATCTGGAAGCAAAATCAAGGAATTTGTCATCTAGGCATTCCAAATTATTAGAAATCACTTTTTTTTAATTTTTTTCATCCCAAACTAGTATATGAAATGTAATGAAAAATTGTAGAATTTCTACCCCACCGTTTTGATCTGAAATCTTCCCTTCTGGGCATGGCACACAGTCATAGCAGCAGAATTGATTTCCCTCGATCCCCTTCTTCCAGGATCCAGGGAAACAAGGGTCATTGCATTGGGAAAATGGAAGAACCTGGCGATAAGCAAAGAAGGTTTTGAAATTGGAGACATTTAAATCAGTTTGTAATTGTTTTTGACTTCCCAAAAAAAAATTGAATTTTTCAACTTCATCAAGTTAAAAAGATGTGGAAATTGCAATGATGTAGAAAAGGTCCTGTTTGAAGGGCAGGAGGTTTAAATAATTGTGCATAGTAACAATCTCATGGAAAAGTGACCATTCTTGTGATTTCACATTCAAATCCAAACCAAAAATGGAAACCTGCCTTCTACATTGTAATATCATATTGTCCATTTGAGGAATGCCTGATCATCAACAAGGTTTGAAAAGAATATGCCTAGATGATTGAATAATTCAATACCTGGTTAAAAGCTGGGTTCCAGACAATCCCATCTTCATTAATGAATAATTCTTTTCCTTTTGGAGCCTGTAGATCCATCTTTCCAACTCTAACTCTCTGAAAGGATCTGTTTGGAAAAGTGATCAAGTTGGTGATGTCAAATCTACCTGTTGCTTCCCTTTTCTCGTTGAGGAACACTCTTTCCCCAGCTGAATTGTTAAAAGAAATGCCTTGAAGAAATGAATGGAGCTACTTGAAAAAAAATGAAAGAGAAAAGGAGTTGAATACAATGTAGTAGAGAGGAGGACACTGTATTCAGGTTTCATTGATGCATTCCTCTCTTTCCTATAACAATTATTAAATATGTACACTTAGAAATTTAATAATTGATATTTCATAGTAATGTACCATACGTAGCCACTCTATTACTAATTTTATTTTATTTTAAGGAAATATAAGAATGAACAAAAGCAGAATGAATATAGGCTATTTGAGTTACTCAAAGTCCTTCAGTTGTGAGTCAGGTTCATTTCTTAAGCAGTAATGAAACCAAGACCATAGCTAATCTTCCCTCAATGGCATAAAGATACATGATAGTCTGAAATATGACAAATGACTGCTCTTTAGAAGGCCAGATCCTGAAGATGAAACTCAAATACTTGGGCCACCTAATGAGAAGAGACTAATGCTGTGAAAGATGGAGGGCAAAAGGAAAAGAGAAACTAGTTTTTCTGAATCTATTTTATGCAGAACAAGAAAAAATGAGTTGGAACGGTCCTTGGAAGTCTTCTATTCCAATCCATTGCTAAAGGAGGAGACTTAAAACCATTTTAGAGAAATCACTGCCTAATCATTTCCTAATTGTCAGGAAATTATTCCTTATTTATAGGTTGTTTCTCATACTTAACATGTAGAAAATATTAAGACTTTCCACAGTGGATTCAAAAGATAACTCTACATCAAACTGCTCATTGAAATAAAAGAAGTGTCCAGTGCGGAGAGAATACCTGACAAGCCTGGAGATCTAGATGGCCCATTGGTTTACCCATCATAGCTTTTTTTCTATTGAAACGTAATGTGAACAGAGCCTGCAAAGCATGTGCCACAGCATAAACAGCATTGTAGACACTGTAGCTGTGGCCAGTCATTTCTATTTCAAACAAAGGAGCAGGAAGATCTTCCAGCTTCTTCTGCCCAGCACACGGATTACTAGGCATTTCTTGTAATTCTGGTTTTGGAAATGAACAATCAAATGATTGTTCCCAAATGTCCTGTAGAAATCCATCTCTGTAGACTGAAATAGGATTGATGGTCTGAAGAAATTGCTTGAAAGCTACAACTGCTTTTGAATGAACATTAAAGGAAATAGCTCCATGGAACATCTGGAGATCCCAATTGACTTGAAATCCAGATAATATGAAATCAATCTGTGCAGTCATGATCCACACCTTTCTAAACAGTGCAGTTCCCTTGCTTTCAGGATCTACCACAAATGTGACAGTTCTTAGTGCCATAATTGCCGGAGATTCTCCATAGACCAGGAATGCATTGGTTTTGCTATTCATCATATTAATAGAGATAACTGAGACTGTTTGATAAAGTCCTGCGATGTCTTCCACGTGGATTAGTTGGGAAAGCCTTTGTACAAATGATGAACATATTCCATTCTGTGAGAGTAAGGGCTGCATTTTCTGTAAGAAATTTTCTCCATTGTTGTTATCAACAGCAAAAATCCCAATCCATGTCCACTTGAAATGGTGAAGCAGTTGGATAATCCAAATGTACTGATGGTCCTCTTTTGGGACCATGTAATAAAGTGAAGAATACTTACTGGTCTCAAATTCATCTTGGGCTAATGTGCCATATGTCAACTATAAGAAAGTGGAATAGTATTCTGTTGAAATGTTAAATCACATCAATTTTTTTCTTATCTAGTTTTCTTATGAAATACATCCAAGGAACATTGTCCCTAGAATTCTTCTAAATATTACTGTAGAAAGGAGTTTCTTGGAATTACTTCAAAGACATATCAGAGAAAAATTGCTTTAATGGGTGCAAAGAGTTCTACCATCCATTTTTCCTTAGGTATGAAACGACTTTGGATACTCACTTCCTCTATTTGTTATTATCGTTTCAGAAAAGTAGAACTAATTAGTAGACCTTTAGAAATGCAGAACATTTTAACACACACCTAAGCCTAATTTTGATGGTCATGAAATATTCCATAACAACTACATTAACAGAAAAATTTGGAATTTCCCTCCTCAACCTCATCACAGCTTACTTGTGGCATCTTGAAGAAACCTATAAGTTCACCTAAATAAGATGATGTGTCAAAATCCAATCCTCCAATGATAGCCATGAGATTCTTCTGGCTATCACATCTGTAGTTAGGGACAAACTCCTGGGATTTGAAAAGCAGGTCTAGGGTGGTACGATAGGTCATCCTTGCATTGTTGTAACTGTCATAGATGTGGAACCCAAGAGTGATGTTAGGTAAGATCTGGGAGTCTTCATTGATCTCCTTCACAGCAAAAGCCAAGGCAAGGACGTGTTGATGAAATTTGGTGAATACACTGCAAATGTTTTAAATACCCCAGTTGAAAAAATAAGTTGACAATTCTCATCATATCTCTATGAATAAAAACATTTCTATCTCAGAGAGCACCAAGGATCCTCCATTCCAACCCTAAGCTGCAAATATTTTTCTTTATTGGTAATTTACTTCTAACATAATATTTCCATGACTTGTAACAAATATATCCTGCAACATGTACTGGCTAAGATCAGATAGTGAAGAAATATTCTTACATTGGTACTTCGTAAGGTGTTATGGCAGGGTTTTCTTTAAATTTACTTTCAATAAAGTGATAAATGATGTGGGAGACCATCCCACCAATGATGAGGTCTCCAGGCTGGTATCACTCATGTGGAACAAGGAAAGCATCTCTTGTAGGGCAGCTCAGAGTAACTACTCTGTGCACCAAAATCATCAGGAGAAACATGGTTTTGTTATTGTGAAAATGTTTTCCCTTCCATCCTACAGGTAGGGAAGCATATATAATCCAATACTTCATGCAAAGATTGATTGATCTAAGGATTATGTTTGAGAATACATCTAATGAGAAAATCTATCATTTTCAAATCTATCATTTCCATGTGAGTACAAATTTTTATCTTGAATACCAGAAGGATTTGAACAGAAACTCTGGCAGAAGAAAACAGAGGGTTGATACTTGAAGTAATGAAATTGACAGAAACATAACTACCCCTTGTACCAAACTCTTTATGGTAAAAGACTCACTTTATAGCCAAAAAGATACCTTCATTGTTATTGAATTTCAATTGCATTCTGTGCAGCCTTTGATGTTTTGGCCTACAGTAATTCCTCTAGGACATAATTATTTTGTTTTGATGAGCTGGTTCAGTATTTTTTTTTTAATGAACAAATGCCAGAAAAGTAGTATAAGGGAGATTTGCAATAAAATATATATTTAATTAGTATAATTGTAGAAATAAAAATAGAGCTTTTTTCCAAGATACCACATTTACTTTCTACCAATTTTTCACAAAAAATAATAATGAACAAATCTGAACATTTAAAAGTCATTTTTTTAAGCATGTTTTCTGGAGAGAAAACAACACAGATATTTATTTTTGTAAAAAAATTACCTTAAGGGCTCTAAAACTCTTCAAAAAAAAATATCTTTCACATTCTCTGACAAACACTTTCATGTATTCTAAAGAATATTATTTCTTTCCCCCCATCTAGAAGCATTTGAATGTTAGAGAAGTTACAGATTTGTAATAAACCCTACATTTTTTCTCAAACACCTTTTACTCAGATGAGAAATTTTGGGGGAACTGGGTAAGATTATAATAAGAAAAAAAATCTTTTACAATGGGATGTCATATAGTTTGATTTAAGGATGTTCCTTAAATTTCAATTCATAAAAGTGACAAACTATGCAGGACACGTTGCCACCAATTAACAAATGACCAGTTGACCTGGACTCTACATGGGATTGTAGTTGAAAAGTATCCAGAATTCCAATTGGTTCAAAACGCAGCCACCTCTATGGTTTTGTGCAGACTCAGGTGCTCACATGTGTCACCTTTATTGCGAGAGTTGTATTGGGTGAGAATTTGCTTCTGGATACATTTCAAGGTACCAGTTATCACCTTTAAACCTTATATTGCTTGGGACCAGATTATTTGAAAAAACGTCTCTACCTGATCACATCCATGTGATCTGGTAGAGCAGAGAGGTAGGGAACATTGTGCATCCTCTCCCTTAAGTATGGACATCTGGTGGGAAGTGAAATCCAAATTTTTTAATACCGGTTTTGTGGGCATGGCTTGGTGGATGTGGTGTGGCTTAGTGGGCGTGGCAGGGGAAGGATACTGTAAAATATCCATTCTGACCGCACTTTGGGGCCAGGTAGAGGTGGTATTTGCCGTTTCCCCAAACTATTTCTGCTACTGGTTCTCCAGAACCTGTCAGAACCTCCTAGATTTTACCCCTGGGTGGGACCCAGAAGTGTCTTCTTTGTGGTGGCTTCTTCCGTCTGGAATATCATCCACATGGAGATAAAATTGGCTCCTACTTTGACACTCAATTGCAAAGCCCTGGGCACCCAGTTTTGTCAATAGGCCTGTGGGACCCAGAGTGGGTTAGAGCCCATCAAGTGGCTCAACTGGCTGATTGTTATGTCTAGGGGTGCATTTATATTGTTTGTGTATTCGGTTTTTATTTTTATTTTTTTAAGCATCTGAGACACAGTGACTGAATCGGTGGCCATATGAATTATTTTAAATAAATAAATAAACTTCTTATTCAAGGATCTTCTTTGAATTTCAGTTTATAAAACTGGTAAACAATGTGGGTCATTGTGCCACCGATGATGAGAACAGAGAAAGTATCACATGCAGAGAAGCACAGAGTAACTAGTTTCTATCTGAATTAGGGTTTCACTTTCATTATTACTTGGGTGACATGCCTTGTCTCTCTCTCTCTGTCTGTCTATCATCTATCTATATATCATCCACCCACCTATCTATCTATCTATCTATCTATCTATCATCTCCTACCTATTCTCTCTCTGTCTTATCTATCTATCTATCTATCTATCTATCTATCTATCTATCTATCTATCTATCCATCCATCCATCCAGGGGAAATATATAAAAAATTAGAAGAAATACTACAACCAAAATTTGTGGAAATTTTTAATGATGCACTGACAGGCTACAAAATCCCAGAGTCATGGAAGGAAGCGCATGTCACACTTGTGCCGAAAGAAGGTGCTGACCTAAAACAAATTCAAAATTACAGACCAATTTCCCTCCTAAACACTGACTATAAGTTATTCATGGGTATAATGGCAGAAAGAATGAAAAAGATACTAAATAATTGGATATATAAAGATCAGAACGGATTCCTTCCGGGGAGGCAAATTAAAGACAATTTGAGAATTGTGCTAGACACCCTAGAGTACTATGAAGAACACCCTGGAAAACAGATGGCCCTAATCTTTGTTGATGCCCAAAAGGCATTCGACAATCTAAATTGGAAATTTATGACCAAACAAATTGAGATTATGAATTTCGGAACAAATTTTGAAATGATGATCAAATCTATCTATGATAATCAAAAGGCGAGTATTCTGGTTAATGGAGATAGGACTAAAACATTCCAAATTAGTAAGGGAGTAAGGCAAAGTTGCCCCCTATCTCCATTATTGTTTATTTTGGCCTTAGAAGTTCTTTTATGGAAAATTAGAATCAATGAGGAAATAAAAGGTCTGAAGATTAGGAAGGAGATTTACAAGATGCAAGCATTTGCAGACGATGTAGCCTTAATCCTTGAGGACCCCATAGAATCGGGACCAAAAGTGCTAGAGGAATTAAGCAAATACGGAGAGATGGCAGGCTTCATACTGAACAAAACCAAAACCAAAGTATTGATTAAGAATATAACTGAGAGCCAGAAAAATGAGATAGAAGAAGTATTAGGACTACAGGTTGCCAAAAAAAATAAATACCTAGGAATTTGGATTACATCAAGATGTTTGACCTTAAAAGACGACAACTATACCCTCCTAATTAGAAAGATGAAACAAGACCTCGATAGATGGAAGAAAATAAGATTATCACTTTTGGGCAAGATAACCGCAATTAAGATGAATATTCTCCCCAGAATATTATTCTTATTCCAAAACATACCGGTGAATTTAGATAAAAACTTTTTTTTAGAATTAGACAAAATCATCAGAGAATTTATATGGGAGGGGAAGAAACCGAGGTTTTCTATTAAAATTTTAAGGGGCAAAATAGATATAGGTGGATTTGGACACCCCGATTGGGAAATATATTACAGGGCAGCTAAGTTAGTCTGGATAAGAGATTGGATCACCCTGGAAAACGAGAGGATCCTTCCAGAATTCCTGGAAGGCCACGATTTGGAAAAAGGGTAGCATGCCCACATTTGGGATGTAGAGAAGAAAAGGAAGACATATTTCCATAGACATAAAATTAGAGACTCATTGATACAAACATGGACCCCGATTAGGCAAAGATATTACAAAAAAATTCCAAGTTGGCTCTCAACGATGGAGGCCCTGATCCACCCCAATAGATGGGGAATGGAGAAAATGGGCAGGTACAAAGATATCGTAGACGAAGGAGGGAATCTTAAATCAAATGATACTTTACGAGAGCAAGGAATAACTCTCGATTGGTGGACCTATTCACAAATAAAATCCAGATATCAGAAAGACAAAGAACAATACGGTTTAGAACTTGGATCAAATGGATTGGATAAAGTCCTGATGGGAACAGGTAAAAAGATTCTGGCTAAACTATACAACTATTTATTAGGCGATGACAAGTCCAAAGATATTACAAAGAATCAAATAAGTGCATGGGAGAAAAATATTGGGCGTGATATAAATTTTGGGGAATGGGAGGAGGCATGGAATAGGAACCTTAAATTGACTAGATCGGCGACATACAAGGAAAACCATTACAAAATGCTCCATAGATGGTATTTAGCCCCGGCCAGACTAGCAAAGATATACCCAAATATACATCCCAACTGTTGGAAATGTGGCCACGGTCAAGGCACCTTCTTTCACATGTGGTGGACATGCCCGGAAGTGAAAGGATACTGGAATAAGATCAGGAGATGGTTATATGAAATAATTGGCGAAGATATTGAATTAACACCAGAGATATTTCTCCTGGGAATAGTAAAGAAGCCATATGGAAAGGAAAAGATTCATTTAATGATCCATATAATTACAGCCTCCAGATTGGCATACGCACAGTACTGGAAAGAGAAAACCCAACCACCAGAATAGCTTACAATTAGGAAAATATTGGAGTGCGCAGAGATGACTAAATTAACACATGAATTAACCGATGATGAGAAGTCAGATTACTATATTGTGTAGGAAAGGTGGTATAATGCGGCCGCACGGGTGGTAATGGGAGCAATGTGGCACTCTCATGTAACCCCCCTCCTGCGCAAGCTGCACTGGCTCCCAGTGGTCTTCCGGGTGCGCTTCAAGGTTTTGGTTACTATCTTTAGAGCGCTCCATGGCTCAGGACCAGGGTACTTACGAGACCGCCTCCTGCCACCAATAGCCTCTCACCGACCAGTTCGCTCCCATAGAGAGGGACTCCTCAGGGTGCCGTCGGCCAAACAATGTCGACTGATGGCCCCCAGGGGGAGAGCCTTTTCTGTGGGGGCACCTACCATCTGGAACGGGCTTCCCCCGGAGTTACGAAACATCCAAGACTTACGCATATTCCGCCGTGCCCTGAAAACATTTCTATTCCAACAAGCTGGTCTGGCCTAACTCTCCCTTTTTAATTGGCTTTTAAACTGGCTTTTAAATTGGGTTTTAAACCTCTTTAGATAAATTTGGATGTTCTTAATCTTTGAGCCTAAATTACTTAATCTGTTTCTTAATAGTTTTTAACTTCTATATGTATTTGTATTTATTATGGCTGTTCACCGCCCTGAGTCCTTCGGGAGTAGGGCGGTATACAAATATGAAAAATAAATAAATAAATAAATAAATAAATAAATAAATAAATAAATAAATAAATAAGTGGATGCATGATAAAATGAAAGAAAGACCAAAAGGTGTGTTAAATAACGGTAAAAAGTGAGTTGAAATATCACCAAGTATTATTTTTGTATATAGTTAAAACACTGTACATCCGATATTAACTGAAAATGTCAGTACATATATGTTTTTTTTTCTTTTTTTTCTTTTTAAAAAATCTCAATAAAGTTTTTCCAAAAAAGAAAGAAAGAAAGAAAGAAATCGGGTTTGACGCCCCTGATCTCGGGGAGAACTCACATCAGAGACGAGTGTATATTTTTTTCTAGGATTTGCCCTGTATTTCACCTTTGCTTTTATAAAAAAATGCCTTCTAATTCCATACTGATTGAAATCACTCTTTATTATGGTCTTTGTTCAGTACAACTCTGAATAAAGGATGAGGCAGAGGAAAAATACATTCATTTCCATTTCACCGAATTTCCCTTATTATTGAAATCTGGTAACAGGTTGCAATGAAAATAGATTTATGGATAGAGTGAATGGTTATGACCCAGCATATCACTCTGCTAAAAAACTAATTCCCACAACACTGTCAAACTCTTTACTAAGATTGTATTACTGTTATTCTTCTCATCCTTCCTATTATCTATCTCCTCCCACTTATGACTATAACCATGTTGCCTGTATCTTTACAATTTATATTATTTTATTTGTTTCCTAGAATGATTTGATTGCTTATTAGTAACCTACGACCATCACTAAGTGCTGTATCTTATGATTCTTGATGAATATATTTTTCAAATGTATTTTTTTCTTTTTATGTACACTGAGAGCATATACACCAAAGACAAATTCATCCAATCACACTTGGCCAATAAATAATTCTACTCTATTCCTTTCTATACTATTCTAAATGAATGGGATTTACAAACTCAATAAATTTTCATTTCAAAGAAGCCTAAAAAATCCAAAACTGATGTCCTATAAGGTAAGGGTAAAGGTTCCCCGCGTAATATGTGGTTGTTAGGGTGTGTGTAAAAAGTATTTGTTGCTTGTGCAACGAGCAGAGCAGAAACACACAGGGAAGGAGATAAACGTGCGGCTCGTGTGAGAAAAAATAGTTTATCTACAAGTAACAAGCAGTCTCGGTGTAAGTAAAACAGTCCAAGGTCATAAACAGTAATATCAGTCCAGTAAGTATCTTCCCTTACCAAAGCAAACAGACTTTAGTAACTCTTGGTATACAGTACCATATAATAGACTCAGTAAGCAACAGGATACAAACAGGTATCACTCAGGAAGAACCAGGAAGAACCAGGAAGAAGCAGGAAGATCCAGAAAGAAGCAGGAAGAACGAACGCTTCTCTGTGCTGCTTATTTATGCACTGCAGCCTAATTACAGGGTTCAGCAAACCCTGATTACATGGCTCAGTTGTTTCTTAAAGAAACAGATATATTGCCTGACCAACAAGTTAGGAGTAAGCTGCAAGCTGAACCTAACATTCTCCCCATTGGGCAGGACAATATACAAAATAGATACAAAAACAAAAACACACATCCAAATCATACATTGTACAGTAGTACCAGGTACATTTCAGATTCTTAATCCAAATCTTTCACAACAATTGGTGTGTTTAATGGCACCTTGTGCTTTAGTAAAGTTATCGGCAATATTGTCCTCCGATGCGCAATATTCCAATATAATCATGTTATCCTTAACACATTGCCGAACATTCAGATAACGTATATCAGTGTATTTAGTCCTTGTCTTTACAGCAAGATTCGTTGCCATTTTAATGGCTGCCTGGTTATCTTCATAAACCGTAATAGGATAGTCCATTTTGAATCCAATATCTTCCATCAACTGTTTATAATAAATCAGTTCAGTACATGTAAGTGATAGACAAGAAAACTCCGCTTCCATGGTAGACAAACTGATGTGTTTCTGGCGAATTGATCTCCATCCAATCAGGCAGTTATCCAACATGATTGCAATTCCAGACGTAGAAGTTCTGTCAAAACTGGCATCAGCATATGCCTTTAACACCATATTGGCATTTGGTTCTAAATACATAGCAAAATGCAGAGTTCTTTTAAGATACCTAAGAACACGTTTTGCAGCCTGCCAATGCCTATCAGTAGGCTCTGAACTATATTGTGCTAGTTGATTAACACTAAAAGCTATATCAGGCCGTGTCCAGTTGCTCAAATACGACAAACTGCCTATTAATGATTGATACAGTTCTTTACTGAACTGTGGATTCTGCAAACTATCCTGTTGGAATTCCTGTGCCATAGGAGTCTTGGCAGGTTTACATAATTCCATCCCATATTTTTTTAACAATTTGCAGATCTTATTAGCTTGTGATATTTTAAATCCTCTAGATGTTTTCAGGATATCCAGCCCTAAATAATGCCGTATATGTCCTAGATTTCTAAGTTTAAATTTTGTTTGCAACTGACCAATAATCTCTCTGGCCTCAGCGTCAGTTCTGGTAATTATGGCAATGTCATCTGTAAAGAGTAACAAGAATGAAACACATCCATCCTGTTCTTTTTTAAACAGACATTTATCTGCTACGCCCTCATAGAACCCAATGTTACGTAATTCCTGCACTATACATTGGTTCCACTCGTAACCTGATTGCCTTAAACCATATAGGCTTTTTTGTAGCCTCCAACACTCAGTTCTATCCTGCGTATCATAACCAGGAGGTTTCTTCATATATATTGTATGCCTCAACGGAGCGTTCAAATAAGCTGTCTCGACATCTATATGAGTAATTGAGTATTTATTTCTAGCTGCCCAAACAAGCATCGTTCTCAAAGTGCTCGCTCGTAAACTTGGAGCAAAAACCTCATCATAGTCTCTATCTGTCTGTGAGAACCCTTGTGCAACAAGCCGAGCTTTATGGGTTACTACCCCATCTACACTTTTCTTTACCTTATAGACCCACCTACAGCCTATAAGTTTCTCATTTGGTGGTATTCTTACCACTTCATAGACACCAAGCCTCTTCAATGAATCAATTTCTCTATCCATTGCCTCCTGCCAGGCTTTTTGCTCCTTTTCTGGATATAATGTTATATCCTGATAACTGGATGGTTCGATATCTACTTGGCAAACCACTGTGGCTTTATAGCGATCTGGTGGATGCCAGTCCCTGGAAGATCGTCTAGGCATAACAGGACTCACATTAGGTATATTGGGTTCATCCTCCCCTAACCCTAATTCCTGTTCCTGTTCTTCAACCTTAATAGATGGTTTATCATCCATCTCAGATGAACTATCATCAGGAATATGGTCCATCTTAACATCCACATCTGTAAAACCATAGTCTGCTTTTTCTAACCTGTCCCAGCCTTCGTGTTCTAGGAATTTAGCACTAGCGCTACACAAAACTTTTGTTGTTCCTTTTTCCCAGAACCTATAGGACCTATGGTTAGCCTCATAACCAACAAAAATCATTTTCTTTGCTCTCTGTTGGTCCTTCCTTCTCTGACTAACCGGTATATGCACCCAGGCTGGTGCACCAAAAGTATGTATGTAACTTAAATCAGGCTTCCTGCTGTGCCATAAAGCAAAAGGTATTTTACCTGTAGAGGAGTGCACCACATTATTTAAAATATGATTGGCACATAGTATTGCTTCTCCCCACAATTTATCAGGTAAACAAGCATCAGCCAGCATAGTCCTAGTCATAGCTTGTAGGGTCTGGCCTCTTCGTTCAATATATGCGTTATGTTCCGGCCGAAAAGGGGCAGAACGTTTATGCTGTATCCCAGCGTCCTTTAACAACCTAGCCAACTGATGGTTAGTAAACTCAGTTCCATTGTCAGTAACAATGCATTTCACCTTAAACTTCCGCTTCCGTTCTACAAAACGAAGCCAATTTGTGATACACTGGAACGTATCACTTTTGGACTTCATAAGGTAGCAAAAACCATATCTGGTAAAGTGATCAACTCAGAATATAGCATGCTCCCCCTAAACTGGGTTTCTTTGGCCCTATTAAGTCTAAAAAGACTACCTCCAAAGGTTTAGTTGTTTTAAACCCATTGCAGCGGTTTGCAGGTGTAACTTTACTTTTATGCTGGTTACAAGTATTACAGTTTAGGTATTTGCTGCAAGCCCTTAAATTAATGCCTTTAGACTGCTTAACAGTCAAATGCAACAACCTGAAATTCAGATGACCAAGCCTTCTATGTAATAAGTGTACGCATTCATCATGAGGCTTTACATTTCCAAATTTAGCTTTTGACTGAACTAACAGTAATGACTTATCCCTAATAACAAACAAGTCGTTTTCTAATTCTGCAGTAACTACAGTGCCTTCACATTCCAGCAAACGTTTGTTGTTTTTGAAAGTTACTGTGAACCCAGAATGTAGTAATGACTTTACAGATAGAAGGTTATATTTCAAACTAGGGATATAAAGCATGGGTAAAGGGTGCTTACTAATAGAACATTTAACAAGTCCCTCCCCAGCTACAGTCACATTCCAGCCATTAGCTAATTTGACTTTTTTAGTACTTTTCCTCAAATTTAGGAACAGTTTTCTGTTTTTTGTTATTGATTGAGAGGCACCGCTATCAATCACCCACCAATCATCTTTTATATTATTAGATGAACTGGTTGCTAAATTACACCCTTTCCTGGGTTTAGCAGAGTTTCTAGCAGACACTTTCTTATTATTACAATATTTTGCAATGTGTCCCTTAGCCCCACATGCATAACAGTGTTTAACAATATTGAAATTCTCATATACAACTTCCACTTTTGGTTGCTGTTGCATCCTTAACTGGTCTCGTTCTTGCCTACGTTTGGCCTCATCCAGTAACCTACCAGTCATACTGGCCAATGTTAGTTCATCTCTAGACAATACTTCTAATGATGAACCAAAAGAGTCATAACTGTCATCCAACGATGAAAGCATAATATAAACTTGCTGCAGTTCAGTAAACACAAGGTCTTTCTCCTGTAGTTCCTGGAAAAGCCCTGTCATGGAGTCCAGGTGAGTCATCATGTCTCCTTTCTGAGGATGTAAGCGAAATAATTTCCGTGTCAGGTAGATATGGACACCCACAGAGTCATGAACGTAGAGCTTCTTTAGCTTTGTCCAACACCTCGCAGCAGACTCTTCGCCCCGGAAATGGACAAGTTGCTAGTCTCCAAGTGTCAGGCCAATGATGCATAAAGCACGCTCATTGTCCCTGTGAAACTTCGCTATCTTTTTGGCATCTTCTTCGTCAGCAGCATTCAATGCAGTTATGTCCGGTGGATTATTAACCATGTCCCACAGTCCTTCTTTTTGCAAAGGTAGACAGCATTTTGTGGACCAGGTAACATAGTTTGTTCCATCCAACCGGGTTATAGTAGCATAACTTGTACCTTGCTCAAAAGCTATCATCTTGACTACTACACCCACTGCCTGCACTTCTCACTTCCACAAAAACAAATTAAAGAGCCCTGGAACGTTCTGGGCCCATAACCAATGTTAGGGTGTGTGTAAAAAGTATTTGTTGCTTGTGCAACGAGCAGAGCAGAAACACACAGGGAAGGAGATAAACGTGCGGCTCGTGTGAGAAAAAATAGTTTATCTACAAGTAACAAGCAGTCTCGGTGTAAGTAAAACAGTCCAAGGTCATAAACAGTAATATCAGTCCAGTAAGTATCTTCCCTTACCAAAGCAAACAGACTTTAGTAACTCTTGGTATACAGTACCATATAATAGACTCAGTAAGCAACAGGATACAAACAGGTATCACTCAGGAAGAACCAGGAAGAACCAGGAAGAAGCAGGAAGATCCAGAAAGAAGCAGGAAGAACGAACGCTTCTCTGTGCTGCTTATTTATGCACTGCAGCCTAATTACAGGGTTCAGCAAACCCTGATTACATGGCTCAGTTGTTTCTTAAAGAAACAGATATATTGCCTGACCAACAAGTTAGGAGTAAGCTGCAAGCTGAACCTAACAGTGGTAGTCATTCCTGATTCTAGTGGATGCTCATCTCTCTTTCAAAGCCGAAGAGCCAGCGCTGTCTGAAGACGTCCCCATGGTCATGTGGCCGGCATGACTAAACACCAAAGGTGCATGGAACGCTGTTACCTTCCCATCAAAGGTGGTCCCTATTTTTCTACTTGCATTTTTACTGGCTTTCAAACTGATAGGTTGGCAGAAGCTGGGGCAAATAACAGGAGCTCACCCCATATGTGGCACTAGGGATTCAAACCACTGAACTGCCGACTTTTCAGTTGACAAGATCAGCGTCTTAGCCACTGCAACGGTTCTGATATCCTATAATACTATGTTAAATATATATTCATAAAATTGTAATTAGCTTTAAACTATATTTATACAGTGGTCTATGAATTGAAAGTATAAAAGCACTGAAAATATATCTGCAAACATTGGACATTGCTTGAGTCAATATCTGAAATTTCTTAACAGGAATCAAGAAACCTATATTATCAAAGTCAAGTTCAACAGAAGTGTTCAAATGGGGAAAGGATTAGATTAAAGAGTCTTGGAAAATGATGGAAATGTAGCAATGTGAGAACTTACTTTGGAATGGCCAAACATAATAAAACTTAATAATCACAAAAATCCTATATAAATCATTATTTAACAAAAATAAAAATGTCTATGTTTCTAAAATTGTATATAATTTTCCTGTAGGCACAGTCTTTCTATTCCTTTTTTGAAAAGTTTTGCTAAGTCAGAAAGATCACATGGGGTATTAATTTCTCTTTATTAGTTGCTCCCTGTGGTTTAGCTCAGGCCGTACAAAAATGATGTAGCACTTTGGCAAGAATATGCATCCCAGTAGTGCAGCCCCAGAGGACAAGATGGAGAAGATCTCCACAGCTACCATGGCTTTTCCTTTTGTGCTCAGATAGGCTGGAAAGAAGGAGATCCACACACTGCAAAAGGCCAACATGCTGAAGGTGATGAACTTGGCTTCATTAAAGCTGTCGGGTAATTTACGGGCAAGGAAAGCCACAATAAAACTGGCAATGGCCAAGATACCCATATAGCCCAAGACACAGTAGAAGAAGAAAGCTGACCCCTCATTGCACTGTAAAATCATTTCTTGGAGCTCTGAATGCATGTCCAACTCAGGGAATGGGGGAGATGTTGACAACCAAAGAATACAAATGCATACTTGTAAGAGAAAGCATGAGAGGACAATAGAAAAGGCCAATCTTTTCCCCACCCACTTCCTCATCTGAGATCCTGGTTTTGTGGCCATGAAAGCAACAACAACAGTGATGGTTTTAGCCAGTACACTTGAAATGGCCACAGAGAAAGTGACACCAAACATTGATTGTCGGAGAAGGCAGGTCACTTTGCCGGGTTGGCTGAGGAAGAGTAAAGAGGAGAGAAAACAGAGCTGAAGAGAGACAAGCAGCATGTAGGTGAGGATCCTGTTGTTTGCTTTGACAATAGGAGTATCCCTGTACTTAACAAATGTTCCAAGCACCCAAGATGTCAGGAAGAAGAAACCAAGAGCTGCGGAAGCTAAACCAATTCCTAAGGTTTCTTTAAAATTTAGAAAGACCAGCAGTTTCAGGATACAGCCTTTCTTTTCTTTATTTGGATAATGATCTTCTGAACATTCAAAACAGTCATCCATTTCTGGAAGCAAAATCAAGGAATTTGTCAGCTAGGTACTCCAAATTATTAGATATCCCTTTATTAATTTTTTGCATCCCAAACAACTATATTAAACTCTAATGAAAAATGGTAGAATGCATAACGTACCATTTTGATCTGAAATCTTCCCTTCTGGGCATGGAGCACAGTCATAGCAGCAGAACTGATTTCCCTCGATCCCCTGCTTCCAGGATCCAGGGAAACAAGGATCATTGCATCGAGAAAGTGGAGGAACCTGGTGATAAGAATAAAAGGTTTTGAAATTGGAGATATTTAAATCACATTGTTCAATTTTTCAACTTCATCAACTTAAAAAGATGTGGAAATTGCAATGATGTAGGAAAGGTCCTTTTTGAAGGGCAGGGCATGTAAATAATTGCACATAGTGGCAATCTCATGCAAAAGTTACCAGTCTAGTGATGCCTCATTCAAATTCAAACTCAAAATGCAAACATGCCTTTTACATTGTAATATCATACTGTCAATTTGAGAATGCCTGATCATCAACAAGATTTGAAAAGAATATGGCATTGTTTATTTTTTTAAAAAAAAACCAACAGAAATTAGTTTTCTAAACAGACTATGTTCAATATGCCATCATAATGTATTAATCTTAGCTGCTTCAGTAATTCAATACCTGATTAAAAGTTGGGTGCCAGACAATCCCATCTTCATTAATGAATAATTCTTTTCCTTTTGGAGCCTGGAGATCCATCTTTCCAATTCTAACTCTCTGAAAGGATCTGTTTGGAAAAGTGATCAAGTTGGTGATGTCAAATCCACCTGTTGCTTCCCCTTTCTCATTCAGGAGCACTCTCTCCCCAGCTGAATTGTTAAAAGAAATTCCTTGAAGAAATGAATGGAGCTACTTGAAAAGGAATGAAAGAGAAAGGGAGTTGAATACGAAGTAGTAGCATGGAGAGCACCATATTCAAGTTTCACTGACTCCTTTTTCCCATTCCTATAACAATTATTAAATGTGTATCCTTAGAAATTTAAGAATTGATATTTCATAGAAGTGTATAGTACATAGCCACTCTATTATTAATTTGATAATATTTTAAGGAAAAATAAGAATGAACTAAAGCAGAATGAAAATAAGCTATTGGAATTACTCAAATTTCTTTAATTATGATTCAGGTTTATTTCTAAAACAATAATGAAAGCAGGACCATAGCTAATCTTCCCTCAATGGAATAAAGATATTTTCCAAATATGACAAATTTCCTTTAGCCAGATTTGAAAATTTAAGATTCATTATTCAATAGATAGATATGAGATAGAGATTGTTGCAAACATAAGGTTGTTCCAAAGAATGGATGCCACTTCTGTAAAGAACCATCTTTTAATTCATTCTCCTTGAATTCTGATAAGGACAGAAAGCTCAGCTTCTAAATCTGAAAAATTCATCACCCAGGAAGAAATATTTGGAGAATTGATTGTTTTTACACGAAACAATGAAAAATAACCTAAATTATCATTTTAAATATCTCGTATTGTACAAGCTATAATGATTTCCTACAAAATTCCTACTGATACCTGATAAAAGGTAGAGACAGGAAGTAAATGGTCAGCCATACTGGATTTATTGTAATTCTCACTAACAAAGATAAAATGAAAAAAGGTGTTGAAGTTACAGGAATGTTCAGTGCGAGAGACCATGCAATAACTGCAATGTAATATTATGCAAGCAGAAGCAACAGAAAGAAATTCAGATTGGAGTCTTGGACTTCAAGAGGGCTCATTTCAATATAATTAGAGAGAGTTTATGAAGGATTCCATGGATTAGAATTCTCAAGGGAGGAAAAGAACCAAAGAAACTTGGGAAAATTTGAAAAGTGAGATTATAAAAGCCCAGTCTAGCACAATTCCAATGAAGAAGAAAAACAAGAGATCTTAAAAGAAATCAGCATAGCTGAACAAACAATTCTCTGATAAACTGAAAGACACAAATGACAAGTATAAGAAGGACAAATAACTAAGGCAGAATATTAGCAAATAGCTTGAACCTGCAAAAATGAAGTCAGGAAAGCTTCTGCTCAAAATAAAGTAAGGCTTGCTACTAAAGTAAAAAAAAATAACTTTAAAAAGCATCTTTCAACATGTAAAAATCAAGAAAAGGTCAAGGAAACAATTGGTTCATTAATGGGAGAAAACTGGGGTGTTTTTGCCTCTGTCTTTACACAAAATAGTCCAACCTATCTACACACACACACACATACACACCCGTAAAATTCAGATGAGGAATGCAAGTCAAAATAAGCAAGGAAATGGTAAGAGAACACATATCTGCTCTAGACAAATTCAGGTTACCAGGACCAGATGGTTTACACCACAAGGTTCAGAAGCCAGTGGAAGATATGATCACAGAACCACTGAACTATATCAAAGAATGGTTGTAGGAATGTCTAGTTTAATGAAAAGAAGGGCTAGAGGTGACATGACAACAGTCTTCAAATACCTAAGGAAGTGCCACAAAGAAGAGAGGGTCAACATGTTCTCCAAAGAACCTGAAGGCAGGACAAGAAGAAATTGATGGAAACTAATCAAGAAGAGAACTAAGCTAGAATTAAGGAGAAATTTCCTGACGGAACAATTAATAAAGATTTCCTTCCAGAAGTTGTGGATGTTCAATTCAATATTAAGAAAAATAAGGCCATGGCATCTAGCCCTCTCAATTCCTGGCAAATAGATAGGGAAGAAATCGATTTTATTCTTCTGGGCTCCCAGGTCTCCGCAGATGGGAATTACAGCTCAGAAATTAAAAGACGCTTGCTCCTGGGGAGGAAAACTACGGCAGATCTCGACAGCATACTAAAAAGTAGAGCCATCACCCTGCCAAAAAAATAAAATAAAAAAAAATAAAAAAATAAAAAAAATGTATTGTCAAGGATATGGTTTTCCCAGTTGCAATGTATGGCTGTGAAAGTTCGACCATCAGGAAGGCTGCAAGGTGATCAAACCGTTCAGACCTAGAAGAGATCATCCCTGACTGCTCTTTACAAAGCCAGATCCTGAAGATGAAATTCAAATACTTTGGCCACCTAATGAGAAGGAAGGACTCACTGGAGAAGAGCCTAATGCTGGGACCAATAGAGGGCAAAAGAAGAAGGGGATTTAATAATCAGAATATGGACAATGGGAAAACAGAAACTGTATTTTATACAGAAGAAGAAAAACAGAGTTGGAAGGGTCCTTGGAAGTCTTCTACTCCAATAAACTGCTCCAGGTGGAGACTTAATACCATTTTAGACAAATCATTGCCTAATCACTTTGTAAAAATCTCCAGTGTTGGAGTCTCCACAACTTCCAGGGGAAAGGTTTCCACTAATTAATTATTTGCACTGTCAGGACATTTTTCCTTATTTATAACATGTAGAAAATATTAAGATTTTCCACAGTGGGTTCAAAAGATAATTCTACATCAAACTTTCATTGAAATAAAAGAAGTGTCCAATGCATAGAGAATACCTGAAAAGCCTGGAGATCTAGATGGCCCATTGGTTTACCCATCATAGCTGTTTTTCTATTGAAACGTAATGTGTACAGAGCCTGCAAAGCATGAGCCACAGCATAAACGGAATTGTAGACACTGTAGCTGTGGCCAGTCATTTCTATTTCAAACAAAGGGGCAGGAAGATCTTCTAGCTTCTTCTGCCCAGCGCACAAATTACTATCCACTTCTTGTAATTCTGGTTTTGGAAATGAACAATCAAATGCTTGTTCCCAAACATCCTGCAGAAACCCATCTCTGGAGACTGAAAGAGGATTGATGTTCTGAAGAAATTCCTTGAAACCTGCAACATCTGTTGAATGAACATTGAAGGAAATAGCCCCATGGAACATCTGGAGATCCCAACTGACTTGAAATCCAGATAATATGAAATCAATCTGTGCAGTCATGATCCACACCTTTCTAAACAATGCCGTTTCCTTGCTTTCAGGATCTACCATAAATGTGAGACCTCTTAGGGCTGTAATTGCCCAGGATTCTCCATAGACGAGAAATGCATTGGCTTTGCTATTCATCATATTAATGGAGATAACTGAGACTGCTTCATAAACTCCTGAGAGGTCTTCCACATGGATTAGTTGGGAAAGCCTTTGTACAAATGATAAACATATTCCATTCTGTGAGAGTAAGGGCTTCATTTTCTGTAAGAAGTTTTCTCCATTGTTGTTATCAACAGCAAAAATCCCAATCCATGTCCACTTGAAATGATGAAGCAATTGGATAATTCCAATGTACTGATGGCCCTCTTTTGGGACCATGAAATAAAGTGAGGACAGCTTACTGGTCTCAAATGCATCTTGGGCTAATGAGCCATATGTCAGCTATAAGAAAGTGGAATAGTATTATGTTGAAATGTTAAATCACATCTATTTTGTTCTTATCTAGCTTTCTTATGAAATACATCCAAGGAACACTGTCCCTAGAATTCTTCTAAATGTTACTGTAGAAAGGAATTTCTTGGAATTACTTCAAAGACATATCAGAGAAAAATTGCTTTAATGGGTTCACAGAATACTAATCCATTCTTCCCTTAGGTATGGAACGTCTTTGGATACTCACTTCTGGTATTTGGTATTATCATTTCAGTAAAGTAGAACTAATTAGTAGACCCCTGGCCATGCAGAACATTTTAATACAAAATGAAGCCTAATCTTTGATGGTCATGAAATATTCCATAACAACTACATTAACAACAGCAACAAAATGGAGAATTTCCCTCCTCAACCTCATCCCAGCTTACTTGTGGCATCTTGAAGAAACCTATAATTTCACCTATATAAGATGATGTTTCAAAATCCAATCCTCCAATGACGGCCATGAGATTCTTGTGGTTGTCACATTTGTAGTTAGGGACAAATTCCTGGGATTTGAAAAGCAGGTCCAGTGTGGAGCGATAGGTCATCCTCGCATTCAGGTAACTGTCATAGATGTGGAACCCAAGAGAGATGTTAGGTAAGATCTGGGAGTCTTCATTGATCTCCTTCACAGCAAAGGCCAAGGCAAGGGCATGTTGATGAAATTTGGTGATTACACTGCAAATATTTTAAATACCCCAGTTGAAAAAGTAAGTTGACAATTCTCATCATTTTGGTATAAATAACAAACAATTCTTTCTCTGACAGTAGTAAAGAGATCATCACTTTTTCTCTAATTCTTAATAATTTCTACAGATGGATCCTTGGTTTTCTTTGAGCTTGGTGGTTTTCTTGCAAACATTTCATTATCCAAGATAGGTAACATCATCGCTGGCTACCACTGACAGTTTGGATAATGAAATGTTTGCAAGAAAAGAACTAATCTCAGAGAGCACCAAAGACCCCTCATTTCAACCCTGAGCTACAAAAATTCTCCTTGATTGGTAATTTCTACAGAGTTCAAATTTTCTTTTTACATATTATTTCCATGATTTGCAACAAATGCATACTGCAACATATACAACTATTGACTTTTTTTTCCAAAGTACTTTAGTTTCTAAAAAATTTGAAGAAAATGTGTGTATACATTTAGCAGGTATCACTCATTAATTCTATGTATGTTTTGTGAGCAGAGATAATGCCAAGCCATTTTAAAATTACCTTAACCTCAGTATATGTTCAACAACATGTATGAACGTTTGAAAAAAATGCAAAGAAAAATATTTCTTCTGCCAGAACCAGATACATTTGAAAGACACAGAAAGCATAGATTACATAGCAAAAAAAAAAAATATTTGTATACAAACAAATTTTTACTAATATAAGGGGATTTTGGAGATTGGCTAAAATTTAACAAAAAATATTCTTACATTGGTAGCTCGTAAGGTGTTCTAGCAGGATGTTCCCTAAATTTCATTTCATAAAAGTGGTAAATGATGTGAGACACCATCCCACCAATGATGAAATCTCCAGGCTGGTACCACTCATGTGGAACAAGGAAAGCATCACTTGCAGGGCAGCTCAAAGTAACTACTCTGTGCACCAAAAACATCAGGAGAAACATGGTTTTGTTATTGTGAAAATGTTTTCCCTTCCATCCTACAGGTAGGGAAGCATATATAATCCAATACTTAATGTAAAGATTGATTGATCTAAGGATTATGTTTGAGAATACATTTAATGAGAAAATCTATCATTTTCAAATCTATCATTTCCATGTGAGTACAAATTTTTATCTTGAATACCAGAAGGATTTGAACAGAAACTCTGGCAGAAGAAAACAGAGGGTTGGTACTTGAAGTAATGAAATTGACAGAAACATAACTACCCCTTGTACCAAACTCTTTATGGTAAAAGACTCACTTTATAGCCAAAAAGATACCTTCATTGTTATTGAATTTCAATTGCATTCTGTGCAGCCTTTGATGTTTTGGCCTACAGTAATTCCTCTAGGACATAATTATTTTGTTTTGATGAGCTGGTTCAGTATTTTTTTTTTAATGAACAAATGCCAGAAAAGTAGTATAAGGGAGATTTGCAATAAAATATATATTTAATTAGTATAATTGTAGAAATAAAAATAGAGCTTTTTTCCAAGATACCACATTTACTTTCTACCAATTTTTCACAAAAAATAATAATGAACAAATCTGAACAATTAAAAGTCATTTTTTTAAGCATGTTTTCTGGAGAGAAAACAACACAGATATTTATTTTTGTAAAAAAATTACCTTAAGGGCTCTAAAACTCTTCAAAAAAAATATCTTTCACATTCTCTGACAAACACTTTCATGTATTCTAAAGAATATTATTTCTTTCCCCCCATCTAGAAGCATTCGAAGGTCAGAGAAGTTATAGATTTGTAATAAACCCAACATTTTTTCTCAAACACCTTTTACTCAGATGAGAAATTTTGGGGGAACTGGGTAAGATTATAATAAGAAAAAAAAACTTTTACAATGGGATGTCATATAGTTTGATTTAAGGATGTTCCTTAAATTTCAATTCATAAAAGTGACAAACTATGCAGGACACGTTGCCACCAATTAACAAATGACCAGTTGACCTGGACTCTACATGGGACTGTAGTTGAAAAGTATCCAGAATTCCAATTGGTTCAAAACGCAGCCACCTCTATGGTTTTGTGCAGACTCAGGTGCTCACATGTGTCACCTTTATTGCGAGAGTTGTATTGGGTGAGAATTTGCTTCTGGATACATTTCAAGGTACCAGTTAACACCTTTAAACCTTATATTGCTTGGGACCAGATTATTTGAAGAAACGTCTCTACCTGATCACATCCATGTGATCTGGTAGAGCAGAGAGGTAGGGAACATTGTGCGTCCTCTCCATTAAGTATGGACATCTGGTGGGAAGTGAAATCCAAATTTTTTAATACCGGTTTTGTGGGCATGGCTTGGTGGACGTGGTGTGGCTTGGTGGGCGTGGCAGGGGAAGGATACTGTAAAATATCCATTCCAACCCCACTTTGGGGCCAGGTAGAGGTGGTATTTGCCGTTTCCCCAAACTATTTCTGCTACCGGTTCTCCAGAACCTGTCAGAACCTGCTAGATTTTACTCCAGGGTGGGACCCAGAAATGTCTTCTTTGTGGAGATAAAATTGGCTCCTACTTTGACACTCAATTGCAAAGCCCTGAGCACCCAGTTTTGCCAATAGGCCTGTGGAACCCAGAGTGGGTTAGAGCCCATCAAATGGCTCAACTGGCTGATTGTTATCTCTAGGGGTGTATTTATATTGTTTGTGTATTGGGTTTTTATTTTTATTGTTTTAAACAGCTGAGAGACACTGAGAGTGAATTGGTCCAAAACTGACATCATATAAAATTGTGTTCAATACATATTCCTAAATGATAATGAGCCTTTCATTAAATTTATATAGTGTTTTATGAATTGAAAGTAGAAAAACCATAAAAATGTCTCTGCAGTCATTGGACATCTCCCTCCCTCACCCCCTCCCTCTCTCAATACCTGTAATCTTTATCTATCATCTCCATCTAGGGCAGTGGTGTGAAACTCAAGGCTTGTGGGCCAGATCTGGCCGACGGGGTGCTTAGATTTGTCCACAGGGCCACCCTGGAAACAGCAAAGAAGTGACCTGTGGTGCTTCTTCCTGGAAAATATGGACCCCGGGGGGCCTACACATGTTTTTGGCCTTTATGTGCTCCTGCAGCCCTGTGCCGGATAAAACGGTGCTCCCAACATGTGTGATGTCAAGCTGACCACGTCCACCAGGCACCCCAAGGTCAAACACAACCTTGGTATGGCCTTTATTGAAATCGAGTTTGACACCCCTGCTCTAGTGGAATATTCACATTTTTTCCCTCAGAAATTTTCATTTTTGAAATCGCTATCTCTATCAGAGAATAGTGTACATATTTTTTTAGGATTTTCACTATATTTCACCTTTGCTTTTATTGAAAAATGCCATCTAATTCTATACTGAGATGTATGGAAATAAATAGAGTGAAATCACTCTTTATTATAGTCTTTGTTCAGCACAACTGTGAATAAAGGATGAGACAGAGGAAAAATACATTTAATTCCATTTCACCGAATTTCCTGTATTATTGAAATCTGGTAAAAGGTTGTAATGAAAATAGATTTATGAATAGAGAGTGAATGGTTATGACCCAGCATATCACTCTGCTAAAAAACTAATTCCCACAACACTGTCAAACTATTTACTAAGATTGTATTACTGTTATTCTTCTCATCCTTCCTAATATGTATCTTATGATTCTTATGAATCTTGATGAATGTATTTATTTTATTTTTATGTACACTGAGAGCATATGTGGCAAAGACAAATTCCTGTCTGTCCAATCACACTCAGCCAATAAAAAAATTCTATTCTATTCTATTCTATTCTATTCTATTCTATTCTATTCTATTCTATTCTATTCTATTCTATTCTATTCTACTCTACCCTACCCTACCCTACCCCATCCCATCCCATCCCATCCCATCCCATCCCATCCCATCCCATTCTAAATGTATGGGATTTACAAACTCAATAAATTTTCATTTTAAAGAAGCCTAAAAAATGCAACTGATGTCCTATAATACTATGTTAAATATATATATATATATATATTCATAAAATAGTAATTAGCTTTTTACTATTTTTATATAGTGTTTTAGGAATTTAAAGTATTTATTTTATTTATTTATTTATTTATTACTCACATTTATAGACTGTCGTTCTCCCGAAGGACTCAGGGCGGTGTACAGCCTAGGTAAAAAACATAAATATAAACATTAAAAACAATTTAAAAAGATATATATAAGTTTGGACCCAGGTTAAAAAACAGTAAGAAAACATATTAAAAAACATTTAAAAAAGTGGTAAGCCAGCACGGCTTGCTGAAAAAGAAAGGTCTTCAGGGTACGACGGAAGGCACCGGGGTCTTGAATTCTTCATATCTCTGGGGGCAGTTGATTCCAGAGGGCAGGTGCCCCCACAGAGAAGGCCCTCCCCCTGGGGGCCACCAGTCTACATTGCTTGGCCGATGGCACCCTGAGGAGGCCCTCTCTGTTGGAGCGCACTGGTCAGTGGGAGGTCGTTGGTGGCAGCAGATTGTCTTGAAGATATCCAGGTCCTATGCCATGGAGCACTTTAAAGATGATAACCAACATCTTGAAGTACACCCGAAAGACCACTACCCGCGCAACCACATTCTGGACCAGCTGGAATCTCTGGGTGCTCTTCAAGGGGAGCCCCATGTAGAAAGCATTGCCGTAGTCCAGAGGTGACAAGGTGACGAGGGCATGAGTGACTGTGCACAAGGAATCCCAATCTAGAAGGGGCCGCAACTGGTGGATCAGGTGGACCTGATAAAAGGTCTCCCTGGCCACAGCCATCAGATGTTCCTACAAGGACAGCTGTGTATCCAGGAGGATGCCCAAATTGCGAGCCCTCTTCGTGGGGGCCAACGACCTGCCCCCAATAGTCAGTGATGGAGTCAACTCACTATATCGGGATGCTGGGAACCACAGCCACTCAGTCTTGGATGGGTTGAGCCTGAGCCTGTTCCTCCCCATCCAGATCCGCACAGCCTCCAGGCACCAGGACATCACTTCAAGGGCATCATTGGGGTAGCCCGGGGTGGAGATGTACAGCTGGGTGTTGTCAATGTACTGGTGGTACTTCACCCCAAAGCCATGGATGATCTTACCCAGCGGCTTCACATAAATGTTGAACAAAAGGGGCAAGAGAACCGACTCCTGAGGCGCCCCACATATGAGGCATCTCGAGGTCGACCTCTGCCCCCTGCCAACACGAACTGTGACCGGTCCGAGAGAAAGGAGGAGAACCACCGTAATACAGTGCCCCCCATCCCCAACTCTTCCAACCGGCACAGCATGATACAATGGTTGATGGTATCAAAAGCCACTGAGAGATCTAACAGGACCAGAACAGAGGAGCAACCCCTGTCCCGAGCCCTCCAGATATCATCCACCAATGCAACCAATGCCGTTTCCATGCTGTACCCAGGCCTGAAGCCCGACTGGAATGGATCTAGATAAGACATTTCCTCCAGGTATTGTGGAAACTGTTGGGCAACCACTCTCTCAACAACCTTTGCAACAAAGCGAAGGTTGGAGACTGGACGATAGTTGGCTAAAACTGCTGGGTCCAGGGAAGGCTTCTTGAGGCCTTTCAAGGCCATGGGGAGGTAACCCTCGCTCAATGAAGCATTGATAATTCCCTGGAGCCAGCCTCGTGTAACCTCCCGGGAAGCCAGTACTAACCAGGAGGGACACGGGTCCAGTAAACATGTGGCCACACTAACTCTCCCCAAAATCCTGTCCATGTCATCAGGGGTCACAGAGTCAAACTCTTCCCAGATAACATTCTCAAAACTATTCCTCGCCACCCTGCCTGAATCTACCCAGTTAGAGTTCAAATCCCCCTTGATCTATGCGGTTTTTTCATACAGATATTGTCCAAATTCCTCAGCCCTGCCTTCCAGGGGGTCCTCCCGCAATCCCGGATGAAGCAGGGAGTGGGTCACTCTGAACAGGGCAGCTGGACGATTATCTGATGATGCAATAAGGGCAGAAAAGTAATTATACTTTGCTGCCTTTATCACCACTAGGTAGGTCTTAATATGCGACCTTACTAGTGTTTGGTCAGATTCAGTGAGACTGGCCCTCCAACTGCTCTCTAGGCATCTTTTCCAGTGCTTCATCTCCCTCAGCTCCTCAGTAAACCATGGAGCCCCACGGGATCGGCACCGGGTTAGAGGTCGCAAAGGCAAGACTCGATCTAGAGCCCCCACAGCCGCCCGATCCCAGGCAGCTACCAGGTCATCGACCGAGTTATGTGCCAGGTCCTCAGGAAATGGCCCAAGCTCTGTCTGGAACCTATCCGGATCCATCAGGCGCCTGGGGCAGACCCACCTAATTGGTTCCGCCTCCCTGCGGTGGGGTGTAGTGGTTTGAAGGTCCAGGCGAAGGAGTGAGTGATCTGTCCATGACAAGGGTTCCATTTCTATATCCCCTATAAGAAGACCACCCAACCACTGGCCAGAGACAAAAATCAAGTCCAGAGTATGTCCCCCACCCCCTGTGAGTGGGGCCATGAACTAACTGAGTCAGATCCATGGCCATCATGGAAGCCATGAACTCCTGAGCCATCTCAGACGTTTCACCAATGGATGGTAAGTTGAAATCATGCAAGTATAAAAGCACTGAAAATATATCTGGAAACATTGAACATTGTTTGAGTCAATATCTGAAATATCTTAACAGGAACCAAGAAACTTGGATTATCAAAGTCAAGTTCAACAGGAATGTTGAAATGGGAAAGGATTAGGTTAAAGAATCTTGATAAAGGATGGAAATTTATTTTATTTATTATTTATTTGTCAAACGTGTACAAGATAACAGGTATATGTATAACCATGGATAGGAACATAGGATATGAGTACAAATAAATGGGGACAGCATGACCTGGACAAGTATTATTGAGGTTGAAATGCCGCAACATGAGAACTTAATGGCCAACCATAATAAAACTTAATCACAAATATCTTATATAATTTTTTTTAACAGAAATAAAAATGTCTATGTTTCTAAACTTGTATAAACTTTCCTGGAGACAGCAGTCTTTCTATTCCTTTTTTGAAAAGTTCTGCTAAATCAGAAAGATCAAATGGGGTACTAGTTTCTCTTTATGAGTTGCTCCCTGTGGTTTAGCTCAGGCTGTAAAACAATGATGTAGCACTTTGGCAAGAATATGCATCCCAGTAGTGCAGCACTGGAGGACAAGATGGAGAAGACCTCCACAGCTACCATGGCTTTGCCTTTTGTGCTTAGATAGGCTGGAAAGAAGGAGATCCACACACTGCAAAAGCACAACATGCTAAAGGTGATGAACTTGGCTACATTAAAGGTGTCGGGTAATTTATGGGCAAGGAAAGCCACAATAAAGCTGGCAATGGCCAAGATTCCCATGTACCTTAAGACACAGTAGAAAAAGAAAGATGATCCCTCACTGCATTGTAAAATTATTTCTTGGAGCTCTGAGTGTATGTCCAATTCAGGGAATGGGGGAGATGTCAACAACCAAAGAATACAAATGCATACTTGTAAGAAAAAGCATGAGAGGACAATAGAAAAGGCCAATCTTTTCCCCACCCATCTCCTCATCTGAGATCCTGGTTTTGTGGCCACGAAAGCAACAACTACAGTGATGGTTTTGGCCAGTACACTAGAAATGTGAGTATCCCTGTACTTAACAAATGTTCCAAGCACCCAAGATGTCAGGAAGAAGAAACCAAGAGCTGCTGAAGCTAAACCAATTCCTAAGGTTTCTTTAAAATTTAGAAAGACCAGCAGTTTTAGGATACAGCCTTTCTTTTCTTTATTTGGATAATGATCTTCTGAACATTCAAAACAGTCATCCATTTCTGGAAGCAAAATCAAGGAATTTGTTAAGTAGGCATTCCAAATTATTAGAAATCCCTTTATTAATTTTTTGCATCCCAAACAACTAAAACTCTAATCATTAAACTCCATCAATACACTGACGTCACTCAGCTGTACACCTCCACTCCGAACCACCCCAATGATGCCCTTGAAGTGATGTCCCAGTGCCTGGAGTCCATGCGGATCTGGATGGGGAGCTCAAACTCAACCCTTCCAAGACCGAGTGGCTGTGGTTCCTGGCATCCCGGTATAGTCAGCTGGGTCCATCGCTGATTATTGGGGGCGAGATCTTGGCCCCCTCAGAGTGGGCTCGCAACTTGGGTGTTCTCCTGGATGCATGGCTGTCTTTGGAAGAGCATATGACGGCCGTGGCCAGGGGAGACTTTTATCAGGTTTGCCTGATGCACCAGTTGCATCCCTTTCTGGACCGGGATGCCCTGTGCATGGTCACTCATGCCCTCGTGTGGTCGACAGGTAAATCCCATTATCATTTTAAAGAGACAAAGATCAAAATAATCCTGGAACAGAGTTTATTCTTTGCAAAGGTCTCCCTCAAAGTGAGAGAGCAAATTACCATTCGTTCTCGCCGTCTTTTATACAATTTCAGGTTACATCTTACAGGATACAAGCATGTCCCTTGAGTACAATTTCAAACCTTATATAATAGACAAACACATGATATTCCCATTATGGAAAGTCCCCATAATTCCAATATAAAAATACCCTACTTAAAATATTGCTTATACATGTAAGATCAGCATTCACGTACTTCCCCTTCTTAACGAGGTCAAGTTGACCTGAAGCATACATCCTGTTGAATAAACACTTTCTCAAGAACACAACTTCCTCAAGAACACAGGAAACATATAATTCCGTTCTCATGTTCCTAAATGTCAACTAAATTATATAATCAGGTTATACAAGGTAAAACAAAGCCTTAACATGATTTTAAAATGGCGTAACTCAGGTTATACGATTTTACAGGAATAACCCTAATTTCTTTATTTCTCACACCTCGTCATGTCCCGTCTGGACTACTGCAATGCTCTCTACATGGGGCTCCCTTTGAAGAGCACTTGGTGGCTCCAGCTGATCCAGAATGCAGCTGCGCAGGTGGTTATGGGGGTGACTCAGCGCTCCCATGTAACACCTCTCCTGCGTGAGCTGCACTGCCTCCAAGTGGTCTTCTGAGTGCAATTCAAGGTGTTGGTGACCACCTTTAAAGCGCTCCATGGCTTAGGACCAGGGTATATACGAGACCGCCTTCTGCCACCAACAGCCTCCCACCGGCCAATACGCTCCCACAGAGAGGGGCTCCTCAGGGTGCCATCGGCCAAACAATGTCGACTGGCGACACCCAGGGGGAGATCCTTCTCTGTGGGGGCACTGGCTCTCTGGAATAAGCTCCCCCTAGAGCTTTGTCTTAGCCCCAACCTGCGCACCTTTCGCTGTGCCCTGAAGACCCTTCTGTTCCATCAAGCTGGACTGGCCTAATATGAATTTTTAAGGGGTGTATGTTTTAAATGTTTTAAATTTTTGAGCCACATTTTATATATTTGATTTTAATTAGTTTTAAATTTTGTAATTCTATGTGTTTTAATATGGCTGTACACTGCCCTGAGTCTTTTGGGAGAAGGGCGGTATAGAAGTCTAATTATAAATAAATAAAAATAAATAAATAATAAAAAATGGTAGAATGCATAACCTACCATTTTGATCTGAAATCTTCCCTTCTGGGCATGGAGCACAGTCATAGCAGCAGAACTGATTTCCCTCGATCCCCTTCTTCCAGGATCCAGGGAAACAAGGATCATTGCATCGAAAAAGTGGAGGAACCTGGTGATAAGCATAAAATTGGTGATATTTATTTATTTATTTATTTTATATAATTTGTATGCCACCCTATCTCCGTAGGACTCAGGGCAGCTCACAACAAATAAAAACAAACCCAATAAAATTTAAAGTACATAGAGAAAAACATAAATGTATAAATATATAGTTTAAACATATATTAAAACCCATTAAAATAGTCAAAATCACCCTCAGTCCAGGCTGGGTGATGTGAACAACCATGTTTTAATTCGCGGCGGAAGGTGCGAAGGTCAGGAGCCAACCGAAGCCCCAGGGGGAGTTGATTCCAAAGAGTGGGTGCACCCACAGAGAAAGCTTTACCCCTGGGGGCCGCCAGCCGGCATTGTCTAGCTGACGGCACCCAGAGAAGGCCCTCCCTGTGAGAACGCACCAGGTGATGGGAAGCCATTGCTGGTTGCAGATGGTCCGACAAATACCCTGGGCCTAAGCCATGTAGGGCTTTATAGGTCATCAGCAGCACCTTGAATCTCACCCGGAGGGCAACAGGTAACCAATGCAAGTCGCGCAGGAGAGGTGTAATTTAGGAGTATCGGGACCTTCCCATCACAACCCGCACGGCCGCATTCTGCACCAGCTGAAACCTCTGAGTGGTCCTCAAGGGCAGCTCCAGGTAGAGAGCATTACAGTAGTCAAGACGGGAGGTGACTAGTGCATGAGTAACTGTGCATAGAGCATCTCAGTCCAAATAGGGATGCAACTGACGCACCAGACAAAACTGGGCATACGCCCCCCTGGTCACGGTTGTTATGTGATCATCTAAACTCAACCATGAATCCAAGAGGACACCCAAGTTGTGTGCCCTGTCTACAGGGGGTAAAACTTCACCCCCTATAGCCAACGATAGAACCTCTCCTTCGGATTGAGATGCCTTACCCACAGCCACTCAGTCTTGGCAGGGTTGAGCCGAAGCCTGATCCTCCACATCCAGATCCCTACCACTTCCAGGCACTGGGACATCACGTCGAGGGCATCACTGGGCTGTGATGAGATCTCTCTCTCTCTCTCTCTCTCTCTCTCTCACACACACACACACACACACACACACACACACACTCAAACACACACACACACACACACACTCAAACACACACACACACACGGCTCCATTTTTGCTTGCAAAGGACTCTTGGAAGAAATATCCTTCTGGGGTCAGTTCCAAGTGGGGGAAAAGACACTGGATTCATGGAAGTTGCTTGGAAAGAAGATTTATTGATCAACAGGATCACATGGCTTCCTGGGCTCCTGAGTTCCTGAGCAGAAAAGATCAGAGATGCTGAGAATGCCTTGGTTTTATGCCCTCTGTTGGTCTTTGAATTTGAGCTTGTATTCTGATTGGTTGTCAGACTCCCATGGGGCCATGCAGGGGCAACTCTGTAGGCTGCCTTGAGTCCCAAGCTTAGTTGAGCCTTGCTGGATGATGGTGTAATCTTTCCAGGTGCCATGTGGTGAGTTCTGTTGCTAGATAGGCAGAGGGCTAATCCTAGCTTTGTTGGATCTTGGGTGAGGACATTTGCCTATGAATAGATCTGGCTACCTCTTTATCTCTTAAGTGAGCATACATGTGTCACCTTTATTGCAAGAGTTGTATTGGGTGACAATTTGCTTCTGGATACATTTCAAGGTGCTAGTTATCACCTTTCAACCTTACATGGCTTGGGACCAGGTTATTTGGAGAAACGTCTCTTCCTGATCCCATCCATGTGATCCGGTAGAGCAGAGAGGCAGGGAACGTTGTGCATCCTCTCTCTTAAGTAAGGACATCTGGTGGGACCCAGAAGAAGTGTCTTCTTTGCGATGGCTTCTTCCCTCTGGAACATCATCCGGATGGAGATAAGATTGGCTCCTACTTTGACACTCTTTTGCAAAGCCCGAGCACCCAGTTTTTCAATAGGCCCGTGGAACCCAGAGTGGGTTGGAGCCCATCAAGTGCCTCAAGTTACTGATTGTTATCTCTAGGGGTGTGTTTTTATTGTTTATATATTGGGTTTTTATTTTTATGTTATTTACACAACTGAGAAACACTGAGAGAGAATAGGTGGCCATATAAATTCTCTTAAATAAATAAAATCTTTACAATGGTATGACATAAGTTTTTCTTCAAGAATGTTCTTTGAATTTCAGGTTATCAATATCTGGAAATAACAAAGGACCAGCCTGCAGTGCCTCTACTGGTTAAAATGGGCTGCGTGCAGCCCCCTACAACTCATTTTCATCCTCCATGGTGTTGTGCTGCACTCTGCTGGCCAAAAAACAGCCCAAAAATGGCCAGCAGAGTACAGCAGGAAGCCATGGAGGGTGAAAATGAGGTGGAGGGGTGGCCCTGATCTACCGGAACACCCAAAATTTTACCCTCAGATATTTTCATTTTTGTAATCCCTCACTATTTCAGAGACAATGGTATATTTTTTTCTAGGATTTCCACTGGATTTCACCTTTGCTTTAATTGAAAATTCCAAACTAATTGAAATCACTCTTTATTATGGTCTTTGTTCAGCACAACTTTGAATAAAGGATGAGATAGAGGAAAAATACATTTAATTCCATTCCACCAAATTTCCCATATTATTGAAATCTGGTAACATGTTGCCATGAAAAAAAGATTTATGGAGAAAGAGTGAGTGGTTATGATCCAGCATGAAAGTCTTTTGTTAAATGCTGTTAAATGTATCGGATTTTCAAACTCAATACATTTTCATTTCAAAGAAGCCTAAAAAATCCCAAACTGATATCCTATAATGCTCTTCTAAATATATCTTGGTAAAATGGAAATTAGCTTTTTACTATATTTATATAGTTCTTTAGGAATTGAAAGTATAAAAGCCAGGAGAATGTATCTGCAAACATGGAACATTGTTTCAGTCAATATCTCAAATATCTTAACAGGAATCAAGAAACCTAGATTATCAAAGTCAACAGGAGGGTTGGAATGGGGAAAGGATTAGGTTAAAGAATTTTGGGAAATGATGTAAATACAGCAACATGAGAATTTACTTTGGAAAGGCCAACCATAATAAAACTTAATAATCACCAACATCCTATATAAATCATTATTTAACAGAAATAAAAATATCTGTTTCTAAACTTGTACATAATTTTCCTGTAGGCAGCAGTCTTTCTATTCCTTTTTTGAAAAGTTCTGCTAAGACAGGAAAATCACGTTCAGTATTAGTTCCTCTTTATGAGTTGCTCCCTGTGGTTGAGATCAGGACGTAAAACAATGATGTAGCATTTTGGCAGAAATATGCATCCCAGTAATGCAGCACTGGAGGCCAAGATGGAGAAGACCTCCACAGCTACCATGGCTTTTCCTTTTGTGCTCAGATAGGCTGGAAAGAAGGAGATCCACACACTGCAAAAGGCCAACATGCTGAAGGTGATGAACTTGGCTTCATTAAAGCTGTCAGGTAATTTACGGGCAAGGAAAGCCAAAATAAAGCTGGCAATGGCCAAGATACCCATATAGCCCAAGACACAGTAGAAGAAGAAAGCTGACCCCTCGTTGCATTGTAAAATCATTTCTTGGAGCTCTGAGTGCATGTCCAACTCAGGGAATGGGGGATAAGTGAACAACCAAAGAGTACAAATGCATACTTGTAAGAGAGAGCATGAGAGGACAATAGAAAAGGCCAATCTTTTCCCCACCCATCTCCTCATCTGAGATCCTGGTTTTGTGGCCATGAAAGCAACAACTACAGTGATGGTTTTGGCCAGTACACTAGAAATGGCCACAGAGAAAGTGACACCAAACATTGATTGACGGAGAAGGCAGGTCACTTTGCCAGGTTGGCTGAGGAAGAGGAAAGAAGAGAGAAAACAGAGCTGAAGAGAAACAAGCAGCATGTAGGTGAGGAACCTGTTGTTGGCTTTGACAATGGGAGTATCCCTGTACTTAATAAAAGTTCCAAGTATCCAAGATGTCAGGATGAAGAAACCAAGAGCTGCTGAAGCTAAACCAATTCCTAAAGTTTCTTCAAAGGTTAGAAACACCACTGGTTTCAGGATACAGCCTTTCTTTTCTTTATTTGGATAATGATCTTCTGAACATTCAAAACAGTCATCCATATCTGGAAGCAAAATCAAGGAAATCATTCCAAATTATTAGAAATCACTTTTTTAATTTTTTTCATCCCAAACTGAAATGTAATGAAAAATGGTAGAATTTCTACCCCACCGTTTTGATCTGAAATCTTCCCTTCTGGGCATGGAACACAGTCATAGCAGCAGAACTGATTTCCCTCAATCCCCTTCTTCCAGGATCCAGGGAAACAAGGGTCATTGCATTGGGAGAATGGAAGAACCTGGTGATAAGCAAAGAAGGTTTTGAAATTGGAGACATTTAAATCAGTTTGTAATTGTTTTTGACTTCCCAAAAAGATATTGAATTTTTCAACTTCATCAAGTTAAAAAGATGTGGAAATTGCAATGATGGAGAAAAGGTCCTGTTTGAAGGGCAGGAGGTTTAAATAATTGTGCATAGTAACAATCTCATGGAAAAGTGACCATTCTTGTGATTTCACATTCAAATCCAAACCAAAAATGGAAACGTGCCTTTTACATTGTAATATCATATTGTCCATTTGAGGAATGCCTGATCATCAACAAGGTTTGAAAAGAATATGCCTAGCTGATTGAATAATTCAATACCTGGTTAAAAGCTGGGTGCCAGACAATCCCATCTTCATTAATGAATAATTCTTTTCCTTTTGGAGCCTGTAGATCCATCTTTCCAACTCTAACTCTCTGAAAGGATCTGTTTGGAAAAGTGATCAAGTTGGTGATGTCAAATCCACCTGTTGCTTCCCTTTTCTCGTTGAGGAACACTCTTTCCCCAGCTGAATTGTTAAAAGAAATGCCTTGAAGAAATGAATGGAGCTACTTGAAACAAAAATGAAAGAGAAAGGGAGTTGAATACAATGTAGTAGAGAGGAGGACACTGTATTCAGGTTTCATTGATGCATTTCTGCCTTTCCTATAACAATTATTAAATATGTATACTTAGAAATTTAATAATTGATATTTCATAGTAATATACCATACGTAGCCACTCTATTACTAATTTTATTTTATTTTAAGGAAATACAAGAATGAACAAAAGCAGAATGAATATAGGCTATTTGAGTTACTCAAAGTCCTTCAGTTGTGATTCAGGTTCATTTCTTAAGCAGTAATGAAACCAAGACCATAGCTAATCTTCCCTCAATGGCATAAAGATACATGATAGTCTGAAATATGACAAATGACTGCTCTTTAGAAGGCCAGATCCTGAAGATGAAACTCAAATACTTGGGCCACCTAATGAGAAGAGACTAATGCTGTGAAAGATGGAGGGCAAAAGGAAAAGAGAAACTACTTTTTCTGAATCTATTTTATGCAGAAGAAGAAAAACAGAGTTGGAACGGTCCTTGGAAGTCTTCTATTCCAATCCATTGCTAAAGGAGGAGACTTAAAACCATTTTAGAGAAATCACTGCCTAATCATTTCCTAATTGTCAGGACATTATTCCTTATTTATAGGTTGTTTCTCATACTTAACATGTAGAAAATATTAAGACTTTCCACAATGGGTTCAAAAGATAACTCTACATCAAACTGCTTATTGAAATAAAAGAAGTGTCCAGTGCGGAGAGAATACCTGACAAGCCTGGAGATCTAGATGGCCCATTGGTTTACCCATCATAGCTTTTTTTCTATTGAAACGTAATGTGAACAGAGCCTGCAAAGCATGAGCCACAGCATAAACAGCATTGTAGACACTGTAGCTGTGGCCAGTCATTTCTATTTCAAACAAGGGAGCAGGAAGATCTTCTAGCTTCTTCTGCACAGGGCACGGATTACTAGGCATTTCTTGTAATTCTGGTTTTGGAAATGAACAATCAAACAATTGTTCCCAAACGTCCTGTAGAAATCCATCTCTGTAGACTGAAAGAGGATTGATGGTCTGAAGAAATTGCTTGAACCCTACAACTGCTTTTGAATGAACATTGAAGGAAATGGCCCCATGGAACATCTGGAGATCCCAATTGACTTGAAATCCAGATAATATGAAATCAATCTGTGCAGTCATGATCCACACCTTTCTAAACAATGCAGTTTCCTTGCTTTCAGGATCTACCACAAATGTGACAGTTCTTAGCGCCATAATTGCCGGGGATTCTCCATAGACCAGAAATGCATTGGCTTTTCTGTTCATCATATTAATAGAGATAACTGAGACTGTTTGATAAAGTCCTGTGATGTCTTCCACGTGGATTAGTTGGGAAAGCCTTTGTACAAATGATGAACATATTCCATTCTGTGAGAGTAAAGGCTGCATTTTCTGTAAGAAATTTTCTCCATTGTTGTTATCAACAGCAAAAATCCCAATCCATGTCCACTTGAAATGGTGAAGCAGTTGGATAATTCCAGTGTACTGATGGTCCTCTTTTGGGACCATATAATAAAGTGGAGAGAGCTTACTGGTCTCAAATGCATCTTGGGCTAATGAGCCATATGTCAGCTATAAGAAAGTGGAATAGTATTCTGTTGAAATGTTAAATCACATCTATTTTTTTCTTATCTAGTTTTCTTATGAAATACATCCAAGGAACATTGTCCCTAGAATTCTTCTAAATATTACTGTAGAAAGGAGTTTCATGGAATTACTTCAAAGACATATCAGAGAAAATTGCTTTAATGGGTGCAAAGAGTTCTACCATCCATTCTTTCCTTAGGTATGAAACGTCTTTGGATACTCACTTCCTCTATTTGGTATTATCGTTTCAGAAAAGTAGAACTAATTAGTAGATCTTTAGAAATGCAGAACATTTTAACAAACACCTAAACCTAATCTTTGATGGTCATGAAATATTCCATAACAACTACATTAACAACAGAAAAATTTGGAATTTCCCTCCTCAACATCATCACAGCTTACTTGTGGCATCTTGAAGAAACCTGTAAGTTCACCTAAATAAGATGATGTGTCAAAATCCAATCCTCCAATGATAGCCATGAGATTCTTCTGGCTATCACATCTGTAGTTAGGGACAAACTCCTGGGATTTGAAAAGCAGGTCTAGGGCGGTGCGATAGGTCATCCTCGCATTGTTGTAACTGTCATAGATGTGGAACCCAAGAGTGATGTTAGGTAAGATCTGGGAGTCTTCATTGATCTCCTTCACAGCAAAAGCCAAGGCAAGGACGTGTTGATGAAATTTGGTGATTACACTGCAAATGTTTTAAATACCCCAGTTGAAAAAAATAAGTTGACAATTCTCATCATATCTCTATGAATAGCAAACATTTCTTTCTCTGACTGTAGTAAATCACTTTTCTAAAATTCTGAATAATTTCTACTGAGGGATCCTTGGTGCTCTCTGAACTTGGTGGCTTTTTTGCAAACATTTCATTATCCAAAGGAGGTAACATCATCAGTGGGTAGAACTGATGATGTTATATAGTTTGGATAATGAAATGTCTGCAAGAAAATATCCAATCTCAGAGAGCACCAAGGATCCTCCATTCCAACCCTAAGCTGCAAATATTTTTCTTTATTGGTAATTTACTTCTTACATAATATTTCCATGACTTATAACAAATATATCCTGCAACATGTACTGTACAAGTCATGACTTTTTTCAAAATATTTTATTTTCTACAATATTTTCAGAAAATGTTGTATTTTCGAGGGATTTTCAAGATTGGGTAAGATCAGATAGTGAAGAAATATTCTTACATTGGTACCTCGTAAGGTGTTATGGCAGGGTTTTCTTTAAATTTACTTTCAATAAAGTGATAAATGATGTGGGAGACCATCCCACCAATGATGAGGTCTCCAGGCTGGTACCACTCATGTGGAACAAGGAAAGCATCTCTTGTAGGGCAGCTCAGAGTAACTACTCTGTGCACCAAAAACATCAGGAGAAACATCTTGATGGTTTTGTTATTGTGGAAAGGTTTTCCCTTCCATCCTACCCATAGGGAAGCATATATAATCCAATACTTCATGTAAAGATTGATTGATCTAAGGATTATGTTTGAGAATACATCTAATGAGAAAATCTATCATTTTCAAATCTATCATTTCCATGTGAGTACAAATTTTTATCTTCAATATCACAAGGATTTGAACAGAAACTCTGGCAGAAGAAAACATAGGGTTGGTACTTGAAGTAATGAAATTGACAGAAACATAACTACCCCTTGTACCAAACTCTTTATGGTAAAAGACTCACTTTATAGCCAAAAAGATACCTTCATTGTTATTGAATTTCAATTGCATTCTGTGCAGCCTTTGATGTTTTGGCCTACAGTAATTCCTCTAGGACATAATTATTTTGTTTTGATGAGCTGGTTCAGTATTTTATTTTTTTTTAATGAACAAATGCCAGAAAAGTAGTATAAGGGAGATTTGCAATAGAAGATATATTTAATTAGTATAATTGTAGAAATAAAAATAGAGCTTTTTTCCAAGATACCACATTTACTTTCTACCAATTTTTCACAAAAAATAATAATGAACAAATCTGAACAATTAAAAGTCATTTATTGTAAGCATGTTTTCTGGAGAGAAAACAACACAGATATTTATTTTTGTAAAAAATTACCTTAAGGGCTCTAAAACTCTTCAAAAAAAATATCTTTCACATTCTCTGACAAACACTTTCATGTATTCTAAAGAATATTATTTCTTTCCCCCCATCTAGAAGCATTTGAATGTTAGAGAAGTTACAGATTTGTAATAAACCCTACATTTTTTCTCAAACACCTTTTACTCAGATGAGAAATTTTGGGGGAACTGGGTAAGATTATAATAAGAAAAAAAATCTTTTACAATGGGATGTCATATAGTTTGATTTAAGGATGTTCCTTAAATTTCAATTCATAAAAGTGACAAACTATGCAGGACACGTTGCCACCAATTAACAAATGACCAGTTGACCTGGACTCTACATGGGATTGTAGTTGAAAAGTATCCAGAATTCCAATTGGTTCAAAACGCAGCCACCTCTATGGTTTTGTGCAGACTCAGGTGCTCACATGTGTCACCTTTATTGCGAGAGTTGTATTGGGTGAGAATTTGCTTCTGGATACATTTCAAGGTACCAGTTATCACCTTTAAACCTTATATTGCTTGGGACCAGATTATTTGAAGAAACGTCTCTACCTGATCACATCCATGTGATCTGGTAGAGCAGAGAGGTAGGGAACATTGTGCATCCTCTCCCTTAAGTATGGACATCTGGTGGGAAGTGAAATCCAAATTTTTTAATACCGGTTTTGTGGGCATGGCTTGGTGGATGTGGTGTGGCTTAGTGGGCGTGGCAGGGGAAGGATACTGTAAAATATCCATTCTGACCCCACTTTGGGGCCAGGTAGAGGTGGTATTTGCCGTTTCCCCAAACTATTTCTGCTACTGGTTCTCCAGAACCTGTCAGAACCTCCTAGATTTTACCCCTGGGTGGGACCCAGAAGTGTCTTCTTTGTGGTGGCTTCTTCCGTCTGGAATATCATCCACATGGAGATAAAATTGGCTCCTACTTTGAGACTCAATTGCAAAGCCCTGAGCACCCAGTTTTGTCAATAGGCCTGTGGGACCCAGAGTGGGTTAGAGCCCATCAAGTGGCTCAACTGGCTGATTGTTATGTCTAGGGGTGCATTTATATTGTTTGTGTATTCGGTTTTTATTTTTATTTTTTTAAGCATCTGAGACACAGTGACTGAATCGGTGGCCATATGAATTATTTTAAATAAATAAATAAACTTCTTATTCAAGGATCTTCTTTGAATTTCAGTTTATAAAACTGGTAAACAATGTGGGTCATTGTGCCACCGATGATGAGAACAGAGAAAGTATCACATGCAGAGAAGCACAGAGTAACTAGTTTCTATCTGAATTAGGGTTTCACTTTCATTATTACTTGGGTGACATGCCTTGTCTCTCTCTCTCTGTCTGTCTATCATCTATCTATATATCATCCACCCACCTATCTATCTATCTATCTATCTATCTAGCTATCTATCATCTCCTACCTATTCTCTCTCTGTCTTATCTATCTATCTATCTATCTATCTATCTATCTATCTATCTATCTATCCTATCTATCTATCTATCTATCTATCTATCTATCTATCTATCCATCCAGGGGAAATATATAAAAAAATAGAAGAAATACTACAACCAAAATTTGTGGAAATTTTTAATGATGCACTGACAGGCTACAAAATCCCAGAGTCATGGAAGGAAGCGCATGTCACACTTGTGCCGAAAGAAGGTGCTGACCTAAAACAAATTCAAAATTACAGACCAATTTCCCTCCTAAACACTGACTATAAGTTATTCATGGGTATAATGGCAGAAAGAATGAAAAAGATACTAAATAATTGGATATATAAAGATCAGAACGGATTCCTTCCGGGGAGGCAAATTAAAGACAATTTGAGAATTGTGCTAGACACCCTAGAGTACTATGAAGAACACCCTGGAAAACAGATGGCCCTAATCTTTGTTGATGCCCAAAAGGCATTCGACAATCTAAATTGGAAATTTATGACCAAACAAATTGAGATTATGAATTTCGGAACAAATTTTGAAATGATGATCAAATCTATCTATGATAATCAAAAGGCGAGTATTCTGGTTAATGGAGATAGGACTAAAACATTCCAAATTAGTAAGGGAGTAAGGCAAGGTTGCCCCCTATCTCCATTATTGTTTATTTTGGCCTTAGAAGTTCTTTTATGGAAAATTAGAATCAATGAGGAAATAAAAGGTCTGAAGATTAGGAAGGAGATTTACAAGATGCAAGCATTTGCAGACGATGTAGCCTTAATCCTTGAGGACCCCATAGAATCGGGACCAAAAGTGCTAGAGGAATTAAGCAAATACGGAGAGATGGCAGGCTTCATACTGAACAAAACCAAAACCAAAGTATTGATTAAGAATATAACTGAGAGCCAGAAAAATGAGATAGAAGAAGTATTAGGACTACAGGTTGCCAAAAAAAATAAATACCTAGGAATTTGGATTACATCAAGATGTTTGACCTTAAAAGACGACAACTATACCCTCCTAATTAGAAAGATGAAACAAGACCTCGATAGATGGAAGAAAATAAGATTATCACTTTTGGGCAAGATAGCCGCAATTAAGATGAATATTCTCCCCAGAATATTATTCTTATTCCAAAACATACCGGTGAATTTAGATAAAAAGTTTTTTTTAGAATTAGACAAAATCATCAGAGAATTTATATGGGAGGGGAAGAAACCGAGGTTTTCTATTAAAATTTTAAGGGGCAAAAGAGATATAGGTGGATTTGGACACCCCGATTGGGAAATATATTACAGGGCAGCTAAGTTAGTCTGGATAAGAGATTGGATCACCCTGGAAAACGAGAGGATCCTTACCCTAGAAGGCCACGATTTGGAAAAAGGGTAGCATGCCCACATTTGGGATGTAGAGAAGAAAAGGAAGACATATTTCCATAGACATAAAATTAGAGACTCATTGATACAAACATGGACCCCGATTAGGCAAAGATATTACAAAAAAATTCCAAGTTGGCTCTCAACGATGGAGGCCCTGATCCACCCCAATAGATGGGGAATGGAGAAAATGGGCAGGTACAAAGATATCGTAGACGAAGGAGGGAATCTTAAATCAAATGATACTTTACGAGAGCAAGGAATAACTCTAGATTGGTGGACCTATTCACAAATAAAATCCAGATATCAGAAAGACAAAGAACAATACGGTTTAGAACTTGGATCAAATGGATTGGATAAAGTCCTGATGGGAACAGGTAAAAAGATTCTGGCTAAACTATACAACTATTTATTAGGCAATGACAAGTCCAAAGATATTACAAAGAATCAAATAAGTGCATGGGAGAAAAATATTGGGCGTGATATAAATTTTGGGGAATGGGAGGAGGCATGGAATAGGAACCTTAAATTGACTAGATCGGCGACATACAAGGAAAACCATTACAAAATGCTCCATAGATGGTATTTAGCCCCGGCCAGACTAGCAAAGATATACCCAAATATACATCCCAACTGTTGGAAATGTGGCCACGGTCAAGGCACCTTCTTTCACATGTGGTGGACATGCCCGGAAGTGAAAGGATACTGGAATAAGATCAGGAGATGGTTATATGAAATAATTGGCGAAGATATTGAATTAACACCAGAGATATTTCTCCTGGGAATAGTAAAGAAGCCATATGGAAAGGAAAAGATTCATTTAATGATCCATATAATTACAGCCTCCAGATTGGCATACGCACAGTACTGGAAAGAGAAAACCCAACCACCAGAATAGCTTACAATTAGGAAAATATTGGAGTGCGCAGAGATGACTAAATTAACACATGAATTAACCGATGATGAGAAGTCAGATTACTATATTGTGTGGGAAAGGTGGTATAATGCGGCCGCACGGGTGGTAATGGGAGCAATGTGGCACTCTCATGTAACCCCCCTCCTGCGCAAGCTGCACTGGCTCCCAGTGGTCTTCCGGGTGCGCTTCAAGGTTTTGGTTACTATCTTTAGAGCGCTCCATGGCTCAGGACCAGGGTACTTACGAGACCGCCTCCTGCCACCAATAGCCTCTCACCGACCAGTTCGCTCCCATAGAGAGGGACTCCTCAGGGTGCCGTCGGCCAAACAATGTCGACTGATGGCCCCCAGGGGGAGAGCCTTTTCTGTGGGGGCACCTACCATCTGGAACGGGCTTCCCCCGGAGTTACGAAACATCCAAGACTTACGCATATTCCGCCGGGCCCTGAAAACATTTCTATTCCAACAAGCTGGTCTGGCCTAACTCTCCCTTTTTAATTGGCTTTTAAACTGGCTTTTAAATTGGGTTTTAAACCTCTTTAGATAAATTTGGATGTTCTTAATCTTTGAGCCTAAATTACTTAATCTGTTTCTTAATAGTTTTTAACTTCTATATGTATTTGTATTTATTATGGCTGTTCACCGCCCTGAGTCCTTCGGGAGTAGGGCGGTATACAAATATGAAAAATAAATAAATAAATAAATAAATAAATAAATAAGTGGATGCATGATAAAATGAAAGAAAGACCAAAAGGTGTGTTAAATAACGGTAAAAAGTGAGTTGAAATATCACCAAGTATTATTTTTGTATATAGTTAAAACACTGTACATCCGATATTAACTGAAAATGTCAGTACATATATGTTTTTTTTCTTTTTTTTCTTTTTAAAAAATCTCAATAAAGTTTTTCCAAAAAAGAAAGAAAGAAAGAAAGAAATCGGGTTTGACGCCCCTGATCTCAGGGAGAACTCACATCAGAGACGAGTGTATATTTTTTTCTAGGATTTGCCCTGTATTTCACCTTTGCTTTTATAAAAAAATGCCTTCTAATTCCATACTGATTGAAATCACTCTTTATTATGGTCTTTGTTCAGTACAACTCTGAATAAAGGATGAGACAGAGGAAAAATACATTCATTTCCATTTCACCAAATTTCCCTTATTATTGAAATCTGGTAACAGGTTGCAATGAAAATAGATTTATGGATAGAGTGAATGGTTATGACCCAGCATATCACTCTGCTAAAAAACTAATTCCCACAACACTGTCAAACTCTTTACTAAGATTGTATTACTGTTATTCTTCTCATCCTTCCTATTATCTATCTCCTCCCACTTATGACTATAACCATGTTGCCTGTATCTTTACAATTTATATTATTTTATTTGTTTCCTAGAATGATTTGATTGCTTATTAGTAACCTACAACCATCACTAAGTGCTGTATCTTATGATTCTTGATGAATGTATTTTTCAAATGTATTTTTTTCTTTTTATGTACACTGAGAGCATATACACCAAAGACAAATTCATCCAATCACACTTGGCCAATAAATAATTCTACTCTATTCCTTTCTATACTATTCTAAATGAATGGGATTTACAAACTCAATAAATTTTCATTTCAAAGAAGCCTAAAAAATCCAAAACTGATGTCCTATAAGGTAAGGGTAAAGGTTCCCCGCGTAATATGTGGTTGTTAGGGTGTGTGTAAAAAGTATTTGTTGCTTGTGCAACGAGCAGAGCAGAAACACACAGGGAAGGAGATAAACGTGCGGCTCGTGTGAGAAAAAATAGTTTATCTACAAGTAACAAGCAGTCTCGGTGTAAGTAAAACAGTCCAAGGTCATAAACAGTAATATCAGTCCAGTAAGTATCTTCCCTTACCAAAGCAAACAGACTTTAGTAACTCTTGGTATACAGTACCATATAATAGACTCAGTAAGCAACAGGATACAAACAGGTATCACTCAAGAAGAACCAGGAAGAACCAGGAAGAAGCAGGAAGATCCAGAAAGAAGCAGGAAGAACGAACGCTTCTCTGTGCTGCTTATTTATGCACTGCAGCCTAATTACAGGGTTCAGCAAACCCTGATTACATGGCTCAGTTGTTTCTTAAAGAAACAGATATATTGCCTGACCAACAAGTTAGGAGTAAGCTGCAAGCTGAACCTAACATTCTCCCCATTGGGCAGGACAATATACACAATAGATACAAAAACAAAAACACACATCCAAATCATACATTGTACAGTAGTACCAGGTACATTTCAGATTCTTAATCCAAATCTTTCACAACAATTGGTGTGTTTAATGGCACCTTGTGCTTTAGTAAAGTTATCGGCAATATTGTCCTCCGATGCGCAATATTCCAATATAATCATGTTATCCTTAACACATTGCCGAACATTCAGATAACGTATATCAGTGTATTTAGTCCTTGTCTTTACAGCAAGATTCGTTGCCATTTTAATGGCTGCCTGGTTATCTTCATAAACCGTAATAGGATAGTCCATTTTGAATCCAATATCTTCCATCAACTGTTTATAATAAATCAGTTCAGTACATGTAAGTGATAGACAAGAAAACTCCGCTTCCATGGTAGACAAACTGATGTGTTTCTGGCGAATTGATCTCCATCCAATCAGGCAGTTATCCAACATGATTGCAATTCCAGACGTAGAAGTTCTGTCAAAACTGGCATCAGCATATGCCTTTAACACCATATTGGCATTTGGTTCTAAATACATAGCAAAATGCAGAGTTCTTTTAAGATACCTAAGAACACGTTTTGCAGCCTGCCAATGCCTATCAGTAGGCTCTGAACTATATTGTGCTAGTTGATTAACACTAAAAGCTATATCAGGCCGTGTCCAGTTGCTCAAATACGACAAACTGCCTATTAATGATTGATACAGTTCTTTACTGAACTGTGGACTCTGCAAACTATCCTGTTGGAATTCCTGTGCCATAGGAGTCTTGGCAGGTTTACATAATTCCATCCCATATTTTTTTAACAATTTGCAGATCTTATTAGCTTGTGATATTTTAAATCCTCTAGATGTTTTCAGGATATCCAGCCCTAAATAATGCCGTATATGTCCTAGATTTCTAAGTTTAAATTTTGTTTGCAACTGACCAATAATCTCTCTGGCCTCAGCGTCAGTTCTGGTAATTATGGCAATGTCATCTGTAAAGAGTAACAAGAATGAAACACATCCATCCTGTTCTTTTTTAAACAGACATTTATCTGCTACGCCCTCATAGAACCCAATGTTACGTAATTCCTGCACTATACATTGGTTCCACTCGTAACCTGATTGCCTTAAACCATATAGGCTTTTTTGTAGCCTCCAACACTCAGTTCTATCCTGTGTATCATAACCAGGAGGTTTCTTCATATATATTGTATGCCTCAACGGAGCGTTCAAATAAGCTGTCTCGACATCTATATGAGTAATTGAGCATTTATTTCTAGCTGCCCAAACAAGCATCGTTCTCAAAGTGCTCGCTCGTAAACTTGGAGCAAAAACCTCATCATAGTCTCTATCTGTCTGTGAGAACCCTTGTGCAACAAACCGAGCTTTATGGGTTACTACCCCATCTACACTTTTCTTTACCTTATAGACCCACCTACAGCCTATAAGTTTCTCATTTGGTGGTATTCTTACCACTTCATAGACACCAAGCCTCTTCAATGAATCAATTTCTCTATCCATTGCCTCCTGCCAGGCTTTTTGCTCCTTTTCTGGATATAATGTTATATCCTGATAACTGGATGGTTCGATATCTACTTGGCAAACCACTGTGGCTTTATAGCGATCTGGTGGATGCCGGTCCCTGGAAGATCGTCTAGGCATAACAGGACTCACATTAGGTATATTGGGTTCATCCTCCCCTAACCCTAATTCCTGTTCCTGTTCTTCAACCTTAATAGATGGTTTATCATCCATCTCAGATGAACTATCATCAGGAATATGGTCCATCTTAACATCCACATCTGTAAAACCATAGTCTGCTTTTTCTAACCTGTCCCAGCCTTCGTGTTCTAGGAATTTAGCACTAGCGCTACACAAAACTTTTGTTGTTCCTTTTTCCCAGAACCTATAGGACCTATGGTTAGCCTCATAACCAACAAAAATCATTTTCTTTGCTCTCTGTTGGTCCTTCCTTCTCTGACTAACCGGTATATGCACCCAGGCTGGTGCACCAAAAGTATGTATGTAACTTAAATCAGGCTTCCTGCTGTGCCATAAAGCAAAAGGTATTTTACCTGTAGAGGAGTGCACCACATTATTTAAAATATGATTGGCACATAGTATTGCTTCTCCCCACAATTTATCAGGTAAACAAGCATCAGCCAGCATAGTCCTAGTCATAGCTTGTAGGGTCTGGCCTCTTCGTTCAATATATGCGTTATGTTCTGGCCGAAAAGGGGCAGAACGTTTATGCTGTATCCCAGCGTCCTTTAACAACCTAGCCAACTGATGGTTAGTAAACTCAGTTCCATTGTCAGTAACAATGCATTTCACCTTAAACTTCCGCTTCCGTTCTACAAAACGAAGCCAATTTGTGATACACTGGAACGTATCACTTTTGGACTTCATAAGGTAGCAAAAACCATATCTGGTAAAGTGATAACTCAGAATATAGCATGCTCCCCCTAAACTGGGTTTCTTTGGCCCTATTAAGTCTAAAAAGACTACCTCCAAAGGTTTAGTTGTTTTAAACCCATTGCAGCGGTTTGCAGGTGTAACTTTACTTTTATGCTGGTTACAAGTATTACAGTTTAGGTATTTGCTGCAAGCCCTTAAATTAATGCCTTTAGACTGCTTAACAGTCAAATGCAACAACCTGAAATTCAGATGACCAAGCCTTCTATGTAATAAGTGTACGCATTCATCATGAGGCTTTACATTTCCAAATTTAGCTTTTGACTGAACTAACAGTAATGACTTATCCCTAATAACAAACAAGTCGTTTTCTAATTCTGCAATAACTACAGTGCCTTCACATTCCAGCAAACGTTTGTTGTTTTTGAAAGTTACTGTGAACCCAGAATGTAGTAATGACTTTACAGATAGAAGGTTATATTTCAAACTAGGGATATAAAGCATGGGTAAAGGGTGCTTACTAATAGAACATTTAACAAGTCCCTCCCCAGCTACAGTCACATTCCAGCCATTAGCTAATTTGACTTTTTTAGTACTTTTCCTCATATTTAGGAACAGTTTTCTGTTTTTTGTTATTGATTGAGAGGCACCGCTATCAATCACCCACCAATCATCTTTTATATTATTAGATGAACTGGTTGCTAAATTACACCCTTTCCTGGGTTTAGCAGAGTTTCTAGCAGACACTTTCTTATTATTACAATATTTTGCAATGTGTCCCTTAGCCCCACATGCATAACAGCGTTTAACAATATTGAAATTCTCATATACAACTTCCACTTTTGGTTGCTGTTGCATCCTTAACTGGTCTCGTTCTTGCCTACGTTTGGCCTCATCCAGTAACCTACCAGTCATACTGGCCAATGTTAGTTCATCTCTAGACAATACTTCTAATGATGAACCAAAAGAGTCATAACTGTCATCCAACGATGAAAGCATAATATAAACTTGCTGCAGTTCAGTAAACACAAGGTCTTTCTCCTGTAGCTCCTGGAAAAGCCCTGTCATGGAGTCCAGGTGAGTCATCATGTCTCCTTTCTGAGGATGTAAGTGAAATAATTTCCGTGTCAGGTAGATATGGACACCCACAGAGTCATGAACGTAGAGCTTCTTTAGCTTTGTCCAACACCTCGCAGCAGACTCTTCGCCCTGGAAATGGACAAGTTGCTGGTCTCCAAGTGTCAGGCCAATGATGCATAAAGCACGCTCATTGTCCCTGTGAAACTTCGCTATCTTTTTGGCATCTTCTTCGTCAGCAGCATTCAATGCAGTTATGTCCGGTGGATTATTAACCATGTCCCACAGTCCTTCTTTTTGCAAAGGTAGACAGCATTTTGTGGACCAGGTAACATAGTTTGTTCCATCCAACCGGGTTATAGTAGCATAACTTGTACCTTGCTCAAAAGCTATCATCTTGACTACTACACCCACTGCCTGCACTTCTCACTTCCACAAAAAGAAATTAAAGAGCCCTGGAACGTTCTGGGCCCATAACCAATGTTAGGGTGTGTGTAAAAAGTATTTGTTGCTTGTGCAACGAGCAGAGCAGAAACACACAGGGAAGGAGATAAACGTGCGGCTCGTGTGAGAAAAAATAGTTTATCTACAAGTAACAAGCAGTCTCGGTGTAAGTAAAACAGTCCAAGGTCATAAACAGTAATATCAGTCCAGTAAGTATCTTCCCTTACCAAAGCAAACAGACTTTAGTAACTCTTGGTATACAGTACCATATAATAGACTCAGTAAGCAACAGGATACAAACAGGTATCACTCAGGAAGAACCAGGAAGAACCAGGAAGAAGCAGGAAGATCCAGAAAGAAGCAGGAAGAACGAACGCTTCTCTGTGCTGCTTATTTATGCACTGCAGCCTAATTACAGGGTTCAGCAAACCCTGATTACATGGCTCAGTTGTTTCTTAAAGAAACAGATATATTGCCTGACCAACAAGTTAGGAGTAAGCTGCAAGCTGAACCTAACAGTGGTAGTCATTCCTGATTCTAGTGGATGCTCATCTCGCTTTCAAAGCCGAAGAGCCAGCGCTGTCTGAAGACGTCCCCATGGTCATGTGGCCGGCATGACTAAACACCAAAGGTGCATGGAACGCTGTTACCTTCCCATCAAAGGTGGTCCCTATTTTTCTACTTGCATTTTTACTGGCTTTCAAACTGATAGGTTGGCAGAAGCTGGGGCAAATAACAGGAGCTCACCCCATATGTGGCACTAGGGATTCAAACCACTGAACTGCCGACTTTTCAGTTGACAAGATCAGCGTCTTAGCCACTGCAACGGTTCTGATATCCTATAATACTATGTTAAATATATATTCATAAAATTGTAATTAGCTTTAAACTATATTTATACAGTGGTCTATGAATTGAAAGTATAAAAGCACTGAAAATATATCTGCAAACATTGGACATTGCTTGAGTCAATATCTGAAATTTCTTAACAGGAATCAAGAAACCTATATTATCAAAGTCAAGTTCAACAGAAGTGTTCAAATGGGGAAAGGATTAGATTAAAGAATCTTGGAAAATGATGGAAATGTAGCAACGTGAGAACTTACTTTGGAATGGCCAAACATAATAAAACTTAATAATCACAAAAATCCTATATAAATCATTATTTAACAAAAATAAAAATGTCTATGTTTCTAAAATTGTATATAATTTTCCTGTAGGCACAGTTTTTCTATTCCTTTTTTGAAAAGTTTTGCTAAGTCAGAAAGATCACATGGGGTATTAATTTCTCTTTATTAGTTGCTCCCTGTGGTTTAGCTCAGGCCGTACAAAAATGATGTAGCACTTTGGCAAGAATATGCATCCCAGTAGTGCAGCCCCAGAGGACAAGATGGAGAAGATCTCCACAGCTACCATGGCTTTTCCTTTTGTGCTCAGATAGGCTGGAAAGAAGGAGATCCACACACTGCAAAAGGCCAACATGCTGAAGGTGATGAACTTGGCTTCATTAAAGCTGTCGGGTAATTTACGGGCAAGGAAAGCCACAATAAAACTGGCAATGGCCAAGATACCCATATAGCCCAAGACACAGTAGAAGAAGAAAGCTGACCCCTCATTGCACTGTAAAATCATTTCTTGGAGCTCTGAATGCATGTCCAACTCAGGGAATGGGGGAGATGTTGACAACCAAAGAATACAAATGCATACTTGTAAGAGAAAGCATGAGAGGACAATAGAAAAGGCCAATCTTTTCCCCACCCACTTCCTCATCTGAGATCCTGGTTTTGTGGCCATGAAAGCAACAACAACAGTGATGGTTTTAGCCAGTACACTTGAAATGGCCACAGAGAAAGTGACACCAAACATTGATTGTCGGAGAAGGCAGGTCACTTTGCCAGGTTGGCTGAGGAAGAGTAAAGAGGAGAGAAAACAGAGCTGAAGAGAGACAAGCAGCATGTAGGTGAGGATCCTGTTGTTGGCTTTGACAATAGGAGTATCCCTGTACTTAACAAATCTTCCAAGCACCCAAGATGTCAGGAAGAAGAAACCAAGAGCTGCGGAAGCTAAACCAATTCCTAAGGTTTCTTTAAAATTTAGAAAGACCAGCAGTTTCAGGATACAGCCTTTCTTTTCTTTATTTGGATAATGATCTTCTGAACATTCAAAACAGTCATCCATTTCTGGAAGCAAAATCAAGGAATTTGTCAGCTAGGTACTCCAAATTATTAGATATCCCTTTATTAATTTTTTGCATCCCAAACAACTATATTAAACTATAATGAAAAATGGTAGAATGCATAACGTACCATTTTGATCTGAAATCTTCCCTTCTGGGCATGGAGCACAGTCATAGCAGCAGAACTGATTTCCCTCGATCCCCTGCTTCCAGGATCCAGGGAAACAAGGATCATTGCATCGAGAAAGTGGAGGAACCTGGTGATAAGAATAAAAGGTTTTGAAATTGGAGATATTTAAATCACATTGTTCAATTTTTCAACTTCATCAACTTAAAAAGATGTGGAAATTGCAATGATGTAGGAAAGGTCCTTTTTGAAGGGCAGGGCATGTAAATAATTGCACATAGTGGCAATCTCATGCAAAAGTTACCAGTCTAGTGATGCCTCATTCAAATTCAAAGTCAAAATGCAAACATGCCTTTTACATTGTAATATCATACTGTCAATTTGAGAATGCCTGATCATCAACAAGATTTGAAAAGAATATGGCATTGTTTATTTTTTAAAAAAAAAACCAACAGAAATTAGTTTTCTAAACAGACTATGTTCAATATGCCATCATAATGTATTAATCTTAGCTGCTTCAGTAATTCAATACCTGATTAAAAGTTGGGTGCCAGACAATCCCATCTTCATTAATGAATAATTCTTTTCCTTTTGGAGCCTGGAGATCCATCTTTCCAATTCTAACTCTCTGAAAGGATCTGTTTGGAAAAGTGATCAAGTTGGTGATGTCAAATCCACCTGTTGCTTCCCCTTTCTCATTCAGGAGCACTCTCTCCCCAGCTGAATTGTTAAAAGAAATTCCTTGAAGAAATGAATGGAGCTACTTGAAAAGGAATGAAAGAGAAAGGGAGTTGAATACGAAGTAGTAGCGTGGAGAGCACCATATTCAAGTTTCACTGACTCCTTTTTCCCATTCCTATAACAATTATTAAATGTGTATCCTTAGAAATTTAAGAATTGATATTTCATAGAAGTGTATAGTACATAGCCACTCTATTATTAATTTGATAATATTTTAAGGAAAAATAAGAATGAACTAAAGCAGAATGAAAATAAGCTACTGGAATTACTCAAATTTCTTTAATTATGATTCAGGTTTATTTCTAAAACAATAATGAAAGCAGGACCATAGCTAATCTTCCCTCAATGGAATAAAGATATTTTCCAAATATGACAAATTTCCTTTAGCCAGATTTGAAAATTTAAGATTCATTATTCAATAGATAGATATGAGATAGAGATTGTTGCAAACATAAGGTTGTTCCAAAGAATGGATGCCACTTCTGTAAAGAACCATCTTTTAATTCATTCTCCTTGAATTCTGATAAGGACAGAAAGCTCAGCTTCTAAATCTGAAAAATTCATCACCCAGGAAGAAATATTTGGAGAATTGATTGTTTTTACACGAAACAATGAAAAATAACCTAAATTATCATTTTAAATATCTCGTATTGTACAAGCTATAATGATTTCCTACAAAATTCCTACTGATACCTGATAAAAGGTAGAGACAGGAAGTAAATGGTCAGCCATACTGGATTTATTGTAATTCTCACTAACAAAGATAAAATGAAAAAAGGTGTTGAAGTTACAGGAATGTTCAGTGCGAGAGACCATGCAATAACTGCAATGTAATATTATGCAAGCAGAAGCAACAGAAAGAAAATCAGATTGGAGTTTTGGACTTCAAGAGGGCTCATTTCAATATAATTAGAGAGAGTTTATGAAGGATTCCATGGATTAGAATTCTCAAGGGAGGAAAAGAACCAAAGAAACTTGGGAAAATTTGAAAAGTGAGATTATAAAAGCCCAGTCTAGCACAATTCCAATGAAGAAGAAAAACAAGAGATCTTAAAAGAAATCAGCATAGCTGAACAAACAATTCTCTGATAAACTGAAAGACACAAATGACAAGTATAAGAAGGACAAATAACTAAGGCAGAATATTAGCAAATAGCTTGAACCTGCAAAAATGAAGTCAGGAAAGCTTCTGCTCAAAATAAAGTAAGGCTTGCTACTAAAGTAAAAAAAAATAACTTTAAAAAGCATCTTTCAACATGTAAAAATCAAGAAAAGGTCAAGGAAACAATTGGTTCATTAATGGGAGAAAACTGCGGTGTTTTTGCCTCTGTCTTTACACAAAATAGTCCAACCTATCTACACACACACACACACACACACACACACACACACACCCGTAAAATTCAGATGAGGAATGCAAGTCAAAATAAGCAAGGAAATGGTAAGAGAACACATATCTGCTCTAGACAAATTCAGGTTACCAGGACCAGATGGTTTACACCACAAGGTTCAGAAGCCAGTGGAAGATATGATCACAGAACCACTGAACTATATCAAAGAATGGTTGTAGGAATGTCTAGTTTAATGAAAAGAAGGGCTAGAGGTGACATGACAACAGTCTTCAAATACCTAAGGAAGTGCCACAAAGAAGAGAGGGTCAACATGTTCTCCAAAGAACCTGAAGGCAGGACAAGAAGAAATTGATGGAAACTAATCAAGAAGAGAACTAAGCTAGAATTAAGGAGAAATTTCCTGACGGAACAATTAATAAAGATTTCCTTCCAGAAGTTGTGGATGTTCAATTCAATATTAAGAAAAATAAGGCCATGGCATCCAGCCCTCTCAATTCCTGGCAAATAGATAGGGAAGAAATCGATTTTATTCTTCTGGGCTCCCAGGTCTCCGCAGATGGGAATTACAGCTCAGAAATTAAAAGACGCTTGCTCCTGGGGAGGAAAGCTATGGCAGATCTCGACAGCATACTAAAAAGTAGAGCCATCACCCTGCCAAAAAAATAAAATAAAAAAAAATAAAAAAATAAAAAAAATGTATTGTCAAGGCTATGGTTTTCCCAGTTGCAATGTATGGCTGTGAAAGTTCGACCATCAGGAAGGCTGCAAGGTGATCAAACCGTTCAGACCTAGAAGAGATCATCCCTGACTGCTCTTTACAAAGCCAGATCCTGAAGATGAAATTCAAATACTTTGGCCACCTAATGAGAAGGAAGGACTCACTGGAGAAGAGCCTAATGCTGGGACCAATAGAGGGCAAAAGAAGAAGGGGATTTAATAATCAGAATATGGACAATGGGAAAACAGAAACTGTATTTTATACAGAAGAAGAAAAACAGAGTTGGAAGGGTCCTTGGAAGTCTTCTACTCCAATAAACTGCTCCAGGTGGAGACTTAATACCATTTTAGACAAATCATTGCCTAATCACTTTGTAAAAATCTCCAGTGTTGGAGTCTCCACAACTTCCAGGGGAAAGGTTTCCACTAATTAATTATTTGCACTGTCAGGACATTTTTCCTTATTTATAACATGTAGAAAATATTAAGATTTTCCACAGTGGGTTCAAAAGATAATTCTACATCAAACTTTCATTGAATTAAAAGAAGTGTCCAATGCATAGAGAATACCTGAAAAGCCTGGAGATCTAGATGGCCCATTGGTTTACCCATCATAGCTGTTTTTCTATTGAAACGTAATGTGTACAGAGCCTGCAAAGCATGAGCCACAGCATAAACGGAATTGTAGACACTGTAGCTGTGGCCAGTCATTTCTATTTCAAACAAAGGGGCAGGAAGATCTTCTAGCTTCTTCTGCCCAGCGCACAAATTACTATCCACTTCTTGTAATTCTGGTTTTGGAAATGAACAATCAAATGCTTGTTCCCAAACATCCTGCAGAAACCCATCTCTGGAGACTGAAAGAGGATTGATGTTCTGAAGAAATTCCTTGAAACCTGCAACATCTGTTGAATGAACATTGAAGGAAATAGCCCCATGGAACATATGGAGATCCCAACTGACTTGAAATCCAGATAATATGAAATCAATCTGTGCAGTCATGATCCACACCTTTCTAAACAATGCAGTTTCCTTGCTTTCAGGATCTACCATAAATGTGAGACCTCTTAGGGCTGTAATTGCCCAGGATTCTCCATAGACGAGAAATGCATTGGCTTTGCTATTCATCATATTAATGGAGATAACTGAGACTGCTTCATAAACTCCTGAGAGGTCTTCCACATGGATTAGTTGGGAAAGCCTTTGTACAAATGATAAACATATTCCATTCTGTGAGAGTAAGGGCTTCATTTTCTGTAAGAAGTTTTCTCCATTGTTGTTATCAACAGCAAAAATCCCAATCCATGTCCACTTGAAATGGTGAAGCAATTGGATAATTCCAATGTACTGATGGCCCTCTTTTGGGACCATGAAATAAAGTGAGGACAGCTTACTGGTCTCAAATGCATCTTGGGCTAATGAGCCATATGTCAGCTATAAGAAAGTGGAATAGTATTATGTTGAAATGTTAAATCACATCTATTTTGTTCTTATCTAGCTTTCTTATGAAATACATCCAAGGAACATTGTCCCTAGAATTCTTCTAAATGTTACTGTAGAAAGGAATTTCTTGGAATTACTTCAAAGACATATCAGAGAAAAATTGCTTTAATGGGTTCACAGAATACTAATCCATTCTTCCCTTAGGTATGGAATGTCTTTGGATACTCACTTCTGGTATTTGGTATTATCATTTCAGTAAAGTAGAACTAATTAGTAGACCCCTGGCCATGCAGAACATTTTAATACAAAATGAAGCCTAATCTTTGATGGTCATGAAATATTCCATAACAACTACATTAACAACAGCAACAAAATGGAGAATTTCCCTCCTCAACCTCATCCCAGCTTACTTGTGGCATCTTGAAGAAACCTATAATTTCACCTATATAAGATGATGTTTCAAAATCCAATCCTCCAATGACGGCCATGAGATTCTTGTGGTTGTCACATTTGTAGTTAGGGACAAATTCCTGGGATTTGAAAAGCAGGTCCAGTGTGGAGCGATAGGTCATCCTCGCATTCAGGTAACTGTCATAGATGTGGAACCCAAGAGAGATGTTAGGTAAGATCTGGGAGTCTTCATTGATCTCCTTCACAGCAAAGGCCAAGGCAAGGGCATGTTGATGAAATTTGGTGATTACACTGCAAATATTTTAAATACCCCAGTTGAAAAAGTAAGTTGACAATTCTCATCATTTTGGTATAAATAACAAACAATTCTTTCTCTGACAGTAGTAAAGAGATCATCACTTTTTCTCTAATTCTTAATAATTTCTACAGATGGATCCTTGGTTTTCTTTGAGCTTGGTGGTTTTCTTGCAAACATTTCATTATCCAAGATAGGTAACATCATCGCTGGCTACCACTGACAGTTTGGATAATGAAATGTTTGCAAGAAAAGAACTAATCTCAGAGAGCACCAAAGACCCCTCATTTCAACCCTGAGCTACAAAAATTCTCCTTGATTGGTAATTTCTACAGAGTTCAAATTTTCTTTTTACATATTATTTCCATGATTTGCAACAAATGCATACTGCAACATATACAACTATTGACTTTTTTTTCCAAAGTACTTTAGTTTCTAAAAAATTTGAAGAAAATGTGTGTATACATTTAGCAGGTATCACTCATTAATTCTATGTATGTTTTGTGAGCAGAGATAATGCCAAACCATTTTAAAATTACCTTAACCTCAGTATATGTTCAACAACATGTATGAACGTTTGAAAAAAATGCAAAGAAAAATATTTCTTCTGCCAGAACCAGATACATTTGAAAGACACAGAAAGCATAGATTACATAGCAAAAAAAAAAAAAAATATTTGTATACAAACAAATTTTTACTAATATAAGGGGATTTTGGAGATTGGCTAAAATTTAACAAAAAATATTCTTACATTGGTAGCTCGTAAGGTGTTCTAGCAGGATGTTCCCTAAATTTCATTTCATAAAAGTGGTAAATGATGTGAGACACCATCCCACCAATGATGAAATCTCCAGGCTGGTACCACTCATGTGGAACAAGGAAAGCATCACTTGCAGGGCAGCTCAAAGTAACTACTCTGTGCACCAAAAACATCAGGAGAAACATGGTTTTGTTATTGTGAAAATGTTTTCCCTTCCATCCTACAGGTAGGGAAGCATATATAATCCAATACTTAATGTAAAGATTGATTGATCTAAGGATTATGTTTGAGAATACATTTAATGAGAAAATCTATCATTTTCAAATCTAGCATTTCCATGTGAGTACAAATTTTTATCTTGAATACCAGAAGGATTTTAACAGAAACTCTGGCAGAAGAAAACAGAGGGTTGGTACTTGAAGTAATGAAATTGATAGAAACATAACTACCCCTTGTACCAAATTCTTTATGGTAAAAGGCTCACTTTATAGCCAAAAAGATACCTTCATTGTTATTGAATTTCAATTGCATTCTGTGCAGCCTTTGATGTTTTGGCCTACAGTAATTCCTCTAGGACATAATTATTTTGTTTTGATGAGCTGGTTCAGTATTTTTTTTTTTTAATGAACAAATGCCAGAAAAGTAGTATAAGGGAGATTTGCAATAAAATATATATTTAATTAGTATAATTGTAGAAATAAAAATAGAGCTTTTTTCCAAGATACCACATTTACTTTCTACCAATTTTTCACAAAAAATAATAATGAACAAATCTGAACAATTAAGTCATTTATTGTAAGCATGTTTTCTGAAGGGAAAACAACACAGATATTTATTTTTGTAAAAAAATTACCTTAAGGGCTCTAAAACTCTTCAAAAAAAATGTCTTTCACATTCTCTGACAAACACTTTCAGGTATTCTAAAGAATATTATTTCTTTCCCCCCATCTAGAAGCATTTGAATGTTAGAGAAGATATAGATTTGTAATAAACCCAACATTTTTTCTTAAACACCTTTTACTCAGATGAGAAATTTTGGGGGAACTGGGTAAGATTATAATAAGAAAAAAAAACTTTTACAATGGGATGTCATATAGTTTGATTTAAGGATGTTCCTTAAATTTCAATTCATAAAAGTGACAAACTATGCAGGACACGTTGCCACCAATTAACAAATGACCAGTTGACCTGGACTCTACATGGGACTGTAGTTGAAAAGTATCCAGAATTCCAATTGGTTCAAAACGCAGCCACCTGTATGGTTTTGTGCAGACTCAGGTGCTCACATGTGTCACCTTTATTGCGAGAGTTGTATTGGGTTAGAATTTGCTTCTGGATACATTTCAAGGTACCAGTTATCACCTTTAAACCTTATATTGCTTGGGACCAGATTATTTGAAGAAACGTCTCTACCTGATCACATCCATGTGATCCAGTAGAGCAGAGAGGTAGGGAACGTTGTGCGTCCTCTCCGTTAAGTATGGACATCTGGTGGGAAGTGAAATCCAAATTTTTTAATACCGGTTTTGTGGGCATGGCTTGGTGGACGTGGTGTGGCTTGGTGGGCGTGGCAGGGGAAGGATACTGTAAAATATCCATTCCAACCCCACTTTGGGGCCAGGTAGAGGTGGTATTTGCCGTTTCCCCAAACTATTTCTGCTACCGGTTCTCCAGAACCTGTCAGAACCTGCTAGATTTTACTCCAGGGTGGGACCCAGAAATGTCTTCTTTGTGGAGATAAAATTGGCTCCTACTTTGACACTCAATTGCAAAGCCCCGAGCACCCAGTTTTGCCAATAGGCCTGTGGAACCCAGAGTGGGTTAGAGCCCATCAAATGGCTCAACTGGCTGATTGTTATCTCTAGGGGTGTATTTATATTGTTTGTGTATTGGGTTTTTATTTTTATTGTTTTAAACAGCTGAGAGACACTGAGAGTGAATTGGTCCAAAACTGACATCCTATAAAATTGTGTTCAATACATATTCCTAAAATGATAATGAGCCTTTCATTAAATTTATATAGTGTTTTATGAATTGAAAGTAGAAAAACCATAAAAATGTCTCTGCAGTCATTGGACATCTCCCTCCCTCACCCCCTCCCTCTCTCAATACCTGTAATCTTTATCTATCATCTCCGTCTAGGGCAGTGGTGTGAAACTCAAGGCTTGTGGGCCAGATCTGGCCGACGGGGTGCTTAGATTTGTCCACAGGGCCACCCTGGAAACAGCAAAGAAGTGACCTGCGGTGCTTCTTCCTGGAAAATATGGACCCCGGGGGGCCTACACATGTTTTTGGCCTCTATGTGCTCCTGCAGCCCTGTGCCGAATAAAACGGTGCTCCCAACATGAGTGATGTCAAGCTGACCACGTCCACCAGGCACCCCAAGGTCAAACACAACCTTGGTATGGCCTTTATTGAAATCGAGTTTGACACCCCTGCTCTAGTGGAATATTCACATTTTTTCCCTCAGAAATTTTCATTTTTGAAATCGCTATCTCTATCAGAGAATAGTGTACATATTTTTTTAGGATTTTCACTATATTTCACCTTTGCTTTTATTGAAAAATGCCATCTAATTCTATACTGAGATGTATGGAAATAAATAAAGAGTGAAATCACTCTTTATTATAGTCTTTGTTCAGCACAACTGTGAATAAAGGATGAGAGAGAGGAAAAATACATTTAATTCCATTTCACCGAATTTCCCGTATTATTGAAATCTGGTAAAAGGTTGTAATGAAAATAGATTTATGAATAGAGAGTGAATGGTTATGACCCAGCATATCACTCTGCTAAAAAACTAATTCCCACAACACTGTCAAACTATTTACTAAGATTGTATTAATGTTATTGTTCTCATCCTTCCTTTACCTATCTCCTCCCACTTATGACTATAACCATGTTGCTTCTATCTTTACAACTTATATTGTTTTAATTGTTTCTGAGTATGATTTCATTGCTTATTAGTAACCTGTGACTATCACTAAATGCTGTATCTTATGATTCTTATGAATCTTGATGAATGTATTTATTTTATTTTTATGTACACTGAGAGCATATGTGGCAAAGACAAATTCCTGTCTGTCCAATCACACTCAGCCAATAAAAAATTCTATTCTATTCTATTCTATTCTATTCTATTCTATTCTATTCTATTCTATTCTATTCTATTCTATTCTACCCTACCCTACCCTACCCTACCCTACCCTACCCTACCCTACCCCATCCCATCCCATCCCATCCCATCCCATCCCATCCCATCCCATTCTAAATGTATGGGATTTACAAACTCAATAAATTTTCATTTTAAAGAAGCCTAAAAAATGCAACTGATGTCCTATAATACTATGTTAAATATATATATATATTCATAAAATAGTAATTAGCTTTTTACTATTTTTATATAGTGTTTTAGGAATTTAAAGTATTTATGTTATTTATTTATTTATTACTCACATTTATAGACCGTCGTTCTCCCGAAGGACTCAGGGCGGTGTACAGCCTAGGTAAAAAACATAAATATAAACATTAAAAACAATTTAAAAAGATATATATAAGTTTGGACCCAGGTTAAAAAACAGTAACAAAACATATTAAAAAACATTTGAAAAAGTGTTAAGCCAGCGAGGCTTGCTGAAAAAGAAAGGTCTTCAGGGTACGACGGAAGGCACCGGGGTCTTGAATTCTTCATATCTCTGGGGGCAGTTGATTCCAGAGGGCAGGTGCCCCCACAGAGAAGGCCCTCCCCCTGGGGGCCACCAGTCTACATTGCTTGGCGATGGCACCCTGAGGAGGCCCTCTCTGTTGGAGCGCACTGGTCAGTGGGAGGTTGTTGGTGGCAGCAGATTGTCTTGAAGATATCCAGGTCCTATGCCATGGAGCACTTTAAAGGTGATAACCAACATCTTGAAGTGCACCCGAAAGACCACTGGGAGCCAGTGCAGCTCACGCAGGAGAGGTGTTATGTGGGAACGCCATGCAGCTCCTGTCACTACCCGCGCAACCGCATTCTGGACCAGCTGGAATCTCTGGGTGCTCTTCAAGGGGAGCCCCATGTAGAAAGCATTGCCGTAGTCCAGAGGTGACGAGATGACGAGGGCATGAGTGACTGTGCACAAGGAATCCCAATCTAGAAGGGGCCGCAACTGGCGGATCAGGTGGACCTGATAAAAGGTCTCCCTGGCCACAGCCATCAGATGTTCCTACAAGGACAGCTGTGTATCCAGGAGGACGCCCAAATTGCGAGCCCTCTTCGTGGGGGCCAACGACTTGCCCCCAATAGTCAGTGATGTAGTCAACTCACTATATCAGGATCCTGGGAACCACAGCCACTCAGTCTTGGATGGGTTGAGCCTGAGCCTGTTCCTCCCCATCCAGATCCGCACAGCCTCCAGGCACCGGGACATCACTTCAAGGGCATCATTGGGGTAGCCCGGGGTGGAGATGTACAGCTGGGTGTTGTCAATGTACTGGTGGTACTTCACCCCAAAGCCATGGATGATCTTACCCAACGGCTTCACATAAATGTTGAACAAAAGGGGTGAGAGAACCGACTCCTGAGGCGCCCCACATATGAGGCATCTCGAGGTCGACCTCTGCCCCCTTCCAACACGAACTGTGACCGGTCCGAGAGAAAGGAGGAGAACCACCGTAATACAGTGCCCCCCATCCCCAACTCTTCCAACCGGCGCAGCATGATACAATGGTCGATGGTATCAAAAGCCACTGAGAGATCTAACAGGACCAGAACAGAGGAGCAACCCCTGTCCCGAGCCCTCCAGATATCATCCACCAATGCAACCAATGCTGTTTCCATGCTGTACCCAGGCCTGAAGCCCGACTGGAATGGATCTAGATAAGACATTTCCTCCAGGTATTGTGGAAACTGTTGGGCAACCACTCTCTCAACAACCTTTGCAACAAAGCGAAGGTTGGAGACTGGACGATAGTTGGCTAAAACTGCTGGGTCCAGGGAAGGCTTCTTGAGGCCTTTCAAGGCCATGGGGAGGTAACCCTCGCTCAATGAAGCATTGATAATTCCCTGGAGCCAGCCTCGTGTAACCTCCCGGGAAGCCAGTACTAACCAGGAGGGACACGGGTCCAGTAAACATGTGGCCACACTAACTCTCCCCAAAATCCTGTCCATGTCATCAGGGGTCACAGAGTCAAACTCTTCCCAGATAACATTCTCAAAACTATTCCTCGCCACCCTGCCTGAATCTACCCAGTTAGAGTTCAAATCCCCCTGGATCTGTGCGGTTTTTTCATACAGATATTGTCCAAATTCCTCAGCCCTGCCTTCCAGGGGGTCCTCCCGCAATCCCGGATGAAGCAGGGAGCGGGTCACTCTGAACAGGGCAGCTGGACGATTATCTGATGATGCAATAAGGGCAGAAAAGTAATTACACTTTGCCGCCTTTATCACCACTAGGTAGGTCTTAATATGCGACCTTACTAGTGTTTGGTCAGATTCAGTGAGACTGGCCCTCCAACTGCTCTCTAGGCATCTTTTCCAGCGCTTCATCTCCCTCAGCTCCTCAGTAAACCATGGAGCCCCACGGGATCGGCACCGGGTTAGAGGTCGCAAAGGCAAGACTCAATCTAGAGCCCCCGCAGCCGCCCGATCCCAGGCAGCTACCAGGTCATCGACCGAGTTGTGTGCCAGGTCCTCAGGAAATGGCCCAAGCTCTGTCTGGAACCTATCCGGATCCATCAGGCGCCTGGGGCAGACCCACCTAATTGGTTCCGCCTCCCTGCGGCGGGGTGTAGTGGTTTGAAGGTCCAGGCGAAGGAGCGAGTGATCTGTCCATGACAAGGGTTCCATTTCTATATCCCCTATAAGAAGACCACCCAACCACTGGCCAGAGACAAAAATCAAGTCCAGAGTATGTCCCCCACCCCCCGTGAGTGGGGCCATGAACTAACTGAGTCAGGTCCATGGCCATCATGGAAGCCATGAACTCCTGAGCCATCTCAGACGTTTCACCAATGGATGGTAAGTTGAAATCACGCAAGTATAAAAGCACTGAAAATATATCTGGAAACATTGAACATTGTTTGAGTCAATATCTGAAATACCTTAACAGGAACCAAGAAACTTGGATTATCAAAGTCAAGTTCAACAGGAATGTTGAAATGGGAAAGGATTAGGTTAAAGAATCTTGATAAAGGATGGAAATTTATTTTATTTATTATTTATTTGTCAAACGTGTACAAGATAACAGGTATATGTATAACCATGGATAGGAACATAGGATATGAGTACAAATAAATGGGGACAGCATGACCTGGACAAGTATTATTGAGGTTGAAATGCCGCAACATGAGAACTTAATGGCCAACCATAATAAAACTTAATCACAAATATCTTATATAATTTTTTTTTAACAGAAATAAAAATGTCTATGTTTCTAAACTTGTATAAACTTTCCTGTAGACAGCAGTCTTTCTATTCCTTTTTTGAAAAGTTCTGCTAAATCAGAAAGATCAAATGGGGTACTAGTTCCTCTTTATGAGTTGCTCCCTGTGGTTTAGCTCAGGCTGTAAAACAATGATGTAGCACTTTGGCAAGAATATGCATCCCAGTAGTGCAGCACTGGAGGACAAGATGGAGAAGACCTCCACAGCTACCATGGCTTTGCCTTTTGTGCTTAGATAGGCTGGAAAGAAGGAGATCCACACACTGCAAAAGCACAACATGCTAAAGGTGATGAACTTGGCTACATTAAAGGTGTCGGGTAATTTACGGGCAAGGAAAGCCACAATAAAGCTGGCAATGGCCAAGATTCCCATGTACCTTAAGACACAGTAGAAAAAGAAAGATGATCCCTCATTGCATTGTAAAATTATTTCTTGGAGCTCTGAGTGTATGTCCATTTCAGGGAATGGGGGAGATGTCAACAACCAAAGAATACAAATGCATACTTGTAAGAAAAAGCATGAGAGGACAATAGAAAAGGCCAATCTTTTCCCCACCCATCTCCTCATCTGAGATCCTGGTTTTGTGACCACGAAAGCAACAACTACAGTGATGGTTTTGGCCAGTACACTAGAAATGTGAGTATCCCTGTACTTAACAAATGTTCCAAGCACCCAAGATGTCAGGAAGAAGAAACCAAGAGCTGCTGAAGCTAAACCAATTCCTAAGGTTTCTTTAAAATTTAGAAAGACCAGCAGTTTTAGGATACAGCCTTTCTTTTCTTTATTTGGATAATGATCTTCTGAACATTCAAAACAGTCATCCATTTCTGGAAGCAAAATCAAGGAATTTGTTAAGTAGGCATTCCAAATTATTAGAAATCCCTTTATTAATTTTTTGCATCCCAAACAACTAAAACTCTAATCATTAAACTCCATCAATACACTGACGTCACTCAGCTGTACACCTCCACTCCGAACCACCCCAATGATGCCCTTGAAGTGATGTCCCAGTGCCTGGAGTCCATGCGGATCTGGATGGGGAGCTCAAACTCAACCCTTCCAAGACCGAGTGGCTGTGGTTCCTGGCATCCCGGTATAGTCAGCTGGGTCCATCGCTGATTATTGGGGGCGAGATCTTGGCCCCCTCAGAGAGGGCTCACAACTTGGGTGTTCTCCTGGATGCACGGCTGTCTTTGGAAGAGCATATGACGGCCGTGGCCAGGGGAGACTTTTATCAGGTTTGCCCTATGCACCAGTTGCATCCCTTTCTGGACCGAGATGCCCTGTGCACGGTCACTCATGCCCTCGTGTGGTCGACAGGTAAATCCCATTATTGTTTTAAAGAGACAAAGACCAAAATAATCCTGGAACAGAGTTTATTCTTTGCAAAGGTCTCCCTCAAAGTGAGAGAGCAAATTACCATTCGTTCTCGCCGTCTTTTATACAATTTCAGGTTACATCTTACAGGATACAAGCATGTCCCTTGAGTACAATTTCAAACCTTATATAATAGACAAACACATGATATTCCCATTATGGAAAGTCCCCATAATTCCAATATAAAAATACCCTACTTAAAATATTGCTTATACATGTAAGATCAGCATTCACGTACTTCCCCTTCTTAACGAGGTCAAGTTGACCTGAAGCATACATCCTGTTGAATAAACACTTTCTCAAGAACACAACTTCCTCAAGAACACAGGAAACATATAATTCCGTTCTCATGTTCCTAAATGTCAACTAAATTATATAATCAGGTTATACAAGGTAAAACAAAGCCTTAACATGATTTTAAAATGGCGTAACTCAGGTTATACGATTTTACAGGAATAACCCTAATTTCTTTATTTCTCACACCTCGTCATGTCCTGTCTGGACTACTGCAATGCTCTCTACATGGGGCTCCCTTTGAAGAGCACTCGGTGGCTCCAGCTGATCCAGAATGCAGCTGCGCAGGTGGTTATGGGGGTGACTCAGCGCTCCCATGTAACACCTCTCCTGCGTGAGCTGCACTGCCTCCCAGTGGTCTTCTGAGTGCAATTCAAGATGTTGGTGACCACCTTTAAAGCGCTCCATGGCTTAGGACCAGGGTATATACGAGACCGCCTTCTGCCACCAACAGCCTCCCACCGGCCAATACGCTCCCACAGAGAGGGGCTCCTCAGGGTGCCATCGGCCAAACAATGTCGACTGGCGACACCCAGGGGGAGATCCTTCTCTGTGGGGGCACTGGCTCTCTGGAATAAGCTCCCCCTAGAGCTTTGTCTTAGCCCCAACCTGCGCACCTTTCGCTGTGCCCTGAAGACCCTTCTGTTCCATCAAGCTGGACTGGCCTAATATGAATTTTTAAGGGGTGTATGTTTTAAATGTTTTAAATTTTTGAGCCACATTTTATATATTTGATTTTAATTAGTTTTAAATTTTGTAATTCTATGTGTTTTAATATGGCTGTACACTGCCCTGAGTCTTTTGGGAGAAGGGCGGTATAGAAGTCTAATTATAAATAAATAAAAATAAATAAATAATAAAAAATGGTAGAATGCATAACCTACCATTTTGATCTGAAATCTTCCCTTCTGGGCATGGAGCACAGTCATAGCAGCAGAACTGATTTCCCTCGATCCCCTTCTTCCAGGATCCAGGGAAACAAGGATCATTGCATCGAGAAAGTGGAGGAACCTGGTGATAAGCATAAAATTGGTGATATTTATTTATTTATTTATTTTATATAATTTGTATGCCACCCTATCTCCGTAGGACTCAGGGCAGCTCACAACAAATAAAAACAAACCCAATAAAATTTAAAGTACATAGAGAAAAACATAAATGTATAAATATATAGTTTAAACATATATTAAAACCCATTAAAATAGTCAAAATCACCCTCAGTCCAGGCTGGGTGATGTGAACAACCATGTTTTTAATTCGCGGCGGAAGGTGCGAAGGTCAGGAGCCAACCGAAGCCCCAGGGGGAGTTGATTCCAAAGAGTGGGTGCACCCACAGAGAAAGCTTCACCCCTGGGGGCCGCCAGCCGGCATTGTCTAGCTGACGGCACCCAGAGAAGGCCCTCCCTGTGAGAACGCACCAGGTGATGGGAAGCCATTGCTGGTTGCAGATGGTCCGACAAATACCCTGGGCCTAAGCCATGTAGGGCTTTATAGGTCATCAGCAGCACCTTGAATCTCACCCGGAGGGCAACAGGTAACCAATGCAAGTCGCGCAGGAGAGGTGTAATTTAGGAGTATCGGGACCTTCCCATCACAACCCGCATGGCCGCATTCTGCACCAGCTGAAACCTCTGAGTGGTCCTCAAGGGCAGCTCCAGGTAGAGAGCATTACAGTAGTCAAGACGGGAGGTGACTAATGCATGAGTAACTGTGCATAGAGCATCTCAGTCCAAATAGGGATGCAACTGACACACCAGACAAAACTGGGCATACGCCCCCCTGGTCACGGTTGTTATGTGATCATCTAAACTCAACCATGAATCCAAGAGGACACCCAAGTTGTGTGCCCTGTCTACAGGGGGTAAAACTTCACCCCCTATAGCCAATGATAGAACCTCTCCTTCGGATTGAGATGCCTTACCCACAGCCACTTAGTCTTGGCAGGGTTGAGCCGAAGCCTGATCCTCCACATCCAGATCCCTACCACTTCCAGGCACTGGGACATCACGTCGAGGGCATCATTGGGCTGTGATGAGATCTCTCTCTCTCTCTCTCTCTCTCTCTCTCTCTCTCTCTCTCTCTCTCTCTCTCTCTCTCTCTCTCTCTCTCACACACACACACACACACACACACACACACACACACTCAAACACACACACACACACACGGCTCCATTTTTGCTTGCAAAGGACTCTTGGAAGAAATATCCTTCTGGGGTCAGTTCCAAGTGGGGAAAAAGACACTGGATTCATGGAAGTTGCTTGGAAAGAAGATTTATTGATCAACAGGATCACATGGCTTCCTGGGCTCCTGAGTTCTTGAGCAGAAAAGGTCAGAGATGCTGAGAATGCCTTGGTTTTATGCCCTCTGTTGGTCTTTGAATTTGAGCTTGTATTCTGATTGGTTGTCAGACTCCCATGGGGCCATGCAGGGGCAACTCTGTAGGCTGCCTTGAGTCCCAAGCTTAGTTGAGCCTTGCTGGATGATGGTGTAATCTTTCCAGGTGCCATGTGGTGAGTTCTGTTGCTAGATGGGCAGAGGGCTAATCCTAGCTTTGTTGGATCTTGGGTGAGGACATTTGCCTATGAATAGATCTGGCTACCTCTTTATCTCTTAAGTGAGCATACATGTGTCACCTTTATTGCAAGAGTTGTATTGGGTGACAATTTGCTTCTGGATACATTTCAAGGTGCTAGTTATCACCTTTCAACCTTACATGGCTTGGGACCAGGTTATTTGGAGAAACGTCTCTTCCTGATCCCATCCATGTGATCCGGTAGAGCAGAGAGGCAGGGAACGTTGTGCATCCTCTCTCTTAAGTAAGGACATCTGGTGGGACCCAGAAGAAGTGTCTTCTTTGCGATGGCTTCTTCCCTCTGGAACATCATCCGGATGGAGATAAGATTGGCTCCTACTTTGACACTCTTTTGCAAAGCCCGAGCACCCAGTTTTTCAATAGGCCCGTGGAACCCAGAGTGGGTTGGAGCCCATCAAGTGCCTCAAGTTACTGATTGTTATCTCTAGGGGTGTGTTTTTATTGTTTATATATTGGGTTTTTATTTTTATGTTATTTACACAACTGAGAGACACTGAGAGAGAATCGGTGGCCATATAAATTCTCTTAAATAAATAAAATCTTTACAATGGTATGACATAAGTTTTTCTTCAAGAATGTTCTTTGAATTTCAGGTTATCAATATCTGGAAATAACAAAGGACCAGCCTGCAGTGCCTCTACTGGTTAAAATGGGCTGCATGCAGCCCCCTACAACTCATTTTCATCCTCCATGGTGTTGTGCTGCATTCTGCTGGCCAAAAAACAGCCCAAAAATGGCCAGCAGAGTACAGCAGGAAGCCATGGAGGGTGAAAATGAGGTGGAGGGGTGGCCCTGATCTACCGGAACACCCAAAATTTTACCCTCAGATATTTTCATTTTTGTAATCCTTCACTATTTCAGAGACAACAGTATATTTTTTTCTAGGATTTCCACTGGATTTCACTTTTGCTTTTATTGAAAATTCCAAACTAATTGAAATCACTCTTTATTATGGTCTTTGTTCAGCACAACTTTGAATAAAGGATGAGATAGAGGAAAAATACATTTAATTCCATTCCACCAAATTTCCCATATTATTGAAATCTGGTAACATGTTGCCATGAAAAAAAGATTTATGGAGAAAGAGTGAGTGGTTATGATCCAGCATGAAAGTCTTTTGTTAAATGCTGTTAAATGTATTGGATTTTCAAACTCAATACATTTTCATTTCAAAGAAGCCTAAAAAATCCCAAACTGATATCCTATAATGCTCTTCTAAATATATCTTGGTAAAATGGAAATTAGCTTTTTACTATATTTATATAGTTCTTTAGGAATTGAAAGTATAAAAGCCAGGAGAATGTATCTGCAAACATGGAACATTGTTTCAGTCAATATCTCAAATATCTTAACAGGAATCAAGAACCTAGATTATCAAAGTCAACAGGAGAATTGGAATGGGGAAAGGATTAGGTTAAAGAATCTTGGGAAATGATGTAAATACAGCAACATGAGGATTTACTTTGGAAAGGCCAACCATAATAAAACTTAATAATCACCAACATCCTATATAAATCATTATTTAACAGAAATAAAAATATCTGTTTCTAAACTTGTACATAATTTTCCTGTAGCCAGCAGTCTTTCTATTCCTTTTTTGAAAAGTTCTGCTAAGTCAGGGAAATCACCTTGAGTATTAGTTCCTCTTTATCAGTTGCTCCCTGTGGTTGAGATCAGGACGTAAAACAATGATGTAGCATTTTGGCAGAAATATGCATCCCAGTAATGCAGCACTGGAGGCCAAGATGGAGAAGACCTCCACAGCTACCATGGCTTTTCCTTTTGTGCTTAGATAGGCTGGAAAGAAGGAGATCCACACACTGCAAAAGGCCAACATGCTGAAGGTGATGAACTTGGCTTCATTAAAGCTGTCAGGTAATTTACGGGCAAGGAAAGCCAAAATAAAGCTGGCAATCGCCAAGATACCCATATAGCCCAAGACACAGTAGAAGAAGAAAGCTGACCCCTCGTTGCATTGTAAAATCATTTCTTGGAGCTCTGAGTGCATGTCCAACTCAGGGAATGGGGGAGATGTTGACAACCAAAGAATACAAATACATACTTGTAAGAGAAAGCATGAGAGGACAATAGAAAAGGCCAATCTTTTCCCCACCCACTTCCTCATCTGAGATCCTGGTTTTGTGGCCATGAAAGCAACAAGTACAGTGATGGTTTTAGCCAGTACACTTGAAATGGCCACAGAGAAAGTGACACCAAACATTGATTGTCGGAGAAGGCAGGTCACTTTGCCAGGTTGGCTGAGGAAGAGGAAAGAAGAGAGAAAACAGAGCTGAAGAGAGACAAGCAGCATGTAGGTGAGGAACCTGTTGTTGGCTTTGACAATGGGAGTATCCCTGTACTTAATAAATGTTCCAAGTATCCAAGATGTCAGGATGAAGAAACCAAGAGCTGCTGAAGCTAAACCAATTCCTAAAGTTTCTTCAAAGTTTAGAAACACCACCGGTTTCAGGATACAGCCTTTCTTTTCTTTATTTGGATAATGATCTTCTGAACATTCAAAACAGTCATCCATATCTGGAAGCAAAATCAAGGAAATCATTCCAAATTATTAGAAATCACTTTTTTAATTTTTTTCATCCCAAACTGAAATGTAATGAAAAATGGTAGAATTTCTACCCCACCGTTTTGATCTGAAATCTTCCCTTCTGGGCATGGAACACAGTCAAAGCAGCAGAACTGATTTCCCTCAATCCCCTTCTTCCAGGATCCAGGGAAACAAGGATCATTGCATTGGGAGAATGGAAGAACCTGGTGATAAGCAAAGAAGGTTTTGAAATTGGAGACATTTAAAACAGTTTGTAATTGTTTTTCACTTCCCAAAAAGATATTGATTTTTTCAACATCATCAAGTTAAAAAGATGTGGAAATTGCAATGATGTAGAAAAGGTCCTGTTTGAAGGGCAGGAGGTTTAAATAATTGTGCATAGTAACAATCTCATGGAAAAGTGACCATTCTTGTGATTTCACATTCAAATCCAAACCAAAAGTGGAAATCTGCCTTCTACATTGTAATATCATATTGTCCATTTGAGGAATGCCTGATCATCAACAAGGTTTGAAAAGAATATGCCTAGATGATTGAATAATTCAATACCTGGTTAAAAGTTGGGTGCCAGACAATCCCATCTTCATCAATAAATAATTCCTTCCCTTTTGGAGCCTGTAGATCCATCTTTCCAACTCTAACTCTCTGAAAGGATCTGTTTGGAAAAGTGATCAAGTTGGTGATGTCAAATCCACCTGTTGCTTCCCTTTTCTCGTTCAGGAACACTCTTTCCCCAGCTGAATTGTTAAAAGAAATGCCTTGAAGAAATGAATGGAGCTACTTGAAAAAAAATGAAAGAGAAAGGGAGTTGAATACAATGTAGTAGAGAGGAGGACACTGTATTCAGGTTTCATTGATGCATTCCTCTCTTTCCTATAACAATTATTAAATATGTACACTTAGAAATTTAATAATTGATATTTCATAGTAATGTACCATACGTAGCCACTCTATTACCAATTTTATTTTATTTTAAGGAAATACAAGAATGAACAAAAGCAGAATGAATATAGGCTATTTGAGTTACTCAAAGTCCTTCAGTTGTGATTCAGGTTCATTTCTTAAGCAGTAATGAAACCAAGACCATAGCTAATCTTCCCTCAATGGCATAAAGATACATGATAGTCTGAAATATGACAAATGACTGCTCTTTAGAAGGCCAGATCCTGAAGATGAAACTCAAATACTTGGGCCACCTAATGAGAAGAGATTAATGCTGTGAAAGATGGAGGGCAAAAGGAAAAGAGAAACTACTTTTTCTGAATCAATTTTATGCAGAAGAAGAAAAAATGAGTTGGAACGGTCCTTGGAAGTCTTCTATTCCAATCCATTGCTAAAGGAGGAGACTTAAAACCATTTTAGAGAAATCACTGCCTAATCATTTCCTAATTGTCAGGAAATTATTCCTTATTTATAGGTTGTTTCTCATACTTAACATGTAGAAAATATTAAGACTTCCCACAGTGGATTCAAAAGATAATTCTACATCAAACTGCTCATTGAAATAAAAGAAGTGTCCAGTGCGGAGAGAATACCTGACAAGCCTGGAGATCTAGATGGCCCATTGGTTTACCCTTCATAGCTTTTTTTCTATTGAAACGTAATGTGAACAGAGCCTGCAAAGCATGAGCCACAGCATAAACAGCATTGTAGACACTGTAGCTGTGGCCAGTCATTTCTATTTCAAACAAAGGGGAAGGAAGATCTTCCAGCTTCTTCTGCCCAGCACACGGATTACTAGGCATTTCTTGTAATTCTGGTTTTGGAAATGAACAATCAAACAATTGTTCCCAAACGTCCTGTAGAAATCCATCTCTGTAGACTGAATCAGGATTGATGGTCTGAAGAAATTGCTTGAAACCTACAACTGCTTTTGAATGAACATTGAAGGAAATAGCCCCATGGAACATCTGGAGATCCCAATTGACTTGAAATCCAGATAATATGAAATCAATCTGTGCAGTCATGATCCACACCTTTCTAAACAATGCAGTTTCCTTGCTTTCAGGATCTACCACAAATGTGACAGTTCTTAGCGCCATAATTGCCAGTGATTCTCCATAGACCAGAAATGCATTGGTTTTGCTATTCATCATATTAATAGAGATAACTGAGACTGTTTGATAAAGTCCTGCGATGTCTTCCACGTGGATTAGTTGGGAAAGCCTTTGTACAAATGATGAACATATTCCATTCTGTGAGAGTAAGGGCTGCATTTTCTGTAAGAAATTTTCTCCGTTGTTGTTATCAAAAGCAAAAATCCCAATCCATGTCCACTTGAAATAGTGAAGCAATTGGATAATTCCAATGTACTGATGGTCCTCTTTTGGGACCATATAATAAAGTGAAGAGAGCTTACTGGTCTCAAATGCATCTTGGGCTAATGAGCCATATGTCAGCTATAAGAAAGTGGAATAGTATTCTGTTGAAATGTTAAATCACATCTATTTTTTTCTTATCTAGTTTTCTTATGAAATACATCCAAGGAACATTGTCCTTAGAATTCTTCTAAATATTACTGTAGAAAGGAGTTTCTTGTAATTAATTCAAAGACATATGTTTTAATGGGTTCACAGAGTACTACAATTCATTCTTCCCTTAGGTATGAAACGTCTTTGGATACTCACTTCCTCTATTTGGTATTATCGTTTCAGAAAAGTAGGACTAATTAATAGACCTTTAGAAATGCAGAACATTTTAACACAAACCTAAACCTAATCTTTGATGTTCATGAAATATTCCATAACAACTACATTAACAAAAACAACAAAATGTAGAATTTCCCTCCTCAACCTCATCACAGCTTACTTGTGGCATCTTGAAGAAATCTATAAGTTCAGCTATATAAGATGATGTTTCAAAATCCAATCCTCCAATGATAGCCAATAGATTCTTCTGGTTGTCACATTTGTAGTTAGGAACAAATTCCTGGGATTTGAAAAGCAGGTCCAGAGTGGTGCGATAGGTCATCCTCGCATTGTTGTAACTGTCATAGATGTGGAACCCAAGAGTGATGTTAGGTAAGATCTGGGAGTCTTCATTGATCTCCTTCACAGCAAAAGCCAAGGCAAGGACGTGTTGATGAAATTTGGTGAATATACTGCAAATGTTTTAAATACCCCAGTTGAAAAAATAAGTTGACAATTCTCATCATATCTCTATGAATAACAAACATTTCTTTCTCTGACTGTAGTACACCACTTTTCTAAAATTCTGAATAATTTCTACTGAGGGATCCTTGGTGCTCTCTGAGTTTGGTGGCTTTTTTGCAAACATTTCATTATCCAAAGTAGGTAACATCATCAGTGGGTAGCACTGATGATGTTATATAGTTTGGATAATGAAATGTCTGCAAGAAAATATCCAATCTCAGAGAGCACCAAGGATCCTCCATGCCAACCCCAAGCTGCAAATATTTTTCTTTATTGGTAATTTACTTCTTACATAATATTTCCATGACTTATAACAAATATATCCTGCAACATGTACTGTACAAGTCGTGACTTTTTTCAAAATATTTTATTTTCTACAATATTTTCAGAAAATGTTATATTTTTGAGGGATTTTCAAGGTTGGCTAAGATCAGATAGTGAAGAAATATTCTTACATTGGTACCTCGTAAGGTGTTATGGCAGGGTTTTCTTTAAATTTACTTTCAATAAAGTGATAAATGATGTGGGAGACCATCCCACCAATGATGAGGTCTCCAGGCTGGTACCACTCATGTGGAACAAGGAAAGCATCTCTTGTAGGGCAGCTCAGAGTAACTACTCTGTGCACCAAAAACATCAGGAGAAACATCTTGATGGTTTTGTTATTGTGGAAAGGTTTTCCCTTCAATCCTACCCATAGGGAAGCATATATAATCCAATACTTCATGTAAAGATTGATCTAAGGATTATGTTTGAGAATACATCTAATGAGAAAATCTATCATTTTCAAATCTATCATTTCCATGTGAGTACAAATTTTTATATTCAATATCACAAGGATTTGAACAGAAACTCTGGCAGAAGAAAACAGAGGGTTGGTACTTGAAGTAATGAAATTGACAGAAACATAACTACCCGTTGTACCAAATTCTTTATGGTAAAAGGCTCACTTTATAGCCAAAAAGATACCTTCATTGTTATTGAATTTCAATTGCATTCTGTGCAGCCTTTGATGTTTTGGCCTACAGTAATTCCTCTAGGACATAATTATTTTGTTTTGATGAGCTGGTTCAGTTTTTTTTTTTAAATGAACAAATGCCAGAAAAGTAGTATAAGGGAGATTTGCAATAAAATATATATTTAATTAGTATAATTGTAGAAATAAAAATAGAGCTTTTTTCCAAGATACCACATTTACTTTCTACCAATTTTTCACAAAAAATAATAATGAACAAATCTGAACAATTAAGTCATTTATTGTAAGCATGTTTTCTGAAGGGAAAACAACACAGATATTTATTTTTGTAAAAAAATTACCTTAAGGGGTCTAAAACTCTTCAAAAAAAATGTCTTTCACATTCTCTGACAAACACTTTCATGTATTCTAAAGAATATTATTTCTTTCGCCCCATCTAGAAGCATTTGAATGTTAGAGAAGATATAGATTTGTAATAAACCCTACATTTTTTCTCAAACACCTTTTACTCAGATGAGAAATTTTGGGGGAACTGGGTAAGATTATAATAAGAAAAAAAAACTTTTACAATGGGATGTAATATAGTTTGATTTAAGGATGCTCCTTAAATTTCAATTCATAAAAGTGACAAACTATGCAGGACACGTTGCCACCAATTAACAAATGACCAGTTGACCTGGACTCTACATGGGACTGTAGTTGAAAAGTATCCAGAATTCCAATTGGTTCAAAATGCAGCCATCTGTATGGTTTTGTGCAGACTCAGGTGCTCACATGTGTCACCTTTATTGCGAGAGTTGTTTTGGGTGAGAATTTGCTTCTGGATACATTTCAAGGTACCAGTTATCACCTTTAAACCTTATATTGCTTGGGACCAGATTATTTGAAGAAACGTCTCTACCTGATCACATCCATGTGATCTGGTAGAGCAGAGAGGTAGGGAACATTGTGCGTCCTCTCCCTTAAGTATGGACATCTGGTGGGAAGTGAAATCCAAATTTTTTAATACCGGTTTTGTGGGCATGGCTTGGTGGATGTGGTGTGGCTTGGTTGGCGTGGCAGGGGAAGGATACTGTAAAATATCCATTCCAACCTCACTCTGGGGCCAGCCAGAGGTGGTATTTGCTGGTTCCCCAAACTATTTCTGCTACCGGTTCTCCAGAACCTGTCAGAACTGCCAGATTTCACCCCTGGGTGGGACCCAGAAAGGTCTTCTTTGTGATGGCTTCTTCCCTCTGGAATATCATGGAGATAAGATTGGTTCCTACTTTGATGCTCTTTTGCAAAGCCCCGAGCACCCAGTTTTGCCAATAGACCTGTGGAACCCAGAGTGGGTTAGAGCCCATCAAGTGGCTCAACTGGCTGATTGTTATCTCTAGGGCTGTATTTATATTGCTTGTGTATTGGGTTTTTATTTTTATTTTTTTAAACAGCTGAGAGACACTGAGAGTGAATTGGTCCAAAACTGACATCATATAAAATTGTGTTCAATACCTATTCCTAAAATGATAATGAGCCTTTCATTAAATTTATGTAGTGTTTTATGAATTGAAAGTAGAAAAATCATAAAAATGTCTCTGCAGTCATTGGACATCTCCCTCCCTCACCCCCTCCCTCTCTCAATACCTGTAATCTTTATCTATCATCTCCATATAGGACAGGGGTGTGAAACTCAAAGCTTGTGGGCCAGATCCGGCCGACGGGGTGCTTAGATTTGTCCACAGGGCCACCCTGGTAACAGCAAAGAAGTGGCCTGCGATGCTTCTTCCTGAAAAATATGGACCCCGGGGGGCCTACACATGTTTTTGGCCTCTATGTCCTCCTGCAGCCCTGTGCCGGATAAAACGGTGCTCCCAACATGAGTGATGTCGAGCTGACCAAGTCCACCAGGCACCCCAAGGTCAAACACAACTTTGGTATGGCCTTTATTGAAATCGAGTTTGACACCCCTGCTCTAGGGGAATATTCATGTTTTTTCCCTCAGAAATTTTCATTTTTGAAATCGCTATCTCTATTAGAGACTAGTGTATATATTTTTTTAGGATTTTCACTATATTTTACCTTTGCTTTTATTGAAAAATGCCATCTAATTCTATACTGAGATGTATGGAAATAAATAAAGAGTGAAATCACTCTTTATTATAGTCTTTGTTCAGCACAACTGAGAATAAAGGATGAGACGGAGGAAAAATACATTTAATTCCATTTCACCGAATTTCCCGTATTATTGAAATCTGGTAAAAGGTTGTAATGAAAATAGATTTATGAATAGAGAGTGAATGGTTATAACCCAGCATATCACTCTGCTAAAAAACTAATTCCCACAACACTGTCAAACTATTTACTAAGATTGTATTAATGTTATTGTTCTCATCCTTCCTTTACCTATCTCCTCCCACTTATGACTATAACCATGTTGCTTCTATCTTTACAACTTATATTGTTTTAATTGTTTCTGAGTATGATTTCATTGCTTATTAGTAACCTGTGACTATCACTAAATGCTGTATCTTATGATTCTTATGAATCTTGATGAATGTATTTATTTTATTTTTATGTACACTGAGAGCATATGTGGCAAAGACAAATTCCTGTCTGTCCAATCACACTCAGCCAATAAAAAATTCTATTCTATTCTATTCTATTCTATTCTATTCTATTCTATTCTATTCTACCCTACCCTACCCTACCCTACCCTACCCTATCCCAACCTATCCCATCCCATCCCATTCTAAATGTATGGGATTTACAAACTCAATAAATTTTCATTTTAAAGAAGCCTAAAAAATGCAACTGATGTCCTATAATACTATGTTAAATATATATATATTCATAAAATAGTAATTAGCTTTTTACTATTTTTATATAGTGTTTTAGGAATTGAAAGTATTTATTTTATTTATTTATTTATTACTCACATTTATAGACGGTCGTTCTCCCGAAGGACTCAGGGCGGTGTACAGCCTAGGTAAAAAACATAAATATAAACATTAAAAACAATTTAAAAAGATATATATAAGTTTGGACCCAGGTTAAAAAACAGTAAGAAAACATATTAAAAAACATTTTAAAAAGTGGTAAGCCAGCACGGCTTGCTGAAAAAGAAAGGTCTTCAGGGTACAGCAGAAGGCACTGGGGTCTTGAGTTCTTCATATCTCTGGAGGCAGTTGATTCCAGAGAGCAGGTGCCCCCACAGAGAAGGCCCTCCCCCTGGGGGCCGCCAGTCTACATTGCTTGGCGATGGCACCCTGAGGAGGCCCTCTCTGTTGGAGCGCACTGGTCAGTGGGAGGTTGTTGGTGGCAGCAGATTGTCTTGAAGATATCCAGGTCCTATGCCATGGAGCACTTTAAAGGTGATAACCAACATCTTGAAGTGCACCCGAAAGACCACTGGGAGCCAGTGCAGCTCACGCAGGAGAGGTGTTATGTGGGAACGCCATGCAGCTCCTGTCACTACCCGCGCAACCGCATTCTGGACCAGCTGGAATCTCTGGGTGCTCTTCCAGGGGAGCCCCATGTAGAGAGCATTGCCGTAGTCCAGAGGTGACGAGGTGACGAGGGCATGAGTGACTGTGCACAAGGAATCCCAATCTAGGCGGATCAGGCAGACCTGATAAAAGGTCTCCCTGGCCACAGCCATCAGATGTTCCTCCAAGGACAGCTGTGTATCCAGGAGGACACTCAAATTGCGAGTCCTCTTCGTGGGGGCCAACGACTCGCCCCCAATAGTCAGTAATGGAGTCAGCTCACTATATCGGGATGCCGGGAACCACAGCCACACAGTCTTGGATGGGTTGAGCCTGAGCCTGTTCCTCCCCATCCAGATCCGCACAGCCTCCAGGCACCGGGACATCACTTCAAGGGCATCATTGGGGTAGCCCGGGGTGGAGATGTACAGCTGGGTGTTGTCAACGTACTGATGGTACTTTTTTAAAAAAATTTGATTTATATGCCACCCTTCTCCAGAGACTCAGGGCGGATTACAATGCTTTAAGCAATAGCCTTCATTCTTTTGTATATTTTTATACAAAGTCAGCTTATTACCCCCACAAACTGTGTCCTCATTTCACCTACCTTAGAAAGGATGGAAGGCTGAGTCAACCTTGAGCCTTGGAGAGATTCGAACCAGCAGAAATTGCAGGCAGCTGTGTTAATGACAGTGTGCACCAAACCACTGTACTATCAAGGTACTTCACCCCAAAGCCACGGATGATCTTACCCAGCGGCTTCACATAAATGTTGAACAAAAGGGGCGAGAGAACCGACTCCTTAGGCGCCCCACATATGAGGCATCTCGAGGTCAACCTCTGCCCCCCTGCCAACACGAACTGTGACAGGTCCAAGAGAAAGGAGGAGAACCACCATAATACAGTGCCCCCCATCCCCAACTCTTCCAACCGGCGCAGCATGATACAATGGTCGATGGTATCAAAAGCCACTGAGAGATCTAACAGGACCAGAACAGAGGAGCAACCCCTGTCCCGAGCCCTCCAGAGATCATCCACCAATGCGACCAATGCCGTTTCCGTGCTGAAGCCCGACTGGAATGGATCTAGATAAGATGTTTCCTCCAGGTATTGTGGAAACTGTCGGGCAACCACACTCTCAACAACCTTCGCAACAAAGCGAAGGTTGGAGACGGGACAATAGTTGGCTAAAACTGCCGGGTCCATGGAAGGCTTCTTGAGGAGAGGCCTCGCCACCGCCTCTTTCAAGGCCATGGGGAGGTAACCCTCACTCAATGAAGCATTGATAATTCCCTGGAGCCAGCCTCGTGTGACCTCCTAGGAAGCCAGTACTAACCAGGAGGGACACGGGTCCAGTAAACATGTGGCCGCACTAAGTCTCCCAAAAATCCTGTCCACGTCATCAGGGGTCACTGAGTCAAACTCTTCCCAGATAACATTCTCAATACTATTCCTCACCACCCTGCCTGAATCTACCCAGCTGGAATTCAAATCCCCCCGGATCTGTGCGATTTTGTCATACAGATATTGTCCAAATTCCTCAGCCCTGCCTTCCAGGGGGTCCTCCCACACTCCCGGATGAAGCAGGGAGTGGGTCACTCTGAACAGGGCAGCTGGACGATTATCTGATGATGCAATAAGGGCAGAAAAGTAATTACACTTTGCCGCCTTTATCACCTCTAGGTAGATCTTAATATGCGACCTTACTAGTGTTCGGTCAGATTCAGCGAGACTGGCCCTCCAACTGCTCTCTAGGTGTCTTTTCCAGCGCTTCATCTCTCTCAGCTCCTTGGTAAACCATGGAGCCCCACGGGATCGGCACCGGGTTAGAGCCGCAAAGGCACAACTCGATCTAGAGCTCCCGCAGCCGCCCGATCCCAGGCAGCTACGAGTCGTGTGCCAAGTCCTCAGGAAATGGCCCAAGCTCCATCTGGAACCTATCCGGATCCATCAGGCGCCTGGGGCAGACCCAACTAATTGGTTCCACCTCCCTGCGGCAGGGTGTAGTGGTTTGAAGGTCCAGGCAAAGGAGCGAGTGATCTGTCCATGACAAGGGTTCCATTTCTATACCCCTATAAGAAGACCACCCAACCACTGGCCAGAGACAAAAATCAAGTCCAGAGTATGACCCCTCCCCCTGTGAGCGGGCCCATGAACTAACTGAGTCAGGTCCATGGCCGTCATGGAAGCCATGAAGTCCCGAGCCATCTTAGACGTTTCACCAATGGATGGTAAGTTGAAATCACCCAAGTATAAAAGCACTGAAAATATATCTGAAAACATTGAACATTGTTTGAGTCAATATCTGAAATATCTTAACAGGAACCAAGAAACTTGGATTATCAAAGTCAAGTTCAACAGGAATGTTGAAATGGGAAAGGATTAGGTTAAAGAATCTTGATAAAGGATGGAAATTTATTTTATTTATTATTTATTTGTCAAACGTGTACAAGATAACAGGTATATGTATAACCATGGATAGGAACATAGGATATGAGTACAAATAAATGGGGACAGCATGACCTGGACAAGTATTATTGAGGTTGAAATGCCGCAACATGAGAACTTAATGGCCAACCATAATAAAACTTAATCACAAATATCTTATATAAATATTTTTTAACAGAAATAAAAATGTCTATGTTTCTAAACTTGTATAAACTTTCCTTTAGACAGCAGTCTTTCTATTCATTTTTTGAAAAGTTCTGCTAAATCAGAAAGATCAAATGGGGTATTAGTTCCTCTTTATGAGTTGCTCCCTGTGGTTTAACTCAGGCTGTAAAACAATGATGTAGCACTTTGGCAAGAATATGCAACCCAGTAGTGCAGCACTGGAGGACAAGATGGAGAAGACCTCCACAGCTACCATGGCTTTGCCTTTTGTGCTCAGATAGGCTGGAAAGAAGGAGATCCACACACTGCAAAAGCACAACATGCTAAAGGTGATGAACTTGGCTTCATTAAAGGTGTCGGGTAATTTACGGGCAAGGAAAGCCACAATAAAGCTGGCAATGGCCAAGATTCCCATGTATCCTAAGACACAGTAGAAAAAGAAAGATGATCCCTCATTGCATTGTAAAATTATTTCTTGGAGCTCTGAGTGCATGTCCAATTCAGGGAATGGGGGAGATGTCGACAACCAAAGAATACAAATGCATACTTGTAAGAAAAAGCATGAGAGGACAATAGAAAAGGCCAATCTTTTCCCCACCCATCTCCTCATCTGAGATCCGGGTTTTGTGGCCATGAAAGCAACAACAACAGTGATGGTTTTAGCCAGTACACTTGAAATGGCCACAGAGAAAGTGACACCAAACATTGATTGTCGGAGAAGGCAGGTCACTTTGCCAGGTTGGCTAAGGAAGAATAAAGAGGAGAGAAAACAGAGCTGAAGAGAGACAAGCAGGGTGTAAGTGAGGAACCTGTTGTTGGCTTTGACAATAGGTGTATCCCGATACTTAATAAAAGTTCCTAGTACCCAAGTTGTCAAGAAGAAGAAACCAAGAGCTGCTGAAGCTAAACCAATTCCTAAGGTTTCTTCAAAGGTTAGAAACACCACCAGTTTCAGGATACATCCATTGTTTTCTTTATTTGGATAATGATCTTCTGGACATTCAAAATAGTCATCCATTTCTGGAAGCAAAATCAAGGAATTTGTCATCTAGGCATTCCAAATTATTAAAAAGGTAAAGGTTCCCATCGCACATACAGTATATGCTAGTTGTTCCTGACTCTAGGGGGCGGTGCTCATCTCCGTTTCAAAGCCAAAGAGCCAGCACAATCCAAAGAGGTGTCCGTGGTCATGTGGCTGACATGACTAAATGCACACGGAATGCTGTTACCTTCTCTACTTTTCTACTTGCATTTTTTACATGCCATCGAACTGCTAGGTTGGCAGAAGCTGGGACAAGTAACTGGAGCTCACCCTGTTACGTGGCACTAAGGATTTGAACCGCTGAACTGCCGATCTTTCAATCGACAAGCTCAGTGTCTTAACCACTGAGCCATGACGTCCCTTCACTGAACCACCGCGTCCCTTCCAAATTATTAAAAATCACTTTATTAATTTTTTGAATTCCAAACTAATATAGTAAAGTGTAATGAAAGATGGTAGAATTCCTACCCTACCATTTTGATCTGAAATCTTCCCTTCTGGGCATGGAACACAGTCATAGCAGCAGAACTGTTCCCCTTCAATCCCTTTCTTCCAGTATCCAGAGAAACAAGGGTCATTGCATCGAGAAAGTGGAAGAACCTGGTTTTGTAATTGGAGATATTACAAACAGTTTGTAATAGTTTTTGACTTCCCAAAAATATATTGAATTTTTCAACTTCATCAAATTAAAAAGATGTGGAAATTGCAATGATGTAGGAAAGGTCCTGTTTGAAGGGCAGGCCATGTAAATAATTGATGATGATGATGATGATGATTATTATTATTATTATTATTATTATTATTATTATTATTATTATTATAATTTATATACCGCCCTACTCCCGAAGGACTCAGAGCGGTGAACAGCCAAAAGATAAAACACATATAATACAAACATTTAAAAAAAATCATTTAAAATACAATTAAATAATTTGGCCTAGAAAACAAATTTAAAACACCCCAATTTATAAAACAAATTTAAAATTTAAAAAACAGTTCAAAAGAAAAGTTAGGCCAGGCCAGCCTGCTGAAATAGGAATGTTTTGAGGGCACGGTGGAAAGTGCGCAGATCCAGAATCCTCCGTATTTCCGGTGGGAGCTCCTTTCAGATAGCGGGTGCCCCCACAGAGAAGGCTCTCCCCCTGGGGGCTGCCAGTCGACACTGTTTGACCGACGGCACCCTGAGAAGCCCCTCTCTATGGGAGCGTACTGGTCGGTGAGAGGCTACTGGTGGCAGAAGGCGGTCTCGTAAATACCCCAGTTCTAAGACATAGAGCGCTCTGAAGGTGGTAACCAAAACCTTGAAGCGCGCTCGGAAGTCCACCGGGAGCCACTGCAGCTCGCGCAAGAGGGGGGTCACATGGGAGCGCCACGTCGCTCCCATAATCACCCACACGGCCGCATTCTGGACCAGCTGGAGCCTCCGGGTGCTCCTCAAGGGGAGCTCCATGTAGAGAGCATTGCAGTAGTCCAGGCGAGATTGTCACATAGTGACAATCTCATGGAAAAGTGGCAATTCTTGTGATTTCAGATTCAAATCCAAAACAAAAATACAAACATGCCTTTTACATTGTAATATCATATTGTCAATTTGAGGAATGCCTGATCATCACAAGGTTTTGAAAAGAATATGCCATTGTTTATTTTAAAAAAGACAGAAATCAGATTTGTGCATTCAAAATGGGATCATAATGGAATAATTATAGACAATTCAGTAGTTCAATACCTGGTTAAAAGCTGGGTTCCAGACAATCAAATCTTCATCAATTAATAATTCTTTTCCTTTTGGAGCCTGGAGATCCATCTTTCCAATTCTAAGTCTACGAAAGGATCTGTTTGGAAAAGTGATCAAGTTGATGATGTTGAATCCACCTGTTGCTTCCCCTTTCTCATTCAGGAACACTCTCTCCCCAGCTGAATTGTTAAAAGAAATGCCTTGAAGAAATGAATGGAGCTACTTGAAAAAGAATGAAAGAGAAAGGCGGTTGAATAGAATGTAGTAGAGAGGAGAACACCATATTCAAGTTTTTTTTACTTGTTCTTCCCAGTCCTAGAGCAATTATTAAATGTATGCAGTTACAAGTTTAAGAATTGACATGTCCTAGAAATGTACAGTAAATAAGTACTCTATTATTAATTTGATATTATTTTCAGGAAAAATAAGAATGAATTAAAGCAGAATGAAAATAGGCTATTGGGATTACTCAAATTTTTTCAATTATGATTCAGGTTCATTTCTTAAATAATAATGAAACCAGGACCATAGCTAATCTTCCCTCAATGGCATAAAGATATTTGATAGTCGAAATAAGACAAATTTCCTTTAGCCAGATTTGAAAATTTGAAACTTATTATTCAATAGATAGATATGAGATAGAGATTGTTGCAAACATAAAGTTGTTCCAAAGCATGGATGCCACTTCTGAAAAGAATTGCCTTTTAATTCATTTCCCTTGAATTCTGATAAGGACAGAAAGCTCAGTTTCTCAATCTGCAAAATTCATTACCCAGGAAGAAGTATTTGGAAAATTGTTTGTTTTGGGAGGAAACAATTTAAAGTAACTTAAATTATCATTTTAAATATCTCGTATTGTACAAGCTATAATGAATTCCTACCTAATTCCTACTGATACCTGATAAAAGGTAGAGACAGGAAGTAGAGGGTCAGCCATGCTGGATTTATTGTAATTCTCACTAACATAGAAAAAATGAAAGAAGGTGTTGAAGTTACAGGAATGTTCAGTGGGAGAGACCATGCAATAACTGGAATTTAATATTATGCAAGCAGAAGCAACAGAAAAAATTCAGATTGGAGTCTTGAACTTCAAGAGCGCTCATTTCAATTTCATTAATGAGAGCTTATGAAGAATTCCATGGATTAGAATTCTCAAGTGGGGGGTGGGGGATGGAAGAAACTTGGGAAAATTTGAAAAGTGAGATTATAAAAGCCCATTCTAGCACAATTCCAATGAAAAAGAAAAACAAGAGATCTCAAAAGAAATCAGCATAGCTGAACAAAGAACACTCTGATAAACTGAAAGACACAAATGACAAGTATAAGAGGAACAAATAACTAAGGCAGAATATCAGCAAATAGCTTGAACCTACAACAATGAAGTATGGAAAGCTAAGGTTCAAAATAAACTAAGGCTTGCGACTACAGTAAAAAAAAAACCCAATTAAAAATCATCTTTCAACATGTAAAAATCAAGAAAAGGGTCAAGGAAACAATTGGTTCATTAATGGGAGAAAACTGATTTTTTTGCATCTGTCTTTACATAAAACAGTCCAACCTATCTACACCCACACACGTAAAATGCAGATGAGGAATGCAAGTCAAAATAAGCAAGGAAATGATAGAACACCTATCTGCTCTAGACAAGTTCAAATTACAAGGACTAGATGGATTACACCCCAACATTCAGAAGGAAATGGAAGATATGATTTCAGAACCACTGAACTATATCAAAGAATGGTTGTAGGAATGTCTAGTTTAATGAAAAGAAGAACTAAAGGTGACATGACAACAGTCTTCAAATACCTAAGGAAGTGCCACAAAGAAGAGAGGGTCAACATATTCTCCAAAGAACCTGAAGGCAGGACAAGAAGAAATTGATGGAAACTAATGAAGAAGAGAACCAAACTAGAACTAAGAAGAAATTTCCTGACAGAACAATTAACAAGAAATTATGCACCCAGAAATTATGGGTGCTCAATTCAACATTAAGAAAAATAAGGCCATGGCATCTGGCCCTCTCAATTCCTGGCAAATAGATAGGGAAGAAATTGATTTTATTCTCCTGGGCTCCCAGATCTCTGCAGATGGAGACTACAGCTAAGAAATTAAAAGATGCTTGCTCCTGGGGAGGAAAGCTATGGCAGATCTAGAAAGCATACTAAAAAGCAGAGACATCACCCTGCCAACAAGAGTGTGTATCGCCAGGGCTATGGTTTTCCCAGTTGCAATGTGAAAGTTTGACCATAAGGAAGGTTGCAAGGGCATTACACCGGTCAGTCCTAGAGGAGGTCAACCCTGACTGCTCTTTAGAAAGCCAGATCCTGAAGTTGAAACTCAAATACTTTGGCCACCTAATGAAAAGGAAGCACTCACTGGAGAAGAGCCTACTGCTGCGAACAATTGAGGGCAAAAGAAGAAAGGGACCCAATGATCAAAATATGAAAAATGGAAAACATAACCTAGCTTTTCTGAATCTATTTCATACAGAAGAAGAAAAAGGGAGTTGGAAGGGACCTTGGAAGTCTTCTACTCCAATATCCTCAAGGAGGAGACTTAAAACCATTTTAGACAAATCACGGCCTAATCACTTTGCAAAAATCTCCAGTGTTGGAGTCTCCACAACTTCTACAGGCAAGGTTTCTACTAATTAATTATTCTCACTGTCAGGAAATTTGTCCTCATTTATAGGTTGTTTCTCATACTTAACATGTAGGAAATATTACATATTAAATTGCACAATGAGTTCAAAAGATAACTCTACATCTAACTGCTCATTGAATTAAAAGAAGTGTCCAGTGCAGAGAAAATACCTGACAAGCCTGGAGATCTAGATGGCCCATTGGTTTACCCATCATAGCTTTTTTTCTATTGAAACGTAATGTGTACAGAGCCTGCAAAGCATGAGCCACAGCATAAACAGCATTGTAGACACTGTAGCTTTGACCAATCATTTCTACTTCAAACAAGGGAGCAGGAAGATCTTCTAGGTTCTTCTGCACAGGGCACGGATTACTAGGCATTTCTTCTAATTATGGTTTTAGAAATGAACAATCAAATGATTGTTCCCAAAGGTCCTGCAGAAACCCATCTCTGGGGACTGAAAGAGGATTGATGGTCTGAAGAAATTGCTTGAAACCTGCAACATCTGTTGAATGAACATTGAAGGAAATAGCCCCATGGAACATCTGGAGATCCCAACTGACTTGAAATCCAGATAATGTGAAATCAATCTGTGCAGTCATGATCCACACCTTTCTAAACAATGCAGTTTCTTTGCTTTCAGGATCTACCACAAATGTGACAGCTCTTAGCCACATAATTGCCCAGGATTCTCCGTAGACGAGAAATGCATTGGCATTGCTATTCATCATATTAATTGAGATAACTAAGATTGTTTGATAAAGTCCTGAGAGGTCTTCCACATGGATTAGTTGGGAAATCCTTTGTACAAATGATAAACATATTCCATTCTGTGAGAGTAAGGGCTACATTTTCTGTAAGAAATTTTCTCCATTGTTGTTATCAACAGCAAAAATCCCAATCCATGTCCACCTGAAGTGGTGCAGCAGTTGGATAATTCCAATATACTGATGGTCCTCTTTTGGGACCATGAAATAAAGTGAAGAGAGCTTACTGGTCTCAAATGCATCTTGGGCTAATGAGTCATATGTCAGCTATAAGAAAGTGGAATAGTATTCGGTTGAAATATTCAATCAAATCTTTTTTTTTTTCTTATCTAATTTTCTTATGAAATAAATCCAAGGAACATTGTCCCTAGAATTCTTCTAAATGTTACTGTACAAAGGAGTTTCTTGGAATTACTTCAAAGACATATGTTTTAATGGGTTCACAGAGTACTACAATCCATTCTTCCCTTAGGTATGGAATGACTTTGGATACTCACTTCCGGTATTTGGTATTATCCTTTCAGAAAAGTAGAACTAATTAGTAGACCTTTAGCCTTGCAGAACATTTTAACACAAACTTAAGCCTAATCTTTGATGGTCATGAAATATTCCATAACAACTACATTAACAAAAACAACAAAATGTAGAATTTCCCTCCTCAACCTCATCACAGCTTACTTGTGGCATCTTGAAGAAACCTATAAGTTCAGCTATATAAGATGATGTTTCAAAATCCATCCTCCAATGATAGCCAATAGATTCTTCTGGTTGTCACATCTGTAGTTAGGGACAAATTCCTGGGATTTGAAAAGCAGGTCCAGAGTGGTGCGATAGGTCATCCTCGCATTGTTGTAACTGTCATAGATGTGGAACCCAAGTGTAACATTAGGTAAGATCTGGTAGTCTTCATTGATCTCCTTCACAGCAAAAGCCAAGGCAAGGGCGTGTTGATGAAATTTGGTGATTACACTGCAAATGTTTTAAATATCCCAGTTGAAAAAGTAAATTGACAATTTTCATCATTTCAGTATGAATAATAAACAATTCTTTCTCTGACAATAGTAAAGAGATCATCACTTTTTCTCTTATACTTAATAATTTCTACAGAGGGATCCTTGGTGCTCCCTGAGCTTGGTTGATTTTTGCAAACATTTCATTATTCAAAGTATGTAACATCATCACTGGCTTCCACTGGTAGTTTGGATTATGAAATATCAACAAGGAAAGAACCAATCTCAGGGAGCACCAAAGACCCCTCATTTCAATCCTAAACTACAAATATTCTCCTTTAGTGGCAATTTCTACAGTTCAAATTTACTTTTTACATATTATTTCCATGACTTGCAACTAATACATAATACAACATATACAACTATTGACTTTTTTTCCCAAAGTACTCTAGTTTCTAAAAGATTTTCAGAAAATGTTGTGTGAATACATTTAGCAGGTGTCACTTATTTACTGTATGTATATTTTGTGAGCAGAGATAATGCCAAACCATTTTAAAACTACCTTAACCTCAGTAGATGTTCAACGTGTGTGAACGTTTGAAAAAATGCAAAGAAAATTATTTCTTCTGCCAGAACCAGATACATTTGAAAGAGACAGAAAGCATAGATTTCATAGAGAGAAAAAAAAGATTTGCCTAGAAACAGCCTTTACTAATATAAGGGGATTTTGGAGATTGACTAAGTTTTGATAGCAAAAAATATTCTTACATTGGTGGCTCGTAAGGTGTTCTAGCAGGATGTTCCCTAAATTTCATTTCATAAAAGTGGTAATTGATGTGAGACACCATCCCACCAATGATGAAGTCTCCAGGCTGGTACCACTCATGTGGAACAAGGAACGCATCACTTGCAGGGCAGCTCAAAGTAACTACTCTGTGCACCAAAAACATCAAAAGAAATATCTTCATGCTTTTGTTATTGTGGGGATGTTTTCTCTTCTATTCTACCCATAGGAAAGTATATATATTCCAATAGTTCATCTAAGATTAATCCAAGGATTATATTTGAGAAAGCATCTAATGTGAAATTCTATCATTTTCTGCTTGAAGATCCATCTGAATACAAAATTGTATCTTGAATACCACAAGGATTTTAATAGATATTTTGGCAGGAGAGAACAGAGCATAGAAACTTGAAGCAAGAAATCTGACAGAGCTCTTTGTACCCCTTGTGCCAATCTCCCAGTGGTTCAAGACTTACTTTATAGCCAAACAAACGCTTTGATTGTTGTTGAATTTTAATACCCGTCTTTGCAGCCTTTGCTGTTTAGGCCAGCTGAAGAAAATATGGTGACTCCTCTAGGAGATAATTATTTTGTTTTGATCAGATAGTAAGTGGCTGATGATTCGGCTATTTTTTTAAAAAAATAATTTATTTATTTTAAATGAGCAAAGACCAATGAAAGTAGCATGAGGAAGATTTGCAATAGAATATATATTAAATTGTTGAAACTGTAGAAATAAAAATAGTGCTGTTTTTCAAGATACCACATTTATTTTCTACCAATATTTTCACAACATAGAATATGAACCGATCCAGCAGATGTCAGTTGTTTATTGTCTGTATTTTTTGTGAGGAGTTACAATGCAGAACCTTTTAAAAGAATTACCTTAAGTTCACTTAAAAATTTTCAAAAGATTTCTTCCACCGAAGTTTATTTGTATGATTTATATATACATATTTATATATACATTTATTTGTATGATGCCAATGCCCAATGATGCCCTTGAAGTGATGTCCTGGTGCCTGGAGGCTGTGTGGATCTAGATGGGGAGGAATATACTCAGGCTCAACCCATCCAAGACCGAGTGGCTGTGGTTTCCGACGTCCCGATATAGACAGTTGGTGCCATCTCTGACTATTGGGGGTGAGTCGTTGGCCTCCACGGAGAGGGTTCACAACTTAGGTGTCCTCTTGGACTCATGGCTGTCTTTTGAAGAGCACTTGACAGCTGTGGCCGGGAGGTATTTTTATCAGGTTCGCCTGATTCGCCAGTTGTGTCACTTTCCGGATCGGGACTCGTTAAATATGGTCACTCATGCCCTCGTCACTTCCCGCCTGGACTACTGTAATGCTCCCTACATGGGGCTCCCTTTGAGGAGCACCCAGAAGCTCCAAATGGTCCAGAATGTGGCCACGCGGGTGGTTATGGGAGCAGCATGGTGCTCCCATGTGGCTCCCATCTTGCGCGAGCTGCACTGGCTCCCGGTGATCTTCCAGGTGCGCTTCTAAAGGTCTTGGTTACCACCTTTAGAGCACTCCATGGCTTAGGGCTGGGTTACTTACGAGACTGCCTTCTGCCACCAATAACCTCTGACCGCCCAGTATGCTCCCATAGAGAGGGGCTTCTCAGGGTGCCGTCAGCCAAAGAGTGTCGACTGGCGGCACCCAGGGGGAGAGCCTTTTCTGTGGGGGCACCCACCATCTGGAACAAGCTTCCCCCAGAGATACAGAGGATCCCTGATCTGCGTACTTTCTGCTGTGCCCTCAAAACATTCCTGTTTCAGCAGGCCGGCCTGGCCTAACTTTCCCTTTATATTGCTTTTAATTTTGTTTTAAACTGAGATGTCTAAAATTATCTGGGACCAGATAATTCTGGGCAGCTTACACCAAAGACAGTATACTAAATAGCATATTGCCCCCAACAATCTGGGTCCTCATTCTATTGAATGCTCCAACAGTGGAAATTTTTAAGATGTTGGATAACTGTTTGTCTGAAGTGGTGTAGGGTTTCCTGCCTGGGCAGGGGTTTGGACTAGAAGACCTCCAAGGTCCCTTCCAACTCTGTTATTCTATTCTATTCTATTCTATTCTATTCTATTCTATTCTATTCTATTCTATTCTATTCTATTCTATTCTATTCTATTCTATTCTATTCTTTTCCATGAAACCCAGCCTCATACTATCCTCTGAAAATTGCTGGCCATTCCAAGATCAAGCAAAGGAATGCAGCCAGCTGAGGAGACAGTGAATGCTACTCAAACAATTTGTTAGCACATAGTTGGACACTTCTTCATAATCAGAGGGTGGAAGGGACCAGGGAAAAATTTACCATATATTTTGGGCATGAAAACCTCAGATCCAGCTTTGCCTTTTCTGTGACCATTTGTTTTTAGTAAAGTATATCTTTGGCTAACCATGGGCCTAAGAGTCTTTCTTTTCTGACTGACCAGGTTGGGACAGCTGACATTTATTTCATCTTCCAAAACTAGAAACATTTGAAAGACAGAGAAAGCCTAGATCAGCAGCAGAAATAGCGATAGCAATGCCATTTACTTATTGTGCTTTGCAGCCCTCTCTACAAGGATGTTCTTTAAATTTCAGTTCACAAAAGTGATCAACTACATGGGATACCATGCACATAGTTGCAAGCTTTTATACATGTTGAAAGAAGATTTTCTTTTGGTTATTAATTTCGACTTTTGTTGCAAACCTTAGTCCATTTTGACCCTTAGATTTCCAGACTTCATTTTTGACCATAGAAGTTAGCCTGCAATACTGCAATATTCTCACCACTGCACCATCATATCTGCAATAAGAGTTGCAGTTTCTTTATAATTTGGGCCTTTTAACCTGCTCATAGAATATCTCCTCCCTCTTTTATCTATCTATCTATCTATCTGTCTGTCTGTCTGTCTGTCTGTCTGTCCGTCCGTCCGTCCATCCATCCATCCATCCATCCATCCATCCATCCATCCCTCCATTCACTCAACAAAGAACGGGTGTACACTTTTTCTAGGATTTGAGCTAAATTTCAGCTGACTTTCTTTTTATTTTAAACTAATTTGAATCACTCTTTCTAATGATTGGCACACACTTTGAGTAAAGCATGAAACAGAAGGCAGGATACATTTCATTTCACTACATTTCCCCTATTATTAATATCTGATAACAGGTTGCTCGGGGAATAGATTTATGGGTAGAGGGTGAATGGTTATGACTCAATATAAAACCTTTTTTTCTAAATACATGTAAACGGAAAGGTTAACAAACTCAATAAATTTGACTTTTCAAACGACCCTAACAGGTCCAAAACTGACATCATATAATATTGTGTTCAATAATGAGCCTTTCATTAAATTTATGTAGTGTTTTATGAATTGAAAGTAGAAAAACCATAAAAATGTCTCTGTAGACATTGGACATCTCCCTCCTTCACCCCCTCCCTCTCTCCATACCTATAATCTTTATCTACCATCTCCATCTAGGGCAGGGGTGTGAAACTCAAGGCCTGTGGGCCAGATCTGGCCCATGGGGTGCTTAGATTTGTCCCACCAGGCCGCCCCGGAAATAGCAAAGAAGTGGTCCAAGGTGCTTCTTCCAGCAAAATATGGAGCCCAGGAGGCCTACACATGTTTTTGGCCTCTATGTGCTCCTGCAGCCCTTTGCCGGATAAAACAGTGCTCCCAACATGAGTGATGTCGAGCTGACCAAGTCCACCAGGCACCCCAAGGTCAAACACAACTTTGGTATGGCCTTTATTGAAATCGAGTTTGACACCCCTGCTCTAGGGGAATATTCACATTCTTTCCCTCAGAAATTTTCATTTTTGAAATCGCTATCTCTATCAGAGACAAGTGTACATATTTTTTAAGGATTTTCACTATATTTCACCTTTGCTTTTATTGAAAAATGCCATCTAATTCTAAAATCACTCTTTATTATAGTCTTTGTTCAGCACAACTGTGAATAAAGGACGGATGAAAAATACATTTAATTCCATTTCACCGAATTTCCTGTATTATTGAAATCTGGTAAAACATTGTAACGAAAATAGATTTATGAATAGAGAGTGAATGGTTATGACCCAGCATATCACTCTGCTAAAAAACTAATTCCCACAACACCGTCAAACTATTTACTAAGATTTTATTAATGTTATTCTTCTCATCCTTCCTTTTACCTATCTCCTCCCACTTATGATTATAACCATGTTGCTTCTATCTTTACAACTTATATTGTTTTAATTGTTTCTGAGTATGATTTCATTGCTTATTAGTAACCTGTGACTATCACTAAATGCTGTATCTTATGATTCTTATGAATCTTGATGAATGTATTTATTTTATTTTTATGTACACTGAGAGCATATGTGCCAAAGACAAATTCCTGTCTGTCCAATCACACTCAGCCAATAAAAAATTCTATTCTATTCTATTCTATTCTATTCTATTCTATTCTATTCTGTTCTGTTCTGTTCTGTTCTGTTCTGTTCTGTTCTGTTCTGTTCTGTTCTGTTCCGTTCCGTTCCGTTCCGTTCCGTTCCGTTCCGTTCCATTCCATTCCATTCCAAATGTATGGGATTTACAAACTCAATAAATTTTCATTTTAAAGAAGCCTAAAAAATCCAACTGATGTTCTATAATACTATGTTAAATAGATATTCATAAAATAGTAATTAGCTTTTTACTATATTTATACAGTGTTTTAGGAATTGAAAATATAAAAGCAATGAAAATATATCTGGAAACATTGAACATTGTTTGAGTCAATATCTGAAATATCTTAACAGGAACCAAGAAACTTGGATTATCAAAGTCAAGTTCAACAGGAATGTTGAAATGGGAAAGGATTAGGTTAAAGAATCTTGGAAAAGGATGGAAATTTATTTTATTTTATTTATTATTTATTTGTCAAACATGAATAAGATAACAGGTATATGTATAACCATGGATAGGAACATAGGATATGAGTACAAATAAATGGGCACAGTATGACATGGACAAGTATTATTGTGGTTGAAATGCAGCAACATGAGTACTTACTTTGGGAAGGCCAACCATAATAAAACTCAATAATCACAAATATCCTATATAAATAATTATTTAACAGAAATAAAAATGTCTAAGTTTCCAAACTTGTATATAATTTTCCTGTAGGCACAGTCTTTCTATTCCTTTTTTGAAATGTTCTGGTAAGTCAGAAAGATCACATGATGTACTAATTTCTCTTTGTGAGTTGTTCCCTGTGGTTGAGGTCAGGATGCAAAACAATGATGTAGCATTTGGGCAGGAATATGCATCCCAGTAATGCAGCGCTGGAGGCCAAGATGGAGAAGACCTCCACAGCTACCATAGCTTTGCCTTTTGTGCTTAGATAGGCTGGAAAGAAGGAGATCCAGACACTGCAAAAGGCCAACATGCTGAAGGTGATGAACTTGGCTTCATTAAAGGTGTCGGGTAATTTACGGGCAAGAAAAGCCACAATAAAGCTGGCAATGGCCAAGATTCCCATGTACCCCAAGACACAGTAGAAAAAGAAAGATGATCCCTCATTGCATTGCAAAATTATTTCTTGGAACTCTGAGTGCATGTCCAACTCAGGGAATGGGGGAGATGTTGACAACCAAAGAGTACAAATACATACTTGTAAGAGAAAGAATGAGAGGACAATAGAAAAGGCCAATCTTTTCCCCACCCATCTCCTCATCTGAGATCCTGGTTTTGTGGCCATGAAAGCAACAACTACAGTGATGGTTTTGGCCAGTACACTAGAAATGGCCACAGAGAAAGTGACACCAAACATTGATTGTCGGAGAAGGCAGGTCACTTTGCCAGGTTGGCTAAGGAAGAATAAAGAGGAGAGAAAACAGAGCTGAAGAGAGACAAGCAGGGTGTAAGTGAGGAACCTGTTGTTGGCTTTGACAATGGGAGTATCCCTGTACTTAATAAAAGTTCCAAGTATCCAAGATGTCAAGAAGAAGAAACCAAGAGCTGCTGAAGCTAAACCAATTCCTAAGGTTTCTTCAAAGGTTAGAAACACCACTGGTTTCAGGATACATCCATTGTTTTCTTTATTTGGATAATGATCTTCTGGACATTCAAAACAATCATCCATTTCTGGAAACAAAATCAAGGAATTTGTCATCTAGGCATTCCAAATTATTAAAAAGGTAAAGGTTCCCCTCGCACATACAGTATATGCTAGTTGTTCCTGATTCTAGGGGGCGGTGCTCATCTTCGTTTGAAAGCCGAAGAGCCAGCACTGTCCAACGAGGTCTCCGTGGTCATGTGCCTGGCATGACTAAATGCAAAGGCACACGGAACGCTGTTACCTTTTCTACTTTTCTACTTACATTTTTTACCTGCCATCAAACTGCTAGGTTGGCAGAAGCTGGGACAAGTAACAGGAGCTCACCCTGTTATGTGGCACTAAGGAATCGAACCACTGAACTGCCGACCTTTCAATCAACCAGCTCAGTGTCTTAACCACTGAGCCACCACGTCCCTTCTCTGAGCCACCGCGTCCCTTCCAAATTATTAAAAATCACTTTATTAATTTTTTGAATCCCAAACTAGTATAGTAAAATGTAATGAAAAATGGTAGAATTCCTACCCTACCGTTTTGATCTGAAATCTTCCCTTCTGGGCATGGAACACAGTCATAGCAGCAGAACTGTTCCCCTTCAATCCCTTTCTTCCAGGATCCAGGGAAACAAGGGTCATTGCATCGAGAAAGTGGAAGAACCTGGTTTTGTAATTGGAGATATTACAGTTTGTAATAGTTTTTCACTTCCCAAAGAGATATTGGATTTTTCAACTTCATCGACTTAAAAATATGTGGAAATTGCAATGATGTAGGAAAGGTCCTGTTTGAAGGGCAGGGCATGTAAATAATTGCACATAGTAACAATCTCATGGAAAAGTGGCCATTCTCGTGATTTTAGATTCAAATCCAAAACGAAAATGCAAACATGCCTTTTACATTGTAATATCATATTGTCAATTTGAGGAATGCCTGATCATCACAAGGTTTTGAAAAGAATATGCCATTGTTTATTAAAAAAAAAAAAGCAGAAATCAGATTTGTAAACAGACTGTATTCAAAATGGGATCATAATGGATTAATTATATCCAATTCAGTAGTTCAATACCTGGTTAAAAGCTGGGTTCCAGACAATCACATCTTCATCAATGAATAATTCTTTTCCTTTTGGAGCCTGGAGATCCATCTTTCCAATTCTAACTCTCTGAAAGGATCTGTTTGGAAAAGTGATCAAGTTGGTGATGTCGAATCCACCTGTTGCTTCCCCTTTCTCATTCAGGAACACTCTCTCCCCAGCTGAATTATTAAAAGCAATGCCTTGAAGAAATGAATGGAGCTACTTGAAAAAGAATGAAAGAGAAAGGGAGTTGAATACAATGTAGTAGAAAGGAGAACACCATATTCAAGTTTTATTGACTTGTTCTTCCCAGTCCTATAACAATTATTAAATGTGTGCTGTTCCAAATTTAAGAATTGATATTTGATAGAAATGTACCGTACATAGCTATTCTATTATTAATTTGATATTATTTTAAGGAAAAGTAAGAATGAACTACAGCAGAAGGAAAATAGGCTATTGGGATTACTCAAATTTCTTCAATTATGATTCAGGTTCATTTTTTTTAAATAAACATACATATACAAACATACACACATAAAAACAAACTATACATAAACAAACTGTACACTAAAATCAAGTCATGCAACTTGAGCTTTGTGAATGGAGCTACATCGGTAATTTGTATATCCATATATCTCTCTCTATATATATATCCTTCATTATATAACGATATTTATGTAGTGATATTAATTTTGGTTCCTCATTTTTGTGTCCTTGAGTGGTATTCCCTTATTTGATTCAGGTTCATTTCTTAAATAATAATGAAACCAGGACCATAGTTAATCTTCCCTCAATGGCATAAAGATATTTGATAGTCAAAATATGACAAATTTCCTTTAGCCAGATTTGAAAGTTTGGAACTTATTATTCAATAGTTAGATGTGGGATAGAGATTGTTGCAAACATAAGGTAATCCACACACACACACACACACACACACACACACACACACACACACACACGTAAAATGCAGATGAGGAATGCAATTCAAAATAAGAAAGGAAATGGTAGGAGAACACCTACCTGGTCTAGACAAGTTCAAATTATCAGGACCAAATGGACTAAACCCCAAGGTTCAGAAGGAAGGGGAAGATATGGTCTCTGAACCAATGAACTATATCAAAAAATGTTTGCAGGAATGTCTAGTTTAATGTAAAGAAGGACTAGAGGTGACATGAAAGCAGTCTTCAAATGTCTAAGGAAGTGCCACAAAGAAGAGGGGGTCAACATGTTCTCCAAAGAACCAGAAGGAAGAATGAGAAGAAATTAAAGGAAACTAATAAAGAAGAGAACCAAGCTAGAACTAAGGAGAAATTACTGACAGAACAATTAATGAGTGGTTTACCTCCAGAAGTTGTGAATGCTCAACTCAATATTAAGAAAAATAAGATCATGACATCCGGCCCTCTCAATTCCTGGCAAAAAGATGGGGAAGAAATCGAAGTTGTGACAGATTTAATTCTCCTGGGCTCCCAGGTCTCTGCAGATGGGGACTACAGCTAAGAAATTAAAAGACGCTTGCTCCTAGGGAGGAAAGCTATGGCAGATCTAGACAGCATACTAAGAAGCAAAGACATCACCCTGACAATAAAAATGTGTATAGTCAAGACTATGGTTTTCCCAGTTGCAATATATGGCTTTGAAAGTTGGACCATAAGGAAGGTTGCAAGGCCATTACACTGGTCAGTCCTAGAGGAGATCAACCCTGATTGCTTTTTAGAAAGCCAGACCCTGAAGATGAAACTCAAATACTTTGGCCACCTAATGAAAAGGAAGGACTCACTGGAGAAGAGCCTAATGCTGGGAATGATAGAGGGCAAAAAAAAGAAAGGGACTCAATGATCAAAATATGGAAAATGGGAAAACAGAACCTAGTTTTTTTGAATCTATTTCATACAAAAGAAGAAAAGGGGAGTTGGAAGGGTCCTTGGAAGTCTTCTACTCCAATATACTGCTCAAGGAGGAGACTTAAAACCATTTTAGACAAATTACGGCCTAATCACTTTGCAAAAATCTCCAGTGTTGGAGTCTCCACAACTGCTACGGGCAAGGTTTCTACTAATTAATTATTCTCACTGTCAGGAAATTTGTCCTCATTTATACATTGTTTCTCATACTAAACATGTAGAAAATATTAAATATTAAATTGCACAATGAGTTCAAAAGATAACTCTACATCTAACTGCTTATTGAATTAAAAGAAGTGTCCAGTGCAGAGAGAATACCTGACAAGCCTGGAGATCTAGATGGCCAGTTTGTTTACCCATCATAGCTTTTTTTCTATTGAAACGTAATGTGTACAGAGCCTGCAAAGCATGAGCCACAGCATAAACAGCATTGTAGACACTGTAGCTTTGACCAGTCATTTCTATTTCAAACAAAGGGGCAGGAAGATCTTCTAGCTTCTTCTGCACAGGGCACGGATTACTAGGCATTTCTTCTAATTCTGGTTTTACAAATGAACAATCAAACATTTGTTCCCAAAGGTCCTGCAGAAACCCATCTCTGGAGACTGAAAGAGGATTGATGGTCTGAAGAAATTCCTTGAAACCTGCAACATCTGTGGAATGAACAGTGAAGGAAATAGCCCCATGGAACATCTGGAGATCCCAACTGACTTGAAATCCAGATAAAATGAAATCAATCTGTGCAGTCATGATCCACACCTTTCTAAACAATGCCTTTTCCTTGCTTTCAGGATCTATCATAAATGTGTAAGCTCTTAGTGCCATAATAGCCCAGGCTTCTCCATAGATGAGAAATACATTGATTTTGCTATTCATCATATTAATAGAGATAACTGAGACTGTTTGATAAACTCCTGAGAGGTCTTCCACATGGATTAGTTGGGAAAGCCTTTGTACAAATGATAAACATATTCCATTCTGTGAGAGTAAGGGCTGCATTTTCTGTAAGAAATTTTCTCCATTGTTGTTATCAACAGCAAAAATCCCAATCCATGTCCACTTGAAGTGGTGCAGCAGTTGGATAATTCCAATATACTGATGGTCCTCTTTTGGGACCATGAAATAAAGTGAAGACAGCTTACTGGTCTCAAATGCATCTTGGGCTAATGAGTCATATGTCAGCTATAAGTAAGTGGAATAGTATTCGGTTGAAATAGTCAATCAAATATATTTTTTTCTTATCTAGTTTTCTTATGAAATAAATCCAAGGAACATTGTCCCTAGAATTCTTCTAAACATTACTGTACAAAGGAATTTCTTGGAATTACTTCAAAGACATATGTTTTAATGGGTTCACAGAGTACTACAATCCATTCTTCCCTTAGGTATGGAATGTCTTTGGATACTCACTTCTGGTATTTGCTATTATCATTTCAGAAAAGTAGAACTAATTAGTAGATCTTTAGCCACGCAGAAAATTTTAACACAAACCTAAGCCTAATCTTTGATGCTCATGAAATATTCCATAACAACATTAACAACAACAAAATGTAGAATTTCCCTCCTTAACCTCATCACAGCTTACTTGTGGCATCTTGAAGAAACCTATAAGTTCAGCTATATAAGATGATGTTTCAAAATCCAATCCTCCAATGATAGCCAATAGATTCTTCTGGTTGTCACATTTGTAGTTAGGGACAAATTCCTGGGATTTGAAAAGCAGGTCCAATGTTGAGCTATAGGTCATCCTCGCATTCAGGTAACTGTCATAGATGTGGAACCCAAGAGTGATGTTAAGTAAGTTCTGGGAGTCCTCATTGATCTCCTTCACAGCAAAGGCCAAGGCAAGGGCGTGTTGATGAAATTTGGTGAATACACTGCAAATGTTTTAAATACCCCAGTTGAAAAAGTAAGTTAGCAATTCTCATCATATCTCTATGAATAACAAACATTTCTTTCTCTGACAGTAGTAAAGAGATCATCACTTTTTCTCTAATTCTTAATAATTTCTACAGAGGGATGCTTGGTGCTCTCTGAGCTTAGTGGCTTTCTTGCAAACATTTCATGTTCTTAAGTATGTAACATCATCACTGACTACCACTGATAGTTTGGATGATGAAATCTCAACAAGAAAAAAACCAATCTCAGAGAGCACCAAAGACTCCTCATTTCAACCCTGAGCTACAAATATTCTCCTTTATTGGTAATTTCTGCAGAGTTCAAAATTACTTCTTACATAATATTTCCATGACTTGAAACAAATATTTTAAAATTACCTTAACCTCAGTAGATGTTCAACAACATGTGTGAACGTTTGAAAAAAATGCAAAGAAAATTATTTCTTCTGCCAGAACCAGATACATTTGAAAGAGACAGAAAGCATAGATTACATAGAGAGAGAAAAAAAGATTTGCATACAAACAGCTTTTACTAATATAAGGGCATTTTAGAGATTAACTAAGATTTGATAGCAAAAAATATTCTTACATTGGTACATCGTAAGGTGTTCTAGCAGGATGTTCCCTAAATTGCATTTCATAGAAGTGGTAAACGATGTGAGACACCATCCCACCAATGATGAAGTCTCCAGGCTGGTACCACTCATGTGGAACAAGGAAAGCATCACTTGCAGGGCAGCTCAAAGTAACTACTCTGTGCGCCAAAAACATCAGGAGAAACATCTTCATGCTTTGGTATTGTGGGGATGTCTTCTCTTCTACTCTACCCATAGGAAAGTACAATATATATATTCCAATAGTTCATCTAAGATTAATCCAAGGATTACATTTGAGAAAGCATCTAATGAGAAATTCTATCATTTTCTGCTTGAAGATCCATCTGAGGACAAATTTGTATCTTGAATACCACAAGGATTTTAATAGATATTTTGGCAGGAGAGAACAGAGCATAGAAACTTGAAGCAAGGAATCTGACAGAGCTCTTAGTACCCCTTGTGCCAATCTCCCAGTGGTTCAAGACTTACTTTATAGCCAAACAAACGCTTTGATTGTTGTTGAATTTTAATACCCTTCTGTGCACCTTTGCTGTTTAGGCCAGTTGAAGAAAATATGGTGACTCCTCTAGGAAATAATTATTTTGTTTTGATCAGATAGTAAGTGGCTGATGCTTTGGCTATTTTCTTAAAAAAAATAATTTATTTATTTTAAATGAGCAAAGACCAATGAAAGTAGAATCAGGAAGATTTGCAATAGAATATATATTAAATTGTTGAAACTGTAGAAATAAAAATAGTGCTGTTTTTCAAGATACCACAGTTATTTTCTACTAATATTTTCACAACATAGAATATGAACCAATCAAGCAGATGTCAGTTGTTTATTGTCTGTATTTTTTGTAAGGAGTTACAATGCAGAACCTTTTAAAAGAATTACCTTAAATTCACTTAAAAATCTTCAAAAGATTTCTTGCACCAAAGTTTCATTTATTTATTTATTTATTTATTTATTTATTTATTTATTTATTTATTTATTTATTTATTTATTTATTTATTTATTTATTTTCATATTTCTATGCTGCCCACTCTCCCAGGACTCTGGGTGGCTTACACCAAAGACAGTATACTAAATAGCATATTGCCCCCAACAATCTGGGTCCTCATTCTATTGAATGCTCCAACAGTGGAAATTTTTAAGATGTTGGATAACCATTTGTCTGAAGTGGTGTAGGGATTGTTGACTAAGCAGGGGTTTGGACTAGAAGACCTCCAAGGTCCCTTCCAACTCTGTTATTCTATTCTATTCTATTCTATTCTATTCTATTCTATTCTATTCTATTCTATTCTATTCTATTCTTTTCCATGAAACCCAGCCTCATACTATCCTCTGAAAATTGCTGGCCATTCCAAGATCAAGCAAAGGAATGCAGCCAGCTGAGGAGACAGTGAATGCTACGCAAACAATTTGTTAGCACATAGTTGGACACTTCTTCATAATCAGAGGGTGGAAGGGACCAGAGAAAAGTTTACCATATATTTTGGGCATGAAAACCTCAGATCCAGCTTTGCCTTTTCTGTGACCATTTGTTTTTAGTAAAGTATATCTTTGGCTAACCATGGGCCTAAGAGTCTGTCTTTTCTGACTGACCAGGTTGGGACAGCTGACATTTATTTCATCTTCCAAAACTAGCAACATTTGAAAGACAGAGAAAGCCTAGATCAGCAGCAGAAATAGCGATAGCAATGCCACTTACTTATTGTGCTTTGCAGCCCTCTCTACAAGGATGTTCTTTAAATTTCAATTCACAAAAGTGATCAACTACATGGGATACCATGCACATAGTTGCATGCTTTTATACATGTTGAAAGAAGATTTTCTTTTGATTATTATTTTCGACTTTTGTTGCAAACCTTAGTTCGTTTTGAACCTTAGATTCCAGACTTCATTTTTGACCATAGAAGTTAGCCTGCAATACTGCAATATTCTTACCACTGCACCACCATATCTGCAATGAGAGTTGCAGTTTCTTTATAATTTGGGCCTTTTAACCTGCTCATAGAATATCTCCTCCCTCTTTTATCTATCTATCTATCTATCTATCTATCTATCTATCTATCTATCTATCTATCTATCTATCATCTATCTATCTGTCCATCCATCCATCCATTCATCTGACAAAGAAGGGGTGTACACTTTTTCTAGGATTTGAGCTAAATTTCAGCTGACTTTCTTGAAAAATGTCAGGCTTTTTATTTTAAACTAATTTGAATCACTCTTTCTAATGATCGGCACACACTTTGAGTAAAGCATGAAACAGAAGGCAGGATACGTTTCATTTCACTACATTTCCCCTCCGGCCCATGGGGTGCTTAGATTTGTCCACAGGGCCACCCTGGAAATAGCAAAGTAGTGGCCTGCAGTGCTTCTTCTTCAAAATATGGACCCCGGGTGGCCTACACATGTTTTTGGCCTCTATGTCCTCCTGCAGCCCTTTGCCGGATAAAACAGTGCTCCCAACATGTGTGATGTTGAGCTGACCACGTCCACCAGGCACCCCAAGGTGAAACACAACCTTGGTATGGCTTTTATTGAAATCGAGTTTGACACCCCTGCTCGAGGGGAATATTCACATTTTTTCCCTCAGAAATTTTCATTTTTGAAATTGCTATCTCTATCAGAGACAAGTGTACATATTTTTTAAGGATTTTCACTATATTTCACCTTTGCTTTTATTGAAAAATGCCATCTAATTCCATACTGAGATGTATGGAAATAAATAAAGAGTGAAATCACTCTTTATTATAGTCTTTGTTCAGCACAACTGTGAATAAAGGATGAGACAGAGGAAAAATATATTTAATTCCATTTCACCAAATTTCCCGTATTATTGAAATCTTGTAACAGGTTGTAATGAAAATAGATTTATGAATAGAGAGTGAATGGTTATGACCCAGCATATCACTCTGCTAAAAAACTAATTCCCACAACACCGTCAAACTATTTACTAAGATTGTATTAATGTTATTCTTTTCATCCTTCCTTTACCTATCTCCTCCCACTTATGACTATAACCATGTTGCTTCTATCTTTACAACTTATATTGTTTTAATTGTTTCTGAGTATGATTTCATTGCTTATTAGTAACCTATGACTATCACTAAATGCTGTATCTTATGATTCTTATGAATCTTGATGAGAGCATATGTGGCAAAGACAAATTTCTGTTTGTCCAATCAGACTCAACCAATAAAAAATTCTATTCTATTCTATTCTATTCTATTCTATTCTATTCTATTCTATTCTATTCTATTCTATTCTATTCTATTCCATTCCATCCCATCCCATCCCATCCCATCCCATCCCATCCCATCCCATCCCATCCCATTCCATTCCAAATGTATGAGATTTACAAACTCGATAAATTTTCATTTTAAAGAAGCCTAAAAAAATCCAACTGATGTCCTATAATACTATGTTAAATATATATTCATAAAATAGTAATTAGCTTTTTTACTATATTTATACAGTGTTTTAGGAATTGAAAGTAGAAAAGCACTGAAAATATATCTGGAAACATTTAACATTGTTTGAGTCAATATCTGAAATATCTTAACAGGAACCAAGAAACTTGGATTATCAAAGTCAAGTTCAACAGGAATGTTGAAATGGGAAAGGATTAGGTTAAAGAATCTTGGAAAAGGATGGAAATTTATTTTATTTTATTTATTATTTATTTGTCAAACATGAACAAGATAACAGGTATATGTATAACCATGGATAGGAACATAGGATATGAGTACAAATAAATGGGCACAGTATGACATGGACAAGTATTATTGTGGTTGAAATGCAGCAACATGAGTACTTACTTTGGGAAGGCCAACCATAATAAAACTCAATAATCACAAATATCCTATATAAATAATTATTTAACAGAAATAAAAATGTCTATGTTTCTAAACTTGTATATAATTTTCCTGTGGGCACAGTCTTTCTATTCCTTTTTTGAAACGTTCTGGTAAGTCAGAAAGATCACATGATGTACTAATTTCTCTTTGTGAGTTGTTCCCTGTGGTTGAGGTCAGGACACAAAACAATGATGTAGCACTTTGGCAGGAATATGCATCCCAGTAATGCAGCACTGGAAGCCAAGATGGAGAAGACATCCACAGCTACCATAGCTTTGCCTTTTGTGCTCAGATAGTCTGGAAAGAAGGAGATCCAGACACTGCAAAAAGCCAACATGCTAAAGGTGATGAACTTGGCTTCATTAAAGGTGTCGGGTAATTTTCGGGCAAGGAAAGCCACAATAAAGCTGGCAATGGCCAAGATTCCCATGTATCCCAAGACACAGTAGAAGAAGAAAGATGATCCCTCATTGCATTGTAAAATTATTTCTTGGAACTCTGAGTGCATGTCCAACTCAGGGAATGGGGGAGATGTTGACAACCAAAGAGTACAAATACATACTTGTAAGAGAAAGCATGAGAGGACAATAGATAAGGCCAATCTTTTCCCCACCCATCTCCTCATCTGAGATCCTGGTTTTGTGGCCATGAAAGCAACAACTACAGTGATGGTTTTGGCCAGTACACTAGAAATGGCCACAGAGAAAGTGACACCAAACATTGATTGTCGGAGAAGGCAGGTCACTTTGTCAGGTTGGCTGAGGAAGAATAAAGAGGAGAGAAAACAGAGCTGAAGAGAGACAAGCAGGGTGTAAGTGAGGAACCTGTTGTTGGCTTTGACAATGGGAGTATCCCTGTACTTAATAAAAGTTCCAAGTATCCAAGATGTCAAGAAGAAGAAACCAAGAGCTGCTGAAGCTAAACCAATTCCTAAGGTTTCTTCAAAGGTTAGAAACACCACCGGTTTCAGGATACAGCCATTGTTTTCTTTATTTGGATAATGATCTTCTGGACATTCAAAACAGTCATCCATTTCTGGAAGCAAAATCAAGGAATTTGTCAAGTAGGCATTCCAAATGATTAAAAAGGTAAAGGTAAAGGTAAAGGTTCCCCTTGCACATATATGCTAGTCATTCCTGACTCTAGGGGGCGGTGCTCATCTCTGTTTGAAAGCCGAAGAGCCAGCATTGTCCAAAGAGGTCTCCGTGGTCATGTGCCTGGCATGACTAAATGCCAAAGGTACAGGGAACGTTGTTACCTTCTCTACTTTTCTACTTGCATTTTTTACATGCCATCGAACTGCTAGGTTGGCAGAAGCTGAGACAAGTAATGGGAGCTCACCCTGTTACGTGGCACTAAGGATTCGAACCGCTCAACTGCCAACCTTTTGATTGACAAGCTCAGCGTCTTAACCATTGAGCCACAACGTCCCTTCACTGAGCAACCGCGTCCCTTCCAAATTATTAAAAATCACTTTATTAATTTTTTGAATCCCAAACTCATATTTTAAATGTAATGAAAATTGGTAGAATTCCAATCATACCGTTTTGATTTGAAATCTTCCCTTCTGAGCATGGAACACAGTCATAGCAGCAGAAATGTTCCCCTTCAATCCCTTTCTTCCAGGATCCAGGGAAACAAGGGTCATTGCATCGAGAAAGTGGAAGAACCTGGTTTTGTAATTGGAGATATTGAAAACAGTTTGTAATAGTTTTTGACTTCCCAAAAAGATATTGGATTTTTCTCTTTCATCAACTTAAAAAGTTGTGGAAATTGCAATGATGTAGGAAAGGTCCTGTTTGAAGGGAAGAGCATGTAAATAATTGCACATAGTGACAATCTCATGGAAAAGTGGCAATTCTTGTGATTTCAGATTCAAATCCAAAACAAAAATTGAAACATGCCTTTTACATTGTAATATCATATTGTCAGTTTGAGGAATGCCTGATCATCACAAGGTTTTGAAAAGAATATACCATTGTTTATTTTTAAAAAGACAGAAATCAGATTTGTAAACAGACTTCGTTCAATATGCAATCATAATGGATGAATCTTAGCTACTTCAATAATTCAATACCTGGTTAAAAGCTGGATTCCAGACAATCACATCTTCATCAATAAATAATTCTATTCCTTTTGGAGCCTGGAGATCCATCTTTCCAATTCTAAGTCTCTGAAAGGATCTGTTTGGAAAAGTGATCAAGTTGGTGATGTCGAATCCACCTATTGCTTCCCCTTTCTCATTCAGGAACACTCTTTCCCCAGCTGAATTGTTAAAAGAAATGCTTTGAAGAAATAAATGGAGCTATATGAAAAAGAATGGAAGAGAAAGGGAGTTGAATACAATGTATTAGAGGGAAGAACACCATATTTAAGTTTCATTGACTTGTTCTTCCCAGTCCTATAACAATTATTAAATGTGTGCAGTTAGACAATTAAGAATTGATATTTCATAGAAATGTACAATACATAGCTACTCTATTATCAATTTGATATTATTTTAAGGAAATGTAAGAATGAACTAAAGCAGAATGAAAATAGGCTATTGGGATTACTCAAATTTCTTCAATTATGATTCTGGTTCACTTCTTAAATAATAATGAAACCAAGACCATAGCTAATCTTTCCTCAATGGCATAAAAATATTTGATAGTCGAAATAAGACAAATTTCCTTTAGCCAGATTTGAAAATTTGAAACTTATTATTCAATAGATAGATATGAGATAGAGATTGTTGCAAACATAAAGTTGTTCCAAAGCATGGATGCCACTTCTGAAAAGAATTGCCTTTTAATTCATTTCCCTTGAATTCTGATAAGGACAGAAAGCTCAGTTTCTCAATCTGCAAAATTCATTACCCAGGAAGAAGTATTTGGAAAATTGTTTGTTTTGGGAGGAAACAATTTAAAGTAACTTAAATTATCATTTTAAATATCTCGTATTGTACAAGCTATAATGAATTCCTACCTAATTCCTACTGATACCTGATAAAAGGTAGAGACAGGAAGTAGAGGGTCAGCCATGCTGGATTTATTGTAATTCTCACTAACATAGAAAAAATGAAAGAAGGTGTTGAAGTTACAGGAATGTTCAGTGGGAGAGACCATGCAATAACTGGAATTTAATATTATGCAAGCAGAAGCAACAGAAAAAATTCAGATTGGAGTCTTGAACTTCAAGAGAGCTGATTTCAATATAATTAGAGAGAGATTCCATGGATTAGGATTCTTAAGGGGAAAACAACTGAAGAAGCTTGGGAAAATTTGAAAAGTGAGATTATAAAAGCCCAGTCTAGCACAATTCCAATGAAGAAGAAAAATAAGAGATCTTTTAAAAAAACTCAGCATAGATGAACAAAGAACTCTCTGGTAAACTGAAAGACACAAATGATAAGTATAAAGAGGGGCAAATAACTAAGGCAGAATATCAGCAAATAGCTTGAACCTGCAAAAATGAAGTCAGGAAGACTAAGGTTCAAAATAAACTAAGGCTTGCAACTATATATATATTTGTTTTCTCAGGTTTTTGCGGGTGTATGTATGTAGGTCTTTGGTTATTCGGGTCTTCTCCCACGTAAAATTGGAAGTGTCTTGGCGACGTTTCGACGAAGTCTCATTCGTCATCTTCAGGCTGGTGTTCTTGGCTTCGTGCTTCCAGGAGCAATGTGAGATCGCAGCTGTCTCTTCCTTTTAACTGCTAGTGGGGGTGTGAGCTGATTGGGTGGGAACTTGGCTGTGTTCTGATTGGGTGGAGGTGTGTTCTGATTGGTTAGGGGCTTGGCTGTGCTCTGATTGGATGGGGGGTTGGTTGTGCTCTGATTGGCTGGGGGTGTGTTCTGTTTGGGTGGGGGCTTGGTTGTGCTCAGCTTAGTCTGAGTTGCAGGGGGATTTGAGCTGGTGAGCTGCGTTGTTGTTGTTTGGCTTCGTGTTTGTGGCCGTGTGAGCTCTTCATGGTGGGTGTCAGTCTGCTTCATGTATGGATTGGAGGGGTTTAAAGTGGCTAATGATGCAGCTGCGGTCTGGCTTCTGGTCCTTGGTCGTGGTTCATTATCAGTGTGGGTTTGAGTCTGGTTTCTGCGTGGATGTGTGGTGGTGACATCCTGTGAGGCTCTCGTGAGTGTGGGTCTGGTGTCATTCGTCGTGTTAGGGACTCGTTTGTCAATAAGGGCGGGTTTCCAAATGGCTGGTAGGCGGGAGGTATCGTCTCGTTTGTTCATGCTGTGTGGGCGTTTTTCTATCTCGATGGCTTCTCTGATTATTCTGTTATTAAAGTGTTCAGTTTTGGCGATAGTTCTGGTCTTTTTAAAGTCAATATCATGTCCTGTGGCTTTAAGGTGTTGGACCAGGGAAGAAGTTGGTTCCTCTTTTCTGACTGAGTTCTTGTGTTCTTCTATGCGTGCACTTATTCGTCTGTTGGTTTGTCTGATGTATGTGGTGGGGCAGGCGGTGCATGGGATTTCGTATACTCCTTGATTTTCTAACTCAATTTTGTCTTTGGGGTTCCTTAGGATGGTGGATATTTTTCGGTTTGTGCAGAATGCTGTCTTGATGTTATGTTTGTGGAGGATTTTGCTTATTCTGTCTGTGGTGCCTTTTATGTATGGGAGGAGGGCTTTGCCGTTTTCTTGTTCTCTGTCTCTGTCTACGCAACTGCCGAGATCAAAATTTAATCCCCACAGGCTTCCAACTGAAATTCCACTCCAACTCTGCAGCCACCAAACGCATTCTGAAAAGAACAGAACTAGCCCTAATCAGAAATGAACTCCACAGAAAAAGATTCCTCCTAGACCGAATCAACAAGGATCTCCTCACACTTTACCTCAAACTCAGCAACAAGATCCACCCGCACTTTGGGACAAATCCAAACAACTTGCCGTCTGGAGAGCCGAAACACAGACCACCCTCAAGACAGACACACACACCAACAAACTCAGAAGACTACAAGAACGCCAGAAACAATCCCCTCCACCCCCACAGCCACACATGAAACAAACAGTGCATAACATCTCAGATAGGATCCTCACCAAAGCCGAAACCAATGTCCTTTCCAAAGGATTCAACTTTGCAGTCGCTCCCAAAAGCATCCCCACTGAAACCATTATATGCGGAGTTGAAACCAGCCTGACCAAAATCAACCCCAATGACGCAAACAGAATCAGACTCGAAATCACCAACATCCTCTGCACCAGCAAGCCACCCAAAAGCAACTTACCCAAAGAGGAACAGACAGCACTACTTAACCTGAAAGAAGACACCAGCATAATAATCCTACCAGCAGACAAGGGCAATGCCACGGTGGTTATGAACACATCTGACTACCAAACCAAATTAACCAACCTACTCCAAGACTCCATATACAAACCCCTAAACACAGACCCCACCACCTACCTGGAAAAAACCACCAGATCCAAAATAAAAGCCTCCCCATCAGCGAAGAGATTCAGCAAAGAATCATTCCCAGAGAGAAATCATCCAGATGCCCTAAGCTTTATGGTCTCCCCAAGATACACAAAGAAGGAACCCCACTTAGACCCAAAGTCAGCTCCATAGGCTCACCTCTACAAAACCTCGCCAAATTTCTCGCCAAACAACTACAGCCCCATGCAGAATCCATCACCTCATACGTAAAAAATTCATTCCAGTTCATAGACATCATAAAGCAACAAAACTTACAGCCCAGTGACCTACTCGTGAGCTTCGATGTCATATCCCTCTTCACCCAAGTACCAATCAAAGAAGCCTTGACAGTTATCCAAAACAAATATAACCCCCCCAAGCACATCTTAGATCTGACCAACCACTGCCTATCCAACACATACTTCATCTATAATGGACAGAAATACAAACAAACAGAAGGAGCACCCATGGGATCACCCCTCTCACCTGTCATTGCCAACCTCTATATGGAATACTTTGAAACCCAAGCTCTAGAAAAATCTGATCACAAACCCAAACTCTGGCTGAGATATGTGGACAACACCTTCATAATCTGGCCACATGGGAAAGAAAAACTGGACAACTTCCTCACACACCTCAACAGCCTACATCCCAAAATACAGTTCACCATGGAAACAGAAGCGAACAACCAACTTCCCTTCCTGGATGTCTTAGTCTACAGAAAATCCAATGGCTCCCTAGGACACACTATCTACCAGAAGAAAACACACACAAACCGCTATCTGCACGCACTCTCACACCACCACCTTGCCCAGATCAACTCTGTAGCCAAGACACTCATTTCCAGAACAAAACGCTTAGCTGACGAACAACACCTAAAAACCGAACTACACACCCTCACTAACGTACTAACATCCAATGGCTCCAAAGAAATAAGATCACCAACCTAATCCAAAAAGAAACCCCCACTAAAATCCAATATATATATTTGTTTTCTCAGGTTTTCGTGGGTGTTTGTATGTAGGTCTTTGGTTATTTGGGTCTTCTCCCACATAAAATTGGAAGTGTCTTGGCGACATTTCGACGAAGTCTCATTCGTCATCTTCAGGCTGGTGTTCTCGGCTTCGTGCTTCCAGGAGCAGAAGCACAAAGCCGAGAACACCAGCCTGAAGATGATGAATGAGACTTCGTTGAAATGTCGCCAAGACACTTCCAATTTTACGTGGGATAAGACCCGAATAACCAAAGACATACATACATACATACATACATACATACATACATACATACATACATACATATATATATATATTCCTAGAGGATATCAACCCTGACTGCACTTTAGAAAGCCAGATCCCGAAGATGAATCTCAAGTACTTTGGACACCTAATGAGAAGGAAGGACTCACTGGAGAAGAGCCTAATGCTGGGAACGATTGAGGACAAAACAAGGGGACTCAATGATCAGAATATTTTTTATTTTATTTGTTTTTATTTATTTATTTTGTCAAGCATGTATTTTATGACAGATATATAATTATAAATACATGAAAATGATACAAATAAAAGAAAACATTAGGACAGGGACGGTAAGCACGCTGGTGCACTTATGCATGCCCCTTACAGACCTCTTAGGAATGGGGTGAGGTAAACAGTAGACAGTCTAAGGTTAAAGTTTTGGGGGTTTGGGGAAGAAACCAGAGAGTCAGGTAGTGCATTCCAGGCATTGACCACTCTGTTACTGAAGTCGTATTTTCTGCAGTCAAGTTTGGATCGGTTTACCATGAATTTGTATCTATTGTGTGCTCTTGTATTGTTTTGGCTGAAGCTGAAGTATTCATTGTCTGGTAGGACATTGTAGCAGATGATTTTACTGTATGTACTATGCTTAGGTCGGACCAAAGACGGCAAAGTTCTAAATTGTCTAAGCCCAAAATTTCAAGGCTGGTGGCATAAGGTATTTTGTTGTGAGCAGAGGAGTGGAGGACTTTTCTTATGAAATATCTCTGGAGTCGTTCGATTGTATTAATGTCTGATATGTAGTGTGGGTTCCAGAGAGATGAGCTGTATTCAAGAATTGATCTGGCAAAAGTTTTGTATGCCCTAGTTTGCAGTTCAATATTATGGAGAAGAAACTACGCAAGATTAAGTTAACAACTCTTAATGCTTTTTTAGCAATGCTGTTACAGTGAGGTACACTTAGATCATTTGAGATGAATACTCCAAGGTCTTTGACAGAGTGAGGGTCATCTGTTAGGTCGTATCCATCCAGCTTGTATTTTGTGTTCTCATTTTTTTTTTACCAATGTGTAAGACAGAGCATTTGTTGGTTGAGATTTGGAGTTGCCAATTGTTTGACCATTCTGACACATAGTCAAGGTCTTTTTGTAGAGTAGCAGCATTGTCAGTGGTGTTGAATAGTTTTACATCATCCGCAAAGAGAATGCAGTTGCTTATAATCTGATCGCAATGGTCATTTATATAAAGAGTGTGGGTCCTAAAATACTGCCTTGGGGGACACCTCTGTTAACAGGTGCAGGGTTAGATAAGGCATTCCCTATTTTGACTACTTGCTGCCTGTTTGATAGGAATGCAGCTATCCACTTATGCAGGAATCTGGAAATGCCATAAGATTTTAATTTTAGAAGTAACGTTGTGTACCACTGAATTGAAGGCTTTAGAGAAATCTATATAAATTGCATCTATTGATTTACCCTGGTCAAGTTTTGAAGTCCATATGTTTTTGCAGTGTAATAGTTGCAGATTGCAGGACAATTTTCTAAATAGTTGCAGATTGCAGGACAATTTTCTAAAGCCAAAATGCTTGTTAGAGAGTAGGCTGATAGTCTCTAAGTATTGGGTAATGGATTGGTTTATGATTGATTCCATGACTTTGCAGATGACACAACATAATGAAATTGGTCTGTAATTATCAACTAGGCTGGGGTCACCCTTTTTGAAGATGAGGATGACCATGGCTAGTGACCATAAATTAGGTAAGGAGCTGGTTCTGAAAGATATTTTGTAGATTATGCTAAGTGGTTCTGCTATGGTGGTTGAGAGCTTCTTTAGGAAGTAGGCACATAATCCATCAGGACCCATCGATAGAGATGGTTTTAGGTTGCATAGTGCCTTTTCAATGCATCTTCTGTGAAATCAACATGTAGTAGATCGTTGTGAGTAGTTGTGGTATGATTGGGAAGTGAGGGACATGAGCCATTGCTATTTACAAAGACTGAACTGAAGAATGTGTTGAAGAGGTTGGCCTTAACGGTTTCATCATTACAGTCTTTCCCGTTTGGTCCTTTTAGTGGTGGGATGGATTTTGAGTCTTTAAGTTTGTTGTTTACTCTTCTTTTTTGATTTTCATTCCTTTTATTTCCTTTTCCTGTCTCACTTTTCTGTTTAAAATCTCTAATGTCAATATAAATAGTAATGGAGACAAAGGGCATCCTTGTCTTGTTCCTTTTCTAATATCTATTTTCCCTGTCATTTCACCATTTACCATCACCTTTGCTGCTCGGTCTCTATATATAGTTTGAATCAAATGCCCTTTGTGCATCTAAAAAGAACAGCGCTATTTGTTTCTCTGAATGTAATTCATAATATTCTAGTGTATTTAATATAATTCGCATATTGTCTCTAATTTGTCTTTTTGGTAAAAAGCCATTTTGGTCCAAATGTATAAACTCTTTTAATAATTTCTTTAATCTTTCAGCCATGATTGATGCAAAAATCTTATAATCCGCATTTATTAGAGATATCGGTCTATAATTCTTTATATATTGCAGATCTGCCTCTTCTTTTGGTTTTAAAGTTATATATGCCTCCATCCATGAGTCTGGAATTTTAGCTTTAAGTAGCAGTTCATTAAATACTTGTAGCATCACATTGCCTAATACATCTTGTAGGGTTTTATATACCTCTGCTGGTAATCCATTCGGACCTGGTGGCTTTCCATTTTTCTGTCTTTTAATTCTCTCCATTAATTCTATCATAGGTATTCTATGTTTATTCTATGTATGTTTGTCTAGGTATGTTTTTTCAAATCCATCAAATTTTTAATCTTTTTGTCATACAGGTTTTTTTGCAATTCCATTTCTAATCTCTTATATTCTTCCTCTAAATTCTTTTGCATTTGCCTGTTCTGTTTATTTCATTTTCCTAAATATGTCATTGTCAATCCTCTAATATATGCTTTACTAGTATCCCACATATTTTGTAAAGATATATCTTCTTTCTTATTCTCTTTAAAGAAGAAAGTAAGTTCTTTTCCCATATGTTGTTGAAAAAAAATTCATTTAGTAATTTTTGATTTAGAATATAAATTACAAGCATTTGTGGTTGATTTGGTGTTTATCATGAAAAATCCAATAGAGACAGTGCCAAAACTATTAGAGCAAATAGAAGAATATGGGAAAGTAGCAGGACTGAAAATCAACAAAGATAAGACAAAAATATTAGTTAAAAATATGAGAGAAAATAAAAAAGAGAGATAACAGAGAAACTGGACATTCAAATTGTGAAGAAAGTGAAATATTTGGGCATCTATCTGTCATCAAGATGTGCAACGCTCAAGGAAGACAATTATCACAAACTGAAAAAACAAATTGAAATAGACCTGGAAAAATGGAGAAACTTGCAATTATCACTAATGGGAAGAATAGCATTAATAAAAATGAATGTATTACCAAAACTATTATTTTTATTTCAAACTATACCAATAAAACTGGAGAAAAAAATACTTTGAAGAGCTGAAGAAAATAACGTGGAAATATGTGTGGCAAGGAAAGAGCAAGAATTAACAAAAAAATGCTATAAGATGCAAGAACTAGAGGTGGGTTTGGCCTACCGAATTGGGAACTGTATTATCAAGCAGAAGTGTTAACATGGATTAAAGAATGGATTTTATTGAGGAATACAAGACTATTGATCTTGGAGGGCCATGATTTGCAACTGGGTTGGCGTGCCTTTTTATGATACGGGAAACAAAGGATACATGGATATTTCCAGAGACATTATGTAAGAAATGGTTTGTTATCAGTGTGGGAGAGACTGAAAGAAAAACATTATCTGAATATATCAATGTGGTTTTCTACAATAAAATGATAACATATCCAAATATTGTAAATATGGGGAATATTGTTAGATATAAGGACATCTTAACAGATCAGGGAGAACTGAAACAAGAACTAGAGAGTCAAGGGATTAAGATAGATTGGTATACAAGACTGCAAATACAATCAAGATATGAAGCAGATCGTAGACAATATGGCTTTAACGTGGGGAAATCAGAAGGATGAAATATTGACAGGAACAAATGAAAAAATGATTAAGAAATTATATAATTATCTATTGTGGATTAGACTAGAAGATGAAGAAGTAAAAGAAACAATGATAGCATGGGCAAAGAATTTTGGATACACCATAGAACTGGAGAAATGGCAACAACTTTGGGAAAGAAATTATAAATTAACAATGGCAACAGCTTATAAAGAAAATTTGTATAAGATGTTTTATAGATGGCATATGTCACCAGAAAGATTAGCTAAGATGTTTAAAGATAAATCAGCTAAGTGTTGGAAATGTCACCAGTTGCTGGGATCATACTATCATATGTGGTGGTGTGTAAAGAAGCAAAACATTATTGGGTAAAAATATAAGCATGGTTAGAGGGAATGTTGCCGCAACATATAGAGTTAAAACCAGAGATATTCTTACTGGAAATTTTATTGGAGAATTACAGTAAAGAAGATACATATTTGATTATTCATATAATAACAGAGCTAGAATTGTATTTGCACAAAATTGGAAAGCAGATAAAATCCCGTTGGAAGGAGAAATTCTAAAGAAAATTTTAGAATGTGCAGAAATGAATAGATTAAAATTGAGAATAAAAGATAAAGAGGAGTTGATATATTTCAGGACATGGGATAAATTTTACGATTGGTTAGAAAGGAAATATGAATAAAGGTATAGAGATAAAATAGATAGAGAACAGATGGGAGAAAACAATCAGAAAAATAGAAACCCAGATGACACCTAGTAAAAGGAGAAAGGGGAGGGGGGTAAAAGGGAAAAAGTGAGATTATTATAAAAATATACACAAATGATAAAATAAATATTAATCAAATAAGAAATTGAAATGAGAATAAAGATAAATAGAAAATCAGGGCTGCTTGAATACCATTCTAGAATGAACTGAAAAGGGAAATAACAAGAAAGAGGGGAAGGAATAGAGAGAGAGGAAGGGAGAAGAGAGGAGGGGAGAGGAGAGGGAGAGAAAGAAGAAAGGGAAAAGGAGCGAAAGAAAAGGGAGGGGAAAGGGGAGTAGAAGAGAAGGCTAGAAGGGGGAAGAAGAGAGGAGTGGGGGAAGGGAAGGGGAAGTAGGAATGAGAAGGAGAGGAAGAATGAAGAAAGTAGGAGGAGAAAGAGGAAGCAAGAGAAAGAGGAAGCAAGAGAAAAAGAAAGGTTGTGTTAAGGGTAAATGGTAAAAGAGCAGCCCCGAAAAAGTAAAAAGTAAAAATGAAAGTTAAAACATAAGATGAATGAAAAATGATGGATAAATGACTACATGTAAATGTATTTATGAGAAATAAAAATAAAAACTTTTTTGAAAAAAAAAAGTTTGTTGTTTACGGAATTGTAAAAGGCCCGGGTGGATTTAATGCGTATTAGGTTTTCCTCTTGCTTGCTGTGATAACTGATGCATTCTGCCTTTATCTGTCAGCATATGGGTTTTGTAGTGACTTTGGAAGTTAGCTATGTAGCCAGTTTTGTTTTTGCAACCAAGAGGTTTTTTTTTTTTTGGTCTGAAGCTTCCTTATTGTTATGGGTAATTTATTTTTCCTGATTTTGGGGGTTATTAGTGGTACGTATAGTTTGATGATTCTTTTGACTTCTTGCAAAAAAAAAAAATGTTATAATGGTCTTCGGCAATGATGCAACCAGTGAATAGAGTTTGCCAATCAAGAGATGAAAGGTCATCAGTTAGGAGATCATAGTTGGCTTTTCTAAAGTTATACTTTGGGATTCTGTCATTATGAGGACGTAAGTTGAGTTAAAAGCCTATCATGCTATGGTCACTGTTCTTATATTTGTATTTAAAGGGTTCTTTTATTTGTAGTTCCATGAATTGAATTTAAACTGTTGCAGAAGATGAGATCAAGGCAGTTGTTGAATCTAATATTATTAGTAACTAGTTGATCTAGTCCCAGATTAGTTACAGCATTCTTCAGGGTTGCCATATTTTCCCATATGGAAAATGGGAAAAAAGAAACTAGTTTTTCTGTAACTATTTTATACAGAAGAAGAAAAATGGAGTTGGAAGGAACCTTGGAAGTCTTTTAGTCCAATATATTGCTCAAGGAGGAGACTTAAAACTATTATAGACAAATCAGTGCCTAATCTGGTGGTCTGGTGGCTCAGCAGACTAAAGGCATTGTGATTAACACCAGCTGTCTGTAATTACTGTAAGTTCGAATCTCACCAGGCTCAAGGTTGACTCAGCCTTCCATCCTTTCTAAGCTAGGTAAAATGAGGACCCAATTTGTGGGGGCAATAAGCTGACTTCGTATAAAATATACAATAGTATGAAGGCTATTGCTTAATGCATTGTAAGCCGCCCTGAGTCTCCAGAGAAGGGCGGCATATAAATCAATTTTTTTAAAAAAAAATCACTTTGCAAAAATCTCCAGTGTTGGAGTCTCCACAACTTCTAGGGGCAAGGTTTCCACTAATTAATTATTCTGTCAGGACATTTTTCCTTATTTATAGGTTGCTTCTCACACTTAAGATGTAGAAAATATTAAAACTTTCCACAGTGGGTTCAAAAGATAATTCTACATCAAACTGCTTATTGAAATAAAAGAAGTGTCCAATACAGAGAGTATACCTGATAAGCCTGGAGATCTAGATGGCCCATTGGTTTACCGATCACAGCTTTTTTTCTATTCAAACATAATGTGTACAGAGCCTGCAAAGAATGAGCCACAGCATAAACTGCATTGTAGACACTGTAGCTTTGTCCAGTCATTTCTGTTTCAAACAAGGGGGCAGGAAGATTTTCTAGCTTCTCCTGCCCAGGGCACAGATTACTGTGCATTTCTTGTAATTCTGGTTTTGGAAATGAACATTCAAATGCTTGTTCCCAAACATCCTGCAGAAACCCATCTCTGGAGACTGAAAGAGGATTGATGGTCTGAAGAAATTCCTTGAAACCTGCAACATCTGTTGAATGAACAGTGAAGGAAATAGCCCCATGGAACATCTGGAGATCCCAACTGACTTGAAATCCAGATAATGTGAAATCAATCTGTGCAGTCATGATCCACACCTTTCTAAACAATGCAGTTTTTTTGCTTTCAGGATCTACCACAAATGTGACAGCTCTTAGCCACATAATTGCCCAGGATTCTCCGTAGATGAGAAATGCATTGGCATTGCTATTCATCATATTAATTGAGGTAACTGAGACTGCTTGATAAAGTCCTGAGATGTCTTCCACATGAATCAGTTGGGAAAGCCTTTCTATGAATGATGAGCAGATTCCGTTCTGTGAAAGTAATGGATGCATTTTCTGTAAGAAATTTTCTCCATTGTTGTTATCAACAGCAAAAATCCCAATCCATGTCCACTTGAAATGGTGAAGCAGTTGGATAATCCCAATGTACTGATGGTCCTCTTTTGGGACCATGAAATAAAGTGAAGACAGCTTACTGTTCTCAAATGCATCTTGGGCTAATGAGCCATATGTCAGCTATAAGAAAGTGGAATAGTATTCTGTTGAAATGTTAAATGAAATATATTTTTTCTTATCTAGTTTTCTTATGAAATACATTCAGGGAACATTTAAAATTCTTCTAAATATTAATATAGAAAGGAATTATTTGGATTTACTTCAGAGACATATAAGAGAACAATTGTTTCAATAGATGCAAGAGTACTATATTAAGTCTTCCAGGTATGGAATACTCTGGATAATCATTTCCTGTATTTGGCATTAGTATCTGGCATTATAGTTTCAGAAAAGAATGCTAATTAGTAAACCGTAAGCCATGCAGATCATCTTAACACAAACCTAAACCTAATTTTTGATGCTCATTATATATTCCATAGCAACAAAATATAGAATTTCCTTCCTCAACCTCATCACAACTTACTTGTGGAATCTTGAAGAAACCTATAAGTTCACTTATATAAGACGATGTTTCAAAATCCAGTCCTCCAATGATAGCCATGAGATTCTTCTGGCTATCACATTTGTAGTTGGGGACAAATTCCTGCGATTTGAAAAGCAGGTCCAGGGTGGTGCGATAGGTCATCCTTGCATGGTGGTAACTGTCATAGATGTGGAACCCAAGAGTGATGTTAGGTAAGATCTGGGAGTCCTCATTGATCTCCTTCACAGCAAAAGCCAAGGCAAGGACATGTTGATGAAATTTGGTGATTACACTGTAAATATTTTAAATACCCCAGTTGAAAAACTAAGGTGACAATTCTCATCATTTCTGTGTGAATAACAAATAATTCTTTCTCTGATAATAGTAAAAAGATAATCACTTTTTCTAAAAATCTTAATAATTTCTACAGAGGGATCCTGGGTGCTCTCTGAGCTTGGTGCCTTTCTTGTAAACATTTCATTATCCAAAGTATGTAACATCATCACTGGCTACCACTGATAGTTTGGATAATGAAATGTCTGCAAGAAAAGAACCAATCTCAGAGAGCACCAAAGACCCTGAGCTACAAATATCCTCCTTTATTGGTAATTTCTAAAGAGTTCAAATTTACTTTTTACATAATATTTCCATGACTTGCAACAAGTATATACTGCAACATATATGCTATATTTTCTACAAGATTTTCAGAACATGCTACATGTGTCAGTCATTTACTGTATGTTTGGTGAGGAGGGATAATGCCAAACTGTTTTAAAATTACCTTAACCTCAGTAGATGTTCAACAAGGTGAGTGAACGTCTTTAAAAAAATGTAAAGAAAAATATTTGTTCTGTCAGTACCAGAGGCATTTGAAAGACACAGAAAGTATAGATACCTTTTTTTTTTTAAAGGATTTGTGCACAAACAGCTTTTACTCATATAAGGGATTTTCGAGATTGGCTAAGATTATATAGTGAAGAAAAATTCTTACATTGGAACGTCATAAGCTGTTATGGCAGGATTTTCTTTAAATTTACTTTCAATAAAGTGGTAAAGGATGTGGGACACCATCCCACCAATGATGGAGTCTCCAGGCTGGTACCACTCATGTGGAACAAGGAAAGCATCACGTGAAGGGCAGCTCAGAGTAGCTACTTTATGCACCAAAAACATCAGAAGAAACATCTTGATGGTCTTGTTATTGTGGAAATGTTTTGCCTTCCATCCTACCCATAGGGAAGCATATATAATCCAGTACTTCATCTAAAGGTAGATATAAGGTTTATATTTGAGAATACATCTAAGGAGAAAATCTATCATTTTCTGTTTGAACATCCACACAAGTATATATTTTTATCTTGAATATCACAAGGATTTGAACAGATATTCTGTCAGAAGAGAACAGAGGGTGGATACCTGAAATAATGAATCTGACAAAGACATTACTATCCCTTGTACCCAACTCTTTATGGTTCAAGACTCACTTTATAGCCCAAAAGATACCTTCATTGTTGTTGAATTTCAATAGCCTTCTGTGCAGCCTTTGATGTTTTGGCCTACAATAATTCCTCTAGGATGTAATTATTTTGTTTTGATGAGGTTGTTCAGCTATTTTTTTTTAAATGAGCAAATGCCAACAAAAGTAGTATAAGGGAGATTTGCAATAGAATGTATATTTAATTATTATAATAATAGAAATAAAAATAGAGGCTTCCCCCCTCCTAAGATATCACAATTATTTTCTACCAATTTTTCACAAAATAGAAAATGAACAGATCCAGAAGGTTTCAGTCATTTATTGTAAGGATGTTTTCTGGGGAGTAACAACACAGATCTTTTTTAACAAATTACCTTAAGGGCTCTAAAACTCTTCAAAAAAAAAAATGTCTTGCACATTCTCTTACAAACACTTTCATATATTCTAAAGAACGTCATTTCTTTCCCCACATCTAGAAGCATTTGAAAGGCAGAGAAGTTATAGATTAGAAATAAAGCCTACATTTTTGCACAAACACCTTTTATTCATGTAAGAAATTTTGGGGGAACTGGCTAAGATTATAAAAAGGGAAAAAAACTTTTACAATGGGATGTCTTATAGTTTTACTTAAGGATGTTCCTTAAATTTCAATTCATAAAAGTGACAAACTATGCAGGACACCATGCCACCAATTAACAAATCACCAGTTGACCTGGGACTCTACATGGGAATGTAGTTGAAAAATATCCAGAATTCCAATTAGTTCAAAATGCAGCCACCTCTATCGTTTTGTGCAGACCCAGGTGCTCACTCCTTTGCAAAGCCCCGAGCACCCGGTTTCAGAGATGGGTTTCGGCATTATTTTAGTTCTGGAGAACGGGTAGCGGAAATTTTGAGTAGTTCGGAGAACCGATAGTAATTATTCTGTCTGGCCATGCCCCCATCTATTCTCTGCCTCCTGAGTCCCAGTTGATCAGAGGAAATGGGGATTTTGCAGTAACTTTCTCCTGTCATGTTCACAAAGCCACACCCACAGAACCGGTAGCAAAATTTTTTGAAACCCACCACTGTCTGGTTTTGCCAATAGACCTGTGGAACCCAGAATGGGTTGGAGCCCATCAAGTGGCTCAACTGGCTGATTGTTATCTTTATGGATGTATTTTTATTGTTTGTATATTGAGTTTTTATTTTTTTTAAAGCAGCTGAGAGACACTGACTGAACAGACTCCTTACAATGGTATGTCATAAGTTCTTATTCAAGGATCTTCTTTGAATTTCAGTTTATAAAACTGGAAAACAATGTGGGATATTGTGCCACCAATGATGAGAAGAGAGGAGGTATCACTTGCAGAGAAGTACAGAGTAACTAGTTTCTATCTGAATTAGGTTTGCACTTTCATTATTACTTGGGTGACATGCCTTCTCTCTGTCTCTCTCTCTCTGTTTCTCTCTCGCTGTGTGTCTCTCTATCTCTCTATCTATCATCTATTTATCTATCTATCATCTATCTATCCATCCATCTGTCCGCCCCTCCCACCCTCCCTCCCTCTATCTCCTAACTACTCTCTCTCTCTTTCTTTCTCTCTCTCTCTAATCTATCTATCTATCTATCTATCTATCTATCTATCTATCTATCTATCTATCATCTATCCATCTACATGTCTATTTTCATAACTATATGCCTATTGATCCTCTCCATCTAGTGAACAGTCAAAATGTTCCTCAAACTTTCTTCATCTTTGTAATCCTGTCCTCTATCAGAGAGGGGTGTACACTTTTTCTAGGATTTGAGCTGAATTTGAGCTGACTTTCTTGAAAAATGCAAGACTTTTTATTAGATTAGATTAGATTTAGATTTTATTGAACTTCTATACCGCCCTTTTCCCAAACGACTCAGGGTGGTGTACAGCCATATTAAAACACATATAAACTCACAAAATTTAAAAACAATTTAAAATTAATATATAAAATTTGGCCCACTAAGTTAAAAGCTAACAAACACCCAATTTAAATTCATATTAAGGCAGCCCGGCCTGTTGGAACAAAATAGTCTTAAGGGCGTGGCGAAAGGTACACAGGTCGGGGATCATACGAACCTCTAGGGGCAGCTCATTCCAGAGGGCTGGTGCTCCCACGGTTCGGTGACATCATATCATCACCGTTACTAGCTCGGGAGAACCAGGCCGAACCGGAAGGAACCCACCACTGCTTCGGGATAAGGTTGATAAATACCCACCTTTATCTCCCTTGCCCAAGATCTAATTGGCAATTAACTTTGAAAAGCTGCACAGAACACAGAGTAAACACGGAGCTGCAGTCTTGAATCTGGCCAGCACAAACAACAGTTGCTTCCTGCAAAGGCCCACGTGCCTTTGCTTTTCCTTTATGTCTTATGGGAAGGGCCAATCATCTCCAAGCCCTACTCCCAAGTCGACCCTTTTGTTTTAACTGTTCTTGCATTATGGCAGCTCTGTGCATGCACACACTGGAAAGAGGCTCCCCCTGTTCCTCTGCCTTGCTGATGTCCGACCCTGGAGGCTCTGGAGTCCACACGAAACTCCCAGATGGCCCTGGCCCCATCTCTGCCTCCGATGCAGAGCCCTCGTCCAAGCCTTCCCCAGACTCCAGGATTGGCCCATGTTCCTTCCCAGCCTCCTCACTGTTAGACTCTGCTGCCAGCTCCACAGGCTGCCGCCAGACCAAAACACACTCTCCCTCCCTCCATACCTACTTAAATATCTATATGGTTATCTATCATCTCCATCTGGGCAGGAGTGTCAAACTCAAGGCCTGTGGGCTGGATCTGGCCCACGAGGTGCTTACATCTGGCCAGCGGGGCTGCCCAGGAAACAGCAAAGAACTAGCTCATGGTGCTTCTTCCAGCAAAAATGGAGCAGGTTTTCGGCCTGTACAGTCTCCTGCAGCCCTCTGCTAGAAAAATGGTGCCCCCGACATGAGTGATGTCAAGCTGACCACGTCTCCCCGGTCACCCCAAGTTCAAACACAACTCTCAATGAACTCGAGTTTGACACCTCTGATCTAGGGGAATACTCACATTTTTTTCCATCAGATATTTCATTTTTGTAATCATTCCCTCTATCAGAAACAAGTGTACATTGTTTTCCAGGATTTGCCCTAGATTTCACCTTTGCTTTTATTGAAAAATGCCTTCTAATCCCATACTCATTGAAATCACTCTTTATTATGGTCTTTCTTTTGACAATTCTCATGAATAACAAACATTCCTTCCTCTGACAGTAGTAAAAAGATAATCATCTTTCTAAAATTCTTAATAATTTCTGCAGAAGGATCCTTGGTGCTCTCTGAGCTTGGTGATTTTCTTACAGATGTTTCATTATCCAAAGTATGTAACATCATCACTGCCTGGCACTTAGGATGTTATCTAGTTTACATAATGAAATGTCTGCAAGAAAATAACCAATCTCAGAGATCACCAACCATTTGATCACCAATCATTTCAACCCTGAGCTACAAATATTCTCCTTTATTGGTAATTTCTACAGAATTCAAATTTACTTTTTACACAGTATTTCCATGACATTTAGCTAATATATATTGCAACCAATATAAGCAGTCACTTTTTCAAAGTACTATATTTATTTTCTATGAGATTTTCAGACAATCTTTAAAATTATGTAAAGAAGATTATTTCTTCTGCCAAAACCAGATGCCATTGAAAGACACAGAAATCACAGATTACATTAAAAGAACTCTACATTTATGCACAAACAGCTTTTACTCATATAAGGGATTTCCGAGATTGGCTAAGGTTAGATAGCAAAGAAAAATTCTTACAATGGCATGTCATAAGGTATTATAGCAGGGTTTTCATTAAATTTACTTTCAACAAAGTGGTAAACGAGGTGATACATCATCCCACCAATGATGAAGTCTCCAGGCTTGTACCACTCAGGTGGAACAAGGAAAGCATCACTTGCAGGGCAGCTCAGAGTAACTACTCTGTGCACCAAAAACATCATGAGAAACATCTTCATGCTTTTGTTATTGTGAAAATGTTTTGTCTTTCATCCTACCCACAGGGAAGCATATATAATCCAAGACTTCATATAAAGATAGATCTAAGGATTATATTTGAGGATGCATCTAATGAGAATATCAATCATTTTCTTTTTGAAGATTCATGAGACAACACATTTTTATCTTGAATATCACAAGATACTCTGGCAGAAGAGAACAGAGGGCGGAAACTTGAAGCAATAAATGTGACGGAGACATTATTACTCCTTGTACCAAACTCCTTGTGATTCAAGAGTTACTTTATAGCCAAACAGAAACCTTACATTATTGTTGAATTCTTAATGTCCTTTTCTCCGGCCTTTGATTTTTTGATCTAGCTGAGAAAACACAGTGATTCCTCTAGGACATAATTATTTTATTTTGATGAGATGATAACTGGTGAATGGTTCAACTATTCGTTAAAATGAACAAATGCCAACAAAAGAGCCCTGGTGGCACAGCAGACTAAAGCACTGTTATTAACATCCTTCCGAGGTGGGTAAAATGAGGACCCAGATTGTTGGCGGCAAGAGGCTGATTCTGTAAACGGCTTAGAGCGGGCTGTAAAGCACTGTAAAAGTCTAAGTGCTATTACTATTGACTGCCAGCTGCCTGCCATTTGGCAGTTCGAATCTCACCGGGCTCAAGGTTGACTCAGCCTTCCATCCTTTCTAAGGTAGGTAAAATGAGGACCCGGATTGTGGGGGCAATAAGATGACTTTGTATAAATATACAAAAAGTATGAAGGCTATTGCTTAACGCATTGTAAGCCGCCCTGAGTCTCCAGAGAAGGGTGGCATATAAATCTGTTGAATCCAGTGGGTAATTAATCAAGAAGCTAGGTTATGCAATTAACACCAACTTTATTAACGGAACAATCATCAACAGAACTCTTGTAAAAGTAAGCAACAACACTTCTCTGACAGCTCCTTAAATAGCCGGCTGTCAGAAGCTCTGAACCAATCGCGAGCAGCTATTCTCCCGCTCCTTCAGCTGCTCGCGTCTTAACCAATCCTAGAGGCCTGCAAGCAGAGCCTGTTGCTGAGGGTGTCTTAACTGGACGGATCACGCTCACTCAGTCACAAAACACCCCACCCTCCCAGTCACATCCACTCATTCATTAGGAACAACCGGTTGTTAAATTAGTTGAATCCTGTCACTGAAACCAGTGTTCCAATGATGGCCATGAGATTCTTCTGACTATCTCATTTGTAGTTAGGGACAAATTTCTGGGATTTGAAAAGCAGGTACATAAGATACATCATGTTACATTGCTGAAATTATAGGTTTCTTCAAGATTCCACAAATAAGCTGTGATGGGGTTGAAGGGATGTAACCTGTTATCAGGTATTAATAATATGGGACATTTAGTGAAATTATATGAAATGTATTCTTCCTTCTGTCTCATCCTTAATTTAAAGTGAATCCTTATCAATGACCATAATAAAGATTGATTTGATTTGATTTGATTTGATTAAAATAAGAAGTCTGGTATTTTACAAGAAAATCAAAGATGAAGTTCAGCCCAAATTCTAAAAAACAAAAAACAAAAAACAGCCACACCCTTCTCTGACTGAGGGAAGGACTAGAAAGGCAAAAATACCTGGAGGAAAATTTTGAGTGTTCTGTTAGATGGAGGTGATAGATAGGTATACAGGCACGTAGACAGATATGTAGATAGATTGGATAGATGAGATAGATGAGATGATAGATAGATAAATAGATAGATAGACAGACAGACAGACAGATAGATAGATAGATAGATAGATGATAGATAGATAGACAGACAGACAGATAGACAGATAGGTGATAGATAGATAAACCAGAGATAGATAGATGATAGACAGATAGAAAAATAGATAGATAGATAGATAGATAGATAGATAGATAGATAGATAGATAGATAGATGATAGATAGATAGATAGAAAAATAGATAGATAGATAGGTAGACAGATAGATAGATTGATTGATACAGTAGATAGATAGATGATAGATAGATAGATAGATAGATAGATAGATAGATAGATAGATAGATAGATAGATAGATAGATGATGGATGGATGGATGATAGGCAAACAGAAAGACAGACAGAATCAGAATCAGAATTGAGCTGGAAGTGACCTTGGAGGTCTTCTAGTCCAGCCACTTGCTCAAGCAAGGGACCCTATACCATTTCAGACAAGTGACTGTCCAGTCTCTTCTTCCAGTGATGGAGTGTCCACCACTTCTGGGGCAAGCTGTTCCACTGGCTCTCACTGCTAGGAAGTTTCTCTTAAATGTCAGGTTGCTTCTCAGCTTGATTAGTTTCCATCTATTGTTTTTTGTCCTGCCTTCTGGTGCTTTGAAAAATAAATTGACCCTCTCCTCTTTGTGGCAGCCACCAGAATATTACTATTATATAATAATAATAATAATAATAATAATAATAATAATAATAATAATAATAATAATAATAATAATAATAATAATAATAATTTTATTTATATACCGCCCTTCTCCCGAAGGACTCAGGGCAGTGTACAGCCTATTTAAAAACACAAGACAAAACAGCAATTAAAATTTAAAATGATTAAATAAATTTGGCTCAATTAAAACCCCAGAAATTTAAAATACCCCAATTTAAAACTATTATGTTGATAGCCCGGCCTGGCGGAACAACAGGGTCTTCAGTGCGCAGCGAAACACCCGGAGGTCAGAGATCTTACGTATTTCCGGGGGCAGTTCATTACACAGGGCTGGGGCTCCCACAGAGAAGGCTTTCCCTCTGGGTGTCGCCAGCTGACATAACTTGGCCGATGGCACCCTGAGGAGACCCCGGACTGGTCGGTGGGAAGCTATTGGTGGCAGGAGATGGTCTTGAAGGTACCCGGGTCCTATGCCATGGAGCGCTTTAAAGGTGGTAACCAACACCTTGAATCACACCCGGAAGACCACTGGGAGCCAGTGCAGCTCGCGCAGGAGGGGTGTCACGTGGGCGCAATGAGTTGCGCCCATAACCACCTTTGCGGCCGCATTCTGGACCAGCTGGAGCCTCCAAGTGCTCTTCAAGGGGAGCCCCATGTAGAGAGCATTACAATAGTCCAGCCGGGAGGTAACAAGGGTGTGAGTGACCGTGCACAGGGTGTCCCAGTCCAGAAAGAGCTGCAACTGGCAGATCAGGTGAAACTGATAAAAGGCCCCCCTGGCCACGGCCGTCCTATGCTGTTCTAAAGACAGCCGTGCATCCAGGACGACACCCAGATTGCAAGCCCTCTCCGTGGGGGGCAAAGATTGACCCCCAATGGTCAGCGATGGCACCTGCTGACTATATCAGGGCACCAGAAGCCACAGCCACTCGGTCTTGGAGGGGTTGAGTCTGAGCTTGTTTCTCCCCATCCAGACCCGCACGGCCTCCAGGCAGCGAGACATCACATCAAGGGCATCATTGGGGTGGTCCAGGGTGGAGATGTACAGCTGAGTATAATCAGCGTACAGATGACACTTCACCCCGAAACCACGGATGATCTCACCCAGCGGCTTCACATAAATGTTGAACAGGAGGGGCGAGAGGACCGACCCTTGCGGCACTCCCCATGCGAGATGCCTCGAGGTCGACCTCTGTCCCCCTGCCAACACAAACTGTGAGCGTCGGAGAGGAAGGAGGAGAACCACCGCAGAACGGTGCCCCCTATTCCTAACCCCTCAACCGCTGCAGCATGATACCATGGTCAATGGTATCAAAAGCCGCTGAGAGATCTAATAGTACTAGGACAGAGGAGCAGCCCCTGTCCCAAGCCCTCCAGAGATCATCCACCAACGCGGCCAATGCCGTTTCTGTGCTGTACCCCTGCCTGAAGCCCGACTGGTACGGGTCTAGATAGATAGCTTCATCCAGGTGCCGGGGAAGTTTTCATGCCACCGTGCTCTCAACAACCTTCGCCACAAAACGAAGGTTGGAGACTGGACGATAGTTGGCTAATTCAGCCGGGTCCAGGGAAGACTTCTTGAGGAGGGGCCTCACTACCGCCTCTTTCAAGGCAGCAGGAAAGGCACCCTCACTCAGGGAAGCACTTACAATCCCCTGGAGCCAGCCTCGTGTCACCTCCCGGGAGGCCAGTACCAACCAGGAGGAACACGGGTCCAATAAACACGTGGCGGCACTAATCTTACCCAGAACCCTGTCCACATCCTCGGGAGTCACAGGATCAAACTCCTCCCAGATAACATTCTCAAGACCTGCCCTCGTCTCCTCCCGTGGACTCTTCCAATCGGAGTCTAAGCCATCCCGAATCCGAGCGACTTTATCGTGCAGGAATTGCACAAAATCCTCAGCAAGACCCTGCAAGGGATCTTCCCGCACTCCCCCCCCCCCCGAAGAAGGGAATGGGTCACTCTAAACAGGGCTGGGCAGTTCTCTGCAGATGCAATAAGAGCGGAAAAATGGTTAGATTTTGCCGCTTTTATCGCCACTAGGTAGATCTTGATATAAGACCTCACCTGTGTCCGGTCGGAATCGGATTGACTAGTCCTCCAGATGCTCTCTAGGCGTCTTTTCCGATGCTTCATCTCTCTCAGCTCCTCAGAGAACCAAGGAGCCAATTGAGATCGGCATCGGGTCAGAGGCCGCAAAGGCATGACGTGGTCCAAAGCTCCAGTGGCCGCCCTTTCCCAGGTGGCCACCAGCTCTTCAGTCGAGTCATGTGTTAGAGTCTCAGGAAACGGCCCAAGCTCCATCAGGAACCTTTTGGGGTCCATCAGACGCCTGGGACGGAACCATCTAGTCGGTTCCGTCTCCCTGCGGCCGGGGCAGGCGGTAGGAAAGTCTAATTGAAGGAGCAAATTATCTGTCCATGACAAGGGTTTGATATCTAGGTCCCCTCTACCAAGATCATTCAACCACTGACCAGAGACAAAAATCAAGTCCAGAGTGTGTCCCCCTATGTGAGTGGGGCCTTGAACTAACTGGGTCAGGTCCATGGCCGTGATGGAAGCCATGAACTCCCGAGCCACCTCTGACGCCTCACCCGCGGATGGAAGGTTGAAATCCCCCATGACAATAAGTCTGGGGGTATCAACTGCCACCCCGGCAATGACGTCATGTAGCTCAGGCAGGGTCGCTGCCACATGGCAGGGAGCCAGGTACGTAGTCAGCAAACCCATCTGCACCCCACGGCCCCACTTCACACAAAGGGACTCACATCTGGCTATCTGAGGAACAGTGGTCTCCCTTTGACAAAGACTTTCCCTAATAATCACTGCCAGTCCCCCACCCTTCCCCTGGGCCCTTGGCTGATGAAATGCACGGAAACCTGGTGGGCACATCTCAACAAGGGGGACCCCCCCCTCTTGGCCCAACCAGGTCTCCGTAATACCTGCCAGGTCCACACCCCCTCCAAAATAAGATCACAAATGAGGGGGGCTTTATTAACCACCGACCTGGCATTACACAACATCAGCCGCAGACCCTGGGCCTGAGGCTCTACACAACCCAGGACATGAGTCACGTATTGGGGGCCGGAGTGCGCAATTGCTCGGAGACAGCACATGCGCACCCCCGACACTTGATATGACCCCCTGCACCCATCATACCTGCCCCTCCCACTCATTATTTCAATTTCACAGCCCTTCCTGTCGTCCCCCTGCTTCCCAGTTAAGTTTCCTTTCACGACCCCTCTGCTGCAACTAATCGACCCATCATCCCGCGCGGTCACTATCTGGACCCCCCCAGGTCCACTTTTACAATCCCCTCCCTCCCGGGTCCCCTTAACATTTTCCTTAAAAATTTAACTAAAAAAACCCTCAACCCCCTCTTCGCTGCATGCCATCTCTCGGGGTTCCAAAGCCCGTCATCAAGATAGGCCCTCGATAACGTGGAGGGCCAGGCCTGTGAGAGGGGGGAGTCTCGCAGCGCGAGAAGGTCAGCTTTTTGGAGCATCAACTGAACCAAAGATGGGAAAGGAGGCCAATCCGGGAGTCTATAATAGTCCAAGGGATAACTGAGCATAAGGTCACAAAATATCCATTTTATAGGGCTGGACTCCACTGTCCTCTCACGATAGGGAGAAGGTCCAATGTTCTTTTTCTCCAACGGAGGCTAATAACCAACCATCCTCTCATGACGGCCGGTCCCGTTACAGAAAGTTATCGGGAGCAATGTTCTATCCTCTCCGTTGGAATGTAGGAAATCCCTCAGCTCTCTCAAATGGTGCTCAGTCTCTCCTACCAGCGAGGGCATGAGTGGAACATGGTAAGGGGTCCAAAGTGTCCAAAGTGTAGCAGTTTGTAAACCCCTCCCCCGTATGGAGGGGGGAGACGGGGGAGGGAGGGGGGAAGCAGTATCCCCAGAGGAGGGTAACATCTCCTCCTCTGCCGATCTATAAGTCCAGACCTCCTCACCTCAGCTTCTTCTCTTCATCCTTAGCAAACTACATTGCAGTATTCTGCGGCAGACGCCATCACCGGCACCAGTGTCACCCCCCCAGCACCATAAACAGGTGCATCTGTGGGGGGGCAACCAGCACCGCCAACTAGCCTCCATCGCCAGCACCGCCTTGGCTCTGTTGCTTTGGGTGTGGGGGGGAGGAGGGGGGAGGGCATCACCCCATGGCTGTTCATACTACCGCCGGAGCCGCCATCCCCCTCCAACCCCCTTCTTAGATGGAAAATAAAGACCGCAGCCAGATGATTCCCTGCGGCCACACCAAGCTGCTCCCACCATCGCTGCTACCCCCGCTGCCACTGCTGCCCTCTCAGCGCTCTCTGATATTCCACGGCGCCGCCATCGCTGCCATATCCTCGTGGAGCTCTAAGGCAGCTCCGCAGTGCCCAGAGTGGTTCCACAGCGTCGCCATCACCACTATCAACTCTGCGGCGTTCCGTGGCATTCTGCGGCATCCTCAGTGCTTCCAGGGCCTCTCCCGTAACGCTGGCCCCTCGCTCCAACCCGGATGTCACAGAAGGAGGAAAAATCCTCCCCAGGTAGGGCATGGACTCTCCTCGCTGGGGCTCAGGGTTGCAGATGGATTTAGTGACCCTACACCCCCCGAAAAGACCGAACAGGCCGAACAGCCCCCATCATCGGACCGGGAGCTAACCCGACACCGCCATCTTCGGGCATGCGCAAAAACTCACGCCTAGTCCTAGTCCCCTAGTCCTTCTTTTCTCTAGTCTAGTCAAACCCAAATCATGCAACCATTCGTTTATAAGTTTTGGGCAGCTTATAACCCAATGAAAATAAAATAGAAAGGTCAAAGGAAAAAAATGAGATGGGTGTTGAATCAAGCCATACTAAATGATAAGGAGTTTATACAAATAATGGAGAAAGAAATAGACTTCTTTTTCAAGGAGAATAAAAAAGATGAGACTTCACTACAAAATGTATGGGATACAGCAGGGGTCAGCAACCTGTGGCTCTGGAGCCACATGTGGCTCTTTCACCCCTCTGCTGCGGGTCCCTGTCACTCAAAATATCTGTCATAACCTCCAATGTGTGACACCCATTATTGGGTGACATATTATTAGCTTATTGAGCTTTTCAACGCCCAACAGCCCAGCCATGGATAAATCCAAGAAAAGAAAAGTTTCAGAAGAAAACTGAACGTTTAATTCAACTACATTTGCTAGTTTTGTGGCTGCTCAAGAAATACTCAGGCACGGGAAGGGTTTTGTGCAGGGGTGAAATTCAAAATTTTTCCCTACCTGTTCTGTGGGCATGGCTTGGTGGGTGTGGCAGGGGAAGGGTATTGCAAAATCTCCATTCCCTCCCTACTCAGGGACCAACCAGAGGTGGTATTTGCTGGTTCTCCGAACTACTCAAAATTTCCGCTACCGGTTTCTCAGAACCTGTTAGAATCTGCTGGATTTCACCCCTGGTTTTGTTGCTCCCAGTGCTTTCTTTTCTGTGGGAAACAGGTCCAAATGGCTCTTTGAATGTTTAAGGTTGCAGACCCCTAGGATACAGCAAAAGCATATATCCGCAGATTAATGATCACCTATACAGCAATAAATGAATAAGAAAAAGAGACAAAAACACTACTTTCTAGATGAAAATATTTCACTATCAAAATGTTTATGAGTATTAGATTTATTTAAGGCCTTTGTGTGGAATGGCCAACATTGAAGATATTAATAGAGAAGTTAGGTTTTGGGGAAAAAATTAGAAAAGCAATAAATCAACCGAAAAGTGATAAATTAACAACAGAAATAAAATTTAAAAAAGAGATGATTAAAGTAAATAAATATAATGAAATATGGGGTTTTTTTTATAAAAACAGTGTTGGTGGAAAGCAAAGGGAATAAACCTTCTCAAGAATATATGTTGTTTTGGAGGGGATAAGGGCACAATTGGAAGATATTGTATATCTTTTAATTGTTACAGAAGGAGAAATATAAATAATAAATATGATTTCCGGTGTGTGTGTGTGTGCACGGTAATATTTGTATTTTTTTCATCTCTTTTTTGTATTTAGATTTATATGTATTATGGGTCAGCACTTCAAGCTGCATTTACTCTAGTGCTGATATAAGAAGGAGAAGCGGAGGTGCCTGGAAAGGGACGTTTGACTTTTCACCTATGTACTTTCCCTGGAGATTACATCCCCTAGGAGATGGGATGGGAGGGGGGAAATTCCTTTGAGCTGGAGCAGTAGATTAGGGGTAGAGTGACTTGGAAAATAGCAAATGAGTACAGGGGAGTGGGGAACGGAAAGGGAGGGTTTTGGGTCTGGAAGTCAGTGTTGGCTGTGATAGAGTTGGAATTAGAATGTTGTGCTTAATAAATTGGAGTTTTGGTTTCCTTGTCTTCGGGGTTTCCTTGTCTTCGGCGGCGACGGTGCTTTCTTTTGGCACCGCCACCCCCGCCGCTTGTAGAGCCGCTTCCTGATTGTGAAGCGGCTCGAAATCTTCGAAATCCTTAGGATTGCAGAAGAAGAGGCAGCAGGGCACAGGTAGAGCCCCTGCAACCCCCCCAGGGAACTGTTTCTGGGGAGGAAGCAGGCGCGGCTCCCTTACAACCTGCTGAAACTCCGGGCGGCGTGGGACGTCTTCTGCCTGTGCGGAACAAGCCGACCTCAGGAAACCTTTAAAGAGCGAGGAAATAACTCAAATAAACATCCGCAATCCACTTGAACCCTGAAACTTTGAACTGCAAGTATTAGTCCTTTGCTGAACTTTTTTACTGAAGTGAAAGTCTCGGAATGAGTGAAAGTGATTGAAAAAATATGGCGCTCAGCAAATGAATTAGTGGGTGTGGATTGGTGAAGTTATCTTGTCTTGCTACAAAGTTAAAAAGTTGTTACAGACTTGCTCCGGCTGCAATAGAAATAAGAGGAAAATCTCTCCCTTTTACTTGTCTTTGCTGCATTATAGCTTTGCTTTGAGTAACTCTGGGGGACTTTTTTAGAAGGTATTGTGGAGGTGGCAGAAGAGGCGGACCCTCCCTTTTTAAGAAAGCTAGCTTACGTGGCAGGATGGCTTCAAAAAAGCAGGAAGGCAAAACAGGGGGGGGATCCCCCCCACGTAAGCAGGATACGCAGTCACAAGCCCAAAAAAAAGATTTGGATATGGGAGAATTAAAAGCATTCATCTCAAATATTTTGGATGAGAAATTTCAAGACATGGATGACAAAATAAATAAAATAGATGAAAAAATTCAAAAGTCACAACAGGAAATCATGCAGGAAATGCAGCAGAGCCAAAAGATGGTGACCAAAAAAATAACGGATGTGGCGTCTGGTCTGGCAGGATTTATTATGAAAGTTGAGACAAAAGTGGATGAATTTAAATTAGAAGTTAATGCTAAGATGAAAAATAATGATCATAAATTTTTTGATGTTGATGACAAGATGCAGAGAGTTGAGAATGATATTGTTATGATGCAATTTCGTGCAATGGAATTTGCTATAAGGCTTCGAGGAATTAGAGAAGAGGAGAGACAAGATTTGAGACAGATCTGTGCTGAAGCCCTAGCTGTGATTTTAAAAGTTGAACCTGAGATGGTTTTTTGCAAAATAGATAAAATCTATAGAGTTAACTCGTGGGTGGCCAGACAAAGACAACTGCCTAGAGATGTGGTCATATATTTTACAGATAGAGCAATAAGAAATGACATTTTGCAAAAATCTTTTCTCACTTCTGTGCAAGTGAGTGGATCCAAGATTACAGTTTACAAGGAGCTCCCACCTAAGATGTTGAAATCTAGAAAAGAGTATGGTTTTCTTGTTAAAGAACTGCAGAATAATCAAATCCCATTTCGTTGGGACGCCCCAACTGGCATAATTTTGAGATATAAGGGAGAGAAACACCGTCTGAATACTGTGGAGAAGGCGGAGCAATTTTATAATGACATCTTTAAAGAAAGAACTCCATCCCCACGTACATCTACAGTTTTGGAGATTAAAGAACAACAATCTAAGCAGGAATTAGCAGAGCTGAAGGGTGCTGAAGGAGGCTTTTTGGATGAGCCTTTGCTGGAACCTTCTCCAATCTCGGAGCTGGCTTGGGCGGCTGAAGTTAAGGATCAGCGTATAACTCGAGCAAAAGCCAAGGAACTTAAAGAAAAGTTACAGCAGGAGAGTCAAGACAAGGCTGGGGCTGTGGGAAAAGCAGGACAGAGGATCTCAGATGACATCCTAAGGTTCTGCGCTTCGCTCCAGAAGGAGAATAAGGATGATTAAATGTTTATCTTGGAATGTGAATGGGTTGAATGCAACACAAAAAAGGAAGAAAATATTTGCATATTTAAAACAACATAATAATGATATAATTTGTTTACAAGAAACGCATATTACAGTTCAAGATCAAAACTATTTGAAAAATTCCAAATTAGGAACACATTTTATATCCTCAACTAACCAAAAAAAGAATGGTGTGGTTATTTATGTAAACAAAAAATTAACAGCCAAACTTATAGAAGCTGATCAAGATGGTAGGTTTGTAGCAATTGAATTACTTTCTGCTAACAGTCAAATTCTTCTGATAGGAATTTATGCTCCTAATCAACAACAGGACTATTTTTATAAAATGCTGCATACTAAAATACTTCAATGGGATTATAGATCTATTTTAATTATGGGAGACTGGAATGGAGTAATTGACTCTAAATTAGATAAAAAGACTTTGGCAAAATCAAGAATTAGATTACCACAGACTTTTTTTGATATGAAAGAAGACCTGGAATTAAAAGATATTTGGAGAACACATAACCCAAAAGAACTGGACTATACTTTCTTTTCTGACAGACATAGATCCTTTTCCAGGATTGATTTTATTTTGTTGTCTGATGACTTACTTGTTAGGACAAAAAGAACAAAGATTCTGCCAAGAACTTTGACTGATCACAGTCCAGTCTGGATAGAAATTGAGACATGTAAGAATGAGAGACGCTCTTGGAGATTAAATGAAAACTTGTTTAGATATGAGAAAAATATAATAGAACTTAAAAAGCATCTGAAAGAGTTTTTTGAAATGAACTTGAATAAAGGCACCCCAATGGAAATTGTGTGGGATGCAAGCAAAGCTTATATGAGAGGGGTGCTTATATATATGAACTCTAAACATAAGCGGATTCGACAAAAGAAAAGACTTGAATTGGAAGCAGAAATAAAGGATAAAGAACAGTTACTTATTAAAAACCCAACAGATGAAAGAATACTTAGTGTTATAAAACTTCTGAAAGACCAATTCCAAATGCTTATAGCGGAACAAGTTGCAACAAACTTACAATATGCGAAGCACAATACATTCTGCAACGCTAATAAACCAGGCAGGTGGTTGGCTTACACATTAAGGAAGAAACAAAGCAGACGGACTATTGATAGTGTTGATATTGGGGGGAAAGAAGTTTTTCAACAGAATTTAATAAAAGAAGCCTTTCTTCAATATTACACTAAACTATATGCCAGAGAGGAGGTGCAGAATGGACTTATAGAAAAATATTTGGACAATAAAAGAGTTACAAAAATCACTGAACAACAAAAGGAAAGAATGGATTATCCCATAACAGAGGAGGAGATAATAGCAGCAATAAAACAATTAAAAACAGCCAAAGCTCCTGGAACGGATGGTCTGACAGCAGTGTATTATAAAACTTTACAGGCAGAAATGGTGGAACAACTCAGAGACTTATTTTGCAACATACAACAAGGGGGAAAAGTACCTCCATCGTGGACTACAGCTTATATTTCTTTGATACCAAAAGAGCAAGCAGGTCCCAAAAAACCAGAGAATTACAGACCAATATCTCTTTTGAATACGGATTATAAAATTTACGCAAAAGTATTAGCCAACAGACTGATGCCAGTAATTCAAAAGGTGATTCATGATGACCAAGCGGGATTTATTGAGGGTAGGCACATGAAGGACAATGTAAGGCAAGTAATAGATTTATTGGAATATCTTGAGAAGAATAAACAGATCCCTGCAGTGCTGGTCTTTCTGGATGCAGAGAAGGCCTTTGATAGAGTGGATTGGAATTTTCTATTAAAGACATTAAAAAAGATGGACTTTGGGGACCAATATATACAGGCGGTCTCAGCAATTTATCAAGAGCAAAAGGCACAGATCATTATCAATGGAAGTTTGACAACAGAGTTTAAAATTGAAAAAGGTACAAGACAGGGATGTCCACTGTCCCCATTGTTGTTCATTTTAACACTAGAAGTCTTGTTAAATACAATAAGGGATTCTAACACATTGAAAGGTATAATGATAAGGCAAGAGGATTACAGAATAAAGGCATTTGCAGACGATCTGGTTGTTACCCTAACACAGCCAATGGAATCGATAATCCAGATGAAGGACATTATACAAGACTTTGGTAAAGTTTCAGGTTTCAGATTGAATCAGAGAAAAACTAAGATGGTAGTTAAAAATATGACACAAGATCGTAAACTGGAGTTAGAAAGGAGGGCAGGTTTTGAGATTGTACCAAAGGTAAAATATCTAGGAGTTCAGGTTGCAGAATCAAATATGAAATTGTTTCAAAATAACTATGAGGCGTTGTGGCGAGAGGTACAAAAAGATATGGAGATTTGGAAAAAACTGCAGCTGTCTTTACTTGGAAGAATAGCAGCAGTTAAGATGAACATTCTGCCAAGATTTCTTTTTTTGTTTCAAATGATTCCGGTGCTCAAAAATGATAAACAACTAAAAGCATGGCAAACTGGTATCAACAAATTTGTCTGGAACGAGAAAAAACCAAGAGTAAAAATGAAAATTATGCAAGACATCCCAGAAAGGGGAGGTCTTAAACTTCCAAACCTACAATTATATTATGATGCAACAGCTTTGACTTTAGTAAGTGATTGGTTTGGAGGAAAAAAGACTGGAATATTGAATGCAGAAAGTTTTGATTTGGAATTTGGATGGCACGCTTACTTATTTTATGACATCAAAGTGGATAAAGTATTTAAAAGCCATATACTTAGAGATTCTTTGCTGAGAGTTTGGAAGAAGCACCGAAACAACTGGAATTATAAAATACCGCTATGGCTGGATCTTGGTCATACCTTGTGGAATACAAATATAATGTCACTCGGGGGGTTTTTATATAAAGAGGTTCTTTTTACAGATGCGGGCAGATGGCAGCTGAAGACATTACAGACATTGTTGGCTGAAGGGATTAATTTAACTTGGTTACAATATAATCAACTGCAATTGAGATGGAAAGAGGACCAAAAAACTGGTATTATGATGTATGAGGAAGAATTAGTTAGACATATAAAAGAGAAAGGCCCAATGCATATTAAAAGACTTTATAATGTTTTGTTAGAAAGGGATTCAGAAACTGAACTAGTTAAAGACTGCATGGTTAAGTGGGCACAAAATTTTGAGGAACCAGTGATGTTGGAAACATGGGAAAAAATTTGGGTTCAGAATGTTAAATTTACACAGTCGCAGAATCTGCGGGAAAATTTCTACAAAATGTTTTATAGATGGCATTTAGATCCAAAAAAATTGTCGTGTATGTACCCTAGTGCCCAGCCTAAATGTTGGAGATGTGACTGCTTAGACGCTACATATTATCATGTTTGGTGGACCTGTAAGAAAGTTAAGGCTTTTTGGGTAAAAATTTGGTGGGTCATGCAGAATGTTTTGAAGAGAAAAATTCAATTTTCTCCACAACTGTTTTTATTGGGTATAATTAAGGGTTTTACATTGGGGGAAACAAAAATGATATTGTACATGATAACCGCAGCAAGATTGTTGATAGGTAAATACTGGAAAAATGAAGCGCTGCCTTCGATTGAGGAATGGACTTTGAAGATGGCCAGTTTTGCGGAGATGGCGAAGATTTCAGCATATTTAAAAGATTGTTCTCAAGAGACTTATGAATGGGAATGGAAGAAGTGGATAAATTATGTTCAGCATAAATATCAAACTAGGAAGTATCAAATAGCCTTTATTTAAAAATGTTATATAAGATAGAAACATTTTAGGGTTGAGGATAAAAATTTGTTAGAAAATGTTATATTAAGATAGAAATAATTTAAGGTTAAGGATGAAAATTTGTTAGAAAATGTTACATTATGATAGAAATATTTTTAAGGTAATCAGGATGAAAATTTATCTGAAAATGATATACCAAGATAGAAATAGGTTAATGTAATGAAGATGAAAATTTGTAAGAGGGAGGGAGGGGTTCAAGTTTTATATACAAAGGAGGGTTTTTTCCTTTTATCTGACATGAGCATACTAGGAAGTCTGGGGGGAGGGGAGGGTTAGGGTGGGCTGGGGAGGTTGGGAAGTTTGGGGGGGGTAGTGGGGGGGGGGAAAAAGGGGGTGAAAATGTAATTGTAAAACTTTTGCAATAAAAAAAAAATAAATTGGAGTTTTTCTTCAAATACTTTGTTTGAAATGCAATTTATTTGAGACGACCTTGAAACCTGACATTATGTTTGTATTATTTGTATTCTAAATAAAAATATATTTAAAAAATAAAAATATAACCATATGAGTGATTGAATTTTGAACCGACTGGAGCTTTTGGATATTTTTCAAGGGAAGCCCAGTGGTGGGATTCAGCCAGTTTGCATCTCTTTGGGAGAACCGGTTGTTAACTTTCTGAGCAGTTTGGTGAACTGGTTGTTGGAAGAAATCATTAGGGCAGAGAACCGGTTGTTAAATTATTTAAATCCCACCACTGGGAAAGCCCCATAGAGAGCCCCATGTAAGCTGGTGATCTCATAATAGATGGCGTGGTTTATTACTTTATGAATTGAAATTAAGGAACAGCCTTTATTTCAAATATACATACGTACACACACACACACACACACACCCCACACATATGTTTCAGCCTGTGTATAAGCTTTACATCTATATTCCTTTTATCTAATGTTAGCCACTCTTTCTTTCAAATGTTCCTAGTTCAGGGAGAAGAAATCATAGTCTTTAGAGTATGTTAAACTATTAGCAGTAGAATATTAAAGACTTTGATGCAAGAAATCTTTTGAAGACTTTGAAGTCTTAAGACCCAAGGTGGCGCAGTGGTTAGAGTGCAGTACTGCAGCTACTTCAGCTGACTGCTAATTCAGCAGATCAAATCTCACTAGGCTCAAGGTTGACTCAGCCTTCCATCCTTCCGAGGTGGGTAAAATAAGGACCCAGATTGTTAGGGGGCAATATGTTATGCAATATGCAAATGTTAATATGCAATATATGCTAACTTTGTAAACCGCTTAGAGAGGGCTGTAAAACACTTAAGCAGTATAGAAATCTAACAAATAAATAAATAAGTGAGATTAAGGTAATTTTTTTTTAAAGGTTCTATGTGGTCCCTCCTCACATAACATACATCCATTAAAAGATTGACATCTGCTGGATATGTTCATGTTCTATTTGTGAAAAACTGGTAGAAAATAAATGTGGTGGCTTCAAAAAATATTTTCAACAATTTTAATACTAAGCGTATATTTTCAAAGAACCCTAAAAACATCCAAACTATGATCCTTTAATACTGTGTTAAATATATATTCACAAAATGGTAATCAGATTTATTATATTTATATAATGCTCTATGAATTGAAAGTATAAAAACCATGAAAATGTCACTGGAAATATTGGACATAATTTGAGTCAATATCTGAAATATCCTAATAGCAACTAAGAAAACTAGATCAAAGTCAAGTTCAACAGGAGTGTTGAAATCGGGAAAGGATAAAGGTTAAGGAAACTTGGAATAAGATGGAAATGCAGCAACATGAGAACTTACTTTGGAATGGCCAAACATAATAAAACTTAATAATCACAAATATCCTAAATAAATCCTCCTTTAACAGAAATAAAAATGTCTATGTTTTGAAACTTGTATATAACTTTCCTGTAGGCAGCAGTCTTTCTATTCTTTTTTTTTTTTAAAGTTCTGCTAAATCAGAAAGATCACATGGGGTATTAGTTCCTCTTTATGAGTTGCTCCCTGTGGTTTAGATCAGGCCTGAAAACAATGATGTAGCATTTTGGGAGGAATATGCATCCCAGTAATGCAGCACTGGAGGCCAAGATGGAGAAGATCTCCACAGCTACCATGGCTTTTCCTTTTGTGCTCAGATAGGCTGGAAAGAAGGAGATCCACACGCTGCAAAAGGCCAACATGCTGAAGGTGATGAACTTGGCTTCATTAAAGCTGTCAGGTAATTTACGAGCAAGGAAAGCTGCAATAAAGCTGGCAATGGACAAGATACCCATGTAGCCCAAGACACAATAGAAGAAGAAAGTTGACCCTTCATTGCATTGTAAAATAATTTCTTGGAGCTCTGAGTGCATGTCCAACTCAGGGAATGGAGGTGATATTGACAACCAAAGAATACAAATACATACTTGGAAGAGAGAACATGAGAGGACAATAGAAAAGGCCAATCTTTTCCCCATCCATTTCCTCATCTGAGATCCTGGTTTAGTGGCCATGAAAGCCACAACCACAGTGATGGTTTTGGCCAGTACACTAGAAATGGCCACTGAGAAAGTGATGCCAAACATTGATTGTCGGAGAAGGCAGGTCACTTTGCCAGGTTGGCTGAGGAAGAAGAAAGAGGAGAGAAAACAGAGCTGAAGAGAGACAAGCAGCATGTAGGTGAGGAACCTGTTATTGGCTTTGACAATGGGAGTATCCCTGTACTTAATAAAAGTTCCAAGCACCCAAGAGGTCAAGAAGAAGAAACAAAGAGTTACTGAGGCTAAACTGATTTCTAAAGTTTCTTCAAAGGTTAGAAACACAACTGGTTTCAGGATGCATCCTTTCTTTTCTATATTTGGATAATGATCTTCTGGACATTCAAAACAGTCATCCATATCTGTAAGAAAAGTCAAGGAATTTGTCATCTAGGTATTCCAAATTATTAGAAATTATAAAAGTAATATATTAAAGTTTGCTAAAACCCTACCATTTTGATTTGAAATCTTCCCTTCTGGACATGGAACACAGTCATAGCAGCAGAATTGATCCCCCTCAATCCCCTTCTTCCAGGATCCAGGGAAACAAGGGTCATTGCATTGAGACAATGGAATATCCTGATGATAAGGATAAAAGGTTTTGAAAAGGAGGATTTTTAAATAAGTTCTGATATTTCTCCTTAAGGGAGTGAAATTGTTATTGCCTTCCAAAATAAATGTTGAATTAACTGGGATTTATAATGTACATTAAAAAGATGTAATGATTAAAATTATACACAAAAGGTCCTGTATGAAGGGCAAGGTGAGTAAATCATTGAATGTGTAGGTAATGTGGTGGAAGAATTGCCATTCTTGTGATTTTTGATGGAAATGCAACCCATGTGAACATGGTTTTTACACTGTAATATAATTTTGTCAATTTGATGAATGCTTGACCACTAACATTGGTAAAAAAAAAAATCCCATTTTTATATTAAAAATAGAAATTAGATTTCTAAAGAGACTATGTTCAATATGAGTTCATAATTGATTAAGGTATGGTTGATTAATGTCATCTTTTTTTCAATTGTTGTCTAATTAAATACAATAGATTCAGTCTCCAGAATAAGTCTATCTTCCCATCAAAGTCCAGATAGAAGTGGCTTCTGGTTAGGTATAATAAATCCATCCATCTCCCATAATCTTCATAGGAAGAAATAATTTCTCACTTCCCCATTCAAACAGAATTCTAATAGTGTAGGGTTAAAGGTAAAGGTAAAGGTTCCCCTAGCACATATGTGCTAGTCCTTCCTGACTCTAGGGGGCGGTGTTCATCTCCATTACAAAGCCGAAGTGCCAGCGCTGTCCGAAGACGTCTCTGTGGTCATGTGGACGCCATGACTAAATGGCAAAGGCGCACGGAATGCTGTTACCTTCCCACCAAAGGCGGTCCCTCTTTTTCTACTTGCATTTTTTACATGCTTTCAAACTGCTAGATTGGCAGAAGCTTGGACAAATAACAAGAGCTCACCCCATTACATGGCATTAGGGATTTGAACCGCTGAACTGCCAACCTTTCGATCGACAAGTTCAGTGTCTTATCCACTGAGCCACCACATGTAAGGTTATTCAGGCTTCAACCTCAGAGAAACAGATCAAATCAACTCAGTTATTATTTATTTATTATTATTATTATTATTTATTTCAATTTGCATACCGCCCTTCTCCTAGTGGACTCAGGGCAATGAACAGCCAGAGCTAAAACACATGCAGATACAAAATTTAGAATTGTTAAAAGAATTATATAACTGGCCCAATTTAAAACAATTCAATTTAAAACCCCATGACAATTTAAAACTAAAAAACTAAAAAGATTAAAAAAGTTAATATCAGTTATCTTTTTAGTTATCTTTTAAGATAACTGATATCTTTTATCAGTTATCTTTTTAGTCTGGAACAGGATTGAAGCCTTTTTGTATATTTTTATCATATCTTTTTGCACAATCATTATTATCTCATCAAAGTTTTTAGAGAGACTTTCAGCTAGAAGCTGCATACTACTCGAATATTTTCTGAAGCTTCAGCCATTCTTTAGTCTGTTAAACTTTATCAGGGAACAAAGAACATGGAAGCAGAAGGAAACCAAAGGGAGGTTTTATAAATGTTTCTGTATATTTTAATCCAAGATAAGTTTGCCTTGAATAAAATAAACAGATGCAAAAAAAAAAAAAAAAAAAAAAAAGCATGGTTGATTAAATGCCTCCATACCTGGTTAAAAGTTGGGTGCCAGACAATCCCATCTTCATCAATGAATAATTCCTTCCCTTTTGTAGCACTGGGATCCAACTTTCCAACTTTGACTCTCTGAAAGGATCTGTTTGGAAAAGTGATCAAGTTGGTGATGTCGAATCCACCTGTTGCTTCCCCTTTCTCATTCAGGGACACTCTCTCCCCAGCTGAATTATTGAAATAAATGCCTTGAAGAAATGAATGGAGCTACTTGAAAAAGAATGAAAGACAGAAGGAGTCGAAAGCATGATGATAGAGAGGAGTTTCATTCACTCATTTTTTCCATTCCTATAATAATTGCTAAATATGTACACTAATAAATTTGATACTTGATACTGCATGCAAATGTAAATATGAACTTCATTATTAATTTGGCATTATTAAGGAAAGATTAAAAAACAACAATGAACCAAACCAAAATGAATATTGAAATTATATAAGTTCCTATGATTTAGGTCCACTAATTAAATAAGTTGGACCATAAAGTTGGACCATAAGGAAGGCTGAGCACCAAAAGATTGAGGCCTTTGAACTATGGTGCTGGAGAAGACTCCTGTGAGTCCCTTGGACTGCAAGGTGAGCAAACCAGTCAGTCCTAGAGCAGATCAACCCTGACTTCTCTTTAGAAGACCAGATCCTGAAGATGAAACTCAAATAATTTGGCCACCTAATGAGAAAAAAGGACTCACTGGAGAAGAAACTAATACTGGGAACGATTGAGGGGAAAAGAGGAAGGGCATGACAGAGAATGGGGTGGCTGGATGGAGTAACTGAAGCAGTCAGTGTGAGCTTAAATGGACTCCAAGGGATGGTAGAGGACAGGGAGAAACATTGTCCATATGGTCGTGATGGGTCGGACACGACTTCGCGACTAACAACAACAACAACAATTAAATAAGTAATTATATCTAGAGCATATCTAATCTTTCCTCAGTTGTATGAAGCTATTTGATAGTCTGAAATCCCTTAGTCAGAACATTAAAATCCGAGATTCAAGTACTCTTCAATAGATAGATGAGAGATAGTGATCATTGCAAACATTGTTTCATACTATTTATGCCACCTATAAGAAGGACCACCACTTAATTCTTCTAAATATCCGATAGAGACAGAAGACTCAGCTTGGAACATATTAAAAGTTCATGAGCCACACAGAAGTATCTTGAAAAACTGATTATTTTTGGAACAGACAATGAAAAGTAATTTAAATTATCATTCTTACTGAGCAAACTAAGATGATTTCCAACAGAGACCTAAACCATGATTCATATAGTAGCTTCTCAATGATCAGAATAACAGAAACCTGTTTTTCTGTATGTATTCTATAAGAAAAGTTGGAAGGGACTTTGGAGGTCTTCTAGTTCAACTCCCTGCTTAAGGATTGTTAAGGATATTGTTGTTGTGTTACCAACCAGCAGAGTATAGAGCAGAGAGAAACGTTGCTGAGAGCAATGAATAAGAGATGTGCAAACTGGTTTATCAAAAGTTTACTTTATAGCTGAAAAACAATCTCATAGTCTTTAAATCAATCCAAGTCTTTGCCAGTTAAATCAGTCCAGTGATACAAAAATCTTCTTACCACACAAACAGTAGTTGGTTAGAATAACAAGCTCACTCTGGTTCACAAACCACGATGGTAGCAGATCCATCAAACCGATGATAGCACAATGGTTGCAACTCCACACACTATGGTAGCTTATCATCAACTGAATACGTTACAGTACCTTTCTTAAATACGTTCACAACTAATTACAGCATGACTCAGCATTACAATGAATCAGCAGGAAAACTTTAAAGTCACATAATGCATTTTCAGATTAAAGTTACAGTACACATATATTGCCTGGACAACTTGTTAGGCTCAAACCACATCCTAACAAGGACAAGACTCTATAACATTTCTGACAAATGGTTGTGCAAACTCTTCATAAAAATATTCAGTGATGAAACACCCAGAACTTCTAAATGCAAGCTGTTCAACAAATTAATTTTTCTCACTGACAGGAAATCCTTCCTTATTTCTAGATTCTTTTTCATACTTAACTTGATTCCACATGCAGAAAATATTAAGACTTTCCACAATCATTTCAAAACACATTTCTATACAAAGCTACTCACTGAAATAAAAGAAGTGGCCAATGCAGAGAGAATACCTGCCAAGCCTGGAAATCTAGATGGTCGGTTTTTTTACTCATCATCTTTTTTTTAATAATGTATCTCAGCATGAGTAGCGCTCGCAAAGCATGAGCCACAGCATAAACAGCATTGTAGATACTGTAGCTTTGACCGGTCATTTCTGTTTCAAACACAGGCCCAGGAAGATTCTCCAGCTTCATCTCCCCAGTGCATTTCCTACTATATATTTCTTTTAACTCTGATTTTGGAAATGAACACTCAAAGGATTGTTCCCAAACATCGTGCAAAAAACCATCACTGGAGATTGAAAGAGGATTTACAGTCAGAAGAAATTCCTTGAAACCTGCAACATCTTTTGAATGGATATTGAAGGAAATAGCCCCATGGAACATCTGGAGATCCCAACGGATTTGAAATCCTGATAGTACAAAATCAATCTGTGCAGTCATGATCCACACATTTCTAAATAAGGCAATTTCCTTGCTTTCAGGATCTGCCAGAAATGTTGCAAATTTTAGCCACATTATTGTCAATGATTCTCCATAGATAAGAAATGCATTCACTTTGCTGTTCATCATATTGATGGAAATAATTTCAATTGTTTGAAAAGATTCCTGGTAATCTTCCAAGTGGACTAGTTGGGAAAGCCTTTGTATGAATGATGAACATATTCCATTCTGTGAAAGTAAGGGCTGCATTTTCTGTAAGAAATTTTCTCCACTGTTGTTATCAACAGCAAAAATCCCAATCCACGTCCACTTGAAATGATGAAGCAGTTGGATAATTCCAATATACTGATGGTCTTCTTTTGGGACCATGAAATAAAGTGAAGAAAGTTTAATGGTCTGGAATTCCTCTTGGGCCAATGAGCCATATGTCAGCTAAAGAAAATGCAATAGGATTCTGTTCAATTATTAAATCAAATATAATTTTTGTAAAATATATTCAAGAAATATTTTAAATATAAATATAGAAAGGAATATTTTGCCATCCCCTTCAAACACACAGAAGAGATTGATTGTTTTACTAGGAGCAAAGAGTACTCCATTCAAATCTTCCCTCAGGTGTCGAATGTCTCTGAATACTCACTTCTAGTAATTTGTATTGTAGTTTCAAAGAAGAGTGCTAAGTAGTAGATTTTAAGCCTTGCAGAACATATTCACACAAACCTAGGCCTAATGCTCATCTTTAATGCTCATTAATTATTCCATCACAACCACAACAATATATAGAATTATTCTTAACCCCATCACAGCTTACTTGTGGAATCTTGAAGAATTCTATAAGTTCAGCTACATAAGATGACGTATCAAAATCCAATCCTCCAATGATAGCCATGAGATTCTTCTGGCTATCGCATTTGTAGTTAGGGACAAATTCCTGGGATTTGAAAAGCAGGTCCAAAGTGGTGCGATAGGTCATCCTTGCATTGTTGTAACTGTCATAGATGTGGAACCCAAGAGTGACATTAGGTAAAATCTGGGCATCCTCATTGATCTCCCTCACAGCAAAGGCCAAGGCAAGGACATGTTGATAAAATTTGGTGAATACACTGCAAAGAATTTAAATACCCCACTTGAAAAAGTAAGTTGACAATTCTCATAAGGTGGCATCCTTTCTGTATGAATAACAAACATTTCTATCTCTGATAGTAATAAAAAGATAATTGTCTTTCTACAATTCGTAATAATTTCTACAGAGGGTCTCTGAACTTGGCTGTTTTCTTACAGATGTTTCATTACCCAAAGTAAATAACATCATCACTACTTAGCACTGATGAAGCTATCTAGTTTGGACAATGAAATGTATACAAACTCATGGTCCGCAGGCTGGATGCGTGATGCCCTGGCCATGCTCACCCTCATTTTAGCGAAGGGGGAAAAAGTTGCAATATGTCACGTGATGACAACATGACAGTGTGAGTTTGACACCCCTGGTCAGCAGGAAACCACTCAAGCTCAGAGAGCACCAAGGACCCTTGATTTCAACCCTGAGATACAAAAAACAAAAAAATCTCCTTTATTGCTAATTTCTAAGTTCAAATTTACTTTATACACAGTATTTCCATGACTTGCAACTAATATATACTGCAGTGCTAACAAATATTAGCAGTGACTTTTTCAAAGTATTATATCTATTTTCTATGAATTTTTTAGAAAATGTTTAAAATTGTGGGAAGAAGATTATTTCTTCTGCCAGAACCAGATGCCATAGAAAGACACAGAAATTACTTAAAAGAACAATACATTTATGCACAAACAGCTTTTACTCATATAAGGAGTTTTTGGAGATCTGGTTAAGATTAGATAAAGAAAAAATTCCTTACATTGGCATGTCATAAGGTATTATAGCGGGGTTTTCATTAAATTTACTTTCAACAAAGTGGTAAACAATGTGAGACATCATCCCACCAATGATGAAGTCTCCAGGCTGGTACCACTCATGTGCAACAAGGAAAGCATCACTAGCAGAGCAGTTCAGAGTAAGTACTCTGTGCACCAAAAACGTCAGAAGAAACATCTTCATGCTTTTGTTATTGTTCAGATGTTTTGTCTTCTATCCTACCCAAAGGGAAGCATACATAATCCAAGACTTCATCTAAAGATAGATCTAAAGATAGATTATATTTGAGAATACATCTAATGAGAATATCAATCATTTTCTTTTTAAAGATCAATGAAAGCACACATTTTTATCTTGAATATTACAAGGATTTGAACAGATAGTCTGACAGAAGAGAACAGAGGGCTGAAACTTGAAGCAAACAAAAACCTTACATTATTGTTGAATTAAATTGTCCTTTTGTGCAGCCTTTGATTTTTTGGTCTAGCTGAGAAAACACAGTGATTCCTCTGGGAGATAATTATTTTTGTTTTGATGAGATGATAATTGGCTAATGGTTCAACTATTTGTTAAAATGATCAAATGCCAACAAAAGTTGCATAAGGAAGATTTGCAATATAATGTCTATTTAATTTCAATTGAAGAAATAAAAGTAGTGCTTTTTACAAGGTACCATGTTTATTTTCTACCAATTTTTCACAAAGTAGAATATGAACATATTCCATAACAACAATATCAGCATATCATTTTTGTTTTCTCTTTAACAATTTTACAACTTATTGATGGAATCTTGAAGAAACCTACAATTTCAGAAATACAAGATGATGTAAAAAAAAAAAACAGTACTCCAATGATGGCTATGAGATTCTTCTGCCTATCACATTTGTAGTTAGGGACAAATTCCTGGGATTTGAAAAGCATAAGATACATAAGATATATCACCTTTTATTGATGAAATTATAGGTTTCTTCAAGATTCCACAAGTAAGCTGTGATGAGGTTGAAGAGATGTAATCTTTTATCAGGTATTAATAATATGAGACATTTAATGAAATTATATGACATGTATTCTTCCTTTTGTCTCATCCTTGATTCAAAGTGTATGCTTATCAATGACCATAATAAAGAGTGATTTGGTTTGGTTTAAAATAAGAAGTCTGTCATTTTTCAAGAAAATCAAAGATATAGTTCAGCCCAAATCCTACCCCCCCAAAAATGCTGTTTTGAGCCAAGGGAGTCACTTTCACCCATGGGATCTGCTGGCATGGCTGGATCCATGGCATGCGGATCCAGAATGCCCCAGCTTATGCTGTGGGTGAGAATGGAGCACAAAAGGAGGCTACTGGTGAGTGACTGGAGTCCCCAACCATGGGGACATCTGCTGAAACCACAGGAGCCACCGGTGAGTCCACCATCACTCCAGAAAAACCACCTCAGAGGGACCCTGGCATGGGAATGGCCTGAAACTTGTTGGGAGGAGGCTTCCCCCTCTAGAGCAAAAGGAACCCCCCCCCGGGTGTCAAGTTTGATGGGGACCTCCAACAACTGGGATTTTTCCTCATGCATGTGCTGATCCACATGCAGGAGTATGGGAGGGACCCCCCTACAGAAGGAGCCAAGGTCAGGGTCATCACCCTGGCCCTAGAAGGGGCAGCTGCATGCTGGATGGTGACCCTCCACAATGCAGATGCCCCAGAGCTCTGCAACTTCAACCTTCATGACAGCCCTGAGATGGAGATTTGAGGACCCCCTAGCCAACTACAGGGCTAGAGACTACATCAGGCGCATCAGGCAAGGACACTGGCTAGCTGCTGAGTACATCAAAGATTTCTGAGACCTGGTCTGCCACATAGATTGGCCAGAGGAAATACACACGAGTTGGTTCAAGGATGGGCTCAATGATGACCTGTACAATGCTGGCATCACCCATGAAGCCCCAATCCAGCTGCATGGTTGGTACATGTTGGGTGAGGAAGCTGAAATTAACCAAGCCCGAAACCAGTACCGCACAAGCCACCCCTGGAGTAGATCCCCACCCGAAGGGAGAAGGGAGATGGCCAAACCTTGCTCTGCCCCACCATGCTTGACTGCCTGCTTCAACTGCAGAAAGGAAAGTCACTGCACAGCTGATTGTCAGGAAAAGATTCCTACTTGAAAAGGAGAAAAGCAAGCTGGAGGGAGGCCCGTGAAGCCACTACGGCATCCCAGGGACACCACTTTGAAGAGCTGCATGGAGTTCCCACCAGAATTGCCTCTGGTGCTTGGAACTCCGACCCCTCCAGCAGAAGAGCCCGATCATTAAAAGAGTGACTATGAATTCCCTTTGGTAAGTGGGACTGTCGAACCACTTACAATCCCCGTAGAACTATTAATCTCACTAACGGGGAGAAAAGTGAGACTTAAAGCATTGCACCTCCGGGTGCACAAGGAGCCTAATAAGCCCAACTCTAGTCGGAGGACTGGGGATCCAACTAAGACCATTAAAAACCCCAGTCTCTTTCTGCCAATTTGATGGGTCCATTGCAAGAGGCAACTGGACCACCTTTGCCACTGAATTGCTGGAGCTCACCATGGCAAACCACTCTAAAAACATTGCTTTCATTGTGATGCTGAGGATGGAGTGACCTCTAGTTTTGGGGCTAACCTGGCTAAAGAAGTGGAACCCAAGGGTGGACTGGATGAAGGGGACCCACTTATTTCCTAATTGCGAACTGGCCTAGAGGGAGGAGCCCCAGCAGGTGGGAATGCCGTTCAGTGAGGAAGTAGCTGCTGCCATGACAAATGGACCCCTACCAGGTATCCCCAAGGAGTACCGAGACTTAACTGACATGTTTTACCAAAGCAGCTTCAGACAAACTTCCTCCTCATAGACCTACAGACTAAGCCATTGAGATTCTACCAGGGGCCAAACTACCTAAGCCAAAACTTTATTCCATGACCCCCCCCCCCAGGAGCTGGATGAACTGTGCCAATTCATAGGCAAAAACCTTGAGTGTGTTTTCATCGAGCCTGCTAGGCCCAAGATATCTGCCCCGGTACTGTTCTGGGAGAAAAAAAAAGACATCTTTTATGTTTTGCGTGGGCTATAGAAATTTGAACACTATTTGTGTAGAAAACATGTATCCCTTACCTCTGATGAAGGACATGCTGGCCCATTTGGTGAAGGGGAGGATTTTTTCCAAGTTAGATTTAAGAGAAACTTATTACCAGGTCCAAATTCAGGAGGGGGGGGTGAATGGAAGAGAGTGTTTAATTGCCCATTGGGGTGTTTTCAGTTCAAAGTTTTGCCATTTGGGCTTCAAGGTGCTCCTGCCGTTTTCATGCAGCTGATTAACAAAGTACTGCATAAGCATTTGTACAAGGGGTTTTTGGTTTATCTTGATGACATATTGATTTACACCGAAACTAAGGCTGAACGTGTTAAGCTAGTGTGGGAGATCTTGAAAAAACTAAGGGCAGCTAAATTGTCTTCCAAACTTTCCAAGTGTGAATTTCACCAGGATAAAATATATTGCTTGGATACCGAATCTTGCACCAAGAGGTAGAAATGGATCCTGCAAAAGTCAGGGCAATGTTTGAGTGGAAAATCCCTCGCACCCGCAAGCAATTGCACAGCTTCCTAGGTTTAACTAACTTTTATTGCCAAATCATCCCCTCCTTTACCCAGATAATGCCTCTGATTACAAACTTGCTGAAAATCAAAGAGGTTGATAATCCGAAGCTCAGCCAGGCGCTAAAATAGTCTATGGAATGCTAAGCATCATATGAGAAACTGAAAAGACTTTTTTCGGCCGAACCAGTGTTAAGACACTTGGATCCGGAGAAACCATTTGTAATTCAAATCGATGCCAGTGACATGGTAGTCAGAGCAATTTTACTCTAAGAAAATGAAGAAGACAAATTGCAACCATGTGCTTATACCTCTAAAATGTTAACTGAAACTGAATAAAGGTGGACGATATGGGAGAAAGAGGCTTTTGCAGTCAGCTGGGCACTTCTGACTTGGAGGCATTTCCTGGGGGGGAGCAATAAGTCTGGAACAACTACAGGAATCTAGAGGCTCTCAAAACCCAGAGGAAAATGTCCCCAAAACAAATCCAATGGGCACAGTATTTCCAACAGTTTAATTTTAGCTTGAAGTACAGGGTGGGTGGGGGGCTAGCAGGACTTTATTTATTTATTTATTTATTTATTTATTTATTTATTTATTTAAATTTCTATACCGCCCTTCTCCAATATAGGACTCAGGGCGGTGCACAGCCAAAGTAAAAACCAGACATAGAAAATCTAAAAACTGGACTTTTTGGCAGATAGCTTAGGGTAGCCTTCCAGGCTACCCTAATACAAAAGTACTAAGGTAGGTATGGTTAAACCTTTACTCCCAGCTTCCCAGGTAGCAGCCAACATTGTCACATGCTCCCTGACAAAGGAGAACCCCTCTGCCTTAGATAACACCACCATCGTGACATTTAAGAAAGCATTGGAATCAGACACCTGCACAATGAAGGATGGGCTAGCCTGAGTGGAAGACAAACTGTGTGTCCCAGTCAGGGAAAGATTAAAAACTATGCAGGCCTGTCACAACTCCAGTTTAGCAGGTCATTTTGGTTTTGTAAAAACTCTGCACTTCCTCAAAATGGCAACTGTGGTGGCTTTGTTAATGAAGGATGTGGAAAGCTATGTAGCAAGCTGACTCATTTGTGCTGCAGTTAAGTGCATGCAAGGGAACATGGGTCTACTACACCTGGTGGCAGACCCTTCAGCACCCTGGAGATAGATTTCCATGGATTTCATTGTAGAATTGCCTGAGAATTCTGGAAACACAGTAATCTGGGTTGTCACAGATCTCTTCTCAAAGCAGGTCCATTTCATCCTATGCCAAAAGATCCCTAAAGCAAAACCCCGAGCTAAGCTATTTTTACTACACATTTATCACTTGCATGGTGCTCCACAATGTATTATTTCAGATAGAGAGGCCCAATATACGTCCAAGTTCTGGAAAGCCTTCTTGAACCTCCTTGGAACCAAACAGAGACTTAGTTCTATTCATCATCTGGAAACAAATGGGGCAATAAAATGAACTAACTCAGGGCAAGACAAGACAACTGCACTGAGCTACTGCCTTTTGCTGAAGTGGCTTATAATAATGCTGTACACATTGGCACAGGATTCACCCCTTTCAGAGTAGCTGCAGGGCAAAAATTTAATGCTATTCCAGAGTTGCCCTCACATGAACCAGAAATCCCCTCCTTGAAGCAAAGGATAAGTCACTTGCAAACCACCTGGCTGGTTGTCTGCAAACCAGAAACCAGAGCTGCCTATAAGGCACAAGTCAAAAAGAAAAGAATAGAAACTAAACCTTACAAGGTGGGTGACAAAGTTTACCTGTCCATTAGGTTTCTAAAATCCTTGCAACTATCCAAAAAGTTGTAACCTAAGTATATTGGCCCTTTTCCCATCATTCAAATTATTAACACGGTCATGGTGGAATTGCAACTTCTTATGTTGTTATGGCAAGTCCACCCCATTTTTCATTGTAGTTGGCTGAAGCCTGAAATTACCTCTGAGCTTTATTCTATTCCTTACTTCTCACAAAACATACATACAATAAATGACTGATACCTGCTGGATAGCATATTCATATTCCATTTTGTGAAAAAATTGATAGAAAATAAATGTTTGTAGATTCAAAAAACACTTTCAACAATTTCAACAACTAAGCATATATTTTATTGCAAATCTCCTTTATATTATTTTCATTGGAATTCGCTCATTTAAAAAAAAAAAGAATTGACCCATTAGCCAATTATTATCTCATCAAAACAAAATAATTATCTCCTACAGGAATCACCATATTTTCTTAGCTAGGCCAAAACACCAAAGGCTGGCACAATAGGGAAGATATTCAATAACAGTCAAGGTATCAGCGTGGATATGAAGAAACATTTGAACCACAGGACGTTTGGCCCAAGGGTAATAATGGCTCTGTCAGATTCATTGCTTCAGGTTTCTACCCTCTGTTCCCTTGTGCCAGAGTATCTGTTCAAATACAGGTGGAATTCAGGATACAAATTTGCATTCACATCGATCTTCAAGTAGAAAATGATAGATTTTCTCATTAACTGCATTCTCAGATCTAAACCTTGGATTGTTCTTCAGATGAAGTATTGAATTACGTGTACTTCCTGATCAGTAGGATGGAAGGGAAACCATTTTCACAGTAACAGTAAAGCGTGAAGATGTTTCTTGTGATTCTTTTGGTACACAAAGTAGTTACTCTGAACTGCCCTGCAAGTGATGCTTTCTTTGTTCCACATGAGTGGTACCAGCCTGGAGACTTCATCATTGGTGGGATGACATCTCATTTCGCTTACCACCTTTTGGAAATTAAATTTAGTGAAAATCCTTCTAAGAAACCATATGAAATACCAGTGTAAGAATTTTTTTTCTCTACCTAATCTTACCCAGGTTTTCAAAAACCCTTTATATGACTAAAATGTTATTTGTGCATAAATGCAGGGCTTTTAATACAATCTATGCCTTGCCTTTCTTCCAATTGCTATGAAAAAGAAATAACCTTCTTTACATTATCTTAAAGTATTTCACATGAAATGTACAAAACTTCAGATCAAGAAGTCTCTATATGAAGATTTACTGGGATAAAGATAACTTTTAGAAAAAATTGGCATGATCTCTCCTCATAGAACATATATACAGTAAATGAATGTTACCTCCTGAATCTGTTCATAAACCATTTTTTGAAAACTTCATAGAAAATATAGTACTTTGAAAAAAGTGACTACTTGTATTTGTTAAAGTACATATTTCTTGAAAGTCAGGAAAATGCTTTGTAAAATAAATTAGAGTTCTATAGAAATTACCAATAAAGAAGAATATTTTAGTTCAGGGTTGAAATGAGGGGTCCTTGGAGCTCTCTGAGATGGGTTATTTTTTTGTAGACTTTTCATTATCCATCCTTAGTGCCAGGCAGTGATGATGTTACCTATGCTGGGTAATGAAATGTCTGCAAGAAAGCAACCAAGCTCAGAGAGCACCAAGGATATTCTGTAAAAATTATTAAGAAATTTAGAGAAAGTGATTATCTTTTTACTACTATCAGAGAAACAATTGTTTGTTATTCAAACAGAAATGATGCCACCTTATGAGAATTGTCATTTTTTTCTTTCAACTGGGGTATTTAAACTTTTCCAGTATATTCACCAAATTTCATCAACATGTCCTTGCCTTGGCCTTTGCTGTGAAGGATATCAATGAGGATTCCCAGATCTTACCTAACGTCACTCTTGGGTTCCACATCTATGACAGTTACCTCAATGCAAGGATGACCTATCGTACCATCTTAGACTTGTTTTTCAAATCCCAGGAATTTGTCCCTAACTACAGATGTGATAGCCAGAAGACTCTGATGGCTATCATTGGGGGACTTGATTTTGTCACATCGTCTCATATTGCTGAAATTACAGGATCCTTCAAAATTCCGCAAGTAAGTTGTGAAAAGGCTAAGGAGAATAATTCTATATTCTGTTCTTGATGTTGTTATGGATTAATTAAGAAGCAATAAACATTAGAGTTAGGTTTGTATTAAGATGTTCTGCCTGGCTTAAGGTCTATTATTTGGCATAAATTTGAAACTGCAATGCTGAATACAAGAATTATTAATAATTCCTCTATAGAGGAATTATTGAGTCTGTCATCTGCACCTCTATAACTTTCTGGTTTGGTTCTGCAACCCAAGAAGGCAAACACTGACTTCAGAGGATAATTAGAACTGCAGAAAAAAACAATTTCCACCAACCTACCTTCCATTGAGGACCTGTATACTGCACGAGTCAAAAAGAGGGCTGTGAAAATATTTACAGATCCCTCATATCCTGGACATAAATTGTTTCAACTCTTACCTTGAAAACGGTGCTATAGAGCACTGCACAACAGAAAACTAGACACAAAAACAGTTTTTTCCCCAAATGCCATCATTCTGCTAAATAAATAATTCCCTCAACACTGTCAAACTATTCACTAAGCCTGCATTACTATTACTATTAATCTTCTCATCGTTTCTATCACCCATCTCCTCACACTTATGACTGTATGACTGTAACTTGTTGCTGTATCCTTACCATTTATATTGATTGTTTCTTATGATTTAATTTCTTATTTGTACCCTATGACTATCATTAAGTGTTATACCTATGATTCTTAATGAATGTATCTTTTCTTTTTATGTATACTGAGAGCATATGCACAAAATGTCCAATCACACTTGGCATTAAAAAATTCTAATCTAATCTAATCTAATCTAATCTAATCTAATCTAATCTAATCTAATCTAAGAATTGAGTATCCACGCCCAAGGAAAGAATTGAGAATAGTATTCTTTATTTCTATCAAAAGAATTGATCAATTCTATGTATTTGTAATAATTTAAAAAAATCCTTTCCATATTATTGCTTAGAAGAATTTCAGGAAAACAATCCCTTCCTTGCATATATTTTATATGAAAACTAGTTCAGGACAATTGAATTTTATCTTACAACTCAAGAAAATACTACTCCACTTTCTTGCAGCTGACATATGGCTCATTACCCCAAGAGGAATTTGAGACCAGTAAGCTCTCTTCAGTTTATTTCATGGTCCCAAAAGAGGACCATCAGTACATTGGGATTATCCAACTGCTTCATCATTTCAAGTGGACATGGATTGGGATATTTGCCGTTGATAACAACGATGGAGAAAATTTCTTACAAAAAATGCAGCCCTTACTTTCAGAGAACGGAATCTGCTCAGCGTTTATAGAAAGACTTGCACAGCTAATCCACTTGGAAAATTACCCAGAAGTAATTCAAAGAATCTTAATTATTTCCATGAGTTGGGTAAATAGCCGAGCCAATGCATTTCTTGTCTATGGAGAATCATTGACAATTATGTGGCTAAGGTTTGTCACATTGATAGTAGATGCTGAAAGCAAGGAAATTGCATTATTTAGAAGGGTGTGGATCATGACTGCACAGATAGATTTCATATTATCAGGATTTCAAATCAATTTGGATCTCCACATGTTCCATGGGGCTATTTCCTTCACTGTTCATTCAAGAGCAGTTGCAGGTTTCAAGGAGTTTCTTCAGACTGTAAATCCTCTTTCAGTCTACAGAGATGGATTTCTACAGGAAGTTTGGGAACAGTCATTTGATTGTTCATTTCCAAAACCAGAATTACAAGAAATGCATAGTAGGCAATGCACTGAGGACATGAAGCTAGAGGATCTTCCTGGACCTGCCTTTGAAATGGAAATGACTGGTCAAAGCTACAGCATATACAATGCTGTTTATGCTGTGGGTCATGCTTTGCAGGCTCTATACATGTTACATTTCAATAGAAAAAAACCTATGATCTGTAAAAATCCTGATCTTTCACATCTCCAGGCTTGGCAGGTATTCCCTTTGCCTTGGACACTTCTTTTATTTAAATAAGCAGTTTGATGTAGAATTATGTTTTGATCCCATTGTGGAAAGTCTTAATATTTTCTGCATGTGGAATCAAGCATGAGAAAGCAACCTAGAAATAAGGAGGAATTTCCCGATGATGACAAAATGAACAATTAATTAGTGGAGCAGCTTGCTTTCATAAGTTTTGGATGCTCCAACATTGGAGATTTTTATGAAGAGAAGGACAGCCACATATCTGAAATAGGGTCTCCTCCTTGAGTAGGGTGTTGGATTAGAAGACTTCCAGATTCCTCTAGACCCTAAGCTACTGTTCTTTCTGAAATAGATATTGAAAAAAGAGTTTCTGTTGTTTTTCTGATCACTGAGAAAATACTGTATAAATTATGGTTTAGATGTCAGTATAGGTTATTTAATATATCACCATACATTGCACAATAGGAGATAGTTAAAATGATAATTTAGATTACTTTTCATTGCATCTTCCAAAAATAATCAATTATCCAAGAATTTTCTATGTGCCTCATGAACTTTTCATGGGTAACAAGCTGAATTTTCTTTCTCTATCAGAGTTTTAGAGGAACAAAATAAAAGTGGCATCCATAGTATGAAAGATGAAGCATGTTTGCAATAATCTCTATCTTGCATCTCTCTATGGAGGAATGCTTGGGTTTCAGATTCTAAAATTTGAGTAAAGGACAATGAGGAAAGATTAGATGTGATCTAGGTTGAATTAGTTCTTTGCGTAGTGAATCTAAATCACTACAAGGAGTGATTTAGAAGTGTTAAACTCGTGGCCCATGGGCTGGATGCGTCACACACTGGCCACGCTCACCCCCTGTTTAGCAAAGGGGAAAAAATCATGACATGTCACATGACAATAATATGACAGTGTGAGTTTGACATTCCTGATCTAAATCATAATTTAAGGAAGGTACATAATTGCAGAACTTTTTATTCATTCTGCTGCAGCTCATTCAGCTCTTCCTTATATTAATATCAAAATAGAATAGAATTTCTATTCCATGGAACGGAACGGAACGGAACGGAACAGAACAGAACAGAACAGAACAGAACAGAACAGAATAGAATAGAATAGAATAGAATTTTATTGGCCAAGTGTGTTTGGACACACAAATAATTTATCTTTGGTGCATATGCTCTGTGTACATAAAAGAAAAGATACATTCATCAAGAATCATAACTCTTAATGATAGTCATAGGGTACAAATAAGCAATCAAATCATATTAGGAAACAGTCAATATAAATCTTAAGTATACAAGCTACAAAGTTACAGTCATGCAGCCATTAGTGGAAGGAGATGGGTGATAGGAACGATGAGAAGATTAATAGTAATAGTAATGCAGACTTAGTGAATAGTTTGAAAGTGTTGAGGGAATTATTTATTTAGCAGAGTGATGGCGTTCGGGAAAAAACTGTTCTTGTGTCTAGTTGTTCTGGTGTGCAGTGCTCTATAGAGTCGTTTTGAGGGTAGGAGTTGTAACAGTTTATGTCCAGGATGTGAGGGGTCTGTAAATATTTTCACAGCCCATTAGAAGATAGATAGATAGATAGATAGATAGATAGATAGATAGATAGATAGATATAGGTATAGGTATAGATATAGATATAGATATAGATATAGATATAGATATAGATATAGATATAGATATAGATATAGATATAGATATAGATATAGATATAGATATAGATATAGATATAGATATAGATAGTGTGGACATGTAAATTATCAAGCAATATTGATTGTTAAATTAATAATAATAATAATAATAATAATAATAATAATAATAATAATAATAATAATAATATAATTATTATTAAGCATTCATACTTAATAATAATTATAGGAATAGGAAGAATGATTGAATGAAACCTGAACATCATTTTCTATTCTCTATTATAATGCTTTTAATTCCCTCTCTCTTTCATTCCTTTTCAAGTAGCTCCATTCAAGTCTTCAAGGCCTTTCTTTTAACAATTCAGCTGGGGAGAGTGTGTTCCTGAATGAGAAAGGGGAAGCAACAGGTGGATTTGATATCACCAACTTGATCACTTTTCCAAACAGATCCTTTCAGAGAGTTAGAGTTGGAAACATGGATCTACAGGCTCCAGAAGGGAAGGAATTGTGGATTGATGATGATGTGATTGTCTGGAGTCCAGCTTTTAACCAGGTACCAAATTATTGAATCCACCATGCTTTAATCCATTATGATCCCATATTGAACATAGACTCTTTAGAAATCTAATTTCTGATGGTTTTTTTTTTAAATTAACAATGGCATATTCTTTGAAATGTTTATAGTCAAGCATTCCTCAAATTGACAAAAATGATATTACAATAAAAAAACATGGTTGCATATTTGGTGGGCACTTCCACTTGAAATCACAAGAGTGGCCATGTTTCCACGAGATTGTCACCATGTGTCATTATTTATTCACACTACTCTTCAGAGAGGAGCTTTTCTATATCATTGTAAATTCTACATTTTTTAAGTTGTTGATGATGAAGTTGTTAGATTCAGTATCCTTTTGGGAAGTCAATAATCATGTCACTCTCTTAAGGAGAAAGTTCAGAAACTATTTTAAAAAGCCTCCTTTTCAAATCATTTTCATGTTAATCATCAGGTTCTTCCATTTTCTCGATGCAATGACCCTTGTTTTCCTGGATCCTGGAAGAAGGGGATTGAGGGAAATCAGTTCTGCTGCTATGACTGTGTTCCATGTGTGGAGGGGAAGATTTCAAATCAAAATGGTAGGGTAGGAATTCTACCAATTTTCATTAGACTTAAGCAAACTTTAATATACAACTTTAGGATGCCTAAAATTAATAAAATGAATTTCAATAATTTAGAATCCCTAGATGAAAAATATCTTGACTTTCCACCCAGATATGGAAGATTGCTTTGAATGTCCAGAAGATCATTATCCAAATAAAGGAAAGAAAGGATGTATCCTGAAACAAGAGGTGTTTCTAACCTTTGAAGAAACAATAGGAATTGGTTTAGCCTCATCAGCTCTTGGTTTCTTCTCTTTGACATCTTGGGTACTTGGAACTTTTATTAAACACAGGGACACTCCCATTGTCAAAGCCAACAACCGGTCCCTCACCTACACCCTCCTTTTCTCTCTTCTGCTCTGTTTTCTCTCCTCTTTGCTCTTCCTCAGCCAACCTGACCAAGTGACCTGCCTTCTCCGACAATCAATGTTTGGCATCACTTTTTCTGTGGCCATTTCTAGTGTGCTGGCCAAAACAATCACTGTGGTTGTGGCTTTCATGGCCACTAAACCAGGATCTCAAATGAGGAGATGGGTGGGGAAAAGATTGGCTTTTTCTATTGTACTTTCCTGCTCTATCATCCAGGTATGTATTTGTATTCTTTGGTTGTCAACATTTCCTCCATTCCCTGAGTTGGACATGCACTCAGCACTCCAAGAAATGATTTTACAGTGCAATGAGGGGTCAGTTTTCTTTTTCTATTGTCTCTTGGGCTACATGGGTATCTTGGCCATCGCCAGTTTTATTGTGGCTTTTCTTGCCCGTAAATTACCTGACAGCTTTAATGAAGCCAAGTTCATCACTTTCAGCATGTTGGCCTTTTGCAGTGTGTGGATCTCCTTCTTTCCAGCCTATCTGAGCACAAAAGGCAAAGCTATGGTAGCTGTGGAGGTCTTCTCCATCTTGTCCTCCAGCGCTGCTTTACTCGGGTGCATATTCCTGCCCAAATGCTACATCATTGTTTTCCGATCTGACCTCAACCACAGGGAACAACTCACAAAGAGAAATTAGCACATAATATCACATTTCTGGCTCAGAGAAATTGTTGAAAAAAGAAATGGAAAGAATGCAGTGTTTAAGAAACATATATAAAGTTGTAGCAACAATTATTATTATTTGTCAAAGAATAGAATAGAATAGAATAGAATAGAATAGAATAGAATAGAATAGAATAGAATAGAATAGAATAGAATAGAATAGAATTCTTTATTGGCCAAGTATGATTGGACACAGAAGGAATTTGTCTTGATGCATACGCTCTCAGTGTACATAAAAGAAAAGATATATTTGTCAAGAATCATAACGTACAACACTTAATGATAGTCATAGCGTACAAATAAGCAACCAAATCATATTAGGAAACAGTCAATATAAATCATAAGGATACCAGCAACAAGGTTACAGTCATACAGTTGTAAGTGGAAGGAGATGGGTGATAGGAACAACGAGAAGCTTAATAGTAATAGTAGTGCAGACTTAGTGAATAGTTTGACAGTGTTGAGGGAATTATTTGTTTAGCAGAATGATGGGGTTCAGAAAAAAACTGTTCTTGAGTCTAGTTGTTCTGGTATGCAGTGCTCTATAGCGTCATTTTGAGGGTGTCAGCCTTAGAAGCCATATTAGGCTGGAAGCTTCAATGCTGCCATCTCCTCATGTGTGGGAAAGTAGGAGGGGGGATTTAGGAGAGGGGAGTTAGTAGACATAATAGTATTTTTTCCTATCAGTCAAGGTCAGGGCGGTCTAGCATCTGGAGGAGGAGTGGTCAGGGGCTGGGCCAAGATGAAACCGTTAGTGATTGGAGCATGTGACCAAAAGGGGAGAAAGGGGTTGGTTTTGGGAGCTTTGTATGATTGAAGGAAAGCCTGGGTTTTTCAGATTCGGGATTTCCCAGATGTGCTAGTTTATCTATTGCTAGTAAAGAGAACTTTTGAAAATGCCTGCTTCCGCATCTTTACTGGGAGTCGGTGGTTTTCTGGAACGCTGACAGAGGGTAGGAGTTGAAAGAGTCAAAGAAGGATTTGTGTAAAAAAAATTGCTGAAAAAAAGAATAGAAAAATTGTTTGCTGTCTAAGGGAGTATTTATAAAAACCTATAGGAACATAGTTTTTTTTTTCTGTCAAGGAAGGGTTTTGTGTAGGATATTTAAGATTCATTCATACTGAAGCCCATTCCAAAGTAAGTGCCCATGTTGCTGCATTTCCATCATTTTCCAAGATTCTCTAATCCATTCTCCCTTTCAACACTCCTGTTAAACTTGACTTTTATCTAGTTTTCTTATTTGCTATTAGGATATTTCAGATATTGACTCAAATGATGTCCAATTTTTGCAGCAACATTTTCATGGGTTTCATACTTTAGTTTCTTAAAGCACTGTACAAATATAGTAAAAAGCTGACTACCATTTTATAAATATATATTTAATATAGTGTTATAAAGCAATTAGTTTGGATTTGTTAGGGTGCTTTGAAATGTAATATACACTGAGTTTGTGAATCCTGAATATTTAACTGTATTGAAAGAAAACAGTTTTCATACATAACCATTCACCCCATACCCATAAATCTATTCCCACTGTAAACTGTTATCAAGATTAATAATATGGGAAACTCATTGAAATGAAATTTTTCCAGGCAAAAAACACAACCGCCATAGAATCCTAAAAAGCATTAATAGAGGGATAGAATCAAGATCACATGAAGTTCTAGTATCACTTTACAAAGCCTTAGTAAAACCATACTTGGAAAATTGTATCCAGTTCTGGTCACCACAGTATAAAAAAAGATGTTGAGACTCTGAAAAGAGTATAGAGAGGAGCAACAAGAAGGATTAGGGGATGGAGGCTAAAACATATGAACAATTAGAGGAACTGGGTATGACTAGTCTAGAGAAAAGAAGAAGCGGTATGACATGATAGCACTTTCCCAATATTTGAGGGACTCCTAAAAAGACAAAGGGGCTAAACTATTTTTAAAAATACCAAGAGGCAAGACAAGAAAAAAATGAATGGAAATTAAGCAACCTAGAACTAAGGAGAAATTTCCTAATGGTGAGAGCAATCAACTAATGGAATAGCTTGCCTTCAGAAGTTGGGGGTGATTCATCAGGGCCACACTTGGAACACTGCATTCAGTTTTTGTCGCCATGATGTAAAAAAGATGTTGAGGCTGTAGAAAGAGTGCAGAGAAGAGCAACAAAGATGATTAGGGAACTGGAGGCTAGAACATATGAAGAATGGTTGCAGGAGTTGGGTATGTCTAGTTTAATGAAAAGAAGGACTAGGGGAGACATGATAGCAATGTTCTAATATCTCAGGAGCTGCCACAAAGAAGAGGGAGTCAAGTTGTTCTCCAAAGCACCTGAGGGTAGAACAAGAAGCAACGGGTGGAAACTGATCAAGGAGAGAAGCAACTTAGAACTGAGGAGAAATTTCCTGACAGTTAGAACAATTAATCAGTAGAACAACTTGCCTCCAGAAGTTGTGAATGCTCCAATACAGGACGTTTTTAAGAAGATGTTGGATGACAATTTGTATGAAGTGGTGTAGGGTTTCCTGCCTAAGCAAGAGGTTGGACTAGAAGACCTCCAAGGTCCCTTCCAACTCTGTTATTTTATGTTCTTTGTATTTTCCCTTCTGTCTCGCCCTTTATCCAAAATGTATACTGACTAATGACCATAATAAAGAGTGACTTGATTTGGCTTGCAATTAGAAGTCTTGGCATTTTTCAAGAGAATCAAATGTAATAGAGCAGGGGTGTCACACTTGATTTCATTGAGGGCCACATCAGGGTTGTGTTTGATCTGGGGGGCAGGGGGGGCAAATCCTAGAAGAAATGTGCATCCCTCTTTGATAGAAGGAGATATCAGAAAGGTGAAACTATCTGGGAGGGAAAGGCTTCCCTGCAGACTGAAGGAATGTAATTTCACGTGCTGCCTGCATCCCACGGATATGCATGTCTGCAAGGTCCTTTAAATAGCCATAGGCATGGCCAGGAGGTTGAGGACCTCTGCTTTAAGTTATGTTAAAGTGTTTGCAATAGTATATATGAAACTTCAGTACAAGGAATCTTTTCAAGATTTTTAGTGAGCTTAAAATGTTTTTTAAAAAAGTTCTGCATTGTTACTTTGTGAAAAAGAATGCATACAATAAATGACTGGATCTCTTCATATTTTATTTTGTAAATGATGGGTAGAAAATAAATGTGGCATTTTGAAAAAAGCATTATTTTTTAAAAATTATATATATATTTGATTGAAAATCTTCCATAGGCTACTTTCATTGCCATTGCTCATATTAAAAAAAATAACAATAGCTGAATTATCAGCTACTTATTATCTCATCAAAACAAAATAATTATATCCCAGAGGAATTACTATGGGCCAAAACATTGAAGGCTGCACAGAAGGCTATTGAAATTCAACAACAAACCACAGGTAGTTTGGTACAAGGTGTAATAAGATCTCTGTCAGATTCATTGCTTCAAGTTTCTATCCTCTCTTCTTTTCTGCCAGAGTATCTGTTCAAATCCTGGTGTCATTCAGGATACAAATTTGCACTCACATCGATCTTCAAATAGAAAATGATAGATTTTTCTCATTAGGTGCATTCTCAGATATAAACCTTGGATCAATCTTTAGATAAATTATTGGTTGATAGGTACTTCCCATTCAGTAGGATGGGAGGCAAACCATTTCACAATAACAAAAGCATGAAGGTGTTTCTTGTGATATTTTTGGTACACAAAATAGTTACTCTGAGTTGTCCTGCAAGTGATGCTTTCCCTGTTCCACATGGGTGGTACCAGCCTGGAGAATTCATCATTGGTGGGATGACATCTCAAATGGGCTATCACTTTTTTGAAATTAAATTTAGTGAAAATCCTTCTAGGAAACCTTATGACATACCAATGTAAGATTTTTTTTTTCTCTAATGTTACCTAGATTTTCAAAAATACTAAATATGACTAAAATGTTCTTTGTGCACAAATGCAGGGTATTTAATATAATCTCTGCCTTTGTTTCTTTCAATTGTATCATGTTATGAAAGAAGAAATAACATTCTTTACACTATGTTAGAGTCTTTCACATGAAATGAACAAAATTTCAGATCAGGAAGACTCTATTTGAACATTTACTGAGGTAAAGATAATTTTTAGAAAGATTTAAATCTTTTTAGAAAGATTTAAATCTTTTAAGAAAGACTTAGCATTATCTCTCCTCACAAAACATACACAGAGAGGGACGATTTTTACAGAGGCAGGACTGAGAGCATTTTGACAAAGTGCATCACTCTTTGGTTTAGTGGCAGCAGTGCCTCAGATAGAAAGTCCATTCAGAGAGTAGTAAGGACAGCTGAGAAGTTTATAGCAATCTCACTTTCTGTTATTCAGGATACTGTTTATAAATACTATATGCTTAGTGTTCAACCGTTTTTCTCACCATGTAAATGTATACATCAGAACTAGACTGTATTGTTTCTCTGGGTCTAATAATATATGTAGGTATATACATCATTTTGTATTTATTATTTATTTATTTTGTCAAAATTTATTTATTTTAACAACATTTCATTTTAGCATATGCCAATTAGTGTACATTCAAAGTGACAATAAACTTATTCTAAGTTCTAAAAAAATAATAATACAGGAAATAAGTGATTCCCGCAGAATCTGTTCATATACAATTTTCTGAAAATACCATAGAAAATAATTATAGTACTTGGAAAAAAGTCTTGTATTTGTTGCAGTATATATTTGTTGGAGTACATATTTGTTGGAGGCCACTGAAAGGCTATGTAAAATAAATTTGAACTCTGTAAAAATTACCAATAGAGGAGAATATTTTAGTTCAGGATGGAAATGAGGGGTCCTAGGCAATGCTAGGCAGTGATGATGTTACCTATTTTAAATTTTTGCAGTATATTCACCAAATTTCATCAACATGTCCTCGCCTTGGCCTTTGCTATCAAGGAGATCAATGAGGACTCCCAGATCTTACCTAACGTCACTCTTGGGTTCCACATTTATGACAGTTACTGCAATTCAAGGATGACCTATCGCACCACTCTGGACCTACTGTTCAAATCCCAGCAATTTGTCCCTAACTACAAGTGTGATAGTGAGAAGAATCTCATGGCCATCATTGGAGGACTGGATTTTGTCACATCATCTCGTATTGCTGAAATTACAGGATTCTTCAAAATTCCACAAGTAAGGGAAAAAGGGCTAAAGGGGAAAAAATATATATTCTGTTCTTGGTGTTCTGTTGTATTAATTAAGGACCATTAAAGATTAAGCTTAGGTTTCTATCAAAATGTTCTCCCTGACTTAAGGCCTATTAGTTACCATAATTTTGAAACTACAATATACAAGATTATACACAATTATATATACAATATAAAAATACAAGAAGTGAATATCCACTGACACTCCATCCCCAATGGAACATAGAGTTCTTTGTTTCTATCAAAATAATTGATCAATTATATTTGTTTGCAATAATGCCAATAAATTCATTTCCATATTAATACCTAGAAGAATTTCAGGAAACCAACTGCTTTCTTGAATATATTTTGAATGAATACTAGATCTGGACAATTGCATTTGATCTTACAACTCAAGAGAATACTACTTCACTTTCTTGCAGCTGACATATGGCTCATTACCCCAAGAAGAATTTGAGACCAGTAAACTCTCTTCATTTTATTTCATGGTCCCCAAAGAAGACCATCAGTACACTGGTATTATCCAACTGCTTCATCATTTCAGGTGGACATGGATTGGGATATTTATTGTTGATAACAACGATGGAGAAAATTTCTTACAGAAAATGCAGCCCTTACTCTCACAGAATGGAATCTGCTCATCGTTCATAGAAAGGATTTCACAACTAGTCCACTTGGAAAATTTTCAAGAAGTAATTAAAAGAATCTATAGTATTTCCATGAGTTGGGCAAATAGCCGAGCCAATGCATTTCTTGTCTATGGAGAATCAGTGCCAATTATGTATCTAAGATTTGTAACATTTATAATAGATCCGAAAAGCAAGGAAATTGCATTATTTAGAAGGGTGTGGATCACGACTGCACAGATTGATTTCGTATTATGTGGATTTCAAATCCGTTGGGATCTCCACATGTTCCACGGGGCCATTTCTTTCACTGTTCATTCAAGAGCAGTTGCAGGTTTTAAGGAATTTCTTCAGAGTATAAATCCTCTTTCAGTCTCCAGAGATGGGTTTCTGCAGGAAGTTTGGGAACAAGCATTTGATTGTTCATTTCCAAAACCAGAATTACAAGAAATGCAGAGTAGAAAATGCACTAGGGAGATGAAGCTGGAGGATCTTCCTGGACCTGCCTTTGAAATGGAGATGACTGGCCAAAGCTACAGTATCTACAATGCTGTTTATGCTGTGGCTCATGCTTTGCAGGCTCTATACACATTGCATTTCAATAGGAAAAAATGTATAATCTGTAAAAATCCTGATCTTTCACATCTCCAGGCTTGGCAGGTATTCCCTTTGCCTTGGACACTTCTTTTATTTCAATAAGCAATTTGACATAGAATTATGTTTTGATTCCATTGTGGAAAGTCTTAATATTTTCTGCATGTGGAATGAAGCATGAGAAAGCAACCTAGGAATAAGGAGGAATTTCCTGATGGTGAGAACAATGAACAATCAATTAGTGGATACTGTTACAAACTCGTCAATTAGCTTTCTATCAATGAGGAAAGATTAGATATGATCTAGGTGAAAGTAGTTTTTTAAGCCGTGAATCTAAGTCATAATTTAAAGAATAACAAAATTACAAAATCCTTTTTTTGTAATCCTTTTTCTTCAGTTAACTCCTACTTTTCCTTATATTGATATCAAATTAAACATTTAGTGTAGACATATACATTATCATGCAATATTGATTATCAAATTTCTAAGCTTAATAATATTATAGGAATGGAAAGAATGAGTGAATGAAACTTGGATATGATTTACTCTCCTCTATTACATTGCTTTTAATTCCCTCTCTCTTTTATTCCCTTTCAAGTAGCTCCATTCATTTCTTCAAGGCATTTCTTTCAACAGTTCAGCTGGGGAGGAAGTGTCCCTAAATGAGAACGGGGAAGCAACTGGTGGATTCGACATCACCAACTTGATCACTTTTCCAAACAGATCCTTTCAGAGAGTCAATGTTGGAAAGATGGATCTACAGGCTCTAAAAGGAAAGGAATTATTAATTGATGAAGATCTAATTGTCTGGCACCCAGCTTTTAATCAGGTATCAAATTAATGATTCCACCTTAATCCATTATGATCCCATATTGAACATAGTCTCTTTAATAATCTAATTTCTATTTTTAAATAAACAATGGCATATTCATTCAAATGTTGTGTATGATCAAAGATTCCTCAAATTGACAAGTATGATATTACAATGTGAAAGCCAGGATTGCATATTTGGTGGGCATTTCCACTTGAAATCACAAGAACGGCCATGTTTCCATGAGATTCTCATCATGTGCTATGATATACTTCCCCTTCCCTTCAGACAGGAGCTTTTGTACATCATTATAAATTCTACATTATTTTAAGTTGTTGATGAAGTTGTTAAATTCTGTATCCTTTTGGGAAGTCAATCATCATGTTACCCCATTAAGGAGAAAATTCAGAAACTCTTATATTTATTTATTTATTTATTTATTTATTTATTTATTTATTTATTTATTTATTGGTTTGATTTATATGCCGCCCTTTCTCCAGAGACTCAGGGTGGCTTACAATGTGTTTGTTTATTTATTTATTTATTTATTTATTTATTTATTTATTTATTTATTTATTTATTATATTTCTATACCGCCTTTCTCCCTTAGGACTCAAGGTGGTGTACAGTCAAGAAAAATATAGACGCATAAACATCATAAAATTGCTAATTAAAATTATTACTTAGTTTGGTCAATTAAATAAAACCCAGAATTAGATAACATTTAAAAAATCATTCACATGTTCGTATGTTTAGCCCCGCCTGTTGGAACATCAGGGTCTTGAGGGTACGGGGGAAAACATGGAGATCAGGGATATTCCGTATCTCCGGGGGCAGTTCATTCCAAAGTGTTGGAGCCCTCACTGAGAAGGCCCCCCCCTGGAAGTCGCCAGTCAACATAATTTGACTGATGGTACCCTGAGTAGTCCCTCCCTGTGAGAACAAACTGGTCGGTGGGAGGCTATTGGTGGCAAAAGACGGTCTCGTAGGTACCCAGGTCCTAAGCCATGGAGCGCTTTAAAGGTGATAACTAACACCTTGAATCACCGTGTTAAGCAATAGCCTTCATACTTTTGTATGTACTGTACCTGCTTAGTAGGGCTTTTGGCCCCCCCTAAGTAGTCTTCTTTTTTATACAAAGTCAGCTTATTGCCCCCACAATACGTGTCCTCATTTTACCTTGAGCCTGATGAGATTTGAACTTGTAATAATTGCAGGCAGCTGGTGCTACTTAATAGCACTTTAGTCTGCTGTGCCAACAAGGCTCTTTTCATGTTTATCACCAGGTTCTTCCACTTTCTCGATGTAATGATCCTTGTTTTGCTGGATCCTGGAAGAAAGGGATTGAGGGAAATCAGTTCTGCTGCTTTGTCTGTGTTCCATGCCCTGAAGGGAAGATTTCAGATCAAAATGGTAAGGTACAAATTTTACCACATTTCATTAGACTTAAGCAAACTTTAAACTACATTAGTGCATAAAAATAAAGTGATTTTCAATAATTTGGAAGGCCTAGATGACAAATTCCTTGATTTTCCTTCTAGATATGGATGACTGTTTTCAATGTTCAGAAGATCATTATCCAAATAAAGAAAAGAAAGGCTGTATCTTGAAACCGGTGGTGTTTCTAAAATTTGAAGAACCGTTAGGAATTGGTTTAGCCTCAGCAGCTCTTTGTTTCTTCTTCTTGACATCTTGGGTACTTGGAACTTTTTTTAAGCACAGGGATACTCCCATTGTCAAAGCCAACAACCGGTCCCTCACCTACAGCCTCCTGGTCTCTCTTCTGCTCTGTTTTCTCTCCTCTTTCTTCTTCCTTAGCCGGCCTGGCCAAGTAATCTGCCTTCTCCGACAAATAATGTTTGGCCTCACTTTCTCAGTGGCCATTTCTAGTGTACTGGCCAAAACTATCACTGTGGTTGTGGCTTTCATGGCTACGAAACCTGGATCTCAGATGAGGAGATGGGTGGGGAAAAAATTGGCCTTTTCTATTGTCCTTTCTTGCTCTTTCTTGCAAATATGGATTTGTATTCTTTGGTTGTCGACATTTCCTCCATTCCCTGAGTTGGACATGCACTCAGAGTCCCAAAAAATGATTTTACAATGCAATGAGGGGTCAGCTTTCTTCTTCTACTGTGTCTTAGGCTACATGGGTATCTTGGCCATCGCCAGCTTTATTGTGGCTTTCCTTGCCCGTAAATTACCCAACAGCTTTAATGAAGCCAAGTTCATCACCTTCAGCATGTTGGCCTTTTGCAGTGTGTGGATCTCCTTCTTTCCAGCCTATCTGAGCACAAAAGGAAAAGCCATGGTAGCTGTGGAGGTCTTCTCCATCTTGGCCTCTGGTGCTGCATTACTGGGATTCATATTCCTGCCAAAATGCTACATCATTGTTTTCCGGCCTGACCTCAACCACAGGGAGAATCTCACAAAGAGAAATTAGTACATCATGTGATCTTTCTTTCTAGGTAAAATTGTTGGAAAAAAAAGAATAAAAAACTGTTTACAGTCTACAGGACTGTCGGAACATAGTTTGGTTTTGTTTTTCTGTTAAGGAAGGATTTATGTAGGGTATTTACGATTTATTCATATTTAAGCCCATTCCATAGTAAGTGCTCATGTTGCTACATTGCCATCATTATCCAAGATTCTTTAACCTAATCCATTCTCCTTTTCAACACTCCCATTGAACTTGACCTTGATGTAGTTTTCTTATTTGCTATTAGGATATTATTTGCTATCAATATATTAGGATATATTGACTCAAATGATGTCCAATATTTTCCTGGCTTTACACTTTCAATTCCTAAAGCACTATACAAATATAATAAAAACCTGACTACCATTTTATGAATATATATTTAATACAGTGTTATAGGATATTAGGTAGGATTTGTTGGGAAAAATAATCATAATCATAATAATCATGTTTGTCAAGCTTATATAAGATAATAGGTAAAAGTATAAACATAATTTGAATACATGGAAAGAGTAAGTAAAAAGGAATATTAGGACAGGAACAGTAGGCACGCTGGTGCACGTATGCAAGTCCCTTACAGACCTCTTAGGAATAGGGTGAGGTCAACAGTAGACAGTTTAAGGATAAAGTTTTGGGGGTTTGGGGAAGAAACTAAAGAGTCAGGTAGTGCATTCCAGGCATTGACCACTCTGTTACTGAAGTCATATTTTCTGCAATCAAGTTTGGAGCAGTTTACCTTGAGTTTGTGTCAGATGCAGAAATCAGCATTACCATTTAAAAAATAAAACAGAGAGCATGAACAAGAAACAACAGCAGATTTATTATGAACTTTTGCAAAAGGATTCCTTCCTGGGTGGAAGGAATACTAACTACTTCGGTTACACGAATTAAATACACTTTTCAGGATACAGAAGCCCAATACAACAGGATACGCACGGTTCCCAAGAGATCAGTTTCAGATCTTATATAACATATTTGGCACATATTCCGCCCTGGAAATTCCCCTCCAACAATACCCTTCAAAAATATCCTACATAGATGTTTCCATGCTAAATGGTATCGTCAATTGTAGGCTTTTCCTCAGGCCCATTTCGGAATGATACTAGAACATCCATTTCCTCAAAAATATGCATCACATATCCTGCAAAACAAACATCTCAGGAACAATACATTTTCCTTTCTCATGTCCTCACTACCAAATTATATAATCAGGTTATATCAGGCAAAACATGGCATTTAAAATGGCGTTACTCAGGTTATGCTTTTTACAGGAATAATTCATATTTCTCACAGTTTGTATCTATTATTTGCTTGTGTATTGTTGTGATTGAAGCTGAAGTAATCATTGACAGGAAGGACATTATGGCAGATAATTTTATGTACTATGCTTAGGTCAGACTGAAGTTGGTGTAGTTCTAAGTTGTCTAAGCCCAAAATTTGGAGTCTCAATATATGATCTATATAGAGTTTGTGAATTCTGAATATTTAGCTGTCTTTTAAAAAAAGGCTTTCATACTGCGTCATAACCATTCTCCCTTTCAACACTCCTGTTGACTTTGATTTAGTTTTCTTAGTCACTATTAGGATATTTCAGATATTGACTCAAATGATGTGCAATATTTGCAGATACGTTTTTTTTTTTTTTTGGTTTTACAGTTTCAATTCCTAAAGCACTGTACAAATATAGTAAAAAGTTGACTACCATTTTATGAATATATATTTAATAAAGTGTTATAGGATATTAGGTAGGATTTGTTGAGGTTCTTTGAAATGTGATCTACATTGAGTTTGTGAATGCTGAATATTTAACTTTTTTTTTTTAAGGCTTTCATGCTGGCTCATAATCAGTCACTCTCTACCCATCAATCTATTTCCACTATAAACTGTTATCAAGATTAATAATATGGGAAATTTATTGAAATGATATTTTCCCAGAGAAAAAACAACATCATATAAACCTAGAAAGCATTAATAGAGGGATAGAATCAAGATCACATGAAGTTCTAGTATCACTTTACAAAGCCTTAGTAAAACCACACTTGGAAAATTGTATCCAGATCTGCTCACCACAGTATAAAGAAAGATGCTGAGATTCTAGAAAAGTGCAGAGAGCTGAAAAGAGTATAGAGAGGAGCAACAAGAACAATTAGGGGCTGGAAGCTAAAACATATGAATAATGCTAAGAGGAACAGGGTATGACTAGACTAGAGAAAAGAAGAGGGATGACATGATAGCTCTTTCCCAACATTTGATATACTCCTACAAAGACAAGGCAGTCAAACTATTTTTAAAACCCCCAAAAGATAAGACAAGAATGAATGAATGGAAATGAGCAAGGAGGGAAGCAACCTAGAACTAAGGAGAAATTTCCAAACGGTGAGTGCAATCAACTAATGGAATAGCTTCCCTTCAGAAGTTGGGGGTGCTTCATCATGGAAGCTTTGAAAAAGAGACTGGACAACCAATTGTTTGAAATGGTATAGGATTTCCTTCTCAGTGGGGAGGGGTGTGTGGACCAGAGGACCTCCAAGTTCCTTTCCAACTCTATTATTTTATGTTCTTTGTATTCTTCCTTCTGTCTCACCTTTTATTCAAAATGTATACTGACTAATGACCATCATAAAGAGTCTGGCATTATTCAAGAAAATCAAATATGAAATTCAGCCCAAATCCTAGAACAACTGTGCATCACTATCTGATTGAAGGAGATATCACAAACATGAAACTACCTGGGGGAAAAAGTTTTCCTGCAGACTGGAGGAATTTGGTTTCATGTGCTGCCTGCATCCTTCAGATAGGGCATCTCTTGTTTGCATGGCTTGGTTTCTGGCATGGCCAGTAGTTGGGGACCTCTGCTTTAAGTTATGTTAAAGTGTTTGCAATAGAATATATGAAACTTCTATACCAGGAATCTTTTGAAGATACCTGGTACAGAAGGTATTTTTTTAACAAGTTCTGCATTGTTACTCCTTAAAAAAAATACATACAATAAATGACTGATACCTACTGGATCTGTTCATATTCTATTTTGTAGAAAAATTGGTAGAAAATAAATGCTTCAATAAACACTTTCAACTATTTCAACAACCAAGCATATATTTTATTGGAAATCTCTCTTATGTTACTTTCATTGGCATTTGGTTCCTTAAAAGAAATAGTTGAACCATTAGCCAATTATTATTTCATCAAAACAAAATAATTATCTCCTATAGGAATCACCATGTTTTTTCCTAACTGGAGCAAAACGCCAAAGGCTGCACAGAAGAAAATAATATTCAATAACAGTCAAGGTATCAGTCAAGGTATCAGATGCATATAAAGAAACACTTGAACCATAGGAAGTTAGGCACAAGGGTAATAATGGCTGAGTTAGATTCATTGCTTCAGGTTTCTACCCTCTGTTCTCCTCTGTGAGAGTATTTGTTCAAATCCTGATGCTATTCAAGATACAAATTTGCACTCACATCGATCTTCAAATAGAAAATGATAGATTTTTCTCATTAGGTGCATTCTCAGATATAAAATTTGGATCAAACTTTAGATGAAAGGATTGGATGATAGGTACTTCCCAATCGGTAGGATGGAGGGGAAAACCTTTTCACAATAACAAAAGCATGAAGATCACATTTCTTGTGATGTTTTTGGTACACAAAGTAGTTACACTGGAATGCCCTGCAAGTGATGTTTTCCTTGTTTCACATGATTGGTACCAGCCTGGAGTCTTCATCATTGGTGGCATGGCAACTCACTTCATTTACCACCTTTTTGAAATTTAATTTATTGAAAATCCTTCTAAGAAACCTTATGAAATACCAAAGTAAGAATTTTTTTTCTCTAGATAATCTTACCCAGATTTTCAAAAATCCTTTATATGACTAAAAGTACTTTGTGCATCAATGAAGGGATTTCAGATCAAGAAGTTCTATTTGAACATTTTCTGAGGGAAAGATAATTTTAGAAAGGTTTGACATTCTCTCTCCTCACAAAACAAACATACAGTAAGTAAATAATGCCTAGAGTATTTTGATTCCCCCCTTCCTTTTTCTCACTTCTATTTCTATTTCCTCTAATTTGTATTGTCTCTGTCAGTACTGCTGGTTTAAATAAAAATAAAAATAACAACAACAACAACATAATCTGTTCATATACCATTTTCTGAAAATCTCTTAGAAAATAAATATAGCCCTGAAAACGTCAGTACTTTTATTTGTTGCAGTCTGTCATCTGCACCTCTGCACCTCTATAACTGTCTGATTTGGTTCTGCAACCCAACAAGACAGACACAGACTTCAGAGGATAATTAGAACTGCAGAAAAAACAATTGCTCCCAAAATGCTTTTCATTGAGGACCTGTATACCGCACAAGTAAAAAAGAGGGCTGTGAAAATATCCACAGACTCCTCACATCCTGGACAAAAATTGTTTCAATTTCTACCCTACTGCACACCAGAACAACTAGACACAAGAACAGTTTTTTCCTGAATGTCATCACTCTGCTAAATAAATAATTCCCTCAACACTATCAAACTATTTACTAAGTCTTCACTACTACAAATCTTTTCATCATTCCCATCACCCATCACCTTCCACTTATGACTGTTGATTGTTTGTTGGTTGTAATCTTACAATTTATATTGACTGTTTCCTAATATGATTTGATTGCTTATTTGTACCCTATGACTATCATTAAGTGTTGTACCTTATGATTCTTTTTTTTAAAACTTTTATTAATTAATTTAAGAAACCACATAATACATTTATAAATGCAAGTAAAACAATTTACAACAAGCATCATCTTAATGACATCTACCTATAATATCTGAATTGCTACAATATCAATATCCTATATTCTTCAATATACATTATTTCTCTCACCTTATATAATGATATTATTTTATTGATATCTGGTGTCTCTTTCTTAAATTTCATTTGATGTAAAAATTTATTTTACTCTATTGATATATTTTCTTTTATTTAATTTTTCTTTCTTTCTTCTTCTCTCTTTTTTTTTTCACTTCCCTCTAACCATTTATACCACTTTTGTCAGACCAGATAATATTCAGATTCTTCCTTTCCTTGGATCTCCTTGGTGAGTCTATCCATCTCAGTGCATTCCATAATTTTGGATATTAATTTCTCCTGAGTTTCTCTTGTTTCCAATTTTGTGCGTATATGATTCTTGCTGCAGTCAAAATGTGTGTTATTAAATATATTATTTCTTTTTCATATTTGCTTGTAGGTATTCCTAATAAGTAAACTTCTGGTTTTAATGGTACCTTTTGAGTTATTATTTGTTCCAGTTGCATTTTTATATTGTTCCAGAATTTTTTAGCTTTGGGACATGACCACCATATATGATAGTATGTCCCTTTATGAGCTTCACATTTTCAACAAAGTGGAGATGTACTGGGAAACATTTTAGAAATTCGTGCCGGTGGTAGATGCCACCTATAGAACAATTTATAAGCATTTTCTTTGTATGGTACAGATAATGTTAATTTATTAATACTTTTCCACAATTTTTCCCACCTATTTAATTCTATTGCATACCCAAAATTTGTCGCTCATGTGATCATATTCTCTTTAACTATTTCCTCTGCTAGTTTATATTCCAATAGAAAATTATAAATTTTGGTTATTAATTTCTCATTGGGGCCTAATAAAATTTTATCCAACTGATTTGGTTCCATTTGAATTCCAGTTTTTTCCATATCAGATTTATATCTGAATTTTAATTGCAAATATGACCACCACTCTATTTCCACATTTTGCATTCTCAATTCTTCTCTTGTTTTTAGTTTTCCTTCTTCATTTAACATGTCCTTATATGTTTTTAATCTATTTGTATCTATTGTATTTGGATAAATATGTGCTTCCATTATGGAAGTCCACCTAGGAATCCTATCATAGCGATATTTTCTGATTTCATTCCATATTTTAAGCAAATTGTTTCTTACAATATGTCTGCGAAATTGTTCTTGTTTTGTAATTTTCTCTCCCCAAAGATATGCATGCCATCCCCTTGTTAAGTCAAAACCTTCCAATATTAATGTTCTTATGTTTTTGATTTCGATCCAATCTTTTATCCATATTAACGCTGAGGCTTTGTAATAACTCTGCCAGTCCTTATGTACCTTATGATTCTTGATGATCATATCTTTTCTTTTATATACACTGAGAGCGTATGCATCAAGACAAATTCCTTATGTGTCCAATCACACTTGGATAATAAAAAATTCTATTCAGTTCAGTTCTGTTCTGTTCTGTTCTGTTGCAAGTCATAGAATACTGTATGAAAAGAAAAGTGAAATTATCAATAAAGGAGAATATTTTAGTTCAGGGTTGAAATGAGGGATTCTTGCTGCTCTCTGATATTGATTGTTTTCTTGCAGACATTTAATTATCCAAACAAGATAACATCATCAGTGCCGGACAGTGATGATATTACCTAGTTTGGGGAATGAAACATCTGCAAGAAAGCAACCAAACTCAGACAGCACCAATGACCACTCCATAGAAATTAAGAATTTTAGAAAGGCTGTTTTCTTTCTATTACCGTCACAGAAAAAATGTTTGCTCTTTATACAGAAATGATGCCACCTTATGAGAATTGTCAACTTATTTTTTTAACTGGGGTATTTAAATTCATTGTAGTATATTCACCAAATTTCATCAACATGTCCTTGCTTTGACCTTTGCTGTGAAGAAGATCAATGAGGACTCCCAGATCTTACCTAACATCACTCTTGGGTTCCACATCTATGACAGTTATGTACATGCGAGGATGACCTATCGCACGACTCTGGACCTGCTTTTCAAATCCCAGGAATTTGTCCCTAACTACAAATGTGATAGCCAGAAGAATCTCATGGCCATCATTGGAGGATTGGATTTTGACACATCATCTCGTATTGCTGAAATTACAGGATTGTTTAAGATTCCACAAGTAAGTTCTGAAATGGTGGAGAAGAAAATTCTTAACATTATTGTTGTTATGGAATAATTAATGAGCATCAAAGATTAATCTTAGGTTTGTACTAAGATGTTCTGCATGACCTAAGGTCTCCTACTTAGCATTCTTTTCTAAAACTACAATGCCAGTTACAAGATATGAGTATGTGGGGGTCATTCTATAGCTGACAGAATATTTGAATTGCTTCTATTAAAACAACTGATCTCTTAAATGTGATTGAAGTAATTCCAAGAAATTCCTTTCTATGTTAATTTTTAGAAGAATTCTAGGAAAAAAATGTTGGATATATAAGAAAACTAGAGTAGAAAAATTACTTTTAATTGAAGGGCCACCCTAATGATGCCCTTGAAGTGATGTCCTGGTGCCGTGCGGATCTGGATGGGGAGGAACAGGCTCAGGCTCAACCCATCCAAGACTGAGTGGTTGTGGTTCCTGGCATCCCAATATAGTCAGTTGACTCCATCACTGACTATTGGGGGCGAGTCGTTGGCCCCCATGGAGAGGGCTCGCAATTTGGGCGTCCTCCTGAATACACAGCTGTCCTTGGAGCGTGACCTCTCCTGCATGAGCTGCACTGGCTCCCAGTGGTCTTCCAGGTGCGCTTCAAGATGTTGGTGATCACCTTTAAAGTGCTCCATGGTATAGGACCTGGATATCTTCAAGACCGTCTGCTGCCACCAGCGGCCTCCCATCAAATAGTGTGCCCCCACAGAGAGGGCCTCCTCAGGGTGCCATTGGCCAAGCAATGTAGACTGGTGGCCCCCAGGGGGAGGGCCTTCTCTGTGGGAGCACCTGCCCTCTGGAATCAACTGCCTCCAGAGATACGAAGAATTCAAGACCCCGGTGCCTTCCGCCGTGCCCTGAAGACCTTTCTTTTTCAGCAAGCCGGGCTGGTTTAACACTTTTTAAAATGTTTTTTAATAAGTTTTGTTATTGTTTTTAACTTTGGGGCCAAACATATATATATATATATATCTTTTTAAATTGTTTTTATTGTTTGTATTTATGTTTTTTACTATGGCTGTACACCGCCCTGAGTCCTTTGGGAGAAGGGCAGTCTATAAATTTGATAATAAATAAATAAATAAATAAATAAATAAATAAACAGAATCCTATTCCACTTTCTTGCAGCTGACATATGGTTCATTGGCCCAAGAGGAATTCCAGACCATTAAACTTTCTTCGCTTTATTTCATGGTCCCAAAAGAAGACCATCAGTACATTGGGATCATCCAACTGCTTCATCATTTCAAGTGGACATGGATTGGGATTTTTGCTGCTGATAACAACAATGGAGAACATTTCTTACAGAAAATGCAGCCCTTGCTTTCAGAGAACGGTATCTGTTCATCGTTCATAGAAAGGCTTGCACCACTGGTCCACTTGGAAGACTTTCCAGAAGTATATAAAAGAATCTCAATTATTTCCATCAGTATGATGAAAAGCAAATCCAATGCATTTCTTGTCTATGGAGAATCCTGTGCAATTATGTGGCTAAGGTTTGTTCCAGTTCTGGTAGATCCTGAAAGCAAGGAAACTGCATTATTTAGAAAGGTGTGGATCATGACTGCGCAGATTGATTTCATATTAACAGGATTTCAAATCACGTGGGATCTCCAGATGTTCCATGGAGCTATTTCCTTTAGTGTTCATTCAATGGCAGTTGTGGGTTTCAAGGAATTTCTTCAAACCGTAAATCCTCTTTCAGTCTACAGAAATGGGTTTCTGCAGGAATTTTGGGAACAATCATTTGATTGTTCATTTCCAAAATCAGAATTACAAGATATGCACAGTAAGAAATGCACTGGGCAGAAGCTGGAGGATCTTCCTGCGCCTGTCTTTGAAATGGAAATGACTGGCCAAAGCTACAGTATCTACAATGGTGTTGTAGATGCTGTGGCTCATGCTTTGCAAGCATTACTGATGCTGAGTTATAATAAGAAAAAAAATGTAATGAGTAAAAAACCTGAAAATCCAGATATCCAAGCTTGGCAGGTATTTTCTCTGAATTGGACAGTTTTATTGCAATGAGCAATTGGATGCAGAATTGTGTTTGAATGCATTGTGGAAAATGTTTTAATATTTTCTATGTGTGGAATCAAGTTAAGCACAAGACAGAACCTCAAAATTGTGAGAAAAATTAATTTGTTGGACAGCTTGCATTCAGAACTTACGGGTGTTCCATCACTGGAAATTTTTATGATGAGATTGGACAAACATTTGTCTGAAACGGTACAGGGTCTCCTCTTTCAGCAGGGAGTTGCACTAGAAGACATCCAAAATCCCTTCTAAATCTGTTATTCTGTTCTGCATAGAATAAATACAGAAAATCTGATTTCTGTTATAACTGTACATATTTAGTATTTATTATAGGAACTGAAAAAAATGAGTGAATGAAACTTGGATCTAATGGTCTCCTCTCTATCATGATGCTTTCAACTCTTTCTGATTTTTATTCTTTTTTATGTAGCTCCATTCATTTCTTCATGGCATTTCTTTCAACAATTCAGCTGGGGAGGGAGTGTCCCTGAATGAGAAAGGGGAAGCAGCTGGTGGATTCGACATCACCACCTTGATCACTTTTCCAAACAGATCCTTTCAGAGAGTTAGAGTTGGAAAGATGGATCTCCAGGCTCCAAAGGGGAAGGAACTGTGGATTGATGATGATGTGATTGTCTGGAGTCCAGCTTTTAACCAGGTATCGAATTAGTGACTCCACCATGCCTTAATCCATTTTGATCTCATATTGAACACAGTTTCTTTAGAAATCTAATTTCTGTTTGTTTGTTTTTAAAATAAACAATGGCATGTTCTTTCAAATGTTCTGGATCATCAAGGATTCCTCAAATTGACAAATATGACATTACAATGTTCAGAGTTCAGAGTTTAATTTATTGATTAGCCCCTGGGCCATATCAAAGTGCATAGTTCCAGAAACAAATTATTACTAAAATCTGATAAAAATAATTTAAAATGGAATTGGATAAAATACAATTTAAAGTGAAATTGGAATAAAATATGATTTAAAATGAAATTGGAATAAAGTACAGTTTAAAATGATAGCTTTGATTAGCCTATAGGTCATATCAAAGCACAAGGTGCAAACACATATTGCCAATAATATCTCATACAAACAACTTAAAATAAGAATAGGGTAAAATACAATAGCTATAGACTGAGATACAATATAATTTAATATATAAATATATAAAATAGAATAAAATGACGTAAACTTATATTACCATTTGGGGCTTGACAGCCACCCTTACAATCTACCCCAATCAGTCCCATGTTTGCAGATCTCAACCGAACCATTTTGTTTAAGTACTGTGTTAAATGTTATTTTCAGGCTCTGGACGCACATAAAGTAAGTTGTTTTGATATGGAGATCCCAATGGGTCATTCCTTTGGTATATGGACCCAGGTACCTCTCTCTCACCCCCTTATACAAGCAACAGTCAAATGGGATGTGAGCCTGGTCTTCTACCTCTGCCGCTCCACAAATGCAGAGATGCTCATTGTAGGGTATAGAATTTTACAATGTAAAAGCCAGGATTGCATATTTGGTGGGCATTTCCATTTTAAATCACAAGAGTGGCTACGTTTCCATGACATTGTCACCATTTGTACTTATTTATTTACTCTGCTCTTTAGACAGGACCTGGTGTATATCATTATTATTTCTACATTATTTTAAGGTGTTGATGAAGTTGTTACATTCTGTATCCTTTTGGGAAGTCAATAATCATGTAATTCCATTAAGGAGAAAATTCAGAAACTCTTTTAAAAACTCTCCTTTTCAAAACATTTTCATGTTTATCATCAGGTTCTTCCAATTTCTCAATGTAATGGCCCTTGTTTCCCTGGATCCTGGAAGAAAGGGATTGAGGGGGATCCGTTCTGCTGCTATAACTGTGTTATATGTCCTGAAGGGAAGATTTCAAATCAAACTGGTAGGGTAGAAATTTTACCACTTTCATTAGACTTAAGCAAACTTTAATAGACTACATGGGTGCATAAAAATAATGTGATTTTCAAGAATTTGGAAGGCTTATATGACAAATTCCTTGATTTTCCTTCCAGATATGGATGACTGTTTTCCATGTTCAGAAGATCAATATCCAAATAAAGAAAAGAAAGGCTATATCCTGAAACCGGTGGTGTTTCTAACATTTGAAGAACCGTTAGTAATTGGTTTAGCCTCAGCAGCTCTTGGTTTTTTCTTTCTGACATCTTGGGTACTTGGAACCTTTTTTAAGCACAGGGATACTCCCATTGTCAAAGCCAACAACCGGTCCCTCACCTACACCCTCCTGGTCTCTCTTCTGCTCTGTTTTCTCTCCTCTTTCTTCTTCCTTAGCCAGCCTGGCCAAGTAATCTGCCTTCTTCGACAATCAATGTTTGGCATCACTTTCTCAGTGGCTATTTCTAGTGTACTAGCCAAAACCATCACCGTGGTTGTGGCTTTCATGGCCACGAAACCTGGATCTCAGATGAGGAGATGGGTGGGGAAAAGACTGGCTTTTTCTATTGTCTTTTCTTGCTCTTTCTTGCAAATATGGATTTGTATACTTTGGTTGTCAACATCTCCCCCATTTCCTGAGTTGGACATGAAATCAGAGCTCCAAGAAATGATTTTACAGTGCAATGAGGGGTCAGCTTTGTTCTTCTACTGTGTCTTGGGCTACATGGGTATCTTGGCCATTGCCAGCTTTATTGTGGCTTTTCTTGCCCGTAAATTACCCGACACCTTTAATGAAGCCAAGTTCATCACCTTCAGCATGTTGGCCTTTTGCAGTGTGTGGATCTCCTTCTTTCCAGCCTATCTGAGCACAAAAGGCAAAGCCATGGTAGCTGTGGAGGTCTTCTCTATCTTGTCTTCCAGTGCTGCATTACTGGGATGCATGTTCCTGCCAAAATGCTACATCATTGTTTTGCGGCCTGACTTCAACCACAGGGGAAATCTCGCAAAGAGAAATTAGTACATCATGTGATCTTTCTTTCTAGGTAAAATTGCTGAAAAAAAGAATAAAAAAAATGTTTACTGTCTACAGGAATGTAGGAACATAGTTTGGTTTTGTTTTTCTTTCAAGGTGTTCTGCCCCAGTTCCGGATGTCCGAGGATATTGACACACACCAATGGTCCTTATCAAATTTATTAAGTAGCAAGAATAAACAAGACTGGCAAAAGTTGGCAACCAGCCCAGAAAACAAGATATGATAAACCAAAATACTCTGATAATAAAACGAGTTGTTTCTAGCAAGAAACTTACTAAGGCCATGTGACTTAAATAGGCTAAGGGAGTGGCCAATTATCCCCAAGCCTTACTCTCGAGGAGACCTCCTCCTCCTGAGTAGCCACTCCTGCCTTTTGGCAGCCGTGCGTGCTTGAGCATTGAGGAGAGGCTCCTCCACTTCGCTCTCTCCACTTGAAGGAGCCTCTGGAGGTTCTGAAAGCCCTGGCTGAGTCTCTTTCTGTGGCACCACATACTCTTCAGCCTCCCCGCTGTCCGACGTGAGCGCCGGCTGCGCAGGCTGCTGGCATGACACCACACCAGCCTTCTGGTTGTCGGGATCAGCCACGATCTGCACAGGCCGCTGGCGGGCCACAACAGAAGGAAGGATTAATGTAGGTTATTTAAGATTTATTCATATTTAAGCCAATTCCAAGATAAGTGCTCATGTTGCTGCATTTCCATCATTGTCCAAGATTCTTTAACCAAATCCATTCTCCCTTTCAACATTCCTGTTGACTTTGATCTAGTTTTCTTAGTCACTATTAGGATATTTCAGATATTGACTCAAATGATGTGCAATATTTGCAATGACTTTTTTTTTTGGTTTTACAGTTTCAATTTCTAAAGCACTGTACAAATGTAGTAAAACGCTGACTACCATTTTATGAATATATATTTAATAAAGTGTTATAGGATATTAGGTAGGATTTGTTGAGGTTCTTTGAAATGTGATCTACACTGAGTTTGTGAATCCTGAATATTTAACTTTTTTTTTTTATGGCTTTCATGCTGGGTGATAATCATTCACTCTCTACCCATCAATCTATTTCCACTGTAAACTTTTATCAAGATTAATACTATGAAATAATTTTTCTCCAGGCAAAAAAAGCACCATCATACAATCCTAGAAAGCATTAATAGAGGGATAGAATCAAGATCACATGAAGTTCTAGTATCACTTTACAAAGCCTTACTCGGAAACCACACTCGGAAAATTGCATCCAGTTCTGCTCACCACACTATAAAAAATGTGTTGAGACTCTAGAAAGCATGAAGAGAGAAGCATCAAGAATGATTAAGAGCTGGAGGATAAACTGTATGAACAGCACTTAGAGGAACCAGATATGACTAGTCTAGAGAAAAGAAGAGGGATGACGATATCACTTTCCCAACATTTGAGGTACTCCTACAAAGACAAGGCGGTCAAACTATTTTTCAAACCACCAAAAGGCAAGACAAGAAACAATGAATTGAAATTAGCAAGGAGGGAAGCAAGTTAGAACTAAGGAGAAATTTCCTAACGGTGAGTGCAATCAACTAATGGAATAGCTTCCCTTCAGAAGTTGAGAGTGCTTCATCACTGGAAGCTTTGAAAAAGAGACTGGACAACCAATTGTTTGAAATGGTATAGGATCTCCTGCTCAGAGGGAGGGGACCAGAAGACCTCCAAGTTCCTTTCCAACTCTATTATTTTATGTTCTTTGTATTTGTCCTTCTGTCTCACCCTTTATTCAAAATGTATACTGACTAATGACCATCATAAAGAGTCTGGCATTATTCAAGAAAATCAAATATGAAATTCAGCCCAAATCCTAGAACAACTGTGCATTGCTATCTGATTGAAGGAGATATCACAAACATGAAACTACCTGGGGGAAAAAGGTTTTCCTGAAGACTGGAGGAATTTGGTTTTGTGTGCTGCCTGCATCCTTCGGATAGGGCATCTCTTGTTTGCATGGCTTGGTTTCTGGCATGGCCAGGGGTTGGGGACCTCTGCTTTAAGTTATGTTAAAGTGTTTGCAATAGAATGTATGAAGCAGCAAATAATTCAAAAAATGTATACATGTGCAGAAATGGATAGACTAACATTGATATTGAAAGATAAGGAAGACTCACTGTATTTTAAGGTATGGGATAGTTGGTATGAATGGATAAACCAATGGAAAAGAAGGTAAAATTAAAATTTAGTAAGAAATTAAAAGTAATAATTATACACCATCATCAAGATAAAAAAGGAAATAAGTCATTGTGTACATTTGTACTTTATATACCATATATACTTGTTTGTTGGTTGTGATTAGTATCGTTGATTGTATTTTAAGGTTGTAAATGTTTTGTACAATTTTATCTTTTTAAATTTAATAAAGTTTGTTTTTTAAAACTAAAAAAAAAGAATGTATGAATCTTTGGTACAAGAAATCTTTTGAAGATTTTTAGTGAGCTTAAGGTATTTTTTAAAAAAGTTCTGCATTGTTATTCCTTGAAAAAAATTACATAGAATAAATGACTGATACCTACAGGATCTGTTCATATTTTATTTTTTGAAAAATTAGATGAAGTATTGGATTATAGGTACTTCCCAATCGATAGGATGGAGGGGAAAACGTTTTCACAATAACAAAAGCATGAAGATGTTTCTTGTGATGTTTTTGGTACACAAAGTAGTTACTCTGGAATGCCCTGCAAGTGATGCTTTCCTTGTTCCACATTAGAGGTACCAGCCTAGAGATTTCATCATTGGTGGCATGGCAACTCACTTCAATTACCACCTTTTGAAATTAAATTTAGTGAAAATCCTTCTAGGAAACCTTATGACATACCAAAGTAAGAAATTTTTTTCTCTAGCAAATCTTACTCAGATTTTCAAAAATCCTTTATATGACTAAAAGTACTTTGCACATAAATGTAGGGTTTTAATATCATTATGCTTTTCTTTCATTCAATTGTATCTAGTTATGAAAGAGGAAATTACCCTCTTTACATTATTTTAGTCTTTCACAATTTCAGATCAAGAAGTTCTGTTTGAACATTTTCTGAGGGAAAGATAATTTTAAAAAGGTTTGACATTCTCTCTCCTCACAAAATATGCATACAATAAGTAAATAATACCTAGAGTGTTTTGATTTCCCCCCTCCTTTTTTCATTTCTGTTTCTATTTCCTCTAGTTTGTATTGTCTGTGTCAGTACTGTTGACTGGTTTAAATCATCATCATCATCATCATCTCCCCACGGGGTGCTGCCTTGATGTGGCAGGGGGATTAACTGCTCCAATGAAGCTGAGAGCTGTGCTGGTGGTAGTGTAAACTACCAGCAGGTCCAACCATGTCAGCGAGGTCTCAGCTGAGGAGCAGAACTGAGTGTACCCAACAACCCATGGAATGAATCATGGTGGAACACAATCGAATGAAGTCTATATTAGCTCGGTCATCACCCGGGTTAACAAGGACAAACTGGGCCCTCAGTTTACTTACCTTAGAAAGGATGGAAGGCTGAGTCAACCTTGAGTCAACCTTGATCCCTGGTGAGATTTGAATTTATAGTAATTGCAAACAGCTGGTGTTAATCACAATGCTATCAGTCTGCTGAGCCACCAGTTGCCAATCTACCACCACCGAGTGGTTTACAAGGAGAGGACTAGTTCTAGCCGATCAGTTGGGAGGTTCTTGGCTTCTCAATTTAAAGCTAAGGTGTCTTCTTATTTTTTTTTCTCTTCTTTGTCAATTTTTCAATTTTTCAATTTTTCAATTTCAATTTAATTCAATTTATATGCCGCCCCTCTCCAAAGACTCAGGGCGGCTCACAATACATTTAAAATCCTAATAAAAAACATTTAAAAATTAAAAACATTAAAACATTAAAACTCATTCATACCATCCATGGCCGGATCTTGCCAGATTGCAAGAGCAAGATCAACAGTCCCAGGCCTGCCGGAAAAGCCAGGTCTTCACCACTTTTCGGAAGGCCAATAGGGTGGGGATGGTCCGGACCTCAGGAGGTAACTGCTTCCAGAGAGCTGGGGCAGCCACAGAGAAGGCCCTCCCCTGCGGGGCCACCAGCCGGCATTGTTTAGCTGAACCATGAATTCATGGTTCCAAAAGAGGACCATCAGTACATTGGGATCATCCAACTGCTTCGTCTTTTCAGATGGACTTGGATTGGGATTTTTGCTGCTGATAACAACAATGGAGAAAATTTCCTACAGAAAATGCTGCCCTTGCTTTCAGAGAATGGAATCTGTTCATGGTTCATATAAAGGCTTCCAAAACTGGTCCACTTCGAAGACTTTCCAGAAGTACAGGTGAAACTCGAAAAATTAGAATATCGTGTAAAAGTTCATTTATTTCAGTAATGCAACTTAAAAGATGAAACTAATATATGAGATAGACTCATTACATGCAAAGCAAGATAGTTCAAGTCTTGATTTGTCATGATTTTGATGATTATGGCTTACAGCTCATGAAAACCCCAAATTCACAATCTCAGAAAATTAGAATATTACATGAAATCAATAAAATAAGGATTGTACATAGAACAATATCAGACCTCTGAAAAGTATAAGCACGCATATGTACTCAGTACTTGGTTTGGCCCCCTTTTGCATTAATTACTGCCTCAATGAGGCGTGGCATAGATGCTATCAGCCTGTGGCACTGCTGAGGTGTTATGGAAGACCAGCATGCTTCAATAGTGGCCTTCAGCTCTTCTGCATTGTTCAGTCTCATGTCTCTCATCTTTCTCTTGGCAATGCCCCATAGATTCTCTATGGGGTTCAGGTCAGGCGAGTTTACTGGCCAATCAAGCACAGTAATCCCATGGTCATTGAACCAGGTTTTGGTACTTTTGCAGTGTGGGTAGGTGCCAAGTCCTGCTGGAAAATGAAGTCAGCATCCCCATAAAGCTCATCTGCGGAAGGAAGCATGAAGTGCTCCAAAATCTCTTGGTAGACGGCTGCGTTGACCCTGGACTTAATGAAACACAGTGGACCAACACCAGCAGATGACATGGCTCCTCAAATCAACACAGACTCCCCAAATCAACACTGGACTTCAAGCATCTTGCAGTGTGTGCCTCTCCATTCTTCCTCCAGACTCTGGGTCCTTGGTTTCCAAATGAGATGCAAAAGTTGCTCTCATCAGAAAAGAGGACTTTGGACCACTGAGCGACAGACCAGTTCTTTTTGTCTTTAGCCCAGGTAAGACGCTTCTGACGTTGTTTGTTGTTCAGGAGCGGCTTGACAAGAGGAATATGACATTTGAAGCCCATGTCCAGATCCGTCTGTGTGTGATAGCTCTTGATGCACTGAGTCCAGCCTCAGTCCACTCCTTGTGAAAGTCCCCAACACTTTTGAATGGCCTTTTCTTGACAATCCTCTCCAGGCTGCAGTCATCCCTGCTGCTTGTGCATCTTTTTCTTCCACACTTTTCCCTTCCACATAACTTTCTATTAATGTGCTTTGATACAGCACTTTGGGAACATCCAACTTCTTTTGCAATTAACTTTTGAGGCTTTGCCTCCTTATAGAGGGTGTCAATGATGGTTTTCTGCACAACTGTCATTGGCCCCCACGGAGAGGGCTCGCAACTTGGGCGTCCTCCTGGATTCACGGCTGGCTTTAGAAGAGCACCTGACGGCCATGACCGGGAGGATTTTTTATCAGGTTCGCCTGATTCACCAGTTGCGTCCCTTTCTGGATCGGGACTCGTTACGCACAGTCACTCATGCCCTTGTCACCTCCCGCCTGGACTATTGTAATGCTCTCTACATGGGGCTCCCCTTGAGGAGCACCCGGAGGATCCAACTGGCGCAGAGTGTGGCCGCGTGGGTGGTTATGGGAGCGTCATGGCGCTCCCATATGACACCTCTCCTGCGCGAGCTGCACTGGCTCCCGGTGGTCTTCCGGGTGCGCTTCAAGGTTTTGGTTACCACCTTTAAAGCGCTCCATGGCTTAGGACCTGGTTATCTACGGGACCGCCTACTACCACCAATAGCCTCCCACCGGCCAGTACGCTCTCATAGAGAGGGACTTCTCCGGGTGCCGTCAGCCAAACAGTGTCAGCTGGCGGCCCCTAGGGGGAGAGCCTTCTCTGTGGGGGCACCTACCGTCTGGAATGAGCTCCGCCCAGAGATACGGAGGATCCCGGATCTGCGCACCTTCCACCGCACTGTGAAGACCTTTTTATTCCATCAAGCGGGCTTGGCCTAATATCCTCCCTCTTTTAATATGTAGATTTTAACCTGTTTTTAAATTATTGGGATGTTTTAATCTGTCCGGGCCAAAATGATTTAATTTGATTTTATCTGGTTTTTAAATTTTGTGTATTTATGTATTTTATTGATTGGCTGTTCGCTGCCCTGAGTCCTTCGGGAGTAGGGCGGTATACAAATCAAATAAACTAAACTAAACAACACTTAGAGGAACTGGGTATGACTAGTTTAGAGAAAAGAAGAAGTGGGATGACATGACAGCACTTTCCCAATATTTGAGATACTCCTAAGAACTCAAAGGGGTCAAACTATTTTTAAAAACACCAAAAGGCTAGACAAGAAAAAATGACTGGAAATTAAGCAACCTAGAACTAAGGAGAAATTTCCTAACGTGAGAGCAATCAACTAATGGAATAGCTTGCCTTCAGAAGTTGGGGGTGCTTCATTGGGGCCACACTTGGAATGCCGCATTCAGTTTTGGTCGCCACGATGTAAAGAAGATGTTGAGACTGTAGATGATTAGGAGACTGTAGACTAAAACATATGAAGAACGTTTGCAGGAATTGGGTATGTCTAGTTTAATGAAGAGAAGGACTAGGGGAGACATGATAGCAATGTTACAATATCTCAGGGGCTGCCACAAAGAAGAGAGAGTCAAGCTATTCTCCAAAGCACCTGAGGGCAGGACAAGAAGCAATGGGTGGAAACTAATCCACTAAGAATTACCTAGTGGCGATAAAAGCAGCAAAATGTACTTATTTTGCTGCTCTTATTGTGTCATCACATAATTGCCCGGCTGCCCTGTTTAGGGTGACCCACTCCCTACTCCACCAGGGAGCATGGGAGGACCCCTTGGAGGGAAGAGCCAAGGATTTTGTTCAGTATCTGTATGACAAAATCACTCAGATTCGGGAAGATCTGGACTCCGACTGGGTAGATCCAGGGGGAATGACTCAGGCAGGTCTTAAGAATGTTATTTGGATGAGTTTGATCCTGTGACTCCTAATGACGTGGACAGGATTCTGGGCAGACTGAACGCGATCACATGGTTGTTAGACCCGTGTCCCTGCTGGCTTCCTGGGAGGTGACGCGAGGCTGGCTCCAGGGGATTATAAATGCTTCATTGGGCGAGGGTGTCTTCCCCACCACCCTGAAAGAGGCGGTGGTGAGGCCTCTCCTTAAGAAGCTTTCCCTGGATCCAGCAGTATTGGCTAATTATCGTCCGGTCTCCAACCTTCACTTCATGGCGAAGGTTGTTGAGAGTGTGGTTGCGCGACAGCTCCCCCAGCACCTGGATGAAATGACATATCTGGATCCGTTCCAGTCGGGCTTCAGGCCTGGGTACAGCACAGAAACGGCATTGGTCGCATTGGTTGATGATCTCTGGGGGGCTCGGGACGGGGTTGCTCCTCTGTCCTGGTCCTATTAGATCTCTCAGCAGCTTTTGATACCATCGACCATGGTATCATGCTGCACCGGTTGGAAGAGTTGGGGGTGAGAGGCACCGAACTACGGTGGTTCTCCTCCTTTCTCTCCGAGCAGTCGCAGTCTGTGTTGGCAGGGGGGCAGAGGTCAACCCCGAGGCCCCTCATGTGGGGTGCCACAAGGGTCAGTCCTCTTGCCCCTTTTGTCAACATTTATGTAAAGCCACTGGGCGAGATCATCCATGGTTTCGGGGTGAAGTACCACCAGTACGCTGACGACACTCAGCTGTACATCTCCACCCCGGACCACCCCAACGATGCCCTTGAAGTGATGTCCTGGTGCCTGGAGGCCGTGTGGATCTTGATGGGGAGAAACAGGCTCAGGCTCAACCCATCCAAGACCGAGTGGCTGTGGTTTCTGACGTCCCGATATAGTCAGTTGGCACCATCACTGACTATTGGGGGTGAATCGCTTGCCCCCATGGAGAGGGCTCACAACTTGGGTGTCCTCCTGGATTCCCGGCCGTCTTTAGAAGAGCATTTGACGGCTGTGACTGGGAGGATTTTTCATCAGGTCCGCCTGATTCGCCAGTTGCGTCCCTTTCTAGATCGGTACTCCTTACACACAGTCACTCATGCCCTCGTCACCTACTGCCTGGACTATTGCAATGCTGTCTACATGGGGCTCCCCTTGAGGAGCATTCAGAGGCTCCAATTGGCACAGAGTGCGGCTGCGCGGGTGGTTATGGGAGCGACGTGGAGTTCCCATGTAACACCTCTCCTGGCAAACTGCACTGGCTCCTGGTGGTCTTCCGGGTGTGCTTCAAGGTTTTGGTTATCACCTTTAGAGCGCTCCATGGCTTAGGACCTGGTTATTTATGGGACCGCCTGCTACCACCAATAGCCTCCCACTGGCCGGTACGCTCTCATATAGAGGGGCTCCTCCGGGTGCCGTTGGCCAAACAGTGTCAACTGGTGGCCCCCAGGGGGAGAGCCTTCTCTGTGGGGGCACCTACTATCTGGAATGAGCTCCCCCCGGAGATACGGAGGATCCCGGATCTGCGCGCCTTCCGTCGCACTCTAAAGACTTTTTTATTCCATCAAGCTGGCCTGGCCTAAATCTTTCCCCTTTAAAATGTAAATTTTAATTATGTTTTTAAAATTATTGGGTGTTTTAAATTTGTCTCGGCCAAATTGTTTAATTCTGTTTAATTCTGTTTTTAAATTTTGTATTTATGTTAAATTTTGTATTTTATTCTGTGGCTGTTCACCGCCCTGAGTCCTTCGGGAGTAGGGCGGTATATTAATCCAATAAAATGGGGGGGAAAATGAATCAAGGAGAGAAGCAACTTAGAACTGAGGATAAATTTTCTGACACTGAGAACAATTAATCAGTGGAACAACTGGCTTCCAGAAGTTGTGAATGCTCCAACACTGGAAGCTTTTAAGAAGCTGTTGGATAACCATTTGTCTGAAGTGGTGTAGGGTTTCCTGCCTAAGAAGGGGGTTGGACGTGAAGACCTCCAAGTTCCTTTCCAACTCTATTATTTCACGGTCTTTGTAGTTTTCCTTCTGTCTCACCCTTTATTCAAAATGTATACTGACTAATGGCCATAAAAAAAGAGTGACTTGATTTGGCTTCCAATGAGCAGTCTGGCATTTTTTAAGAAATTCAAATATGAAATTCAGCCCAAATCCTAGAACAAATGTGCATCGCTCTCTGATTGAAGTTTCAAACATGAAACTATGTGTGTGTGTGGGGGGGGAGTTTTTCCTGCAGACTGGAGGAATTTGGTTTCATGTGCTGCCTGCATCCTTCAGATAGGGCATCTCTTGTTTGCATGGCTTGGTTTCTGGCATGGCCAGGGGGTTAAGGACCTCTGCTTTAAGTTATGTTAAAGTGTTTGCAATAGAATGTATGAAACTTCGGTACCAGGAATCTTTTCAAGATTTTTAGTGAGCTTAAGGTAACTATTCTAAACTAAGCTGAATTATCAGCTACTTATTATCTCATCAAAACAAAATAATTATATCCCAGAGGAATTACTATAGGCCACAACATTCAAGGCTGCATAGAAGGCTATTGAAATTCAACAACAAACTACAAGGAGATTTGTGCAAGGGGTAGGAGCAGCTCTGTCAGATTCATTGTTTCAGGTTCCTACCCTCTGTTCTTTTCTGCCAGAATATCTGTTCAAATCGTGGTGGCATCCAAGATACAAATTTGCACTCATATCGATCTTCAAATAGAAATCAATAGATTTTTTCTCATTAGGTGCATTCTCAGATATAAACCTTGGATCAATCTTTAGATGAAGTATTGGATTATATGTACTTTCAACTTGATAGGATGGAAGACAAAACATTTTCATGATAACAAAAATATGAAGATGTTTTTTGTGATGTTTCTGGTGCATAAAGTAGTTACTCTGAAATGCCCTGCAAGTGATACTTTCTTTATTCCACAGGAGTGGTACCAGCCTGGAGACTTCATCATTGGTGGGATGGCATCTCACTTTGGTTACCACCTTTATGAAATTAAATTTAGGGAAAATCCTTCTAAGAAACCTTATGAAATACCAACGTAAGAATTTTTCTCTCTCTCTTATCTTACTCAGATTTTCAAAAATCCTTTATTTGATTAAAAGATAGTTTTGCATAAACATATGATTTTTAATCTCATCTATGCCTTCTCTTTCTATCAATTGTATCTGGTTATGAGAGAAGAAATAACCTTCTTTACATTATTTTAAAGTCTTTGACATGAAATGTACCAAACTTCAGAGCAAGAAGCATCTATTTAAAGATTTACTGGGATAAAGATAACTTTTAGAAAGATTTGGCATTATCTCTTCTCACAAAACATATGTACAGTCAATGAGTGTTACCTCCTGAATCTATTCATAAACCATTTTTTGAAAAAATCATAGAAAATATAGTACTTTGAAAAAAGTGACTACTTGTATTTGTTGAAGTACATATTTCTCAGAAGTCATGGAAATGCTTTGTAAAATCAATTTGAGTTCTATAAAAATTACCAATAAAGAAGAATATTTTAGTTCAGGATGGAAATGAGGGGTCCTCTGACATTGATTGTTTTCTTGCAGATAAGATCGTCGGTGTTGGGTTGTGATGATGCTACCTACTTTGGGTAATGAAATGTCTGCAAGAAAACAAGAAAGCTCAGAGATCACCAAGAACCCCTCTGTAGAAATCATTGATAAATTTAGAAAAGCTATTTCCTTTCTATTATCATCACAGAAAGGAAACTGTTATTTATACAGAAATGATGCCGCCTTATGAGAATTGTCAATTCACACTTTCAACTACTGAAATTATTTGCAGTATAATGACCAAATTTCATCAACACGTCCTTGCCTTGGCTTTTGCTGTGAAGGAGATCAATGGAGACTCCCAGATCTTAACTAACATCACTCTTGGGTTCCACATCTATGACAGTTACCTCAATGCAAGGATGACCTATCGCACCACACTGGACCTGCTTTTCAAATTCCAGGAATTTGTCCCTAACTACAAATGTGATAGACAGAAGAATCTCATTGGGGGACTGGATTTTGTCACATCATCTCATATTGCTGAAATTGCAGGATACTTCAAAATTCCACAAGTAAGTTGTGAAAGGGCTAAAGAGAACAATTCATTATTCTGTTCTTGATGTTGTTATGGATTAATCAAGGAGCAATAAACATTAGTGTTAGCTTTGTATTAAGATGTTCTGCCTAGCTTAAGAACTATTAATTAGCATAATTTTGAAACTACAAGAAGTGAGTATCTAGAGAGATTCCATACTTGAGGAAAGATTTGAACATAGTGTTCTTTGCTTCTATCAAAATAATTAATCAATCCGGTTGCTTCCGGTTTGACTTCCGTCGCCACCAGACGGTCCTTTGAGACCGCCAGCCCTGTCGCTCGTAAAGAGCTGCCTTTACATCTGAAAGGCAGCTCGAAAAACTCCATTTCCATAAGGAAATGTGAGATAGAGCAGGCGAGGACAGGTAGAACCCTCTGCGAAGTCCCCAGAGTTTTTTCTTTTACTCTTGGGGATGAAGCAGGATGAGGCTCCCTATTTCCCTCGCTGCTGCTCCGGGCTTCGGGAGACCTCTGCCTCTTGCAGAGCCAGGCGACGAGATCAAACCTTTTAACGAAAACAACAGATTGCTTAATTAAAGAGGATGAGATCTGGACTTGGGACCCTAAATTGCAAGTATTTTTAATGATTTTATAAGCGTTTCTTAGTGAAGGAAAAAAAAAGCTTAAAATGGCGACCGCTGAGGCTTGAGAAGTAGCCGAAAGTGAAAGTCCTTCCGTAACAAGTTACAAAGTAGCAGAGCAAACAGTGCTGGCTAGAATAGAGAAAAGAAAAAATTTCTATTCTAAGTTTCTTTTTTTTTTCTTGGAGATTTGATATTGATCTTGTTGGAGAGAAGTCCTCTTTCTTCAAAAAGAGTTTGTCTGTGTGGCAGGATGGCATTAAAATTAACAAAGCCAGACAAACAAGCAGCGGGGGGGGGGGTTTCCCCCATTTACAATTATGTGAACAAGTTTCGAGTTTACAGACTCAGAAGAATGGTTTTAATTTAAAAGAATTCATTTTGAATGAAATGGCAAGACATGACGAGATTGTGAACCAGAATTTTGAAAAATTTAAGCAGGAAATTAAAGAATTCATACAATTAAAGTATGATAACTTACAAAGAAAGATTGTATCAGTGACTAATGCTTTCTCAGGAATAGTTATAAAGATGGATACAAATATCAAGTTATTAGAGTCTAAAATGGAGAAAGTTGATGATAAGATTTATAATTTGAACAATAAAATACAAAGAATGGAAAATGATTTGATAAATATTCAAGACAATAGTTTAGAAGTAAAGTCTAAAAAGGAAGCTGGTCACGAGACTTACAATGCAGAAGATATAAAGCAAGGGATTGAAAGAGAAGTTACAATGATGCAATACAGGCTCACAGAATTTGCGGTTAGAATGAGAGGGTTACAGGAAAATAATAGAGATGATTTAAGAAAAATATCTGCTGAAGTTCTGGCTGGGATTTTAAAGATTCATCCAGAGGAGGTATCTTGTAAGATCGACAAGGCCTATAGAGTAAATTCTTGGATTGCAAAGCAAAGGAAATTGCCTAGAGATGTGGTGATTTATTTTACAGATAAAGAAATAAGAAATGATATTGTGCAAAAATCTTTTAATTCCACTCTACAATTGTATGGAAGAAAGATCTGGATATATAAAGAGTTGCCGCCCAAGATATTAAAAGATAGAAAGAAATTCGGATTTTTGGTGACTGAGCTAAACAAACAAAACATCTCATTCAGGTGGGATGTCCCAGTTGGCATAATATTGAGATATCAAGGAGAAAGATACCAACTAAATTCTGTTGAAAAAGCGGAAGAATTTTACTATAAGGTTCTTAAAATGGATTCAACATCTTCATGTATAATACATGAGTGGAATAAAGAAAAGCAAAATCAACAAGAGATAGAAATTCAGGATAAGCAGAAAGAGATGGAAGTAATGGAAAAGCAACAAGTTACAGAGGACTTTGTAGATGAGCAGCTTCTGGATTCTCTTTCAGAGGTTACAGTTGGACTATTTATAAATACAAGAGAGGCGGCTTTGGATTCTAATGTGATGATTCATCAAGTTACAGACCTGATTATAGAAATCAATCAGTTGACATACAGCTCAAAGAAAAGAAATCAGAATGGAGACTTAAGCCACAAAAGCAAAACCAACAAGATCAAGTTATAGATCAGCACGAAAACCAAATAGTTGATACACAACTTATAGAAAGGAAATCAGGATGGAGATCTAACCCACAAAAAGTCAAGAAAAGAAGAAGCAGGTCTTACAAAAACAAAAACTTTTAAACTAAACAACAGTGCAATTCCAGTTATCTATGAGATGATTGAATATATGAAAAGATAGCTGAGGCAAAGTATTGATTTATATTATCCTGAGGACAGTGACAGACCTCTGCAGTGCTCTACTTTTGGGATTTGAAAAGGGCCTTAAACTGAATGGATTGGAATTATCTATTTTGGATTCTTTGATAAATGTATTACGTTTATGTTGAGCTACAAGGCAAGAGAGTTATGGGATTGGGGCACGCAGAAGATCTGGTTGTTACCCTATTACGGTGGTTGGAATCAATAATTTAGATGAAAGACACTACTATAGACACTATATGGAATACAAATATAAGTCACTCAGGTGGTTGTTTTTTATATATCAAGACATCTATTGTTGACGGGGGCAGATGGTAATTGAAGATACCGAACATACTGTTGGAATTAGGATGTGATGTGATATTATATGGATTACAAGCTTAAAGTCATTTGAGGATTTTATTTATATAAGGGAATACTTCTTAGTGATGTGGGCAGAAGAATAAAGAGATCAAGAACTATTATGTATGGTAGTTCTGTAGGAAAGTGGGTGGAGATAGGTTAGCTTATTGATTGTTTAATTGAAGAAAAGGGATATTATGTTTAGATATGAATATATGTAAAAGATTTGAGTTAAGAGATATATCTATGGGGGTGGAGGAAATGGGCAGATTATGAGTTGAATAAATGTTAAATTAGGATTTATTATATAGTTTTATATGGAAGGTTGCTTTGAAATGTCATATTAATATACAAAAAAGATTTGATTTAAGAGATATATGTATGGGAGAGGAGTAAAAGAGTAGATCATGAGTAGAAATTGTTAAATTGGGGGATATAATAATATTACTATGTTAAATTAGGAGTTATTATATAATGTTATAATAGAATGTTATTTCGAAATGTATAGTATAAGGGGGATATAATAATATTATTAGAAAGAAAGGGTCAGCATATGGGGGATGGAGCAAGGGGATGGTAAAGTATTATATAATCTGTTATGAATTTGGGTTGTATCCTGAAGAAGCCACAGGGGAAGGGGAGGGCGAGTGGGGGTTAGGGAGGAGGGAGGGGGAAAAAGGGGGGGGGGAATTTGTATTTGAAAAACTTTTTCAATAAAAAAAAAATAATTAATCAATCATATCTGTTTGAACTAATTCCAATAAATTCATTTCCATATTAATACCTAGAAGAATTTCAGGAAAACAGTTCCTTCCTTCCATATATTTTGTATGAAAAGTAGATCTGGACAATTGCATTTGATTTTACAACTCAAGAGAATTCTACTTCATTTTCTTGCAGCTGACATATGGCTCATTACCGCAAGAGGAATTTGAGACCAGTAAAGTCTCTTCACTTTATTTCATGGTCCCCAAAGAAGACCATCAGTACATTGGGATTATCCAACTGCTTCATCATTTCAAGTGGACATGGATTGGGATATTTGCTGTTGACAACAACGATGGAGAAAATTTCTTACAGAAAATGCAGCCCTTACTTTCAGAGAATGGAATCTGCTCATCGTTCATACAAAGACTTTCACAACTAGTCCACTGGGAAAACTTTCAAGAAATAATTCAAAGAATCTATATTATTTCCATGAGTTGGGTAAATAGCCAAGCCAATGCATTTCTTGTCTATGGAGAATCATTGACAATTATGTGGCTAAGATTTGTAACATTTATAATAGATCCTGAAAGCAAGGAAATTGCATTATTTAGAACGGTATGGATCATGACTGCACAGATTGATTTCATATTATCAGGATTTCAAATCAAATGGGATCTTCATATGTTCCATGGGGCTCTTTCCTTCACTGTTCATACAAGAGCAGTTACAGGTTTCAAGGAATTTCTCCAGACCATAAATCCTCTTTTAGACTCTAGAGATGGGTTTCTGCAGGAAGTTTGGGAACAAGCATTTGATTGTTCATTTCCAAAACCAGAGTTACAAGAAATGCAGAGTAGGAAATGCACTGAGGACATGAAGCTGGAGGATCTTCCTGGACCTGCCTTTGAAATGGAGATGACCGGTCAAAGCTACAGTATCTACAATGCTGTTTATGCTGCGGCTCATGCTTTGCAAGCTCTATACACATTGCATTTCAATAGAAAAAAAACTATGAGGTGTAAAAATCCTGACCTTCCACATCTCCAAGCTTGGCAGGTATTCCCTTTGCCTTGGACACTTCTTTTATTTCAATATGCAGTTTGATGTAAAATTATGTTTTGATCCCATTGTGGAAAATCTTAATCTTTTCTGCATGTGGAATCAAGCATGAGACAGCAACCTAGAAATAAGGAAGAATTTCCAAATGGCGAGAACAATGAACAATTAATTAGTGGAACAGCTTGCCTTTAGAAGTTTTGGATGCTCCAAAATTGGAGATTTTTCTGAAGAGAAGGACAGCCGCTTATCTGAAATATCATAGGATCTCCTCCTTGAGTAGGGTGTTGGATTAGAAGATCTCCAGCCTCCTCTTGACTCTAACCTACTGTTCTTTCTGAAATCGATATAGAAAAAATAGTTTCTGTTGTTATTCTGATCATCAAGAAAATACTGAATAAATTATGGTTTAGATGTCAGTAGAGGTTATTTAGTAAATCACCATACAGTGATTACTTTTCATGGCATCCTCCAAAAATAATCAATTCTCCAAGAATTTTCTACATGGCTCATGGACCTTTCATGGGTAATAAGCTGTGTTTTCTGTCTCTATCAGAGTTTTAGAGTAATGAAGTAAAAGTGGCCCTTCTTGGATGTGGCATCCATAATATGAAACATGAAACTTGTTTGCAATAATCTCTATCTTGCATCTCTCTATGGAGGAATGCTTGAATCTCAGATTCTAAAATTTGAGTAAAGGACAATGAAGAAAGATTAGATATGATCTAGGTTGAATTAGTTCTTTATGTAGAGAATCTAAATCAGGAGTTTCAAACTTGAGGCCCTAAGTGTTCATACTTAATAATAGTTATAGGAAGAATGAGGGAATGAAACTTGAATATGATTTTCTCTTCCCTATTATATTGCTTTTAATTCTCTCTCTCTTTCATTCCTTTTCAAGTAGCTCCATTCATTTCTTCAAGGCATTTCTTTCAACAATTCAGGTGGGGAGAAAGTGTTCCTCAATGAGAAAGGGAAAGCAACAGGTGGATTCGACATCACCAACTTGATCACTTTTCCAAACAGATCATTTCAGAGAGTTAGAGTTGGAAAGATGGATCTACAGGCTCCAAAGGGGAAGGAGTTGTGGATTGATGATGATGTGATTGTCTGGAGTCCAGCTTTTAACCAGGTATTGAATTAGTGAATCCACCATGCCTTAATCCATTATCATCCCATATTCAACATAGACACTTTAGAAATCTAATTTATATTTTTTTAAAAAATAAACAATGGCATATTCTTTGAAATGTTTATAGTCAAGCATTCCTCAAATTGACAAAAACAATATTACAATAAAAAAAAACATGTTTACGTATTTGGTGGGCATTTAGAATCTAATTCAGAATTTAGAACCATAGAAATGATGGTAGATTTTAGGAGAAACCCTCCTATACTACTACCTGTTACAATACTAGAAAACACAGTATCAACAGTAGAGTCCTTCAAGTTTCTAGGTTCTATCTAGGATCTGTTCCAGTCAGGCTTGAGGCCTGAGTATAGCACAGAAACGGCATTGGTTGCATTGGTTGATGATCTCTGGAGGGTTCGGGACAGGGGTTGTTCCTCTGTCCTGGTCCTATTAGATCTCTCAGCGGCTTTTGATACCATTGACCATGGTATCATGCTGTGCCGGTTGGAGAGGTTAGGGCTGGGGGCACCGTGTTATGGTGGTTCTCCTCCTTACTTTCTGACCATATGCAGTCTGTGTTGGCAGGGGGCAGAGGTCAACCCCGAGACACCTTGTATGTGGGGTGCCACAGGGGTCAGTCCTCTGGCCCTCCTGTTCAACATTTATGTGAAGCCGCTGGGCGAGATCATCCGTGGCTTCGGGATGGATTTCCATCAGTACGCTGATGATACTCAGCTGTACATTTCCACCCCGGGCCACCCCAATGATGCCCTTGAAGTGATGACCTGGTGCCTGGATGGATCTGGATGGGGAGAAACAAGCTCAGGCTCAACCCCTCCAAGACCGAGTGGCTGTGGTTTCTGGCGTCCCGTCGTAGTCAGTTGGTTCCATCACTGACTATAAAGGGTGAGATCTTGGCCCCCTCAGAGAGGGTTCGCAACTTTGGTGTCCTCCTGGACTCACAGCTGTCTTTAGAAGACCATCTGATGGCTGTGGCCAGGGGAGCTTTTTATCAGGTTTGCCTGATCCACAAGTTGCGTCCTTTTCTGGACCAGGACGCCTTGTGCACAGTCACTCATGCCCTCATCACTTCCCATCTGGACTACTGTAGCACTTTCTACATGGGACTCCCCTTGAAGAGCACCTGGAGGCTCCAGCTGGTCCAGAATGCAGCCACGCGGGTGATTATGGGGCAACTCGATGGTCCCATGTAACACCATTCCTGAGCGAGCTGCACTGGCTCCCGGTGGTCTTCCGGGTGCGATTCAAGGTGTTGGTTGCCACCTTTAAAGTTCTCCATGGCATAGGACCTGGGTATTTATGGGACCGCCTTCTGCCTCCGATAGCCTCCCATCAACCAGTATGCTCCCACAGAGAGGGTCTCCTCAGGGTGCCATCGGTTAGACAGTGTCGACTAGTGACCCCCAGAGCCTTCTCTGTTGGGGCACCTGCCCTTTGGAACGAGCTGCCCCCAGAGATGTGTCAGATTCCCGACCTTCGTACCTTTTGCCGCGCCCTTAAAACATTATTATTTCATCAAGCAGGCCTGGCCTAAAATATTATTTTAATGGGTTATTTTATTTTAGATTATTGGCCAAACTATTTAATAATTTTAAATTGTTTTAACTTTTACATTGTTGGTTTTTATCTTGGCTGTACACCGCCCTGAGTCCTTCGGGAGAAGGGCAGTATAAAAATTTAATAATAAATAAATAAATAAATAATAAATCATATCTCAAGATTTAAAATGGACACCTAATATCAAAAATATCATCAGAAAAGCACAACAAAGAATGTTCTTTCTGCGCCAACTCAGAAAGTTCAAACTGCCCAAAGAGATGCTGATTCTGTTCCATAGAGGAATCATTGAGTTTGTTTTCTGCACCTCTATAACTGTTTGGTTTTGATCTGCAACTGAACAAGACAGATACAGACTTCAACGGATAATGAGAACTGCAGAAAAAACAATGAAGTCAATAATCATGTCACTCCATGTTTATCATCAGGTTCTTCCATTTTCTCGATGCAATGACCCTTGTTTCCCTGGATCTTGGAAAAAGGGGATTGAGGGAAATCAGTTCTGCTGCTATGACTGTGTTCCATGCATGGAGGGGAAGATTTCAAATCAAAATGGTAGGGTAGGAATTCTACCATTTTTCCTTAGACTTAAGAAAACTTAAATATACAACCTTAGGATGCATAAAATTTATAAAATGAATTTCAATAATTTTGAATTCCTAGATGACAAATTTCTTGACTTTCCTCCCAGATATGGAAGATTGCTTAGAATGTCCAGAAGATCATTATCCAAATAAAGGAAAGAAAAGCTGCATCCCGAAACTGGTTGTGTTTCTAACCTTTGAAGAAACCATAGGAATTGGTTTATCCTCAGAAGCTCTTGGTTTCTTCTTCTTGACATCTTGGGTACTTGGTACATTTATTAAACACAGGGATACCCCCATTGTCAAAGCCAACAACCGGTCCCTCACCTACACCCTCCTTGTCTCTCTTCTGCTCTGTTTTCTCTCCTCGTTGCTCTTCCTCAGCCAACCTGGCAATGTGACCTGCCTTCTCCGACAATCAATGTTTGGCCTCACTTTCTCTGTGGCCATTTCTAGTGTACTGGCCAAAACCATCACTGTGGTTGTGGCTTTCATTGCGACTAAACCAGGATCTCAGATGAGGAAATGGGTGGGGAAAAGATTGGCTCTTTCTATTGTCCTTTCCTGCTCTGTCTTCCAAGTATGTATTTGTATTCTTTGGTTGTCAACATCACCTCCATACCCTGAGTTGGACATGCACTCAGCACTCCAAGAAATGATTTTACAGTGCAATGAGGGGTCAGCTTCATTTTTCTACTGTGTCTTGGGCTACATGGGTATCTTGGCCATCGCCAGCTTTATTGTGGCTTTCTTTGCCCGTAAATTACCCGACAGCTTTAATGAAGCCAAGTTCATCACTTTCAGCATGTTGGCCTTTTGCAGTGTCTGGATCTCCTTCTTTCCAGCCTATCTGAGCACAAAAGGCAAAGCCATGGTAGCTGTGGAGGTCTTCTCCATCTTGTCCTCCAGCGCTGCATTGTTGGGATGCATATTCCTGCCCAAATGCTACATCATTGTTTGCCGACCTGATCTCAACCACAGAGAACAACTCACAAAGAGAAATTAGTATATAATGTCATATTTCTGGCTCAGAGAAATTACTAAAAAAAGAAATAGAAAGAATGCAGTCTGTAAGAAACATATAAAGTTGTAGGAATAATTATATTTCTTTATTTTTGTCAAAAAAAGATTTGTGTAAAAAAATGCTGGAGAAAAGAATAGAAAAACTTCTTGCTCTCAAAGGAAGTATTTATAAAACCTATAGCAACATAGGTGTATAGGTTATAAAACCTATACACCTCTCCTGCGCGAGCTGCACTGGCTCCCGGTGGTCTTCCGGGTGCGCTTCAAAGTATTGGTTCTCACCTTTAAAGCGCTCCATGGCTTAGGGCCAGGGTATTTACAAGACCGCCTGCTGCTACCGATAACCTCCCACCGGCCACACGCTCTCACAGAGAGGGCCTCCTCAGGGTGCCGTCGGTCAAGCAATGTCGGCTGGCGGCCTCCAGGGGGAGAGCTTTCTCTGTGGGAGCACCTGCCCTCTGGAACGAGCTACCTCCTGGAATACAGCTGATTCCAGATCTCCGCATTTTCCGTAAGGCCCTGTAGATGTTTTTATTTCAGCAAGCCGGCCTGGCCTGAATAGGTTTTAGGAGTTTTTTAATTGTATTGCTAGGGGTTTTAAATTGGGGTGGCCATTTAATTTAATTTATTTTTAATTATTTTAACTTTTATATTGCATGTTATTTTAATTCTCGGCTGTTCACCGCCCTGAGTCCCTTGAGGGGGAGAAGGGCAGGATATAAATTTAATAAATAAATAAATAAATAAAACATAGTTGTTGTTTTTTCTGTTAAAGAAGGTTTTATGTAGGGTTTTTTAAGATCCAGTCATATTGAAGCCCATTCCAAAGTTAGCGCTCATGTTTCTGCATTTCCATCATTTTCCTGGATTTTTTTAACCTAATCCATTCTCCCTTTCAACAATTCTGTTGAATTTGACTTTGATCTAGTTTTCTTTTCTTGCTGTGAGGATATTTCAGATACTGACTGAAATGATGTCCAATTTTTGCAGCAACATTTTCATTGATTTTATACTTTCTATTCCTAAAGCACTATACAAATATACTAAAATGCTGACTACCATTTTATGAATATATATTTAATATAGTGTTATAAAGATATAAATTTGGATTTGTTAGGGTGCTTTGAAATATAATATACACTGAGTTTGTAAATCCTGAATATTTAACTGTATTGAAAGAAAACGGTTTTCATACTGAGTCATAACCATTCACTTTCTACCCATCAATCTATTTTGACTGTAAACTGTTATTAGGTATTAATAATGCAGGAAATCATTGAAATGAAATTTTCCCAGGCAAAAAAAAAAAAAAAAAAAAAAACCCACAATACAATCCTAGAAAGCATTAATAGAGGGATAGGATCAAGATCACAGGAAATCCTAGTATCACCTTACAAAGCCTTAATAAAACCATACTTGAAAAACTGCATCCAGTTCTGGTCACCACAGTATAGAAAAAGATGTTGAGACTCTGAAAAGAGTGTAAAGAGGAGCAATAAGAATGATCAGAAGCCAGAGGCTAAAACATATGAACAACAGTTAGATGAACTGGGTATGATTAGTCTAGAGAAAAGAAGAAGTGGGATGACATGATAGCATTTCCCAATATTTGAGGGACTCCTAAAAAGACAAGAGGGTCAAACTATTTTTAGAACACCCAAAAGGCAAGACAAGAAACAAGGAATGGAAATTAAACAAGAAGGAAAGAAACCTAGAACTAAGGAGAAATTTCCTAACAGTGAGTGCAATCATCTAATGGAATAGCTTCCCTTCAGAAGTTGGGGGTTCTTCATCACTGGAAGTTTTGACAAACAGACTGGACAATCATTTGTTTGAAATGGTATAGGACAGTGATGGCTAACCTTTTTGCCGTCACGTGCCAAAAGCAGGGAGGTTATGGGGGGAGTCGCATGCACATGTCCCCACACCCATATTCCAATGCCCCCCTATGCATGCGTGCACAGCTCCTCTATGCTCCCCCCCACTTTTGGCACATAAAGGCAAAAGGGTTTCAGGTGGACCCGGTAGGCCCGTTTTTCACTCCCCCCAGGTTCCAGAGGCTTTCTTGTAGCCTGGGGAGGGCAAAAAAGCCTTCCTCTCCCTGGAGGCACTCTGAAGCTGGAAACATGCATTTCCTGACTTCCAAAGGGCCTGGAAGGCCTAAAAACCAGCTGAGAACTGGAGCTGAGCTGGGCAATTCTCGTGTGCCCACAGATATGGCTCCATGTGCCACCTGTGGCACACGTGTCATAGGTTTACCATCATGAGTATAGGATCTGCTGCTTAGTGGGGAGGACTGTGTGGACAAGAAGACCTTCAAGGTCCTTTCCAACTCTATTATTTCATGTTCTTTGTATGCTTCCTTCTGTCTCCCCCTTTATTCAAAATGTATACTGACTAATGGTCATAATAAAAAATCTGGCATTTTTCATGGCTTGTTTTCTGGCATGGCCAGGGGTTTGGGGACTTCTGCTTTAAGTTATGTTAAAGTGTTTGCAATAGAATGTATGAAACTTCGCTACAAGAACACTTTTGAAGATTTTTAGTGAGCTTAAGGTATTTTTTTTTTTAAGTTCTGCCTTTTTACTCCGTGGGAAAAAATACATACAATAAGTGCCTGATACCTACTGGATTTGTTCATATTTTATTTTGTGAAAAATTGGTAGAAAATAAATGTGGTACCTTGAAAAACAGCATTATTTTGACCGGATGGAGTCCCTGCAGAGGTGTATAAACATCTACAGGACATATTAAGCTCATCAATGTTAGAGCTTTACAATGAAGTACTCTTAGAAGCTAAGATGCCAAATACTTGAATAGAAGCAAATATTATATTAGTTCTAAAAGAAGACTCAGATTTAACATAGATAAAGAATTACAGGCATATATCATTATTAAATGCAGACTACAAAATTTTCACATCAATAATAGCAGAAAGATTGGACTTACGGTGGCTCCATGATCCCTGATGGATGCTCCTTTAGGAGCTCCAGCCCCGTGATTCCGTTTGCCACTAGGTCAGCGAAAATCAGCTGTCTAGCGTCTCGAAACTCTCCCCCAGGGAAAAAGGGAGAGAGAAGAGCAGAAGGGTCTGGGTAGAGCTCCCCTAGACCCCCAGGTTTTTTTTTAAGCCTGGGGTTTGCAGGGTGAGAGCTCTCTGAAAGCCCTTCAGTGCTCCGGATCTGGGACGAGTCTGCTTTATGCAGAACAAGGGGTCGCGACCACACCAGCAATGCAATTTTTTTTTTATTGTAAAAGTTTTACAATTACATTTTCACCCCATTTTCACCCCCCTAACCCTCCCCAAACTCCCCAACCCACCCTCCCAAACCCCCCCTGACCCTCCCCTCCCCCGGACTTCCATAGAATATCATTATCCCCTATACAAAAACCTTGAACCCCCCCAACCCCCATGTCATTTTTCATCTTCACATAGTTCGACTATTTCTATCTTAATATAATATAATACTATCAATAAAAAGCTATTTGATACTTCTTAGTTTGGTATTTGTCCTGCACATAATCTATCCACTTTCTCCATCCACATTCATAAGTCTCTTGTGAGCGATCTTTTAAGTATGCTGAAATCTTTGCCATCTCCGTGAAGCTGGCCATCTTCAAAATCCATTCTTCTACGGTGGGCAGAGCTTCATTTTTCCAATATTTACCTATCAACAATCTCGCTGCTGTAATCATATACAAAATCAACTTTGTTTCATCCACTGTAAAACCCTCAACTATACCCAATAAAAGCAATTGTGGAGAAAATTGGATTTTTTTCTTTAAAACATTCTGCATGACCCACCAAATTTTTATCCAAAAAGCCTTAACTTTCTTACAAGTCCACCAAATATGATAATATGTAGCATCTAAACAATCACACCTCCAACATTTTGGCTGAACATTAGGATACATACACGACAATTTCTTAGGATCTAAATGCCATCTATAAAACATTTTGTAAAAATTTTCCCTCAAATTCTGCGACTGTGTAAATTTAACATTCTGAACCCAAATTTTTTCCCATGTTTCCAACATCACTAGTTCTTCAAAATTTTGTGCCCACTTAATCATACAATCTTTAACTAATTCAGTTTCCGAATCCCTTTCTAACAAAACATTATAAAGCCTTTTAATATGCATTGGACCTTTCTCTTTTATATGTCTAACCAATTCTTCCTCATGCAACATAATACCAGTTCTTTGGTCCTCTTTCCATCTCAATCCAACAATGCAATTTTAAGGATTATAAGAAACTTTGACTCTGGATGCTGGCAGAGCAAATCAGGAGAACAAAAAATGCAAGTACTGAACTTTAACTCCGTTTAAAAGGAAAAAAAAGATGGCGCCTGAGGGTGTGGAAATGAAACTTATTAGTGAAAGTGATTGTTAACGCTAGCAACATTGTTAAAGTTACTGGGTTACACATCAAGAAAAAGATTTAAAGTGGTAGTAGAATAGAAAAGACTATGGTATTGGCCTCAACTAATTTATACTTCTAAATTGTATGGAAAATAATTGGACTTATTGACCTGATAGCTGAATAAATTTAAAGTGAAAATTGAAATATGGCTGACATTAAGGTTGGAGGATCATCATTATATGAGCCAGCAAACTCACAAGTGGTGGCTGTAAAGGTTTTACAAGAACTCTTAAATTTTCATACTTCCGTTATATTAGAATCAATTAAAAGGACTGTTCAAAATCAAAATTTGGAGAATAACAGTGATCTGCTGGCTGGAAAAGAGGAAGAAATTAACCAGGCTAATATGACTTTGGAGGAGGAAAAAGAGGCTGTCAGGATTAAGATGGAAGTTAGCACACAGGAAACAGAGGCTTTGGTAGAGGCTTCTATGCAATCTAACTGAAAAGCAGCAAATAGACTCTTTCCTGCAGACTGACAAATTTTACCATGACAATCCTTGGCTTTACAGACAGAATCAATCTTTAAGGAATGAAGTGACTGATTATACAAGCAGGAAGAGTCTAAATGGAGGTTCCAAATTAAAAGAAATAATTTTAAGAAGAGAACGAATTCTGAAGATACATCAGCCTCAAATCCAAATTCAAAAATTTTTGAAAATAAAATCAGGGGGAGGAGCAATGCTGAAGAAGAAAGTATTATTGAAGAAGGACTGGAAAAAATATAGAAAGAAAGGAAGAATGGAAAATTAATTTCTTTTGGGAAGGATCTTAGTAATAAATCTGAAAAGCTTACTGAAATTAGTATTTTTTAAGTTTAAATAAAAATGTTTAACTAAAAATGTATAGCTTTTTAAAAGTTATCGAGGTATTAAAATAGTTAACTTTAAATTTAATGGATAGCTTCCTGAAAGTTTTGAAATTTATATTTTGAAGAATGAACTCAAGAATTAGAAATACTTTAACCCAATGGATTAACAGTATCTTTAAGGTTATATTCTGACAAATGTTTTATTGAAGTAAAAAGGTTTAATTAAGATTGGATAGCTTTTTAAAACTTACTGAAGTATTAAAATGGTTAATTTAAAATTGAATGGATAGCCTTTTAAAAAAGTTTTGAAACTTATATTTTGAAGAATGTCTTATTGAGGTATTAAGAGATTTTAAAATGTTTAACCTAAAATAATATATCTATATCTATATCTATATCTATATCTATATCTATATCTATATCTATATCTATATCTATATCTATATCTATATCTATATCTATCTATCTATCTATCTATCTATCTATCTATCTATCTATCTATCTATATATGAGACATGCTTTAAAGAAAGTTTTAAAATGCTTAATTTAGAATTGCTGAAAAAGAAGGTATGGAAAGGATTTTACTAACAAATGTGAAATGTGATCAGAGAATTTATAAAGGGGAGGTTTATGAATAATTTTTAAAAGAGGAGTTAAAGAGTGTGAGGGAGTTTTGAATCTTGTAGTAAGTTAGCATATTTTAGCTTATGCTTGTTTAATGTTATACCCTGTTTTTGCTCTGGAAAGTCAGGGGGCATGGGGAGGGGGGGTTGAAAGTTGTGTGGGGATAAAATTGTTGTCTAATTTTTGATAAAATTAAAAGATAGATAAATGTATTAATAGAGAAGTAAGAAATGTGGGGAAATGTCATAATAAAGGAAATGATAATGTTAAAATATGATAAATACTGGAGGAGTAAAAAGAAGACACAAAAGATGTATTTAGAAGATACACTGAATGATTGATTATGTATTGTTTGTTTGTTTATAAAATAAAAAAAAACTTTTTAAAATAAAAAAAAATAATAGCAGAAAGATTAAAAAGATTTTTGAATGAATTTATACATCCAGACCAAAATGGATTCTTGCCTGAAAGACCAATAAACAATAATGTAAAATTTATTTTAGATATGTTGGAGTATTATGAAATGCACCCTGAAAATGGGATGGATAAAAAATTAATAAAGAAAATACATAACTGTTTACTAAGCTTCAAAATGGATGGTTAACAAGTGAAAGAGACAATGATAGTATGGGTGAAAAACTTTGGATAAAATATAGAACTGGATAAATGGCAAAAACTCTGGTATAGAAGTTATCAACTGACAATGGTGACCACATACAAGAAAAATCTATATAAAATGTTTTATAGGTGGCATTTGCCACCGGCAAGGTTAGCAAGGATGTTTAAAAACATGTCCGCTACAAGCTGGAAATGCAATCAGATACCAAGTACTTATTATCATATGTGGAGGACATGCGCAAAGGCAAAAAAAAAAAAAAATGTACAAAGTTACAAACATGGTTGGAGAAAATGTTAAAGCAACATATAGATATAAAGTCAGAAATATTTCTGTTAGTTATATTACCAGAAACATATGGCAAAGGGAATGTATATTTAATATTGTATGTTTTGACACCAGTGAGAATTGTATTTGCACAGCACTGGAAAACTGATGAAACTCATACAGAGGAAAATATAATTTAAAAATACTAGAATGTGCAGAAATGGATAGGTAACACTAAAGATGAAGAACAAGGAAGATACAGAATATTTTTAATACGGGATTATTTTATCAATGGTTAGATAATACTGGCGGAGGTTGGAAGTTGAAAAATAATTAATATGTACAATATTATTATTATTATTATTATTATTATTATTATTATTATTATTATTATTTATAATATAAATTGACCCAGACAATGCACTGTTTACTAAGCACTAATGTATGCTGCAGAAAAATGTATAAATTAAAAAAAAATTAAAAAGAAAAAAGGATTATTTTTAACAATTAAATATATATTCTATTGCATATCTTCCATTGGTTACTTTCATTGGCATTGCTCATTTTTTAAAAAAATACCTGTACCATCAGTTATATATTATCTCATCAAAACAAAATAATTATATCCCAGAGGAATTACTATAGGCCAAAACATTAAAGGCTACACAGAAGGCTTTGAAATTCAACAACAAACCACAGGAAGTTTGGTACAAGAAGTAATAACATTTCTGCCAGATTTGTTCCTTCAAATATCTGCTCTCTGTTCTTTTCTGCCAGAATATCTGTTCAAATCCTGGTGGCATTCAAGATACAAATTTTTGTTCACATGGATCTTCAAATAGAAAACAATAGATTTTCTCCTTAGGTGAATTCTCAGATATACAATAACCCTGGATCAATCTTAAAATGAAGTATTGGATTGTATTTATTTTGTGATTGGTAGGCTGGAAGGCAAACCGTTTTCACAATAACAAAAGCATGAAGTTGTTTTTGGTAATGTTTTTGGTGCATAAAGTAGTTACTCTGAAATGCCCTGCAAGTGATGCTTTCTTTATTCCACATGAGTGGTACCAGCCTGGAGACTTCATCATTGGAGGCATGGCGTCTCACTTCACTTACCACCTTTATGAAATTAAATTTAGTGAAAAGCCTTCTAAGAAACCTTCTGAAATACCAAGGTAAGAATTATTTCCTCTCTCTTAACTTACTCAGATTTTCAAAAATCCTTTATCTGATTAAAAGAGATTTGCGCAGAATCATACGATTTTTAATATCATCTAGGCCGTCTCTTTCTTTCAGTTGTATCTGGTTATGAGGGAAGAAATAACCTTGATATTATTTTAAAGTCTTTGACATGAAATATACCAAATTTCAGACCAAAAAACCTCTATTTGAAGATTTACTGAGATACAGATAATTTTTAGAAAGATTTGGTATTATCTCTCCTCACAAAACATACATATGGTAAATAAGTGATACCACCTGAAGCTGTTCATAAACCATTTTTTGAAAACGTCATAGAAAATATAGTACTTTGAAAAAATTGACCACTTGTATTTGTTGCAGTACATATGTCTTGGAAGTCAGGAAAATACTTTGTAAAAGAAATTTGAGCTCTGTATAAATTACCAGTATAAGAGAATATTTTAGTTCAGGATTGAAATGAGGGGTCCTCTGACATTGAGTGTTTTCTTGCAGATAAGATCATCGGTGTTGGGTTGTGATGATGTTACCTACTTTGGGTAATGAAATGTCTGCAAGAAAGCAACCAAGATCAGAGATCACCAAAAACCCCTCTATAGAAATTATTGATAATTTTAGAAGAGCTATTTTCTTTCTATTGCCATCACTGAAAGAAAACTTAGTTATTTATACAAAAATGATGCTACCTTATGAGAATTGTCAATTTACACTTTCAACTATTGAAATTATTTGTAGTATTATGACCAAATTTCATCAACATGTCCTTGCCTTGGCTTTTGCTGTGAAGGAGATCAATGAGGACTCCCAGATCTTACCTAACATCACTCTTGGGTTCCACATCTATGACAGTTACCTCAAGGGAAGGATGACCTATCGCACCACCCTGGACCTGCTTTTCAAATCCCAGAAATTTGTCCCTAACTACAAATGTGATAGACAGAAGAATCTCAGGGCTATCGTTGGGGGACTGGATTCTGTCACATCATCTCATATTGCTGAAATTACAGGATCTTTCAAAATTCCACAAGTAAGTTGTGAAAGGGCTAAAGAGAACAATACATTATTCTATTCTTGATGTTGTTATGGATTAATAAAGGAGCAATAAACATTAGCGTTAACTTTGTATCAAGATGTTGTGCCCAGTTTAAGGACTATTAGCATAATTTTGAAACTACAAGAAGTGAGTATCTATAGAGATTCCATACTTGAGGAAAGATTTGAACATAGTGTTCCTTGCTTCTATCAAAATAATTGATCAATCATATGTGCATATATTTTGTATGAAAACTAGATCTGGACAATTGCATTTGATTTTACAACTCAAGAGAATTCTACTTCATTTTCTTGCAGCTGACATATGGCTCATTACCCCAAGAGGAATTTGAGGCCAGTAAAGTCTCTTCACTTTATTTCATGGTCCCCAAAGAAAACCATCAGTACATTGGGATTATCCAACTGCTTCATCATTTCAAGTGGACATGGATTGGAATATTTACTGTTGATAACAACGATGGAGAAAATTTCTTACAGAAAATGCAGCCCTTACTCTCACAGAATGGAATCTGCTCATCGTTCATAGAAAGGCTTTCACAACTAGTCCACTTGGAAAATTTTCAAGAAGTAATTCAAAGAATCTATAGTATTTCCATGAGTTGGGTAAATAGCCGAGCCAATGCATTTCTTGTCTATGGAGAATCATTGACAATTACATGGCTAAGATATGTCACACTTATAATAGATCCTGAAAGCAAGGAAATTGCATTATTTAGAAGGGTGTGGATCATGACTGCACAGATTGATTTCATATTATCAGGATTTCAAATCAAATGGGATCTTCACATGTTCCATGGGGCTATTTCCTTCACTGTTCATTCAAGAGCAGTTGCAGGTTTCAAGGAGTTTCTCCAGACCATAAATCCTCTTTCACAGTCCAGAGATGGGTTTCTGCAGGAAGTTTGGGAACAAGCATTTGATTGTTCATTTCCAAAACCAAAGTTACAAGAAATGCAGAGTAGAAACTGCACCGGAGAGATGAAGCTGGAGGATCTTCCTGGACCTGCCTTTGAAATGGAGATGACTGGCCAAAGCTACAGCATCTACAATGCTGTTTATGCTGTGGCTCATGCTTTGCAAGCTCTATACACATTGCATTTCAATAGAAAAAAAACTATGAGGTGTAAAAGTCCTGACCTTCCACATCTCCAGGCTTGGCAGGTATTCCCTTTGCCTTGGACACTTCTTTTATTTCAATATGCAGTTTGATGTAAAATTATGTTTGATCCCATTGTGGAAAGTCTTAATCTTTTCTGCATGTGGAATCAAGCATGAGACAGCAACCTAGAAATAAGGAGGAATTTCCAAATGGTGAGAACAATGAACAATTAATTAGTGGAACAGTTTGCCTTCAGAAGTTTTGGATGCTCCAAAATTGGAGATTTTTCTGAAGAGAAGGACAGCCACTTATCTGAAATATCATAGGGTCTCCTCCTTGAGTAGGGTGTTGGATTAGAAGGCCTCCAAGTCCCTTCTGACTCTAATATCTTAAATAGATAGAGAAAGAAATGGTTTCTGTTGTTATTCTGATCATTGAGAAACTACTGTATGAATTTTGGTTTATATGTCACTGGCAGTTATTTAGTAAATCACCAGACATTATACAATAATAGATAATTGAAATGATAATATAAATTACTTTTCATGGCCTCTTCCAAAAATAAGCAATTCTCCAAATATTTTCCATGTGGCTCATGAACTTTTCATGGGTAACAAGCTGAGCTTTCTGTGTCTATCAGAATCTTAGAGTAATGAAATAAAAGTGGCCCTTCTTGGAGGTGGAATCCATAGTATGAACAATGAAACATGTTTGCAATAATCTCTATCTTGCATCTCTCTATGGAAGAATGCTTGAATCTCAGATTCTAAAATTTGAGTAAAGGATTTTAAAAATGAGGAAAGATCAGATATGATCTAGGTTGAATTAGTTCTTTATGTAGTGAATCTAAATCAGGAGTGTCAAACTTGAGGCCCTAAGTTTTCATACTTAATAATAGTTATAGGAAGAATGAGTGAATGAGTGAAACTTGAATATGAGTTTCTCTTCCCTATTATATTGCTTTTAATTCCCTCTCTCTTTCATTCCTTTTCAAGTAGCTCCATTCATTTCTTCAAGGCATTTCTTTCAACAATTCAGCTGGGGAGAGAGTGTTCCTGAATGAGAAAGGGGAAGCAACAGGTGGATTTGACATCATCAACTTGATCACTTTTCCAAACAGATCATTTCAGAGAGTTAGAGTTGGAAAGATGGATCTCCAGGCTCCAAAGGGGAAGGAACTATGGATTGATGATGATGTGATTGTCTGGAGCCCAGCTTTTAACCAGGTATCGAATTAGTGAATCCACCATGCCTTAATCCATTATGATCCCATATTCAACATAGACTCTTTAGAAATCTAATTTCTGTTTTTTAAAAAATAAACAATGGCATATTCTTTGAAATGTTTATAGTCAAGCATTCCTCAAATTGACAAAAATGATATTACAATAAAAAAACATGTTTATGTATTTGTTGGGCATTTAGAATGTAATTTAGAATTTAGAACCGTAGAAATGATGGTAGATTTTAGGAGATCCCTCCTACACTACCACCTGTTACAATACTAGAGAACATAGTATCAACAGTAGAGTTGATTCTAGTTTCTAGGTTTTATCATATCTCAAGATTTAAAATGGACACCTAATATCATAAATGTCATCAAAAAAGCACAAAAAAGAATGTTCTTTCTGCGCCAACTCAGAAAGTTCCAATTGCCCAAAGAGATGCTGATTCTGTTCCATAGAGGAAGTATTGAGTTTGTTTTCTGCACCTCTATAACTGTTTGGCTTTGATCTGCAACTGAACAAGACAGATAGAGACGTCAATGGATAATGAGAACTGCAGAAAAAACAATGAAGTCCATAATCATGTCACTCCATTCAGAAACTGTTTTAAAAACCCTGCTTTTCAGAACATTTTCATGTTTATCATCAGGTTCTTCCATTTTCTCGATGTAATGACCCTTGTTTCCCTGGATCCTGGAAGAAGGGGATTGAGGGAAATCAGTTCTGCTGCTATGACTGTGTTCCATGCATGGAGCGGAAGATTTCAAATCAAAATGGTAGGGTAGGAATTCTACCATTTTTCCTTAGACTTAAGCAAACTTAAATATACAACTTTAGGATGCATAAAATTAATAAAATGAATTTCAATAATTTGGAATTCCTAGATGACAAATTTCTTGACTTTCCTCCCAGATATGGAAGATTGCTTAGAATGTCCAGAAGATCATTATCCAAATAAAGAAAAGAAAGGTTGCATCCTGAAACTGGTGGTGTTTCTAACCTTTGAAGAAACCATAGGAATTGGTTTATCCTCAGCAGCTCTTTGTTTCTTCTTCTTGACATCTTGGATACTTGGTACATTTATTAAACACAGGGATACCCCCATTGTCAAAGCCAACAACCGGTCCCTCACCTACATCCTCCTTGTCTCTCTTCTGCTTTGTTTTCTCTCCTCGTTGCTCTTCCTCAGCCAACCTGGCAATGTGACCTGCCTTCTCCGACAATCAATGTTTGGCCTCACTTTCTCTGTGGCCATTTCTAGTGTACTGGCAAAAACCATCACTGTGGTTGTGGCTTTCATTGCGACTAAACCAGGATCTCAGATGAGGAAATGGGTGGGGAAAAGATTGGCTCTTTCTATTGTTCTTTCCTGCTCTGTCTTCCAAGTATGTATTTGTATTCTTTGGTTGTCGACATCTCCCCCATTCCCTGAGTTGGACATGCACTCAACGCTCCAAGAAATGATTTTACAGTGTAATGAGGGGTCAGCTTCATTCTTCTACTGTGTCTTAGGCTACATGGGTATCTTGGCCATTGCCAGCTTTATTGTGGCTTTCCTTGCTCGTAAGTTACCTGACAGCTTTAATGAAGCCAAGTTCATCACCTTCAGCATGTTGGCCTTTTGCAGTGTGTGGATCTCCTTCTTTCCAGCCTATCTGAGCACAAAAGGCAAAGCCATGGTAGCTGTGGAGGTCTTCTCCATCTTGGCCTCCAGCGCTGCATTGCTGGGATGCATATTCCTGCCGAAATGCTACATCATTGTTTTCCGACCTGACCTCAACCACAGAGAACAACTCACAAAGAGAAATTAGTATATGATGTCATATTTATGGCTCAGAGAAATTGCTGAAAAAAGAAATAGAAAGAATGTAGTCTGTAAGAAACATATAAAATTGTAGGAATAATTATTTTTTTTATTTTTGTCAAAGAAAGGTTTGTGTAAAAGAATGCTGATAAAAGGAATAGAAAAACTGCTTGCTCTCGAAGGAAGTATTTATAAAAAATATAGCAACATAGGTTTTTTTATTTTCTGTCAAGGAAAGTTTTATGTAGGGTATTTAAGATCCAGTCATATTGGACAACCATTTGTTTGAAATGGCATAGGACAGTGATGACTAACCTTTTTGCTGTCGCGTGCCAAAATTGGGGAGGTTGTGGGGGGTCACATGCACATGTGCCCACACCCATAATTCAATGCCCTCCCACCCGCGCATGCACACACAACCCCCATGCTCCCCAACTTTTGGCACATGATGGTGAAAAGGTTACAGGTTGGCCCAGTAGGCCTCTTTTTCACTCTCCCCAAGTTCCAGAGGCTTTCCTGTAGCCTGGCGTGGGCAAAAAAGCCTTCCCCTCCCAGGAAGCCCCCCAGAAGCTGGAAACATCTGTTTCTTGACTTCCAATGGGCCCCAAAGGCCTAAAAACCAGCTGGCTGGTGCGCTCATGGGCACTGGAGCTGAGCTGGGCAATGCTTGCATGCCCACAAATATGGCTCCGTGTGGCTCCGTGTGCCACCTATTATTTCATGGCCTTTGTATTCTTCCTTCTGTCTCATTCTTTATTCAAAATGTATACTGACTAATGGCCATAATAAAGAATCTGGCATTTTTCATGGCTTTTGGCATGGCCAGGGGATTGGGGACCTCTGCTTTAAGTTATGTTAAAGTGTTTGCAATAGAATGTATGAAACTTTGGTACAAGAAATCTTTTGAAGATTTTTAGTGAGCTTAAGGTATTTTTTAAAAAAAGTTCTGCATTGTTTCTCCTTGAAAAAAAAAATGCATACAATAAATGACTGATACCTACTGGATCTGTTCATATTTTATTTTGTGAAAAATTGGTAGAAAATAAATATGGTACCTTGAAAAAAAGCATTATTTTGGCCAGACGGACTTCCTGCAGAGGTGTATAAACTTCTACAGGACATATTAAGCTCATCAATGTTAGAACTTTACAATGAAGTTCTCTTAGAAGCTAAGATGCCAAATACTTGGATAGAAGCAAATATTACATTAGTTGTAAATGAACACTCAGATTTAACACAGATAAAGAATTACAGGCATATATCATCATTAAATGCAGACTACAAAATTTTCACATCAATAATAGCAGAAAGATTAAAAAGATTCTTGAACGAATTTATACATCCAGACCAAAATGGATTCTTGCCTGAAAGACCAATAAAAATAATGTAAAATTTATTTTAGATATGTTGGAGTATTTTGAAGTGCACTCTGAAAAACAAATGGCATTGATCTTTTTAGGTGCAGAGAGCACTTGACAATGTAAACTGGCCATTTATGTTTCAACATTTAGAATGTATGGATTTTGGCGAGAAGTTTATAAATATGATTAAGACAATTTATTCCAAACAAACAGCAAAAGTGATTGTGCATGGGGACTCAATGGAGAAGTTCAATATAAAAAAAGGCCCAAGACAAGGATGTCTGCTATCCCTATTATTGTTTATATTAACATTGGAAGTGCTGAAGTATTAGACAAGATCAGGAAATAAAAGGCATGGAAATAAAAGAGAAAAATACAAACTACAAGCATGTGCAGATAAACTGGTGCTTATTTTGGAAGAGCCATTGGAAACTAGACCCAAGCTAATAGGAAAAATAGAAGAATATGGAGAAGTTGCAGGATTGAAAATAAATAAAGAAAAAAAAACCAAATTACTACTTAAGAACTTTACAGATAAACAGAAAAAATGAATTGACAAAGAATATAGACTTTCAGGCAGTGAAAAAAGTAAAATACTTAGGAGTTTACTTAAGAGTAAGATGTGAAACAATTAAAGAAGATAATTATACAAGGTTAATGCAACAAATTAAATCAGATTTGGAGAAATGGAAAAATTTGGCAATTCTCAATGGTAGGAAGAATAGCAACTATAAAAATGAATATCTTGCTGAAGTTATTATTTCTATTTCAAACTATTCCTATAAAACTAGAGAAAAAATATTTTGATGAATTAAAGAAAATAATTTTGAATTACATTTAGCAAGGGAAAAGAGCAAGAAAAAGACTGAAAATGCTGCAAGATTCTAAAAACAATGGAGGTTTTGGGATGCCAGATTGGGAACTTTCTTACCAAACTTCTACATTTGGGTGAAAGAATAGGGATAAACCTTAGACATAGAAGATTATTATTGTTGGAGGGACATGACCTTCAGTTGGGATGGCATGGCTTTCTATGGTATGAAAAGAATAAAATACCATATTTTCCGGCGTATAAGACGACTGGGCGTATAAGACGACCCCTGAATTTTCCTGTTAAAATGTAGGGTTTGGGCTATACTCGCCATATAAGACTACCCCTCTTCCAACGCACACCAAATAAAAATTAAAAAACATCAACTGGCTCACCCACAATGTAAAAGCAGCTGTGCTAGACCCAAAATGGCCCCTGCAACAAGCAGGAACCTCACACAACCACAAAAAGCCCAAAAACCCAACTTTCACACTTTACACACACAAAATTCCACATACAGCTTTGTGAGATTTTGTGTGTTTGTGTAGTTAGAGTGAAACACTACAAAAACACACTAAATCTCAGAAAGCTGCACAAATATTATTTTATTTTATTTTTCTTTTTATATGAAAGCTAAATTTAAAACTTCCTAAACTTTAAATGGCTAGGTCTAAAAAAGAACAACTAAAAAAACAACAACAATTAACTATTTTTTTAAAGATCCCAAAGGGGAAAAAAACTTACTGAATAGAACAGGGGTCTCCAACCTTGGCAACTTTAAGACTTGTAGACTTCAACTCCCAGAATTCCTCAGCCAGCTTTGTTTTGCTGGCTGAGGAATTCTGGGAGCTGAAGTCCACAACTCCCTGCCTGCTTGATTGCAGGCAGGGAGTTGCTTGCTGATGGAATGGATTCAGGCAAGCGAAGCAAGGCATGGTGAAGCAAGGGAAGCAGCTAAGGTAAACAAACTGGAGGGGGAAATTTTTTTCCTTCTCCATGGCTCTGGCAATCCCAGCGGAGTTGCCTGATTAGCAGATCGTCAGTGCTTGGATCATCAGAGCCATGTGAAAGGAGAAAAGTTTTTTCCTTCTCCATGGCTCTGGCGATCCCAGCGGAGTTGCCTGATTAGCAGATCGTCAGAGCTTGGATCGCCAGAGCCATTTAAGGCTCGTCAGAGCCTTTCGGGCTGATCTGCCTGGTTACAGGAGAATGACACCCGGCATATAAGACGACCCCCGACTTTTGAGAAGATTTTCATGTGCTAAAAAGTCGTCTTATACACCGGAAAATATGGTACATAGATATTTTCAAAGACATTATGTACGAAATGCTCTACTTTTAGTATAGAAAAAAGTTAAAGCAAAATTGTCAGGCATGCCTCCGTTCAAAACCCAAGAAAGAAAAACCCGAACTCCATGTTTGTAGAGAAAATTACTTTTACTGAGCATGAACTGAATGCAGGGCAAGAAAAGCAAAGTCTGAGGCAATAGGTGCGAAAATTACATATTGAAAGCATCCCCAAATCCCTCCCCCCAAGGACCCAGGTTGAGTGTCCAATCCACATCTCCCCAAGGTGTCATGTGGGGTACTTCTTCAGATGGCCCCATCTATCTGGTATGCCAGAACAGTTGACTTTGACAGCTATCAGCTCTCTCTGCAGCTGCTAAGAAGACAGTGAGAATTTCCCTCCCTTTTCCGAGACATCTCCACCAGCTCACTTCCCCACCCCTCCCAAATACCAGCAATGCCTCCCTCCACGCATCACAATGGCAGCTGAAAGCAAGCAAGCAAACATCATGAGGCTGACAAAAATATTACATGAAAACACCGATTTGTCTTTCAGCAATGGAAGCATGGATACATCCAAAGGTTGTAAACTTGGAAAAAAAATTATAACATACAAAGACATTTTGAATGAGGAAGGGGGACTTAAAACTAAACAAGAACTACAAGATCAAGGTAGGCATGGTGGCCACACCTGCAAATACAATCAAGAACAATAGAACAATAGAATAACAGAATTGGAAGGGACCAACCCCCTGCCTAGGCAGGAAACCCTACACCACTTCAGACAAATGGTTATCCAACCTCTTCTTCAAAACTTCCACTGTTGGAGCATTTACAACTTCTGGAGGCAAGTTGTTACACTGATTAATTGTTCTCACTCTCAGGAAATTTCTATTCTATTCTATTCTATTCTATTCTATTCTATTCTATTCTATTCTATTCTATTCTATTCCATTCCATTCCATTCCATTCCATTCCATTCCATTCCATTCTATTATTTGCTCTAACTCTCAGAAAATTTATCCTTACTTCAAAGTTGCTTCTCTCCTTGATTAGTTTCCGCCCATTGCTTCTTGTCCTGCCTCAGGTGCTTTGGAGAATATCTTGACTCACTCTTCAAGATATGAGAAAGCTGCAAAGACATGGTTTCTATAAAAAGTCAACAGTATTGGACTAGATATTATTAGGGATGGATGAAAAATTAATAAAGAAAATACATAACTGTTTACTAAGCTTAAAAATAGATGATGAACAAGTGAAAGAGACAATGATAGTATGTGTGAAAAACTTTGGACAAACTATAGAACTGGATAAATGGCAAAAACTCTGGTATAGAAATTATCAACTGACAATGCTGACCACATACAAGAAAAATCTATATAAAATGTTTTATAGGTGGCATTTGCCACTGGCAAGGTTAGCTAGGATGTTTAAAAACATGCCCACTAAATTCTGGAAATGCAACCAGATACCAGGTACTTATTATCATATGTGATGGACATGACCAAAGGCAAAAAATAACTTTGGATAAAGATACAAATGTGGTTAGAGAAAATGTTAAAGCAACATATAGATATAAAGCCAGAAATATTTCTGTTAGGTATATTACCAGAAACATATGGCAAAGGGAATGTATATTTAATATTGTATGTTTTGAGAATTGTATTTGCACAGCACTGGAAAACTGAAGAAATTCTTGCAGAGGAAAATATAATTTAAAAAAATACTAGAATGAGCAGAAATGGATAGGTTAACACTAAAGATGAAGAACAAGGAAAATATAGAGTATTTTTTAATATGGGATTTATTTTATCAATGGTTAGATAATACAGGTGGAAATTGGAAGTTGAAAAATGATTAATATGTACAAACAAATAATATTACCATTATTATTATCATCATCATTATTATTTATAACGTAAATTGGCCCAGACAATACACTGTTTACTAAGCACTAATGTATGTTACAGAAAAATGTATAAATAAAGAAATTTTAAAAAGGAAAAAGGCTTATTTTTAACAATTAAATATATATTCTATTGCAAATCTTCCATTGGTTACTTTCATTGGCATTGCTCATTTTTAAAAAAATAGCTGAACCGTCAGTTACATATTATCTCATCAAAACAAAATAATTATATCCCAGAGGAATTACTATAGCCCAAAACATTAAAGTCTACACAGAAGGTTTTGAAATTCAACAACAAACCACAGGAAGTTTAGTACAAGAAGTAATAACATCTCTGCCAGATTTGTTCCTTCAAGTATCTGCTCTCTGTTCTTTTCTGCCAGAATATCTGTTCAAATCCTGGTGGCATTCAAGATACAAATTTGTGTTCACATGGATCTTCAAATAGAAAACAATAGATTTTCTCCTTAGGTGCATTCTCAGATATAAACCCTGGATCAATCTTAAGATGAAGTATTGGATTGTATTTATTTTGTGATCGGTAGGCTGGAAAGCAAACCATTTCACAATAACAAAAGCATGAAGATGTTTTTGGTAATGTTTTTGGTGCATAAAGTAGTTACTCTGAAATGCCCTGCAAGTGATGCTTTCTTTATTCCACATGAGTGGTACCAGCCTGGCGACTTCATCATTGGTGGGATGGTGTCTCACTTCGGTTACCAACTTTATGAAATTAAATTTAGTGAAAATCCTTCTAAGAAACCTTATGAAATACCAGCGTAAGAATTTTTTTCTCTCTCTTACCTTACTCAGATTTTCAAAAATCCTTTATCTGATTAAAAGATAGTTGCGCATAAACATATTATTTTTAATCTCATCTATGCCTTCTCTTTCTTTCAATTGTATCTGGTTATGAGAGAAGAAATAACATTCTTTACATTATTTTAAAGTCTTTGACATGAAATATATCAAACTTCATATCAAGAAGTCTCTATATGAAGATTTACTGGGATAAAGATAATTTTTAAAAAGATTTGGCATTATCTCTTCTCACAAAACATACATACAGTAAATAAGTGATTGCACCTGAATCTGTTTATAAACTATTTTCTGAAAGTGTCACAGAAAATATATGAAAAATTTTTCATATATTTTTTACCTTGAAAAAATTGACCACTTATATTTGTTGCAGTACATATGACTTGGAAGTCAGGAAAATGCTTTGTAAAAGAAATTTGAGCTCTGTAGAAATGACCAGTATAAGAGAATATTTTAGTTCAGGATGGAAATGAGGAGTCCTCTGACATTGAGTGTTTTCTTGCAGATAAGATCATCAGTGTTGGGTTGTGATGATGTTACCTACTTTGGGTAATGAAATGTCTGCAAAAAAGGAACTAAGCTCAGAGAAAAAGAAGGACCCCTCTGTAGATATTATTGATAATTTTAGAAAAGCTATTTTCTTTCTATTGCCATCACAGAAAGAAGACTTTGTTATTTATACAGAAATGATGCTACCCTATGAGATATGTCAATTTACACTTTCAACTATCGAAATTATTTGCAGTATAATGACCAAATTTCATCAACACGTCCTTACCTTGGCTTTTGCTGTGAAGGAGACCAATGAGGACTCCCAGATCTTGCCTAACATCACTCTTGGTTTCCACATCTATGACAGTTACCTCCATGCAAGCATGACCTATCACACTGCCCTGGACCTGCTTTTCAAATCCCAGGAATTTCTCCCTAACTACAAATGTTATAGCCAGAAGAATCTCATAGGTATCATTGGGGGACTGGATTTTGTCACATCATATCATATTGCTGAAATTACAAGATCCTTCAAAATCCCACAAGTAAGTTGTGAAAGGGCTAAAGAGAACAATTCATTATTCTGTTCTTGATGTTGTTATGGATTAATCAAGGAGCAATAAACATTAGCGTTAGCTTTGTATCAAGATGTTGTGCCTAGTTTAAGGACTGTTAGCATAATTTTGAAACTACAAGAAGTGAGTATCTATAGAGATTCCATACTTGAGGAAAGATTTGAACATAGTGTTCCTTGCTTCTATCAAAATAATTGATCAATCATATGTGTTTGAAATAATTCCAATAAATTCATTTCCATATTAATACCTAGAAGAATTTCAGGAAAACATTTACATCCTTCCATATATTTTGTATGAAAACTAGATCTGGACAATTGCATTTGATCTTACAACTCAAGAGAATACTACTTCACTTTCTTGCAGCTGACATATGGCTCATTACCCCAAGAGAAGTTTGAGACCAGTAAAGTCTCTTCACTTTATTTCATGGTCCCCAAAGAAGACCATCAGTACATTGGGATTATCCAATTGCTTCATCATTTCAAGTGGACATGGATTGGGATGTTTGCCATTGATAACAACGACGGAGAAAATTTCTTACAGAAAATGCAGCCCTTACTTTCAGAGAACAGAATCTGCTCCGCGTTCATAGAAAGACTTTCACAACTAGTCCACTTGGAAGACTACCGAGAAGTAATTCAAAGAATCTTAATTATTTCCATGAATTGGATAAATAGCGAAGCCAATGCATTTCTTGTCTATGGAGAATCATTGACAATTATGTGGCTAAGATTTGTCACACTTATAATAGATCCTGAAAGCAAGGAAATTGCATTATTTAGAAGGGTGTGGATCATGACTGCACAGATTGATTTCATATTATCAGGATTTCAAATCAAATGGGATCTTCACATGTTCCATGGGGCTATTTCCTTCACTGTTCATTCAAGAGCAGTTGCAGGTTTCAAGGAGTTTCTCCAGACCATAAATCCTCTTTCACACTCCAGAGATGGGTTTCTGCAGGAAGTTTGGGAACAAGCATTTGATTGTTCATTTCCAAAACCAGAGTTACAAGAAATGCAGAATAGAAAATGCACTGGGGAGATGAAGCTGGAGGATCTTCCTGGACCTGCCTTTGAAATGGAGATGACTGGCCAAAGCTACAGCATCTACAATGCTGTTTATGCTGTGGCTCATGCTTTGCAAGCTCTATACACATTGCATTTCAATAGAAAAAAAACTATGAGGTGTAAAAATCCTGACCTTCCACATCTCCAGGCTTGGCAGGTATTCCCTTTGCCTTGGACACTTCTTTTATTTCAATACGCAGTTTGATGTAAAATTATGTTTGATCCCATTGTGGAAAGTCTTAATCTTTTCTGCATGTGGAATCAAGCATGAGACAGCAACCTAGAAATAAGGAGGAATTTCCAAATGGTGAGAACAATGAACAATTAATTAGTGGAACAGCTTGCCTTCAGAAGTTTTGGATGCTCCAAAATTGGAGATTTTTCTGAAGAGAAGGACAGCCACTTATCTGAAATATCATAGGGTCTCCTCCTTGAGTAGGGTGTTGGATTAGAAGACCTCCAAGTCTCTTCTGACTCTAATATCTTAAATAGATAGAGAAAAAATGGTTTCTGTTGTTATTCTGATCATTGAGAAGCTACTGTATGAATTTTGGTTTATATGTCACTGGCAGTTATTTAGTAAATCACCAGACATTATACAATAATAGATAATTGAAATGATAATTGAAATTATTTTTCATGGCCTCTTCCGAAAATAAGCAATTCTCCAAATATTTTCCATGTGGCTCATGAACTTTTCATGGGTAACAAGCTGAGCTTTCTGTGTCTATCAGAATCTTAGAGTAATGAAATAAAAGTGGCCCTTGAAACATGAAACATGTTTGCAATAATCTCTATCTTGCATCTCTCTATGGAAGAATGCTTGAATCTCAGATTCTAAAATTTGAGTAAAAGACAATGAGGAAAGAGCAGATATGATCTAGGTTGAATTAGTTCTTTATGTAGTGAATCTAAATCAGGAGTGTCAAACTTGAGGCCCTAAGTTTTCATACTTAATAATAGTTATTGGAAGAATGAGTGAATGAGTGAAACTTGAATATGAGTTTCTCTTCCCTATTATATTGCTTTTAATTCCCTCTCTCTTTCATTCCTTTTCAAGTAGCTCCATTCATTTCTTCAAGGCATTTCTTTCAACAATTCAGCTGGGGAGAGAGTGTTCCTGAATGAGAAAGGGGAAGCAACAGGTGGATTCGACATCACCAACTTGATCACTTTCCCAAACAGATCATTTCAGAGAGTTAGAATTGGAAAAATGGATCTCCAGGCTCCAAAGGGGAAGGAACTGTGGATTGATGATGATGTGATTGTCTGGAGTCCAGCTTTTAACTAGGTATCGAATTAGTGAATCTACCATGCCTTAATCCATTATGATCCCATATTCAACACAGACTCTTTAGAAATCTAATTTCTGTTTTTTAAAAAATAAACAATGGCATATTCTTTGAAATGTTTATAGTCAAGCATTCCTCAAATTGACAAAAATGATATTTCAATAAAAAAACATGTTTATGTATTTGGTGGACATTTAGAATGTAATTTAGAATTTAGAACCATAGAAAGGATGGTAGATTTTAGGAGAAACCCTCCTATACTACCACCTGTTACAATACTAGAAAACACAGTATCAACAGTAGAGTCCTTCAAGTTTCTAGGTTCTATCATATCTCAAGATTTAAAATGGACACCTAATATCAAAAATGTCATCAAAAAAGCACAACAAAGAATGTTCTTTCTGCGCCAACTCAGAAAGTTCCAACTGCCCAAAGAGATGCTGATTCTGTTCCATAGAGGAATCATTGAGTTTGTTTTCTGCACCTCTATAACTGTTTGGTTTTGATCTGCAACTGAACAAGACAGATACAGACTTCAACGGATAATGAGAACTGCAGAAAAAACAATGAAGTCAATAATCATGTCACTCCATTCAGAAACTGTTGTAAAAACCCTCCTTTTCAGCACATTTTCATGTTTTTCATCAGGTTCGTCCATTTTCTCGATGCAATGACCCTTGTTTTCCTGGATCCTGGAAGAAAGGGATTGAGGGAAATCAGTTCTGCTGCTATGACTGCATTCCATGCATGGAGGGGAAGATTTCAAATCAAAATGGTAGAGTAGGAATTCTACCATTTTTTCTTAGACTTAAGCAAACTTAAATATAAGCATATTTAAGCATATTTTATGCAACTTTAGGATGCATAAAATTAATAAAATGAATTTCAATAATTTGGAATTCCTAGATGACAAATTTCTTGACTTTCCTCCCAGATATGGAAGATTGCTTAGAATGTTCAGAAGATCATTATCCAAATAAAGGAAAGAAAAGCTGCATCCTGAAACTCGTGGTGTTTCTAACCTTTGAAGAAACCATAGGAATTGGTTTATCCTCAGTAGCTCTTTGTTTCTTCTTCTTGACATCTTGGATACTTGGTACATTTATTAAACACAGGGATACCCCCATTGTCAAAGCCAACAACCGGTCCTTCACCTACACCCTCCTTGTCTCTCTTCTGCTATGTTTTCTCTCCTCTTTGCTATTCCTCAGCCAACCTGGCAATGTGACCTGCCTTCTCCGACAATCAATGTTTGGCCTCACTTTCTCTGTGGCCATTTCTAGTGTACTGGCCAAAACCATCACTGTGATTGTGGCTTTCATGGCCACTAAACCAGGATCTCAAATGAGGAAATGGGTGGGAAAAGATTGGCTCTTTCTATTGTCCTTTCCTGCTCTGTCTTCCAAGTATGTATTTGTATTCTTTGGTTGTCGACATCTCCCCCATTCCCTGAGTTGGACATGCACTCAACGCTCCAAGAAATGATTTTACAATGCAATGAGGGGTCAGCTTCATTCTTCTACTGTGTCTTGGGCTACATGGGTATCTTGGCCATTGCCAGCTTTATTGTGGCTTTCTTTGCCCGTAAATTACCCAACAGCTTTAATGAAGCCAAGTTCATTACCTTCAGTATGTTGGCCTTTTGCAGTGTGTGGATCTCCTTCTTTCCAGCCTATCTGAGCACAAAAGGCAAAGCCATGGTAGCTGTGGAGGTCTTCTCCATCTTGTCCTCCAGTGCTGCATTGCTGGGATGCATATTCCTGCCCAAATGCTACATCATTGTTTTCCGACCTAACCTCAACCATAGAGAACAACTCACAAAGAGAAATTGGTATATAATGTCATATTTCTGGCTGAGAGAAATAGCTGAAAAAAGAAATAGAAAGAATGCAGTCTGTAAGAAACATAAAATTGTAGGAATAATTTTTTTTTATTTTTGTCAAAGAAAGATTTGTGTAAAAGAATGCTGATAAAAGGAATAGAAAAACTGCTTGCTCTCGAAGGAAGTATTTATAAAAAATATAGCAACAAAGGTTTTTTTTTTTCTGTCAAGGAAGGTTTTATGTAGGGTATTTAAGATCCAGTCATATTGGACAACCATTTGTTTGAAATGGTATAGGACAATGATGACTAACCTTTTTGCTGTTGCGTGCCAAAAGCGGGGAGGTTGCGGGGGGTCACATGCACATGTGCCCACACCCATAATTCAATGCTCCCCCCCGCGCATGCACACACAACCTTCATGCTCCCCAACTTTTGGCACACGATGGTGAAAAGTTACAGGTTGGCCCAGTAGGCCTGTTTTTCACTCTCCCCAGGTTCCAGAGGCTTTCCTGTAGCCTGGCGAGGGCAAAAAAGCCTTCCCCTCCCAGGAGGCCCACCAGAAGCTGGAAACATCTGTTTCCTGACTTCCAATGGGCCCAGAAGGCCTAAAAACCAGCTGTCTCATGGGCACTGGAGCTGAGCTGGGCAATGCTCACGTGCCCACAGATATGGCTCCGTGTGGCTCCGTGTGCCACCTATTATTTCATGGTCTTTGTATTCTTCCTTCTGTCTCATTCTTTATTCAAAATGTATACTGACTAATGACCATAATAAAGAGTGACTTGCCTTGGCTTGCAATTAGAAGTCTGGCATTTTTCAAGAAAATCAAATCTGATAGAACAGTGGTGTCAAAGTCGATTTCATTGACGGCCACATCAGGCTTGTGTTTGACCTTGGGGGGCTGGGATTGATGTGGCCAGTGTGTGTGTGGCCAGATCAATGTTGACATATGTCAGGGTGCCTGTGGTGGCCCAAGTGCTTTGCCAGTGAAAATGGGCTCCCGAGCTATGTTTCCGGCTGTGACAGCCTCCTGCAACCCTCTGCCAATGAAAATGGAGCTCGGGAGGGCCACATGCAGCTGTTTTTGCTAGCAAAGATACCACGGGCTGGTCCTTCACTTTTTCCAGGCCAGCATTGTGGGCCAGATTTATGATAATTTTTTAAGTTCTACATTTTTACTTCTTGAAAATAATACATACAATAAATGACTGATACCTACTGGGTCTTGTGATGACCCCAGGCCCAGCCAGAGGTAACACAGGCAGCTGGCAGTTCAAACCACCCCTTTATTGGTCCAAATCTCCCCAAACACTCCCTTGTTTCTGGCAAGTCCCAGAGCAAAGTGACCCACACAAACACACACACACACACACACACACACACACACACACACACACTCCTCCAGCAACCTCTGGCTGCAAGCTGTGAGCACAATTGCTGCAAAGCAAGAAATCCATCAGGGCAAGTCAATGAGTCCAGGAAGCAAAGGAGCAAGGGTAATTAATTCAGGAAGCCAGCAAGAAAGCAGGAAATCCAGGAAACTTCAAACTTTGGCAACAGCCCTCAACATATCAGGAATTCAGCATTTGTTCACGACAAATACCCCTCCCCACAGCAACTCCTTACGTCCAAATCCCCAGCAGTGCCTTGTGAAGAGGGGTGGGGCGCTATCCTCCTAAGTAGTCGGGTCAGTCTGTGCTGTTCTTGCCTTCTCTCCACTCTCCGTGCTTGAGGATCATGAGGGGGTGGTCCTAGCTCATCACCTGAGCTCTGTCTCTCATGTTCACTGCTTAGCCTCTCTTGGTCATCCTGCCCCTTTTCATCCCTGCCTACAAGCCATCCCAATCCTGAAAGGCCCTGGCCTGACTTGGCCTGACTTTGCCTGCTGCTCCCCATTTACCTCTGAAGCCAACAAAGGTGCCCCCTTGATCTTGGTTGGCTTCAGTTCTGGCCATATTCCTCTGCAGATTCAGGCTCTGATGAGAGCATGACAAATCTGTTCATATTTTATTTCATGAAAAATTGCTAGAAAATAAACATGGTACCTTGAAAAAAGCATTATTTTTATTTTTACATTTTCAACAATTAAATATATAAATATATTTAAAAATAAATATAATATAATATAATATAATATAATATAATATAATATAATATAATATAATATAATATAATATAATATAATATAATATAATATAATATAATATAATATAATATAATATAATATAATAATATAATATAATATAATATAATATAATATAATATAATATTTATAAATAAATATATATTCTATTGCAAGTGTTCCATAGGCTTTAATTGGCCTTTGCTCAAAATGCTGATCGATCATCCACTTATTGTCTGATCAAAACAAAACAAAAATCTCCTAGAGGAATCACCATATTTTCTCAGCTAAATATAAATAGAAGGCTGCACAGAAGGGTATTTAAATTCAACAACCATCTAGGTATTTGTCTGGCTATAAAGCAAGTCTTGAACCACTGGGAGTTTGGCACAAGGGGGAATAAGAGCTTTGTCACATTAATTGCTTCAAGATTCTATGCTCCCTTCCCTTCTGCCAGAATATCTGTTCTAATCCTGGCAGTATACAAGGTACAAATTTGCGCTCAGGTGGATCATCAAATAGAACATGATAGATTTTTCTCATTAATTGCATTCTCAAATATAATCCTTTGATGAAGTATTGGATTATCTATACTTTCCAATGGGTAGGATGGAAGACAAAACATCTGCACAATAACAAAAGCATCAAGATGTTTCTTCTGATGTTTTTGGTACAGAAAGTAGGTACTTTGAGCTGCTCTGAAAGTGATGCTTTCCTTGTTCCACACGAGTGGTACCAGCCTGGAGACCTCATCATTGGTGGGATGGCATCTCATTTCCTTTATCACTCTATTGAAAATAAATTTAAAGAAAACCCTGCCATAACACCTTATGGCATACCAATGTAAGGATTTTTTTTGCCAGAAACCCCTTATTATAAGTAAAAGCAGTTTGTGCATAAATACTGTATATCATTCGTTTAATGTAATCTATGCTTTCTGTGTCTTTCAAATGCATCTGGTTCTGGCAGATGAAATAATCTTCTTTACATTATTTTAAAGACTTTCACGTGAAACGTACAAAATTTCAAATCAAGAAGTCTCTTCTTGAACATATACTGAGGTTAAGGTAATTTTTAAAAAGGTTTGGCATTATCTGTCTTCACAAAACATACATAGAGTAACTGAGTAGTACACATGCTGAAAGTATTCATACAAAATTTTGTGAAAATCTCATAGAAAATAAATGTAGTATTACTTGTATTTGTTGCACATCATGAAAATAGTGTGTTAAAAGTAAATTTGAACTGTATACAAATTACCAATAAAGGATAATATTTTAGTTCAGGGTTGAAATGAGGGGTCTTTGGTGAGATTGGTTTTTTTCTTGCAGACATTTCAGTATCCAACATAGATCCCAATGCTAAGTTGTGATGATGTTATCTACTTTGGGTAATGAAATATATGCAAGAAACAAACCAAGCTCAGAGAACATCAAGGACACCTCTGTAGAAATTATTAAGAATTTTAGAAAGGCTGTTGCTTTTCTATTACTATTAGAGAAAGAAATGTTTGTTATTTATACAGAAAAGATGCCTCCTTGTAAGAATTGTCAATTTATATTTTTAAGTAGAATAATTAAATTATTTGCAGTGTAACCACCAAATTTCATCAACACATTCTTGCCTTGGCCTTTGCTGTGAAGGAAATCAATGAGGACTCCCAGATCTTACCTAACATCACTCTTGGGTTCCACATCTATGACAGTTACCTCAATGCAAGGATGACCTATCGCACCACTCTGGACCTGCTTTTCAAATCCCAGGAATTTCTCCCTAACTACAAATGTGAAAGCCAGAAGACTCTCATGGCTATCATTGGAGGATTGGATTTTGACACATCATCTTTTATCGCTGAAATTATAGGATTCGTCAAGATTCCACAAGTAAACTGTGATGTGGAAAATATATAAATATATTAAGAAATATTTAATGAGCATCAAAGATTAGGCTTGGGTTTGTGTTAAACTGTTATCGGATCTATTACTTAGCATTTTTTTTTCTGAAACTACATTGCCAAATATAGGGAGTAAGTATCCAGAGTCATTGAGTGAATATTTGTATGTAGTATACTCTTTCAATGTATTGATCTCTTATATGTCTTTGAAGTAATTCCAAGTAATTCCTTTTTATATTAATATTAGAAGAATTCTAGGGGAAAATGTTCCTTGAATGTGTTTCATAAGAAATCTAGATAAGAAGCAATAGTTTTGATTGAATATTTCAACAGAATCCTATTCCACTTTCTTATAGCTGACATATGGCTCATTAGGCCAAAAGGAATTTCAGACCAGTAAAGTCTCTTCACTTTATACCATGGTCCCAAAAGAGGACCATCAGTATATTGGGATTATCCAACTGCTTCATCATTTCAGCTGGACATGGATTGGGATTTTTTCTGTTGATAACAGCAATGGAGAAAAATTCTTACAGAAAATGCAGCCCTTACTTTCAGAGAACGGAATCTGCTCAGAGTTCATAGAAAGGCTATCACAACAAACCCGGGTGGAAGACTTGCCAGAAGTTTATCAAACAATCTCGAGGCTTTCCATTAATATGATGAATAGCAAAGCCAATGTATTTCTTGTCTATGGAGAATCCTGGGCAATTACGTGGCTAAGATTTATTCCATTTATGGTAGATCCTGAAAGCAAGGAAATTGCATTGTTTAGAAAGGTGTGGATCATGACTGCACAGATTGAGTTCATATTATCAGGATTTCAAATCATGTGGGATCTCCAGATGTTCCACGGGGCTCTTTCCTTCTCTGTTCATTCAACAGCAGTTGAAGATTTCAAGGAATTTCTTCAGACTGTAAATCCTCTTTCGGTCTCCAGGGATGGGTTTCTGCAGGAAGTTTGGGAACAAGCATTCAATTGTGCATTTCCAAAACCAGAATTACAAGAAATGCCTAGTAATCCGTGTACTGGGCAGAAGTTAGAAGATCTTCCTTCACCTTTGTTTGAAATAGAAATGACTGGCCACAGCTACAGTGTCTACAATGCTGTTTATTCTGTGGCTTATGCTTTGCAAGCTCTCTACACATTATATTTCAATAGAAAAAAAACTATGATTGGTAAAAAAACTGACTATCCATTTCTGCAGGCTTGGCAGGTATTCCCTTTGCATCGGATACTTCTGTCATTTCAGTTTGGTGTAGAATTCTCTTTTGAACCCACTGTAGAAAGTCTTAATATTTTCTAAGTGTGGAATGAAATATGAGAAAGCAACGTAGGAATAAGGAGGAATTTCCTGATAGGGAGAATAATTAATTAGTGGAAAAGCTTGCGTTCAGAAGTTATGGATGCTCCAATGCTGGAGATTTTTACAAAATGATTGGATAGTGATTTGTTTAGAATGGTATAAGGTCTCCTCCTTGAGCAGTTGTATTGGACTAGAAGACCTCCAAGGTCCCTTTCATCTCTGTTAATCTGTTCTGTATGAAATAGACAAAGAAAAAGTAGCTTTCTTGCTTCATTTTTGCAAGTTTGAACTATTTGCTGATGTTCTGCCTGATGTTTTTCCCCCTTCCACTTTTTATACTTGTTCTTTTTCTCATTCAGTTTTTCAGAGAGTATTTTATGCGGACATACTGATTTCTTTTGAGGTTTCTTATTTTTCTTGTTCATTGGAATTGTGCTAGACTGGGCTTTTATAATGTCACTTCTCAAAGTTTCCCAAGCTTCGTGGGTTGTTTTCACCTTGAGAATTCTAATCGATGGAATCTCTTACAAGCTCTCTTTAAGTATGTTGAAATTAGCTGTCATGAAGTCCAAGGCTCTAACTTGACTGTGATCTACTGCTTCTGCTTGCAGAACATTACATTCCAGTATTGCATGATCACTCCCACATAACATTCCTGTAACTTCAATACCTTCTTTCATTTCATCTTTCTTAATGAGAATTAAGTCCAGTGTGGCTGACCCTCTAGTTCCCTTCACTACCTTTTATCATGTTTAGGTATCAGTAAGAGCTATCTAACTCAAATACTTTGGCCACCTAATGAAAAGGAAGGACTCACTGGAGAAGAGCCTAATGCTGGGAAAGATTGAGGGGAAAAGAACAAGGGGATGACAGAGAACAAGGTGGCTGGATGGAGTCACTGAAGCAATAGATGTGGGCTTAAATGGACTCCAGATGATGGTAGAGGACAGGAAGGCCTGGAGGAACGTTGTCCATTGGGTTGCAATGGGTCAGACATGACTTCACAACTAACAATATACAGCTATCTAGGAAATCATCATAACTTGTACAATAAAAGATTTTTAAAACAATAATTTAGGTTACTTTTCATTGTCTTCTCCAAAAATAATCAGTTCTTCAAATACTTCTTTCAGGCTCATGAATTTGTCAGGATTGAGAAGCTGAGCTTTCTGTCCTTATCAGAATACAAGGGGAATGAATTAGAAGATGTTTCTTTTCAGAAGTGGCATCTGTGCTTTGGAACAATATCTATCTATCTATCTATCTATCTATCTATCTATCTATCTATCTAATCCTGCTATCTAGCTATCTAGCTATCATCTATATGATTTATCATCAATCTATCATCTATCTATCTATCTATCTATCAATCAATCTATCTATCTATAATCCATTCTTTGCAATAATATCCATCTCACATCTACCTATTGAATAATGAGTCTCAAATTTTCAAATCTGGCTAAAGGAAATTTGTCATATTTCAGATTAAATATATCTATACCACTGAGAGAAGATAAACTATGTTCTAGTTTCATTATTGTTTAAATAATTGAAGGAATTTGATTAATCCCAATAACCTACTTTTGTTCTGCTTTGGTTCATTCTTATCGTTCCTTAAAATAATATCAATTTAATGATAGAGTAGCCATGTACATTTCTATGAAATATCAATTATCAAATTTCTAAATGTACATGTTTAATAATTTTTATAGGAATGGGAAGAATGCATCAATGATACAGTGTCCTCCTCTCTACTACATTGTATTCAACTCCCTTTCTCTTTCATTCTCTTTCAAGTAGCTCCATCCATTTTTGAAAGGCATTTCCTTTAACAATTCAGCTGGGGAGAGAGTGTTCCTGAATGAGAAAGGGGAAGCAACAGGTGGATTCGATATCACCAATTTGATCACTTTTCCAAACAGATCCTTTCAGAGAGTTAGAGTTGGAAAGATGGATCTCCAGGCTCCAAATGGGAAAGAATTATTCATGGATGAAGATTTGATTGTATGGCACCCAGCTTTTAACCAGGTATTGAATTACTGAATTGGCTATGATTAATCCATTATGATCCCATATTGAATGCAATCTGTTTACAAATCTGATTTCTGTTTTGTTTTAAATAGAGGACATATTATTTTCTTTTTTTTCTTTTTAAAAAAGTTTTTTATTTTTTATTTTTTTACAAACATATCAAATCAATGCATGAACATTGTGGCACCTGAGTGTCATTTAATTAATTTAATTAATTTAATTTAATTTAATTAATTTAATTTATATTCCCCCCCTCTCAGAAGACTCAGGGCGGCTCACAATACATTTTAAAAAACAATTATAAAAAAAAACATTGAAAACTTAAAAACATTAAAAACTCATTCACGCCATTCATGGCTGGATCTCGCCAGATCACAAGAGCGAGATCAACGGCCCCAGGCCTGCCGGGAAAGCCAGGTCTTCACCGCTTTTTGGAAGGCCAATAGGGTGGGGATGGTCTGGACCTCAGGAGGTAACTGGTTCCAGAGAGCTGGGGCTGCCACAGAGAAGGCCCTCACCCCGTGGGCCTGCCAGCCGGCATTGTTTAGCTGACAGGACCCGGAGGAGACCACCTCTGTGGGATATTACCGGTCATTGGGAGCTATGCGGCAGAAGGCAGTCTCGAAGATAACCTGGTACTGAGCCATGTAGGGCTTTAAAGGTAATAACCAACACTTTGAATTGTGGGAGCCAGTCCTTGAAATAGGGAGCCAGTCCAATTCTTTGCTCCAGCACCAATCTTAGATGTTCATCGGTTGTCCCAGCTTTGTGACAGCCATCTTTAGCCTGCCTCTTCTTCTTGTTGTGGCTGAGAGGGAAAAAAGAACCCTGGGTCAGGTTGGAGAGCTGTGACTCTCCTCGACCTCTCAGGATGTCCCTCTTTGCTTCACCACCCAACAGGGCAGCTTTGGCTCCTCTCGGAGCCCACGAACATGGAGAAGTCAGCACAGGGAATGGAGAGACCCGTTACCTGTGTCTGTATCACTGTGACATCAACCGGAAGCCTAAATATCATATTATTTTCAAATGTTATTGATGATCAAACATTTGTCAAATTGACAACATGACATTATAATACAAAAGCATGCTTGCATATTTCATTTGCATTTCCATTCATAGATTACAAGAGTGGCCATGTTTCCATGACATTATTACCCTGTTAAATTATTTAAATACTTGCCCTTCGAACAGGACTTTTTCTACATCACTGTAATTTCTACATCTTTTTAAATTGTTGATGAAGTTGATGAATTCAGTATTTGGGGGGAAAATATTTTCCCTCTATAAAGGACAAAAATTACATACTGTTTTAAGTATCTCCAATTTCAAAACCTTTCATGACTATCACCAGGTTCATCCACTTTCTAGATGTAATGACCCATGTTTCCCTGGATCCTGGAAGAAAGGGATTGAGGGAAATCAGTTCTGCTGCTATAACTGTGTTCGATGCCCAGAAGGGAAGATTTCAGATCAAAACGGTAGGGTAGAAATTCTACTAATTTTCATTAGACTTAAGCAAACTTTAATAAACTATTTTGATGAATACAAATAATAAGGTGCTTTTTCAATAATTTGGGATGTCTACGTAACATATTCCTTGATTTCCCTTACAGATATGAATGACTGCTTTGAATGTTCAGAAGATCATTATCCAAATAAAGAAAATATAGGCTGTATCCTGAAACTGGTGGTGTTTCTAACCTTTGAAGAAATCATAGGAATTGGTTTGGCCTCAGTAGCTCTTGGTTTCTTCTTCTTGACATCTTGGGTACTTGGAACTTTTATTAAGTACAGGGATACTCCAATTGTCAAGGCCAACAACAGGTCCCTCACCTACATCTTGCTTGTCTCTCTTCAACTCTGTTTTCTCTCCTCTTTACTCTTCCTCAGCCAACCTGGCAAAGTAACCTGTGTTCTCCGACAATCAATGTTTGGCGTCACTTTCTCCGCGGCCATTTCTAGTGTTCTGGCCAAAACGATCACTGTGGTTGTGGCTTTCATGGCCACAAAACCAGGATCTCAGATGAGGAAATGGGTGGGGAAAAGATTGGCTCTTTCTACTGTCCTTTCCTGCTCTCTCTTCCAGGTAGGTATTTGTATCCTTTGGTTGTCAACATATCCCCCATTCCCTGAGTTGGACATGCACTCAGCACTCCAAGAAATGATTTTACAGTGCAATGAAGGGTCAGCTTCATTCTTCTACTGTGTCTTGGGCTACATGGGTATCTTGGCCATTGCCAGCTTTATTGTTGCTTTCCTTGCCCGGAAATTACCTGACAGCTTTAATGAAGCCAAGTTTATCACCTTCAGCATGTTGGCCTTTTGCAGTGTGTGGGTCTCCTTCTTTCCAGCTTATCTGAGCACAAAAGGCAAAGCCATGGTAGCTGTGGAGGTCTTCTCCATCTTGTCCTCCAGCGCTGCATTGCTGGGATGCATATTCCTGCCCAAATGCTACATCATTGTTTTCAGACCTGAACTAAATCACAGAGAGCAACTCACAAAGAGGAATTAGTCCCCCAAATGTATGTGTGTGTATATATATATATATATATATATATATATATATATATATATATATATATATATATATATATATATATATCCCAATTAGACTGTGTTTTTTCTCTGTGACATATAATATATGTGGTTATGAGGGTAAATGCATAATTTTGTATTTATTTATTTTGTCATGTTTATGTAGTGTATATTGGAGGTGGTTGCCGTATGAGAGTTGTATGCAATGAAATTTTCTTTTAATGTACGCTAATTAGTGTACATTTAAATTGACAATAAAGTTATTCTAAGTCTAAGTTGCCATATTTTTAACATTTTCAAAGATTCTTTTATAAAGCACTACTTAAATATAGTAAAAGGCTAATTACCATTTTATGAATATATATTTAACACAGTATTATAGGATATCAGTTTCGGATTTGTTACGCTTCTTCAAAATGAAAACCTATTGAGCTTGTGAATCCCATAACTGCATTTTACAAAACACTTTCATACTGGGTCATAATCATTTGCTCTCTGTCCATAAATCTATCTTCATTGCAACCTGTTTTCAGATTTCAGTAATATGGAATATTTGATGAAATGAAATTAAATGTATCCTTCCTTCTGCTTCATCTTTTATTCAAAGTTGTGGCGACCAAAGACCATAATAAAGAGTGATTTGAATTGGTTTGGAATTAGAAGTCTAGCATTTTTTCAATAAAAACAAATGTTTTATTGGCCCCATAGTTTCCTCTTCACATTGGGTAGACTGGGCTAAAGCCACGCTGGCCTGATTTTTCCTCTTTTCACTAGGTAGACCGGGCCGAAGCCACACTGGCCTGATCTTTCCTCTTCACATTGGATAGACCGGGCCGAAGCCACACTGGCCTGATCTTTCCTCTTCACATTGGATAGACTGGGCCGAAGCCACACTGGCCTGATCTTTCCTCTTCACATTGGGTAGACTGAGCCGAAGCCACACTGGCCTGATTTTTCCTTTTCACATTGGGTAGACCGGGCCAAAGCCACACTGGCCTGATCTTTCCTCTTTGCATTGGGTAGACCAGGCCGAAGCCACACTGGCCTGATTTTTCCTCTTTTCACTAGGTAGACCGGGCCGAAGCCACACTGGCCTGATCTTTCCTCTTCACATTGGATAGACTGGGCCGAAGCCACACTGGCCTGATCTTTCCTCTTCACATTGGGTAGACTGAGCCGAAGCCACACTGGCCTGATCTTTCCTTTTCACACCAGGTAGACCAGGACAGCCCCATGGGCCAGATACAAGCCGCAGGCCTTGTGTTTGACACCCTGCCCTATATAGACATGGTTGATATAGATATGTAGGTAGGAATGGAGAGATAAAGAGAAAGAGAGATGGAGAGGCAGAGAGGCAGAATATCTATGGACAGGACAAATGGACTAAATTAATATGAAAATGCAATCCTCATTGCAGTTATGGTTAACATTAGAAATATGAACCCAAAGTACAGCAAAGAATAGTCTAGGTCTCAATATTTAACAGAATAACAGAGTTGGAAAGGATCGTGGAGGTCTCCTAGTCCTACCCCTTGCCATAGCAGGAGAGCCTATGCCATTCCAGACAATTGCCTGTCCAATCTCTCTTTATAAGCCACCAATGATAGAGTTCAAAACTTCTTAAGGCAAGCATTTCCAATGTTTACTTGTTCTCTCTGTCAGGAAATTTTTCCTTAGTTCTAAGTTGGGTCTCTTGTTGATAAGTTTCCATCCATTACTTCTTGCAAATATTGGAACACTGCTACCATGTCACCCCTAGTCTTTCTCTTCTTTAGACTTTACAGTATGGTCATAAATTACCCTTTTCAGTGTCATTGTAGCTCTTTGCTCTCCATTAGAAGTTCAGACTCCTTGCATTTCTAATACAGTAAAACAGATCTCTGGCTTCTACTATTGAGCTGATGATCTGAAGAGAGACATTACAAATAAATGTTAGGCTACAATGCCTCTTTTCCCCTTTATATGCTCTATCACATACTGTAGATATCTACTGTGAATTCACACTTGGTGCATTTTAGTTTGTGAGATTTTCCATACTTTTCTGTTCAGCAATGAAAGTAAAATGAAATGAGAAAGGGATGGGAGAGGAAGGAGGAGGAAGAGAGGAAGAAGAGGAGGAGGAGGAGGGAGAAGAAGGAGGAGGAGGAGGAGAAGAGGACAAAGAAGAAGAAGAGGAGGAGGGGGAGGGGGAAGAAGGGGAGGAGGAGGAGGAGGAGGAGGAGGAGAAGGAGGGGACGAGGAGGGGGAAAAGAAGGAGGAGGAGGAGGGGAAGGAGAAGGAGAAGGAGGAGGAGGAGAAGGAGGAGGAGGAGGAGGAGGAGGAGACCATAGTTAGACCTAAAGCTACAGTTTCCTGTCCATTTCCAAATAGAATAAAACAACTTACTGCCTTCTCATAGCTAATATAAGAAGAAGGGTCACCCAACTGATACACAAAGGAGGAAAAACTATCAAATTTTTATTTGTTTATTTATTAATTTATTTATCAAATTTATTTGCTATCCATGGTTCAGGTGACTCTGAGGGTTTACATCATCAACAAGAGATATCCCCTCCCTTCTAAGGGGGGCCAAAAGGAAGAGGGGGCCAACTTATTTACCAAAGCACCTGAAGGTAAGACAATAAGCAATGGACAGAAATTAATTTAGGAGAGAAAATTCCTAACAATGAGAACAATTGATCAGTGGAACAAATTGCATTTGGAAATTGTGTGTGCCACTACTTGCTTTTAAGGCTTTTAAGAAGAGACTGGAAGGCCATTTGTCACAAATGGTATAGGTCTTCTGCGTGAGCAGGGGGTGGACTAGATGACCTCTAAGGTCCCTTCCAACATTGTTACTGTTACCTCTTAAAGCAAGTCAATGACATAATATAATATCTATGCATCTTAATGCTATGCAAAGAACGGTGGACTACATTTATCATTCATTATACAAAATAAAATAAGTTTCAAAAAATCAAATGTATTTTGTATTGCAAATTGCCCTCTGTACATTTTATTAGCAGGTATGCATTAAAAAAAACAGTTTAACCATCAGTCACTTATTCTTTAACCAAAATAATTATCTCCTATAGGATTCGCCATATTTATTAACTAGACAAAACATCCAATTTTGCACAGAAGACTATTCAAATTCAACAACAATCGACACACTGTGTCTGTATGGTTATATGAACCCCAGGGAGATTGGCACAAGGGTAACAATGATTGTGTCAGAGCCATTGCTACATCTGTTCAAACCCTGATGATATTCAAGACACCAATTTGCACGCTCGTGGATCTTCAATAGACAATGGTGGGTTTTCTGATTAAGTGCACTCTCAGATTAAAAACCTTCCATTAATCTCAGGATTCACCATTGTAATAATTCAAACTTCCCTCGGATGTAGGACAGGAGAAGATGAAAGAGATACATTTTTAAGACAACAATCAAGATGTTGCTCCTCTTGATGTTACTGATGAAGAAAATAGTGACTCTGAGCTGCCCTGCAAGTGATGCTTTCCTTATTCCTCATGAGTGGTACCAGCCTGGTGACCTCATCATTGGTGGGATGGTGTCTCACATCGTTTACCACTTTTATGAAATAAATTTTAAGGAAAATCCTTGTATAAGACCTTATGACTTACCAAAGTAAGGATTTTTTTTTTTTTGTAATCTTAATAAGTTGCTCCAAAATTGTTTATATGAGTAAACAGTTTTCAACATAAATGTATTTTTTTATATGTAATCGATGTAAGGAGTTCTGGTGGGGCAGCAGTTAGAATGAAGACTATGAGTGAATGCTTTCTCCAGGAGTTTGATCCTGAAGGGCTCAAGGTTGACTCAGCCTTTGATCCTTCCAAGATCGGTAAAATGAGGACCTTGTTTCATTATTTTACCTAAGTGGACTCTGTACCTAAGTAGTGTAAGTGGACTCTTAGAGAGGGCACTGTGAAACAGTATACAGTAGTGGCCAAAATTGTGGAAACCTTTTGGAGGTTTGATGGCTAATAATACCACTTTTTTGGGGGGGAATGGCCTGGGAATAGTCCAGACCTTAACCCAATTGAAAATCCATGGAGCCGACTAAAGAAACTTGTTAGTCAGAAGCAACTCAGCAATAAAATCCAGTTAATAGAACCAATCATTCAATGTTGGTTTCACATGATAACAGCTGCAGAACTAAAAGACTTGGCTCACTCAATGGGAAGACATTGTAAGGCCGTAATTCATGTTAAAGGTTACCCAACTAAGTATTAACTGACATGGTGATAATTTTTGTATATCTTGTTTTTTCTATGGTGATAATTTTTGTACATCTCATTTTTTTCTATGTGTTTCAGTTTTCTTCTTTATACTGTAACTCCTATTCTAATAGCAAATCATCCATAAAAGTTATTGCATTACATTCTTGATTAAATGATCTTTCCATTGATATATAATTTTATGGTACTACTCCAAAACAAAGTGGTGTTATTAGCTAGTTTTAGAAAATACACTTTTCCCAAAAGGTTTCAACAATTTTGGCCACTACTGTACATGCTATTGCTATTGGTAATCCAATTATCTCTGTCTAGTTCTAGTTAGGGATGAAAATCTGTATTTTCCCTTGTAACCAAACATGCATATAATAAATAACTGATCCCGCTGAATTCTATTTTGTGAAAAAGTTAGAAATAAATGTACACCATGAAAAAAGCACTATTTTTGTTTCTAGTGGTAGATATTTGTGGCAAAGCATGGAAATAATGTATAATTCATCTTTGCACAAATTATTGAGCATTTTAGAAAGCCTACTATCTTCCTACTTCCATCAGAGAAAAAAAATATATTCTCATAGATATAATGCCACTTTATGAGAACTCTCAGTTTCCTTTCTTAACTTGTGTATTTAAAACATTTGCAGTGTAATCACCAAATTTCATCAACACGTCCTTGCCTTGGCCTTTGCTGTGAAGGAGATCAATGAGAACTCCCAGATCTTATCTAACATCACTCTAGGGTTCCACATCTATGACAGTTACTACAATTCAAGGATGACCTATCGCACCACTCTGGACCTGCTTTTCAAATCCCAGGAATTTGTCCCTAACTACAAATGTGATAGCCAGAAGAATCTCATGGCTATCATTGGAGGATTGGGTTTTGATACATCATTTTATGTAGCTGAAATTGCAGGTTTCTTCAAGATTCCACAAGTAAATTCTGAAGGGGTTGAAAAGACAATTCTTAATCTTATTGTTGCTATGGAATAATTAATATGCATCAAAAATTATGTTTAGGTTTGTGTTGATATGTTCAGCATGGCTTCAGGTCTAATACTTAGCTGTCTTTTCTGAAACTACAATGCCAATTACATGAAGTGAGTGTCAAAGGACATTCCATAGCTGAGGGAAAATTTGAATGGGTACTCCAAATTTCTTGGAATTACTTCAGATACATATAATTGTTTATTGAAACAATCGATCTATAATATGTATTTGAAGTAATTCCAAGAAATTCTTTTCTATATTAATAATTTGAATAATAATAATAATAACTTTATTGTCATTGTACGTATATACACAGTATACCCATACAATAAAATTCACTTAACCGCCCAAAGACCAGGTGCAACACACATAAGAAATCCAGGAAATAAACATTCCTTGGATATATTCTTTGTGGTGTGTATATATACCACATTCCTTGTGATGTGATTGGAACAACCTGGAACTGAACACACTCAAAACTATAGAAATGATGGTAGACTTTAGGAGAAACTGTTCCATACTTCCACCTCTCACAATACTAGACAACACAGTAGAAACCTTCAAATTTCTAGGTTCTACCATATTGCAAGATCTAAAATGGACAGCTAACATTAAAAAGTCATCAAAAAAAGCACAACAAAGAATGTTCTTTCTGCACCAACTCAGAAAGCTCAAACTGCCCAAGGAACTGCTGATCCAGTTCTACAGAGGAATTATTGAGTCTGTTATCTGCACCTCTATAGCTGTCTGGATTGGCTCTGCAACCCAACAAGAAAGACACAGACTTCAGAGGATAATTAGAACTGCAGAAAAAACAATTGCTACCAACCTTCCATTGAGGACCTGTATAGTGCACGAGTCAAAAAGAGGGCTGTGAAAATATTTACAGACCCCATCGCATCCTGGACAAAAATTGTTTCAATGTCTACCCACTATAAAGCACTGCACAACAGAACAACTAGACACAAGACCAGTTTTTTTTCCCGAATGCCATTACTCTGTTAAACAAATAATTCCATCAAACCTGTCAAACTATTTACTAAGTCTGCACTACTATTAATCTTCTCATCATTCCCACCACCCATCTCCTTCCACTTATGACTATATGACTGTAATTTTGTTGCTTGTATCCTTACGATTTATATTGATATTGTTTCCTGATTGCTTATTTGTACCCTATGACTATCATTAAGTGTTGTACCTTATGATTCTTGACAAATGCATATGCACCAAGAAAAATTCCTTGTGTGTCCAATCACACTTGGCCAACAAAAAATTCTATTCTATTCTATTCTATTCTATTCTATTCTATTCTATTCTATTCTATTCTATTCTATTCTATTCTATTCTATATGAAAACTAGACAGGCCAATCAGATTTGATCTAACAACTCAAGAGAATCCTATTCCACTTTTTTGCAGCTGACATACGGCTCATTACCCCAAGAGGAATTTCAGACCAGCAAGCTCTCTTCACTTTGTTTCATGGCCCCAAAAGAGGACCATCAGTATATTGGGATCATCCAACTGCTTCATCATTTCAGATGGACTTGGATTAGGATTTTTGTTGTTGATAACAACAATGGAGAAAATTTCTTACAGAAAATGCAGCCTTTACTTTCAGAGAACGGAATCTGCTCGTCGTTCATAGAAAGGCTTTCAGAACAAATATACTTGGAAGACTACATAGAACTTGATCACACCGTCTCACATATTTCCATTCATTTGATGAGCAGCAAAGCCAATGCATTTCTTGTCTATGGAGAATCATTGGCAATGATGTGGCTGAGAGTTGTCATGTTTCTGGTAGATCCTGAAAGCAAGGAAATTGCACTATTAAGAAAGGTGTGGATCATGACTGCACAGATTGATTTTGTATTGTCAGGCATTCAAACCTCATGGGATCTCCAGATGTTCCATGGGGCTATTTCCTTCACCGTTCATTCAACAGCAGTTGCAGGTTTCAAGGAATTTCTTCAGACTGTAAATTCTCTTTCAGACAGTAGAGATGGGTTTCTGCATGATGTTTGGGAACAGTCATTTGATTGTTCATTTCCAAAACCAGAATTTCAAAAAATGCAGAGTAGGCAGTGCACTGGGAAGATGAACCTGGAGGATCTTCCTGCACCTGTCTTTGAAATGGAAATGACTGGCCACAGCTACAGCATCTACAATGCTGTTTATGCTGTAGCTCATGCTTTGCAAGCTCTATATATCTCCAATAAGAAGAAAACTAAAATGGATAAAGAACCAGACCTTCCACATGTGAAGGCTTGGCAGGTATTCCCTGTGCATTTGACATCTCTTTTATTTCAATGAACAAAATTACTTTTTGGAACCATTCTGGAAAGTCTTAATATTTTCTCTATGTGCAATCAAGTTAAATGTGATCAGTGAGAAGCCATTAAATGGGGGGGGGGGGAGATGTCAGTAGGGGTTATGTAGGAAATCACTATTGGTTGCCTAATAAGAGATGATTAAAATGGTCATTTAGATTACTATCCATTTTGTCCCCTACAAAAATAATCAAATCTTCCAAGATACTTTGTGTGGCTCATGAACTTTTCTGTCTCTGTCAGAGTTTTAGAGGAATGAGATAAAAGGTGGCCCTTTTTAAATGTGGCATCCATAGTATGAAACATATCCTATCGTCAACTCACAAAGCTTCCCTGACATACTCCTGAGTTGCCATAGGCAGGAGAATGGGAAATCATGCCTCATTGCTGCACCAAAAATTTACTCCTCAGTCATAACAAGATGCAGTCTGGCCGAGCAAGTCAAGGCCATCTCCGTGGATACCAGCAATGGCGGAAGGGAGTGACTTCTACAACTCATGAAATTACTTCGTTGGGGAATGTAATGGGTGACACACTTTGCAGGGGGAGGGAGAAACAGGGTCAGAGGCAAGGCGCAAAGAGGGTGAAGTCAGAGTTGGCTTCACCTAGATAATGCTGACATGGTGCTCCTAATAAAAGACTGGGTTTTTATTGCCATATAGCTTGAGACTCTTAATTGTGTTAGGGCATTGGTCGGAAGCCTGACACCTATGTTTCCAATAATTTCCAACTCTCCTCTATCTATGGAAGAATGCAGATTTTAGTCTTCTAAAATCTGGCTAAAGGAAATTAGTCAGACATCAGACTGTCTTATAGCTTTGTAACAATCAGGAATGATTAAATATGATCTGGATTAAGTCAACTGTAGTGGGCCTATTTTATAATGGAAGGCATTTGGATATTTACATTCTGCTTTCTTTGATATTCTCTATTTTTCCTTAAAATAATACCAAATTAAAAACAGGGTGGAAATGTACTCCCTGTCTCTTTCATTCTCTTTTAAAATAGCTCCATCCATTTCTTCAAGGCATTTCCTTTAACAATTCAGCTGGTGAGAGAGTGTTCCTGAATGAGAAAGGGGAAGCAACTGGAGGATTCGATATCATCAACTTGATCACTTTTCTAAACAGATCTCTTCAGAGAGTTAGAGTTGGAAAGATGGCTCTCCAGGCTCCAAAAGGGAAAGAATTATTCATGGATGAAGATTTAATTGTCTGGCACCCAGCTTTTAACCAGGTATAAATGGAGTCATTGAGGCAACCATGCCTGGATCCATTAGGATCCCATATTGAGCATTGTCAGTTTAGCAATCTAATTTCTATTTCTTAAAATAAGACACAACATATTCTTTTCCAAATGATGTTAATCATCAAGCATTGATCAAATGGACAAAATGATATTAACACACACAAAAGCCATGTTGCCATTTTTGGCCTGCATTTCCATTTGAAATCACAAGAGTGCCCATTTTCCCATAAATTTTCACCACGTGCAATTGTTTACTCGCCCTGCACTTGAAACAGGATCTTTTGTATATCATTGTAATTTCCACTTCTTTTTAATTTATATTATACATCCAAAGTTCATAAATCGAGAAGCCATTTGGGAATCTGAAAATAGTTTCACTCCATAAAACAGAACAATCAGAAATGGTTTTAAAAATCAAACTTTTCAAAACATTTTTTTATACTCATCACCAGAACCTTCCATTTTCTCAATGCAATGATCCTTGTTTCCCTGGATATTGGAAGAAAGGAATTGAGGGAAGTCAGTTCTGCTGCTATGACTGTGTTTCATGCCCAGAAGGGAAGATTTCAAACCAAAATGGTAGGATAGAAATTCTACCAAAATTCATTAGAATTAAGGGAACTTTAATACCCTACTTTAAGATGTCTAAAATCAGTAAAGTGATTTTTCAATAATTTGGAAATTCTAGATGATAAATTCCTTGATTTTCCTTTCAGATATGGATGACTGTTTTGAATGTTCAGAAGATCATTATCCAAATGAAGAAAAGAATGGATGTATCCTGAAACTGGTGGTGTTTCTAACTTTGGAAGAAACTCTAGGAATTGGTTTAGCTTCAGCAGCTCTTTGTTTCTTCTTCTTGACATCTTGGGTATTCAGAACTTTTATTAAGCACAGGGATACTCCTATTGTCAAAGCCAACAACCAGTCCCTCACCTACACCCTGCTTGTCTCTCTTCTGCTATGTTTTCTCTCCTCCTTCTTCTTTCTCAGCCAACCTGGCAAAGTGACCTGCCTTCTCCGACAATCAATGTTTGGCATCACTTTCTCAGTGGCCATTTCTAGTGTATTGGCCAAAACCATCACTGTGGTTGTGGCTTTCATGGCCACTAAACTAGGATCTCAGATGAGGAAATGGGTGGGGAAAAGATTGTCCTTTTTTATTGTCCTCTCATGCTCTCTCTTACAAGTATGTATTTGTATTCTTTGGGTGTCATCATATCCCCCATTCCCTGAGTTGGACATGCACTCAGAGTTCCAAGAAATGATTTTACAGTGCAATGAGGGTTCAGCTTTCTTCTTCTATTGTGTCTTGGGCTACATGGGTATCTTGGCCATTGCCAGCTTTATTGTGGCTTTTTTTGCCCGTAAATTACCCGACAGCTTTAATGAAGCCAAGTTCATCACCTTCAGCATGTTGGCCTTCTGCAGTGTGTGGATCTCCTTCTTTCCAGCCTATCTGAGCACAAAAGGCAAAGCCATGGTAGCTGTGGAGGTCTTCTCCATCTTGGCCTCTAATGCTGCATTAGTAGGATGCATATTTTTGCCAAAATGCTACATCATTGTTTTCAGACCTGACCTCAACCAGAGGGAGAAACTCATAAAGAAGAATTAGTCCTTCTATAACTCCTTATGGAATATCAGGCCAAGAATTGTTTTCTCTATCTAATATTACCCAGATTTTCAAAAAATCCTTTATATGACTACAAGTTATTTGTGCATAAATGTAATATTTTTAATATCATCTATGCCTTCTCTTTCTTTCAATTGTATCTGGTTATGAAAGAAGGAATTACCCCCTTTACATTATTTTAAAATCTTTCACATGAAATGTACACAATTTAAAATGAAGAAGTTCTATTTGAACCTTTTCTGAGGGAAAGATAATTTTTAGAAAGGTTTGGCACTATCTCTCCTCACAAAACATACATACAGTAAATAAGTAATACCTGCGGAATCATTTTTGGAAAATCTCAGAATAAATATAACACTTGGAAAAAAGTCAGTATTTATATTTACTGCAGTATATATTGGTTGCACATCGTGGAATACTGTATAAAAGTAAAGTGGGACTCTGTAGTAATTATCAATAAAGCAGAATATTTTAGTTCAGGGTGCCCATAAATTACCAGACAGCTTTAATGAAGCCAATGAAGCCTTCAGCATGTTGGCCTTCTGCAGTGTGTGGATCTCCTTCTTTCCAGCCTATCTGAGCATAAAAGGAAAAGCCATGGTGGCTGTGGAGGTCTTCTCCATCTTTGTCTTCCAGTGATTCATATGTTTGCTGAAATGTTACATCATTGTTTTGAGGTTTGACCTCAACCACAGGGAACGTCTCACAAAAAGAAATGAGTAAATCATGTGATGTTTCTTTCTGGGTAAAATTGCTGAAAAAAAGAATAGAAAAACTGTTTGCTGTCTATATAAAACCTATAGGAAAATACAAGCTTTTATTTCTGTCAAGAAAGGATTTAGGTATGGTATTTAAGATTCATTCATATTTAAGCCTATTCCAAAGTAATTGTTCATGTGGCTGCGTTTCCATCATTTTCCAAGACTCTTTAACCTAATCCATTCTTCTTTTCAACACTCTTGTTGAACTTGACTTTGATCTAGTTTTTTTAGTCGCTATTAGTTATTGACTCAAATGATGTCTGGTGTTTGCAGAGACAGTTTCATGGTTTGTTTGTTTTTTTAATTTGATTTATATGCCACCCTTCTCTGGAGACTCAGGGCGGCTTACAATGCGGTAAGCAATAGCCTTCATTCTTTTGTATATTTATACAAAGTCAGCTTATTGCCCCCACAACTGGGTCCTCAATTTACCTACCTTAGAAAGGATGGAAGGCTAAGTCAACCTTGAGCCTTGGCGAGATTCGAACCTGCAGTAATTGCAGGCATCTGGTCTTAATAACCAGCTTAATAACAGCTTAATAACAGGGTGCCCTAGACCACTGTACTACCAAGTTTTCATACTTTTAGTTCCTAAATCACTATACAAACATAGTAAAAAGCTGATTACCATTTTATGAATATATCTTTAATACAGTGTTATAGGATATTAGTTTGGATTTGTTAGGGTGCTTTGCAATGTAGTATACACTGAGTTTGTGAACCCTGTATATTTAACTGTATTTTTAAAAAATGCTTTCATACTGGCTCCCAAATGTTCACTTCCTACCCAATAAATCCATTTCCATTGTAAACTGTTATTAGATAATAATATGGTAAATTTATTGAAATGAAATGAAAGAAACAAAAAAGAACAATATAATCCTAGGCTGCATTAATGGAGGGATAGAATCAAGATCACATGAAGTTCTAGTATCACTTTACAAAGCCTTAGTAAAACCACACTCAGAAAATGGTATCCAGTTCTGGTCACCACACTATAAAAAAGATGTTGAGACTCTAGAAAGAGTGCAGAGAAAAACAAGAAAGATGATTGGGGCCTGGAGGCTAACACATATGAAGAACAGTTGCAGGAACTAGATATGCCTAGTCTAGTAAAAAGAAGGACTGGGGTGACATGTCAACAATGTTCCAATATTTGAGGGACTGCCACAAAGAATAGGGATCCAATCTATTCTCAAAAGCACCAGAAGACAACACAAGACAAAAAACAATGGATAAAAACTAATCAAGGAGAGAAGCAACCTAGAACTAAGGAGAAATTTCCTAATGGTGAGAGCAATCAACTAATGGAATAGCTGGCCTTCAGAAGTTGGGAGTGCTTCATCACTGGAAGCTTTGAAAAGGAGCCAGGACAACTACCGGTATTTGTTTGAAATGGTATAGGACAGTGATGGCTAACCTTTTTGCCATCATGTGCCAAAAGCTGGAGGAGTGCGGGGTGGTTGCACATGTGCATGCCCACACCCATAATTCTATGCACCTTGCCCCCCGCATACATGTATGTGCGACCCCCCATGCTCCTCCTGCTTTTGGCATGTGATGGCCTGGTGGGCCTGGTAGGTCTGTTTTTTTGCCCTCCCCAGGCTCCAGAGGCTTTGTAGGAGCCTGGGGAGGGCAAAAACAGCCTTCCCTATCTCCCCGGAGGCCCTCCAGAGGCCGGAAATGGGCCATTTGCTGACTTCCGTTGGGCCCAGAAGGGCCAAAAATCAGCTGGCCAGCGCATGCATAAGTGCTGGAGCTGAGCTAGGGCAACCCTCGTGTGCCCACCAATATGGCTCCACGTGCCACCTGTGGCACGTGTGCCATAGGTTTGCCATCACGGGTATAGGATCTCCTGCTGTGTAAAACCACACTTGGAAAATTGTATCCAGAACGATTAGGAACTGGAGGTTAAAACATATGAACAACACTTAGAAGAACTGGGTATGACTAGTCTAGAGAAAAGAAGTGGGATGACATGATAGCACTTTTCCAACATTTGAGGTACTCCTACAAAAACAAGGGGGTCAAACTATTTTTAAGAACACCAAAAGGCAAGACAAGAAACAATGAATGGAAATTAGCAAGGAGGGAAGCAACCTAGAACTAAGGAGAAATTTCCTAACGGTGAGTGCAATCAACTAATGGAATAGCTTCCCTTCAGAGGTTGAGAGTGCTTCATCACTGGAAGATTTGAAAAAGAGACTGGACAACCAATTGTTTGAAATGGTATAGTATCTCCTGCTCAGTGGGGAGGAGTGGACCAGAAGACCTCCAAGTTATTTTATATTCTTTTTATTCTCCCTTCTGTCTCATCCTTTCTTCAAAATGTATGCTGACTAATCAACATAATAAAGAGTAACTTGATTTGGCTTGCAATTGCAAGTCCGGCATTTTTCAAGAAAATCAAATCTGATAGAGGGAAAGATCACAAACATGAAAATACCTGGTGGGGATGGAGGGAAGGTTTTGTCTGCAGACCAGATGGGCGTGGTCTCACATGCTGCCTGCATCCTATGGATGGGTCTTGGCTTCTTTGTGCGGCCTGGTTGGGGACCCCTGCTTTCGCTTATGTTAAAGTGTTTGCAATAGAAGACAAGTTTTTGTATATATTGTACCATACAAAAACTTCAGTACAAGGAATCCTTTGAAGATTTTTAGTGAGTTGAAGTTTTGTTTTGTTTTGTTTTTTAAGTTCTGCATTTTTACTCCTTGAAAAAAATACCTACAATAAATGACCGATAACTGCTGGATCTATTCATATTTTACTTTGTAAAAAAAAATTGGTAGGAAATAAATGTGGTACCTTGAAAAAAGCATTATTTTTTTTATTTCTACAATTTGAACAATTAAATGCATGTTCTATTGCAAGTGTTCCCTTGGCTACTTTCATTGGCATTGCTCATTTAAAAAAAAAAAAAATAGCTGAACCATCAATCACTTATTGTCTGATCAAAACAACCACACACACACAAAATTAACTCCTAGAGGAATCACCATATTTTCTCAGCTAAATATAAATAGAAGGCTGCACAGAAGGGTATTTAAATTCAACAACCATCTAGGTATTTGTCTGGCTATAAAGCAAGTCTTGAACCACTGGGAGTTTGGCACAAGGGGGAATAAGAGCTTTGTCACATTAATTGCTTCAAGATTCTATGCTCCCTTCCCTTCTGCCAGAATATCTGTTCAAATCCTGGCAGTATACAAGATACAAATTTGTACTCAGGTGGATTTTCAAATAGAACATGATAGATTTTGTAATTAACTGCATTGTCAAATATAATCTTTAGATGAAGTATTGGATTATCTATACTTTCCAATGGGTAGGATGGAAGACAAAACATCTGCACAATAACAAAAGCATCAAGATGTTTCTTCTGATGTTTTTGGTGCACAAAGTAGTTACTCTGAGCTGCCCTGCAAGTGATGCTTTCCTTGTTCCACATGAGTGGTACCAGCCTGGAGACTTCATCATTGGTGGGATGGCAACTCAAATCGTTTATCACTTTTATGAAATAAAATTTAATGAACATCCTGCTAGAACACCTTATGAAGTACCAATGTAAGAATTTTTCTTTGCTGTCTAAAGCTAACCAGATTTCCAAAAAAAAAAAAAAAAAAAAAAAAGCCTTATAGGGGTAAAAGCTACAGTATTTGTGCATCAATATAATGTTAATGTAATCTGTGATTTCTGTGTCTTTCAAATGCATCTGGTTCTGGCAGAAGAAATAATCTTCTTTACGTTATTTTAAAGGCTTTCGCATGAAATGTACAAAATTTCAGAACAAGAAGTCTCTTTATGAACATATACCAAAGATAAGGTAATTTTTAAAAAGGTTTGGCATTATCTGTCTTCACAAAACATACATATAGTCAATATACATTCTGAAAGTATTTATATAAAATTTTGTGAAAAATCACATACAAAATAAAGATAGTATTTTGAAAAAAGTCACTACTTGCATTTATTGCAGTATATCTTTGTTTACACAAATATTGGGTAAAAAGTAGATTTGAACTCTATACCAATTACCAATAAAGAACAATATTTTAGTTCAGAGTTGAAATGAGGGGTCTTTGGTGAGATTGGTTGTTTTCTTGCCAACATTTCATTATCCAAACTAGATACCATCCTCAGTGCTAAGTTGTGATGATGTTATCCATTTTAAGTAATGAAATGTCTGCAAGAAAGAAACCAAGCTCAGAGAATATCAGGGACACCTCTATAGAAATTATTAAGAATTTTAGAAAGGTTGTTACCTTTCTATTAACATCAGAGAAAGAAAGAATAGAATAGAATAGAATAGAATAGAATAGAATAGAATAGAATAGAATAGAATAGAATAGAATAGAATAGAAACAGAGTTGGAATGGAGGTCTTCTAGTCCAACCCCCTGCCCAGGCAGGAAACCCTATGCCACTTCAGACAAATGGTTATCCAACATCTTCTTAAAAATTTCCAGTGTTGGGGCATTCACAACTTCTGCAAGCAAGTTGTTCCACTTATTAATTGTTCTAACTGTCAGGAAATTTCTCCTTAGTTCTAAATTGCTTCTCTCCTTGATTAGTTTCCACCCATTGCTTCTTGTCCTGCCTTCAGGTGCTTTGAAGAATAGTATGATTCCCTCTTCTTTGTGGCAACCCCTGAAATATTGGAACTCTGCTATCATGTCTCCTCTAGTTCTTCTCGTCATCAAACTAGACATACCCAGTTCCTGCAACCGTTCTTCATGTGTTTTAGCCTCCAGTCCCCTAATCATCTTTGTTACTCTTCTCTGCACTCTTTCTAGAGTCTCAACATCTTTTTTACATCGTGGTGACCAAAACTGAATGCAATATTCCAAGTGTGGCCTTACCATGGCATTATAAAGTGGTATTAACACTTCACGTCATCTTGATTCTATTCCTCTGTTTATGCAGCCCAGAACTGTGTTGGCTTTTTTGGCAGCTGCTGCACACTGTTGGCTCATATCTAAATGGTTGTCCACTAGGACTCCAAGATCCCTCTCATAGTTACTGCTATTGAGTAAGGTACCACATATATGGTACCTGTGCATTTTGTTTTTCTTCCCTAAATGTAAAACTTTGCTTTTTTCACTGTTGAATTTCATTTTGTTAGCTAGTGCCCAATGTTCAAGTCTGTCAAGATCCTTCTGTATCTTGAGCCTATCTTCTGGAGTGTTGGCTATTCCTGCCAGCTTGGTGTCATCTGCACATTTGATGAGTTCCCCATCTATCCCCTCATCCAAGTCAGTGATGAAGATGGTGAAGAGCACTGGAGCTAAAACAGAGACCTGGGGTATTCCACTGCATACTTCCCTCCATGTAGATGCAGTTCCATTGAGGACTACACATTGAGTGCAGTTGGTCAGCCAGTTACAAATCCATCTGGTGGTGATGCTGTCTAACCCACATTTTTCTACTTTATCTAGTAGTAGGTTATGGCTTACTTTATCAAATGCTTAATTGAAGTCCAAGTAAATTATATCAACAGCATTCCTCTGGTGCACTAATTGTGTCACTTTGTCAAAGAATGCAATAAGATTAGTTTGGCATGATCTGTTTTTGACAAACCCATGTTGGCTTTTGGTTATTACTTGGTTTGCTTCTAGGTGTTTGGTGATTCGTTGTTTGATTATATTTTCCAGAATCTTCCCTGGTATTGAGGTCAGGCTGACAGGTCTGTAGTTTCCTGGATCTATTATTTTTCTTTCCTTTTTTGAAGATGGGAACTACATCAGCTCTTTTCCAGTCCTCTGGCAGTTCCCCTGTGCTCTAGAATCTCTGAAAGATATAGTTCAGTGGTTCTGAGATTTCGTCGGCCAGTTCCTTCAGAACCTTGGGGTGTAATCCATCTGGTCCTGGTGATTTGAACTCGTCTAGGGTAGACAGGTGTTCACTTACCATTTTCTTCCCTATTTTAACTTGTGTTCCTAATCTGTTTTTTGTGGTGCTGTTTTTGAGAGGTTGGACTGTTTTTTCCTTTTGTGTAAAGACAGATGCAAAAAAGGAGTTAAGTAGTTCTGCTTTCTCCCTGTTGCTTGTCACCTTCTTGCCACTTTCTCCCAGCAATGGGCCAATTGTTTCCTTGACTTTTTACTTGTTTTTAATATGTTGGAAGAAACTTTTTTTGTTATTTTTTATTTTAGTCGCAAGCCTTTGTTCATTGTGAGCCTTAGCTTTCCTCACTTCATCTTTACAGGCTTGGGCTATTTGCTGATATTCTGCTTTACTTATGTGCCCCTCTTTCCACTTTTTATACTTGTTCTTCTTGTCAGAGTTCTTTATGCAGCCATGCTGGGGTTTTTTTTTAGTTTGTTATTTATACAGAAAAGATGCCTCCTTATAAGAATTGTCAACTTATATTTTCAATCAGAATAATTAAATTATTTGCAGTGTATTCACCAAATTTCATCAACATGTCCTTGCCTTGGCCTTTGCTGTGAAGGAGATCAATGAGGACTCCCAGATTTTACCTAACATCACTCTTGGGTTCCACATCTATGACAGTTACCTCAATGCAAGGATGACCTATCGCACCACTCTGGACCTGCTTTTCAAATCCCAGGAATTTGTCCCTAACTACAAATGTGATAGCCAGAAGAATCTCATGGCAATCATTGGGGGACTGGATTTTGACACATCATTTTACGTAGCTGAAATTACAGGATTCTTCAAGATTCCACAAGTAAGTTGTGATGGGGTTGTGGAAAAAATACTGTATATATATTTTGTTATTGTGAAATATTTAATGAGCATCCAAGATTAGGGTTAGGTTTGTGTTAGGGTGCTGTGTATGGCTTCAGCTCTATTACTTATTATTCTTTTCTGAAACTAAAATGCGAAATACAGGAAATAAGTATCCAGAATCATTCCATACTTGAGTTAAGATTTGGATGTAGTATACTCTTTGGATGTATTAAAACAATGGATCTATTATCTGTCTTTGAAGTAACTCCATGTAATTCCTTTCTCTATTAATATTTAGAAGAATTCTAAGAAAAATATTCCTTGGTTGTATTTTATAAGAAATCTAGATAAGAAAAAAATAGTTTTGATTTAACATTTGAACAGAATGCTACTCCACTTTCTTATAGCTGACATATGGTTCATTAACCCAAAAGGAATTTCAGAGCAATAAGTTCTCTTCACTTTATTTCATGGTCCCCAAAGAGGACCATCAGTATATTGGGATTATCCAGCTGCTTCATCATTTCAGCTGGACATGGATTGGGATTTTTTCTGTTGATAACCACAATGGAGAAAATTTTTTACAGAAAATGCAACCCTTACTTTCACAGAACGGAATCTGCTCAGCGTTCATAGATAGGCTTCCACAACTAGTCCACTTGGAAGGATTCACAGAAGTTTATCAAATAATTTTGATGATTTCCATTAATATGATGAATAGCAAAGCCAATGCATTTCTTGTCTATGGAGAATCCTGGGCAATTATATGGCTAAGATTGGTTCCATTTCTAGTAGATCCTGAAAGCAAGAAAATTGCATTATTTAGAAAGGTGTGGATCATGACTACACAGATTGATTTCATATTATCAGGATTTCAAGTCAGTTGGGATCTCCAGATGTTCTATGGGGCTCTTTCCTTCACCATTTACTCAACAGCAGTTGAAGGTTTCAAGGAATTTCTTCAGACTGTCAATCCTCTTTCAGACTACAGAGATGGATTTCTGCAGGATCTTTGGGAACAATTGTTTGATTGTTCATTTCCAAAACCAGAATTAGAAGAAATGCCTAGTAAGCCATGCACTGGACAGGAGAAGCGAGAAGATCTTCCTGCACCTTTGTTTGAAATAGAAATGACTGGCCACAGTTACAGTGTCTACAATGCTGCTTATTCTGTGGCCTATGCTTTGCAAGCTCTCTACGCATTATATTTCAATAGAAAAAAAACTATGATTGGTAAAAAAACTGACTATCCATCTCTGCAGGCTTGGCAGGTATTCCCTTTGCATCAGATACTTCTTTTATTTCAATGAGCAGTTTATGTAGAATTCTCTTTTGAACCCACTGTGGAAAGTCTTAATATTTTCTAAGTGTGGAATCAAGTTAAGCATAAGAAACAAGGAGAAATTTCCTGACAGTGAGAAGAATCAATCAGTGGAAAAGCTTACCTTCAGAAGTTATGGATTTTTACAAAGTGATTGGATAGTGATTTGTTTAGAATGGTAGAAGGTCTCCTCCTTGAGCAGCGTATTGGACTAGAAAACCTCCAAGATCCCTCTCATCTCTGTTATTCTGTTCTGTATGAAATAGAGGCAGAAAAAGCAGTTTATTTTGAGCCTTAGCTTTCCCGGAGGGAAACAAAAAAAGAGAATCAGGATTCACATACATCAGAAAAAAATGTCTCATAATCATTTGTCTAAAATTGTGTACTCGCACCTTGGTATGGCTATCAGAGAAAAGAAAAAAAACACCAAGGAATTCACATTGTTTTGTTGAAGAAATTTGAAGAAAATGTAAAGATCCAAAATTAGGAGCCTGTTTTTAAAGGGGAACATTTCATGATGTGATTTGCATAAGGCCAGTGAGATATAAACTAACTCTTACAAAGCAAGATTTTTTTTTGAATTTTTTTTTATTTAAAACAAAAACAAAACATAAAACCACCATCATTCAAATACAATCACAGACAGTGTGTCGATCGGTTAAAATTCTTTTGTGCACGATCCCATATCCAAAATTGCCAATTATTTAATTTCTTTTATTTAACAGTTTTATATATCCCTTTATATTGTTATACTCATTTAACCCTTATTTAACATAAGAAAACACTTCATATATTTTATCATTACATTAATTTCATATTTCATATTTCATCCCCATGCTTTATTGTCTAGCCATTGGTAAAACAAATCCCAAATCAAATAATATTGTTTATTTTTTTATTATTATTCAAACTTCTATCTTCCTGTTCTCTAATTTCAAATGTCAGTTTACTCATTTCAGCACAATCCATAATTTTCTTGATAACTTCATCATCAGTAGGTATATTCTCGCCTTTCCAATTTTTAGCAAAAACAATTCTAGCCACTGTTAAAACATTCACAATTAAATATCTCAGTTCTTTGTTATACATTTCTGGTAAAATCCCTAATAAAAATATCTCTGGTTTAAAGTCTATGTGTTTCTTTGTCATTTTTTCCAACCATGTGTGGATTTTAGTCCAATATCTTTTAGCTTCTGCACATGTCCACCACATATGGTAATATGATCCTGGAGTCTGATGACATTTCCAACATTTCTCCGATTTGTTCTTGAACATTCTGTCTATTCTCGTCGGGGGTAAATGCCACCTGTAAAACATCTTATACAAATTCTCCTTATATGCTGTAGACATTGTCATTTTATAATTTTGCAACCACAATTTTTGCCATTTCTCTAGATCAATCCCATGACCAAAATTTTTCCCCCAAGCTATCATTGTTTCTTTATCTTGTTCCTCTTCCAATTTTACCTCTAATAAATAACCATACAATTTTTTAATTATATAATCATCAGACCCCATTAAAATCTTATCTAAATTAGTCAAGACATTATAAAAACCTTCTTGTTTAGAATCTTCTTCATATCTAGAACATATTTGCAAATAAGAAAACCAATCCATCTTAAAACCTTGTTCTTCCAGTTCTTGCTTCGATTTAAGTTCACCCTTTCCATCCATTAATTCACTATATCTAACAGTTTGTTCTCTTCTAAATATTATTGAATAGGAAAATGCTTCAATTGTTGAGACCCAGACTGGGATTTTCAAATAGTGTTGTTTTTTAATCTTCTCCCAATTTAATAACAAAGCCTCACGTATATGGTGTCCTCTAAAATACCCCTGTATTTTTGTTCCCTTATACCATAATAAAGCATGCCACCCCATCAGCAAATCATGACCTTCTAAATTCAATATTCTAGTATTTCTTAATGTTATCCATTCTTTAATCCACATCAAACTTGTCACTTGATAATTAAGTAGGCCAAAAACCCCTCTCATTCTAGCATGGCCCGTTTTGGATGCAGTAAATGCAGAGCTTGTGTGGAGGCTTGGGGAGGATAAAAAATGAGCCTACTGGGAGGGCCTCTGGAGCCTGTGGAGGCTGTTTTCGCCCTCCCAGAAGCTCGAGGAAAGCCTCCAGAGCCCAGGGAGGGCAAAAACACCTCCCATAACCATAGTGCAGGAGGCTGCCCAGGCCACACCCACCATGGCCATGCCCACCCGGCAGAGAACCCCTTGCTCAAATTTTTGAAGCCCACCCCTGAGTATAACCCACATATTTCTACTTTATCGAATAGTAGGTTATGGTCTACTTTATTAAATGCCTTACTAAAGTTCAAGTAAATTATATCTACAGCAGGGGTGTCAGACTCATGGCATCATGTTCTCATCACATGAATTAGAAGATGTTTCCTTTCAGAAGTGGCATCTGTGCTTTGGAACAATAATATCATCTATCTGTCTGTCTATCTATCTATCTATCTATCTATCTATCTATCTATCTATCTATCAATCTATCTATCTATCTATCATCATTTAACTAGCTAGCTAGCTAACTAACAATAATCCATAATCCTTTGCAATAATCTCCATCTCATATCTATCTAATGAAGAATTAGTCTCAAATTTTCAAATCTGGCTAAAGGAGATTCACCATATATAGAAATATATATACCACTGAGGAAAGATTAACTATGTTCTAGGTTTCATAGTTGTTTAAATAATTGAAGGAATTTGACTAATCGCAATTATTTACCTATTTTCATTTCGCTTTGGTTCATTCTTATCGTTCCTTCAAATAATATCAATTTAATGATAGAGTAGCCATGTACATTTCTATGAAATATCAATTATCAAATTTCTAAGTGTACATATTCAATAATTGTTATAGGAATGGAAGGAATGCACCAATGAAACTTGAATACCATGTTCTCCTTTCTATTACATTGAATTCAACTCCCTTTCTCTTTCATTCTGTTTTGAGTAGCTCCATTCATTTCTTCAAGGCATTTCTTTCAACAATTCAGCTGGGGAGAGAGTGTTCCTGAATGAGAAAGGGGAAGCAATGGGTGGATTCGACATCACCAACTTGATCACTTTTCCTAATAGATCCTTTCAGAGAGTTAGAGTTGGAAAGATGGATCTCCAGGCTCCAAAGGGGAAAGAATTATACATTGATGAAGATGTAATTGCTTGGAACCCAGTTTTTAACCAGGTATCAAATTACTGAATTGACTATGATTAATCCATTATGATACCATATTGAATGCAGTCTGTTTACAAATCTGATTTCTGGTTTGTTTGTTTTTAAACAAACAATGGAAAATTCTTTTCAAATGTTGATGATCAAACGTTGGTCAAAAATTACAAACTGTTTTAAGTATCTCCAATTTAAAATCCTTTTATGCTTCTCATCAGGTTCCTCCACTTTCTCGATGTAATGACCCTTGTTTCCCTGGATCCTGGAAGAAAGGGATTGAGGGGGATCAGTTTTGCTGCTATGACTGTGTTCCATGCCCAGAAGGGAAGATTTCAAATCAAAATGGTAGGTTAGGGATTCTTCCAATTTTCATTAGACTTAAGCAAACTTTAATAAGCTACTTTGATGCATACAAATAGCAAGGTGATTTTCAATAATTTGGAATGTCTAGGTGACAAATTCCTTGATTTTCCTTCCAGATATGAATGACTGTTTTGAATGTTCAGAAGATCGTTATCCAAATAAAGAAAAGAAAGGCTGTATCCTGAAACTGCTGGTCTTTCTAACCTTTGAAGAAACTTTAGGTACTGGTTTATCCTCAGCAGCTCTTGGTTTCTTCTTCCTGACATCTTGGGTACTTGGAATTTTTATTAAGCACAGGGATACTCCCATTGTCAAAGCCAACAACCGGTCCCTCACCTACACCCTCCTTGTCTCTCTTCAGCTCTGTTTTCTCTCCTCTTTGTTCTTCCTCAGCCAACCTGTCAAAATAACCTGCCTTCTCCGACAATCAATGTTTGGCATCACCTTCTCAGTGGCCATTTCTAGTGTACTGGCCAAGACCATCACAGTGGTTTTGGCTTTCATGGCCACAAAACCAGGATCTCAGATGAGAAAATGGGTGGGGAAAAGATTGGCTTTTTGGACTATTCTTTCCTGTTGTCTATTCCAAGTATGGATTTGTATTGTTTGGTTGTCAACCTCTCCCCCATTCCCTGAGTTGGACATGCATTCAGAGCTCCAAGAAATGATTTTACAATGCAATGAGGGCTCAACTTTCTTCTTCTATTGTCTCTTGGGTTACATGGGAATTTTGGCCATTGCCAGCTTTATTGTGGCTTTTCTTGCCCGTAAATTACCTGACAGCTTTAATGAAGCCAAGTTCATCACTTTCAGCATGTTGGCCTTTTGCAGTGTGTGGATCTCTTTCTTTCCAGCCTATCTGAGCACAAAAGGAAAGGCCATGGTAGCTGTGGAGGTCTTCTCCATCCTGTCCTCCAGTGCTGCATTACTGGGATGCATATTTCTGCCAAAATGCTATATCATTGTTTTCAGACCTGACCTAAATCACAGAGAGCAACTCATAAAGAGGAATTAGTACCCCAAGTGTATATGTATACATCCAAATTGCACTGTGTTGCTTCTCTATTTCCTTTAATATATATATTTAATATAAATAATATATTTATTTATTTATTTATTTTATTTTATTTTATTCATTCATTCATTCATTTATTCATTCGTTTGTTTGTTCATTCGTTCATTCATTTATTTTTGTCATGTTTATGTAGTGTATATTGGAGGTGGTGGCCCTTTGAGAGCTGTATGCAGCAAAATTTTCATGTTAATGTAGCAATAGCAATAGCACTTAGACTAATATACTGCTTTACAGTGCTTTACAGCCCTCTCTAAGCAGTTTACAGTGTCAGCCTATCACCCCCAACAATTTTCGTCCTCATTTTACCCACCTCAGAAGGATGGAAGGCTGAGTCCACCTTGAGCCTGGTGAGATTTGAACTGCGAAATTGCAGAAAGCTGGCTGTCAGCAGAAGTAGCCTGCAGGACTGCACTCTAACCACTGTGTCACCGCAGCTCCTTGTATGATGTATGATGATTAGTGTACATTTAAAATGACAATAAAGGTATTCTAAGTCTAAGTTGCTACATTTTCACATCTTTCCTAAAGCACTACTTAAACATAGTATTATAGGATATCAATTTTGGATTTGTTAGGCTTCTTTAAAATGAAACCCTATTGAGTTTGTGAATCCCATACATTTAACTGCATTTTACAATAGACTTTCATGCTGGGTGATAACCATTTGCTCTCTATCCATAAATCTATCCATTGCAACCTGTTTTCAGATTTCAATAATATGAAAAACTTATGAAATGAAATGAAATGTATTTTTCCTTCTGCTTCATCCTTTCTTCAAAGTTCTGGTGATCAAAGACCATAATAAAGAATGATTTGAATTGGTTTGGAATTAGAAGTCTGGTTTCCCCCCCCCCCAAGTTCTTTCTTTTTTCTTTTATTTTTTTACATACATATCAATTCATGAACATGTGGCACCTGAGTGTCTTACATTTTAGTTCAAATAAAATAATATTCATCATATTTACTACGTTTGACAAGCTTATATAATTCTGGTAATAGTACACATATTTTTTGTTGAATTTAATCTTTCATTATTTAGTCATTCAATATTTCAATATGTTATTTTTATGCCAATCAGCATATTCTTTTTACTACAAATAGAATATTAATAATCATATTTGTTACATTTCAGACTTATATGATTCTAATAATAATAATAAAAATATTTAATTTAAGTTATAATCTTCCATTATTTAATTATTCTGTCAGGTTACGATGTCGTCTCAAATAAATTGCATTTCCAAACAAATAGTCTTTGATGAAATCTTTCATTTATTGAGCACAACAATCTGTCCCTGACTCCATCGTAGTCAGCACTGACCTTCTGACCCCAAACCCTCCCTTTCTGTTCCCCAATTCTCTGCATCTCATTGGCCATCTTCCAAGTCACTCTCCCCATATCTACTACTTCAGGTCACAGGAATGTCCCCCCTCCCATCCCATCTCCTAGGGCAGCGGTTCTCAACCTGGGGGTCGTGACCCCTTTGGGGGTCGAACGGCCATTTCACGGGGGTCGCCAAAGCCCTCTCTCGCCCCCCTCCCCATGCCTTCACTCACCCTCTGCCTCTGCTGGATCGCCCTGTCGCCGTTCGCTTACCCCGCGCACTCCCAATCTATTGCTGCTCCGGAGTCCCAGCTGATGGCTAGAGGGGAAAAAAACTTTAAATTCTTGCTGCGGGGCTTCAAAGAGCCGCCCTACTCTCAACTGTTTTGCGGAGGGCTCTGTTGCTAGCTAGATGCAAAGAGGTAAATTCCTGGAGCAGATTTCCCCCCTAGCTATGCTCAAAAAGCAAAATTGAAAGTAAGCAGGGTCTTGGCTGCAACGTGACAAAATGAGGCAGAGAGATTTCTTTTTCTTTTTCCTCACCAAAAAAGGTAGGTGCAAACTGCAAACAATGGGAAATTTAGGGCAAAAGAGGAGATTCAAGATTTTAAAACACAGAAGAAAAAAAGCTCTATTTAACCAGGGAATTGTAATAATTGAGATACTGTTAATTGCATATTGTGTTGAAAGCAGAAATGGTTAAGTTGTGGTTTGGAGGAATATGGGGGGAAATTATTTGGTTTATTATTATTGGTAAATATAATTAATTGATTTGTAAGAAATTGGATTGCATGGAAATAATTGGAATATTCATGTTCATATTGATTAATATACAAAAAAGGTAGTTATATAACTAATTGATTTATATTAAAATGTTGAATTTGTATTAAACAACTGTATTATATAATCAACCAATGTGAGGATGGATATAAAAATAGATGACAATGGGAAGGGGTATAATATAGAATAGAAGGGAAAAATTGAATTTGATTAAGATTAGAGATGAGGATGAAGGGTAATATTGGTTTTTAAAAAAAAATAGATGAGGAATAAATATGGTAAAAAGGAAATATAAAAATTGTAAATTTAATTGAAATGACTAAATACTGTGTTGGAAGAAATATCCTTCTGGGTTCTGCTCCAAGTGGGGAAAAAGACACTGGAAACATGGAGACTGCTTGGAAAGATTGTTTAATGGTGGACAGGATCACATGGCTTGATGGGGCCCATTGTGTTAGTTTCTGTTGCTATTGTGTTGCAAATGTCCTTTGACAAAGGATTGAGTTTCTGCCTCTGGCCCATTAACAAAGGGTGAGGGGCAGGAAGGTGGGAGTTGCTTTGTCTGTAAAATATGCTTCTCCATTTCTCATACAGGAAAATATAATATTCTGCCTTTTTAATATTTCCCAAAATATTTCATTCTTCTAGGAAAGGGGTGGGTGCTAACCTCCTACAACTGTTTAAATTTGTGGACCGGCCAAATACTCTGTTCAAAGAAAATACGTTGTATGTTTGTATGTGTGTTTATTATTATTAATTATTATTAATTATTGCTATTTATTCATATTTGTTCTCTTTTATTCTTTAAAATTTAACAATTCATTCTTTATCTTAATATCTTAATATTTGTTTGGGGTTGGCTTTCTTCCCTTTCATCTTTTTTATTGTACAGCAATCTTTCTCCTCAAACCTACCACCTCTGTCTTTTCTTTCTTACTTACTTTCTCTTCCCCCCCTTCTTCTTCTCCCTACTTCCTCTTTCTTTCTCCTTCTCCTCCTCTCTTCCTCCCTCTCTTACCTTCACTCCTACTCTAATTTCCCTTCCCTTCCTTCATCCCTCTCTATTGCTGTATCCTTTTATGCATATGGACTACTCAGAGGGCTGAAAAGGTTATTTTTGACTGGTCCTCGCACTTTTGACCAGTCCTCGAACTTACGACTGTCCTCACAATTTACATTTTTGCCCTATCTTATACCATGTTGAAGAGAAGCAGTTGTGAAATGAGTGACATGGTTGTTAAGAATGCTGCACAGGCATAAATGTGAGGATGGTCATAAGTGTGAGGACCAGTCAAAAGTGCGAGGACCTGTCAGAAATGACTTTTTTCAGCCCTCTGAGTAGTCCCTATACACATAGCCATGGCCACTCAGTCACATGACCAGCTAGCCATGCCCACTCAGTCACATGACCTCCAAGCCACGCCCACAAAATAAGCCACACCCACAGAACCGGTAGTAAAAAAAATTAGAACCCACCCCTGGTTGGGGGTCACCACAACATGAGGAACTGTATTAAAGGGTCGCGGCATTAGGAAGGTTGAGAACCACTGTCCTAGGGGATAATATCTTCAGGGAAAATATGTAGGTGAAGTGTCAAGCATCCTCTTCTCTTCCTTATGTCAGCACTGGAGTGCTGACATCTTCAATATTTCAATATGTTATTTTTATGCCAATCACCATTTATTCAAATATGCTTAATACTACCATCGTTCAAATTCTGATTTCCCCTCTGGTTATTACTTCATCTTATTATGTAAAAATGTGTGTTCCATTGATCCCCCTCTCTCTAGTTTCCATCCCTATTCTAACTTTTAACTGTGCCATTATTATATTTAAAAATATTTAAATATCCATCCATTACTTACAATTAAGGAAACTTAATTTCATGGCCAGTAAGCCAGGATCTCAGATGAGGAGGTGGGGGGGAGGGGAATGGGTTTTTTTTTTTTTTACTTTCCTTTCCTGTCTCTCCCTTCCAGGTATTATTAGTCATATTTTATTAGTCATATTTCTATGCCGCCCACTCTCTGAGGATTCTGGGTGGCTTACACCAAAGACAGTATACTAAATAGTTTATTGCTCCCAACAATCTGGGTCCTTATTTTACCCACCTCAGAAGGATGGAAGGCTGAGTCAACCTTGAGCCGGTGAGATTTGATCCGCTGATCTGCTGAACTAGCAGTCAGATGAACTAGCTGCAGTACTGCACTCTAACCACTGTGCCACCTCGGCTCATTGTATTTGTATTCTTTGATTGTCGACATTTTCCCCTTCTCTAAGTTGAACATGCACTCAGAGCTCCAAGAAATGATTTTACAATGTAACGAGGAGTCAGCTTTCTTTTTCTACTGTGTCCTGGTTACATGGGTATCTTGGCCATCGCCAGTTTTATTGTGGCTTTCCTTGTCCATAAATTATTGGACAGTTTTAATAAAGCCAAGTTCATCACTTTCAGCATGTTGGCCTTTTGCAGTGTCTCCTTCTTTCCAGCCTATCTGAGCACAAAAGGAAAAGCCATGATGGCTGTGAAGGTCTTGTCCTCCAGTGTATGCACTACTACAGTAAGTTAAAATACTCTCTATGGTGCAGCGGTAGGAGGTCACCAGCAGTTTTCCATTCAGTTGTTGTTTCCTGAGAAGTGTCAGGTAGAATAATCTCTGGTGGGCCCTTTTGACCAGTGCTGCAATGTAAGTGCCCCAGGTAGGGTACTCTTTACTGATAACACCTAGAAACTTAAAACTGGCCACTTACTCCCCTCAGTCTCCATTGATAACCAAGGGCTAGATGTCTGATCTCTTCCTTCCACTATAAGTTCCTTGGTCTTATTGGTGTTAAGTACCAAGTTATTGTCTACATACCATGAAAGCAACTGGTCCACTTCATCTCGATAGGCAGACTCATCCTCCCCGCCCCCGGAGATGAGTCCCATGTTGTATCATCTGCAAATTTGGTAATAGTATTACTAGCATGAGTGGGAGTGCAGTCATGCACATAAAGAATAAGGAACTCAACGCACAACCCTGTGATGTACCAGTGTTAAGAATAAGAGCTGAAGTCATACGATTATCTAATCTGACTGACTGAGAGCAGCCAGACAGGAAATCTGTATTTAGCATTTAGTAAAGTATTTAATAAAGTATTTAGAAGGTGACCTTTTGTGTCCACAAACATACCTTGTGAGAAAAGTAAGAGTCAGAGAAGAAAGTTTATTTCCCCAATTGCAAATACTCTCTGGTGGTTCCATTGCCCACCAAGCCATGCCATATCATGCCCACCAATCCACACCCACAGAACCGGTAGTAAACAAATTTGAAATCCACCACTCATAGCCTGACTGTATTTCTTGACTGTACCACTGATATCCTTGACATAATAACAGCAGCATTTTTTTTTTTTTTTTTGCTTTAATTTATATGCCGCCCTTCTCCGGAGACTCAGGGCGTCTTACAATGCGTTAAGCAATAGCCTTCATCCTTTTGTATATTTATATACAAAGTCAGCTTATTGCCACCACAATCTGGGTCCTCATTTCACCTACCTTTGAAAGGATGGAAGGTTGAGTCAACCGTGAGCCTGGTGAGATTTGAACCTGCAGTAATTGCAAGCAGCTGATGTTAATAACAGTGCTTTAGTCCACTGTACTACAGGCTCTTTCCTCTTTAGAATTGCCTCAGGCTACAGGCTCTTTCCTCTTTAGAATTGCCTCAGTTCTAATATACAAAACTAAATTAATAGACAAAGATTTTAAAAAAATGATCTTTAAAGAATCTCAGAAAGTACTACAGCTGGTCTCTACCACTGTTCTTAATTGCTGCAACAATTTCATCCTCTTCACTGCTAAAGCCCATGATGATATTCCATCTACCATTGTTTCCTTTTTTAAAAAAAAAAATCCTTTCTGTTCTTTGGTTATATAGTAGAAATGAAAAGTAATTGAAATTTTTAGTTTGGCTACAGCTGGAAAAAGAGATTTGGGGAGAAAAGAATAAGGGAGAAATAGCTGGTAAACAAAATTAAATTTCAGCCAAATTGGACCAAAAAGTATGGAATGGATGCAGCGAAGGGTGAAATTTTCCTGGAAATCTCCTGCTGTTTATGTTTACTAACACCATTCTTTGGTTTTGTGTTGTACTTGTATTTTTGCTTAGCAACTCTTTGTTATTCCCTCCCTCCAGAGGAAACCTCTTCCAAATTTAAGCAGTGAGAATGTTCTCTTCCTCTGCACTTCACACACAGTAAAGCAGAGCTGTCTTCTACCATAAAGGTGATGATATGAAGAGCCAAGTTTGAAATAAATATTAGGCTCCATTGCCTCTTTTCTCCTGCATCCATCCTATCAACTAAATATTTGCAGTTAAATGTAAACCTGCATGTTGATTTCTGGAATTTTCAGTTCTGCTGTGTTCATCAATGACAATAAAATGAAATCTGATTCTCCAAGGGAGGAAAAGATGAGAAGGAGAGAGGGAGAAAGAATTTTTTAAAAAAAATGAGAACAACTTTCCTCTCTTTGGAAATTGTGAGGTGTAGATGACCACAGATTTTACTATGGAGTTAAATCCTCTACTGGAATTGGTCCACAAAAGGTTTGAAACCCACAGGAAGAACTAAGGCTGAAGACATTTCCAAATAGAATTAAAAATCTATTTCCAGCTCATACCTAAGTTAAGTAAAAATGTCACCCAACCTATACATTGTGGAAACAATAGAGGTGACCCCCTCCCTTCTAGAGGGATATGGACAGAAATTATACAAAACTTCTTAAAATGAGGGAATGCCAAAGTATCTATGCATCTTAATGCTATGCAAATGAAAATGAATTGCATTTATCATTCATTGTCAAACAAGTAAAGCAAATTTTAAAAATCAAGTGTACTTTGTACACCAAATTCCCCTCTGTACATTTTATAATCAATTGTGCATTTCAAAAAGCATTTAAACATCAGACACCTATTCTCTCATCAAAAACAAAGTAATCATCCTCTACAGAAATCACCATATTTTCTCAACTAGGTGAAAACATCAAAACTGCATAGAAGGCTATTTCAATTCAACAACAATCAGCGTATCTTGAACCCAAAGGGATTGGTACAAGGATAATAATGGCTGTGTGTCAGAGTCATTGCTACAAGTTTCCTCCCTCTATTCTCCTCTGCCAGAATATCTGTTCAAACCCTGATGATACTCAAAACATAAAGTTGCATTCTCATTGTTCTATTTGTAGAACGCGGCAGGGAGAATCTGAGCCTTGGCTATTCAATACCAACTTTATTGTAACATTAACAGAATAAGTTTGCGTAGTGAACAAGAAAGCAACAACAACCCTGGTTGCCATCTGACAGCTCCTTAAATAGGAAGCTGTCAGATGGGGGAATCAATGCGCGAGCAGGGATCTCCTGCGAATTTAGCTGCTCTCATCTTAACCAATCTGCGTCGGTCAACAACTGCGCCACTGGGGTGGAGTTGTAACTGCGAGGATTCAACACTCAAAGATCTCCAAATACCCAATGATGGATTTTCTGATTAGGTGTACCCCCATATATAAACCTTGAATTAATCACTGGATTAACTATTGGAATAATACAACCTTTATTGTAGGATAGGATGAAAGATGGAGACATTTTCAATATTGAAGATGTTGCTCCTTCTAGTGTTCCTGGTGAAGAAAATAGTGACTGAGCTGCCCAGCAAGTGATGCTTTCCTTGTTCCACATGAGCGGTACCAACATGGTGACTTTGTCATTGGTGGGATAGTGTCCCACATCTTTTACAATCTTTATGAAATTAATTTTAAGGAGCATCCTTATATAATATCTTATGACATACCAAAGTAAGATTATTTTCCCCTTCATCTTAATCAGTTTTCCCAAAAGGTTTTCAATATAAATGTAGACTTTATATCTAATCTAAGTGTCTCAGTTTTTCAATTGTTTCTAGCTGTGGCAGAATAAACAATTTTCTTTACTTTATGGTAAAGTGTTCATCATATAATGTATGAAACTTTGGGGCAAAACATCTTTTGAAGAACAATTAATAAGCTTAAAGTAACTTAAACTGGTTTTTTAAAAAAAAAATTCAGTACAGTCAATCTTAACAAAACATACATACAATAAATGACTGATACATGCTGGAATTGTTCATATTCCATTTTGTGGAAAAAATGTTAGTAAATAAATGGGGTTCCATGAAAAAAGCACTATTTTTATTTCTTGTAGCAGGTATTTGTTGCAAATCATGCAAATATTGTAGAAAAAGCAAATCTGAACTTTGTTCAAATTATTCAGCATTTTAGAAAACATATTAGTACAAATTATTCAGCATTTTAGAAGACTTGTTTTCTTGCTTCCTTCACTGAAAAAAGAAATGTTTGTTATTCATATAGAAAGGATGCCACCTTATGAGATTGGTCAATTTCCTTTTTTTAACTGGGGTATTTAAATCATTTGCAGTGTAATAACTAAGTTCTACCAGCACATCCTTGCCTTGGTCTTTGCTGTGAAGGAGATCAATGAGGGTTCTTTGAAAATATATGCTTAGTATTAAGATTGTTGAAAGTGTTTTTTGAAGCTACCACCTTTATTTTTCACAAATAGAATATGATCATATCCAGCAGGTGTCAATCATTTAATTTTGTGAGGAGTGACAATGCAGAACCTTTAAAAAAAATGACCTGAATCTCACTTAAAATCTTCAAAAGATTTCTTGCATCAAATATTCTACTGCTCTAATATTCTACTGCTAATAGTTTAACACACACTAAAGGCTATGATTTCTTCTCCCTGAACTAGAAACATTTGAAAGAAAGAGTGATTTATATTAGATATAAAGAATATAGATATAAAGCCTATACCAGTGATAGCTAACCTTTTCCGGGCCAAGTGCCCCAAACCCCAAAATGCAATGTACACATGCCCCCTGCAGGTGCCCCTCCCCTGTGCATGCACATGTGTCCCCTGCAGCACCATGCCACCTAAGCATATGTTCACGCCTCCCTGTATGCACCCTGCTCCTCTGTGCATGAGCAGGGCCCCCTGCATGCACCCACCCCACACATGCATGCGTCCCCCACCCCCACATGCTTTCAGGCCCCCACATGCACCCTGCCACTGTGTATGTGCGCCAGAGACCTGAAAACCAGCTGGCTGGCGGGAGGCACACACGCATGTGTGGTGGACCTGAACTAGGGTGACTAGAGAGGGCACTGTGTGTCACCTCTGACACGCATGCCATAGGTTCACCATCACGGGCCTATACTCATGCTGAAAAGTGTGTGTGTGTGTGTGTCTACATAGGATGTTCCTTAATTTCAATTCATAATGTAATAAACCATGCCATCAATTAAGAGATCACCAGTTTACATGGGGCTCTCCATGGGGCTTCCCTTGAAAAATATCCAAAAGCTCTAATTGGTTCAAAATTCAGTCACCCATATGGGATTTTTAAAAATATTTTTTTTTATTTAGAATACAAATAGGCAGTTCATCCCTGTGGAATGAACTGCCCCCGGAAATACGTAAGATCTCCGACCTCCGGGTGTTTCGTTGCGCATTGAAGACCCTGTTGTTCTGCTAGGCCGGGCTATCAACATAATAATTTTAATTGGGGTATTTTAAATTTTTGGGGTTTTAATCCGGCCAAATTTATTTAATTATTTTAATTTTTAATCATTGTTGTGTCTTGTGTTTTTAAATTGGCTGTACACCGTCCTGAGTCCTTCGGGAGAAGGGCGGTATAGAAATAAAATTATTTATTTATTTATTTATTTATTTATTTATTTATTTATTTATTTATTTATTTATTACAAACATAATACATATGTTTATGTTCCTTGCAGACCGCTGGTCATTTGCATCCTTTTAGAGGGTCTTTGAGGCCACTTGGAGGTTTGTCTGGATCCTCAGGGTCAGAGTCAGGTGCTACTCAGTGTCAGACTTCGATGCTATCTCAAAAGAGCCTTGATAGTACAGTGGTCTACGCACCCTGTTATTAACACAGCTGCCTGCAATTTACTGCTGGTTCGAATCTCTCCAAGGCTCAAGGTTGACTCAGCCTTCCATCCTTTCTAAGGTAGGTGAAATGAGGACCCAGTTTGTGGGGGCAATAAGCTGATTTTGTATAAATATACAAAAGGATGAAGGCTATTGCTTAACGCATTGTAAGCCGCCGTGAGTCTCCGGAGAAGGGTGGCATATAAATCAATTTTTTTTTAAAAAAAGGACATTTAAATTTAACAATAATGTAAGGTATCTGTTTGGCTGTAAAGTAACTCTTGAATCACAAGGAGTTTGGTACAAGGAGTAATAATCTCTCTGTCATACTTATTGCTTCTGTTCTCTTCTGTCAGACTATTCAAATCCTTGTGATATTCAAGATAAAAATGTGTACTCTCGTGGACCTTTAAAAAGAAAATGATTGATCTTCTCATTAGAAGCATCCTCAAATATAATCCTTAGATCAATCTTTAGATGAAGTTTTGGATTATATATGCTTCCCTGTTCCTTCTGATGCTTTTGATGCACAGAGTAGTTACTCTGAGCTGCCCTGCAAGTGATGCTTTCCTTGTTCCACATGAGTGGTTCCAGCCTGGAGACTTCATCATTGGTGGAATGATGTCTCATCTCGTTTACCACTTTCTTGAAAGTAAATTTTATGAAAACTCTGCTATAATACCTTATGACATGCCAATGTAAGAATTTTCTTTGCTATCTAATTTTAGCCATAACTCCAAAAACCCCTTATATGAGTAAAAGCTGTTTGTACATAAATGTAGCATGCTTTTAATGTAATCTTTTAATGATTTCTGTGTCTTTCAATGGCATCTGGTTCTAGCAGAGAAAAATAATCTTCTTTACACAATTTTAAACGTTTTCTGAAAATCTCATAGACAATAAATATAGTACTTTGAAAAAGTCACTGCTTATATTGGTTGCAATATATATTAGTTGAAGGTCATGGAAATACTGTGTAAAAAGTAAATTTGAACTCTGTAGAAATTACCAATAAAGGAGAATATTTGTAGCTCAGGGTTGAAATGAGGGGGTCCTTCGTGCTGTCTGAGATTGGTTCTTTTCCTGCAGACCTTTCATTATCCAAACTATATAACATAATCAGTGCTACCCATTGATGATGTTACCTACTTTGGATAATGAAACATCTGCAAAAAAACACCCAAGTTCAGAGACCACCAAGGACGCCCCTGTAGAAATTTTTAAGAATTGTAGAAAGACAATTATCTTCTTATTAGTATCAGAGAAAGAAATGTTTGTTATTCGTACAGAAACGATGCCACTTTATGAGAATGGTCAATTTCCTTTTTCAAGTGGGGTAATTAAATCATTTGCACTGTAATAATGAAGTTCTACCAGCACATCCTTGCCTTGGCCTTTGCTGTGGAGGAGATCAATGAGGACTCCCAGATCTTACCTAATGTCATTCTTGGGTTCCACATCTATGACAGTTACTACAATCCAAGGATGACCTATCACACCACCCTGGACCTGCTTTTCAAATCCCAGGAATTTGTTCCTAACTACAAATGCGATCGCCTGAAGAATCTCCTGGCTATCATTGGAGGACTGGATTTTGATACGTCATTTTATGTAGCTGAACTTATAGAATTCTTCAAGATTCCACAAGTAAGCTGTGATGGGGTTAAGCAGAACAATTCTATATATTGTTGTGGTTGTGATGGAATAATTAATGAGCTTAAAGATTAGGCCTAGGTTTGTGTGAATATGTTTTGCATGGCTTAAAATCTACTACTTAGCACTCTTCCATTTTCCTTTAGCTGACATATGGCTCATTGGCTCAAGAGGAATTCCAGACCAGTAGACTCTCTTCACTTTATTTCATGGTCCCCAAAGAGGACCATCAGTACATTGGAATTATCCAACTGCTTCATCATTTCAAGTGGACATGGATTGGGATTTTTGCTGTTGATAACAACAGTGGAGAAAATTTCTTACAGAAAATTCAGCCCTTGCTTTCAGAGAACGGAATATGTTCATCATTCGTACAAAGGCTTTCCCAACTAGTTCACTTGGAATATTGTCAAGAATCTTTTCAAACAATTCAAATTATTGCCATCAACATGATGAACAGCAAAGCAAATGTATTTCTTGTCTATGGAGAATCATTGACAATAATGTGGCTAAGGATTGCCATTTTTATAGTAGATCCTGAAAGCAAGGAAACTGCATTATTTGGAAAGGTGTGGATCATGACTGCGCAGATTGATTTTGTACTATCAGGATTTCAAATCCGTTGGGATCTCCAGATGTTCCATGGGGCTATTTCCTTCAATGTCCATTCAACAGATGTTGCAGGTTTCAAGAAATTTCTTCAGATCGTAAATCCTCTTTCAATTTCCAGAGATGGTTTTTTGCAGGATGTTTGGGAACAATCTTTTGAGTGTTCATTTCCAAAATCAGAGTTAAAAGAAATGCACAGTAGGAAATGCACTGGGGAGATGAAGCTGGAGAATCTTCCTGGGCCTGTGTTTGAAACAGAAATGACCGGTCAAAGCTACAGTATCTACAATGCTGTTTATGCTGTGGCTCATGCTTTGCGAGCGCTACTCATGCTGAGATACGTTATTAAAAAAAAGATGATGAGTAAAAAAACCGACCATCTAGATTTCCAGGCTTGGCAGGTATTCTCTCTGCATTGGCCACTTCTTTTATTTCAGTGAGTAGCTTTGTGTAGAAATGTGTTTTGAAATGATTGTGGAAAGTCTTAATATTTTCTGCATGTGGAATCAAGTTAAGTATGAAAAAGAATCTAGAAATAAGGAGGGATTTCCTGTCAATGAGAAAAATTAATTTGTTGAACAGCTTGCATTCAGAAGCTCTGGGTATTTCATCACTGAAGATTTTTATGAAGTGCTTGCACAACCATTTGTCAGAAATGGTATAGGGTCTCATCTTTAAGCAGGGAATTGAATTAGAAGACCTCCAAAGTTCCTTCCAACTCTGTTATTCTTTTCTTATAGAATACATACAGAAAAACAAGTTTCCTTTGGGGAGATGACCTCTATAATTTTATTTTTGTTGCATTTTTACAATTAAACAAATCTTACTCACAACTTATGCATAACTGCGACCATTTACATACTATAGCTTTCCAATTCAAATACATTCTATACATTTTTACTATACATTTTAATTCTACTTCTATTTTGTCTATTTCTTTTCCATTTTTCTGTCCTCAATCTAGTCGTACCACTTCTTCCATATTGCATTGTATTCTGAATCTATTTGTCCTTTCAGTTCAATTGTCAATCTATCCATTTCTGTACAAACATTTTTTTTTTTTAATTACTAAGCCTTCGGAAGGTATGTTTGTATTTCTCCAGCATTGCGTGAAAGCTATCCTTGCTGCGGTTATTATATGTAAAATGATATATATTATTCTTTTGTCATATTTCCCTTTAACTAGTACTAGGAAAAATAGTTCCGGGGTATATTCTTTCTGAAGTCCTGTTAATTCCTGTAACCACCTGTGTATTTTCTTCCAGTATTTTTTTCATTTCAGGGCACAACCACCATGTATGATAAAACAGAAATGGTATAGGGTCTCATCCATAAGTAGGAAGTTGAACTAGAAAACCTCCAAAGTCCCTTCCAACTCTGTTATTCTTTTCTTATAGTACAGATACAGAAAATAGGTTTCTGTTATTTTGATCATTAAGAAGGTACTATATAAATCATGGTTTAGGTCTCTGTAGGAATTATTTAGGAAATCATCTTAGTTTACCCAATAAGAATGATAATTTAATTTACTTTTCATTGTCTGGTTCAAAAATAATCTATTTTTCAAGATACTTCTGTGTGGCTCATGAACTTTTAGTATGTTCCAAAGTGAGTCTTCTGTCTCTATCAGATATTTAGAAGAATGAAGTGGTGGTCCTTCTTATAGGTGGCATAAATAGTATGAAACAATGTTTGCAATGATCACTATCTCTCATCTATCTATTGAAGAGTACTTGAATCTCAGATTTTAAAGTTCTGACTAAGGGATTTCAGACTATCAAATAGCTTCGTTCAAATGAGGAAGGGTTAAATATGCTCTAGATATAATTACTTATTTAATTGTTGTTGTTGTTAGTCACAAAGTTGTGTCCGACCCATCGCGACCCCATGGACAATGTTCCTCCAGGCCTTCCTGTCCTCAACCATCCCCGGAGTCCATTTAAGCTTACGCCGACTGCTTCAGTGACTCCATCCAGCCACCTCATTCTCTGTTGTGCCCTTTTACCTTCAATTGTTCCTAGCATTAGGCTCTTATCCAGTGAGTCCTTCCTTCTCATTAGTTGGCCAAAGTATTAGAGTTTCACCTTCAGGATCTGGCCTTCTAAAGAGCAGTCAGGGTTGATTCCTCAAACCAGGACTGACTGGTTTGATCACCTTGCAGGCCAAGGGACTCACAGGAGTCTTCTCCAGCACCATAGCTCAAAGGCCTCAGTTTTTTATTTTATTTATTTATTGATTTGATTTGATTTTTATACCGCCCTTCTCCAACAGGACTCAGGGCGGTGAACAGCCGAGATAAAACATAACATATAAAATTTAAAAAACAGTTTAAAAGACATTAAATAATTTCAGCCCTCAATTTAAAACAACCCAGTTAAAACCAATTCAGATTAAAACCGAAAAGGATGGAATCAAGCCAGCCCAGCTAGATGAAATAAATGAGTTTTCAGGGCCTGAAGAAAAGTCCGGGGGTCTGGTATCATGTGTATCTCTGGGGGTAGGTAATTCCAGAGGGCAGGTGCCACCACAGAGAAAGCTCTTCCCCTGGGGGTCGCCAGCCGACATTGTCTGGCCGATGGCATCCTGAGGAGGCCCTCTCTGTGTGAGTGAACTGGCCAGTGGGAGGCTATTGGTGGCAGAAGGCCCTAAGCCTCGTAGATACCCCGGCCCTAAGCCATGGAGCGCTTTAAAGGTGGTCACCAACACCTTGAAGCACACCCAGAAGACCACCGAAAGCCAGTGCAGCTCGCACAGGACAGATGTCACATGGGAGCGCCCTTTCGCTCCCATAATCCCCCACGTGACCGCATTCTGGACCAACTGGAGCCTCTGGGTGCACCCCAAGGGGAGCCCCATGTAGAGAGCATTGCAGTAGTCCAGGTGGGAAGTGACGAGTACCTGACTGACCATGCGTAGGGAATCCCGATCCAGAAAGGGACGCAACTGGTGTATCAGGCGGACCTGATAAAAAGCCCCCCTGGCCACAGCCGTCATATTTATTTATTTATTTATTTATTTATTTATTTATTTATTTATTTATTTATTTATTCGGTTTATATGCTGCCCTATCTCACAATGGACTCAGGGCGGCTCACAACAATAAAACACAAGCCACAATAAAATAAAGACTAAAATCTAAAAAATTTAAAATTAACCCATTAAAACCCTTAAAACCCCATCATCAGACCAGGTCAAGGGATTTGAAAAGCCAAGTTTTTAATTCCCGGCGGAAGGTGCAAAGTTCAGGTGCTAGTCAGAGCTCCAAGGGGAGTTGATTACAGAGTGTGGGCGCCCCAACCAAGAAGGCTCTACCCCTGGGGGCCACCAGCTGCCACTGTCTAGCTGACGGCACCCTGAGTAGGCCCTCTCTATGGGCGCGAACCAGGCAATGGGATGTTGTTACTGGCTGTAGGTGGTCCGCCAAATATCCTGGTCCTAAGCTATGTAGGGCTTTATAGGTCAACACCAGCACCTTGAATCTCACCCGGAGGGCAACCGGTAGCCAATGCAAACTGTGCAGGTGGAGTTTAACATGGAAGTATTGGGATTCTCCCATCACAACCCACGCAGCTGCATTCTGCACCAGCTGAAGCCTCCGAGTGGTCCTCAAGGGCAGCCCCACGTAGCCTCATGTAGCCCCATGTAGCTCTATGTAGCCCCATTGTCATATGCTCTTCTAAAGACAGCCGTACATCCAGGAGGATGCCCAAGTTGTGAGCCCTCTCCGTGGGGGCCAGTGATTCGCCCCCAATAACCAGGGATGGCACCAGCTGGCTATATCGGGACGCCGGAAGCCACAGCCACTCAGTCTTGGAAGGGTTGAGTCGGAGCCTGTTTCTCCCCATCCAGGCACTGGGACATCACTTCAAGGGCATCGTTGAGGTGGCCTGGGGTGGAGATGTACAGCTGAGTGTCATCAGCATACTGATGGAACTCCACCCCAAAGCCATGGATGATCTCACCCAGTGGCTTTATATAAATGTTGAACAGAAGGGGTGAGAGAACCGATCCTTGCGGCACCCACAAACAAGGTGCCTCGGGGTCAACCACTGCCCCCCTGCCAACACAGATTGTGACCAGTCAGAGAGGTAGGAGGAGAACCACCACAAAACAGTGCCCCCCATCCCCCAACCCCTCCAACCGGTCGATGGTATCAAAAGCCGCTGAGAGATCTAACAGGACCAGGATAGAGGAACAACCCCTATCCCGAGCCCTCCAGAGATCGTCCACCAATGCGACCAATGCCGTTTCCATGCTGTGCCCAGGCCTGAAGCCGGACTGGAGCGGATCTAGATAGACAGCTTCATCCAGGTACTGTGGAAGCTGCCACGCCACCACACTCTCAACAGTTGCTCAGCCTTCTTTATGGTCCAACTCTATAGTCCAACTTATTTAATTAGTGGATCTAAATCATAGGAATTGGTATAATTTCAATATTCATTTTGGTTTGGTTCATTGTTGTTTTTTTAATCTTTCCTTAACAATGCCAAATGAATAATAGAGTTCATATTTACATCTGAATGCAATATCAAGTATCAAATTTATAAGGGTACATATTTAGTAATTATTATAGGAATGGAAAAAATGAGTGAATGAAACTCCTCTCTATCATCATGCTTTCGACTCCTTCTGTATTTCATTCTTTTTCAAGTAGCTCCATTCATTTCTTCAAGGCATTTCTTTCAATAATTCAGCTGGGGAGAGAGTGTCCCTGAATGAGAAAGGGGAAGCAACAGGTGGATTCAACATTATCAACTTGATCACTTTTCCAAACAGATCCTTTCAGAGAATTAGAGTTGGAAAGTTGGATCCTAGTGCTACAAAAGGGAAGGAATTATTCATTGATGAAGATGGAATTGTTTGGCACCCAACTTTTAACCAAGGTATGGAGGCATTTAATCAACCATGCTTTTTTTTCTTTTTTTTTTTTTTTTTGCATCTGTTTATTTTATTCAAGGCAAACTTTAAATATGAAACTCAGAAAAAAAAAAAGCAACCATTGAACAAGAAAAACCAACACAAAACAACCAAAACATTAAAAAAGAAAAAGGTGCATCCAAAAAGCCCAACACATATACACATATAATCCCCCCTGATTAATACATTACTACATCATTGATTCCCACCCTTTGAGAAACAGCCCCCGCCCCACAATTTTTAAACTGATACATCTATTTACAAGTTATTGACCTTTCTTCTATATATTATATAGAAGAACTATTTTAGTGACAAAATAGTTAATAGTAAGAATAATAATACTAAAACAAAACAAAATTAACATTTCAAAAGTCTCTTTTAACAAACTGTTATTGTAGAAAGTTTGCCACAGCATCACATCTATCCCAAATCATCCCAAAAATTAGAAATAGTTTGTCCTGGATCAAATATCCACATTTAATGGGAGACTCCTCCCCAAAATGGCTGCTGCATAGTAAGAGCTTTCTTTTCCTCTTACCAACAGTTTGCTTATTTTACTGCCAAATCTGGTTTTCTGGCAGTGCTGCTCCCTGGATGTGAATGGGAGTACTTAGGAATGACCCAAGATGACTTTTGGACAACCATGGACCCAGTTGGGAAGTTGTGTCTTGAAGAAATCAGGAAGTAATAAAAAAAATCACTCGGCATATACATCTTCCTGTCAGCAGTTTCATTTTCTTAAGCATGCCTGGGATCTTAACTTTCACTTTTCTATTTATTTATTTATTATTATTATTTTGGTTTAAAAGTTGATCAGTGCTTGAATGCTGATTTATTTCAATCCCTTGCTGGACTCTGTTTTTTTTTCTCTTTTTTTTCTCCCTTTGATATATGTTGTTTTGGTTAACTCCCACTGTAAAGAAACACAGCATGCCTTTGCATGGTGAAGAATTTTCACTTGACTTGTTTTAATATTAGAATTTCACCCTAGGATTTCTGTATTTTTGGAATTCATTTTTAAAAATCTTTTTCTTTTTATCTTGGATTGAAATATACAGAAACATTTAGAAATCCTCCCTTTGGTTTCCTTCTGCTTCCACATTCTTTGCTCCCTCATAAAGTTTAACAGACTAAAGAATGGCCGAAACTTCAGAAAATATGTTCGAGTAGTATGCAGCTTCTAGCTGAAAGTCTCTCTAAAAAGTTTGATGAAATGATAATGATTGTGCAAAAAGATATGATAAAAATATACAACTTTAATCCAGTTCCAGACCAAAAAGATATTCTCACAGCTGGACAAATAACTGAGTTGATTTGATCTGTCTCTCTGAGGTTTAAGTCTGAATAACCCTACACAGAAAGTGAAGAGGAACTAAAGAGCCTTTTGATGTGGGTGAAGAAGGAGAGTGCAAAATTTGGCTTGAAACTAAACATTAAGAAAACTAAGATCATGACATTTAGCCCCCTCAATTCCTGGCAAATAGATGGGGAAGAAATGGAGGTAGTGACAGATTTTATTTTCCAGGGCTCCAAGATCACAACAAATAGGTACTGCAGCCAAGAAATTAAAAGATGCTTGCTCCTGGGGAGGAAAGCTATGGCAAATCTAGACAGCATACTAAAAAGCAGAGACATCACCCTGCCAAGAAAAGTGTGTATAGTCAAGGCTATGGTGTTCCCAGTTGCAATGTATGGCTCTGAAAGTTGGACCATAAGAAAGCTGAGCGCCAAAGAATTGAGGCCTTTAAACTATGGTGCTGGAGAAGACTCCTGTGAGTCCCTTGGACTGCAAGGCGATCAAGCTGGTCAGTCCTAGAGGAGATCAACCCTGATTGCTCTTTAGAAGGCCAGATCCTGAAAATGAAATTCAAATACTTTGGCCACCTAATGAGAAGAAAGGACTCACTGGAGAAGAGCCTAATTCTGGGAAAGATTGAGGGCAAAAGAAGAACGCGACAGCAGAGAGTGAGGTGGCTGGATGGAGTCACTGAAGCAGGAGGCATGAGGTTAAATGAACATTGTCCATGAGGTCGTGGTGGGTCAGACACAACTTCACAACTAACAACAAGAACCCTACACTATTAGGATTCTGTTTGAATGGGGAAGTGAGAAATTCTCTCTTCCTATGAAGATTGCGGGAGATGGATGGATTTATTATATCTAACCAGAAACCAGTTCTATCTGGACTTTGATGGAAAGATAGACTAATTCTGGAGACTAAATCTGTTGTATTTAATTAGACAACAATTGAAAAGAGATGACATTAATCAACCATACTTTAAGCAACTATGAACTCATATTGAACATAGTCACTTTACAAATCTATTTTCTATTTTTAATATAAAAATGGGATTTTTTTTTTAACCAATGCTGTTAGTGGTCAAGCATTCATCAGATTGACAAAATTACATTATTGTGTAAAAACCACATTTGCAAACTTCGGTTGCATTTCCATTAGAAATCACAAGAATGGCAATTCTTCCACCACATTGTCAACACATTCAATGATTTACTCACCTTGCCTTTCATACAGGACCTTTTGGGTATTATTTTAATTGTTACATCTTTTTAATGTACATTATAAATCCCAGTTAATTCAACATCCATTTTGAAAGGCAATAATAATTTCACTCCATTAAGGAGAAAAATCATAAACTGTTTTTAAAACCTTCCTTTTCAAAACCTTTTCTGTTTATCACCAGGATCTTCCATTGTCTCGGTGCAACGACCCTTGTTTCCCTGGATCCTGGAAGAAAGGGATCGAGGGGGATCAGTTCTGCTGCTATGACTGTGTTCCATGCCCAGAAGGGAAGATTTCAAATCAAAATGGTAAGGTTTTAGCAAACTTTAATATACTACTTTTGGATGCATTAGATTAATAAAGTGGGTCTCAATAATATGGAATGCCTAGATGACAAATTCCTTGACTTTTCTTCCAGATATGGATGACTGTTTTGAATGTCCAGAAGATCATTATCCAAATGAAGAAAAGAAAGGATGCATCCTGAAACCGGTTGTGTTTCTAACCTTTGAAGAAACTTTAGGAATTTGTTTAGCCTCAGCAGCTCTTTGTTTCTTCTTCTTGACCTCTTGGGTACTTGGAACTTTTATTAAGCACAGGGATACTCCTATTGTCAAAGCCAACAACCGATCCTTAACCTACACCCTCCTTGTCTCACTTCTGCTCTGTTTTCTCTCCTCTTTCTTCTTCCTCAGCCAACCTGGCAAAGTGACCTGCCTTCTCAGACAATCAATGTTTGGCATTACTTTCTCAGTCGCCATTTCTAGTGTATTGGCCAAAACTATCACAGTGTTGTGGCTTTCATGGCCATGAAACCAGGATCTCAGATGAGGAAATGGGTGGGGAGAAGATTGGCTTTTTGGACTGTCCTTTCTTGCTCTCTCTTCCAAGTATGGATTTGTATACTTTGGTTGTCAACATTCCCACCATTCCCTGAGTTGGACATGCACTCAGAGCTCCAAGAAATGCAGTGCAATGAGGGGTCAGCTTTCTTCTTCTATTGTGTCTTGGGCTACATGGGTATCTTGGCCATTGCCAGCTTTATTGTGGCTTTTCTTGCCCGTAAATTACCCGACAGCTTTAATGAAGCTAAATTCATCACCTTCAGCATGTTGGCCTTCTGCAGTGTGTGGATCTCCTTTTTTCCATCCTATCTGAGCACAAAAGGCAAAGCCATGGTAGCTGTGGAGGTCTTCTCCATCTTGGCCTCCAGCGCTGCATTACTGGGATGTATATTCCTCCCAAAATGCTATATCATTGTTGTATGGCCTGAGCTAAACCAGAGGGAGCAACTTATAAAGAGGAACTAATACCCCATGTGATCTTTCTGACTTAGCAAAACTTTTCAAAAAAGGAATAGAAAGACTGCTGCCTACAGGAAAGTTATATACAAGTTTAGAAACATAGACATTTTTATTTCTGTTAAATAATTATTTATATAAGATATTTGTGATTATTAAGTTTTATTATGGTTGGCCATTCCAAAGTAAGTTCTCATGTTGCTGCATTTCCATTGTTTTCCAATATTCTTTAACCTAATCCTTTCCCGATTTCAACGCTCCTGTTGAAATTGACTTTGAACTAGCTGTCTTGGTTTCTATTAGGATATTTCAGATATTAACTCAACCAACATTCAATGTTTGCAGAGACATTTTCATGGTTTTTATACTTTCAACTCACAAAGCACTATATATATATATAGTAAAAAGATGATTATCATTGTATGAATATATATTTAACACAGCATTATAAGATATTTGTTTGGATTTGTTAGGGTTCTTTGAAATTTAAAATATCCTGTATATTTAATTGCATTTAAGAAAAAGGCTTTCATACTGGGTCATAACCATTCACTTTCTACATATAAATCTATAAACTGTTATCAGGTATTAATAATATGGGAAATTTATTGAACCAAAGTGAAATTTTGGTAGCAACCAAATAAGCCAATGCATTCCTAGGCTGCATTAATAAAGAGATAGAAGCAAGATCGCTTGACATTCTACTACCACTTTACAAAGCCTTAGTAAAACAACACTCAGAAACCTGCATCCAGTCACCCCAAGAACAAACATATTGAAATTCTGGAAAGAGTGCAGAAAGAGTGATTAGGTGGCTGAAGGCTAAAACATATTAATAGTAATAGAACTTAGACATATATACAACTTTACAGTGCTTTACAGCCCTCTCTAAGCAGCTTACAGAGTCAGCCTATGGCCCCCAACAGTTTGGGTCCTCATTTTACCCACTTCAGAAGGATGGAAGGCTGAGTCAACCTTGAGCCTGGTGCAATTTGAACTGCAAATTGCAGGCAGCCAGCAGTCAGCTGAAGTAAGCTGCAGTTTGGCACTCTAACTGCCGCACCACTGAGGCTCATAACAATTACAAGAATTGTGTATGTCTAGTCTAATGAAAAGAAGGTGACATGATAGAACTTTTGCAATATTTTAATCAATCAGAATAGAGCTGGAAGGGACTTTAGAGGTCTTCTAGTCCAATCCACTGCTCAAGCAGAAGATCCTATACAATTTCAGATAGTTGCTTGTCCAGTCTTTTCTTAAAAACCTCCAAGGATGAAGCACCCACAACTTCTGAAGGCAAGCTGTTCCACGGGTTTATTTTCTTCAGTGTTAGGATGTTTCTCCTTAATTCCAGGTTGCTTCTCTCCCTGATTAGTTTCCATCCACTATTTCTTCTCTTGCCTTCTTGTGCTTTGGAAAATAAGTTTACCCCTTCTTCTTTATGGCAGCCCCTCAAATACTGCCCTCATGTCACCCCTAGTCCTTCTTTTTTCTAGACTGGCCATACCTAATTCCAGCATTCGTTCTTCATGTTTTGGTCTTTAGGCCCTTAATCATCTTAGTTGTTCTTCTTTGTACTTTTTCCAAAGTCTCAACATCTTTTTTGCAATGCGGTGACCAAAAATTGGATGCAGTATTCCCGGGGTGGTCTTACTAAGGATTTATAAATCCAGTACTAATACTCCACATGATTTTCACTCTGTTTATACAACCAAGGATCATACTAGGTTTTTGGTTGCTGCTGCACATTGCTGCTCATGTTTAAGTGATTGTCCACTTTGGGTCTTGGTTTTGTCTTCTGGGGTGTTGGCTATTCCTGCCAGTTTAGTATTATCTGCAAATTTGATGAGATCCCCTTCTATTTCCTCATCTAAGGCATTTAGCAAGATATTGAAGAGTACTGGGCCTAAGACAGAACCTTGTGGTACTCCACTGCTTACTTCCCTTGATGTAGAAGAAGTACCATTAAGTACCACTAATTAGTACTAATTAGTAATTAGTACCACTAATTGAGTACAGCTTGTCAGCCAGTTACAAATTCATCTGGTGGTGATGTTGTCTATTTTCCTAGTTTATCAAGAAGTAGATTGTGATCTACTTTGTCAAATGCCTTGCAAAGTTAAGTATACTATGTTCACAGCATTTCACTAATCTACTAGTTTAGTCATTTTGTCAAAGAATGAAATAAGATGGGTTTGGCATGAACTGTTTTTAACAAACACATGCTGGCTACTCCCTGCCTTGAAAATTTATCCCTTTCCTCCCTGTCCACAAGTGTTTTGTACTTATCCTTTTCTTCCTGGATTTCTTGGCCTTCAGTTGCCTGTCCACTGCTGGAAGTTTCAGGCATGGTGTGCTGATGTGGGCACTCTGCTCCACTTAGCTGGTCTACCGCGCTGCTCTCCGCCACTGCTGGAGGGACGCAACCTAGAACTAAGAAATAGATAGATAGATAGATAGATAGATAGATAGATAGATAGATAGATAGATAGATGGATGATGGATGATGGATGATGGATGATGGATGATGGATGATGGATGATAGATGATAGATAGATAGATAGATAGATAGATAGATAGATAGATAGATAGATAGATAGATAGATGATGGATGATGGATGATGGATGATGGATGATGGATGATAGATGATAGATGATAGGTAGATAGATAGATAGATAGATAGATAGATAGATAGATAGATAGATAGATAGATAAGAGAGGGGGGAGAGATTCTATGGGCAGGTTAAAAGACCCAAATTATAAAGAAAGTGCAACTCTCATTGCAGATATGGTGATGCAGTGGTGAGAATATTGCACTTTGCAGGCTAACTTCTATGGTCAAAAATGAAATCTGAAAATCTAAGGCTCAAAATGAAGTAAGGTTTGCAACAAAAGTCAAAAATAATAGCCAAAAGAAAATCTTCTTTCAACATGTATAAAAGCATGCAACTATGTGCATGGTGTCCCACATAGTTGATCACTTTTGTGAACTGAAATTTAAAGAACATCCTTGTAGAGAGGGCTGCAAAGCACAATAAGTAAGTGGCATTGCTATCGCTATTTCTGCTGCTGATCTAGGCTTTCTCTGTCTTTCAAATGTTTCTAGTTTTGGAAGAAGAAATAAATGTCAGCTGTCCCAACCTGGTCAGTCAGAAAAGAAAGACTCTTAGGCCCATGGTTAGCCAAAGATATACTTTACTAAAAACAAATGGTCACAGAAAAGGCAAAGCTGGATCTGAGGTTTTCATGCCAAAGTATATGGTAAACTTTTCCCTGTTCCCTTCCACCCCCTGATTATGAAGAAATGTCCAACTACGTGCTAACAAATTGTTTGGGTAACAGTCACTGTCTACTCAGCTGGCTGCATTCCTTTGTTTGACTTGGAATGGCCAGCAATTTTCACAGGATGGTATGAGGTTGAGTTTCGTGGAATGGAATGGAATGGAATGGAATGGAATGGAACGGAACGGAATGGAACGGAACGGAACGGAACAGAGCAGAACAGAACATAGAATAATTTTATTTATTAGAAATAAATAAAAAATAAAAAAACAGAACAGAACAGAATAGAATAGAATAATAGAATTGGAAGGGACCTTGGAGGTATTCTAGTACAACCCCCTGCCCAGGCAGGAAACCCTACACCACTTAAGACAAATGGTTATCCAACATCTTTTTAAAAATTTCCAGTGTTGGAGCATTCAATAGAATGTATGAAACTTTGGTGCAAGAAATCTTTTGAAGATTTATAAGTGAACTTAAGGTAATTCTTTTAAAAGGATCTGCATTGTAACTCCTCACAAAAATTATAGACAATAAACAACTGATATCTGATGGATCAGTTCATATTCTATGTTGTGAAAATATTGGTAGAAAATAAATGTGTTATCTTGAAAAACAGCACTATTTTTATTTCTACAATTTCAATAATTAAAAATATATTCTATTGCAAATCTTCCTGATGCTACTTTCGTTGCTCTTTGCTCATTTAAAATAAAGAAATAAATTTTAAAAAATAGCCAAAGCATCAGCCACTTACTACCTGATCAAAACAAAATAATTATCTCCTAGAGGAATCACCATATTTTCTTCATATGGCCTAAGCATCAAAGGCTGCACAGAAGGTTATTAAAATTCAACAACAATCAAGGTGTTTGTTTGGCTATAAAGTAAGTCTTGGCACAAGGGGTACTAAGAGCTCTGTGAGATTCATTGCTTCAAGTTTCTATGCTCTGTTCTCTCCTGCCAAAATGTCTATTCAAATCCTTGTGGTATTCAAGATACAAATTTGTACTCAGATGGATCTTTAAGCAGAAAATGATAGATTTTCTCATTAGATGCATTCTCAAATTATTGAGAATAATTTGAGATGCATTCTCAAATTATTGAAATGCATCCTTGGATTAATCCTTAGATGAACTATTGGAATATATATATACTTTCCTATGGGTAGAATAGAAGAGAAAGCACCCCCACAATAACAAAGCATCAAGATGTTTCTTCTGATGTTTTTGGTGCACAGAGTAGTTACTCTGAGCTGTCCTGCAAGTGATGCTTTCCTTGTTCCACATGAGTGGTACCAGCCTGGAGACTTCATCATTGGTGGGATGGTATCTCACATCATTTATCACTTTCATAAGATGAAATTTAGGGAACATCCTGCTAGAACACCTTACGAGCCACCAGTGTAAGAATACTTTTTGCTATCAAATCTTAGTCAATCTCCAAAATCCCCTTATATTAGTAAAAGCTGTTAGTACGCAAATCTTTTTTTTTTCTCTATGTAAGCTATACTTGCTGTCTCTTTCAAATGTATCTGGTTCTGGCAGAAGAAATAATTTTCTTTGCATTTTTTTTTAAATGTTCACACATGTTGTTGAACATCTACTGAGGTTAAGGTAATTTTAAAATATTGGTTGCAAGTCATGGAAATATTATGTAAGAAGTAAAGTTGAACTCTGTAGAAATTACCAATAAAGGAGAATATTTGTAGCTCAGCATTGAAATGAGGAGTCTTTGGTGCTCTCTGAGATTGGTTCTTTTCTTGCAGAAATTTCATTATCCAAACTATCAGTGGAAGCCAGTGATGATGTTACCTACTTTGGATAATGAAATGTTTGCAAGAAAGCCACCCAGCTCAGCTAACCCTAACCCTAACCCTAACCCTAACCCTAACCCTAACCCTAACCCTAACCCTAACCCGAAGGATCCCTCTGTAGAAATTATTAAGAATTAGAGAAAAAGTGATGATCTCTTTATTAATGTCAGAAAGAATTGTTCGTTATTCATACAGAAATGATGAGAATTGTCAACTTACTTTTTCAACTGGGGTATTTAAAACATTTGCAGTGTAATCACCAAATTTCATCAATACGTCCTTGCCTTGGCTTTTGCTGTGAAGGAGATCAATGAAGACTCCCCGATCTTACTTAATATCACTCTCGGGTTCCACATCTATGACAGTTACTTGAATGCAAGGATGACCTATCGCACCACACTGGACCTGCTTTTCAAATCCCAGAAATTTGTCCCTAACTACAAATGTGACAATCAGAAGAATCTCATGGCTATCATTGGGGGATTGGATTTTGAAACATCATCTTATATAGCTGAACTTACAGGTTTCTTCAAGATGCCACAAGTAAGCTGTGATGAGGTTGAGGAGGGAAATTCTACATGTTGTTGTTGTTAATGTGGTTGTTATGGAATATTTCATGAGCATCAAAGATTAGCCTTAGGTTTGTGTTAAAATGTTCTGCACGACTAAAGGTCTACTAATTAGTTCTACTTTTCTGAAACGATAATACCGGAAGTGAATATCCAAAGACATTCCATACTTAAGGGAAGAATGGATTGTAGTACTCGTGAATCCATTAAAACATATGTCTTTGAAGTAATTCCAAGAAATTCCTTTCTGCAGTAATATTTAGAAGAATTCTAGGGACAATGTTCCTTGGATGTATTTCATAAGAAAACTAGATAAGGAAAACTATATTTGATTTAGTATTTCAACAGAATACTATTCCACTTTCTTATAGCTGACATATGGCTCATTAGCCCAAAAGCAATTTCATACCAGGAAACTCTCTTCATTTTATTACATGGTCCCAAAAGAGGACCATCAGTACATTGGGATTATTCAACTGCTTCACCATTTCAAGTGGATATGGATTGGGATTTTTGCTGTTGATAACCACAATGGAGAAAATTTCTTGCAGAAAATGCAGCCGTTACTTTCAGAGAATAGAATCTGCTCAGCGTTCATACAAATGATTCCACAACTAGTCCATGTGGAACAACTCTCAGGACTTTATCAAACAATTTCAGTTATTTACATTAATATGATGAATAGCAAAGCCAATGCATTTCTCGTCTATGGAGAATCCTGGGCAATTACAGCCCTAAGAGCTGTCACATTTATGGTAGATCCTGGAAGCAACGAAACTGCATTGTTTAGAAAGGTGTGGATCATGACTGCACAGATTGATTTCATTTTATCTGGATTTCAAGTCAGTTGGGATCTCCAGATGTTCCATGGAGCTATTTCCTTTAATGTTCATTCAACAGATGTTGCAGGTTTCAAGGAATTTCTTCAGACCATCAATCCTGTTTCAGTCTACAGAGATGGGTTTCTGCAGGATGTTTGGGAACAAGCATTTGATTGTTCATTTCCAAAACCAGAATTACAAGAAGTGGATAGTAATCCGTGCACTGGGCAGAAGAAGCTAGAAGATCTTCCTTCCCCTTTGTTTGAAATAGAAATGACTGGCCACAGCTACAGTGTCTACAATGCTGTTTATACTGTGGCTCATGCTTTGCAGGCTCTGTACACATTACGTTCCAATAGAAGAAAAGCTTTAATGGGTAAACAAATCGGCCATCTAGATCTTCAGGCTTGGCAGGTATTCTTTCTGCATTGGACACTTCTTTTATTTCAATGAACAGTTTGATGTAGAGTTATCTTTTGAACCCACTGTGGAAAGTTTTAATATTTTCTACATTTTAAGAATGGGAAACAACCTATACATATTTCCTGATAGTGAGAATAATTAATTAGTGGAAACCTTGCCCCTAGAAGTTGTGGAGACTCCAACACTGGAGATTTTTGCAAAGTGATTAGTCCGTGATTTGTCTAAAATGGTTTCAAGTCTCCTCCTTGAGCAATGTATTGGACTTGAAGACTCCCAAGGACCCTTCCAACTATGTTTTTCTTCTACTGTATGAAATAGATTCAGAAAAACTAGTTTCTTTTTTCCATATTCCATTTTCCATATTCTGATCATTGAGTCCCCTTCTTCTTTTGCCCTCAATCGTTCCCAGCATTAGGCTCTTCTCCAGTGAGTCCTTCCTTCCTGGCCAAAGTATTTGAGCTTCATCTTCAGGATCTAGCTTTCTAAAGAGCAGTCAAAGTTGATCTCCTCTAGGACTGACCAGTTTGATGGCCTTGCAATCTTCCTTATGGTCCAACTTTCACAGCCATATCTTGCAACTGGGAAAACCATAGCCTTGACTATATACACTTTTGTTGGCAGGGTGATGTCTGTGCTTTTTAGTATACTGTCTAGATCTGCCATAGCTTTCCTCCCCAGGAGTAAGTGTCTTTTAATTTCTTAGCTGTAGTCCCCATCTGCGGAGACCTGGGACCTCAGGAGAATAAAATCTGTCACTATTTCAATTTCTTCCCCATCTATTTGCCAGGAATTGAGAGGGCCAGATGCCATGACCTTATTTTTCTTAATGTTGAGTTGAGCATCCACAACTTCTTGAGGTAAACCACTCATTAATTGTTCTGTCAGGAAATTTCTCCTTAGTTGTAGCTTGGTTCTCTTCTTGATTAGTTTCCCTCAATTTCTTCTCATCCTGCCTACAGTTCTTTGGAGAACATGTTGACCCCCTCTTCTTTGTGGCACTTCTTTAGATATTTGAAGACTGCTATCATGTCACCACTAGTCCTTCCTTTCATTAAACTAGACATTCCTACAACCATTCTTTGATATAGTTCATTGGTTCAGAGTTAATATCTTCCACTTCCTTCTCCTTGGGGTTTAGTCCATCTGGTACTGGTAATTTGAACTTGTCTAGAGCAGATAGGTGTACTCCTACCATTTTTTCTTGCTTATTTTGACTTGCATTCCTCATCTGCATTTTACGTGTGTGGGTGTAGATAGGTTGGACTGTTTTATGTAAAGACAGGTGTAAAAAACCCAGTTTTCTCCCATTAATGAACCAATTGTTTCCTTGACCCTTTTCTTGATTTTTACATGTTGAAAGATGCTTTTTAATTCTTTTTTTACTTTAGTCACAAGCGTTACTATATTTTGAACCTTAGCTTTCTGACTTCATTTTTGCAGGTTCAAGCTATTTGCTGATATTCTGCCTTAGTTATTTGCCCCTCTTATACTTGTAATTTGTTTCTTTCAGTTTATTAGAGAGTTCTTTCTTCAGCTATGCTTGAGATCTCTTGTTTTTCTTCTTCATTGGAAGATCAATTCCAATGAAGCTAGACTGGGCTTTTATAATCTCACCTTTCAAATTTCCCCAAGTTTCTTCGGTTCTTTTCCAAGGATTCCATGGATTAGAGAATCCTTCATAAGCTCTCTCTAATTATATTGAAATGAAGTCCAAGACTCCAATCAGATTATTTTCTGTTGCTTCTGCTTGAGTAATATTAAATTCCAGTTATTGCATGGTCTCTCACACTGAACATTCCTGTAACTTCAACACCTTCTTTCATTTTATCTTTGTTAGTGAGAATTACAATAAATCCAGCATGGCTGACCCTCTACTTCCTGTCTCTATCTTTTATCAGGTATCAGTAGGAATTATGTAGGAAATCATTATAGCGAGATATTTAAAATGATAACTTAGGTTACTTTTCATTGTTTCCTCCAAAAACAATCAATTCTCCAAATACTTCTTCCTGGCTGATGAATTTTTCAGATTGAGAAGGTGAGCTTTCTGTCCTTATCAGAATTCAAGGGGAATGAATTAAAAGACGGTTGTTTTCAGAAGTGGCATCCATGCTTTGGAACAACTTTATGTTTGCAACTATCTCTATCTCACATTTTATTTATTTATTTATATTTAAATTTATATACCGCCCTTCTCCCGAAGGACTTAGGGTGGTGAACAGCCAAAAGTAAAAAAACATAGAATACAAAGTTTAAAAACAAAAATATATTAAACAATTTGGCCCAACAATTAAAATACCCCATTTAAAATTCAAATTAATATTAAACAATTGGAGAGTTAGGCCAGCCCAGCTTGTTGAAATAAAAAAGTTTTGAGGACCCGGCGGAAAGTAATTAAATCCAGAATCGTCCGTATCTCTGGGTGGAGAGGGCAGGTGCTCCCACAGAAAAAGCTCTCCCACTGGGGGCCACCAGTTGACATTGTTTGGCCGACGGCACCCCGAGGAGCTCCTCTCTGTGGGAGCGTACTGGCCGGTGGGAGGCTATCGATGGCAGAAGGTGGTCTCGTAAATATCCAGGTCCTAAGCCATGGAGCACTCTAAAGGTGGTCAGCAACACCTTGAATCGCACCCAGAGGACCACCAGGAGCCAGTGCAGCTCGCACAGGAGAGGTGTTACATGGGAGCACCATGACACTCCCATAATCACCCACGTGGATGCATTCTGGACCAGTTGGAGCCTCCGGGTGCTCTTCAAGGGGAGCCCCATGTAGAGAGCATTACAGTAGTCCAGGCGGGAGGTGACAAGGGCATGAGTGACCATGAGCAAGGAGTCCCAATCCAGAAAGGGATGCAACTGGTGAATCAGGCAGACCTGATAGAAAGCCCCCGTGGCCACAGCCATCACATGTTCTTCTAAGGACAACCGTGAATCCAGGAGGATACCCAAGTTGCGAGCCCTCTCTAGGGGGGCCAACGACTCGCCCCAATAATCAGAGATGGCACCAACTGACTATTTCGGGGCACCGGGAGCCACAGCCACTCGATCTTGGATGGGTTGAGTTGAGCCTGTTTCTCCCCATCCAGATCCGCATGGCCTCCAGACACTGGGACATCACATCAAGGGCATCATTGGGTGGTCCGGGGTGGAGATGTACAGCTGAGTGTCATCAGCGTACTGATGGAGCTTCACCCCAAAACCACGGATGATCTCACCCAGCGACTTCACATAAATGTTGAACAGAAGGGGCAAAAGGACCGACCCCTGCGGCACCCCACATACAAGGCGCCTCGGGGTCGACCTCTGGCCCCCTGTCAACACAAACTGTGACCGGTCAGAGAGGAAGGAGGAGAACCATTGCAACACGGTCCTCCCCATCCCTAACGCCTCCAACTGACGCAGCATGATACCATGGTCAATGGTATCAAAAGCCACTGAGAGATCTAATAAGACCAGGACCGAGGAGCAACCCCTGTCCCGAGGGCCCTCCAGAGATCATCGACCAATGCGACCAATGCTATTTCCATGCTGTACCTAGGTCTGAAGCCCAACTGGAATGGATCGAGATAGACCGCTTCATCCAGGTACTAGGGGAACTGTCACACCACCACACTCTCAACAACCTTTGCCACAAAGCGGAGGTTGGAGACTGGATGGTAATTTGCTAAAACAGCTGGGTCCAAGGAGGGCTTCTTGAGGAGGGGCCTCACCACCACCTCATTCAAGGCAGCAGGAAGCATTGAAGAAGCTTTGACAATCCTCTGGAGCCAGCCTCGTGTTACCTCCTGGGAAGCCAGCACCAGCCAGGAGGGACACGGGTCCAATAAACATGTGGCTGTGCTAAGTCTACCCAGAATCCTGTCCACGTCTTGGGGGGTGACTGGGTGAAACTCCTCCCAGATAACACTCTCAAGACCTGCCTCCATCACCCCGCCTGCATCTACCCAGTCAGAGTACAAGCCTTCCCGAATTTGAGCGATTTTTGTCATGCAGATACTGCACAAAATCCTCAGCCCTGCCCTCCAATAACTCCATAATTCCATATAACTATTGAATAATAAGTCTCAAATTTTCCAATCTGGCTAAAGGAAATTTGTCATATTTCAGACTATCAAATATCATTATGCCATTGAGGGAAGATTAGCTATGGTCCTGGTTTCATTATTATTTAAGAAATGAACCTGAATCATAATTGAAGAAATTTGAGTAATCCCAATAACCTTTTTTTCATTCTGCTTTAGTTCATTCTTCTTTTTCCTTAAAATAATATCAAATTAATAATAGAGTAGCTATGTAATGTACATTTCTATGAAATATCAATTCTTAAATTTGTAACTGCACACATTTAATAATTGTTATAGGACTGGGAAGAACAAGTCAATTAAACTTGAATATGGTGTTCTCCTCTCTACGACATTGTATTCAACTCCCTTTCTCTTTCATTCTTTTTCAAGTAGCTCCATTCATTTCTTCACGGCATTTCTTTTAACAATTCAGCTGGGGAAAAAGTGTTCCTGAATGAGAAAGGGGAAGCAACAGGTGGATTCGACATCACCAACTTGATCACTTTTCCAAACAGATCCTTTCGGAGACTTAGAATTGGAAAGATGGATCTCCAGGCTCCAAAAGGAAAACAATTATTCATTGATGAAGATGTGATTGTCTGGAACCCAGCTTTTAACCAGGTACTGAACTACTGAATTGCCTATAATTAATCCATTATAATCCCATATTGAATGCAGTCTGTTTACAAATCTGATTTCTGTCTTTTTTAAAATAAACAATGGCATATTCTTTTCAAACCTTGTGATGATCAGGCATTCCTCAAATTGACAATATGATATTACAATGTAAAAGGCACGTTTGCATTTTTGTTTTGGATTTGAATCTAAAATCATGAGAATTGCCACTTTTCCATGAGATTGTCATTATGGTGGGTGGGAGTGTGTTTGGGGATTATTTGTGTGGGACCTGGTCTTTAGGTGTCAAGTAAATTTCATTATATATGTATACTGTGTATACACATACAATGACAATAAAGTTTATTATTATTTATTATGTGCAATTATTTACACGCCCAGCCCTTCAAACATGATCTTTCCTACATCATTGCAATTTCCACATCTTTTTAAGTCGATGAAGTTGAAAAAAATCAATATCTTTTTGGGAAGTCAAAAACTATTACAAACTGTTTTCAATATCTCCAATTACAAAACCAGGTTCTTCCACTTTCTTGATGCAATGACCCTTGTTTCCCTGGATCCTGGAAGAAAGGGATTGAAGGGGAACATTTCTGCTGCTATGACTGTGTTCCATGCCCAGAAGGGAAGATTTCAGATCAAAATGGTAGGTTAGGAATTCTACCATTTTTCATTACACTTTACTAGTTTGGGATTCAAAAAATTAATAAAGTGGTGGCTCAGTGAGGGGATGTGGTGGCTCAGTGGTTAAGATGCTGAGCTTGTCGATTGAAAGGTCGGCAGTTCAGCGGTTTGACTCACTAGTGCCACATAATAGGGTGAGCTCCTGTTACTTGTCCCAGCTTCTACCAACCTAGCAGTTCGAAAGCATGTAAACAATGCAAGTAGAAAAGTATGGAAGGTATCAGCATTCCGTGTGCCTTTGGCATTTAATCATGCCAGCCACATGACCATGGAGACATCTTCGGACAGTGCTGCCTCTTTGGCTTTGAAACGGAGATGAGCACCGCCCCCTAGAGTTGGGAATGACTAGACATATGTGCGAAGGGAACCTTTACCTTTACCTTTTTAATAATTTGGAATGCCTAGATGACAAATTCCTTGATTTTGCTTCCAGAAATGGATGACTGTTTTGAATGTCCAGAAGATCATTATCCAAATAAAGAAAATAAAGGCTGTATCCTGAAACCGGTGGTGTTTCTAACCTTTGAAGAATCCTTAGGAATTGGTTTAGCTTCAGCAGCTCTTGGTTTCTTCTTCTTGTCATCTTGGATACTTGGAACTTTTATTAAGTATTGGGATACTCCTATTGTCAAAGCCAACAATAGGTTCCTCACCTACACCCTCCTTGTCTCTCTTCAGCTCTGTTTTCTCTCCCCTTTATTCTTCCTTAGCCAACCTTGCAAAATAACCTGCCTTCTCCGACAATCAATGTTTGGTGTCACTTTCTCAGTGGCTATTTCTAGTGTACTGGCCAAAACCATTACCGTAGTTGTGGCTTTCATGGCCACTAAACCAGGATCTCAGATGAGAAGGTGGGTGGGGAAAAGATTGGCTTTTTCTATTGTCCTCTCATGCTCTCTCTTACAAGTATGTATTTGTATTCTTTGGTTGTCAACATCTCCCCCATTCCCTGAGTTGGACATGCACTCAGAGCTCCATGAAATGATTTTACAGTGCAATGAGGGGTCAGCCTCCTTCTTTTATTGTGTCTTGGGCTACATGGGTATCTTGGCCATCGCCAGCTTTATTGTGGCTTTCCTTGCCCGTAAATTACCTGACAGCTTTAATGAAGCCAAGTTCATCACCTTCAGCATGTTAGCCTTTTGCAGTATGTGGGTCTCCTTCTTTCCAGCCTATCTGAGCACAAAAGGAAAAGCCATGGTAGCTGTGGAGGTCTTCTCCATCTTGGCCTCCAGCGCTGCATTACTGGGATGCATATTCCTGCCGAAGTGCTACATCATTGTTTTGCGTCCTGACCTCAACCACAGGGAACAACTCACAAAGAGAAATTAGTACATCCTGTGATCTTTCTGACTTAGGAGAACTTTTCAAAAAATGAATAGAAAGACTGCTTCCTACAGGAAAATTATATACAAGTTTAGAAACATAGACATTTTTATTTCTATTAAATCATGATTTATATAGGATATTTGTGATTATTAAGTTTTATGATGCTTGGTCTTTCCAAAATAAGTTCTCATGTTGCTACATTTCAACCTCAATAATACTCGTCCATGTCCAACTGTCCCCATTTATTTGTACTCATTTCCTATGTTCATATCCATGGTTATAGATATACCTGTTATCTTGTACATGTTTGACAAATGAATAATAAATAAAATAAAATAAATTTCCATTATTTTCCAAGATTCTTTAACCTAATCCTTTCCCATTTCAACACTCCTATTGAACTTGACTTTGATAATGTAGGTTTCTTGGTTCCTGTTAAGATATTTCAGATATTGACTCAAACAATGTTCAATGTTTGCAGATACATTCTTGTGGCTTTTATACTTTCAATTCCTAAAGCACTACTAAATATAGTAAAAAGCTAATTACCCTTTTCTGAATATATATTTAACATAGTATTATAGGACATCAGTTTTGGATTTTTTAGGCTTCTTTGGAATGAAAATTTATTGAGTTTGTAAATCCCATACATTTAGAATGGAATGGAAAGGAAAGGAATAGAATAGAATAGAATAGTTGGAAGGGACCTTCGAGGTCTTCTCGTCCAACCCCCTGCCCAGGCAGGAAACCCTACACCACTTCAGACAAATGGTTATCCAACATCTTCTTAAAAATTTCCTGTGTTGTATTCTTTTTCATGACATTCATGACATTTTAACATTGAGGCATGGTTCTTGCTTAAAACGTATCTTTAACTGTATTTATAAATTCCTTTTAACATTTTCAATTAATCATATTTATCCTTATTCTTTTCCTTAACATTTTGACATTAAAACATAGTTCTTGCATCAAGCATATCTTTACATGTATTAATTAATTTCTTTTAACATTCTTCATTTCTATAAAAAACTCCCTTTCATTATTACAGTCCATCTTTACTTTATTTTATTTTTAATCACATCATCTTCATTTCCTCACCTGCAAACATATATTTCCTTCCATTTTCCAAGTTTTTAATTTTGTTTTCCAGAAATCAAGTTAATTCTTTTTTCTTATTTTTATTCCGGATATTATATATCAAATCTTTTTCTTTTGAGGCTGCACTTAATCCTTCTTCTATTCCTGTGCCAGCATTTAAATTATTATTATTTCAACTGTAGGAATTCCATTGTAGATTTCTGAATGCAATATTCCAAGTATGTCCTTACCAAGGCATTATAAAGTGGTATTTTTTTAAAAAAAAATTTATTTGATTTATATGCTGCCCTTCTCCGAAGACTCAGGGAGGCTAACAATGCGTTAGGCAACAGTCTTCATACTTTTGTATATTTTATACAAAGTCAGCTTATTGCCCCCACAATCTGGGTCCTCATTTTACCTACCTTAGAAAGGATGGAAGGCTGAGTCAACCTTGAGCCTGTTGAGATTTGAACTTGCAGTAATTGCAGGCAGCTGATGTTAATAACAGTGCTTTAGTCTGCTGCGCTACCAGGTTATTAACACTTTATGTAATGTAATGGAATAGAATAGAATAGAATAGAACAGAACAGAACAGAATAGATTTTTTTATTGGCTGAGTGTGATTGGACACACAAGGAATTGGACACTTTGGCGCATATGCTCTAAGTGTACATAAATATAAAATAATATAATAAATAAATACATTTGTCAAGAATCATAAGATACAGCACTTAGTGATAGTCATAGGTTACTCATAAACAATCAAATCATACTAGGAAACAAATAAAACAATATAAATTGTAAAGATACAAGCAGCATGGTTAGTGTCATAAGTGGGAGGAGAGAGGTAATAGGAAGGATGAGAAGAATAACAGTAATACAATTTTAGTAAATAGTTTGACAACGTTGTGGGAAATAGTTGTTTAGAACAATGATCTGCTGGGTCATAACCATTCACTCTATCCATTAATCTATTTTCATTGCAACCTGTTACCAGATTTCAATAATACGGGAAATTCGGTGAAATGGAATTAAATGTATTTTTCCTCCGTTTCATTCTTTATTCAAAGTTGTACTGAACAAAGACCATAATAAAGAATGATTTCAATCAGTATGGAATTAAAAGGCATTTTTCAATAAAAGCAAAGGTGAAATCCAGGGCAAATCCTAGAAAAAAATGTACACTTGTCTCTGATAGAGGGAGCAATTTCAAAAATGAAAATATCTGAGGGAAAAAATGTGAGTGTTCCCCTAGATCAGGAGTGTCAAACTTGATTTCATTAAGGGTCACATCAAGGTTGTGTTTGACCTTGGAGGGCCTGGTGGATGTGGTCAGCTTGACATCACTCATTTCAGGAGCACGTTTTTTTCTGGCAGAGGGCTACAGGAAATTACCTCAACCTCAATAGATGTTCAAAGACAACAGTTTTTTGCTGTTTCCAGGGCGGCCCCTTGGGCCAAATCAAAGCACCCTGTGTGCTGGATCTGGCCTGCAGACCTTGAGTTTGACACCCAAGTAAGTAGGTATGGAGAGACGGAGGAGGTGAGGGAGGGAGATGTCCAATGTCTGCAGAGACATTTTTATGGCTTCTCTATTTTCAATTCATAAAACACTACATAAATTGAATGAAAGGTTCATTATCATTTTATGAGTAGGTATTGAACACAATATTATATGAGGTCAGTTTTGGACTTGTTAGGGTCCTTTGAAAAGTCACATTTATTGAGTTTGTTAATCCTGTACATTGACATGTATTTAGAAAAAGGGTTTCATATTGGGTCATAACCATTCACTCTCTACCCATAAATCTATTTCCTGAGCAACCTGTTATCAGATATTAACAATAGAGGAAATTTAGTGGAATGAAATGAAATGTATTCTTCCTTCTGTTTCATGCTTTTTACTCAAAGTATATGCTGATCATTAGAAAGAGTGATTTGAATTAGTTTACAATAAAAAGTCTGGCATTTTTCAAGAAAGTCAGCTGAAATTCACCTCAAATCCTAGAAAAAGTGTACACCACTCTCTGATAGATGACAGTACTACAAAGATGAAGAAACTTTGAGGAACATTTTGAGTGTTCACAAGATGGAGAGGATAGTTAGCCATAGAGCTATGTAGGTAAACATGTAGGTAGGTAGATGGATAGATAGATGATATAGATAGATAGATAGATAGATAGATAGATAGATAGATAGATAGATAGATAGATAGAGATAGAGATAGAGATAGAGATAGAGATAGAGATAGAGATATAGATATAGATATAGATATAGATATAGATATAGATATAGATATAGATATAGATATAGATATAGATATAGATGCATTACTGTTCTAGCCAGGGTTTTTCCTATGTAAATCAAGATGTTTGTATAGCCATAGTTAAGTGACATTCCAAATCACTATTTTCTAGGCTTTATCAGACATTTAAGCAGCATTATGCTGTCTGCTGCAAGACTTAAGGGAGACTAAGATAGATCAGTGTAATGCTGTTTATATATATATACATACATTGCTCAAAAAATAAAGGGAACACAAGCAGAAGACATCCGAGATCTGAATGAATGAAATAGCCTTATTAAATACTTTGTTCATTACATACAGTAGTTTTGTGTTCCCTTTAGGTGTTTGAGCAGTGTATAAACTACTGTATGTAAAGAACAAAGTATTTAATAAGGCTATTTCATTCAATCATATCTCGGATGTCTTCTGCTTGTGTTCCCTTTATTTTTTTGAGCAATAGTGTTTACCAAGACACCTGGTCTATCCCAAGATGTGAGAGGGGGCATTCTGCTCCCTTTCACCTTTCAGCTCCAATCCAGGAGCCCTCAAGCAATTGCATTCATGACAAACCATTTTATACCAAATTTATATTTTGCTGATAAAGAAATAAAGGGAGACTAGTATAGATCTATTTCAAGCTTTTTAACTTTCATCATCTAGCCATACCCTTACTTGGATTCGAACTTAGGCTTCCTGCATGTTAGGCAGTTGAATTAACCTTCTGAGCCACAAGTTCTCCTCCCTTCATCAGCTTGAACCAGGGGAAAGTTCTATACTAGTCTCCCTTTATGTCTTTATCAGCAAAATATATATAAATTATGTATGTATGTATGTATGTATGTAGGTGGGTGGGTGGGTGAGTGAGTGGGTGGGTGGGTGGGTAGGTAGGTAGTTGGTAGGTAGATAGATAGATAGATAGATAGATAGATAGATAGATAGATAATAGATAAATACTTGATAGGTGGGTAGGTAGATAGGTGTCGTATTCTGCTTACCAAGTTGAATCACACCATTGAAAACACAACTTGCAGGCAAAGAACAAGGTTGTAAATGGGTTTACTTTTCATTTCTTGGAGTAATCACACACGAACGTTAATGGTAAACATAAAGTCGGCATTGGAAGCGGCTGCCTCCCAGCGCCTTTTATACAAACTCAAAATAGGCCGGCAGCGTTAATAGCCAATCGGCATTGCTTCCGGGTGCCACCCTCTCCTGTTACAGCAGTAGAGGACACCTCCCTACTCTGCTCCGGCCACGGGGTGACCAGCCGCCTCCGGCCACGGGACTACCACCTTCCCTCCACCACAGTGCATGGCTAATGTCAGCAGTAGCAACCCCCACCACCAGAAAATGCCACAGCAGTCAGCGAGGGACTTCTTTGTTTGGTAGGAATCCCCCATATCAGTGATGGATCTGTCGTGACTCCCCTCCCCACGCTATGTCGAGATGGCTTGACTCTCGACAGTAGGTAGATAGATAGACAGATGATAGAAAGGTAGGTAGATAGTAGGTAGGAGATGATAGAAAGGTAGGTAGACAAAAGATAGATAGATAGATAGATAGATAGATAGATAGATAGATAGATAGATAGATGATAGAGACAAGGCATGTCACTCAAGTAATAATGAAAGTGCAACCCTAATTCAGTTAGAAACTAGTTACTCTGTACTTCTCTGCAAGTGATACTTCCTTCGCTCTTATCATTGGTGACATAATGTCCCACACAGTTTACCAGTTTTATAAACTGAAATTCAAAGAACATTCTTGAATAAAAACTTATGACATACCATTGTAAGGAGTTTGTTTATTTAAGAGAATTTATATGGCCACCAATTCACTCACAGTGTCTCTCAGCTGCTTAAAAAATAAAAACAAAAATGCAATACACAAACAATAAAAATACACCCCTAGAGATAACAATCAGCCAGTTGAGCCACTTAATGGGCTCCAACCCACTCTTGGTTCCACAGATCTATTGGCAAAACTGGATGCCTGGGGCATTGCAAAAGAGTGTCAAAGTAGGAGCAAATATTTCCTCCATCCAGATGATATTCGAGAGGGAAGAAGCCATCACAAAAAAGACATTTCTTCTGGGTCCCATCAGATGTCCTTACTTAAGAGACAAGATACACAACATTCCCTGCCTCTCTGTTCTACCAGATGACATGGATGGGATCAGGAAGAGATGTTTCTTCAAATAACCTGGTCCCAAGCCATGTAGGGTTTAAAGATGACAACTAGCACCTTGAAAAAATGGCTGCATATTGAACCAATTGGAGTTCTGGATACTTTCCAACTACAGTCCCATGTAGAGTCCCAGGTCAACTGGTGATTTATGAATTGGTGGCATGGTGTCCTGCATAGCTTATTACTTTTATGAATTGAAATTTAAATCAAACTATAAGACAGTGGTTTCAAACAGGGTTTCATTGATGGTCACATTAGGGTTGGTTTTGACCTTGGAGTGGTCAAAAGGTGGGCATGGTGCTGCAGACTGTCCACAGACCTAAGCAGTAGAGGGCAAGCACCCAGCTCCCAGGGAATCGGGATCCCACAGCCCAGCCCAGCCCAGCACAGCCCCGCTTCCCCAAGGGGGTGCCTAACTGACACTTAGGCCCATGGCTAGCCAAAGAGATACTTTACTAAAGTCAAATGGTTACAGAAGAAGCAAAGCTGGAGCTCAGGTTTTCATGCCCAAAGTATATGGTAAATGTTTCCCTGTTCCCTTCTTTGAAGATTTTTTTAGTGAATTTAAGGTAATTCATTTAAATGGTTCTGCATTGTTAATTCTCACAATAAATATATACAATAAATGACTGATATCTGCTGGATCTGTTCATATTCTATTTTGTGAAAAAATTGGTAGAAAATAAATGTGGTATATTGAAAAACAGTCCTATTTTTATTTCTACAATTATAATTTTTATTTCTTCAATTGTATTAAATATAATACAATTAGATATATATTCTATTGCAAATGTTCCTGATGCTACTTCCATTGGTCTTTGCTCATTAAAAATAAATAAATAATTAAAAAAAAAATAGCTGAAGCATCAGCCACTTACTAGATGATGAAAACAAAATAATTATCTCCTAGAGGAATCACCTTATTTTCTTCATATGGCTGTGCATCAAAGGCTGCACAGAAGGGTATTACAATTCAACAACAATCAAGGCCTTTGTTTGGCTCTAAAGTAAGTCTTGAACCACAGCAGAATTGGCACTAGGGTACTAAGAGCTCTGTCAGATTCATTGCTTCAAGTTTCTATGCTCTGTTCTCTCCTGCCAAAGTATCTATTCAAATCCTTGTGGTACTCAAGATACAAATTTGTACGCAGATGGATCTTCAAGCAGAAAATGATAGATTTTTTCATTAGATGCTTTCTCAAATGTAATCTTTGGATTAATCCTTAGATGAACTATTGGAATATATATACTTTCCTATGGGTAGAATAGAAGAGAAAGCATCCCCACAATAACAAAAGCATGAAGATGTTTCTTCTGATGTTTTTGGTGCACAGAGTAGTTACTTTGAGCTGCCCTGCAAGTGATGCTTTCCTTGTTCCACATGAGTGGTACCAGCCTGGAGATTTCATCATTGGTGGGATGGTGTCCCACATTGGTTACCACTTTTATGAAATGAAATTTAGAGAACATCCTGCTAGAACACCTTACGGGTCACCAATGTAAGAATATTTTTTTGCTATCAAATCTTAGTCAAACTCCAAAATCCCCTTATATTAGTAAAAGCTGTTTGTACGCAAATCTTTTTTTTTCTCTCTCTCTATGTAATCTATGCTTTCTGTCTCTTTCAAATGTATCTGGTTCTGGCAGAAGAAATAATTTTCTTTGCATTTTTTTTAAACATTCACACATGTTGTTGAACATCTACTGAGGTTAAGGTAATTTTAAAATATTTGTTGCAAGTCATGGAAATAATATGTAAAAAGTAAATTTGAACTCTAGAAATTACCAGTAAAGGAGAATATTTGTAGCTCAGGGTTGAAATGAGGGGTCTTTGGTGCTCTCTGAGATTGGTTCTTTTTATCCAAACTATCAGTGGTATCCAGTGATGATGTTACATACTTTGGATAATGAAATGTTTGCAAGAAAGCCACCAAGCTCAGCGAGCACCCTCTGTAGAAATTATTAAGAATTAGAGAAAAGGTGATGATCTTTTTACTTCTGTCAGAGAAAGAACTGTTTGTTATACACAAAGAAATGATGAGAATTGTCAACTTACTTTTTCAACTGAGGTATTTAAAACATTTGCAGTGTAACCACCAAATTTCATCAACACGTCCTCAGCTTAGCTTTTGCTGTGAAGGAAATCAATGAAGACTCCCAGATCTTACCTAACATCACTCTTGGGTTCCACATCTATGACAGTTACCTGAATGTGAGGATGACCTATCGCACCACTCTGGACCTGCTTTTCAAATCCCAGGAATTTGTCCCTAACTACAAATGTGATAGCCAGAAGAATCTCATGGCTATCATTGGAGGATTGGATTTTGAAACATCATCTTATATAGGTGAACTTATAGGTTTCTTCAAGATACCACAAGTAAGCTGTGATGAGGTTGAGGAGGGAAATTCTATATGTTGTTGTTGTTAATGTTGTTATGGAATATTTCATGAGCATCAGAGATTAGGCTTAGGTTTGTGTTAAAATGTTCTGCAAGGCTAAAGGTCTACTAATTAGTTCTACTTTTCTGAAACAATAATACCAAATACCGGAAGTGAGTATCCAAAGACATTCCATACCTAAGGGAAGAATGGATTGTAGCACTCTTTGCAGTTTGCTCCTATTAAAGCAATTGTTCTCTGATATGTCTTTGAAGTAATTCCAAGTAATTCCTTTCTACAGTAATATTTAGAAGAATTCTAGGGACAATGTTCCTTGGATGTATTTCATAAGAAAACTAGATAAGAACAAAATAGATTAGATTTAATATTTCAACAGAATACTATTCCACTTTCTTATAGCTGACATATGGCTCATTAACCCAAGATGCATTTGAGACCAGTAAGCTCTCTTCACTTTATTCCATGGTCCCGAAAGAGGACCATCAGTACATTGGGATTATTCAACTGCTTCACCATTTCAAGTGGATATGGATTGGGATTTTTGCTGTTGATAACCACAATGGAGAAAATTTCTTGCGGAAAATGCAGCCCTTACTTTCACAGAATGGAATCTGCTCAGCGTTCATACAAATGATTCCACAACTAATACATGTGGAAGACATCTCAGGACTTTATCAAACAATTTCAGTTATTTACATTAATATGATGAATAGCAAAGTCAGTGCATTTCTCGTCTATGGAGAATCCTGGGCAATTACAGGCCTAAGAGCTGTCACATTTATGGTAGATCCTGAAAGCAAGCAAACTGCATTGTTTAGAAAGGTGTGGATCATGACTGCACAGATTGATTTCATATTATCAGGATTTCAAGTCAGTTGGGATCTCCAGATGTTCCATGGGGCTATTTCCTTCACTGTTCATTCAACAGATGTTGCAGGTTTCAAGGAATTTCTTAAGACCATCAATCCTCTTTCGGTCTCCAGAGATGGGTTTCTGCAGGATGTTTGGGAACAATCATTTGACTGTTCATTTCCAAAACCAGAATTAAAAGAAATGCATAGTAATCCGTGCACTGGGCAGAAGAAGCTAGAAGATCTTCCTTCCCCTTTGTTTGAAATAGAAATGACTGGCCACAGCTACAGTGTCTACAATTCCGTTTATGCTGTGGCTCATGCTTTGCAGGCTCTGTACACATTACGTTTCAATAGAAAAAAAGCTATGATGGGTAAGAATACTGATCTTCTACATCTCCAGGCTTGTCAGGTATTCTCTTTGCATTGGACACTTCTTTTCAATGAGAAGTTTGTCGAAAGTCGTATTATTTTCTACATGTTATGTTTGAGAAACTATCTAGAAATAAGAAGAAATTTCCTGAAAGTGAGAATAATTAATTAGTGGAGTTGCTTGCCTTCAGAAGTTATGGATGCTCCAACACTTTTACAAAGTGTTTTACACTTTTACATTTCTCCTTGAGCAGTGTATTGGACTTTAAAACCTCCAAGTTCTCTTTCATCTTTGTTATTCTGTTCTGTATAAAATAGAAAAAGTAGTTTATTTTGAGCCTTAGCTTTTCTGACTTCATTTTTGCAAGATTGAGCTATTTGCTGATATTCTGCCTTGGTTATTTGCCCCACTCCCACTTTTTTTTTTTTATTGCAAAAGTTTTACAATTACATTTTCACCCCATTTTTCCCCCCCAACCCGCCCCAAACTCCCCAACCTCACCCTCCCTAACCCCCCTAACCCTCCCCTCCCCCCCGGACTTCCACAGAATATACTCCCATCCAAAAAAAAAAAAACCCTTTATATGAAACTTGAGCCCCTCCATCCCCCATATAAATTTTTCATCTTCACAAAATTAAAATATTTCTATCTTAATATAACATTTTCAGTTAAAAGCTATTTGATACTTCCTGGTTTGATATTTGTTCTGCACATAATCTATCCACTTTTTCCATTCCCATTCATAAGTCTCTTGTGAACGATCTTTTAGGTATGCTGAAATCTTTGCCATCTCTGCAAAACTGGCCATCTTCAAAGTCCATTCCTCAATCGTAGGCAGCGCTTCATTTTTTCCAGTATTTACCTATCAATAATCTCGCTGCTGTTATCATATACAATATCAACTTTGTTTCACCCAATGTAAAACCCTTAACTATACCCAATAAAAACAATTGTGGAGAAAATTGAATTTTTTTCTTCAAAACATTCTGCATAACCCACCAAATTTTTATCCAAAAAGCCTTAACTTTCTTACAAGTCCACCAAACATGATAATATGTAGCATCTAAACAATCACATCTCCAACATTTTGGCTGAACATTAGGGTACATGCATGACAATTTCTTAGGATCTAAATGCCATCTATAGAACATTTTATAGAAATTTTCCCTCAAATTCTGCGACTGTGTAAATTTAACGTTCTGAACCCAAATTTTTTCCCATGTTTCCAACATCACTGGTTCTTCAAAATTTTGTGCCCACTTAATCATACAATCTTTAACCAATTCAGTTTCTGAATCCCTTTCTAACAAGACATTGTAAAGCCTTTTAATATGCATTGGACCTTTCTCTTTTATATGTCTAACCAATTCTTCCTCATGCAACATAATACCAGTTTTTTGGTCCTCTTTCCATCTCAGTTGAAGTTGGTTATACTGTAACCAGGTTAAGTTAATCCCTTCGTCCAACAGTGTCTCTAGCTTGACTGTGTTCTACCTCTTTTGCTTGCAAAACATTAAATTCCAGTATTGCATGATCACTCCTACATAACATTCCTGTAACTTCAACACCTTCTTTCATTTCAATTTTTAAATGAAAATTAAGTCTAGTGTGGCTGACCCTCTAGTTCCCTTCTCTGCCTTTTATCCTGATTAGGTATCAGTAAGAGTTATCTAGGAAATCACCATAGCTTGTACAATAAGAGATATTTAAAATGATAATTTAGCTTACTTTTCATTGTCTCATCCAAAAATAATCAGTTCTTCAAATACTTTTTCCTGGCTCATGAATTTTTCAGGATTGAGAAGCTGAGCTTTCTGTCCTTATCAGAATTCAAGAGGAATGAATTAGAAGATGTTTCTTTTCAACAGTGGCATCTGTGCTTTGGAACAATAATCTCTCCCTCTCTCTCTTTCTCTCTCTCTCCCTCTCTCTCTCTCTCTCTCTCTCTCTCTCTCTCTCTCTCATCTATCTATCTATCTATCTCACAATAATCCATTCTTTGCAATAATCTCCATCTTCCATCTATCTACCGTGTTCCTCCAAAAAGACGACCCACCTTGGAAAGAAGCCCTTTCACATTTTTGAGCACATGTGATCAAATTAAGCCCCCCCCCACAAAATTATTCCTAATTAAGACCCCACCCAACCCTGGTTGCAGGGGGTGGGGTGAAGCACACAGGTAAAAATAGATTAGGGTGAGGATGGGGGGTTGAGCTGCCCTACTTACCAGGCCTCATACACCCCAACACCTGCCTCACCTTATTCTGTGGCCGCATCTTCAGCAGCTTCTTGCCGCTACTCACACGCATCGCTTGGCCTCTGTTTAACCTAGAGATGCCTGCCGGAAGACATCTGCAGCCGATAACAGAGTTCCTGATCAATCCAGAGCTCTATTATCAGCTACAAAGGGCTTTCTGGAAAGCATCTGCAGCTGATAACAGAGCTCTGGATCTATCTGGAGCTCTGTTACTGGCTGCAGATGCCTTCTGGCAGGCATCTTAAGGTGAAACAGAGGCCAGGGTGATGCGTGTGAGTGTCGGCGAGCAGGCAAAGAAGAAGTGAGCCAGTAGTGGGCTCCTGCTGGGTGGGGCTCTGAGTGCCACTGCCACAAGGTAAGTCAATAATTAGAACCCAACAAAAAGAAGGCCTAGCCATTTTTTCGGGGGGTCAAAAGAAAATAAAACCCGGCCTTCTTTTTGGAGAAACGCGGTATTGAAGAAAGATGAAATTTTCAAATCTGGATAATTTTTTTTTTGTCATATTTCAGATTATCAAATATATTTATACCACTGAGGGAAGATTACTTATTGTTTAAATAATTGAAGGAATTTGATTAATCCCAATAGCCTACATTCATTCTGCTTTGGTTCATTCATATAATAGAGTAGCCATGTACATTTCTATGAAATATCAATTATCAAATTTCTTAGTGTACGTATTTAGTAATTGTTATGGCCTTTCTATTACATTGTATTCAACCCCCTTTTTCTTTCATTCTCTTTCAAGTAGCTCCATTCATTTCTTCAAGACATTTCTTTTAACAATTCAGCTGGAGAGAGAGTGTTCCTGAATAAGAAAGGGGAAGCAACAGGTGGATTCGATATCACCAACTTGATCACTTTTCCAAACAGATCTTTTCAGAGAGTTAGAATTGGAAAGATGGATCCCAGTGCTCCAAAAGGGAAAGAATTATTCATTGATGAAGATGGGATTGTCTGGCACCCAGCTTTTAATCAGGTATCTACTGAATTGGCTACGATTAATCCTTTATGATCCCATATTGAATGCAGTCTGTTTAAAAATATGATTTTTGTTTTTTAATAAACAATGACATATTCTTTTCAAATGTTGTTGATGATCAAACATTTGTCAAATTGACAAAATGACATTACAATATAAAAGCCTGCTTGCACATTTCATTTGCATTTCCATTTCTAATCACAAGAGTGACCATGTTTCCATGACATTGTTACCCCGTTAAATTATTTAAATCCCTTGCCCTTCAAACAGGACCTTTTTTACATCATTGTAATTTCTGTATCTTTTTAAATTGTTGATGAAGTTGATCAATTAAATATTTTTTTGGGGAGTCAAAAATATTTTCACTCTGTAAAGGACAAAAATTACAAATTGTTTTAAATATCTCCCTTTTCAAAACATTTTACGATTATCACCAGGTTCATCCACTTTCTAGATGTAATGACCCCTGTTTCCCCGGATCCTGGAAGAAGGGGATTGAGGGAAATCAGTTCTGCTGCTATGACTGTGTTTCATGCCCAGATCGGAAGATTTCAAATCAAAATGGTAGGGTAGGAATTCTACCAATTTTCATTAGACTTAAGCAAACTTTAATAAACTACTTCAATGCATACACATAATAAGGTGATTTTTGAATAATTTGGAATATTTAGGTGACAAATTCCTTGATTTTCCTTCCAGATATGGATGACTGTTTTGAATGTTCAGATGATCATTATCCAAATGAAGAAAAAAGAGGCTGTATCCTGAAACCGGTCGTGTTTCTAACCTTTGAAGAAACTTTAGGAATTGGTTTATCCTCAGCAGCTCTTTATTTCTTCTTCTTGACATCTTGGGTACTTGGAACTTTTATTAAGCACAGGGATACTCCCATTGTCAAAGCCAACAACCGTTCCCTCACATACACCCTCCTTGTCTCTCTTCAGCTCTGTTTTCTCTCCTCTTTACTCTTCCTCAGCCAACCTGGCAAAGTGACCTGCCTTCTCCAACAATCAATGTTTGGCGTCACCTTCTCTGTGGCCATTTCTAGTGTCCTGGCCAAAACTATCACCGTGGTTGTGGCTTTCATGGCCACAAAACCAGGATCTCAGATGAGGAGATGGGTGGGGAAAAGATTGGCCTTTTCTATTGTTCTCTCATGCTTTCTCTTACAAGTGTGCATTTGTATTCTTTGGTTGTCAACATTTCCCCCATTCCCTGAGTTGGACATGCATTCAAAGCTCCAAGAAATGATTTTACAGTGCAATGAGGGTTCAGCTTTCTTCTTCTATTGTGTCTTGGGCTACATGGGAATCTTGGCCATTGCCAGCTTTATTGTGGCTTTCCTTGCCCGTAAATTACCTGACAGCTTTAATGAAGCCAAGTTCATCACCTTCAGCATGTTGGCCTTCTGCAGTGTGTGGATCTCCTTCTTTCCAGCCTATCTGAGCACAAAAGGAAAAGCCATGGTAGCTGTGGAGGTCTTCTCCATCTTGGCCTCCAGTGCTGCATTACTGGGATGCATATTTCTGCCAAAGTGCTACATCATTGTTTTCAGACCTGACCTCAACCACAGAGAGCAACTCATAAAGAGGAATTAGTACCCCAAATGTACATGTATCCATCTGAACTAGACTGTGTTGTTTCTCTGTGTCATATAATATACACTGGGTGTGTATGGGGGTACTGTATATGCATCATTTTGTATTTATTTATTTTGTCCTGTTTATGTAGTGCATGTTGGAGGTGGTGACCCTTACAGAGCTGTATGCAGCAAAATTTCAGGTTAATGCATAATGATTAGTGTACATTTAAAATGACAATAAAGTTATTCTAAGTATAAGTTGCTATATTTTCACCATTTTCCAAAGTTCTTTAACCTAATCCTTTCCTCACTTCAACACTCATTTCGAACTGGACTTTGATAATCTAGGTGTCTTGGTTCCTGTTAAGATATTTCAGATATTGATTCAAACAATGTTCAATGTCTGCATAGACATTTTCATGGTTTTTGTACTTTCAATTCATAAAGCACTACTTAAATATAGTAAAAAGCTAATTACCATGTTATGTATGTATGTATGTATGTATGTATGTATATATGTATGTATGTATATGTGTATACATATACATACATACAGAATAATCAGAGAAGCCATTGAGATAGAAAAACGCCCACACAGCATGAATAAACGAGATGATACCTCCCGCCTACCAGCCATTTGGAAACCCGCCCTCATTGACAAATGAGTCCCTAACACAAAGAACGACACCAGACCCACACTCACGAAAACCACACAGGATGTCACCACCACACATCCACGCAAAAAACAAACCCACACCGATGAGGCACGACCACAAACCAGAAGCCAGGCTACAGCTGCATCATTAGCCACTTTGAACCCCTCCAATCCATACATGAAACAAACTGACACCCACCATGAAGATGTGGCACGACCACGAACGTGAAGCCAAACAACAGCAATGCAGCTCAGCAGCTCAAATCCCCCTGCAACTCAGACTAACATGAGCACAATCAAGCCCCCACCTAAACAGAACACACCCCCATCCAATCAGAGCACAGCCAACCCCCCCATCCAATCAGAGCACAGTCAAACCCCCAACCAATCAGAACACACCTCCACCCAATCAGAACACAGCCAAGCTCCCACCCAATCAGTTCACACCCCCACTGGCAATTAAAAGGAAGAAACAGCTGTGATTACACATTGCTCCTAGAAGCACAAAGCCGAAAACACCAGCCTGAAGATGAGGAAGGAGACTTCAAAACGTCGCCAAGAATCTTCCAATTTTACGTGGGAGAAAACCCGAATTACCAAAGGCCTACATAAAAACACCCACGAAAACCTCAGAAAACACACACACACACACACACACACACACACACACACACACACACACACACACACATATATATATATATATATATATATATATATATATATATATATATATATATATATATTTGTTTTCTCAGGTTTTCATGGGTGTTTGTATGTAGGTCTTTGGTTATTCGGGTCTTCTCCCACGTAAAATTGGAAGTGTCTTGGCGACGTTTCGACAAAGTCTAATTTGTCATCTTCAGGCTGGTGTTCTCGGCTTCGTGCTTCCAGGAGCAATTGCTCCTTCGCCAAGACACTTCCAATTTTATGTGGGAGAAGACCCGAATAACCAATGTAAAGAAAACATTCTTGGAGATGGTGTGTCCTAGGGAGCCATTGGTGTTTTTGTAGATTAGGACGTCCTGACTGAGCTGACTGAGTCTGCAATCTGAGAAGCTCCTCCTCTTCCTGTCCTCCTGGTGCTTCCCAGATTTCCCATAAAGAAGAGTCTCCAGACTGTTAGAATGGGGGTTGTCAGGTAAGACAACCCCCATTCTACTGCAGTGGGGGGGCAATCACAATTGGGACATGCCAAAGCAGATCTCTTAAAGGGTGGGAGACACCCGGTCTGGGAGCACCTCCCCCGAGTGGATCTGCTGCAAAACCCTGCGTCCAAAGGCCGCATCCGCTGATGCATAGGCATCAATATGATAATGGCGGATGAATGGGGAAGGTGAAGACCAAGTGGCGGCCCTGCAAACATGAATGGGGAGGACCAACTCCTGTGCCCTATGAAAAATGGAATTAACTTTCAGGAGGAAGGAGGGATCTAATCGAAGGACCACCTGATCCATCTGAAAGAGGTACAAGTCCGACCTAGTGGAAAGGGCCGCCAGCTCCGAGACCCACCAGCGGAGGGAGAGGCAGACTTTGGGGGGAAGCCAAATCCGTTGGGGCGAGGAGCTCTTGTGAGCTCATTGATACGGGAGAAGGATCCACTGCACAGCCCTGCAGTGGAGATGTGTCCATGGAATGATGCCGATGCACGACACCATCTTTCCCAGGAGCTGGGAAAGAGTGCAGATCAGGACGGGCTGACACGACTGTACCATCCTGACCAGTGACCGCAGGCTGGTCAGGTGCTCCTGGGAGAGATAGACCTTGCCCTGGACCATATCTATCACCGTCCTGAGATGCTGGATGCGTGTCATTAGAACCAAGTGGCTCTTGGCCATGTTGACGGAAAACCCGTGGCTCTGCAGGACCTGAAGAGTTGTTGCCAGGTCCTGCCACACTAGGCACTCCGAACTACATGAAACTTTTTCACACCCTCTCACATATTTCCATTCATTTGATAAGCAGCAAAGCCAATGCATTTCTTGTCTATGGAGACTCATTGGCAATGATATGGCTGACAGTTGTCATGTTTCTGGTAGATGCTGAAAGCAAGGACACTGCATTATTAAGAAAGGTGTGGATCATGACTGCACAGATTGATTTTCTACTATCAGGCATTCAAATTTCAAGGGATCTCCAGATGTTCCATGGGGCTATTTCCTTCGCCATTCATTCAACAGCAATTACAGGTTACAAGGAATTTCTTCAGACCATAAATCCTCTTTCAGACAGCAGAGATGGGTTTCTGCACAATGTTTGGGAACTATCTTTTGATTGTTCATTTCCAAAAGCAGAGTTATGTGAAGTGAATCTGGTTTCCCCATTGACTTTGCTTGACAGAAGGTCACAAAAGGGGATCCCTGATACTGAACCTGTCGTAAATATGAGTCAGTTGCCAAGTGTCTTAATTTTAATCACGTGACCATGAGGATGCTGCAATAGTCATAAGTGTGAAAAATGGTTGTAAGTTACCTTTTTCAGTGACCTGCGTGATGTGGATTTGATAGAGATCAATACATTTTTTGCTTTACTGCTTTATACATCAATTTTTAGATCTAACCATGAAAACACTGAATGTCTTTTTGCTACAGAGGTCATTATGACCTCATGTCTGTAATAGCGTAGCCGAAATAGTACATCTGTGGTTAAGGGTTAACCATCAGCCACTTATTCTTTCAACAAAATAAATATCTCCTACAGGATTCACCACGTTTCTTAACTAGGCAAAACATCAAAGACTGACTGAAGGCTGTTTCAATTCAACAACAATCAACATATCTGTATGGTTATAAGAACTCCAGGGAGATTGGCACAAGGGTAATAATGGCTGTGTCGGAGCCATTGCTATGTACATCTGTTCTCCATCTGTATAAACCCTGATGATATTCAAGACACCAATTTGCACTCTCATGAATCTTCAAATAGACAACCGTGGATTTTCTGATTAGGTACACTTCTCAGATAGAAACCTTGAATTAATCACAGGATTAACCATTGCAACCATACAAACTTCCCTCTGCAGTAGGATAGGAGAGGATGGGAGAGAGAGATTTTCAAGAGTGAAGATGTTTCTCCTTCTATTGTTTCTGGTGAAGAAAATAGTGACTCTGAGCTGCCCTGGGAGTGATGTTTTCCTTGTTCCGCATGAGTGGTACCAGCCTGGTGATCTTGTCATTGGTGGGATGGCGTCCCACATTTTTTGCAATTTCTATGAAATGAATTTTAAGGAAAAACCTTCCATAAGACCACATGACATACCAAAGTAAGGATTTTATTTTTTTCTAATCTGAATAAATTCCCCCAAAATTGCTTATATGGGTAAAAGGTTTTCAGCATAAATGTAAGTGTTATGTGTAATGTGGGTAAGGAGCCACGGTGGCACAGTAGTTAGAATAAAGTCTATGAATGAATGCTTTCTCCAGGAGTTCGATCCTGAGGGGCTCAAGGTTGACTCAGCCTTTGATCCTTCCAAGGTCATTAAAATGAGGACACAGATTGTTGGAGGCAATATGTACTCTATAAGCCACTTAGAGATGGCAGTATAAGTAGAGTGGTATATCTGCTATTGCTATTGCTAATCTAATTATATCTAGCTCTTTCTAGTTATGGGAGAATAAACAATTTTCTTTACTTTATGGCAAAGTGTTTGTCATATAATATATGAGACTTTAGTACAAGAAATCCTTTGGAGAACATTTAGTGAGTTTAAGGTATTTTTTTAAAAAAAAATAATCTGTATTTTCACTCTTAACAAAACATGCATGAAATAAATGACTGATCCTGCTAAATCTGTTCATATTCTTTTTTGTGAAAAAGTTAGAAATAAATGTGTACCGTGAAAAAAATAACTGTTTTTGTTTCTAGTGGTAGATATTTGCTGCAAACCATGGAAATACTGTATAAAAAAACAAAAATGATCTTTGTACAAATTATTGAGCATTTTAGAAAGCCTATTATATTCCTACTTCCATCAGAGAAAAGTTTGATATTCACATAGATATAATGCCATTTTATGAGACCTGTCCATTGCCTTTCTTAACTGAGGTATTTAAATTCTTTGCAGTATAATCACCAAATTTCATCAACACATCCTTGCCTTGGCCTTTGCTGTGAAGGAGATCAATGAGGACTCCCAGATCTTATCTAACATCACTCTTGGGTTCCACATCTATGACTGTTACAACAACCCAAGGATGACGTATCGCACAATTCTGGACCTGATTTTCAAATCCCAGGAATTTGTCCCTAACTACAAATGTGATAGCCAGAAGAATCTCATGGCTATTATTGGAGGATTGGGTTTCGATACATCATTTTATATCGCTGATATTATAGGTTTCTTCAAGATTCCACAAGTAAGTGCTGAAGGGATTCAAAAGAAAATTCTTAACCTTATTGTTGTTAGGAAATAATTAATATGCATAAAAAATTAGGCTTAAGTTTGTGTTAATATGCTCTGCATGGCTTAAGGTCTGATACTTAGCTGCTGTTTCTGAAACTACAATGCCTATTACATGAAGTGAGTGTCCAAGGAGATTCCAAAGCTGAAGGAAGATTTGAATCTGTACTCCACATTTTTTGGAATTACTTCAGATACATATAATAGAAGAATTCTTTATTGAAACAATTGATCTATTATATGTTTTGCAATAATTCCAAGACATTCCTTTCTATGTTAATAATTCAAAGAATTCTGGGGGAAATATTCCTTGGATATATTTTATATGAATACTAGACAGGATAATCAGATTTGATATAACAACTCAAGAGAATACTACTTCACTTTCTTGCAGCTGACATACGGCTCATTAGCCCAAGATGCATTTCAGACCAGCAAGCTCTCTTCACTTTATTTCATGGCCCCAAAAGAGGACCATCAGTCCTTTGGGATTATCCAACTGCTGCGTCATTTCAGGTGGACGTGGATTGGGATTTTTGCTGTTGATAACAACAATGGAGAAAATTTCTTACAGAAAATGCAGCCCTTACTTTCAGAGAATGGAATCTGCTCATCGTTCATAGAAAGGCTTTCCCAATTAGTCCATGTGGAAGACTTCCCAAAAGTATATGAAACAATCTCAATTATTTCCATGAATTGGATAAATAGCAAAGCCAATGCATTTCTTGTCTATGGAGAATCATTGACCATTATGTGGCTGAGAGTTGTCTCATTTCTGGTAGATCCTGAAAGCAAGGAAACTGTATTGTTAAGAAAGGTGTGGATCATGACTGCACAGATTGATTTTATTTTATCAGGCATTCAAATCTCATGGGATGTCCAGATGTTCCATGGGGCTATTTCCTTCACTGTTCATTCAACAGCAGTTGTAGGTTTTAAGGAATTTCTTCAGACTGTAAATCCTTTTTCAGACAGCAGAGATGGGTTTTTGCAAGATGTTTGGGAACAATCATTTGATTGTTCATTTCCAAAAGCAGAGTTACATGAAATAAACAGTAGGAAATGCATTGTGGAGATGAAGCTAGAAGATCTTCCTGCGCCTGTGTTTGAAATGGAAATGACTAGCCAAAGCTACAGTGTCTACAATGCTGTTTATTCTGTGGCTCATGCTTTGCAGGCTCTATACATGTTGGAATTCAATAGGAGGAAAACTACGATGGGTAAAAAAATTGATCTTCCACAACTGCAGGCTTGGCAGGTATTCCCTTTGCATTTGATGGCTCTTTTATTTTAATGAGCAGTTTGATGAAGAATTACTATTTGGATTCATTGTGGGAAGTCTTAATATTTTCTGCATGTGCAAAAAAGTTAAATGTGGTCACTGAGAAGCTACTACCTAAAAATGTTTTTAGATGTCAGTAGGAGTTATGTAGGAAATCACCGTTGGTTCCCTAATAAGAGATGATTAAAACAAATCATTTAGATTACTATCCATAATCAATTCTCCAAGATACTTTGTGTGGCTCATGAACTTTTCAGGTTCCGTGGGCTGAGTTTTCTGTCTCTATCAGAGTTTTAGAGGAATGAGATAAAAGGTGGCCCTTTTTAAATGTGGCATCCCTAAATGTGGCAACTCTATGTTTCCAATAATTTCCACCTCTCATCTATCTATGGAAGAATGCTTGAGCCTCAATTTCTAAAATCTGGCTAAAGGAAATTAGTCAGACCTCAAACTGCCTTATAGCTTTGTACCAATCAGGAATGATTAAATATGATCTCATTATAGAATAGAATAATCGAATAGAATAGAATAGAATAGAATAGAATAGAATAGAATAGAATAGAATAGAATAGAATAGAATAGAATAGAATAGAATTTTTTTTATTGGCCAAGTGTGATTGGACACACAAGGAATTTGTCTTGGTGCATATGCTCTCAATGTACATAAAAGAAAATATACGTTCATCAAGAATCATAATGTACAACACTTAATGATAGTCACAGGGTACAAATAAGCAATCAGGAAACAATATCAATATAAATTGTAAGGATACAAGCAACAAAATTACAGTTATACAGTCATAAATGGAAGGAGATGGGTGGTGGGAACAATGAGAAGATTAATAGTAGTAAAAACTTAGTAAATAGTTTGACAGTGTTGAGGGAATTATTTGTTTAGCAGAGTGATGGCATTTGGGAAAAACTGTTCTCGTGTCTAGTTGTTCTGTGTGCAGTGCTCTATAGCGTCGTTTTTGTTAACTCTAGTGGGCTTAAATTATAATGAGAGGCATTTGTATATTTTCATTCTGTTTTATTTGATTGGCGTTTTCTATTTTTCCTTAAAATAATACCAAATTAAAAACAAGGTGGAAATGTACTCCCTCTCTCTCTCATTCTCTTTCAAGTAGCTCCACCCATTTCTTCAAGGCATTTCTTTTAACAATTCAGCTGGCGAGAGAGTGATCCTGAATGAGAAAGGGGAAGCAACAGGTGGATTCGACATCATCAACTTGATCACTTTTCCAAACAGATCCTTTACCAGAGTTAGAGTTGGAAAGATGGATCTCCAGGCTCCAAGAGGGAAAGAATTATTCATGGATGAAGATTTAATTGTCTGGCACCCAGCTTTTAACGAGGTACAAATGGAGTCATTGATGCAACCATGCCTGAATCTATTATGATCCTTTATTTATTTATTTATTTATTTATTTATTTATTTATTTATTGCGATTTATATGCCGCCTTTCTCCCTAGGGACTCAAGGCGGCTTACAAAATGACAACTTCAATACAAATCACAATACAATACCAAATTAAAATCAGTAACCCAATTAAAAAACAATTTAAAATTATCCCAGTGTACCCCAAACAGATCAGTTTAATTGGCGGAAGAGCCACGTCTTCAGCTCACGACGGAAGGAAAGAAGGTCGGGGGCTGTCCTGAGCTCAGTGGGCAATCCATTCCAGAGGGTCGGGGCTCCCACAGAGAACACCCTCCCCCTGGGGGTCGTCAGCCGACATTATTTGGCCGACGGCACCCTGAGGAGGCCGACTCTGTGAGAGCGCACAGGACGATGGGAGAATGGCTGGAGATGGTCCTGCAAGTACCCTGGGCCTAAGCCATGAAGGGCTTTATAGGTGAGCACCAGCACCTTGAAACGCATCCGCAGTGCCACCGGTAGCCAGTGCAGCTCACGCAGGAGAGGTGTTACACGGGAGTATCTAGACGCCCCCGTAACTACCCGCGCGGCTGCATTTTGGACTAGCTGAAGCCTCCGGACACATCCCAAGGGCAGCCCCATGTAGAGGGTGTTACAGTAGTCCAACCTCGAGGTAACAAGGGCATGAGTGACCGTGGCGAGGGCATCCCGGTCTAGGAACGGGCGCAACTGGCACACAAGACGGACCTGTGCGAAGGCCCCCCTGGTTACGGCCATCAGATGGTCATCTAAAGACAGCCGAGAATCCAGGAGGACACCCAAGTTGCGGACCCTATCGGAGGGAGCATATTGAGCATAGTCAGTTTAGAAATCTAATTTCTGTTTCTTAAAATGAAACATGATGTATTCTTTTCCAATCATGTAAATCATCAAGCATTGATCAAAATGATATTAAAACAAAAAAGCCATGTTGCCATATATAGACTGCATTTCCATTTGAAATCACAAGAGTGCTCATTTTCCCATAAATTTTTCATCATGTTTAATTATCTACTCACCCTGCACTTTAAACATGGATCTTTTGTACATCATTGTAATTTCTATATTGCTTTAATGTACACTATAAATCAAAGTTCATACATTGAGAATCAATTAGCGAATCCGAAAAGAGTTTCACTCCATAAAAGAGAAAAAACAAACATTGTTTTAAAAATCAAACTTTTCAAAATATTTTTTTATGCTTATCACCAGAACCTTCCATTTTCTCAATGCAATGATCCTTGTTTCCCTGGATATTGGAAGAAAGGAATTGAGGGAAATCAATTCTGCTGCTATGACTGTGTTCCGTGCCCAGAACGAATGATTTCAAATAAAAATGGTAGGATAGAAATTCTACCAAAATTCATTAGAATTAAGGGAACGTTAATACACTACTTTAGGATGCATAAAATTAGTAAAGTTATTTTTTCAATAATTTGGAAGGTCTGGATGACAAATTCCTTGATTTTCCTTCCAGATATGGATGACTGTTTTGAATGTTCAGAAGATCATTATCCAAATAAGGAAAAGAAAGGCTGTATCCCGAAACTGGTGGTGTTTCTAACCTTTGAAGAAACTTTAGGAATTGGTTTATCCTCAGCAGCTCTTTGTTTCTTCTTCTTGACATCTTGGGTGCTTGGAACTTTTATTAAGCACAGGGATACTCCCATTGTCAAAGCCAACAACCGCTCCCTCACTTACACCCTGCTTGTCTCTCTTCAGCTTTGTTTTCTCTCCTCTTTCTTCTTCCTTAGCCAACCTGGCAAAGTGACCTGCCTTCTCCGACAATCGATGTTTGGCGTCACTTTCTCAGTGGCCATTTCTAGTGTACTAGCCAAAACCATCACTGTGGTTGTGGCTTTCATGGCCACTAAACCAGGATCTCAGATGAAGAGATGGGTGGGGAAAAGATTGGCTTTTTCTACTGTCTTTTCCTGCTCCCTCTTTCAAGTATGTACTTGTATCATTTGGTTGTTTTTATATCCCCCATTCCCTGACTTTGACATGCACTCAGTGCTCCAAGAAATGATTTTACAGTGCAATGAGGGATCAGCTTTCTTCTTCTACTGTGTCTTGGGCTACATGGGTATCTTGGCCATCGCCAGCTTTATTGTGGCTTTTCTTGCCCGTAAATTACCCGACAGCTTTAACGAAGCCAAGTTCATCACCTTCAGCATGTTGGCTTTCTGCAGTGTGTGGATCTCCTTCTTTCCAACCTATCTGAGCACAAAAGGAAAAGCCATGGTAGCTGTGGAGGTCTTCTCCATCTTGGCCTCCAGTGCTGCATTACTGGGATGCATATTCCTCCCAAAATGCTACATCATTATTTTGCGGCCTGACCTCAATTGCAGGGAGCAACTCACAAAAAGAAATTAATATCCCAGGTGTTCATGTATACATCCAAACTAGACTGTGTTGTTTCTCTGTTTCATATAATGTATGTGGGTATGAGGGAATATGCATAATTTGGTATTTATTTATTTTGTCATGTTTACATAGTGTATATCGGAGGTTGTGACCCTTTGAGAGCTATGTGCAAAAAAAAAAATTTTTTTTTAATGACTAAGTCTAATTCTAAGTTGCTACATTTTCAGCATTTTCCAAGATTCTTTGATAAAGCACTACTTAAATATAGTAGAAGCTAATTACCATTTTATGAATGTATATTTAATATAGTATTATAGTTTTGGATTTGTTTTGCTTCTTCAAAATGAAAACCTATTGAGTTTGTGAAACCCATAGATTTAACTGCATTTTACAATAGACTTTCATGGTGGGTCATAAGCATTTGCTCTCTGTCCATAAATCTATTTTCATTGCAATCTGTTTTCAGATTTCAGTAATATGGAATACTTGATGAAATGAAATGAAATGTATCCTTCCTTCTGCTTCATCCTGTATTCAAAGTTGTGCTGACCAAAGACCATAATAAAGAGTGACTTGAATTGGTTTGGAATTAGAAGTCTGGAATTTTTCAATAAAAGCAAAGGTGAAATCTAGTACAAATCATAGGAAGAAATGTATACTCACTGATAGAGGGAGGGACAACAAAGATGAAAATATCTGGGGAGGGGAGGAATTATGAGTCTTCCCCTACATGGAGATGATTGATAAGTAGATAGGTATTGTCACAAGTAAATGCTTTATTCTCCATCATGTAAATAGTATCTGTACAGTATATCAAGAGTTAACTTATTTCCATTGCTTAATGTATGTATGTCTAACCACTCCTATATCTAGCTCCTCCCCTTGTATAAATAAGAACTGTATGCCATTTTTCAGTGCTTCTATTTGTGAATATTCAGTGAATATAGAATGCCATCTGTGATTAAACAGAGCTTTATTTAAACATACTATTTCTTACTTTAATTATTGAGTCTGATCCTGAAAATATTGCAACAATTTTGGTAGCAGAGGATGGTTAATTGACTCAATAAAAAATTCAACAATGTCTGAGAGAGAAAAATCAAAAAGCAAAAAAATAAGACCCAACACCAGGGCATATACTAAAGAAATGGAAGCAGAACAAGAAATAATTGATGAATACGCAACTGAAATATTGAGAGAATCTGAAGACTGTACTACAGACAATGAAGAAATAATAGATGAGAACAATGATCAAAAAGAAAACGAAATAGAAAATAACAAACTCAGGTCAGAAATACTAAAACTTTTAAAAGATCAAAAGAACGATGAAAACCTCATCGCGAACCTCCAAGACTTACTGAAAAAAAGCGGAGCAGCGAGAGAAAAGCACATCGTTACAGATGAAAATAAAGACTCAAAAAAGGTGAGCGATTTGTCTACAGACAAAAATGCAACGAAGGAGAAGAACAATGGTCCCGCACAAAATTTTGAATGGCAGCCATCTTGGTTTCAATGAACCTTCAGTCTAAGCGATGAAGAGCCAATCAGAATACAAGATTCAAAATATCTGGCGCGAAAGGACTTACTTGATGCAAAAAACAAAAGAGAAAAGATCCATACATCAGAAGAGTCTGATACAGAGACTGAAGAAGAATCAATAGAAAATCAAGTAGAGTCTGCAATGAAAACGCTTTTTGCAACTTTTGGGTCAAAATTGAAAATAACTAAAGAATCAGCGAAAAACTGCAGTAAAAAAACAAAAGGAAGAACAGTGAGTAAACAAACTTCCCGAAGATCGCACGCCTCTATGCAAACAGCGAAAGCATCGATGCCTGAACCCAGAGAGCCCTGCAGATACCAACCTACGCCGCAAACAATTCCAGAGACCAGCGCTCTCAATAAAAGGACTCCCATCGCCACCAGGACTCCCAAGGCTGAACCAGAGACCGAGTCTTCCGAAGAAGAACAATGCGAGGGAGCTGCAGTGACGAGAACCTTTCACCATGACTTCAGGAGCGAAATGGACAATGCGCATGTGCAAAGCTACACAGACAGCTTCGAAGCAAGAGAAAGACAGAGACTGCCATTTAAAGTCGTCGCTAGCATCCCCATGTCATTCTGCGGTTACCAACACTTAGAAGACCATGGACTTCCTCCAGTTGTAAGTAATGGAGTTAACAACATTGGGAATTTACCCAATGATTTCCCAAAACTGAGGATAGACGGTGTTAATTTACAAGAGTGGTGCCAACAGCTCCAAGTTGTCTTTATGAAAGAAAATTTATTGTTTTTCATTACTAACCCTCCAAAAAGACCTTGGACTTTAAGATTGGACTGCCTACACCATAGAGCATTTTTCTTACTAATATCCAGTATATCTCCTGCTATGTATCATAGTATTAAGTCAAATCTAACTGTATCAGAAATTGTTCAATGCATGTTTAAGCTGTTTCACAGTGATAGTGTAGCCACTACAACAAGAATGTCTAAGGATTTCTTTTCAGCCAGGTTAAAATCTGGAGTCACCATAAGTGAACATTTAATATACTTAAACAAAGTCAGAGCAGAATTACAACTAAGAGGAGAAATAATTTCAGATCAAACAATGAAAAGTGTTATTATCAATTCATTAGACCCATCTTGGAATAATTATATATCCCATTTAGATACAATCAATTTAGGGTATTTATCCATAGAAAACCTTTCTAATAGGTTGATAGCTGAAGACAATTCAAGAAGAAATCGTTATAATAATCACATAGAGCATAAGCAATATAAGAAAGTGGCATTTCAAGAAAGGTACCATGAACCAATCAAATGCCATAATTGTGGGTCCAAAGAGCATAATAGAAGAGATTGTCCTAAATTCCTCAGAGTTAAACATAGGACAGATCATAGAGATAGATATCACAACAGACAGTCATCCACTGACAGACATAGATATAGAAGTCCACCCATCTATAAGGAACATAGAGGGGGTAGAGATGATTCAAGAGATAGAAAATCTGGTTCATTGAATGGACTGAACAAACACAACAACAACAACATACATAGACCAGAAGATAACGATTGGCTCATTGACTCTGGTGCAACAAATCACACTACACACAACAAAAATATATTATCTTCGTTTGTTGAAGATAAATTTGTAATCAAAGTAGCTAATCAAGAGAAGGTCCAAGTCATAGGTAGAGGAAATATAATCTTACCTGGCCTAGGAAAAATAGAGGGGGTATTGTTAATACCTGAAATACCTCATAACTTACTTAGTGCAATAAAACTAAGCAGAGAATCTGGCATAAACATAGTCTTTTCAAAAGGGAATGCAGCTTTAAAGAAAAATGAAACAAGCGTAGGTACTGTCATTATAAAAGAAGGCTTACCTTACTTAATAACAAATGAAAGATGTTTACACAATATTGATTCCAACATAGAGGATGACAATGACATAAATAACGAAGAAAATAGTAATAGTGATAATGAGGAACATGAGGTAGTTCATAACAACAAAAACTCATCCAATGATAAAAGACCTAATATAGGCAAACCTATTCATGATGAATGTGCTCATATCTTACATAGAAAATTAGGACATGCTAGTTTTCCTGTAGTACAAAAAATGATTGAACATGCTGATGGTGTTAAAATAAAAAACTGTAAAAACTATGTAGAATGCTCAGTGTGTAAATCCACAAAACTCAAAACTAGCCCCAGGCCCAAAAAAGCAACCAGGTCAACCAAACAAATCTTTGAATTAGTACACATGGACTTAGTTGGCCCATTGACACCATCAATCACATATAAAAAACGCTATTTTTTAACCATTGTGGATGACTATAGTCGTTATGGGTTTGTCTACACATTAAGACATAAGGATGAAACATTTCAGAAATTCAAAGAATTTTACAAACGCATAGAGACACAACACAACATTAGAATAAAACAAATTATGACAGATAGAGGATGTGAGTTCATGTCAAACGAATTCTCACGATGGCTAAAAGATAAAGGGATGTTGCATTACACATCTAGTCCTTTCTCTGCATTCCAGAACGGAGTGGTAGAGAGAAAGAACTCGACACTACAAACCATGATTAGATCCACATTAGAAGATGCTGGTTTAGGTAAACAATTCTGGTCAGAAGCTTTACAATTTTCCAATTACACCCAAAATAGGACTTGGTCCAGCATAGTGAATAAAACACCATATGAAGTGATGTACGGTAGGAAACCTAAGTTAACACACATGCATATATTTGGAGTCACTGCAGACGTACATATACCTAAACAATTAAGGCGTAAAGGTGAAAACGTATCCAGAAGACTTAAATTCATGGGATACGAAACAGGCACAAAAGGATACAGATTTATTGATAACAATAACAGATTCATAATTTCAAGAACAGCAGTATTTCATGAACAGGCCAATTGGTCCAAAATACACCTTAATGAAATATTCCCAAACACCAATTCAGACACTGAACATCAAAATAAGAATATTGAAAAGAAAAACAATAACAGCACACGCAAAAACAAAGTTAGAACATGGACAAATAGTCAACATAAAATAAAAACTGATTCAGTAACAAAAAAGGAAGCAAGGTATTTACATGACAATGATAGTATACCAGTGAGAACAACCAGAAGTAACAGAAATCAGGTGCCTAATAAATACAAAGATTATGTAATGTGTATGAATGGAGAAATAGTAACACCAAACACTTATGAAGAAGTACTGAAACTTCCCCCCAAAGAAAGAGAAAAGTGGGAATCAGCAATGACCAAGGAGATGAATAGCTTACAAGAATTGAATGTTTTTACACCCACACAAGCCCCAAGGGATAAGACTATTATTGGTACCAGGTGGATATATAAAATTAAGAATTTGGAAGGAGGTAACACACTGTATAAAGCCAGACTAGTCGCACAAGGTTATGCTCAAAAATATCCTGAGGATTATACAGACACTTACTATCCTACTGTAAGAACTGAGAGTGTTAAAACAGCTCTAGTTATAGCATCAGCACTTAATCTCGAGGTATTTCAATATGATATACAAACTGCATATTTACATGCCAAATTAGATAAAGATATATATGTAAGAGCTCCTCATAGTCAATATACAAACAAAAATGATATATGGCTATTAAACAAAAGTCTATACGGATTGAAACAATCTGGCAAGCGATGGTATGAATGTTTAGTCAAAGTACTTAAAACTATGAACTTTGTTGCCACTACTGCTGACAATTGTTTCCTTGTTAAGAGTGAAGGTGATTCTCCAGAATTTGTATTGATTTATGTTGATGATATTCTATATATAGGCAAAGATACAAAAAGGAGAGAAACTTTTGTAACAAAACTCAATGAACACTTTTCCTTAAAATCATTAGGGAAAGTAAACAAATATCTTGGTGTTCAAATCAGCAAAACAAAGAAGGGATTCAAACTTTCCCAAAGGGATAAAATTATAGAACTCTTAAACAAATGTAACTTAAATGATGCCAAACCATGTGATACTCCCATGCAGACTGATTTTCTAAGAAACACTGATGAGTCATCTCCAGAATTTAAAGATAACACATTGTATAGGTCTGTTATCGGCTCTCTTCTCTATATCTCTAACTGGACTAGACCTGATATTGCTTTACCCCTTAACTTATTATCCAGACATGTCAGTAAACCATTATCATACCATTGGGAAGCTGTCAAGAGGATATTAAGATACTTAAAAAATAGCTTAGACTTCTGCTTGTTATTAGAACCCAATAATACAAATGAACCCATTCTCACATGTTATGCAGATGCAGATTGGGCTGGTGATGTCACTTGTAGAAAAAGTACATCTGGCTATATATTTTTCCTTAACGGCTGCCCAGTTTACTGGTACACTGGTAAGCAAGATTTGGTAGCTACATCAACTACTGAGGCAGAATATGTTTGTCTGTCTAAAGCATCAAATAACCTAGTATGGTTTAATGATTTATTGTCTAATATTTGGAAAAAACCTTCATTGCCTTATATCATACATGAAGATAACAAAGCTGCCATCGAAATATCTAGATCTGATGCTATTGGACAGCGATCTAGACATATAGATATAAAATTCAAACATGTAAGGCAATTATCACAAGACGGATTTATTAAAGCTATTCATTGTGAAACATCAGAGCAAATAGCTGACATCTTGACAAAACCTTTACCTTCTAAACAACACAAATACTTAACTACCAAGCTACAAGTTTTATATTGTTCTGAATCTGAATGCAATTATTGTCATATGTCGAATCAGCATTTAGAGGGGGATTTGTCACAAGTAAATGCTTTATTCTCCATCATGTAAATAGTATCTGTACAGTATATCAAGAGTTAACTTATTTCCATTGCTTAATGTATGTATGTCTAACCACTCCCATATCTAGCTCCTCCCCTTGTATATATAAGGAACTGTATGCCATTTTTCAGTGCTTCTATTTGTGAATATTCAGTGAATATAGAATGCCATCTGTGATTAAACAGAGCTTTATTTAAACATACTATTCTTACTTTAATTATTGAGTCTGATCCTGAAAATATTGCAACAGGTATATAGATAGTAATGGAGAGAGAAAGAAAGAGAGATGGAGAGGCAGAGAGGCAAAATGTCTATGGAACTTTCTTCCCACAGTTAAGTGAATCACTGCAGTTGTTAAATTAGTAACCATGAATGTTGTGTGAATCTGGCTTCCCCATTTGCTTGACAGAAGGTTGCAAAAGGGGATCATGGGACGCCGGGACACTGCAACTGTCGTAAATATGAATTAGTTGCCAAGTGTCTTAATTTTAATCATGTGACCATAAATATGCTGCAGTGGTCATAAGTAATGGCCATAAGTTTCTTTTTCCAATGGAGAGAAAAAAGAGAGAAGGAGAGACAGAGAGGCAGAGTGTCTATGTGCAGAACAAATGGCCTAAATTAATATGAAAGTCCAATCCTCATTGCAGTTATGGTCAAGGTTATAAATATGAACTCAAAGTACAGCTTAGGAGATCATCTAGATCTCAATATTTAACAGAATAACAGAGTTGGAAAGGATTGTGGAGGTCTTCTAGTCCAACCCCTTGCTGAAGCAGGAGAGCCTATGCCATTCCAGACAATTGCCTGTCCAATCTCTCCTTATAAGCTGCCAATGATAGAGCTCAAAACTTCTTAAGGCAAGCATTTCCAATGTTTACTTGTCCTGACGGTCAGGAAATTTCTCCTTAGTTCTAAGTTCGGTCTCTTGTTGATAAGTTTCCATCCATTCCTTCTTGCAAATATTGGAACACTGCTACCATGTTACCCCTAATTTTTCTCTATACAGTTCATAGACTTAACATAGACAGTTCCTGCAACCATTCATCATATATTCTAGTCTCCTCACACATAATCATCTTTATTGCTCTTCTCTGCACTCTTTCTACAGTCTCAACATCTTTTTGTATTCCAGTAACCAGAACTGGATGTAGTATTTCAAGTGTGGTCTTACCAATGCAGCATATAGTGGTACTCATACTACATGTGACTTGATATTAATCTTATGTTGATCTCTTAGCACTGCACTGGGTTTTTTGGGGCACTTGCAGCACTCTGCTGGCTCATACTTAAGTGGTTATCTACTAGAGTTCCTAGATTCCTCTCACAGTTACTTCTGTAGAGCCAGGTACCACCTAATGGCTGAAGGACACTGTTCCAAGAATACTACTGCTACTAGTGATGTTGACACCAGTAACTTTACAGTTAACACCAAGAACACCAACACTCACACCAAGAAATCCATATTGTCTTGCTTAAATGAATTTCCTGCAGTTTAATCATCTCCTTTTAACACCTCCATAATCCCTTGTGGGGTGGAGTTTGGGCAACTGAGTGGAGCTAGCAGGGTGTTTTAATGGCCAGTTGCCCTTCCTGTCACCATTGTGGAGTTTTGTTCAGCAGATATAGCAATAGCAATGGCAGTTAGACTTATATAGTGCTTCATAATGCTTTTACAGTCCTTTCTAAGCAGTTTACAAATGTCAGCATATCGCCCCCAACAATCTTGTCCTCATTTTACCCACCTCGGAAGGATGGAGTCAACCTCACGCCTGGTGAGATTTGAACAGCTAGGAGTCAGCTAAAGTAGCCTGCAGTACTGCACTCTAACCACTGTGCCACCTCAGCTCTATAATATAATATAGTATAGTATAGTATAGTATAGTATAGTATAGTATAGTATAGTATAGTATAGTATAGTATAGTATAGTATAGTATAGTAGTGTAGTGTAGTGTAGTGTAGTGTAGTGTAGTGTAGTATAGTATAATATAATATAATATAATAATATAATATAATATAATATAATATAATATAATATAATATAATATAATATAATATAATATAATATAATATAATATAATATAATAATATAATATAATATAATATACACTGCTCAAAAAAATAAAGGGAACACAAGCAAAAGACATCTGAGATCTGAATGAATGAAATAGCCTTATTAAATACTGTCTATGAGAAACTGGGAGGGGGGGGATTGTATGGAGCTGGGGAGATATATAGTCATAATAACATTCCTTTCACTCAGAATCAAGGACATTCTGCCCTGCATCTGGAGGGGTGTGACTGGGAGGCTTTGATTGGACCATATGAAATTAATTCATGAGCCAAAGTTCAAAGGAAATCCATTCATTTATTAGGAGCAACATCTTGGCAATTACCCATAAGGACTCATTTCTACCTCCACGTGATTTACTTTCCCCTATGACCCTGTTCCCCCCCTCCCTTGGGCTTGTCATAAATCACATTCTTCAATAGAATATGTTCCCGGGCTGTAAAAATCATACCCCTTCTGCTGGCTCCGGTAGCCTGGGATACAATCTGGAGAAAGGGATGTGTGGAATGTGCCTAGCAGGTCCATCAGTTCTTCCCCCTCCTGCTTATGGAAACCAGAAAGCAGGCCCGGAATGCTTTAGGAGTTGACACAGTTGTTAAATTAGTAACCCTGCTGTTAAGTGAAACTGGCTTCCCCATTGACTTTGCTTGACAGAAGGTCACAAAAGGGGATCCGTGACACCGGGACACTGCACTGTCATAAATATGAGTCAGTTGCCAAGTGCCTTAATTTTAATCAAGCCATGATTCAAGCTTCCTCTTAAATACATTGGCTACAGAGCTAGCCAATCAGAATACAGTATGATGCAATACAGGATTACAGTCTTAAACTATACATTACATATTGGCTGCAAACATGCATTGATGGTTTATATATATTGCCAACCCAACCAGTTAGGCAATAGTCATTCCCTAACACCTCTTAAGGTAAGCCAATGACATAATATAATATCTATGCCTCTTAATGCTACGCAAAGGAAGGTGGGCTGTAATTATCATTTATTGTAAAAAATAAAATAAGTTTCTAATTCCCCTCTGTACATTTTATTAGCAGATGTGCATTTGGGAAAAAAAAAAGTTTAACCCATAACCACAGACCTGCGGTCATAGTGACTACAACAGTTTTCCAAAATGTTTGGAACACACCTATTTTTTTTAGAAATGGGCCTTTCCAGTTGCAAATAGCTTTTGTTTTCCCACCAATAAGAGTGTATGCAGCATCGCACCTGTGTCAGTTATTTGCTGTTTTCTGTAATGGCATTTGAATTTGAGTTTCGGTCATTTTGACCACAGATCTTTGTTAATGTATTTTTTTCCTATAATGTCAGGGCCACTTTTTCCACCAAAAAGAGTGTGATTTGGTGATCCAAACATTGAAGAAACTGTTCTAAAATGGTATGGAGAAACAGAAAATGGTCTGAGTGATGTGGAATCAGATTGCGACAAAAAATTTGTAATGGATGATCAGGAACCTGCCACCGCTCCCATTTCTGACATCAGTAATGATGAAGCTTCCAGTGAAATTGATGACCGTGTACAATTTACATTGTGCAATAATTTATATGGCAAGAAAAATTTCTGCGCCTTTTGGAAGCAATAGATCCAGAACCGTTAGTCACAATATTGTTGTGCAATTACTTGGACTACGGCCAGCAGCAAGAAATCTTGGAAATTTACCTACTCCCCTAGAGATTTGGAAATTATTATTTTCTAAAGAAATTATTAGCCTAACCCTAACCCTAACCCTAACCCTAACCCTAACCCTAACCGTACCCCATTGGTCCATTCAGTGGACCAATGTACCAATTCAGTGGACCAATGTAAAAATTAGAGAAGAAAGATTGAAGTTCAATGATAAAGAAACAAAAAGTGACCTGCGTGATGTGGCTTTGATAAAGATCAATACATTTTTTGCTTTACTGCTTTATACATCAATTTTTAGATCTAACCATGAAAACACTGAATGTCTTTTTGCTACAGACCTCATGTCTGTAATAGCGTAGCCGAAATAGTACATCTGTGGTTAAGGGTTAACCATCAGCCACTTATTCTTTCAACAAAATAAATATCTCCTACGGGATTCACCACGTTTCTTAACTAGGCAAAACATCAAAGACTGACAGAAGGCTGTTTCAATTCAACAACAATCAACATATCTGTATGGTTATAAGAACTCCAGGGAGATTGGCACAAGGGTAATAATGGCTGTGTCGGAGCCATTGCTATGTACATCTGTTCTCCATCTGTATAAACCCTGATGATATTCAAGACACCAATTTGCACTCTCATGAATCTTCAAATAGACAACTGTGGATTTTCTGATTAGGTGCACTTCTCAGATAGAAACCTTGAATTAATCACAGGATTAACCATCGCAACAATACAAACTTCCCTCTGGGGTAGGATAGGAAAGGATGGGAGAGAGAGATTTTCAAGAGTGAAGATGTTTCTCCTTCTATTGTTTCTAGTGAAGAAAATAGTGACTCTGAGCTGCCCTGGGAGTGATGTTTTCCTTGTTCCTCATGAGTGGTACCAGCCTGGTGACCTCGTCATTGGTGGGATAATGTCCCACATCCTTTACCACTTTTATGAAATTAAATTTAAGGAACATCCTTGTATAAAACCTTATGATTTACCACTGTATGGATTTTTATTGCTTTTTCTAATCTTAGTTAATTTCCTCAAAACTGCCTATATGGGTAAAAGGTTTCCAGCATAAATGTAGGTGATATGTGTAATCTATGTAAGAAGCTGTGATGGCACAGTAGTTAGAATGAAGTCTATGAATGAATGCTTGCTCCAGGAGTTCGATCCTGAGGGGCTCAAGGTTAACTCAGCCTTTGATCCTTCCAAAGTCATTAAAATGATTGTTGGAGGCAATATGAAGACTCTATAAGCCACTTAGAGATGGCAGTAAAAGTGGAGTAGTATATCTGCTATTGCTATTGCTAATCTCATTATCTCTGTCTCTTTCTAGTTATGGGAGAATAAACAATTTTCTTTACTTTATGGCAAAGCATTTGTCCTATAATATATGAGACTTTAGTGCAAGAAATCTTTTGAAGAACATTTACTGAGTTTAAGTTTTTTCCCCCCGAAAAATCTGTATTTTCACTCTTAACAAAACGTGCATGCAATAAATGACTGATCCTGCTAAATTGTGAAACAAGTTAGAAATAAATGTGTACCATGAGAAAAGCACTGTTTTTTTGTTGTTGTTTTGTGTCTAGTGGTTTCTAGTGTATAAAAAAATAAAATTGATCTTTGTACAAATTATTGAGCATTTTAGAAAGCCTATTATCTTCCTACTTCTGTCAGAGAAAAGTTTGATATTTACATAGATATAATGCCATTTTATGAGACCTATCTATTTCCTTTCTTAACTGGAGAATTTAAATTCTTTGCAGTGTAATCACCAAATTTCATCAACACATCCTTGCCTTGGCCTTTGCTGTGAAGGAGATCAATGAGGATCTCCAGATCTTATCTAACATCACTCTTGGATTCCACATCTACGACAGTTATCACAATCCAAGGATGACCTATCGCACCACTCTGGACCTGCTTTTCAAATCCCAGGAATTTGTCCCTAACTACAAATGTGATAGCCAGAAGAATCTCATGGCTATTATTGGAGGATTGGGTTTCGATACATCATTTTATATCTCTGATATTATACGTTTCTTCAAGATTCCACAAGTAAGTTCTGAAGGTGTTCAAAAGAAAATTCTTAATCTTATTGTTGTTATGGAATAATTAATATGTCTGAGGAGAATCCATAGCTGAAGGAAGATTTGAATCTGTATTCCACATTTTTTGGAATTACTTCAGATACATATAATAGATCAATTGTTTATTGAAACAATTGATCTATTATATGTATTTGCAGTAATTCCAAGACATTCCTTTCTATGTTGATAATTCAAGGAATTCTGGGAAAAAAACATTCCTTGGATATATTTTATATGAAAACTAGACAGGATAATCAGATTTGATCCAACAACTCAAGAGAATAATACTCCACTTTCTTGCAGCTGACATATGGCTCATTAGCCCAAAATGCATTTCAGACCAGTAAGCTCTCTTCACTTTATTTCATGGTCCCAAAAGAGGACCATCAGCACATTGGGATTATCCAACTGCTTCGTCATTTCAGGTGGACGTGGATTGGGATTTTTGCTGTTGATAACAACAATGGAGAAAATTTCTTACAGAAAATGCAGCCTTTACTTTCAGAGAATGGAATCTGCTCATCGTTCATAGAAAGGCTTGCACAACTAATCCATTTGGAAGATGTCCCAAAAGTATATGAAACAATCTTAATTATTTCCATGAATTGGATAAATAGCAAAGCCAATGCATTTCTTGTCTATGGAGAATCATTGACCATTATGTGGTTGAGAATTGTCACGTTTGTGGTAGATCCTGAAAGCAAGGAAACTGCATTGTTAAGAAAGGTGTGGATCATGACTGCACAGATTGATTTTGTACTATCAGGCATTCAAATCTCATGGGATCTCCAGATGTTCCACGGGGCTATTTCCTTCACTGTTCATTCAACCGCAGTTGCAGGTTTCAAGGAATTTCTTCAGGCCATAAATCCTCTTTCAGACAGCAGAGATGGGTTTCTGCAAGATGTTTGGGAACAATCATTTGATTGTTCATTTCCAAAAGCAGAGTTACATGAAATAAACAGTAGGAAATGCATTGTGGAGATGAAGCTAGAAGATCTTCCTGCGCCTGTGTTTGAAATGGAAATGACTAGCCAAAGCTACAGTGTCTACAATGCTGTTTATGCTGTGGCTACTGCTTTGCAGGCTCTATACATGTTGGAATTCAATAGGAGGAAAACTACGATGGGTAAAAAAATTGATCTTCCACAACTGCAGGCTTGGCAGGTATTCCCTTTGCGTTTGACAGCTCTTTTATTTTAATGAGCAGTTTGATGAAGAAACTGCTTGGATTCATTGTGGAAAGTCTTAATATTTTCTGCATGTGCAAAAAAGTTAAATGTGGTCAATGAGATGCTACTACCTAAAAATGTTTTAGATGTCAGTAGGAGTTATGTAGGAAATCAGCATTGGTCCCCTAATGAGAGATGATTAAAATGGTCATTTAGATTACTATCCATTTTGTCCCCTACAAAAATAATCAAATCTTCCATGATTAGAACAAATCATTTAGATTACTATCCATAATCAATTCTCCAAGATACTTTGTGTGGCTCATGAACTTTTCAGGTTCCATGGGCTGAGTTTTCTGTCTCTATCAGAGTTTTAGAGGAATAAGATAAAAGGTGGCCCTTTTTAAATGTGGCATCCCTAGTATGAAACAACCCTATGTTTCCAATAATTTCCACCTCTCATCTATCTATGGAACAATGCTTGAGTCTCAGTTTCTAAAATCTGGCTAAAGGAAATTAGTCAGACCTCAGGCTGCCTTATAGCTTTATACCAATCAAGAATGACTAAATATGATCTGGTTTTAGTTAACTGTAGTGGGCTTAAATTATAATGGAAGGCATTTGTATATTTTCATTCTGTTTTATTTGATTGGCGTTTTCTATTTTTCCTTAAAATAATACCAAATTAAAAACAAGGTGGAAATGTACTCCCTCTCTCTCTCATTCTCTTTCAAGTAGCTCCATCCATTTCTTCAAGGCATTTCTTTTAACAATTCAGCTGGCGAGAGAGTGTTCCTGAATGAGAAAGGGGAAGCAACAGGTGGATTCGACATCATCAACTTGATTACTTTTCCAAACAGATCCTTTACCAGAGTTAGAGTTGGAAAGATGGATCTCCAGGCTCCAAGAGGGAAAGAATTATTCATGGATGAAGATTTAATTGTCTGGCATCCAGCTTTTAACCAGGTATGAATGGAGTCATTGATGCAACCATGCCTGAATCTATTATGATCCCATATTGAGCATAGTCAGTTTAGAAATCTGATTTCTGTTTCTTAAAATGAGACACGACATATTCTTTTCCAATCATGTAAATCATCAAACATTGATCAAAATGATATTACAACAAAAAAGCCATGTTGCCATATATAGACTGCATTTTCATTTGAAATCCCAAGAGTGCTCATTTTCCCATAAATTTTTCACCATGTGTAATTATTTACTCACCCTGCACTTTAAACATGGACATCGTTGCAGTTTCTATATCTCTTTAATGTACACTTTAAATCAAAGTTCATACATTGAGAATCCATTTGGGAATCCGAAAATAGTTTCACAACATAAAAGAGAAAAAACAAACATTGTTTTAAAAATCAAACTTTTCAAAATATTTTGTTATTCTTATCACCAGAACCTTCCATTTTCTCAATGCAATGATCCTTGTTTCCCTGGATATTGGAAGAAAGGAATTGAGGGAAATCAATTCTGCTGCTATGACTGTGTTCCGTGCCCAGAACGAAAGATTTCAAATAAAAATGGTAGGATAGAAATTCTACCAAAATTCATTAGAATTAAGGGAATGTTAATACACTACTTTAGGATGCATAAAATTAGTAAAGTGATTTTTCAATAATTCGAAGGTCTGGATGACAAATTCCTTGATTTTCCTTCCAGATATGGATGACTGTTTTGAATGTTCAGAAGATCATTATCCAAATGAAGAAAACAATGGATGTATCCCGAAACTGGTGGTGTTTCTAACCTTTGAAGAAACTTTAGGAATTGGTTTATCCTCAGCAGCTCTTTGTTTCTTCTTCTTGACATCTTGGGTGCTTGGAACTTTTATTAAGCACAGGGATACTCCCATTGTCAAAGCCAACAACCGCTCCCTCACTTACACCCTGCTTGTCTCTCTTCAGCTTTGTTTTCTCTCCTCTTTCTTCTTCCTTAGCCAACCTGGCAAAGTGACCTGCCTTCTCCGACAATCGATGTTTGGCGTCACTTTCTCAGTGGCCATTTCTAGTGTACTAGCCAAAACCATCACTGTGGTTGTGGCTTTCATGGCCACTAAACCAGGATCTCAGATGAGGAGATGGGTGGGGAAAAGATTGGCTTTTTCTATTGTCCTTTCCTGCTCTCTCTTACAAGTATGTGTTTGTATACTTTGGTTGTCGACATCACCTCCATTCCCTGAGTTGGACATGCACTCAGAGCTCCAGGAAATGATTTTACAGTGCAATGAGGGGTCAGCTTTCTTCTTCTACTGTGTCTTGGGCTACATGGGTATCTTGGCCATCGCCAGCTTCATTGTGGCTTTTCTTGCCCATAAATTACCTGACAGCTTCAATGAAGCCAAGTTCATCACCTTCAGCATGTTGGCCTTTTGCAGTGTGTGGATCTCCTTCTTTCCAGCCTATCTGAGCACAAAAGGCAAAGCTATGGTATCTGTGGAGGTCTTCTCCATCTTGTCCTCCAGCGCTGCATTACTGGGATGCATATTCCTCCCAAAATGCTATATCATTGTTTTCCGGCCTGACCTCAATCGCAGGGAGCAACTCACAAAGAGAAATTAATATCCCAGGTGTTCATGTATACATCCAAACTAGACTGTGTTGTTTCTCTGTGTCATATAATGTATGTGGATATGAGGGCATATGCATAATTTGGTATTTATATATTTTGTCATGCTTATGTAGTGTATATTGGAGTTGTGACTCTTTGAGAGCTATGTGCAACAAAATGTCCTTTTAATGTCTTAAGTCTAAGTTGCTACATTTTCACCATTGTCCAAGATTCATTCATACAGCACTACTTAAATATAGTAGAAGCTAATTACCATTTTATGAATGTATATTTAATATTGTATTATAGGATACCAATTTTGGATTTGTTTTTCATCTTCAAAATGAAAACCTATTGAGTTTGTGAAAGCCATAGATTTAACTGCATTTTACAATAGACTTTCATGGTGGGTCATAAGCATTTGCTCTCTGTCCATAAATCTATTTTCATTACAATCTGCAGTGCAGCAAACAGCTCTTGTAAAAAATTCACAGCTCCTGTGAAGGAATGCTGGGATATCTTCCATACAAAGTTTGAAAGGGGGGTCATAGCAATAGAGGTTGGAGAGAGTTACTATAGAAATATTCTGCCAATGGCAGAATTTTGGCAATGAGAGTCAGTTGTATTGGCTATAAATGCAGTAACATCTAAAGTATATATTTGGGGTCCTTGGAGGTCATCCAGTGGTTGCCCTTAAACTATGATTGAAGTTTTCTGTGCTTTGATCCTGGTAGTTATAATAATAATAATAACTTTATTGTCATTGTATGTGTATACACAGTATACCCATACAACAAAATTCACTTAACACCCAAAGACCAGGTCCAACACACATAACAATCCCCAAACACACTCTCACCCACCACAATTCCCCACCCCTAAACCACCCAAACATCCACACAACAGACCAAGTAATGCTGTCCAATAGCTCACTGATGGTGGCCCTTTAGTTCATTGTTGAGTGCAATTATAGCTCTTGGATAAAAATTATTCAGAAAATGTGTGGTCCGAGTTTTAATTGTTCTGTATCTTCTGCCAGAAGGCAACAGTCCAAAAAGATTATAAACAGGAAGAGGAAAAGTCTCTGAGTATTTTATGCAACTTTCTCAAACAGCGAGATTCGAAGGTGTTGTTCAGGGCTGGTAGCTGGAGTCCAGTGATATTCTGGGCAGTTTTAATGATTCTCTGTAGAGCATTTTTGTCTGCCAAATACCATGCAAGAATGCCATATGTCAGGACACTCTCAATGGTGCTGCAATAGTAGGACAGAAGTAGATGCTGAGATAGATTTCTATTCCTGAGCATTCTCAGGAAGTACAGCCTCTTCTGTGCCTTCTTCACAAGCATGTTAGCATTCATAGTCCATGAGAGGTCCTTCGAGATATAAATGCCCAGAAATTTAAAACTACCCACCCTCTCCACCTCCTCACCATTTATGTACAATGGTAAATATACATCTCTCTTCCTCCTGAAGTCAATTATAAGTTCTTTAGTATTTTTGGTGTTAAGTGTGAGTTTATTTTTATTACACCACAATGTCAGCCCTTGTACTTCCTTCCTGTAAGCAGACTCATTGTTCTTCTTAATGAGCCCCACCACTGTTGTGTCATCTGCAAATTTAATAATTGTGTTGGTGTTATACAATGGGGTGCAGTCATGTGTATTAGCACTAGGGCATTCCTTAGCTGATACTATCTCTTACCAGGTATTTTCAAAGGACCTTTCAAAGTCCTCCAGCACATCAACCCTGTAATTCTACACTTGTAATTACCTCACTCTGACTAATTTTTCACTGTTTGTTGCTGCTTCAATAAAAGCCTCTAAGCACTTTGTGTTCTGAAGTCTCACAAATTCTCTGGCAGTGATATTGGAGGGGAAAATAATGTACAAAATGGAAGACATTTGGGGTTCCAGGTAAAGGGCAAGGGAACCCAGTATTTGATCCACTAGAAAGGGTAGGCAGAATCTGTATGCTTGTGGGAGAATGCCAGGTATCTTCACACTCCCAACTGGTTGCAGCAATTCCACCAATATCTCCCTGAAAAACGCTGTCATGCCAAACTTCCATATCTCTGTCTGACTCCACCTGAAGTATCTGAAGATGAAGGCGTTAACCAGCCTCACTGGGTACCACAAGAATGAAGCAGAATGATTGATGATGTACAACTGTCTACTTTGAGCATTCATATTCCAAGTGTGAAAGGGGAGGAATTTGCTGATGTTATAGATGTTTTCCATCCAGCAACAAGTGTGCTGACTGTTGATTTGGACCTGGGTGAAGGACTTCTTTGCTATGGCTTTGCTCCCATCATTCCCAAATTTTGTGTGAGAACCTGGAAACTAGAGAGACCATGGGAGACAGGGAGACTTGCTTTGAAGATGCCATAAAAGAAGTGGAGATGGGGATGCCAGAAGAGATTGTCATTTGCTCTTCATTGTCTATAGAAATGAAGAGGTGAAGGTGGATTTCTCACCAAATTACAACATTAAAGGTGGTTTATTGGGTCATTTCAGAAAATGCCCCTGATATATGGTGCCATTGCAGTCCAGATTCTTCTTTCATAGAGGTTTCTCTATCATTTCTATATTTAAAGGTATTTTAGTTTGGTCTAATGGTAAAGGCACTCGGTTAGAAAACCATGACTACAAGTCCTTACTTGGCCATGAAAGCCATCTTGATGACCTTAAGACAAACTCTGTCTTTCAGCCCAACCCAACTCACAGGTTTGTTGTGGTGGGGAAAATATGTCTAGGAAGGAGCGTTGCATATGATTGCTGCCTTGAGTTCTTTCCAAAAATAATAAACATGGGATATACTGGAAAAAGCAACAATAAAATAAAATGAAAAGTAAAATCATAAAAAATAAAATTAAAAAAATGATAAAATAAATCTGATGTGGCAAGTGAAAATGATTAAAAGATGAAGCGTGGACGATGACATTGTGATCCAAATTCCACTCAGTTTTTGCCTGCATAGTCAGTTGCACAAAATGATGACATTTTCATGCCATCAAGAAAATGTTTATTATTATATTTTATCAAAATTCCCATCAATAATCAGCCCAAATTCTTTGGAGTGGACTCAGCCAGCTGGATCAATTGGGTAGAAAGAGTTTTTTTTCAATTTCCCCTTGAGCTGAATTAAACTTTTTGGCTGGGCCCACTCTTTTGGATATTCTTCTAGGAGTTATATTCATCCAAGGTATATTCACATATTATATTGTCTGAATATTGTTTTGTTGGAACAGAAATAGCACTAGCACTTAGACTTATATACCACTTAATAGTGCTTTACAGCCCTTTCTAAACAGTTTACAGAGTCTGGGTCTTCATTTTACCCACTTTGGAAGGATGGAAGGCTGAGTCAATTCCGCTGCTGAGAATTGAACTGCTGGCAGTTGGCAGAATTAGCCTGAAATATTGCATTCTAACAACTGCACCACCACAACGTTCATGCTTACTGGCAATCAGCTTCCTGTTTTTATTCAGAGGAGCAGGCAAAATCTTTCACTGTGGACCTCTAGCACAATAATACACAGCAGTGACAGCAGTTGACAAGGTTCAATGGATTCTGGGAATCCATTCTAATCTTTTTCCTGACAGATTCAGTTCCAAGCACAGTTGTCCAAAGTTGAGACACCAGGAACTTTACAGAGCAAATTGAGATTTTGCCCTGGTCTTAGTGTTTTGGGCCCTGATGATACAAGTTGCACCTCAGAAAGGGACTCTAAAGAAGTAAGAGAAATTAAAATTGAAATTCACATATATCAGGAAAAAGAACAACCCATATTATTGCTTTCTCTAAAACTGCGTACTCACGTTTTGGCATGGCTATCAGAGGAAAAAAAAAAAAGCAAGAAATTCATAGTGAATTTTTAAAATAAATTTCCTGCCATTTGACATGAACAATTTGAAGAAAATGTAAAAATCCAAAAAGAAGATCCTGTTTTTAAATGGGAACATTTCGTGATGATATTTGCATAAGTCCATTGAGGTATAAGGAAGCTTCTAGAAAGCCAGATTCGGTGGAAAGTTTGTATTCATTAGGAGGCTCTAAATAAAGTCCACCTTCCTTCCTTCCTTTGTTCCTTCCTTCCTTCCTGCCCTCCCTCCCTCCCCCCACCCTCATCCATCCATCCATCCACTCATCCATCAGCTGAGCACCCACTACCCAGTCTTAATGTCTATTGGAAATGGAATGTTTTTTAAAATTTATTTTTATTCGACATTTACATTTTTAAAATCTTAGTTATACTTTTACAGCTTTCCAATACTGGCTGTTTTAATAATATCCATTTTATCCTTTGGCCAATTATATACATATGCATTTTGTTTGTTACATACTTATTCATATAATCACTACGCTATATACATACCAACTACACATTGAATAATGCATTTTCACTCTTAACGGTCACTATTCATTGATTTTAGATTTCTTTTCCAGCCAATCATACCATCTGTTCCACGTTTCATAATAAATCGTGTCCTCACTGTCTTTGAGTTCCATCATTGACTTATCTGATTCTGCATACTCTAGCACCTTTTTTATGATCATCATGTTTGATGGAGCATGTTGTTGTTTCCAATTTTGGGTAAATGAAATTCTGGTGGTAGTGATTATGTGGAGCATAAGGTATTGAATATCTTTACTCATATTTTTCTTTTATAATCCACAAAAGAAAAAGTTCTGGGTTCATGTCAATTTTTTGCTCAGTCATTTCCTCCAACCACTTTTTATTTTTTTAACCAGTAATCTCTGGCTTTGGGACATGTCCACCATATGTGTCATTAAAAAAAAAAACCTGAACCACCTCATCAAAACAAAATAATTACATCCTAGAGGAATTACAGTACTATATGACAAAACATCAAAGGCTGTACAAAAGGCTATTGAAATTCAACAACAATGAAGGTATTTTTGGGCTACAAAGTGAGTCTGGAGCAACAGAGAGTTTGGTACAAGGGGTAGTAATGTCTCTGTCAGATTCATTGCTTCAAGTTTCCTCACCTTGTTCTCTTCTGCCAGAGTATTTCTTCAAATCCTTGTGATAGTCAAGATAAAAATTTGTACTCACATGGATTTTCAAACAGAAAATGATAGATTTTATCATTAGATGTATTCTCAAACATAATCCTTAGATCTATCTTTAGATGAAGTATTGGATTATATGTGCTTTCCTATGGGTAGGATGGAAGGCAAAACCTTTCCACAATAACAAGACCATTAAGATGTTTCTCCTGATGTTTTGGGTGCATAAAGTAGGTTCTCTAAGCTGCCCTGCAAGTGATGCTTTCCTTGTTCCACATGAGTGGTACCAGCCTGGAGACTTCATCATTGGTGGAATGGCATCTCACATTGTTTACCACTTTTTAAAAATAGAATTTGATGAAAACCCTGCTAGAACACCTTACGGGGTACCAATGTAAGAATTTTTCTTCATTATCTAATCTTATCCAATCTCGAAAATCCCTTATATGAGTAAAAGATGTGTGTGCACAAATCTTTTTTTTAAAAATGTAATCTATGCTTTCTGTGTCTTTCAAATGCATCTGGTTCTGACAGAACAAATTTTTTTTCCATTTTTTTAAAGAACTTTCACTCACCTAGGTGAACATCTACTGAGGTTAAGGTAATTTTAAAATGGTTTGGCATTATCTCTCCTCACCAAACATACAGTAAATGAGTGAAAGTCGATTAATGTATTCATATAACATTTTCTGAAAATCTTGTAGAAAACATAGTCTTTTGAAAAAAGTCACTACTTGTATATGTTGCAGTATATATTTGTTGCAAGTCATGGAAATAATGTGTAAAATTGTAAATTTGTATTCAGTAGAAATTACCAATAAAGGAGAATATGTGTAGCTCAGGGTTGAAATGAGGGGTCCTCTCTGAGATTGGTTATTTTTTTGTAGACTTTTCATCATCCATCCTCAGTGCCAGGCAGTGATGATATTACCTATTTTGGATAATGAAATGTCTCCAAGAAAGCCAACATGGTCAGAGAGCACCAAGGACCCTCTGTGGAAATTATTAAGAACTTTAGAATAGTGATGATCATTTTACTACTGTCAGAGAAAGAAATAGAATAGAATAGAATTCTTCATTGGCCAAGTGTACAACAGTTAAAGATAATCATAGGGTACAAATAAGCAATCAAATCATATCAGGAAACAGTCAATATAAATTGTAAGGATACCAGCAACAAAGTTACAGTTATATAGTCATAAATGCTTGTTATTCATACAGAAATGGTGAGAATTGTGAACTTACATTTTCAACTGGGGTATTTAAAACATTTGCAGTGTAATCACCAAATTTCACCAACATGTCCTTGCCTTGGCCTTTGCTGTGAAGGAGATCAATGAGGACTCCCAGATCTTACCTAATATCACTCTTGGGTTCCACATCTATGACAGTTATGTAAATGCGAGGATGACCTATCGCACGACTCTGGACCTGCTTTTCAAATCCCAGGAATTTGTCCCTAACTACAAATGTGATAGCCAGAAGAATCTCATGGCTATCATTGGAGGATTGGATTTTGAATCATCGTCTTATATAGGTGAACTGACAGGTTTCTTCAAGATTCCACAAGTAAGCTGGAAATTCTATATTTTGTTCTTGTTATGTTATATATAATGAGCATCAAAGATTAGGTTTAGGTATGTGTTAAGAGGATGTGTGGCTTATGGTTTACTAATTAGCATTATTTTCTGAAACTATAATACCAAAGACCAATGCCAAATACAGAAAGTAAGTATCCAGAGTATTCCATAACTGAGGGAAATTGATATAGTACTCTTGCACCTATTGAAACATTTGTTCTCTTATACATCTCTGAAATAAATCCAAATAATTCCTTTCTATATTAATATTGAGAAGAATTCTTGGGAATATGTTCCCTGAACATATTTAAAAAAAAAAAAACTAGATAAGGAAAACTATATTTGATTTAGTATTTCAACAGAATACTATTCCACTTTCTTATAGTTGACATATGGCTCATTAGCCCAAAAGGAATTTCAGACCAGTAAACTCTCTTCACTTTATTCCATGGTCCCAAAAGAGGACCATCAGTACACTGGGATTATCCAACTGCTTCACCATTTCAAGTGGACATGGATTGGGATTTTTGCTGTTGACAACAACAATGGAGAAAATTTCTTACAGAAAATGCAGCCCTTACTCTCACAGAATGGAATATGTTCATCATTTATACAAAGGCTTTCCCAACTAGTCCATGCAGAAGACTTACCAGAACTTTATCAAACAGTCTCAGTTATCTCCATTAATATTATGAATAGCAAAACCAATGCATTTCTTGTCTATGGAGAATCCTGGGCAATTATGTGGCTAAGAGCTGTCACATTTATGTTAGACCCTGAAAGCAAGGAAATTGCATCATTTAGAAAGGTGTGGATCATGACTGCACAGATTGATTTCATATTATCTGGATTTCAAGTCAGTTGGGATCTCCAGATGTTCCATGGGGCTATTTCCTTCACTGTTCATTCAACAGCAGTTGCAAGTTTCAAGGAATTTCTTCACACCATCAATCCTCTTTCAGTCCATAGGGATGGGTTTCTGCAGGATATTTGGGAACAATCATTTGATTGTTCATTTCCAAAACCAGAACTACAAGAAATGCATAGTAATCTGTGCACTGGACAGAAGAAGCTAGAAGATCTTCCTACACATTTGTTTGAAAAAGAAATGACTGGCCACAGCTACAGTGTCTACAATGCTGTTTATGCTGTGGCACATGCTTTGCAGGCTCTGTTCACATTACGTTTCAATAGAAAAACAGCTATGATGGGTAAACAAATCGGCCATCTAGATCTCCAGGCTTGTCAGGTATTCTCTCTGCACTGGACACTTCTTTTATTTCAATGAACAGTTTGATGTAGAATTATCTTTTGATCCCACTGTGGAAAGTCTTAATGTTTTCTACATTTTAAGTATGGGAAACAACCTATAAATAAGGAAATATTTCCTGATAGTGAGAATAATTAATTAGTGGAAATGTTGCCTCAAGAGAATGCTACAACACTGGAGATTTTTAGAATAGAATAGAATAGAATAGAATAGAATAGAATAGAATAGAATAGAATAGAATAGAATAGAATAGAATAGAATAGAATTTTTATTGGCCAAGTGTGATTGGACACGCACAGAATTTGTCTTTGTGTATATGCTCTCAGTGTACATAAAATAAAAGTTCAACAAGAATCATAAGGTACAACACTTAATATAACAGATTCAGAAAAACTAGTTTCTGTTTTCTTAATTTCCATTATTCTGATTATTGAGAAGCTACTATATAAATTACAACAGAATAAAAGATTTGGAAAGGACCTTGCTGCTCCCTCCCCAAGAGGAAACCCGATACACTTTCTGACAAATGGTTGTCCAATCTCTTTTTAAACACCTCCAGAGTTGGAGCACCCACAATATCTGGAGGTAAACCACTCATTAATTGTTCTGTCAGGAAATTTCTGCTTAATTCTAGGTTGGTTCTCTTCTTGATTAATTTCCATCAATTTCTTCTCATCCTGCCTTCAGGTTCTTTGGAGAACATGTTGACCCTCTCTTCTTTCTGGCAGCTCCTTTGATATTGGAAGACTCTTATCATGGCACCTCTAGTCCTTCTTTTCATTGAACTAGATATTCCTACAACCATTCTTTGCTATACTTCAGTGTTTCTGAGATCATATCTTCCACTTCCTTCTGAACCTTGGGGTGTAATCCATCTGGTTCTTGTAATTTGAACTTGTCTAGAGCAGATAGGTGTTCTCCTAAGATTATCTTGCTTATTTTGACTTATTGTGAGGGGGGTGGGTGGGTGTAGATATGTTGGACTGTTTTATGTAAAGACAGATGCAAGAAAATAAGTTTTCTCCAATTAATGAACAAATTGTTTTCTTGATCTTTTGCTTCATTTTTACATGTTGAAAGATCCTTTTTTAAAATTACTTTTTACTTTAGTCACAAGCCTTAGTTTATTTATTTAGTTATGGGCGCAACCCGTTGTGCCCGCGTGACACCCCTCCTGCGCGAGCTGCACTGGCTCCCAGTGGTCTTCCGGGTGCGATTCAAGGTGTTGGTTACCACCTTTAAAGCACTCCATGGCATAGGACCCGGGTACCTTCGAGACCGTCTCCTGCCACCAATAGCCTCCCACCGACCAGTCCGTTCCCACAGAGAGGGTCTCCTCAGGGTGCCATCAGCCAAGTTATGTCGGCTGGCGACACCCAGGGGGAGGGCCTTCTCTGTGGGAGTCCCAGCCCTGTGGAATGAACTGCCCCCGGAAATACGCAAGATCTCCGACCTCCGGGTGTTCCGCTGCGCATTGAAGACCTTGTTGTTCCGCCAGGCAGGGCTGTCAATATAATCATTTTAAATTGGGGTATTTTAATTTTTAGAGTTTTAAATCAGCCAATTCTATTTAATTATTTTAATTTTTAATTATTGTTGTGTCTTGTATTTTTAAACTGGCTGTACACCGCCCTGAGTCCTTCGGGAGAAGGGCGGTATAGAAATAAAATTATTATTATTATTATTATTATTATTATTATTATTATTATTATTATTATTATTATTATTATTATTATTTTGAGCCTTAGCTTTCCAAACTTCATTTTTGCAGGTGCAAGCTATTTGCTGATATTCTGCCTTAGTTATTTGCCCCTCTTTCCACTTTTTATACTTGTCCTTTTTGTCTTTCAGTTTATCAGAGAGTTCCTTTTCGAACCATGCTGATTATTATTATTATTATTATTTTGAGATCTCTTATTTTTCTTCTTCATTGGAATTGTGTTAGACTGGGCTTTTATAATGTCCCTTTAAAATTTTCCAAGGCTTCTTAGGTTGTTTTCCCCTTGAGAATTGTTTTTTTTTATTATTGAAAAGACAGTGCCATGTCAGGATAACAGTGCAAATAAAGCACAGCCAGAGAGAGATCAATGATAAATAACATACATGCTAATAACTTTAACTATAAGTTATTTAACTATTTAACAGTAATTGCAAGAATACAACCAAAAAAACCAAAACAAAAAAGAACCAAAAAAGGGAAATAAAGAAAAGTTCCACTGTTTCCATATTATATCCATAGTTTTATACATCTTTGTTGTACTGACATTCATAAACTTCCCTCTCTTGTCTCTACCCATTCGTAAAATTTATTCCATGTCCTGTAATATTTTGAGTCTTCTTTATCTTTAATGTTTAAGGTTAATCTGTCCATTTCTGCACAATCCCAAATTTTCCTAATTATGTCCTCATCTGGTCCGGTGTTCACATTTTTCCAATATTTAGCATACATAATTCTAGCTGCCATCAATAAATGTAAAACTAAGTAGATGGTTGCTTTGTCATAACTTTCCGACAATATACCTAAGAGGCACATTTCTGGTTTGAACTCAATATGTTGCTCAGTTATCATTTCTAGCCATTTATGAATTTTCTCCCAGTAACGCCTTACTTACTTTCTTTCTTTTTTATTGAAAAGTTTTATAGGAAATAAAAACATTTTCTCCCCCCCACCCTTCTCCCCTCAACCCCTCCCTCCTCCCCACCCTCCTCCCTAGACTTCCCAGAACAAGCACAGGGTATAGCATTCACAAACATAAAGCTAAAATACACTAACAAATTATTGCATTCGTATTCTCCCTAAGTCTTTAACTCCTTATAACTCAGTTATCATTTCTAGCCATTTATGAATTTTCTCCCAGTAACTCCTTGCTTTCTTACATGTCCACCACATGTGATACTATGATCCTGGAGTCTGGTTGCATTTCCAACAATTGGCAGAGGAGTTCTTAAACATTTTGGCTAATCTTGCTGGCGACAACTGCCACCTGTAAAACATTTTGTAAAGGTTTTCTTTATATGCCGGGGCCATCTTCAGTTTGTTGTTTCTCTCCCAAATTTTTAACCATTTTTCTAATTCTATGTTGTATCTGAAATTCTTTGCCCAGGCAATCGTTGTTTCTTTAACTATCTCTTCTTCCATTTTATAGTTCAGTAAATAAATAATATATATATATATATATATATATATATATATATATATATATATATATATATATATATATATATATATATATTCAATCAATTTTTCATCCGTTCCCATTAAAATTTTGTCCAATTTTGTTCTTTGTTTACACCCCATAATTTAACATCTTTTTCGTGCCTTGCTTTGATCTGCAAATACAGCCCCAATATAAGTCCAACGCCCTGTTTCTGCAATTGTTGTCTGGATTTAAGATCCCCCCTTTCATCTAAAATGTCCTTGTAACATACAATTTTCCCCCAATTTATAAGATTTGGATATATTATTGCCTTCATTGGAAAGAGCCAGATTGGTACTTCCCAATAGCGTTGTAGTTTAATTTTTTCCTAAATGTTAAGTAACACATTCCTAACATAATGCCTCTGGAAATATCATGCACCATATTTCTGCCATACCAGAGAAAAGCATGCCAGCCTAATTGTAAATCATGCCCTTCTAGTAATAATAGTCTTCTGTTATTCAAGTTTACCCAATCTTTTAGCCAGGTGAGAACTGCAGTCTGGTAATATAATTCCCAGTCTGGGAACCCAAAACTGCCATTATTCTTAAAATCCTGTAATACTTTCAATTGCAGAGTCATTTTATTTAATTCATCAAAAAAAATATTTTCTAATTTTACTGGTATGGTTTGAAATAGAAAGAGTAGTTTTGGCAGGACGTTCATTTTCATCACTGCAATTCTCCCTATCATTGATAACTGTACATTCCTCCACCTTTTCATCCTGTTTTAATTCGTTGTATCAGCTTTGTATAGTTGTCCTCTTTGATTGCCCCACACCTAGCTGTTAAGAAAATACCAAGGTTTTTAACCTTGTTTTCTATCTGTAGGTCAATTTTCTCTCTCAATTCCTTTTTCTGTTTGTCGGTGAAATTTTTAACCAATATCTTGGTTTTATCTTTATTTATTTTCATCCCTGCCACCTCTCCATGTTCCTCAATCTTCTTTATCAATTTAGGGCCAGTTTCTATGGGTTCTTCTAATATAAACACTAAGTCATCAGTGAAAGCTTGGAGTTTCTAATTTCCATTCCTTTTATCTCTCTATCTTCTCTTATGTTCCTTGTCAATACCTCTAAGGTTAAAATGAATAATAATGGGGAGAGGGACAACCTTGCTTTGTTCCTTTTTGTATACTAAAGCTTTCTGTAACATCTCCATTAACCAATTCTTTTGCGTTCTGTTGAGTGTAAATTTCTGTTACATTCCTGTAACTTCAACATCTTCTTTCTTTTCTCTTTGTTAGTGAGAATTACAATAAATCCAATATGACTGACCCTCTACTTCCTGTCTCTACCTTTTATCATGCTTTAGGTATCAATAGGAATTATGCAGGAAATCATTATAGCTTGTAGAATACGAGTTATTTAAAATGATAATTTAGGGGTTTTTTTTCATTGTTTCCTCCCAAAAAATAATCAATACTTCCCCTTGGCTCATGAATTTTTCAGATTGACAAACTGAGCTTTTTATCCTTATCAGAATTCAAGGGGAATGAATTAAAAGATGGTTCTTTTCAGAAATGGCACCTATGCTCTGGAACAACCTTATGTTTGCCATAATCTCTATCTCACATCTTTATTGAATAATTAGTCTCAAATTTTGAAATCTAGCTAAAGGAAATTTGTCATATTTTGAAAATATCTTTATTCCATTGAGGGAAGATTAGCTATTAGCTTGGTTTCATTATTGCTTAAGAAATGAACCTGAATCATAATTGAAGAAATTTGAGTAATTGCAATAGCCAATTTTCATTCTGCTTTAGTTCATTCTTATTTTTCCTTAAAATAATATCAAATTAATAATAGAGTGCTATGTATAATTGTTATAATAATTGTTATAGGCCTGGGATGAACGAGTCAATGAAACTTGGATATGGTGTTGTATTGTATTCAACTCCCTTTCTCTGTCATTCTTTTTCAAGTAGCTCCATTCATTTCTTCAAGGCATTGCTTTTAACAATTCAGCTGGGGAGAGAGTGTTCCTGAACAAGAAAGGGGAAGCAACAGGTGGATTTGACATCACCAACTTGATCACTTTTCCAAACAGATCCTTTCAGAGAGTTAGAGTTGGAAAGATGGATCTCCAGGCTCCAAAAGGAAAAGAATTATTCATTGATAAAGATGTGATTGTCTGGAACCCAGCTTTTAATCAGGTATCAAATTATTGAAGCAGCTAAGATTAATCCATTATGATCCCATATTAAACGTAGTATGTTTAGAAATCTGACTTTGGGGTCTCTTTTAAATAAACAATGGCATATTCTTTTCAAATCTTGTTGATGATCAGGCATTCCTCAAATGGACAATATGATATTACAATGTAAAAGGCATGATTGCATTTTTGGTTTGGATTTGACTCAGAAATCACTAGAGTGGGAAATTTTTCATGAGATTGCCACTATGTGCAATTATATACATGCCCCGTTCTTCAAACAGGAGTTTTACTACATCATTACAATTTCCACATCTTTTTAAGTTGATGAAGTTGAAAAATTGAACAAACTGTTTTATCTATCTCCAACTTCAAAACCTTTTGTGCTTATCACCAGGTTCCTCCACTTTCTCAATGCAATGATCCTTGTGTACCTGGATTCTGGAAGAAGGGGATTGAGGGAAATCAGTTCTGCTGCTATGACTGTGTTCCATGCCCACAAGGGAAGATTTCAGATCAGAATGGTAGGTTACGCATTCTACCATTTTTCATTAGAGTTTAATGTACTAATTTAGCATGCCAAAAGTTAATGAAGTAATTTCTAATAATTGAAATGCCTAGATGACAAATTCCTTGATTTTGCTTCCAGAAATGGATGACTGTTTTGAATGTTCAGAAGATCATTATCCAAATAAAGAAAAGAAAGGATGTATCCCGAAACTGCTGATCTTTCTAAATTTTGTAGAGACCTTAGGAATTGGTTTAGCTTCAGCAGCTCTTGGTTTCTTCTCCCTGACATCTTGGGTACTTGGAATTTTTATTAAGCACAGGGATACTCCTATTGTCAAAGCCAACAACAGGTTCCTCACCTACATGCTGCTTGTCTCTCTTCAGCTCTGTTTTCTCTCCTCTTTCTTCTTCCTTAGCCAACCTGGCAAAATAACCTGCCTTCTCCGACAACCAATGTTTGGTGTCACTTTCTCTGTAGCCATTTCTAGTGTACTGGCCAAAACCATCACTGTAGTTGTGGCTTTCATGGCCACGAAACCAGGATCTCAGATGAGGAGATGGGTGGGGAAAAGATTGGCCTTTTCTATTGTCCTCTCATGCTTTCTCTTACAAGTATGCATTTGTATCATTTGGTTGTCAACATTTCCCCCATTCCCTGAGTTGGACATGAAATCAGAGCTCCAAGAAATGATTTTACAGTGCAATGAGGGGTCAGCTTTCTTCTTCTACTGTGTCTTGGGCTACATGGGTGTCTTGGCCATTGCCAGCTTTATTGTGGCTTTTCTTGCCCGTAAATTACCCGACAGCTTTAATGAAGCCAAGTTCATCACCTTCAGCATGTTGGCCTTCTGCAGTGTGTGGATCTCCTTCTTTCCAGCCTATCTGAGCACAAAAGGAAAAGCCATGGCAGCTGTGGAGGTCTTCTCCATCTTGGCCTCCAGCGCTGCATTACTGGGATGCATATTCCTGCCAAAGTGCTACATCATTGTTTTGCGTCCTGACCTCAACCACAGGGAACAACTCACAAAGAGAAATTAGTACATCATGTGATCTTTCTGATTTAGCAGAACTTTTCAAAAAAGTAATAGAAAGACTGCTTCCTACAGGAAAATTATATACAAGTTTAGAAACATAGACATTTTTTATTTCTGTTAAATAATGATTTGTATAGGATATTTGTGATTATTAAGTTTTATTATGGTTGACCTTTCCAAAGTAAGTTCGCAAGTTGATGCATTTCAACCTCAATAATACTCGTCCATGTCCAACTGGCCCCATTTATTTGTACTCATTTCCTATGTTTATATCCATGTTTATACTTATACTTGTTATCTTGTACATTTTTGACAAATAAATAATAAATAAAATAAAATAAATTTCCATCATTTTCCAAGATTCTTTAACCTAATCCTTTCCCATTTCAACACTGCTATTGAACTTGACTTTGATAATGTAGGTTTCTTGGTTCCTGTTAAGATATTTCAGATATTGACTCAAACAATGTTCAATGTTTGCAGATACATTCTTGTGGCTTTTATACTTTCAATTCCTAAAGCACTATATAAATATAGTAAATGGCTAATTACCATTTTATGAATATATATTTAACATAGTATATTAGGGTTTTTTTTTTTCTTATTTGAAATGAAAATATGTTGAGTTTGTAAACCCCAAACATTTAGAAGGGAAGGGAAGGGAAGGGAAGGGAAGGGAAGGGAAGGGAAGGAAAAGAACAGAACAGAACAGAATAGAATTTTTTATTGGCTGAGCGTGATTAGACAGTCAGGAATTTGTCTTTGGCACATATGATCTCAGTGTACCTAAAAATAAAATAAAATAATAAATAAATACATTCATCAAGAATCATAAGATACAGCACTTAGTGATAGTCAAAGGTTACTAAGAAGCAATCAAATCGTACTAGGAAACCAATTAAATAATATAAATTGTAAAGATAGAAGCAACATGGTTATAGTCATAAGTGGGAGGAGAAAGGCAATAGGATGGATGAGAAGAATAACAGTAATACAATCTTAGTAAATAGTTTGACGCTGTTGTGGGAATTAGTTTTTTAGCAGAGTGATATGCTGGGTCATAACCATTCACTCTATCCATAAATCTATTTTCATTGCAACCTGTTACCAGATTTCAATAATACGGGAAATTCGATGAAATGGAAATAAAGGTATTTTTTCTCTGTCTCATCCTTTATTCAAAGTTGTACTGAACAAAGACCATAATAAAAAATGATTTCAATCAGTATGAAATTAGAAGGCATTTTTCAATAAAAGCAAAGGTGAAATCCAGGGCTAATCCTAGAAAAAAATGTACACTTGTCTCTGATAGAGGGAGTGATTTCAAAAAGGAAAATATCTGAGGGGAAAAAATGTGAATATTCCCCTAGATCAGGAGTGTCAAACTGAATTTCAATATGGGCCATAGCAAGGTTGTGTTTGACCTTGGGTTGCTGGTGGACGTGGTCAGCTCGACATCACTCATGTCAGGAGCACCGTTTTTTTCTGGCAGAGGGCTGCAGAGGGACATCCAGGCCGAAAGCATGCATAGGCCCCCTGGGCTCCATTTTTGCTGGAAGAAGCAGCACGGGCCAGTTGTTTGCTGTTTCCAGGGCAGCCCTGTGGGCCAAATTTAAGCACCCTGTGTGCCGGATCTGGCCCACAGGCCTTGAGTTTGACACCCCTGTCCTAAATGGAGATGGTAGATAATCATATAGGTATGTAAGTAGGTATGGAGAGACGGAGGGGGTAAGGGAGGGAGATCTCCAATGTCTGCAGAGACGTATTTATGGCTTTTCTACTTTCAATTCATAAAACAGTACATATATTTAATGAAAAGCTCATTATCATTTTATGAATATTATTGAATACAATATCATATGATGTCAGTTTTGGACTTGTTAGGGTCCTTTGAAAAGTCAAATTTATTGAGTTTGTTAATCCTGTACATTGACATGTATTTAGAAAAAGGGTTTCATATTGGATCATAACCATTCACTCTCTACCTATAAATCTATGTCCTGAACAACCTGTTATCAGATATTAATAATAGGGGAAATTTAGTGAAATGAAATGTATTCTTCCTTCTGTTTCATGCTTTTTATTCAAAGTGTATGCTGATCATTAGAAAGAGTGATTTGAATTAGTTTACAATAACAAGTCTGGCATTTTCCAAGAAAGTCAGCTGAAATTCAGCTCAAATCCTAGAAAAAGAGTACATCCCTCTATGATAGAGGACAGGACTACAAAGATGAAGAAACTTTGAGGAACATTTTGAGTGTTCACTAGAACATTTTGAGTGTTCACTAGATGGAGAGGATAGACCTGACCTCTGGAATGAACTGTCCCCAGAGATTCGTATGATCCCTGACCTACGTACCTTTCACTGTGCCCTTAAGACTCTTTTGTTCCAACAGGCCGGGCTGGCTTAGAAAATGAATTTTAATTGGGGGTTTGTAGTTTTTAACATAAGATCCAAAATTTTATATATTTTAAATTGTTTTTAAATTTTATGGGTATTTGTTTGTTTTAATATGGCTGTACACCGCCCTCAGTCCTTCGGGAGAAGGGCGGTATAAAAATTTAATAAATAAATAAATAAATAAATTTCAATTTCAATTTATTTCAATTTATATGCCGCCCCTCTCCAAGGACTCAGGATGGCTCACACTACATTTAAAATCCTAATAAAAAACATTTAAAAATTAAAAACATTAAAACATTAAAACTCATTCATACCATTCATGGCCGGATCTCGCCGGATCACAAGAGTGAGATCAATGGTCCCAGGCCTGCCAGAAAAGCCAGGTCTTCACTGCTTTTCGGAAGGCCAATAGGGTGGGGATGAGCCAACATCGGTGAAGTCGGTACTGTGGCAAGTGCTACAATATGCACTCAAGATGGACAATGCCCCAGCACCATCAAAAATGGTGCAGCGTTATGAATTTCGGCATAGAGTACAGCAGGATGGAGAGTCCATTAATCAATATGTCGATCTGCTCCAGAAGGCTGCTGCCCGTTGCAAATTCAGAGACTTGGACGATATTTTGATTGATGAGATTATTTGTGGGGTAAAAGATCTCCAACTCCAGTGGAGACTCTTGGCCAAAATGAATCTGACATTGCAGGCTGCGCTGGACGAGGCTCAGGCAACTGAGTCGTCAAACAAAGCAGCCGAGTCACTACAGAAGCTGGCCACCATGCCAGCAGTCGGAAAGCCAATGGCCACGGTACATGAAAACCTCTACCACGATGAGAAAGACAACGGAAGCGGATATGAAGTGTATTGCACTGACTGAAAAAGGCCCACAGTAAGAGAAAATAAAAGGCAACCTTGTGCCAGCTTCGGGGGTCAGCGCCCTGTCGCTATAGAGATGGCCTTTGCTGCTGTTGTGAGCGAAGAGGATATTTGGCTAGGGTCTGTCGAGCCAAACTGCCCATTTACCCACGATCTGGCACCAACAAAACTAAAACAGAAGGTCCGAAACCCACAAGGTGAGAAGCCTGGAATCCCAGGTGTGAATCTACCAGTGTGAAGGCTCTTGAAACCAACTATCAAACTAGAATAGGGCAAGCAAGTGTGCCCTTCAAGAAAAAGATTCATGTCACTATCCAACTCGAGGGTTCACCCTGTGAAATGGAGATAGACATGGGCTCGTCAGTCACAATAATCTTATGGCAAGCATTGAAGTTGGCAGTTCCTGGCATACAGAGAACAAGCTAGACCACCAAGCCTTGTAACTCAGCACCTATCAGGGAAATTGAATCCCTGTCATCGGTTGACTGTCATTGGTCCTTCAAGGTGCAGTTCAACAAGTTCCAGTGGAATCTGTCCCTGACCTTCATCAGAGGCAACCTTCTGAACCTCCTCGGGCTTGATTGGTTCGACGCCCTGGGTCTCGGTGTGACCGGCATCAATGCCATTGCCTGTTCCTGGATGGATGACCTCATTCGGGAATTCCAGGACGTATTTAACCCGGAGCTGGGCAAGTATGTGGGCACCCCCATTTCCTTCAGCTTAGACCCCAAGATTTCCCCCATCCGGTTAAAGCCCTGACAAGTCCCCCTTGCTCTTAAACCAAGGATAGACAAGGAAAAGGACAAACTAAGCAGGGAATCCTGGAACCGGTAGACCACGTGAGGTGGGAAACCCCAATAGTGACCCCGGTCAAGATTGATGGGTCAGTGTGCATCTGTGTGGATTATAAGTGCACAATAAATAAGGCACGCCAGCAGAGCATGTATCCAGTGCCAATAGTCCAATAACGCTTGCATTCCCTGGGCCCTGGATGCCTATTCGCTAAATTAGATCTTGTGCAGACGTACCAGCAGTAGCTGGTAGATGGCACTACTGTGGAGGCACAGGCCATAGTAACACATAGGGATTCTGCACCAGCCTGGATGATCATTGGGGCATGCCAATGCCCTCAGCTATTGCCCCTCCTGGACTTGTTGGATGACCTGACACCAGGACTCCCTGTCATCTTGATAGACTGCCTGGACTCTGGCCTTGTAACTTCCGTCAATGTGGCCAAGCACTCAGCTAAGGATGCAATGTTCAAAACTATATTGAACTGGGTGTGGAAGGGGTGGCCAGAGGCCCCATTTGGGGCAGAATTCAAACTGTTTGCCAATCGGGAGCATGAGATTTCCTCACAAGGGGGATGTTTGCTATGGGGTGACAGAGTAATGATACCTCAGAGTTTAAGGTATTCCATGTTGAAATCATTACATGAGGGCCATCCAGGGATTGTCTGGATGAAAGCCCTAGCCCAAAGCTTTGTGTAGTGACCGAATATGGATCGGGAGATCCAAGAGTGTGGTAGCCAGGTGCCCACCCTGTCAAGAGTCTCGGCCAATTCCTCCTATAGCACCAGCTCAAGAGTGGGAATGTCCTGGGCCCCCTGGCCAAGAATCCATATTGATTTCACCGGGCCCTTTCACGGCCAAACCTTCCTCGTAATGGTAGACGCCTATTCCAAATGGATGGAAATTATCCTAATGAGCATCACCACAGCCGAAGCTGTAAATAAGGTCCTCTATAAAATGTTTGCCACTCATAGGCTACCGGATGTCCTGGTGTCATATTATGGGCCACAACTAACCGCTACACAATTCGAGTTCCTAGCAGAACTAGGGATATGCCATGCTCTCATAGCACCTTTCCATTCCAGTAATGGCCTGGCTGAAAGATCCGTTAGATCAGCCAAGGAGGCATTAGGCAGACTGGCACCTGGGGACTGGCAGGAGACAGTAGATAAGTTCTTCCGGTATCAACACATAAAACCCAGTGTGATAACAGGAAAGAGCCCGGCAGAGCTATTAATGGGCTGCCGACTCAGGTCTCTACTTGACCACCTACACCCCAGCTATTGCCCAGAAACAACAACAAAAACACAAAGCCACACCAGAACTTTCAACATAGGGGACCTGGTTCACACCCAGAACTTTGCCGAAGGACCATTGTAGTTAGCGGGTAAAATTGGAAAAAATCACAGGCCCTAAATCTTACATAGTAAGACTACACGATGGGCAACTATTGACCAAATTCAAAGCCGTCTCAGCCCAGAAATCATCAAAGACACAATAGATCAGGAATTTAATTCTAATCCATTCTTAGCAGACTCAAACCCAATGGAACTGGAGGATGTACCAGAATTACCGGGAATCCAGCAATGCTCCTCCCACAAACTGGTTCCCATAGACATCCAGGCCCTACCCAAAAAGTTCCAGGATTTCCAGGGGCAGAGAAAGAGGCAGCAACAGGCACTCCCTTTCAGCCTGCTGCCACCGTAATAAATGAGCCGCGCAGGTCAGGTAAAGCAAGGAAATGTCCCGCCTACCTGCGTGATTATATATGTATGTAGCTGATTCAAACCAAGAGGGGAGGGGTGTTAGATATTGGCAACAATATTCTTCACTCTGGACCATCTCTTTAAGCGGGAAAATAGCTTGAATTGATTGGCTAGCGCTCCTGACAGCTCCCTATAAAAGGCCGGGCTGTCAGAGACGCTACTTGCTGGATTGTACAAAGTTGTGAATAAAAGAGTTGTTGTCGAAGCCTGCCTCCTGTCTCTCTATCCACAAATCTAACAGTGTTTGTGCAAAAATGTAGGGTTTATTTCTGATCTATAACTTCTCTGCCTTTCAAATGCTTCTAGATGTGGGAAAAGAAATTACATTCCTTAGAATATATGAAAGTGTTTGTCAGAGAATGTGCAAGATTTTTTTTTGAAGAGTTTTAGAGAGCTTAATGTAATTTTTTTTTTAAAAAAAATGATCTATGTTGTTACTCCCCAGAAAACATGCTTACCATAAATGATTAATACCTTCTAAATCTGTTCATTTTCTAATTTGTGAAAAATTGATAGAAAATAAATGTGGTATCTTAAAAAAAAAGTTCTGTTTTATATATTCTATTGCAAATCTCCCTTATACTACTTTTGTTGGCATTTGCTCATTTTTAAAAAAAATAGCTGAACCAGCTCATCAAAACAAAATAATTATATGCTAGAGGAATTACTGTAGGCCAAAACATCAAAGGCTGCACAGAAGGCTATTGAAACTCAACAATCATGAAGGTATCTGTTTGGCTATAAAGAGAGTTTGGTACAAGGAGTAGTCATGTCTCTGTCAGATTCATTGCTACAGGTTTCCTCACTCTGTTTTCTTCTGGTAGAGTACACATTCAGATCCTAACCCTTGTGATAGTCAAGATAAAAATTTGTACTTGCATCGATGTTCAAACAGAAAATGATCGATTTTCTCATTAGATGTATTCTCAAATAAAACCCTTAGATCTATCTTTAGATGAAGTATTGGATTATATATGCTTCCCTATGGGTAGGATGGAAGGCAAAACATTTCCACAATAACAAGACCATTAAGATGTTTCTCCTGATGTTTTGGGTGCATAAAGTAGGTATTCTGAGCTGCCCTGCAAGTGATGCTTTCCTTGTTCCACATGAGTGGTACCAGCCTGGAGACTTCATCATTGGTGGGATGGTGTCTCACATCATTTACCACTTTTATAAAATAGAATTTGATGAAAACCCTGCTAGAACACCTTACGAGGTACCAATGTAAGAATTTTTCTTCACTATCTAATCTTAGCCAATCTCGAAAAATCCCTTATATGAGTAAAAGCTCTGTGTGCACAAATCTTTTTTTTTTAAATGTAATCTATGCTTTCTGTGTCTTTCAAATGCATCTGGTTCTGACAGAACGAATATTTTTTTTTCATTTTTTTAAAGAACTTTCACTCACCTAGTTGAACATCTACTGAGGTTAAGGTAATTTTAAAATGGTTTGGCATTATCTCTCCTCACCAAACATACAGTAAATGAGTGAAAGTCGATTAATGTATTCATATAACATTTTCTGAAAATCTTGTAGAAAACGTAGTCTTTTGAAAAAAGTCACTACTTGTATATGTTGCAGTATATATTTGTTGCAAGTCATGCAAATAATGTGTAAAATTGTAAATTTGTATTCAGTATAAATTACCAATAAAGGAGAATATGTGTGGCTCAGGGTTGAAATGAGGGGTCCTTGGTGCTCTCTGAGATTGGTTATTTTTTTGTAGACTTTTCATTATCCATCCTCAGTGCCAGGCACTGATGATATTACCTATTTTGGCTAATGAAATGTCTCCAAGAAAGCCAACAAGGTTGGCACCAAGGACCCTCTGTAGAAATTATTAAGAACTTTAGAATAGTGATGATCTTTTTACTACTGTCAGAGAAAGAAATAGAATAGAATAGAATTCTTTATTGCCATGTGTGACTGGACACACAAGGAATTTGTCTTGGTGCATACAGTAAAAGAAAAGATACATTCATCAAGGATCATAAGATACAACAGTTAAAGATAGTCATAGGGTACAAATAAGCAATCAAATCATATTAGGAAACAGTCAATATAAATTGTAAGGATACCAGCAACAAAGTTACAGTCATAAAGTCATAAATGTTTGCTATTCATACAGAAATGGTGAGAATTGTCAACTTACTTTTTCAACTGGGGTATTTAAAACATTTGCAGTGTAATCACCAAATTTCATCAACATGTCCTCGCCTTGGCTTTTGCTGTGAAGGAGATCAATGAGGACTCCCAGATCTTACCTAACATCACTCTTGGGTTCCACATCTATGACAGTTATGTACATGCGAGGATGACCTATCGCACGACTCTGGACCTGCTTTTCAAATCCCAAGAATTTGTCCCTAACTACAAATGTGATAGCCAGAAGAATCTCATGGCAATCATTGGAGGATTGGATTTTGAATCATCGTCTTATATAGGTGAACTTATACACTTCTTCAAGATTCCACAAGTAAGCTGGAAATTCTATATTTTATTGTTGTTATGGAATATATAATGAACATCAAAGATTAGGTTTAGGTTTGTGTTAAGAGGATGTGTGGCTTACGGTTTACTAATTAGCATTATTTTCTGAAACTATAATACCAAAGTCCAATGCCAAATACAGAAAGTAAGTATCCAGAGTATTCCATAACTGAGGGAAATTGATATAGTACTCTTGCACCTATTGAAACAATTGTTCTCTTATACATCTTTGAAGTAAATCCAGAATACTATTCCACTCTCTTATAGTTGACATATGGCTCATTAGCCCAAAAGGAATTTCAGACCAGTAAACTGTCTTCACTTTATTCTATGGTCCCAAAAGAGAACCATCAGTACAATGGGATTATCCAACTGCTTCACCATTTCAAGTGGAAATGGATTGGGATTTTTGCTGTTGATAACAACAATGGAGAAAATTTCTTACAGAAAATGCAGCCCTTACTCTCACAGAATGGAATATGTTCATCATTTATACAAAAGCTTTCTGAACTAGTTCATTTGGAAGACTTGCCAGGACTTTATCAAACAGTCTCAGTTATCTCCATTAATATGATGAATAGCAAAGCCAATGCATTTCTCGTCTATGGAGAGTCCTGGGCAATTACGTGGCTAAGAGCTGTCACATTTATGGTAGATCCTGAAAGCAAGCAAACTGCATTGTTTAGAAAGGTGTGGATCATGACTGCACAGATTGATTTCATATTATCTGGATTTCAAGTCAGTTGGGATCTCCAGATGTTCCATGGAGCTATTTCCTTTAGTGTTCATTCAACAGATGTTGCAGGTTTCAAGGAATTTCTTCAGACCATCAATCCTCTTTCAGTCTCCAGAGATGGGTTTCTGCAGGATGTTTGGGAACAATCATTTGAGTGTTCATTTCCGAAACCAGAACTACAAGAAATGCATAGTAATCTGTGCACTGAGCAGAAGAAGTTAGAAGATCTTCCGGCCCCTTTGTTTGAAGTAGAAATGACTGGCCACAGCTACAGTGTCTACAATGCTGTTTATGCTGTGGCTCATGCTTTGCAGGCTCTGTACACATTACGTTTCAATAGAAAAAAAGCTATAATGGGTAAACAAATCGGCCATCTAGATCTCCAGGCTTGTCAGGTATTCTCTCTGCACTGGACACTTTTTTTATTTCAATGAGCAGTTTAATGTAGAGTTATCTTTTGAACCCACTGTGGAAAGTCTTAATGTTTTCTACATTTTAAGAATGGGAAACAACCTATAAATAAGGAAATATTTCCTGATAGTGAGAATAATTAATTAGTGGAAATGTTGCATCCAGAGAATGCATGCTACAACACTGGAGATTTTTAGAATAGAATAGAATAGAATAGAATAGAATAGAATAGAATAGAATAGAATAGAATAGAATAGAATAGAATAGAATAGAATAGAATTTTTATTGGCCAAGTGTGATTGGACACACAAGGAATTTGTCTTGGTGCATATGCTCTCAGTGTACATAAAATAAAAGATAAGTTGAACAAGAATCATAAGGTACAACACTTAATAATAGTCATAGGTTACAAATAAGCAATCAGGAAACAATATCAATATAAATCTTAAGGATATCAGCAAGATTTGTATATATTATTGCCTCCATTGGAGAGAGCCAGACTGTTACTTCCCAATAGCGTTGTAGTTTAATTTTTTCCCAAATGTTAAGTAACACATTCCTAACATAATGCCTCTGGAAATATCATGCACCATATTTCTGCCATACCAGAGAAAAGCATGCCAGCCTAATTGTAAGTCATGCCCTTCTGGTAATAATAATCTTCTGTTATTCAAGTTTACCCAATCTTTTAGCCAGGTGAGAGCTGCAGTCTGGTAATATAATTCCCAGTCTGGGAACCCAAAGCTGCCATTATTCTTGAAATCCTGTAATACTTTCAATTGCAGAGTCATTTTATTTAATTCATCAAAAAATTTCTTTTCTAATTTTACTGGTATGGTTTGAAATAGAAAGAGTAGTTTTGGTAGTACATTCATTTTCATCACTGTAATTGTCCCTATCATTGATAACTGTACATTCCTCCACTTTTTCATCCTGTTTTAATTCGTTGTATCAGCTTTGTACAGTTGTCCTCTTTGATTGCCCCACACCTAGCTGTTAAGATAATACCAAGGTTTTTAACCTTGTTTTCTATCTGTAGGTCAATTTTCTCTCTCAATTCCTTTTTCTGTTTGTTGGTGAAATTTTTAACTAATATCTTGGTTTTATCTTTATTTATTTTCATCCTTGCCACCTCTCCATATTCCTCAATCTTCTTTATCAATTTAGGGCCAGTTTCTATGGGTTCTTCTAATATAAACACTAAGTCATCAGTGAAAGCTTGGAGTTTCTAATTTCCATTCCTTTTATCTCTCTATCTTCTCTTATGTTCCTTGTCAATACCTCTAAGGTTAAAATGAATAATAATGGGGAGAGGGGACAACCTTGCTTTGTTCCTTTTTGTATACTAAAGCTTTCTGTTACATCTCCATTAACCAATTCTTTTGCGTTCTGTTGAGTGTAAATTTCTGTTACATTCCTGAAACTTCAACACCTTCTTTCTTTTCTCTTTGTTAGTGAGAATTACAATAAATCCAATATGACTGACCCTCTACTTCCTGTCTCTACCTTTTATCATGCTTTAGCTATCAATAGGAATTATGCAGGAAATCATTATAGCTTGTAGAATACGAGTTATTTAAAATGTTAATTTAGAGGGTTTTTTTTTTCATTGTTTCCTCCCAAAAAATAATCAATACTTCCTCTTGGCTCATGAATTTTTCAGATTGAGAAACTGAGCTTTTTATCCTTATCAGAATTCAAAGGGAATGAATTAAAAGACGGTTCTTTTTAGAAATGGAACAACCTTATGTTTGCCATAATCTCTATCTCACATCTTTATTGAATAATGAGTCTCAAATTTTGAAATCTGGCTAAAGGAAATTTGTCATATTTTGAAAATATCTTTATTCCATTGAGGGAAGATTAGCTATTAGCTTGGTTTCATTATTGCTTAAGAAATGAACCTGAATCATAATTGAAGAAATTTGAGTAATCGCAATAGCCAATTTTCATTCTGCTTTAGTTCATTCTTATTTTTCCTTAAAATAATATCAAATTAATAATAGAGTGCTATGTATAATTGTTATAATAATTGTTATAGGCCTGGGATGAACGAGTCAATGAAACTTGAATATGGTGTTGTATTGTATTCAACTCCCTTTCTCTTTCATTCTTTTTCAAGTAGCTCCATTCATTTCTTCAAGGCATTGCTTTTAACAATTCAGCTCGCGAGAGAGTGTTCCTGAATGAGAAAGGGGAAGCAACAGGTGGATTCGACATCACCAACTTGATCACTTTTCCCAACAGATCCTTTCAGAGAGTTAGAGTTGGAAAGATTGATCTCCAGGCTCCAAAAGGAAAAGAATTATTCATTGATAAAGATGTGATTGTCTGGAACCCAGCTTTTAATCAGGTATCAAATTATTGAAGCAGCTAAGATTAATCCATTATGATCCCATATTAAATGTAGTATGTTTAGAAATCTGATTTTTGGGTGTCTTTTAAATAAACAATGGCATATTCTTTTCAAATCTTGTTGATGATCAGGCATTCCTCAAATGGACAATATGATATTACAATGTAAAAGGCATGATTGCATTTTTGGTTTTGATTTGACTCAGAAATCACTAGAGTGGGAAATTTTTCATGAGATTGCCACTATGTGCAATTATATACATGCCCCGTTCTTCAAACAGGAGTTTTACTACATCATTACAATTTCCACTTCTTTTTAAGTTGATGAAGTTGAAAAATTGAACAAACTGTTTTATCTATCTCCAACTTCAAAACCTTCTATGCTTATCACCAGGTTCCTCCACTTTCTCGATGCAATGATCCTTGTTTACCTGGATTCTGGAAGAAGGGGATTGAGGGAAATCAGTTCTGCTGCTATGACTGTGTTCCATGCCCACAAGGGAAGATTTCAGATCAGAATGGTAGGTTACGCATTCTACCATTTTTCATTAGAGTTTAATGTACTAGTTTAGGATGCAAAAAATTAATGAAGTAATGTCTAATAATTGAAATGCCTAGATAACAAATTCCTTGATTTTGCTTCAAGAAATGGATGACTGTTTTGAATGTTCAGAAGATCATTATCCAAATAAAGAAAAGAAAGGATGTATCCCGAAACTGCTGGTCTTTCTAACTTTTAAAGAAACCTTAGGAATTGGTTTAGCTTCAGCAGCTCTTGGTTTCTTCTTCCTGACATCTTGGGTGCTTGGAACATTTGTTAAGTACAGGGATACTCCTATTGTCAAAGCCAACAACAGGATCCTCACCTACATGCTGCTTGTCTCTCTTCAGCTCTGTTTTCTCTCCTCTTTACTCTTCCTCAGCCAACCTGGCAAAGTGACCTGCCTTCTCCGACAATCAATGTTTGGTGTCACTTTCTCTGTAGCCATTTCTAGTGTACTGGCCAAAACCATCACTGTAGTTGTGGCTTTCATAGCCACGAAACCAGGATCTCAGATGAGGAGATGGGTGGGGAAAAGATTGGCCTTTTCTATTGTCCTCTCATGCTTTCTATTACAAGTATGCATTTGTATTCTTTGGTTGTCAACGTTTCCCCCATTCCCTGAGTTGGACATGAAATCAGAGGAACAAGAAGTCATTTTACAGTGCAATGAGGGGTCAGCTTTCTTCTTCTACTGTGTCTTGGGCTACATGGGTATCTTGGCCATCGCCAGCTTTATTGTGGCTTTTCTTGCCCGTAAACTACCCGACAGTTTTAACGAAGCCCAGTTCATCACCTTCAGCATGTTGGCCTTTTGCAGTGTGTGGATCTCCTTCTTTCCAGCCTATCTGAGCACAAAAGGAAAAGCCATGGTAGCTGTGGAGGTCTTCTCCATCTTGGCCTCCAGTGCTGCATTACTGGGATGCATATTCCTGCCAAAGTGCTACATCATTGTTTTGCATCCTGACCTCAACCACAGGGAACAACTCACAAAGAGAAATTAGTACATCATGTGATCTTTCTGACTTAGCAGAACTTTTCAAAAAAGTAATAGAAAGACTGCTTCCTACAGGAAAATTATATACAAGTTTAGAAACATAGACATTTTTTATTTCTGTTAAATAATGATTTGTATAGGATATTTGTGATTATTAAGTTTTATTGTGGTTGACCTTTCCAAAGTAAGTTCTCAAGTTGATGCATTTCAACCTCAATAATACTCGTCCATGTCCAACTGGCCCCATTTATTTGTACTCATTTCCTATGTTTATATCCATGTTTATACTTATACTTGTTATCTTGTACATTTTTGACAAATAAATAATAAATAAAATAAAATAAATTTCCATCATTTTCCAAGATTCTTTAACCTAATCATTTCCCATTTCAACACTCCTGTTGAACTTGACTTTGATAATGTAGGTTTCTTGGTTCCTGTTAAGATACTTCAGATATTGACTCAAACAATGTTCAGTGTTTGCAGATACATTCTTGTGGCTTTTATACTTTCAATTCATAAAGCACTATATAAATACAGTAAAAAACTAATTACCATTTTATGAATATATATTTAACATAGTATTATAGGATATCAGTTTTGGATCTTTAGGCTTCTTTGAAATGAAAATTTATTGAGTTTGTAAATCCAATACATTTAACTGCATTTAACAAAAGACTTCCATGTGGGATCATAATCCTTCACTCTCTCTCCATAATTCTATTTTCATTGCAACCTGTTATCAGATTTCAATAATATGGGAAATTCGGTGAAATAGAATTAAATATATTTTTCCTCTGTCTCATCCTTTATTCAATATTTTGCTGAACCAAGACCATAATAAAGAGTGATTTCAATCAGTATGGAATTAGAAGGCATTTTTCAATAGAAGCAAAGGTGAAATCTTAGAAAAAAATTACACTGGTCTCTGATAAAGAGAGGGATTACAAAAATGAAAATATTTGAGGGTAAGATTTTGAGTGTTTCCCATAGATCAGGGTCCCCCTTGCACCTTGTGTTCACCTCCCATGGCTTCCTGTCACACTCTGCTGGCCATTTTGGGGTCTGTTTTCAAGCTATTTTCTTGCTGGGTTTTTTGGCCATTTTTTGGCCTGCTTTTGTCCCATTATTTGTCCCATTTTTGGCTTGTTTTTCAGGCCATTTGTGACCAGCAGAGTGTTGTAGGAAAGTCATGGAGGATGAAAATGAGGCTCAGGGGGCTGCACACAGCCCATTTATAAACTGAAATTCAAAGATCATTCTTCAATAAAAACTTATGACATACCATTGTAAGGAGTTTATTTATTTAAGAGAATTTATACGGCCACCGATTCTCTCTCAGTGTCTCTCAGTTGCTTAAAAAAATAGACAGACAGACAGACAGACAGACAGACAGACAAATTGATAGATATGGACAAGTCATGTCACCCAAATAATAATGAAAATGCAACCCCACATACCGTTGTAAGAAGTTTGTTTATTTATTTAAGAGAATTTATATGGCCACCAAATCAGTCAGTGTCTCTCAGCTGCTTAAATATAATAAAAATAAAAATCCAATATATAAACAATAAAAACACACCCCTAGAAATAACAATCTGTCAGTTGAGCCACTTGATGGGCTCCAACCCACTCTGGGTTCCACGGGCCTATTGAAAAAACTGAGTGCTCGGGGTTTTGCAAAAGATTGTCAAAGTAGGAGCCAATCTTATCTCCATGTGGATGATGTTCCAGAGGGAAAAAGCCATCACAAAGGAGACACTTCTTCTGGGTCCCACCAAATGTCCTGACTTAAGAGAAAGGAAGCACAACATTCCCCACCTCTCTGCTCTACTGGATCACATGGATGGGATCAGGAAGAAATGTTTCTTCAAATAACCTGATCCCAAGCCATGTAGGGTTTAAAGGTGATAACTTGCATGTTGAAATATACCCAGAAGCAAATTGTCACCCAGTACAACTCTCACAATAAAGGTGACACGTGTGTGTTTACTTAAGAGATAAAGAGGTAGCCATGTCCATTTTTAGTCAAATGCCCTCACCCAAGATCCAAAAAAGATATGATTAGCCCTCTACCCATCTAGCAACAGAACTCACCACATGGCACCTGGCAAGATTACATCATCACCCAGGAAGGCTCAAGCAAGCTTGAGACTCAAGGCAGCCTACAGAGTTGCCCCTGCATGGCCCCATGGGAGTCTGACAACCAATCAGAATACAAGCTCAAATTCAAAGCTCAACAGAGAGCATAAAACCAAGGCACTCTCACCATCTCTGCCCTTTTCTGCTCAGGAACTCAGGAGCCCAGGAAGCCATGTGATCCTGTTCATCAATAAATTTTATTTCCAAGCAAGTTCCATGAATCCAATGTCTTTTTCCCCATTTGGAACTGAACCCAGAAGAATATTTCTTCCAAGAGTCCTTTGCAAGCAAAAATAGAGCTGGGGTGGAGGAGGGCATGGTTCTCCCGAGCTCTGTTTTCAGCTAGCAACAGCCTCCTGCAGCCCTCTGTCAGTGAAAATGGAGCACACAGTGGGGCACACATGTGGCCCTCCTGAACTCTGTTCTTGGCTGAGATGGCCTCCTGTAGCACATAAAAATGCAAGTAGAAAAATAGGGATCACCTTTGGTGGGAAGGAAACAGCATTCCATGCACCTTTGGTGTTTAGTCGTGCCCGCCACATGACCACAGAGACGTCTTTGGACAGTGCTGGCTCTTTGGCTTTGAAACAGAGATGAGCATCACCTCCTAGAGTCAGGAATGACTTTTACCTTTACCTTTACCTGTTACCATGTTTCAATAATCGGGAAATTCGGTGAAAGAGAATTAAATGTATTTTTCCTCCATCTCATCCTTTATTCAAAGTTGTACTGAACAAAGACCATAATAAAGAGTGATTTCAATCAGTATGGAATTAGAAGGCATTTTTCAATAAAAGCAAAGGTGAAATCCAGGGCATATTCTAGAAAAAAATGTACACTTGTCTCTGATAGAGGGATTACAAAAATGAAAATATCTGAGAGGAAAAATGTGAGTGTTCCTCTAGATTAGGGGTGTCAAACTCAATTTCCTTGAGGGCCACATCAAAGTTGTGTTTGACCTTGGGGGGCCTGGTGGACGTGGTCAGCTCAACATCATTCATGTTGGGAGCACTGTTTTTTCTGGCAGAGGGCTGCAGGAGGCCGTCCAGGCCAAAAGCATGCATAGGCCCCCTGGGATCCATTTTTGCTGGAAGAAGCAGCACGGGCCAGTTTTTTGCTGTTTCCAGGGTGGCCCTTTGGGCCAAAAATAAGCACCCTGTGGGCCAGATCTGGCCCACAGGCCTTGTGTGTGGCACCCTGTCCTAAATGGAGGTGATAGATAACCATATAGGTATGTAAGTAGGTATGGAGAGAGGGAGAGGGGAGGAAGGGAGACGTCCAATGTCTGCAGAGACATTTTTATGATTTTTCTACTTTCAATTCATAAAACACCACATAAATTTAATGAAAAGCCCATTATCATTTTATGAATAGGTTTTTAACACAATATTATGTGATGTTAGTTTTGGACTTGTTAGGATCCTTTGAAAAGTCAAATTTATTGAGTTTGTTAATCCTGTACATTTACATGTATTTAGAAAAGGGGTTTCATATGGGTCATAACCATTTACCCTCTACCCATAAATCTATTTCCAGAGCAACCTGTTATCAGATGTTAACCATAGGGGAAATTTAGTGAAATGAAATGAAATATATTCTTCCTTCTGTTTCATGCTTTACTCAAAGTGTATGCTGTTTATTAGAAAGAGTGATTTGAATTACTTTACAATAAAAAGCCTGTCATTTTTCAAGAAAGTCATCTGAAATTCAGCTCAAGTCCTAGAAAAAGTTTACCCCTCTCTGATAGAGGACAGGACTACAAAGATGAAGAAACGTTGAGGAACATTTTGAGTGTTCAGTAGATGGAGAGGACAGATAGGCATAGTCCACTCCTCTACTCAGAATAGAATTCCCTATGCTTCCAGGCTTGAAATTTTGACTTTGGACAATCTGGAACTGCACCACCTGTGGTCTGATCTAAGCATAGCACACAAAATTCTCTGCTACAACATCTTGCCTGTCAACGCTTCAACCGTAATAATACACAAGCAAACAATTGTTAGAAAGTCAACATAAACCGCTTCAAACTCGATTGCAGAAAATACGACTTCAGCAACAGAGTGGTCAATGCCTGGAATGTTCTACTCGACTTTGTTGTTACATCCTCAAACTCTCACAGCTTCAGTCTCAAACTGTCTACCGTGGACCTCACCCTAGTTCTAAGAGGTCCATAAAGGGGTCATGCATAAGCACACCACTGTGCCTACCATCCTTTCCAATTAGAAAGATTTGTTGTCATAGAACAAACAAACTGACAGGAAAAAGCAGTGAAGCTAGGCAAAATCACATCAGATACCTGTACTATTAGCCCAGGAGCCCCCCAGGGCTGTGTGTTCTCTCCACTTCTCTTCTCTCTGTATACCATTGAATGCATCTCAAACGATCCATCCATTAAACTACTGAAGTTTTCAGATGATACAACAGTGATTGGTCTCATTTGAGACAACGATGAATCTGCATACAGATGGGAGGTTGGACAAATAGCCTCATGGTGTGACCCAAACAACCTGGAACTGAACACACTCAAAACCATAGAAATGGTGGTAGACTTCAGGAAAAACCCTCCCGTACTCTCACCTCTTACAATTCTAGATAACACAGTATCAACGGTAGAGACCTTCAAATTTCTAGGTTCTATCATATCACAAGACCTAAAATGGACATCTAACATCAAAAAATGTCATCGAAAAAGCACCACAAACAATGTTCTTTCTGCACCAACTCAGGAAGCTCAAACTGCCCAAGGAACTGCTGATTCAGTTCTACATCAAATTGAAACCATATTTGGATTATAAATTGTGTAGATAACAGCATTAAAGAGATGAAGAAAATAACGGCACATCTACATCCAACAGTAAGCCCCTCAACAGCAGAGACACAGAAAACATCAGAGACTATGGGACTAAAAATATGATACAGAGGCTTCATGAAGATTTGAAAGAAAGGATAGCTAAATTAGATGAGAAAATGAAAAAAGTAGACAGGGAACTAAAAGATATCAAGGGAGTGATTGGAAAAAATGAAGAAAGAATACAAAAAGTAGGGAAAAAAACAGATCTGACAAAGAAAAAGAGTGGGAGAATTAGATGATAGACTGACAACAACTGATAAAAACCAGGAAAGAACAAAAATTGCCTTAGAAATGGACTGTGCTGATTATTACTTAAGATTTCAAAATATAGAAGAAGAGACGGGGGGAAATTAAGCAGAAGTCATCACCGAGTTGTTGGCAGAAGTGATGGAGTAACCTAAAGAAAGTATATTAAATGGTATTGATGAGATATTCAGAATACATAGAAGATATGCAATGAGAAACAAGTTGCCAAGATAAGTTTTAATGAACTATTTGTAAAAGCAAATATACCAAATTCATGGATGGAGACATATATCACTCTTATACTGTACCTAAAGAAGATGCAGATTTGCAGCAAGTTAAAAATTACAGCCCAATTTCTTTGTTGAATGTGGATTATAAGATATTTGCATCAATAATGGTGAATGGACTAAAAAGACTGCTAAATGAATTTATACATGCATATCAAAATGATTTCTTACCCAAGAGACATATTAGAGATAATATGAGGATAATTCTGAACACTTTGGAATGTTATGAAATACATTCAGATAAACAAATGGCAATGATGCCCAGAAGGCATTTGATAATGTAATTTGGTAATTTATGATTAAGCAATTACAGATTATGGACTTTGGGGAGAGATTTATAAATATGATAAAAACAATTTATAACAAGCAAACAGCAAAGGAGATGATAAATGGAGATATGGCAAAGAAGATTAATATAATCAAAGAAACAAGGCAGGGATGTCCCTTATCCCCATTATTATTTGTGTGGACATTAGAGGTATTAAATAGAAATATAAGACAAAATGAAGAAATAAAAGGAATGAAAATTAAAAAAAAGAATATAATTTGCAAGCATTTGCAGATGATTTAGTGTTTATTTTAGAGGAGCCACAAATATCAGGACCCAAGCTAATAGAACAAATGGAAGAATATGGAGAGGTGGCAGGATTGAAAATTAATAAAGATAAAACAAAAAATTTGGTGAACAATATTACAGAAAAACAGAAAAGGGATGTAATGGAAAAATTAGATATGCAGATTATTAAGAAAGTAAAATACTTAGGAATTCAACTAACTGCAAGGTGTGTAACGATTAAAGAGGATAATTATTATAAATTGAAAAAACAAATTGAGACGAACTTGGAGAGATGGAAAAACTTACAATTATCATTAATGGGAAGGATATCTGTAATTAAGATGAATATGCTACTTTTTGTTGTTGTTTTTATTTCAAACAATACCAGTAAAAGTGGAAAAAATATTTTGAATATTTGAATAAAACAGTAATGAAATTTATATGGCAAGGGAAAAAAACGAGAATTGACATAAAAATGTTACAGGATGCAAGACTTTGAGGAGGATTTGGACTACCAAATTGGGTAATATACTATCAGGCAGCAGCGTTATTATGGATGAGAGAATGGATTGAATTAAGAAATATAGGATTATTGACTTTGGAGGGACATGATCTACAATTAGGATGGAATGGCTTTTTATAGTATGGCAAAAAATAAGATGTACAGCTATTTTCAAAGACATTATATAAGAAATGCTTTGTTATTAGTGTAGGACAAAGTGAGAGATAAATATTATCTGAAGATACCAACATGGCTATCAACAATGGAAGTGTTAATACATCCAAATATTATTAATATGGAAATGTTGTAAGGTAAAAAGATATATTATCAGAAAAGGGGGAATTGAAAACGAAACAAGAAATGGAAGAGCAAGGGACTGAAATGGATTAGTATACACAATTGCAAATACAAACAAGATATGCTAAATTATATGGTTTCTATTAGGAGAAGACAGAATTGAATGAGATACTACCAGAAAGAGTAGTATGATTAAAAATTGTATAGCTATTTACTTAGTATTAAAATAGAAAAAGAGCAGGTAAAAGAAACAATAGCCTGGATGATAGCCAGGATAAAAATTTTGGATATAAAATTGAGTTAGATAAATTGCTCTTCACCATCTTCATCAATGACTTGGATGAGGGGATAGATGGGGAACTCATCAAATTTGCAGATGACACCAAACTGGCAGGAATAGCCAACACTCCAGAAGATAGGCTGAAGATACAGAAGGATCTTGACAGAATTGAACATTGGGCACTATCTAACAAAATGAAATTCAACAGTGAAAAAAGCAAGGTTCTACATTTAGTGAAGAAAAACAAAATCCACAGGTACCATATATGTGGTACCTTGCTCAATAGTAGTAACTGTGAGAGGGATCTTGGAGTCCTAGTGGACAACCATTTAGATATGAGCCAGCAGTGTGCAGCAGCTGCCAAAAAAGCCAACATAATTCTGGGCTGCATAAACAGAGGGATAGCATCAAGATCATGTGAAGTGTTAATACCACTTTATAATGTCTTGGTAAGGCCACACTTGGAATATTGCATTCACGATGTAAAAAGATGTTGAGACTGTAGAAAGAGTGCAAAGAGCAACAAAGATGATTAGGGGACTGGAGGCTAAAACATATGAAGAACGGTTGCAGGAACTGAGTATGTCTAGTTTAATGAAAAGAAGGACTAGAGGAGAGACATGATAGCACTCTTCCAATATCTCAAGGGTTGCCACAAAGAAGAGAGAGTCAAACTATTCTTCAAAGCACCTGAGGGTAGAACAAGAAGCAACGGGTGGAAACTAATTAAGGAGAGAAGCAATTTATAACTAAGGAGAAATTTCCTGACAGTTAGAACAATTAATAAGTGGAACAACTTGCCTGTAAATGGCAGCAAATATGGGAAAGAAACTATAAATTAACAGTGTCCACAGCATATAAGGGGAACCAATATAAAATGTTTTACAGATGGCACATGTCACTGGAAAAATTGGCAAAAATGTTTAAAGATAAATCAGCTAAATGTTGAAAATGTCATCAGATACCGGGATCATATTATTTATTTATTTTTATTTATTTATTTTATTTTATTTCTATACCGCCCTTCTCCTGTGGGACTCAGGGTGGTGAACAGCCAAGATAAAACATTGCATATAAAATTTAAAAACAATTAAATAATTTCGGCCCAAGATATTAAAAACCACCCAATTAAAACCGAATTCAATTAAAACTGAGAGGATGGGATCAAGCCAGCCCGGCTAGATGGAATAGGTATGTTTTCAGGGCCCGATGAAAAGTCTGGAGGTCTGATATCGTGAGTCCGGAGATCTGATATCCTGATCAGGAGGTCTGATATTATCATATGTGGTGGACATGTCCAGAGGCGAGAAACTATTGGATAAAAATTCGAACATGGCTAGATAATATGACACAACAACACATTGATTTAAAACCTGAACTGTTCCTGTTGAGTATCTTACTGGAGAAATACAGCAAAGAAAATATATATTTGATTATACATGTTATAATTGCAGCGAGAATTGTATTTGTACAAAATTGCTCCTGGAAGCACGAAGCCGAGAACACCAGCCTGAAGATGACGAATGAGACTTCGTCGAAACGTCGCCAAGACACTTCCAATTTTACGTGGGAGAAGACCCGAATAACCAAAGACCTACATACAAACACCCGCGAAAACCTGAGAATATATATATATATATATATATATATATATATATATATATATATATATATATATATATATATATATATATATATATATTTGTTTATGTAAGTTTTCACGGGTATGTATGTGTGTATAGTTAATATTTCGGGTTTCTTCCCGTGTAATTGTGGATATATCCCTAAAAGGGTAGAAGCGACGTTTCGACGGAACCCCATCTGCCATCATCAGGCTTATGTCAGCAGTTATGTTAGTGCAAAATGACTGCTGACATAAGCCTGATGATGGCAGATGGGATTCTGTCGAAACGTCGCTTCTACCCTTTTAGGGATATATCCACAATTACACGGGAAGAAACCCGAAATATTAACCATACATACATACATACATACATACATACATACATACATACATATATATATGTTTTCTCATATATATATATATATGATGGCAAATATGTATGTATAAAGGAATGATTTTATACTTATGGACAATGTAATCATATTATACCATGGTGGCAGGATTGTATATTTTATTTGTATATTAGCATATAGAATATATTACTAAAAATTATATTAAAAAAATAAAATAAAAGTAACGAAGTTGTGGTAGTAGAAATGAAAAGAAATAGAAAGTTTTAGTTTGGTTACAGTTGGAAAAAGAGATTTGCAGAGAAAGGAGTGAGGAATTAATAGGTGATAAACCAAATTAAACTTCAGCCAAATGGGCCCAAAAAGAGATGAATGGTTTCCAGTTTCCTGGAAATCTTCTGCTGTTTATGTTTACTAATGTCATTCTTTGGTCTTTTGTTCTACTTTTATTTTTGGTTAGCAACTCTTTGGTGCCCCTCCCCCAGAGGAAACCTCTTCCAAATTTAAGCAGAGTGTTTTCTTCCTCTGCATTTCTCACATGGTAAATCAGAACTCTGGTTTCTGCCATAAAGCTAGTCATTTGAAGAGCAAAGTTAGACATAAATGTGAGGCTGCATTGCCTCTTTTTTCCTCTATCCAACCTATCAACTAAATATTTACAGTGAGCAAAACAATCCTGCATGTTAGTTTATAGAATTTTCAATAGTATTGTATTCATCAATGACAATAGAATGAAATATGATACTGGAGTGGATGAGAGAATAATAGAGAAATTTTAAAAAAAGTGTGTGTGTGTGTGAGAGAGAGAGAGAGAGGGGGGGGGAGGGAGGGAGGGAGGGAGGGAGGGAGGGAGGGAGGGAGGGAGGGAGAGAGAGAGAGAGAGAGAGAGAGAGAGAGAGAGAGAGAGAGAGAGAGAGAGAGAGAGAGAGAGAGAGAGAGAACAACTTTCCTCTGTTTGGAAATTGTGAGGTGTATGACCTCACATGTACATGTGAAGTATACATTGTTAGATACCTACACCCTGATAGTTTTCCCTCTGGTCCATCGTTTGAGTGGGAAGAATACTCAAACATCATTGGCTGAACTCCCTGACAGCTCCCTATATAAAGGCAGGCTGTCAGAGAGACAAGCTGCTGGATTGTAGATGGTTGTCAAATAAAGAGCTGTTATCTGAAGCCTGTTTCCAGTCTCTTCACTTGCCCAACATAACAGATGTTACTACCCAGATAAATCCTTTTCTGGAATTGGTCCACAAAGGGTTTGAAACACACAGTAAGACCTAAGGCTGCAGACACCTATCCATTTCCAAATAGAATTAAAAATTTATTTCTGGCTCATTACTGACTTTAGTAAAAATGTCACCCACCCTATACCTTGTGGAAACAATAGAAGTAGGACCGTCCCTTCAAGGGGGATCTAGAAGGGAAATCATACAAAACTTCCCAAATACCAAAATATCATTGTGGAAAGAATAGAGGTAATCCCCTTCCCTTCTAGGGGGATCTGGAAAGATATAATCATAATGCTATACAATGGAAGGTGAACTGCATGTATCATTCATTGTAAAAAAAATAAAACAAATTTTAAAAATTAAGTTTAAAGTAGAACCTCTGGTCACAAATGCTTCTGCCCGCGACCAAATTGGGTTCCGACCAAAAAATTCACAATTTTTTTTCGTGGCTAATTTCCCCTTCCACACCATTTTTTTTTGTAAGCGCCAAATTCCCAAAATTAGGTTCAGCTGGATCATGACCAAATCGGGTTGCAACCAAAGTAAGGACAAATGATGGTCATGACCGGAGGTTCTACTGTATTTTGTATTCCAAATTCTCCTCTGTACATTTTATTAGCAATTTAAAAAAGCCTTTAAACGTTGGCCACTTATTTTCTCATCAAAAACAAAGTAAACATCTCCTACGAAAATCACCATATTTTCTTCACTAGGCAAAAACTGAAAAAAATTCTCTGAAAAAAAAAAAAAGACTGAACAGAAGGCTATTTCAATTCAACAACAATCAATGTATCTTGAACCCCAGGGAGATTGGCAGAATCTTTGTATGTGTATCAGAATCATTGTTACTGGTTTCCTCCCTCTATTATCCTCTTCCAGAATATCTCTTCAAACCCTGATGCTGTTCAAGTCACCAATTTCTATTCTCATGAATCTCCAAATACCCAAAGGTGGATTTTCTGATTAGGTGCACTCTCAGATATAAACCTTGAATTAATCACTGGATTAACCATTGGAATAATACAACCTTTCCTATAGGATAGGATGAAAGACAGAGATATTTTCAAGACTGAAGATGTTACTCCACTTGGTGTTCCTGGTGAAGAAAATAGGTATTTTGAGCTGCCCTGTAAGTGATGCTTTCCTTGTTCCACATGAGTAATACCAACCTGGCAATCTCAACATTGGTGGGATAATGTCCCACATAATTTACAACCTTTATGAAATTAATTTTAAGGAACATCCTTGTATAATATCTTATGACATACCAAAGTAAGAATTTTTTTCCTCCTAATCTTAATCAATTTCCCCAAAATTGCTTATGAGAGTATAAAATTTTCAGTATAAATTTAGGCTTTGTGTCTAATCTAAGTCTCTATGCCTTTCAACGGTTTCTAGTTACGGCAGAATATACAATTTTCTTTACTTTATGGTAAAGTATTGGTCATATAATGTATGTGTCAAAGCATAAATCAGCCTCGTTTTCCCCCTGGGGTAATTGCACTTAATTAGAGACGGATGGATCTTGTTTTCCATGCTGTATACTTTAAAGAAAGAAAAATAAGGATTTTATTATAAAAATAGAAAAACTAGCTAACTACATCTTTACCAGCAGCTTATCACACAGGTGAACAAAATAAGTATAAATCAGGAAGTTAGAAAAGAAAAGAATGTAGATATGCACAGTAGCTCAAAGTTTCACAAGACTAGTCTTATCTCTGTTGCTATAGATATGTGATAAAGTTCTCTGGCAGGCTACCATAACACTTAGGATGGACGCTCGGCTGACAAACACATAACACAGTGACAGTATGAATCATTAGCGCAAAACCTCTTTTGCGCTACCAAAATATTTATGGTAGTGACTTTAAGGTAATATTTTTTTCAAAAAATAAGTATTGTCACTCTTAACAAAACATACATACCATAATGACGGATACATGCTGGAATTGTTCATATTCTATTTTGTGAAAATGTGTTAGAAATGGGGTTGCATGAAAATAACGTTTTTATTTCTTGTATCAGATATTTCTGGCAAATCATGCAAATACTATAGAAAAAGCAAATTTGAACTTTGTATAAAGTATTCAGCATTTTAGAAAGCCTATTAGTTTCCTACTTTCATCAGAGAAAGAAATGTTCATCATTCATATAGAAATGATGCCACCTTATGATTTGATAATAAATAAATAAACAAACAAACAAACAAACAAACAAATTTCTTGTCTATGGTGAATCCTGGACAATTATTTGGCTAAGATTTGTAACATTTCTGGTAGTTCCTGAAAGCAAGGAAATTGCATTATTTGGAAAGGTATGGATCATGACTGCACAGACTGATTTTGTACTATCAGGCATTCAAATCACATGGGATCTTCAGATGTTCCATGGGGCTATTTCCTTCACTGTTCATTCAACAGCAGTTGTACGTTTCAAGGAATTTCTTCAGACTGTAAATCCTACAGCCACAGGTACAAGAGGAGGGAATCATGGCTGGATCCATCTGCCCTGACCTGAAGGCATGATGGCCAAGCATAGTGAGGATGCAGCCAAGTTGGAGTTCCTCTTGGTTCTGCCTGAGTTGCTGTGACTTGAGGGAGCAAATGGAAGGCCCAATGGGCTGGCAAGACTGGCAAGAGTCAAGGGAGCAGAAAGTTCTTGACAGCATGCTTTAGCTCATCTGTGGAGCAACTGTGTGAGAGATTTGTCAGAATGGAGATGCAGGGAGCAGTGTTGGTGAATCCGTTAGTCCCAGGAGCAGAGCTTGGGATGGGCCGCATGTCAGCAGCCCCATACCATTCTCCACCCCAAAGAGTGACACTGGGAAATACTGTCCAAGGAATTGGTGCTCCCCCAGCAGGGGCTGCCATTCCCCCTGCAGCTGTGGGGCAAACCAGTGGGGAGAGCTGCCATCGGGCTTCATGCTAGTTCAGGATGATCAGGAGCCCCCAACTCTAAAAGCCATGTTTGATGGGCAGCTGGAGAAACTAGCCTACTTCCTGAACCAGGTGTGGAATTACCTGGGGCGATACTGGGCAATGTACCTGGACAAAGCTACCCACGTGAATGCCATCACTTTAAATCTAGAGGATAAGGCAGCAGAGTGGGTGATGTACCTCCACAATGAAAGAGCACCCGAGCTAGGGAATGCCGATATCCTCCTGGATGAACATTGAGCCAGGTTTGGAGACCCTGCCCAGGTCCACTAAGCAGATGGAGACCGGGATCTATGCCATAAGGCAGGGGAGCCAGCCAGTAACTGAATACATTCAGGAGTTCTGCAGCCTGGCTGGGAAGCTGAGAGGGTGGCTGGAACTCTTACTGGTCTAACACTTCCAAGGCAGACTAAATAAGGAGTTATATCAAAACTGACTGCCTTGAGGAATTCCAGGCAACTTTGGGGCATGGTACCAGCTGGCAATCACAGACCTGTTGGAGTGGCAGCCCTGGTGCTCTTCAAAGAAAGAAAGAAAAGAAACATGGGTCTTTGAGATTATGTATGGATTTTGGGGGATCGATGGTGTTTGTGTGGTAAACATGTACCCCCTCCCCCTCATGAAGGATACATTGGACAAAAGAAAGGTGTTTGTCAAGCTGGACTTGAGAGAAGCGTATTACCGAGTAAGAATAAAAGGAGGCATTGAGTGGAAAACCACTTTCAATTGTCTCTTAGAGTATTTCCAATTCTGAGTTATGTCTTTTGGGCTGCAGGGACCACCCATGGTGTTCATGCAGCTAATCAACAAAGTACTGCATGAGCAACTGTATAAGGGGGTGTTGGTGTACTTGAATGATATGCTCATTTATTTTGAGACAATGGAAGGCCACATAAAATTAGTGCAGGAGAAGCTAAGAAAACTATTGAAAGCTAAACTCATTCTGGTGTGGGAAGCTCCTTGCATAAGAAAGCAACTGTAGAACTTCCCGGGCTTCGCCAACTTCTACTGCCAATTCATCCCCTTGTTTGCACAAATAGCCCTACCTATCATTGAACTAGTAAAACGGGTGGAGGGGGAATGAGGCCAGCTGCTCATTTGGACTTTGGAATACCAAGCGGCTTTCAAAAAGCTTAAAAGGCTATTTGCAGAGTCAACCCTTAAGCTCCTGAACCCAGAGGAGCCATTTGTATTATAAGCCGATACCAGCGATATGGTGAAGGGCATTTTGCTCCAAACTTTTTTGAAGGGGTTGCTGCAATTCTGCGCCTACACTTCCTGGAAGCTGACCAAAAGCAAGAGACATTGGGCGGTGTGGGAGAAGGAAGTGTATGCTGTTCAAAGGATGCTGCTGACTTGGAAGAAATTCCTAGAAGGCAGTAAGATTCTGTTCAAAGTGTGGATTGACCACAAGAACCTAGAAGTGTTAAGAACTCCAAGGAAGCTGTCCCCTAAGCAAGTGAGATGGGTGCAGTACTTTAATCAGTTCAACTTCACCAATATTTGCCAGGGGAAAAGAATTTCCTCATTGATTCGCTGTCTTTGATACCCCAATACCAAAACACCAGAGAGGAAATAGTTAACTCCATCATTCCCTCCAGGCAATTAGCAGCACAGGTCTCAGCGAGGGGACAGCAGCTACCCACTCCTCACCTGGCCGACGGCACACTGATCCAATAGCTAAAAGAAGTCCTGAAGGAAGATGAATGGCTCAGAGACCACAAAGCTGATGTGACAACGTGGGAGGATCTGGTGTGGAAGAGAGACAAGTTGTATGTTCCAGCCAGCCAGAGGAACCAAATCCTACAAAAAAGCCACAAAATTATTCAGACCTCAAACTTTAAAATAGCTTTATACAAATGATGAAAGATTGGATGTGGGCTAGGTTGAATTAGTTGTTTAAGTAGGGAACCCAAATCATAACTGAAGGAAGTTATATAACTCTGAAAGCCTATTTTCATTCTGCTTCAATTCATTCTTACCTTTCCTTAAAATATCAAATTAATAAGCGAGTGAACAAGTACCTTTCCATGCAATATCAATTATTAAATTTCTAAGCATACATATTTAATAATAGTTATGGGATGTTTTCTTCTCTATTATATTGCTTTCAATTGCCTCTTTCTTCTTTTCAAGTCTCTCCACTCATTTCTTCAAGGCATTTCTTTTAACAATTCAGCTGGGGAGAGAGTATTCCTGAATCAGAAAGGGGAAGCAACAGGTGGATTTGACATCATCAACTTCATAATGTTTCCAAATAGATCCTTTCAGAGAGTTAGAGTTGGAAAGATAGATCCACATGCTCCAAAAGGGAAGGAATTGTTCCTTGATGAAGATGTGATTGTCTGGAATCCAACTTTTAATCAGGTAACAAATTAGTGAATCGACCATGACTTAATCCATTATGATCCCATATTGATAGACTCTTTCAAAACCTGATTTTTGGCTTTTTAAAGAAAGAGTTGTCAAATGTTGATGATGATCAAGAACTCATTAAATTGAGTTCTTGATTTTACAATATGATATTACAATACAAAACCCATGTTTACGTATTTCATTTGCCTTTGCATTTTAAATCACGAGAGTGGCCATTTATACATGAAATTGTCACCATGTGCAATTATTTTATCTGCCGTTCAAGCATAAACTTTTGTACATAAAAAACAAAACAAAACATAAAATACAAATTAGATGGACATGACCTTGTAGATGACTCTCACTCTGTCAAGGACCTTGGAGTACTTATTTCTAACATTCTAAGTGCCTGAGCCCACTGTAACAACATTGCCAAAAAGGCATTAAGAGTTGTTAACCTAATCCTGCGTAGCTTTTTCTCTGGTAATGTTGTACTACTAACTAGAGCATACAAAACATTTGGTAGACCAATTCTTGAATACAGTTCATCTGTCTGGAACACACACTGCATATCGGACATAAATACAATTGAGAGAGTCCAGAGATATTTTACGAGAAGAGTCCTCCATTCCTCTAACCGCAATAAAATACCTTATGCCACAAGACTCCAAATTTTGGGCTTAGACAACGTAGAACTACGCCAACTTCAGTCTGACCTAAGCATAGTACATAAAATTATATGCCATAATGTCCTTCCTGTCAATGACTATTTCAGCTTCAACCACATCAATACATGAGCAAATAATAGATACAAACTCAAGGTAAACTGTTCCAAACTTGATTCCAGAAAATATGACTTCTGTAACAGAGTGGTCAATGCCTGGAATACACTATCTGACTCTGTAGTTTCTTCCCCAAACCCCCAAAACTTTAACCTTAAACTGTCTACTGTTGACCTCACCCCATTCCTAAGAGATCTGTAAGGGGCATGCATAAGTGCACCAGCGTGCCTACCATCCCTGTCCTAATATTCCTTTTTACTTACTCTTTTCATGTATTCAAATTATGTTTATACTTTTTACCTGTAATCTTATATATGATTGACAAATAAATAAACTTAAACTTAAACACAGTGATAGTCATGGGATATTAAATAAGCAATCAAATCATACTAGGAAACAAATAAAACAATATAGATTGTAAAGGTAAAAGCAACAAGGTTATAGTCATAAGCAGAAGGAGATAGGTAATAGGAAGGATGAGAAGAATAAAAGTAATACATTTTTAGTAATAATTTGATAGTGTTGTGGGAATTAGTTGTTTAGCAGACTGATGGCACGTAGGAAAAACTGTCCTTGTGTCTAGTTGTTCTGGTGTGCGATACTTTTATACTTTTATACTTAACACTAGGTACTTCCACTTTCTCGATGCAATGACCCCTGTTTCCATGGATATTGGAAAAAAGGGATTGAGGGACATCAGTTTTGCTGCTCCAATTGTGTTCCATGCCCAGAAGGGAAGATTCAAACCAAACTGGTAGGCTAGGCGTTCTTATAATTTTGAATTAGACTTTTTTTTTTTATTTGATTTATATGCCGCCCTTCTCCGAAGACTCAGGGCAGCTTACAATGTGCTCAGCAAACTTAAGCAAACTTTAATAAATTGCTTGGATGAATAAAATAAATAGGGTGATTTTCAATAATATAAAATGCAAAGATGAAAAAAAAAATCCTTGCTTTTCCTTCCATGTATGGATGACTGTTTTGAATGTTCAGAAGATCATTATCCAAATAAAGAAAAGAAAGGCTGTATCCTGAAATTGGTGGTCTTTTTAACGAAACCTTAGGAATTGGTTTTGTCTCGGCAGCTCTTTTTTTCTTCTTCCTGACATCTTGGATACTTGGAACTTTTATTAAGCACCAGGATATTCCTATTGTCAAAGCCAACAACCAGTCCCTTACCTACACCCTGCTTGTCTCTCTCTTCTGCTTTGTTTTCTCTCCTCTTTCTTCTTCCTCAGCCAACCTGGCAATGTGACTTGCTTTGCCCGACAGTCAATGTTTGGTGTCACTTTCTCAGTGGCCATTTCTAGTGTACTGGCCAAAACCATCACTGTGGTTGTGGCTTTCATGGCCACTAAACCAGGATCTCGGATGAGGAGATGAGTGGGGAAAAGATTGGCCTTTTCTATTGTCCTTTCCTGCTCTCTCTTCCAGATATGTATTTGTATAATTTGGTTGTTGACATCTCCCCCATTCCCTGAGTTGGACATACACTCAGAGCTCCAAGAAATGATTTTACAATGCAATGAGGGGTCAGCTTTTTTCTTCTACTGTGTCTTGGGCTACATGGGTATCTTGGCCATCGCCAGTTTTATTGTGGCTTTCCTTGCCCGTAAATTACCTGACAGTTTTAACAAAGCCAAGTTCATCACCTTCAGCATGTTGGCCTTTTGCAGTGTGTGGATCTCCTTCTTTCCAGCCTATCTGAGCACAAAAGGAAAAGCCATGGTAGCTGTGGAGGTCTTCTCCATCTTGGCCTCCAGTGCTGCATTACTGGGATGCATATTCTTGCCAAAATGCTACATCATTGTTTTCAGGCCTGACCTCAACCACCGGGAGCTAATCACAAAGAGAAATTAGTACATCATGTGATATTTCTGGCTCAGAGAAGTAGCTGCAAAAAGAAATAGAAAGAATGCTCTCTATAGGAAACATATACTGTATAAAACTATAGAAACATAGAAGTGTTTATTTCTGTCAAAGAACAATTTATGTATGATATTTATGATTGTTAAGATTTATTGTGATTGCCCATTCCAAAATAAGTGTTTGCTGTGTTATCACTATTTTCCAAGATTGTTTAACCAAATCCTTTTTTGTTTTCAATATATGTATTGAACTAGATTTTGGTCATCTAGCTTTCTTATCTCTTTCTGCTGACCATCTGTTGAGTAGATTCCTCTGCATAGACTTTAAGCAATAAATCAGGTTATTTGGACCTTCATGTGTGTCCCTGTTTTTTTTTTTCCTGAGATTAATCTCCGCTCCTAAATTTATTTACTGGTGAGCGAAGTTAGAGTTAAATGTTAGGCTCCATTGCCTCTTTTCTCCTTTATCCACTCCATCAACTAAATAGCTGTAGTGAATACAGAAATCCTGCATGTTAGTTTATGGGATTTTCACTTCTGTTGTGTTCATCAATGACAATAAAATGAAAACTGATACTGAAAGTGAGGAAGGGATGTGTGTGTGTGAGAGAGAGAGAGAAAGAGAGAGAGAGAGAGGGGTCAAAGAATTTTTTTAAAAAAATATCAGAACAACTTTGCTCTCTTTGGAAATTTTGAGGAATAAATGACCACAGATTTTACTATGGAGTTAAATTGGTCCACAAAGGGTTTGAAACCCATAGAAAGATCTAAGGCTGCAGGCATTTCCAAATAGAAGAGAAAGTATATTTCCTGCTCATAGCTAACACAAGTAAAAATGTCACCCAACCCAACATTGTGGAAACAATAGAGGTTCCCTTCTATAGGGATCTGGAAGGAAATCATACAAAACTTCTTAAAATGAGAGAATGCCAAAATATCTATGCACCTTAATGCTATGCAATGGAAGGTTACCTGCATGTATCATACATTGTAAAAATAATAAAAATAAAACAAATTTAAAAATCAAGTGTATTTTGTAAAATGTACACCCTCTGTACATTTTATTAGCAATTGTGCATTTCAAAAAACATTTAAACATTGGCCACTTATTCTCTCCTCAAAAACAAAATAATTGTCTCCTACAGGAATCACAGTATTTTCTTAATTAGGGAAAAAAACATCAAAGACTGAACAGAAGGCTATTTCAGTTCAACAACAATCAACATATCTTGAACCCCAGGGAGATTGGCACAAGGATAATAATGGCTGTATGTCAGAGTCATTGCCACAAGCTTCCTCTCTCTGTTCTCTGCCAGAATATCTCTTCAAACCCTGATAATATTGAAGACACCAAATTTGCACTCTAACGGATCTCAAAATACCCAATGGTGGATATTCTGATTGGGTGAACTCTCAGAAATAAACCTTGAAGTAATCCGCTTCAAGGATTAACTATTTGGAGAGGGCTGTAAAAGCACTGTAAAGTGGTATATACTGTAAATCTAAGTGCTATTGTTATTGCTAATCACTGGATTAACCATTGAAATAATTCAACCTTTCCTGTAGGATAGGATGGAAGATTGAGATGTTATCAAGAGCGAAGATGTTGCTCCTCCTAGTATTCCTGGTAAAGAAAATGGTGACTCTGAGCTGCCCTGCGAGTGATGCTTTGCTTGTTCCACATGAGTGGTACCAACCTAGTGACCTCATCATTGGTGGAATGGTGTCCCGCATCTTTTACAACCTTTATGAAATTAATTTTAAGGAACATCCTTCTATGACATCTTATGACATACCAAAGTAAGATTTTTCCCCCTAATCTTAATCAGTTTCCCCAAAATTGCTTATGAGAGTGAAAGGATTTCAGGATAAACGTAGGCTTTATATCTGATTAACGCTCTCTGTCCTACAAATGTTTCTAGTTATGGAAGCATAAACAATTTTCTTTATCTTATGGTTAAGCATTTGTCATATAATATATGAAACCTGGGTGCAAAATATCTTTTGAAGAACATTTAGTAAATTTAAGGTAATATTTTTTTTTAAAAAAATCTGTATTATCAATCTTAACAAAACATACATAAAATAAATGACTGTTCCATGCTGGATTAGTTCATAGTACCAATTTATTTTGTGAAAAAATGTTAGAAAATAAATTTGGTACCATGAAAAACCACTATTTTTATTTCTTGTAGCAGATGTTTTGTTGCAAATTATGCAAATGCTGTAGAAAAAGAAAATTTGAATCACATTATTCAGCATTTTAGAAAACCTATTACTTTCCTACTTTCATCGGAGAAAGAAATGTTTGATATTCATACAGAAATGATGCCACATAATGACAATGATCAACTTCCTTTTTCTTTCTTTTTTTTAAAGAAGTTTTTTATTAGTAATTATTAGTATATTTATTAGTAATTTATTAGTAATTCAAAATTAAAAACATTGGACATAGATATGACATCACTGGTCCCAAGCATCTTCCAACACTTTAAGTTAATACATAATATACTGATATAATAATATATACCTTACACCTTATACGTTATTTAAATATAATATAATATTAATCATTTATACCTTATTCTATACAATTATATATATATATATATATCTATACCTACATATACCTATCTATACATGTCACATACATATTTATCTATAATAACGTATATAATTTTAGTCTAACGCTACAGATCGACTTCCTTTTTCAACTGTGGTATTTAAATCATTTGCAGTGTAATAATAAAATTCTACCAGCACATCCTTGCCTTGGCTTTTGCTGTGAAGGAGATCAATCAGGACTCCCAGATCTTACCTAATGTCACTCTTGGGTTCCACATCTATGATAGTTACCACAACCCAAGGATGATCTATCGCACCACTCTGGACCTACTTTTCAAATCCCAGAAATTTGTCCCTAACTACAAATGTGACAGCCAGAAGAATCTCATGGCTATCATTGGAGGATTGGATTTTGACACATCATTTTATGTAGCTGAAATTACAGGATTCTTCAAGATTCCACAAGTAAGTTCTGAAGGGATTGAGAAGAAAATCCTTAATCTTATTGTTGTTATGGAATAATTAATGGGCATCAAATATTAGGCTTAGATTCTTGTTAAGATGTTCTGCATGGCTCAAAGTCTACTACCTAGCACTCTTTTCTGAAACTACAATGCCAGTTATAGGAAGTGGTCATTCCATACATGAGGGAAGATTTGAACTGCTTCTATTAAAGCAATTGATCGAGTATATATGTTTGAAATATTTCCAACGAATTTGTTTCTATATACGTTAAAGAATGCTGAGGGGAATTTTTTCCTTAGATATATTTTGTATGAAAACAAGATAGGAAAATTAAATTTAATTTAAAGACTCTAATGAATACTACTGGACTTTCTTTTAGCTAACATACGGCTCATTAGCCCAAGTGGAATTTCAGACCAGTAAATTCTCTTCACTTTATTTCATGGTCCCCAAAGAGGACCATCAGTACATTGGGATTGTCCAACTGCTTCATCATTTCAGGTGGACGTGGATTGGGATATTTTCTGTTGATAACAACAATGGAGAAAATTTCTTACAGAAAATGCAGCCTTTACTTTCAGAGAACAGAATCTGCTCATCGTTCATAGAAAGACTCACACAGATAATCCACTTGGAAGACTTCCCAGAAATAATGGAAAGAATTTTTGTTATTACCATGAATTGGACAAATAGCAAAGCCAATGCATTTCTTGTCTATGGAGAATCATTGACAATTATCTGGCTAAGAATTGTCACATTTATGGTAGATCCTGAAAGCAAGGAAATTGCATTATTTAGGAGGGTCTGGATCATGACTGCACAGATTGATTTCATATTGTCAGGATTTCAAATCAGTTGGGATCTCCAGATGTTCCATGGGGCTCTTTCCTTCACTGTTCATTCAACAACAGTTGTAGGTTTTAGGGAATTTCTTCAGACCATCAATCCTCTTTCAGACTACAGAGATGGGTTTCGGCAGAATGTTTGGGAACAATCGTTTGAGTGTTCATTTCCAAAAACAGAGTTACAAGGAATGCATATTAGGAGATGCACTGGGGAGATGAAGCTGGAGGATCTTCCTGGACCTGCCTTTGAAATGGAAATGACTGGCCACAGCTACACTGTTTACAATGCTGTTTACGCTGTGGCTCATGCTTTGCAGGCTCTGAATACTTTGTGGTACAATAGAAAAAAAACTATGATGAGTAAAAATCCTGAGCTTCTACAACTGCAAGCTTGGCAGGTACTGTCTCTTCATTGGACAATTCTTTTATTTCAATGAGCAGTTTGACGCACAATTATCTTTGAACTCATTGTGGAAAGTCTTAATATTTTCTGTATGTGGAAACAAGTATGAAAAATGAAGTAGAAATAAGGAAAAATTCCTGATAGTGAGAACATTTAACAAGTAATTAGTGGAAGAACTTCTCTTCAGAAGTTGTGGAAGCTCCAAAACTGTAGATTTTTATAAAGAGAAGGATGGCCATTTGTCTAAAATGGCATAGGGTCTCTTCCTTGAACTAAGTTCCTTGAACTTCCTTGAACTTAAAATAGTTGCAGAAAAATGGTTTCTGTTGTTATTCTGTCCATCAGGGAGCTAATGTATAAATTGTGGTTTAGATGTTGGCAGGAGTTATTTAGGAAATCACCCTACCTTGAACAATAAGAATAGTTAAAATGATAATTTAGCTTCTTTTTCGTTGTCTCCTCCCAAAATAACCAATTCTCCAAGAACTTTCTTTGTGGTTTATGAAATTTTCACAGGTGACAAGAAAAGATTTCGGTCTCTATGAGAGTTTTAGTGGAATAAAATAAAAGTGGTCCTTTTTATATGTGACATCCATAGTATGAAACAAACCTTTGTTTGCAATAATCTCCACCTCATGGGTCTCTCAAACAATGCTTGAATCTCAAATTCTAAAATTTGGTTAGAGGAAATCTCCAGACTGAATTGCTTTGTATCTTTCAAACCTAATGCTTTTCAAGTTGCCAATGAAATGGGAGAGAAATGGAATATGGAAAATGTATACAGAGATTCCCTTCATGGATTATTGCCTTGTCGTGGTGAAGGGGCTTGCATAGCTCATTGAAGCTATGAGATATTCCATGCAGGGACACCCAAGATGGACAGGTCATAAAACAATAGAATACGGAGGACCTGAGATCTCTTCAAGAAAATTGGAGATATGAAGGGAACCTTTCATGCAAAGATGGGCATGATAAAGGACCAAAATGGCAGGGACCTAACAGAGGCAGAAAGATTAAGAAGAGGTGGCAAAATTACACAGAAGAACTATAAAAGAACGAGCTTAACATCTCTGATAACCACGATGGAGTGGTCACTCAGCTTGAGCCAGACATCCTACAATGTGAAGTCAAATGGGCCTTAGGAAACCTGAGCAACAACAAAGCTAGGTGACAGTATTCCAGCTGAGCTATTCAAAATATTAAAAGACGATGCCGTAAAAGTGCTACACTCAATTTGCCAGCAAATTTGGAAAACTCAACAGTGGCCACAGGATTGGAAAAGGTCAGTTTATATTCCAATTCCAAAGAAAGGCAATGCCAAAAATGTTCAAACTATTGCACCATTGCACTCATTTCACATGCCAGTAATGTTATGCTTAAAATCCTACAAGCTAGGGTCCAGTAGTATGTAGATTGAGAACTATCAGAAGTTCAGGCAGGTTTTCGAAGAGGCAGAAGAACTAGAGATCAAATTGCCAACATACGCTGGATCATGGAGAAAGCTAGGGAGTTCCAGAAAAACATCTACTTCTGCTTCATTGACTATGCTAAAGCCTTTGATTGTGTGGATCACAACAAATTGTGGCAAGTTCTTAAAGAGATGGGAGTACCAGACCATCATATTTGTCTCTTGAGAAATCAATATGCGGGTCAAGAAACAACAGTGAGACCTGGACATGGAACTACTGATTGGTTCAAAATTGGGAAAGGAGTCCGGCAAAGCTGTATACTGTCACCCTGCCTACTTAACTTATATGGAGATCACATCATGTGAAAGGCGGGGCAGAAAGTGAAGAGGAACTAAAGAGCCTCTTGATGGGGGTGAAGAAGGAGAGTGCAAAAGTTGGCTTGAAACTCAACATTAAAAAAGCTAAGGGATACGGCCCTCTCAATTCCTGGCAAATAGATGGGGAAGAAATGGAGGTAGTGACAGATTTTATTTTCCTGGGCTCCAAGATCACCGCAGATGGTGACTGCAGCAAAGAAATTAAAAGACGCTTGTTCCTGGGGAGGAAAGCTATGGCAAATCTAGACAGCATACTAAAAAGTAGAGACATCACCCTGCATCCACTAAGCAGATGGAGACCGGCATCTATGCCATAAGGCAGGGGAGCCAGCTAGTAACTGAATACATTCAGGAGTTCTGCAGCCTGACTGGGAAGCTGAGAGGGTGGCTGGAACTCTTACTGGTCTAACACTTCCAAGGCAGACTAAATAAGGAGTTATACCAAAACTGACTGCCCTGAGGAATTCCAGACAACTTTGGGGCATGGTAACAACTGGCAATCACAGTGGAGTTAGACCTGTTGGAGTGGCAGCCCTGGTGCTCTTCAAAGAAAGAAAGAAAAGAAAGATAGGTCTTTGAGATTATGCACGGATTTTGGGGGGAATCAATGGTGTTTGTGTGGAAAACATGTACCCCCTTTCCCTCATGAAGGATATGCTGGACAAAAGAAAGGTATTTGTCAAACTGGACTTGAGGAAAGCGTATTACTGTGTAAGAGTAAAAGAAGGCATTGAGTGGAAAACCACTTTCAATTGTCTCTTGGAGTGTGTGTAGACTTTGTCTCATGCAATTCCGAACCGGTAGGGAAGGTAAGTAGATTTTAACCCTGACACAAATCATAACTGAAGGAAGTTATAAAATTCCAAAAGCCTATTTTCATCCCACTTCAATTCCATCTTACCTTTCCTTAAAATAATATCAAATTAGTAAGAGAGCAGACAAGTACCTTTCCATGTAATATCAATTATCAAATTTCTAAGTATACATATTCAATAATAGTTATAGGATGTTATCTTCTCTATTATATTGCTTTCAATTGTCTCTCCCTTTTATTCTTTTTCAAGTAGCTCCACTCATTCCTTCAAGGCATCTCTTTTAACAATTCAGCTGGGGAGAGAATGTTCCTGAATGAGAAAGGGGAAGCAACAGGTGGATTCGACATCACCAACTTGATCACTTTTCCAAACAGATCTTTTCAGAGAGTTAGAATTGGAAAGCTGGATGTACAGGCTCCGAAAGGGAAGGAATTATTCATTGATGAAGATGTGATTGTCTGGAACCCAGCTTTTAATCAGGTATCAAATTAGTGAATCGACCACATCTTAATCCATTATGATCCCATATTGAACACAGTTTCTTTCAAAACCTGATTACTGGCTTTTTAAAGAAACAGTGGCACATTGTTGTCCAATGTTGATGATGACCAAGCACTCATTAAATTGACAATATGATATTACAATACAAAAGCCATTTTTCCCTATTTCATTTGCATTTGCATTTTAAATCATGAGAGTGGCTATTTTTACATGAAATTCTCACCATGTGCAATTATTTTATCTGCCGTTCAAACAGAACGTTTTGTACATCATTGTCATTTCTACATCTTTTTAAGTTGTTGGTGAAGTTGATGAATTCAGTATCCTTTGGGAAGTCAAAAGTAATTCCTCTCCCATAAAGGAGAAAACACACCAAACTTTTAAATATCTCCAATTTGAAAACCAAATAGAATAGAATGGAATAGAATGGAATGGAATGGAATGGAATGGAATGGAATGGAATGGAATGGCATGCGAATGGGAATGGGAATGGGAATGGGAAGGAAAGGAAAGGAAAGGAAAGGAAAGGAAAGGAAAGGAAAGGAAAGGAAAGGAAAGGAAAGGAAAGGAAAGGAAAGGAAAGGCATAAGCAAATAAGCAATCAAATCATACTAGGAAACTAAATAAAACAACAAATTGTAAAGGTTAAAGCAACAAGGTTATAGTCATAAGCAGAAGGAGATAGGTAATAGGAAGGATGAGAAGAATAAAAGTAATACATTCTTAATAATAATTTGATAGTGTTGTGAGAATTAGTTGTTTAGCAGACTGATGGCACATGGGGAAAAACTGTCTTTGTGTCTAGTTGTTCTGGTGTGCGATGCTTTTATACTTTATACTTATCACTAGGTTCTTCCACTTTCTCAATGCAATGACCCCTGTTTCCATGGATATTGGAAAAAGGGGATTGAGGGACATCAGTTTTGCTGCTATGATTGTGTTCCATGTCCAGAAGGGAAGATTTCAAACCAAAATGGTAGGGTAAGCGTTCTTACAATTTTCATTAGACTTAAGCAAACTTTAATAAATTGCTTGGATGAATAAAATAAATAGGGTGATTTTCAATAATATAGAATGCAATAATTATTTTGCTATATTATTTTCAATAATATAGAATTGTTGTTATTGTTAGTTCTGAAGTCATCGCGACCCCATGGACCACATTCCTCCAGGCCTTCCTGTCCTCTACCATCCTCTGGAATCCATTTAAGCTCACGCCTACTGCTTCAGTGACTCCATCCAGCCACCTCATTCTCTATCGTCCCCTTTTTCTTTTGCCCTCAATCTTTCCCAGCATTGGGCTCTTCTCCAGTGAGTCCTTCCTTCTCATTAGGTGGCCAAAGCATTTGAGTTTCATCTTCAGAATCTGGCCTTCTAAAGAGCAGTCAAGGTTGATCTCCTCTAGGTTTGACTTGTTTGTTCGCCTTGTAGTCCATGGGACTTGCAGGAGTCTTCTCCAGCACCACGGTTCAAACACCTCACACTTTTGATGTCTCTGCTTTTTAGTATGCTGTCTAGATTTGCCACAGCTTTCCTCCCCAGGACCAAGCATCTTTTAATTTCTTGGCTGCAGTCTCCATCTGCAGTGATCTTGGAGCCCATGAAAATAAAATCTGTCACTACCTCCATTTCTTCCCCATCTATTTGCCAGGAATTGAGAGGGCCGGATGCCATGATCTTAGTTTTCTTAATGTTGAGTTTCAAGCCAACTTTTGCACTCTTCTTCTTCACTCTCCTCAAGAGGCTCTTTAGTTCCTCTTTGCTTTCTCCATTAGAGTGGTATCATCTGCATATCTGAAGTTGTTGATATTTCTCCTGGCAATCTTAATTCCAACTTTGATTCATGTAGCCCCACCCTTCTAATGATGTGCTCTGCATATAAGTTAAATAGGCAGGATGACAGTATACAGCCTTGCCGGACTCCTTTCCCAATTTTGAACCAATCAGTGGCTCTATGTCCAGTTCTCACTGTTGTTTCTTGACCCGCATATTGATTTCTCAAGAGACAAATACGATGGTCTGGTACTCCCATCTCTTTAAGAACTTGCCACAATTTGTTGTGATCCACACAATCAAAGGCTTTAACATAGTCAATGAAGCAGAAGTAGATGTTTTTTCTGGAACTCCCTAGCTTTCTCCATGATCCAGCATATGTTGGCAATTTGATCTCTAGTTCCTCTGCACCTTCAAAATCCTGCCTGTACTTCTGGTGGTTCTTGATCCACATACTGCTGGACCCTAGCTTGTAGGATTTTAAGCATAACCTTACTAGCATTTGATATGAGTGCAATGGTGCGATAGTTTGAACATTCTTTGGCATTGCCTTTCTTTGGAATTGGAATCTAAACTGACCTTTTCCAGTCCCATGGCCACTGTTGAGTTTTCCAAATTTGCTGGCAAATTGAGTATAGCACTTTTACGGCATCATCTTTTAAGATTTTGAATAGCTCAGCAGGAAAACTGTCTCCTCCACTAGCTTTGTTATTGCTCAGATTTCCTAAGGCCCATTTGACTTCACATTCTAGGATATCTGGCTTGAGGTCAGTGGCCACCCCATCGTGCTTATCAGGGATATTAAGCTCGTTCTAGTATAGTTCTTCTGTGTAATTTTGCCACCTCTTCTTAACCATTTCTGCCTCTGTTAGGTCCCTGCCATTTTGGTCTTTTATCATGCCCATCTTTGCATGAAACATTCCGTTCATATCTCCAATTTTCTTGAACAGGTCTCTGTCCTCCCTTTTGTTTTGTTCTATTTCTTTGCACTGTTCATTTAAGAATGCATTTTTATCTCTTCTAGCTATTCTCTGGAATTCTGCCTTCAACTGGGTGTATCTTTCTCTTTCTCTCTTGCCTTTCACTTCGCTTCTTTCCTCAGCTATTTGAAAAGCTTCCTCAGACAGCCATTTTCCCTTCTTCCATTTCTTTTTCTTTGGGATGGTTTTAGTTGCTACCTCTTGTACAATGTTGTGAACCTCCGTCCATAGTTCTTCAGGCACTCTGTCCATTAGATCTAATTCCTTAAATCTATTTGTCACCTCTATTGTATATTTAAGAAGGATATGATTTAATTCATACCTGAGTGGCCTACTGCTTTTCCCTAATTTCTTCAATTTAAGTCTAAAGTTTGCAACGAGAAGCTCATGATCTGAGCCACAGTCAGCTCCTGGTCTTGTTTTTTCTGACTGTATAGAGTTTCACCATCTTTGGCTGCAGAGCACATAGTCAATCTGATTTCTGTGTTGACCGTCTGGTGATGTCCATATGTAAAGTCATCTCTTGGGTTGTTGGAAAAGAGTGTTTGTTATGACCATCATATTCTCTTGACAAAATTCTATCAGCCTGCCGCCCTGCTTCATTTTGTACTCCAAGGCCAAACTTGCCTGTTATTCCAGTTATCTTTTGGCTTCCTACTTTATTCCAATTCCCCATGACGATAAGGACATCATTTTTTGGTGTTAATTCTATAAGGTGCTGTAAGGCTTCATAGAACCAATCAATTTCATCCTCTTCAGCACCAGTGGTTGGGGCATAGACTTGGATTACTGTGTTACTGAATGGTTTGTCTAGGATTCGAACTGAGATCATTCTGTCATTTTGGGGATTGTATCCCAATATTGCTTTTCCTACTCTTTTATTGATTATGAAGGCTACTCCATTTCTTCTGAGGGATTCTTGCCCGCAGTAGTATACCTGATGGTCATCTGAATTAAATTCACCCATTCCTGTCCATTTTAGTTCACTGATTCCTAAGATGTTGATGTTCCATTGTTTCATCTCTTGTTTGACCATGTCCAGCTTGCCTTCATTCATGGATCTTACATTCCAGGTTCCTATGGAGAAAAAATCTTTACAGCATCGGACTTTCCTTTCACCACCAGATGCGTCCACATCTGAGCGTCCTTTCAGCTTTGGCCCAGTCGCTTCACTCTTTCTGGCACTACTAGCCATCTGCTCTTCCCCAGTAGCATATTTGATACCTTCCAACCTGAGAGGCTCATCTTGTGGTGTCATATCTTTTTTCCTTTTAGTACTGCCCATGGGGTTCTCATGGCAAAGATACTGGAGTGGGTTGCCATTTCCTTCTCCATTGGATCACGTTTTATCAGAACTCTCTGCAATGACCTGTCCATCTTGGCTAACCCTGCATGGCATAGCTCATAGCTTCATTGAGCTATACATGCCCCTTCACCACGACAAGGTAGTAATCCATGAAGGGGTCATTAGACTTAAGCAAACTTTAATAAACTATTCAGATGAATACAATTAATAAGGTTATTTTCAATATTATGGAATACATAGATGATAAAACTCCTTTACTTTTCCTCCAGATATGGATGACTGTTTTGAATGTTCAGAAGATCATTATTCAAATAAAGAAAAGAATGGATGTATCCTGAAACTTCTGGTCTTTCTAAATTTTGAAGAAACCTTAGGAATTGGTTTAGCTTCAGGAGCTCTTGGTTTCTTTTTCCTGACATCTTGGGTACTTAGAACATTTATTAAACACAGGGACACACCCATTGTCAAAGCCAATAACCGGTCCCTTACGTATACCCTGATTGTCTCTCTTCTGCTCTGTTTTCTCTCCTCTTTACTCTTTCTCAGCCAACCTGGCAAAGTGACCTGCCTTCTCCGACAATCAATGTTTGGCATCACCTTTTCAATGGCCATTTCTAGTGTACTGGCCAAAACCATCACTGTAGTTATTGCTTTCATGGCCACTAAACCAGGATCTCAGATGAGGAGATGGGTGGGGAAAAGATTGGCCTTTTCTATTGTCCTTTCATGCTCCATCATCCAAGTATGTATTTGTATTCTTTGGTTGTCGACATCTCCCCCATTCCCTGAGTTGGATATGAAATCAGAGCTCCAAGAAATGATTTTACAGTGCAATGAGGGATCAGCTTTCTTCTTCTACTGTGTCTTGGGCTACATGGGAATCTTGGCCATTGCCAGCTTTATTGTGGCTTTTCTTGCCCGTAAATTACCCGACAGCTTTAATGAAGCCAAGTTCATCACCTTCAGCATGTTGGCCTTTTGTAGTGTGTGGATCTCCTTCTTTCCAGCCTATCTGAGCACAAAAGGCAAAGCCATGGTAGCTGTGGAGGTCTTCTCCATCTTGTCATCCAGTGCTGCATTACTGGGATGCATATTCCTCCCAAAATGCTACATTATTGTTTTGCGGCCTGAGCTAAACCACAGACAGCAACTAATAAAGAGGAATTACTTCCCTATATGATCTTTCTGGCTTCGAGAAATTGCTGACAAAAAAAGAAGAGTAAGATTGCTTGCTGTCCATAGGAGACATATAGAAATCATACATTCTGACAATACAGGATTAATTGAGAAGTGTCCTGATCACTACGATTTATTATAATTGCCAATTGCAAAAAAAATGCTCGTGCTATTGCATTTGCAATCATTCTCCAAGATTCTTTAATTAAATACCTTCTGTCTTTCAACACCCCAAGATAACAAGACATTGAGAATCCAGCTCTCATGTTATAAGATTAAAGATATTGAATCAAATAATATCCAGTGTTTGCAGTTTCCTTATTTATTTATGTAGGAAATTTATATAGTCACCTACTTGCTCACAATCAATCTAGGCAGCTTACTGGCAATAGAACACAATATAGAAAATAATTAAAAAACTATATCCCCTTCTGGCAGCAACACACAGTCAAATAAGCCACTTGATGTTTTTTTTTTTTTTTTTATTTGATTTATATGCCGCCCTTCTCCGGAGACTCAGGGTGGCTTACAATGCGCTAAGCAATAAGCAGTAACCTTCATTCTTTTGTATATTTATACAAAGTCATCTTATTGCCCCCACAACTGGGTCCTCAAACTTAGAAAGGATGGAAGGCTGAGTCAACCTTGAGCCTTGGCGAGATTCGAACCTGCAGTAATTGCAGGCATCTGGTCTTAATAACCAGCTTAATAACAGGGTGCCTTAGACCACTATACTACCAAGGCTCTTTCAAAACCTTTCAAGGTTTTGTCTCACTCTTGGTTCCCTAAGCCAACTGGCAAAACCAGGCCTTCATAAGAGTGTCAAAGTGGGGGACAGTCTACTTTCTGAGTGGATGATGTTCCAGAGGGTGGAGCCATCATGGAGAAGGCCCTTCTTCTGGGTCCCACCAAATCTACCTCCTTATGGGATGGGACTTTGGCAATTTTATGGTTTTTATATTTTCTATTTATAAATGACTTCATAAATGTACTAAAAAGGAACATACAATTCATGAAGATGTATTTAACATGGTATCGGGGGATATCCTTTTTGAATTGGTCTGGGGTCTTTGAAATGTTAATATTATAGAGTTTATGAAATATAATTAAAAAAAAATCATGCTCACTCTCTATCATCTACCTATTTCCACTGTAACCTATACTTTTAATAATACAAAAAGAATTAGTGAAGGAAAATGAAATGCATTTTTCTTTCCATCTCATCCTTTACTAGGGGCATATGCTAGACAATAACCATCATAAAATGTGATTTGATTTGATCTTTTCCTGTTTTAGCTTTATCATTTTTTATTCTTTTTAAATAATTGTTATAGAATGATTTTAACTAATCATTATCTCACGACATTGGATTTTTGAATCCTGTCAAGAGTCACTTGCCACAAGATGTGCAACCACATAAAGTTGCTAAATTGATACATTTGTTATTAAAAGATATTAGATATTATTGTTGACTTTGGCAACTGCATGAAATAGAAACCTGACAATAGAAGTAGGGAAGGTTTTGGACCCTAGCGTGGGAAATATATTACAAAGCAGCCACCCTAGTATGGATAAGGGAATGGGTTAATTTAAGAAATAAAAGAATTTTAATCCTGGAAAGACACGACCTACAAAAAGTGTGGCACACTTTCTATGGGACAAAAAGAAAAAGACCAAAATGTATTTCCGTAGACATAGGATAAGAGAAGCATTAATACAAGTATGGGAGGAAATTAGAAGAAAACAATATATGAAAATCCCGAACTGGCTATCGACGATGGAAGCCATGATATACCCTAAATACATTAGAGATCAATAAAATGGTTAGCTATGAAGAGCTTTTAGACAACCAAGGAAATCTCAAAAGTAACCAAGCCCTAAGTGAGCAGGGAATACATATTGACTGGTGGCCATATTTGCAGATCCAATCCAGATATTAAAAAGATATAGAAGAATTTGCTATTGAGGTAGAAACAAATAGATTAAACAAATTACTGACAGATCCAGAAAAAAAAATACTATCCAGACTATGTAACTATCTACTAGAGTTTGACAGGGCAAAAGAGGTTGTAAAAGAGCCAATGACAGCGTGGGCCAAAAATATTGGACATAATATAAATTTGGAGGAATGGGAAACTATCTGGACTAGAAACTACAAATTAACAAAAGTGGCAACATATAAAGAAAACCAGTATAAAATGTTATACAGATGGCACCTAGCACCTGCAAGATTAGCAAAAATTTATTCAAATGTAAGCCCCAAATGTTGGAAGTGTGGATACCACCAAGATATGGCTTGGGCCGTTCCCTGAGACTCTGGCTCACGACTCGACTGAAGACCTGGTGGCCTCCTGGGATAGGGCGGCCGCTGGTGCTTTAGATCGGGTCGTGCCTTTGCGGCCTCTGACCCGGCGCCGAATCAGCCCAGCTCCTTGGTTCTCCAAAGAGCTGAGGGAGATGAAGTGCCAGAAAAGACACCTAGAGAGTAGTTGGAGGGCTAGTCATTCTGGATCTGACCGAGCACTAGTGAGGTCTTATATCAAGACCTACTTAGTGGCGATAAAGGCGGCAAAGTGTAACTACTTTTCCGCTCTTATCACATCGGCAGATAATCGCCCAGCTGCCCTGTTTAGGGTGACCCACTCCCTTCTCCACCTGGGAGTGCGGGAAGACCCCTTGCAAGGGCGTGCTGAGGATTTTGCGTATTATCTGCACAATAAAATTGCTCAGATTCGGGACGGCCTGGACTCTGACTGGGTGGGTTCAGGCGAGGTGTCCGAGGTGGGTCTTGTGAATGTTATCTGGGAGGAGTTTGATCCTGTGACTCCCGAGGACGTGGACAGGATGCTGGGGAGGTTGAACACAACCACATGTTTATTGGACCCGTATCCCTCCTGGCTGGTACTGGCTACCCGGGAGGTTACACGAGGCTGGCTCCAGAGGATTATAAATGCTTCTTTGAGTGAGGGTTTCTTACCTCCCATCTTGAAAGAGGTGGTGGTGAGGCCCCTCCTCAAGAAGCCCTCTCTGGATCCAGCTGTTTTGGCAAATTACCGTCCTGTCTCCAACCTACGCTTTGTGGCAAAGGTTGTTGAGAGTGTGGTTGCGCGACAGCTCCCACAGCTTCAGGCCTGGGTACAGCATGGAAACGGCATTGGTCGCATTGGTTGATGATCTCTGGAGGGCTCGGGACAGGGGATGTTCCTCTGTTCTGATCCTATTAGATCTCTCAGCGGCTTTTGATACCATCGACCATGGTATCATGCTCCGCCGGCTGGAGGGGTTGGGAGTGGGAGGCACTGTCCTACGGTGGTTCTCCTCCTATCTCTCCGACCGGTCACAGTCCGTGTTGGCTGGGGGGCAGAGGTTGACCTTGAGTCACCTTGTTTGTGGGGTGCCACAAGGGTCGGTTCTCTTGCCTCTCCTGTTCAACATTTATGTGAAGCCGCTGGGTGAGATCATCTTTGGATTTGGGGTGCGGTGCCATCTGTACGCTGATGATACTCAGCTGTACATCTCCACCCCAGACTACCCTAACGATGCCGTTGAAGTGATGTCCCGGTGCCTGGAGGCCGTGAGGGTCTGGATGGGGAGGAACAGGCTCCGACTCAACCCCTCCAAGACTGAGTTGCTGTGGCTGCCGGCGTCCCGATATAGCCAGCTGGTGCCATCACTGGCTATTGGGGGTGAGTCATTGGCCCCCACGGAGAGGGCTCGTAACTTGGGCATCCTCCTGGATGCACGGCTGTCTTTAGAAGAGCATATGACTGCCATGGCCAGCGGGCCTTTTTATCAGGTTTGCCTGATATGCCAGTTGCATCCCTTTCTGGATCGGACTCCTTATGCACGGTCACTCATGCCCTCGTCACCTCTCGCCTGGACTACTGCAATGCTCTTTACATGGGGCTCCCCTTGAGGAGCACCCAGAGGCTCCAGCTGGTCCAGAATGCAGCCGTGCAGGTACTTATCGGGGCAACATGGCACTCCCATGTAACACCTCTCCTGAGCGAGCTGCACTGGCTCCCGGTAGTCTTCCGGGTACGCTTCAAGGTATTGGTTCTCATCTTTAAAGCGCTCCATGGCTTAGGGCCCAGGTATTTACAAGGCCACCTTCTGCCACTGATAACCTCCCAACGGCCAATCCGCTCCCACAGAGAGGGTCTCCTCAGGGTGCCGTCGGTCAAGCAATGTCGACTGACAACCCCCAGGGGGAGAGCCTTCTTTGTGGGGGCACCCACCCTCTGGAACGAGCTACCCCCAGGAATACGACTGATCTCGGACCTCCATACTTTCTGCCAAACGTTGAAGACCTTCTTATTTCAGCAAGCCGGGCTGGCTTAAAATTTTATTGGGCTATTTTATGGATAAAGGGTTTTAAAATTTGAGGAAGCCAAACTGATCTAATTCTGTTTTAATTTATTTTAATTTTTATACTGTATGTATTTTAATTTTGGCTGTTCACCACCCTGAGTCCTTCGGGAGAAGGGCTGTATACAAATTTAATAAACCTTAACCTTAACCTTTCATATGTGATGGTCCTGTCCCGAAGCGAAGAGGTATTGGAGAAAAATACAAAATTGGCTACAAGAATTAACTAATGAAAAGAATGAATTGATACCTGAAACATTTCTCCTGGGAATACTAAAGACTAAATATGGGAAAAGAAGAAGATATTTAATTATACATATACTCACTGCAGCGATAATAGCATATGCCCAACATTGGAAAGGACAGGACACACCACCAGAAGAACTCATTATTCAGAAAGTTTTAGAATGTGCCGAAATGAACAAATTAACATTAGAACTACATGAAAAAAGAGGATTCAGAATACTATACGGTGTGGGATGATTGGTACAGGTGGATTGATAACCGAATAAAAAATAAAATGAAAGTTAATACAAATTTTAAGATATATATATATATATATGTATTTGCAGAAAAGGTCTGACTGATTGTATTGTATTGAATTATAATAAATTTCAATAAAAATTATTAAATAAAGAAATAAATAAACATAGTTTTATAAAAACTGGATTAACATCAGCAACCATCCTTAGAATTGATAAAGAAGATCCTGATATTTATGTATATTTTGCATCTCAGGATCAACAACTAACAATAAATCACTATGGATGACTATTAGTCATCCAGGTCATGGTTGTCCCAAAGGTGATTTTTCAAAAGGCAACTGGACTTTCTTGGTTTTTCTTTGAAGACGTTTCGCTTCTCATCCAAGGAGCTTCTTCAGTTCTGATTCTGACCAAAAACAGAAGATTCTTGGATAAAAAGTAAAATGCCTTCGAGCAAAAACAAAGTAAGTCCAGTTGCTTTTTGAAAAAGCCCCTTTTGGACAACCAGCAATAATAGAACCAGCACTCAGGAAATACGTTGCAGACTATAATTTCATAAGGTAGTAATGAAAGTTTCAGAGAAGACATTCAAGTGTCCTTGTATGACAATATACATGAAGTTAAGAGTTCAATGGAGGAACACACAACCTACTGAAACAGAGCCATGGAAATTCTGATAGTCACATCCAGCAACCACAATTTTTGTTTTCTTTGATATCAGTTCAATATTTTGTACTCTGGTTTGTAGCTTTGGAGTTCCCTTCTCAAAAAAGATTGCTGCATTCCCCTCATAAATGAAATATTTGATTTGAGAGCTAGTGTCAGATTTCAGAGTCAGTTTGGTCTAGTGATTTAGGCACCAGTTTAGAAAGTGGAAGGCAATGAGTTCAAGTCCCACCTTAGCCATGAAAACCTACTGGGTAACTTTCACACAATCACTCTCTCACAGCCCAACACACCTTCTTGCTTTTGTGGGCAAAATAACAGAATTGGAAGGGACATTGGAGGTCTTATAGTCCCACCTCCTGCTCAAGCACAAAATCCTATACCATTTGAGGGAAAAGGTTGTCCAATCTCTTCTTGAATCATGGAGTACCCACAACTTGTTGGACGCAAGTTGTTCCACTGATTAATGGTTCTCACCGTCAGGAAATTTCTCCTTAGTTTTAGGTTGCTTCTCTCTTTGATTATTTTTCATCCATTGCGTCTTCCTGCCTTCAAATGCTTTGGAGAATAGATTGACCCCCTCTTCTTTGGGGCAGCCCTTTTGATATTGGAACACTGCTATAATATCTATTATATGCTATCATATCATATGATATATAGCATAGCATAGCATAACATAGCATATCTGTCATATGTCAGTGCCTGACATCGAAACCTGACATCATATACAATCACAGGAGGAGGAAGGTGTGTTAGATATCTTCTCTCCCTTGAGTTATTTGTAGAAATAATACAAGTCAGGACACAAATAATATAAGTAAATAAATAACTAAAGATTTGGAGGGGTAGATTATTAAACTCAAGACAATGGCTAATGCAACTTTTCAAATATCAGTATCAATACTGTTCTTCAACAGTCTTTGACTGAAAATGTGGATAAAACCTCCAAATAAATTATTGGCTTATTTGCCAGACCTTAATATGTAAAAAAATGTTTTGTCTTCTCTATTAAACAACTTTATTCATTTTATATTGAAAATGGGAATCCTGCTCCATTGTAAATATTAAACATGAATTTCAACACTTAAGGCTGTTTTTAATTGCCAATGTCCCTTAGTTTATTTTTAGCTTGTGGAGGCGGGGGGAATCAAGACTTGGTTCTATACTTATTTGTTGCAAATCAGGGGCACTGATTGTTGAAAATCAGTCTTTACTGATTTACATTGATGAAAACTATACAAATTATTGAGTGTTTTACAAAGACTTCTATCTTCTTATGTACAACAGAGACAGAAATGGTTGTTATTCATACTGTATATCAATACTTTCACCATAAAGGAATTGTCAATTTATTTTGTTCAATAGGGGTGTTTAACCTATTTGCAGTGTAATAACCAAATTCTACCAGCATGCCCTCGCCTTGGCCTTTGCTGTGAAGGAGATCAATGAGGACTTCCAGATCTTACCTAACGTCACTCTCAGGTTCCACATTTATGACAGTTACAACAACCCAAGGATGACCTATCGCACCACCCTGGACCTGCTTTTCAAATCTCAGGAATTTGTCCCAAACTACAAATGTGATAGCCAGAAGAATCTCATGGCCATCATTGGGGGACTAGGTCCTGATACATCATCCTTTATGGCAGAAAGTGTACATGTCTACAAAATTCCACAGGTAGTTTGGGGTGGAATGAGAGAGAAAAGTCTTGATAGTAGATTGTAATTGATAGTAGATATTAGTTGCTTACCATACCTTTCTCCAGGAATTCAATTAAATACATGTTTATCACTCTTCTTCTGTTTTCCCACAACTCAATAGACTGGCTCAAGGTAATCCAATGAAATCAAAATCTTTTGTTACAATCATACATGTGTTTTGACAGCCAACCAGCAATAGGTCACAACTCTTCTTACTACAATTTGTATGGTGTATAATAAAAGTAGTTTAGTGTAAAACTCAACTGTTTTTTTAAGCAATTGTTGAAGGATTGTTGCTGTAGGGTTAGTTAGTATTTTGCCATGCCTTTCTGTGGGACTTCAATTTTGTTCTCTTTTCTTCCCTTCTCCAATTGTTTAATATGTTGGCACAGAATAATCAGTCAATAGAATATAAATCTTTTATTACAATAATAGATTAGAGAATTTAAATTTAAATCACAAATTACAGTACAAAATTAATCTTATTTGAGAGCGTCACCTGATGGTTGACCACTATCTGTGGTGAAATCTGGAGCTGTGTCAAAAGGAGGATAGAAAAGGCTGGTTAGCACATAGAACATCATAGAATAATAGAGTTGGAAGGGAACTTGGAGATATTCTAGTCAAACCTTCTCTTCGAGCAGGAGACCCTATTCCATTTCAGATACATCACTGTCCAGTCTTTTTTTGAAAGTCTCCAGTGATGCAGCACCCACAACACCTGAAGGCAAGTTGTTCCATTGCTTAATCATTTTCACCGTTAGGAAATTTCTCCTTAGTTCTAGGTTGCTTCTCTCCTTGTTCAGTTTCCATACATTGTTTCTCATGGTTTTAGGGAAGATCTCCTTTCAGTCACTTCCTGCTCATCCCCAACTCAAACCTACCCAGCATTTTCACTGCTGCCCTCAACTCAGTTCCAGATTCCACCAAACTACCGGACAATAGGTGACAACTCCCCTTGGTATGTCTTGGTTGGGTCCGATAGTAATAACTCAATTGATTTGTCTGGAAATTGTTGAAGGATTGTAGTACTTTTGGAGATCTCTATAATAATTGTAGTAAATGAAGACATGAATAATTTTTTCTATTCCTTCAGAATGGGCATGGCATTCATGTATAAGTATTTTATTTTATTTGCTACATATAAGGGAAGAAGTTAATCCAGTAAATTTAGTTCTTAAGAATTCTTTCCTTAGGCTGAGAAGAGTTCAGGAGCTCAGATATTTAGCAAGTTTCCAGATGTTCTAAGGGGATGAACATATTGGAATTCTGTATTAGGAAACTGAGTGTGGTTGTAATCTAGTTATATTTCAGATGAGAGAATATTTCATCATGGGGGTTTTGTTGCTTCTCTTTTTCATCAGAATTGTCATAATCTACACTGAACTGGACAAATGTTCAATATAGGGAGACCTTCATTAAGTTTCTAACAAGGAATCTTCACATTTCTCCCATGATTTTCATGAATAACAGATTTCCTTTTTTTGTTTGTTTAGTTTATTTATGGTTCCTTTGCCCAAGAAGACATTCAGATTACTGAGTTATTTCCACTTTATTACATGGTCCCAAAAGAGGAGCATCAGTACACTGGATTTATACAACTTCTTCTCCATTTTGGATGGACATGGATTGGAGTCTTTGCTTTTGAAAATAAGGAAGAACATTTTTTTCAGAAATTGCAGCCTTTGCTTTCAAAGAACGGGGTCTGTTTAGCTTTCACACAAAAAAATACCACAACATCTCCACTTGGAAGATTTGTCAGAATTGTGAGATTCAGTCTCAACTATTTCAAATAAATTGATGGATCAAAAATTGAATGTTTTTCTTGTCCATGGAGAATCCATTTCAATAGCGTGGCTCAGAACTGTCATGTTTCTACGTGATCCTGAAAATAAAGAGAGTGAATCATTTAGGAAGGTTTGGATCGTGATGAATTCAGTTGATTTCATCCTGATGGGAGTTCAAAAGAATTGGGGTCTCCAGTTGTTCCATGGGGCTCTTTCCTTTATTGTGCATTCAAGAGACATTCAAGGCTTTAAAAATTTTCTTCAAGTCATCAAACCTTCAACCCACAACGATGGATTTCTACAAGAGGTTTGGGAACAATTGTTTGATTGTTCATTTTCAAATACAGAATTATCTTCAACAATCATTGAAACCTTTACTGGAGAAGAGAATTTGGAGAATCTGCCTGCACCTCTGTTTGAGTTTCAGATGACTGGCCAAAGCTACAGTATCTACAATGCTGTTTATGCAGTAGCACATTCTTTGCATGAGGCAGTGAGATCAAAATCCCAACCAAGAGAGATTCAAAGGGTTGAATTTGCAAATCTGCTGCCCTGGCAGGTAATCTTTCCATGCCACACCTATCTTATATTTCAGATCCACAATCATCCACAATCTAATATAGCTTATTTACCCTGGTCTATGGCTACAAATCAATAGAGAGACTGAGGGAACAAAGCTATTCATTTCATAAAATAAGAGGATGAACATAAACCATGTTTTTTCCTAATTTCAGTGTAGTCAATGGGATTTACTGTATGCATTTATTTTCATTGTATAAATAACTTTTCACCTACACGTAGAATTGGCCTGTCTTGTGAATTTATCCAACCTGCTTCCAAGAAAAATTAATTGCATTGTGTGTGAATGCGGTCTTTCTTTCTTTCTTTCTTTCTTTCTTTCTTTCTTTCTTTCTTTCTTTCTTTCTTTCCTCTTTCTTTCTTTCTTTCTTTCTTTCTTTCTTTCTTTCTTTCTTTCTTTCTTTCTTTCTTTCTTTCTTTCTTTCTTTCTTTCTTTCTTTCTCTTTTTGTACCCAAGAAAATATTTTTGAAATGTAGACATTTTATTTTTCTTATTAACTTGTGAAGAATGATTCTCACCAGAGCCATGGTGGTGCAGCAGTTAGAAAGCAGTACTGCAGGCTACTTGTACTGGCTGCTGGTTGCCAACAGTTTTGCAGTTTGATGCCCACTGGCTCAAGGTTGACTCAGCCTTCCATCCTTCCAAGGTTAGTAAAATGAGGAGCCAGATATGGGCAATATGCTGACTCTGTAAACCACTTAGAGAGAGGGTTGCAAAGCACTGTGAAGCACTATATAAGTCTAAGTGCTATTTCTATCCAAAACTATCTTCAGCCAGTTCTCTAATCTACTTCTCCTTGGCTCATGAACCTTTGAGAATTGGGATGCAGAGCATTCTCTCTATCAATGTTCAAGAGGAATGGACGAAATGTCAGTCCTTTTTAGCTCTGGCCTCTACTCCTTGAAAGCGCTCTCTCTCTCCCTCCCTCCCTCCTTCCCTCTCCCCCCCTCTCTCTAACAAATATAGGATGAGTTGAGATGTGATCCAAGTTTGATTGTCCACTTGTTTAAATAGTGAATACATATCATGTCTGAATTAAGTTTTATAATGTCAATACCTTGTTTTGATTTTGTTTTGTTAACTGCTGTTTCATTTCACTTTTCCCCCCTGGAAGTAACATTAAATTAATACAGATCATTGTCTTTCTCTGGAATGTAAATTATCTATATTCTAAGTGTACTTATTTGATATTTGTTAGAGAAATGGAAAGAATGACTAAGAGAAATTTAAATATACTGGCCACTTCATTATTATTATTATTATTATTATTATTATTATTATTATTATTATTATTCCAACTCCCTTCCATTCTCTTTCAAGTAGCTCCATTTATTTCTTTAAGGCATTTCTTTCAACAATTCAGCTGGGGAGAGAGTGTTCTTGAATGAGAAAGGGGAAGCAACAGGTGGATTCGACATCAACAACTTGATCACTTTTCCAAACAGATCCTTTCAGAGAGTCAAAGTTGGAAAGATTGATCCTCATATTCCCAATGCAAAGGAATTAATCATTGATGGAGAGATGATTGTGTGGCACCCAGCTTTTAACCAGGTGTGGACTCGTTTAATCAACTATTCCTTGATGCATTATGATCCAATAATGGACCCAGTCTCTTTAGAAATCTAATTTGTGATTTTTGAAATGGCATATTCTGTACAAACATTGTCAATGATCAAGCTTTCATCAAATTGACAAAATGACATTACTATATAAAAGACAGGTATTCACATTTGGATTGCATTTCAATTTGAAATCATAGGAGTCACAGGATTCTCATAATATTGTAATCACATATATTTCTTTATTCAGCCTGCCATTCTCCAAACACGCCCTTTGCTCATCCTTATGATGTCAACATTTTAATGGATAGTTAAAAAATGTGATGGCTCAGTGATTAAAGACACTGAGCTTGTCAGCTGGAACGCTGACAGCCAGGGGTTGAGAACTAAGCACTACACAATAGGGTGAGCTCTCATTCCTGCCTCAGCTCCCGTCCACCTAATAATTAAAAAGCATGCAAATGTGTGAAGATTCATAGGTACCATTTGGTGGGAAGGTAACAATGTTCAGCCAAGAAACAGAGATGAGCACTGTGTCCTAGAGTTTAACAGAACTGGAAGGGGAAACATTTATCTTATAAATACACCTGGACTAACCCTTTGATAATTCAAATATTCTTCCTCCCACCACCAGCATAAAGGAGAATAATACAAGCTGCTTAAAATTTTCCTTTTGTGAAATCTTTTATGTTTATCACCAGGTACTTCCAATTTCTCTGTGTAATGACCATTGCTCCCCTGGATACTGGAAGAAATGGTTGGAAGGAAAGCAATTCTGTTGCTACAACTGTGTTCCATGTCCAGAAGGGAAGATTTCAAATCAAAAGGGTAGGTTAGACATTGCAGCAAGTTCTCATTAGATACACCTAAGCAAATTGTAATACACTACTATGGTGTAGTTTTGTGAGTTCTTAAAGGTGAATATTCATTTCTATACCTGTGAATCACAATGCCCATAAGAGCTGAGCTCTAATATCCACCAGATATAAGATTTCTTTTCCATGTTTTGGAAAAATGGGAAAAGTCGAAATGGTCTAAATTTTAATAATTTTGAAAGTGCTAGACAGGACTGTATTTCTGTGAAAATTGCCTTTTCCATTGTGCTTCTTTTATGCTGGTCCCAGCTTAAAATGATGGAAAAATGTCCATAGAAACATGATCCAACTGGTAATCAATAGAAAAAACACTTGAGAGGGATAATGGTTGGCACTCATAAAGAACATTATTTTCAAAAATATGGAATGTATGAAAACATGCCTTGACTTTTTTTCCAGATATGGATGACTGTTTTCCATGTTCAAAAGATCATTATCCAAATAAAGAAGAGAATGGATGTATCCTGAAACTGCTGGTCTTTTTAAATTTTGAAGAAACTTTAGCAATTGGTTTAGCCTCAGCAGCTCTTTGTCTCTTCTTCTTGACATCTTGGATACTTGGAACTTTTATTAAGCACAGAGATACTCCCATTGTGAGAGCCAACAACCGGTCCCTCACCTACACCCTCCTTGTCTCTCTTCTGCTCTGTTTTCTCTCCTCTTTGCTCTTCCTCAGCCAACCTGGCAAAGTGACTTGCCTTCTCCGGCAACCAACTTTTGGCATCACCTTCTCAGTGGCTATTTCTAGTGTACTGGTCAAAACCATCACTGTGGTTGTGGCTTTCATGGCCGCTAAACCAGGATCTCAGATGAGAAAGTGGGTGGGGAAAAGATTGGCCTTTTCTATTGTCCTCTCATGTTCTCTGTTACAAGTATGCATTTGTATCCTCTGGTTGTCGACATTTCCTCCATTCCCTGAGTTGGACATGCACTCAGCACTCCAAGAAATGATTTTACAGTGCAGTGAAGGTTCAGCTTTCTTCTTCTACTGTGTCTTGGGCTACATGGGTATCTTGGCCATTGCCAACTTTATTGTGGCTTTTCTTGCCCGTAAATTACCTGACAGCTTTAATGAAGCCAAATTCATTACCTTCAGCATGTTGGCCTTTTGCAGTGTGTGGGTCTCCTTCTTTCCAGCCTATCTGAGCACAAAAGGCAAAGCCATGGTAGCTGTGGAGATCTTCTCCATCTTGTCTTCCAGCGCTGCATTGCTGGGATGCATATTCCTGCCAAAATGCTACATCATTGTTTTCAGGCCTGATCTAAACCAAAGGGAACAACTGACAAAGAGGAATTAGCACATAGTGTAATATTTCTGGCATTGAGAAATTGCTCACTAAAATAAATAAATAAAGAGAGAATGGTTTTTTGCTATCCATAGGAGACTTATAGAAGTCCTTAATTCTGACCACAGAAGATTGATAAGGATTACCCTGATCACTAAGATTTATTATAGTTGCCAATTGCAATCATTCTCCAAGATTCTTTAATTAAACACCTTCTGTCTTTCAACACCCCAAGATAACAAGACATTTAGAATCCAGCTCTCATGTTATAAGATTAAAGATATTGAATCAAATAATATCCAGTGTTTGCAGTTTCCTTATTTATTTATGTAGGAAATTTATATAGTCACCTACTTGCTCACAACCAATTGAGGCAGCTTACTGGCAATAAAACACAATATAGAAAATAATAAAAAAACTATATCCCCCTCTGGCAACAACACACAGTCAAATAAGCCATTTGATGGGCTTCATCCCACTCTGGGTGCCTTAGGCCTGCTGGCAAAATCAGGCCTTCAGGGCCTTTCATAACAGTGTCAAAGTGGGGGACAGTCTAACTTCTGAAGGGACGATGTTCCAGAGGGTGAAGCCACCATGGAGAAGGCCCTTCTTCTGGGTCCTGGCAAATGTCAGGCATGCCTCCTTTCACAACTCAAGAAAGAAAAACCCCAATTCCATTTTCATAGAGAAAGGTACTTTTACTGAGTATGAACTGACTGCAACCAAAGAAAACCAAGGTCTGTGGCAATAGGTGCGAAAATCACATATAAAAGCATCCCCAAAACCCTCCCCCCCCAAAGGTCCAGTCAGGATTATCCAATCCACATTCCCCCCAAGGGGTCATGTGAAGTGCAGCTTCAGATGGCTTGATCCCTCTCGTATGCGAAGACGGTTGACCTTGACTTGTTATCAGCACGCCTTCCAGCTGCAGAGGAAGCACTGAGAAAAACTTTCTCCAATTCACTCCTGTTACGAGACATCTCCACCAGCTCGTTTCCCCCCTCTCAAATTCCCAGACAGGTCCCCCTCCCCCCTGTTACAATGGAAGCCAAAGCAAGCAAGCAATATAGAGGTGGAGGCTGACATTCGGCCCTCCTGCAGAAGTGATGTTAGTCCTAGAAAGAGAACAGAATAAAGGGAATATAGAAAATTACATAAACAGGTAACATATATACAACCCCATAACTAAGGCTTATCAGGATATTTGGAATGAAACAATTGCAGCTGCCTCGGAGCTCTAACATCTCGCTTATTTACATATGATCATGTGGCTCAGCTGGATCGTCAGAGATTTTTAAAAGCATTTTTTTTGCAACCTCTTCACCGAAGAGGTTATAGGGGAAAAAATGCCTTTAAAAGCCTCTGACAATCCAGCTGAGCCGCGTGATCATCAGAGGCATTATTTTTTTTTAGTCTTAAAAGCATTTTTTTGGCCAAAGAGATTGTAGAAAAAATGTTTTAAAAAGTAAAAAAAACCCAACCTCTGATGAGGTGGGCGGGGTAAGCGAGTGGCGATCAGGCCGGGGACCTGTTCGGGGGCATGGCCAGCCAATGTTATTACCGGTTCTCTAAACAACTACCAATATTTTAATACCGGTTATGAACCGGTGCGAAACAGGAGCAACCCACCACTGGTAACCACCCAAATGACCGTATTTCCCCCACTTTCAGGCAATTAAACAATAAAATCCATGGATATCTCCTTCCATGTGCTCCCTGTCTGGCTACATTCTAAAGTAATCCAGAGGGTTTCCCAGTAGGCTTCTTTGCTGACGCACATACAGGGCAGCTCACCACGTAAGCTTCTATGACTTTCTTTAGAGCTGGCCACCAGAATTGTCCTTTAATTAACTGTAATGTCTTTATGAACCCAAAATGCCCAGTGATTTTAGCATCATGGGCATGTTGTAACACCACTCCCCTCAGGCTGGCAGGGACATACAGCTTTGCTCCCACCCAGGCGAGACCCTCACGAAGTGTACACTCATTGGAAGGGGCTAAAAACCACTCATCAATTTTTAATGCTTCTTTTAACTGCTAGCTCAAGTCGCTGGACAAGATTAGGTCCCCTTTTGCCTGGGCTCTGGTAACTATTGGAGCAGCCGGCTGTTTCGAGGGGATAACCAGGCGAATCACTTCCATTCAAGCACTATTGTAGTCTCGAGAGAGCATCTGCCATAAAGTTCTTTTCCCCAGAAGGTAGTGCAGAGAGAAATTAAAGCGGTTAAAGTATTGGGCCAAGCAGACTTGCTTAGGTGAAAGCTTCCGGGATGTTTTTAGGGCCTCTAAATTTTTGTGATCAGTCCACATCTCAAAAGGGTGCATTGCCCCTTCCAGGAAGTTCCTCCATGTTAGCAGCACCCAACGAACAGCAAAAGCCTCCTTCTCCCAGATAGCCCATCTCCTCTCAGTTTCAGATAATTTCTGAGAGGTATAGGCACAGGGTTATAAATTTCCCTTGGCATTGGCTTGAAATAACACTGCCCTGATGGCCACATCATTGGCGTTGGCCTGGATGACAAAGGGAGCCTCCATGTCAGGGTGTTTAAGGACCAGTTTGGTGGCAAACAGTCATTTCAGGTTTTCAAAAGCCTCCTGGCATTCCATAGTCCACTCGAGAGGCCGGGAAGGTTTTGGCTTCACCTCTCCCTTTGTTTTCAGGACGTTAGTAATTGGTAAGGCAATCTTCGCGAATGAGGGGATGAACTGTTGATAGAAGTTAGCAAAGTCCAGAAAGCTTTGTAGTTGCTTGCAGGTATGTGAAAGCGCCCATTCCAGGACTGCCCAGACTTTCTTCAGGTCCATTTCTATCCCCTCATGCAAGATGCGGTACCCCAAATAGTCAATTTTAGTCTGGTGGAATTCACATTTTGACAACTTAGCATACAACTCAACAGCTCTAAGCTTTTTCAGGACAGCCCTCACCAGTTTTACGTGGTCGTCCATGGTCTCTGTGTAAATAAGAATGTCATCCACAGAGACCAGGACCCCTTTTGTAGAGGTGCTCATGCAGTACCCCATTGATCAGTTGCATGAATACTGCTGGGGCCACTTGTAATCCGAAAGGGAGCACCCTAAACTGGAAACAACACAGCGGGCAATTGAAAGCAGTTTTCTATTCCTCACCTTCCTTAATCCAAACTCTGTAATAAGCCTCCTGTAATCTTAGTAAAAATCTTCCCCTTGGCCAGGTGGGCTAGCATGTCTTTCATGAGAGGCAATGGGTAAACATTTTCCACACAAATGGCATTGAGATTCTTAAAGTCAACACAAAGGCAAAGAGACCCATCCTTCTTCTCCCAGAATAGCACTGGGGCGGCTATTCACGGCCTAGCCGGTTGGATGAAGCCGCTAGTTTTTTTATCGATAAAGTCTCCTAGCTCTCCCAGCTCCTGGGGTGCCATTGGTTAGATTTTTGGTTTAGGGAGTTTCACCCCTGGAAGGATTTCTATACTACAGTCATTAGGCCAATGGGGGGGGGGGCAGCATATCTGATGCCTTCTCACTAAATTCCTCCTGGAGGTCCCAGTACTCTTTCGGGATCTTTTCCTCCCCCACAAGGCGTTCTGCTGCAGCCGCTGCCAACTCACTCACCACTTTGGCCATGCAATCGGGGCTCTCCCCTTTCTTCCCTTGCTGGCTAGAGAGGATGCACAACACGCCAGTCCTCCAATTTACGCATGTGTTCCATTTTCAGAGCCAGGGCAGTCCAAGTACAAGTGGTCGTTCCATGCCAGGGGCCACAATAAAGCTCAGAGTTTCTTGGTGATCCCCCATCCACATCTCAACTGGTTCAGTTACAAAATGGGCTGCCCCCCCCCCCAGCTACTGACCCATCTAACTGACAGAATGCAATGGGCCTTTTCATCGTTCTTAGTCTTAGACCCATCTTTTCCACGGCCTCAGGGCTGATGACACACCTTGTGCACCCTGAATCTAGAAAGGCTAGCATCTTCCCTTTGGCCCCAGTAGATGGAGCCCAAGGGGATGGTCATGGATTCCCCACTCTGACTTACCATGAGGTCCTCATTGGAATCAGTTTCAGTTTCACTGTCATTGGCAGTGGTTGGAGTTCCCAACTCTCCCTGGTTTGGGGGAGAAAACTCAATGACTTCCACCCATTTTAGGGTGGTCTTGTGGGGTTTTGTGGGCGGTTTGTCAGCTCTTTTCCCTCCACCAGGGGTCGCCTTGGCTCCAGGCTTGGAGAAACAATCAGCTGCTCGGTGCCCCTCCTTTCCACATCTGAAGCACATGGTGGACTTCGGCTTGGAGCCCGAGGGTCCCCTGGTGGCCTTTGGAGCCCCCTTTTGGGGTGAGGAGGGTGGCTTGTTCCAGGTGTGACCACCATGGTAGCGATCTCTGGCCAAATCGATCTCCACATCAGCAGCCAACACATATCAACTTTGCAGATCCTGAGGGGCCCCTTGGGAGCAGCTATCCTTGTAAACATCCTCACTGAGGCCATCCTTATAGCATTCCAGCAGGGCAACTTCTGACCACCCTCTTATGTTGCGCACCAGCTCATGGAACTCCTGGGTATATTCAGTCACCGATCTCTGCTCCTGATTTATGGACTTCATCCTGATTCTCACCTTATGTTTAGCTAACGGGTCCTCAAAGCACACTCTGAGGGCTGCCATAAACTGGTCATAATTTCTCATCAAAGGGGAATCTTTATGGAGTCCCAACATCTACTCAGCCGCCACTCCCTTCAGAGCCATGGTAACGCACCTCACGCATGCGGCATCTGAGGTGAAATCCTCTCCCCATTCTTGCATGTGGTTCCACACTTGGATTAGAAAGAATCCCAATCCCTTGGGATCTCTACCATATTTTACTGATAGCAGGGGGATTTTGGGCTTTTTACACCTCTGAGGCAATGCCTGCCCAGCAGGTGGGGGGCTGGATCACAGCCGCCTCTTGAGTTCCAGATGCCTGAGCTGCCTCTTCCCGGGCTTTGGGTCTTGCTTCTAAGCAAGCAGAAGCCTCAATTTCACCCCCGGGGCGATCAGCAGGCAATTCATGGGCAGGCAATCTGTTGTAGCGCGGGAATAACGAGAGGCACAAGCAAGCTAGTGACAACAGCTCTTTAATTCAGGGTGAGACTTCAGCAAAGAAACACAGGCAACAGTCCTCTTTATATACAGTTCTGAAATACCCATTAACCAATCACAAGCATTGCTGCATTTGAATTTCCTGCACAAAATAGATACATACATAACACCCCTCATATCCTAGAAGGCACTTATCCTATCTATTTACATATTTACATACAAAATCACGCAGGTGACCAGGGCGTGACTTTACTCTGGTTGACCTGCGCAGTTCAGTTGCTGGCGAGGTATCGAGCCAGTCAGAGGGACCTCCTGTCTCTCCTGGCTCTGCCAATGGAACCTCCTGGATTTCTCCAGAGGCGTGGCCATCCCCGGCTGGGAGTGTTGACTCGCTGGGGCGGTGCTGGAACTCACGCTTACCCAATAAGTAATCCGGTTTACTCGGGCTTGAGATAGCTGTTTCGGAGAAACCTTGTAAGTTAGGTTTTACGATATTGGGGTTTTCACAGGCTTCACAATTCAAATGTTTATGCAATTGATCTATGTGCCTTCTCCAAATTTTACCTTGCCCTACATCCACTGTGTAAGATTTCGGACCGGTGATTCCAACAATAATTTCCCCAATCCACAGTGGACCGCTAGCATAATTTCTTGCGAATACCGGGGTCCCGATTTGGAATTGTCTTAATCCTCCCTTTTCCCACTTAAAATTATCTGTGGAATGTGTGTTGTATTCCTAACTCAGCTAAGTAGCTTTCAAATTGAGTTGCCGTGAATTGGGGCCCATTATCAGAGACCAGGGTGTCTGGCAAACCATGGGTCGCGAATAGTTTCCTGAGGGCTTTAATTACGGCCTCAGAAGTGGTTGAAGGCATCAAAGCTATTTCCAGCCACTTGGAAAAAGCTTCTACAATTATGAGAAAATTCTGGCCATGGAAGGGGCCTGCAAAATCAATATGGATCCTCCCCCATGGTCCCTTAGGCTTTTCCCACTCTCTAATGGGAGCTACAGGGGGATCCGGATGGGACTCCTGGCAGGGCCTGCATTTCCCCACCCACTCAGTAACGTCTTGGTCGAGATGTGGCCACCACACATAACTCCGAGCCAGACTCTTCATTCTAACTATACCAGAGTGCCCTTCATGTAGCAACTCTAACACCCGATACCTTAAATGAGAGGGGATAACCACCCTGTCGCCCCACAGTAAGCAGCCCCCCAACATAGACAATTCATTCTTTTTGTTGAAGAACACTTGAAAACCCCCACTGTCCACCTTAGTTGGCCAACCCCGCATGACCCAGCCCATCACAGTACATAAAACAGAGTCTTTGGCAGATGCCCTTGCCACCTCACCAGACGCGAGGGACCCCAGGGATACAACATCAATCAATAATAGAGGGGCTTCTGGAGTTGGGTTTTCCAACAGATCAGGCAAGGGGCATTGGCTGAGGGCATCAGCATGGCCCAGAGTCTGGCCTGGTTGGTGGATTAGTCTATACAAGTAAGCAGCCAGGAAAATAGACCATCTGGTCATCCGGGGGGAGAGAGCAGCCGAGGTTGGTTTGTCACCAGCCAACAGTCCCAACAATGGCTGATGGTCCATTATAAGTTCAAAAGTCTGGCCAAATATTCATTAAATTTTTTTGACCCCCGCTACAGCCGCTAAGGCCTCCCTGTCCAGCTGGCTGTAATTTCATTCCGCACTGGACAGAGTGCGAGAGTAATAAGCAATGGGCGCCTCTAACCCATTCAGTAGTCTATGGCTCAACACAGCACCCACACAAAAAAGGGACGCATCGCAGACAAGTACAAGCGGCAATTCTGAGTTTTACTGTATAAGAAAACTGTCCTCAGACAAAAGTTTTTTAACAGCCTTAAACGTGGCCGCTTCAGTTTTGCCCCAAACCCAGGGAACGTTTTTTCCTAGTAGTCTATGCAATGGTTCCGCAATGGTGGCTTTGTCTTTGAGGAACATGGTATAAAAGTTCAGAAGTCCCAGGAAGGCCTGCCGTTCGGCCTTCGATTTTGGCATGGGTGCATTTTGGATAGCCCTTACTTTGCTTTCTGTGAGGTGAATGCCTGTGCCGTCGATTCGGTAGCCCAAAAATTCTACGGAGGGTACCGCAATTTTACATTTGGACTTTTTGAGTTTAAGTCCCACTTCTCTAAACCTAGTTAGCACTTGTCTAACTCTATCTCCAAGCTGCGCCTCATTCTGGCCACTAATGAGAACATCGTCAAAATAGGGCGATTTAAATAGGGATTTATCGAGGGTAGATACATGGAGGATAATGTAAGGCAAGTAATAGACTTATTGGAATATCTTGAGAAGAATAAACAGATCCCTGCAGTGCTGGTCTTCTTGGATGCGGAAAAGGCCTTCGATAGAGTGGATTGGAATTTTCTATTAAAGACTTTAAAAAAGATGGACTTTGGGGACCTATTTATACAGGCGGTCTCAGCAATCTACCAAGAGCAAAAGGCACAGATTATTATTAATGGAAGTTTGACAACAGAGTTTAAAATTGAAAAAGGAACAAGACAGGGATGTCCGTTATCCCCATTGTTATTTATTTTAACACTAGAAGTCTTGTTAAATATAATTCGGGACTCTAATATCTTGAAAGGTATAATGATAAGTCAAGAGGATTACAGAATAAAGGCATTTGCAGATGATTTGGTCGTTACCCTAACACAGCCAATGGAATCAATAATCCAGATGAAGGACATTATACAAGACTATGGTAAAGTTTCAGGTTTTAGATTGAACCAGAAAAAAACTAAGATGATAGTTAAAAATATGACACAAGATCGTAAACACGAGCTTGAAAGGAGGGCAGGTTTTGAGATTGTACCAAAGGTAAAATATCTAGGAGTTCAGGTTGCAGAATCAAATATGAAATTGTTTCAAAATAATTATGAGGTGTTGTGGCGAGAGGTGCAGAAAGATATGGAGACTTGGAAAAAACTGCAGCTGTCTTTACTTGGAAGAATAGCAGCAGTTAAGATGAACATTTTGCCAAGATTTCTTTTTCTGTTTCAAATGATTCCGGTGCTTAAAAGTGATAACCAACTGAAAGTATGGCAAACTGGAGTGAATAAGTTTGTCTGGAACGAGAAAAAACCGAGAGTGAAATTGAAAATTATGCAAGATGTTCCAGAAAGGGGAGGCCTTAAACTTCCAAACCTACAGTTATATTATGAAGCAGCAGCTTTGACTCTAGCAAGTGATTGGTTTGGAAGGAAAAAGACTGGAATATTGAATATAGAAAGTTTTGATCTTGAATTTGGATGGCATGCTTACTTATTTTATGACAACAAAGTGGATAAAGTATTTAAAAGCCATATACTTAGAGACTCTTTGATGAGAGTTTGGAAGAAGCACCGATTCAAATGGGATTATAAAATACCGCTATGGCTGGATCTTGGTCATATTATGTGGAATACAAATATAATGTCACTCGGGGGGGGGGTTTATACAAAGAGGTTCTTTTTACAGATGCGGGCAGATGGCAGTTGAAGATATTACAGACACTGTTGGACGAAGGGATTAACTTAACTTGGTTACAATATAATCAACTACAATTGAGATGGAAAGAGGACCAAAAAATTGGTATTATGTTGCATGAGGAAGAATTGGTTAGACACATAAAAGATAAAGGTCCAATGCATATTAAAAGGCTTTATAATGTTTTGTTAGAAAGGGATTCAGAAACTGAATTGGTTAAAGATTGTATGATTAAGTGGGCACAAAATTTTGATGAACCAGTGATGTTGGAAGCATGGGAAAAGATTTGGGTTCAGAATGTTAAATTCACACAGTCGCAGAATTTGAGGGAAAATTTCTATAAAATGTTTTATAGATGGCATTTAGACCCCAAAAAATTGTCGTGTATGTACCCTAATGTTCAGCCAAAATGTTGGAGATGTGATTGTTTAGATGCTACATATTATCATGTTTGGTGGACTTGTAGGAAAGTTAAGGTTTTTTGGATACAAATTTGGTGGGTCATGCAGAATGTTTTGAAGAAAAAAATTCAATTTTCTCCACAATTGTTTTTATTGGGTATAGTTAAGGGCTTTACATTGGGTGAAACAAAATTGATATTGTACATGATAACAGCAGCGAGATTGTTGATAGGTAAATACTGGAAGAATGAAGCTTTGCCCACTATTGAAGAATGGATTTTGAAGATGGCCAGTTTTGCAGAGATGGCGAAGATTTCAGCATATTTAAAAGACTGTTCACAAGAGACTTATGAATGGGAATGGAAAAAGTGGATAGATTATGTTCAGAACAAATATCAAACTAGGAAGTATCAAATAGCTTTTATTTGAAAATGTTATATTAAGATAGAAATATTTTAAGGTAATGAAGATGAAAAGTTATAAGGGGGAGGGAGGGGATCAAGTTTTATATAAGTTTTATACAAAGGAGGGTTTTTTTTACTTGATATGAGTATACTGTGTGGAAGTCTAGGGGGAGGGGAGGGTTAGGGTGGGTTAGGGAGGTTGGGAAGTTTGGGGTGGGTTGAGGGGGGGGAAAGGGGTGAAAATGTAATTGTAAAACTTTTGCAATAAAAAAAAAATAGGGGACAACCCCTGGGAGTCCTTGTAGAAGGTGCTCCATAGTGCTCTGGAAGAGCCCTGGGGCAATGCTAACCCCAAATTGTAGCCTAGTGCATTTGAATGCACCTCTGTGTGTTACTATAGTTTGTGATTTTGCCATAGTGTCATCTACTGGCAGCTGCTGGTACGCCAGCACAAGGTCTAACTTAGCGAATATCTTGCCAGGGCCCAGGGAGTGAAGTAGATGGTGGACGATCGGAACTGGATAGGCGCTCTGCTGCAACGCCTTATTGATTGTGCATTTATAATCAGTGCAGATTCTGATTGATCCGTCTGACTTTACTGGCGTGACTATTGGGGTTTCCCACTTAGCGTGATCTACGGGAACTAGCACATGACTTGTTATTTCGAGGAAATTGAGCTCTACAAACTCTAGCCAAATGGCCCTTCTTTTCACAGCACCTGCAAATGGCGTCTCGGTATTTGCAGGACTGTCTCTCGTGATTTCCACCGCAACTCGAGCAGTTCTCGCGGTGGCAACTTTGCTCGCTCTTCTTTTTGTCCATGTGGAAGACGTCCTCATCTGACTCTTCCTCTGTACTGGTTCGTGCCTCCGCTCTATGAACAGGGGCTGACTTCGGGCCGTCTTTGCTCGGCTGTGGCCATTGTAGCGCTTCGGAAGCCTTAGTGGACGCTTCGTGTGCTCTGGCTTCGTCAAGCGCGCCAGCTAATGTCAAATCTGGTTTCGCTAGTAGGCGCCTCTGTAATCGAGTGTCTCTCACACCACAAATCAACTGTTCAAGGAGCGCGTCGTCTAAATCCCGGTAGTCACAATGCGTTGCGGCTTTTTGAAGGGCAGCCATATATGCGCTGACCAGTTCTCCTTCTCTTTGTACTCGTTGCCGGAGCTCGTAGCGTTGTACAAACTTCGAAGGAATGGGAGCGTAGTGGGCTCTCAGGTTTGCTTGTAGGATGTCCCAGGGGACCGTCTGGACTGGAGTTGGCTCACAGAGGGACTTGGCCATCTTGAAAACATCTGGCCCACAGTGGCTCAAAAAGAGGGCTCTTTTTCAATTCACAGAGAGCCCTTGCATTTCACTTGCTTCCAGGGAACACTCGAACCTGGTCAGATACGACCCCCACTTCTCTCGGGTTGGGTCGAAGGGTTTTGGCGGGACGTAGGCAGACATTGCAGTATGTCTCCTTAGTCCGCTCGTCACCCTGGCTGGAACTCAGAGCTCTTTTTAATTTGCTTCTTGTGGCCTCAATCCCACCTTCGTCGCCAATATTGTAGGGCGGGAATAACGAGAGGCACAAGCAAGCTAGTGACAACAGCTCTTTAATTCAGGGTGAGACTTCAGCAAAGAAACACAGGCAACAGCCCTTCTTATATACAGTTCTGAAATACCCAATCACAAGCATTGCTGCATTTGAATTTCCTGCACAAAATAGATACATACATAACACAATCCATACTTTTTGTGGGCTTTTCGACTCTCACAAGCCTCTCTCAGTAGCTGTAAAGCAGGAGGTCTTCTTTCTGCTCTTCCTGCCAGGCAGCCTTTCCATGTCGGCATCTGGTACTTGTTACTCCAGGGGGAATCTCCTCCAGCTCTGGCATCTTCCCCACACCCAGTGACCCAGCAGCTTTTCCTCAAGCTGTAAATCAGCCATCCACTCTGAAGCTTCCCAGCTGAGGTGTGACTGGGAGGTAGTGGATTCAGAAGCTCCCATGTCCTCCTGGTCGTTGCCTTGGTCAGACATTCTTTGCTCAGTTCCCACGGTACTTTTATCCGGGATGGCTGTTAAAGCAGACCTTGCTTAATGCCAGGTGTGCCTCCTTTCACAACTCAAGAAAGAAAAACCCCAACTCCATTTTCATAGAGAAAGGTACTTTTACTGAGTATGAACTGAATGCAACCAAAGAAAACCAAGGTCTGTGGCAATAGGTGCAAAAATCACATATAGAAAGCATCCCCAAAACCCTCCCCCAGTCAGGATTATCCAATCCACATTCCCCCCAAGGTGTCATGTGAGGTGCAGCTTCAGATGGCTCCATCCCTCTGGTATGCCAGGAGGGTTGACCTTGACTTGTTATCAGCATGCCTTCCAGCTGCAGAGAAAGTGCTGAGAAAAACTGTCTCCAATTCACTCCCTGTTACGAGACATCTCTACCAGCTCGCTGCCCCCCTCCCAAATACCCAGACAGCTCCCCCCTCCCCCATTACAATGGCAGCCAAAGCAACCAAACAATATAGAGGCGGAGGCTGACATGTACCTCCTTATGGGCTGGGACTTTGCCATTTTCATGGTTTTTATATTTTCTATTTATAAATTATTTCATAAATGTAGTAAAAAGAGAAATACATTTTATGAAGATGTATTTAACATGGTATCAGGGGAATATCCTTTTTCATAGGTCTGGGGTCTTTGAAATGTGAACATTATAGAGTTTCTGAAATATATATATATATATATATATATATATATATATATATATATATATATATATATATATATATATATATATATGTTTTTCTTCTAGCCAGGTTTTCCCTACGTAGCCAAGGTTTTTTTGTAGCTCCAGCTCAGTACAAAAAAACCTTGGCTACGTAGGGAAAACCTGGCTAGAAGAAAAACATATATATATATATATATATATATATATATATATATATATATATATATATATATATATATATATATCATGCTCACTCTTTATTTATCTACCTATTTCCAATGTAACCTATTCTTTTAGTACTGTAATACAAAAGAATTAGTGAAGGGAAATGAAATGTATTTTTCCTTCCATCTCATCCTTTACTAGAAGCTTATGCTAATTTTTGATTCTTTTAAATAATTGTTATAGAGTAATGATTATCTCACGTGTACTGGATTTTTGCCTGCTGTCGAGCGTCAATTGCCACAAAATGTGCAACCACATAAAGTTGTTAAATTAATCAATTTGTTATTAAAAATATGTTAGATATTATTGTGGCCTTTGGCAACTGCATGAAATAGAAACCTGGCAAAATCCATTAGAAACGGGGATACAATTAAACATAGTTTTATAAAACTGGATTAGCATGCAGCATCCATCCTTAGAATTGATAAACAAAATCCTGATGTTTATGTACAATTTGCATCTCAGGATCAACAACCAACAATAAATATCTATGGAGATTCTTAGTCATCCAGGTCATGGTTGTCCCAAAAGTGATTTTTCAAAAGGCAACTGGACTTTCTTGGTTTTTCCTTGAAGATGTTTCGCTTCTCATCCAAGAAGCTTCTTCAGTTCTGATTCTGATTCTGATTCTGACCAAAAACTTTCCTTGGATGAAAAGTAAAAATGTCTTTGAGCAAAAACAAAAAAAAGTCCAGTTGATTTTTGGAAAATCACTTATGGGACAATTAACAATAATGGAACCTGCACTCAGGAAATATGTTGCAGACTGTAATTTCATAAGGTAGCAATGAAAGTTTCAGAGAAGACATTCAAGTGTCCTTGTGTGACAATATACATGAAGTTAAGGGTTCAATGGAGGAGCACACAACCTACTGAAACAAAGCCATGGAAATTGTGATAGTAACACCCAGCAACCACAAATTTTCTGTTCTTTGAGTATCAGTTCAATATTTCCTATTCTGGTTTGTGGCTTTGGAGTTTCCTGCTCAAAAATGATTGCTGCATTCACTCATAAATGAAATATTTTTCATTTCACTGTACTACCAAAAGCCTTGGTAGTACAGTGGTCTAAGGCACCCTGTTATTAAGCTGGTTATTAAGACCAGCTGCCTGCAATTACTGCAGGTTCGAATCTCGTCAAGGTTCAAGGTTGACTCAGCCTTCCATCCTTTCTAAGGTAGGTAAATTGAGGACCCAGTTGTGGGGGCAATAAGCTGACTTTGTATAAATATACAAAAGGATGAAGGCTATTGCTGAGCACATTGTAAGCCGCCCTGAGTCTCCGGAGAAGGGCGGCATATAAATCAAATTAAAAAAAATAATTAAAAAATATATATATTTTATTGGAGAGCCGATTTGAGAGTCACTTTGGTCTAGTGATTTAGGCACCATGTTAGAAAGCGGAAGGCGATGAGTTCAAGTCCCACCTTAGCTATGAAAGCCAACTGGGTAACTTTGACCCATTCACTCTCTCACAGCCCAACCTACCTTCTTGCTTTTGTGGGCAAAATAACAAAGTTGGAAGGGACCTTGGAGATCTTATAGTCCCACTTCCTGCTCAAGCACGAAATCCTATACCATTTGAGGAAAAGGTTGTCCAATCTCTTCTTGAATAATGGAGCACCCACAACTAAAATAAAATAAAATAAGTAAATCAATAACTAAAGATTTGGAGGGGTAGAGTATTAAACTCAAGTCAATGGCTAATGCAACTTTTTAAATATCAGCATTAATGTTCTCATCTTTTCATTCTTCAACATTATTTGACTGAAAATGTGCATAAAACCTCCAAAGAAATTATTGGCTTATTTGTCAGATCTTAACATGTAAAAAATATTTCCGCTTTGTGTATTAAACAATTCTATTCATTTTATATGGAAAATGGGAACCCTGCTCCATTGTAAGGAATAAACATGAATTTCAACACTTGAAATTAAAAATTTCAACACTTTTTAATTGCCAATGTCACTTAGATTACTTTTATTAGCATTTGCTTATTTGAGCAAAAAGCTGAACCTTCAGTTGAATCACTTATTCTCTCACCAAAAACAAAATAATTATCTCCTACAGGAATCACCATATTTTTTAAGCTAGGTCAAAACATCAAGGGCTGTGCATAAAGGTATTTAAATCCAGCAAGAATTGCGGTATCAATTTGGTTATAAAGTAACTCTTGAACCCCAGGGAGTTTGGCACAAAGAGTTAATAATGGCTCCTTCAGATTAACTGCTACAAATTTCCTCCCTCCTTTCTTCTTTTCCAGAACATCTGTTCAATCCTAGTGATACTCAGTACAGAAATTTGCACACACAAGGAACTTCAAATAGAAAATGATGGGATTTCTGATTAGGTACATTGTCAGATATCAACCTTGGCTCAATCATTGAATGAACCACTGAAATACAAACTTCCTTATGGACAGGAGACACAAATATTTTCACTATGAGAAATGCCTGAAGATGTTGTTCCTTCAGATGCTTTTGGAGCAGAAAGCAGTTACTCTGAGCTGCCCTGCGAGTGATGCTTTCCTGATTCCCCATGAGTGGTACCAGCCTGGTGATCTCATTGTGGGTGGGATGGTGTCTCAGATAATTCAAACCTTTTCTGAAATTGATTTTAAGGAACATCCTTCTCTAAAACCTTATGCTTTACCACTGTAAGGATTTTTTTCTTTCCATTCATTTTCCAGTCTTAGCCAGATCTCCCAAAATTGCTTCTATGACTAATAGCTCTTTGACAATAAATATATGGTTTTGTATATAAACTTACTCTCACTTTCTTGCCTTTCAAACTTATCTGATTGTGGGAAAACAAATCATTTTCTTTCCATTGTGTTAAAATCTTAATCATGAAGTTTATGAAATTATGGTGCAAGAAGTCTTTTGGAGAACATTTAAGGAGTATAATTATCTAGTCTATGCAGTCACTCCTTGCATAACTTACATAAATTAAAAAACTGATATTTGCTGATTGTATTCTATTTTGTGCCAGATTGAGAGAAATAAATGCCATAGCTTGAAAAAAAATAATCACAACTTTCTTCTATAGATATTTGTTGCAAATCATGGAAATGCTGTATGTGGTTGAAAACTATACAAATTATTGAGTGTTTTACAAAGACTCTCATCTTCTCACTTACAACAGAGACAGAAATGGTTGTTACTCATATATAAATGCTTTTACCATAAAAGAATTGTCAATTTCTTATGTTCACTGGGTGTGTTTAACCTATTTGCAGTATAATAACCAAATTCTACCAGCATGCCCTCACCTTGGCCTTTGCTGTGAAGGAGATCAATGAGGACTTCCAGATCTTACCTAACGTCACTCTCGGGTTCCACATCTATGACAGTTACAACAACCCAAGGATGACCTATCGCACCACCCTGGACCTGCTTTTCAAATCTCAGGAATTTGTCCCAAACTACAAATGTGATAGCCAGAAGAATCTCATGGCCATCATTGGGGGACTAGGGCCTGATACATCATCCTTTATGGCAGAAAGTGTACATGTCTACAAAATTCCACAGGTAATTTGGGATGGAGTGAGAGAGAAAAGTCTTTTGTAATTGATAGTAGATATTAGTTGCTTGCTATACCTTTCTCCAGGAATTCAATTAAGTACACTTTTATCACACCTCTTATGTTTTTCCCACAACTCAATAGACTGGCTCAAGGTAATCCAATGAAATCAAAATCTTTTATTACAATCATACATGTGTTTTGAAAGCCAACCAGCAATAGGTCATAACTCTTCTTACTACAATTTGCATGGTGTATAATAAAAGTAGTTTAGTGTAAAAGTCAAATTGTTTTTCTTAGCAATTGCTGACCGATTGGTGCTATAGAGTTAGTTAGTATATTGCCATGCCTTTCTGCAGGACTTCAATTTTGCTCTCTTTGCTCTCCCTTCTGCAATTGTTCCCACAATTCAATATGTTGGCTCAAAATAATCAATCAAGCAAATCTAAATCTTTTATTACAATCATAGATTAGAAAATTTAAATTTAAACCACAAATTGCAGCACAAAATTAATCTTATTTGAGAGGGTCACCTGATATTGTGATTTGACCACTATCTGTGGTGAAATCTGGAGCTGTGTAAAGTGGAGGATAGAAAAGACTGGCTAGCACATAGAACACAGAACATAGAATAATAGAGTTGGAAGGGATCTTGGAGGTCTTCTAGTCCAGCCCCCTCTTCGAGCAGGAGACCCTATACCATTTCAGATACATCACTGTCCAGTCTCTTTTTGAAAGCCTCCAGTGATGGAGCACCCACAGCTTCTGATAGCAAATTGTGCCATTGGTTAATCAATTTCACCATTAGGAAATTTCTCCTTAATTCTATGTTGCTCCTCTCCTTGTTTAATTTCCATCCACTGTTTATCATGTTGCCTTTTGATGCTTTGGAAAATAGTTTGACCACCTCATCTTTGTAAGAGCCCCTCAAATATTGGAGCACTGCTGTCATGTCTCACGGTTTTAGGAAGGATCGCTTTTCCGCCACTTCCTGCCCAACTCAAAGCTACCCAGCGTTTTCACTGCTGTCCACAACTCAACTCCAAATTCCACCAAGCTACCCAAAGTTATCCAACATACCATAGGTGACAACTGTCATTGGTATGTCTTGGCTCGATCTGATAGTAATAACTCCAGATTTGTCTGGAAACTGTTGAAGGATTGTAGTACCTTTGGAGATCTCTATAATAACTGTAGTAAATGAAGACATGATTAATTCTTTCTATTCCTCCAGAATTTCATGAGCATAGTCTTTCATGTATAAGTATTTTATTGTGGGGATTGTGGGGGCAATAAGATGACTTTGTATAAAAAAAGAACACCACTTAGGGGGGCCTGAAAGCCCTACTAAGCAGGTATGTACAAAAGTATGAAGGCTATTGCTTAACGCATTGTAAGCCGCCCTGAGTCTCCAGAGAAGGGCGGCATATAAATCAAACGAATAAATAAATAAATAGTAATAACTCCAGATTTGTCTGGAAACTGTTGAAGGATTGTAGTACCTTTGGAGATCTCTATGATAATTATAGTAAATGAAGACATGATTAATTCTTTCTATTCCTCCAGAATTTCATGGGCATAGTCTTTCATGTATAAGTATTTTATTTTATCTGCTACAGATAAGGAAATAAGGCAATCCAGTAAATCTAGCTCTTAAAATCCTTTCCTTAGGCTGAGAATAGCTCACAACCTCAGATAGTTAACAATTTTCCAGATGTTCTAAAGGGATGAAGATACAGGAACTCTGTATTAGGAAACTGAGTGTGGTTGTAATCTAATTATATTTCAGGTGAGAAAATATTTCATCATGGAATTTTATTTCCTTCTCTTTTTCATCAGAATTGACACAATCTACATAGAATTGGACAAATGTTCAATGTAATTAAACGTTCAATGTCATTAAATTTCTAACCAACAGTCTTCATATTTTTCCCATGATTTTCATGAATAATGATTTTCTCTTTTTCGTTTGCTTAGTTGATTTATGGTTCCTTTGCCCAAGAAGACTTTCTGATTACTAAATTATTTCCGCTTTATTGCATGGTTCCAAAAGAGGAGCATCAGTACACTGGGCTTATACAACTTTTTCTCCATTTTGGGTGGACGTGGATTGGACTCTTTGCTTCTGAAAATAAGGAAGAACGTTTTTTGAAGAAACTGCAGCAATTGCTTTCACAGAACGGGGTCTGTTTAGCTTTCACACAAAACATTCCACAACATCTCAACTTCGAAGACTTTGTCAAATTGTGGAATTCAGTCACAATTATTTCTGATAAACTGATAGATCAGAAAGCAAATGTTTTTCTTGTCTATGGAGATTCATTTACAATAGTGTGGCTCAGAACTATCATGTTTATGCATGATCCTGAAAATAAAGAGAGTGCATCATTTAGGAAGGTTTGGATCCTGATGAATCCAATTGATTTCATTCTGATGGGAACTCAAAGGAGTTGGGATCTCCAGATGTTCCATGGGGCTCTTTCCTTTACTGTGCATTCAAGGCTTTAAAGAATTTCTTCAAGTCATCAAATCTTCAACCCACAAAGATGGATTTATTCAAGAGGTTTGGGAGCGATTGTTCGATTGTTCATTTTCAAAGGCAGACTTACCTTCATTGATCAATGAAACTTGTAGTGGGGAAGAGAATTTGGAGAATCTGCCTTCACCTCTGTTTGAATTTCAGATGACTGGCCAAAGCTACAGTATCTACAATGCTGTTTATGCAGTGGCACATTCTTTGCATGAGGCAGTGAGATCAAAATCCCAACCTAGATTGATTCAAAGGGTTGAATTTGCAAATCTGCTGCCCTGGCAGGTAATTGTTCCATGCCACACCTATCTTATATTTCAATGATTATCCAAAATCCTTCACAATCTAATATAGCTTATTTACCCTGGTCTATGGCTACAAATCAGTAGAGAGACTGAGGCAACAAAGCTATTAGTTTTATAAAATAAGAGGGTGAACTTAAACTGTGTATTTCCTAATTTCAACTTGACATCACTCACATCAAGGGGCTCCTCCCCCTCCCCCCCCAGCCACTCCTTGTCGCGAATGGCAGGAAAATGGGGAGGGGAATATTCCTGCCTACCATCCTTCCCTCAGTCTTTGCTGAGATTGAGGAATGGATGACAGGCAGGAAAATCCCCTTCCCCATTTTCCTGTCTTTCACAAAAACGGCTCCATTCCAGCTGCCCCCCATCCCCCTCCCTCCTAGGAACTACCTTAAAAGGGACAGGCTGCAGCAGCTCCATTCTGAATGGAGGGAGAAAAGTTAGCATTCTCTCTGCTGCATTTAACATTGAATTCTGTGGCATATCAAGTGGCTGGAAGAGGTGAGCGGCGACCGGCTGGGCATGGGTGAGACCAAGGAGGGGTAGTTACTACTGGTTTAGCAAACTGATGCCCATGATTCCTAGTGGTTCACCTGAACTGGTCTGAACCGGTAGAATTTCACTCCTGCTCCATATAGAATTGGCCTGTCTTGTGAGTTTATCCAAACAGGTTTCAAGAAGAATCCAATTGCATTGTATCTGAAGGCAGGCTTTCTTCTTTTTGTGCCCAAAAACCATTTCTGAAATATAGACATTTCACTTTTCTTATTAGCTTGTGAATAATGATTCTCACCATATTGTCACCATAGCGCAATGGAAACAATGACTAAGAGAAATTTAAATATACTGGCCACTTCGTTATTATTCTTTCAGCTGTCTTCCATTCTTTTTCAAGTAGCTCCATTCATTTCTTCAAGGCATTTCTTTCAACAATTCAGCTGGGGACAGCATGTTCCTGAATAAGAAAGGGGAAGCGGCAGGTGGATTCGACATCACCAACTTGATCACTTTTCCAAATAGATCCTTTCAGAGAGTTAGAGTTGAAACTCATATTCCAAATGGAAAGGAATTAATCATTGATGAAGAGGTGATTGTGTGGCACCCAGCTTTTAACCAGGTGTGGACTCATTTAATCAACTCTTCCTTGATCCACTCTGATCCAATATTGGACACAGTCTCTTTAGAAATCTAATGTGTGATTTTTGAAAAGGTATATTCTGAACAAATATTGTCAAAAATCAAGCTTTTATCAAATTGACAAAATGACATTACAATTTAAAAGGCAGGTATTCACATTTGGATTGCATTTCCATTTGATATCATAGGAGTCACATGATTCTCTTTTTATATATATTTATATATATATCAAATTTATATATTTCGCTGATAAAAAAATAAAGGGAGACTAGTATAGATCTATTTCAAGCTATTTAGCTCTCATCAGCTAGCCATACCCTTACTTGGATTCGAACTTAGGCTGCCTAACATGCAGGCAATATATATATATTATTTTTTAGTATAATAATTCCATCTTCCATTAAACAGTGTGTCCTCTAGGTACAAATATCTTTGTGTAGTAATAATCAGAAATGACAACAGTATTCATTACATTAATATTAATTCTCTGATTTTACAATACTAATATTGAACATAATAAACATACTCACTTCTCCCTCTTAACGTATCTTCTAATAAGAATATAATAGTAGTATTAAACATAATAATCCTAATAGTCATAATAATCATAGGGTTTATGAGATGCATATCTCTTAACATATTTTCTATATTTCACTGATCTTCTTTTATTTCCCTATTTCTAACTTCCATTTTTATTCTCTGATAAAATATTTCCCATGCCATGTAATATTCATTATGTTCTTTCTCCTTAATTGCAAGTGTAAATCTATTCATTTCTGCACATTCTAATATTTCTATATAATACTTCCAGTGTCAATATAAATAACAGGGAAGACAATGGACATCCGTGTCTTGTACCTTTTTTGATGCTAACCTTCTCGATCATATCTCCATTTACCATCACCTAAGCAGTTTGCTTATAATATATCATCTTGATCATATTAATAAATTTCTCCCCAAAGTCCATGTCTTTTAGTTGTGCTAGCATAAATTGCCAGTTCACATTGTCAAATGCTTTTTGTATGTCTAGGAAAATCAACACTATTTGCATCTCTGGATGTGCTTCAGAATACTCAACGGTATTTAAAATTATTCTCATATTGTCTTTAATTTGTCTCTTAGGTAAAAATCCATTTTGATCTGAATATATAAATTGGTTTAAGAATCTTTTTAGTCTTTCTACAATTATTGAGGCATATATTTTATAATCAGCATTCAATAAAGATATCGGTCTATAGTTTTTTATCTTTTGTAAGTCAGAATTTTCTTTTGGTATGAGAGTAATATATGCTTACATCCATGAATTTGATACTTCTGCTTCTAGCAATAGTTCATTAAATACTTCCAACATTGGTATACTTAAAGTATTTTGTAAATCTTTATAGAGTTCTGCTGGTAGATCATCCAGACCTGGGGTTTTGCCATTCTTTGTTCTCTTAATTGCTTCTATTAAATTCATCATTGTTATACGTTCATCTAACATAGCTTTCACTGTTTCAGGTACTTTAGGTAGTTCCACTTTTTCTAAATATTGTTTTATTTTATCTTTTGAAATTGTCTCTTGTCATATAGTTTTTCATTGTAGTTTTGAATAATCATTTTCATAGTGAAGAGTTCCTTCATCATCCATTAATTGATATATCAGTTTCTTTTCTTTCTCCTTTTTTCTGTTTATATGCCAACCATCTTCCTGGTTTATTTGCATTTTTAAAGAAATTTTGTTTAGCGCTTTTAATTTTTTGTGTTAATTCTTCTTTATCTATTAAGTTCATCTTATGTTTTTTAAATTCCATTTGATTTTTAAATTCTTTTTTTTGTGGTTCTTTTTGTAGTTCTGTCTCTAGTCTCTTATATTCTTCTTCTAATTTCTTTTGATTTTGTCTCTTCTTTTTATTTTTCTTTCCCATATATGTTATGGTTAATCCTCTAATATATGCCTTAGCTGTGTTCCATACATTTTGTAATGAGGTCTCTTCTTTTCTATTCTCTTTAAAGGAAACGTCCAATTCTCTTTCCATAAATTGGATAAATTCTTTTTCTTTTAATATTGATTGGTTCAATGTCCATCTTGATTTCCTTCCCCCCCTCCTTCCATATAACTTTTATCAGATTGTGGTCTGCCCAATTACTTATTTCTATATTTATTTCTTGTACATTAGACTTTAACTCTGCTGACATCCATATCATATCTATTCTTGACCAAGACATATGTCTGTTTGAATAAAATGAGTATTGATTTTCCTTAGGATGCAACTCTTGCCATACATCTTGCATACCTAGTTCTTCTTCCATTTTGAAAAAAGCTTTTGGAAGTGTTTTCCTAGCTTTTTTCTTTACTTTTCTAATTTTATAGTCTAACTCTGCATCCACAATTGCATTAAAATCTCCTACTATATATATATTTTCATACTCCAATTCTATTATTTTCCTGTGAAGTTTATCATAAAAGTCCTCTTGGTTGCTATTTGGTGTGTACATTGCAACTAAAATGATCTGTTTATAGTTCATTGTTATCTCCACCATCAAAATCCTCCCTTTCTCATCCATAAAAATTGGCTTGACATTTATTGTTTCTTTTACACAAAGAGCTATTCCTCTCTTCTTTTGTTGTGATAAACAAGTATATAACTTCCCAATTTTGGGATACTCCAATATTTTGTTGTGTTGTTTTATTAATATGAACTTTTTGCAAGCAAATTATATCTTACTTTAATTTTTCTAATTTACTAAAAGTCCTAGAACAACAAAACCCATCTATAAGTAAAATTATGGAAGAAGAAATAAAATTACTGCCAATTAACTTAAATGGACTGAACTCTGCAATAAAAAGGAGCTACAGGATTCTCATAATATTGTAATTATATATATTTCTTTACTCACCCTGCCATTTTCCAAACATACCCTTTCCTCATCCTTATAATGTCAACATTTTAATGGATAGTTTAAAAATGTGATGTCTGAGTGGTTAAAGACACTGAGCTTGTCAGCTGGAAAGCTGCCAACCCGGGTTTGAGACCTGAGCACTATGCAATAGGGTGAGCTCCCATTCCTCCCTCAGCTCCCGTCCACCTAGGAATTCAAAAGCATGAACATGTGAGTAGATTCAAAAGTACCACTTTGGTGGGAAGGTAACAATGTTCCTTGTCATATAGCCATGCTGGCTACTTGACCATGGGAAATATCTTTGGACAATATCTTTGGCTCCCTCAGTCAAGAAACATTGTGAGCTCTGTGTCCTAGAGTAGAACACAACTGGACAGGGAAACCTTTACCTTATAAATACACCTGGACTAACCCTTTGAGAATTCAAATATTCATCCTCCCACCATAAAGGAGAACAATACAAATTGCTTAAAATTTTCTCTTTTCAAAAATCTTTTATGTTTAATACCAGGTTCTTCCAATTTCTGTGTGTAATAACCATTGCTCCCCTGGATCCTGGAAGAAAGGGTTGGAAGGAAAACAGTTTTGTTGCTACGACTGTGTTCTGTGTCCAGAAGGGAAGATTTCAAATCAAAAGGGTAGGTTAGACATTCCAGCAAGTCCTCAATAGAAGCAAATTGTAATACACTACTTTAGTGTAGCAAGTAGTTTTAGTTTTCTTCCAGGTGAATATTCATTTCTCTACCTGTGAATCTCAACCTGTCATTCTGAATTCAAAGTTTGCTAAAGAAGAGCTAAGCTCTTCTACCCACCCTGACAGGTTTATTCTCCATGTTTTGGAAACATGGAAAAAGTCAAAATGCTCTAAATTTTAATAAGTTTGACAGTTCTACACAGGATGGCATCTCATAGAATGATTGCCCTTCCCACTGAACTTCTTTTGTGGTGGTCTCAGCCAGGGGTGGGTTCTAAATTTTTTTACTATCAGTTCTGTGGGTGTGGCTTATTTTGTGGGCGTGGTTTGATGGTCATGTGACAATGGGCGTGGCTTGATGGTCATGTGACTGGGTAGGCATGGCCAACTCAATGTCACTCACGTCAAGGGGTGCCTCGCCTGGCCCCTCCCCTCCCAGCCCACCCTTGTCAAACCCAGCCTTAATGTATCTATAGTTCCGTAAAAATGTTGTTCACCTTTTTTCAACTTTATTATCTACATATTGTAGATGCACTTTCATGGACCACTGTAAGGAAGAAATGGCTCACATGCTTTGCTCAAGAGTGTGATAGGCAACAGGCTTTTAAGGGGCTGCCAGAAAGAAGGGGAGGGGGCAATGTATTTTTCAAAGCACCAGAAGGCAAAACTAGAAGCAAAGGATGGAAACTGAACAAAGAGAGAAACAACCTAAAACTAAGGAGAAACTTCCTAACAGTGTGAACCAATATAGGTGCATAAATATTTCAGTCATACTTTCACATATAAAATAGCCATTCATGTAATACAACTTGCATATTGTTCAAAATAGTCATTAGTATTATGGCTGATGTTTGACAGCAAGCCTAAAAGTCAAAGATTACAAGAGTGCTTCTTTCTCTATATGCATACAAAACATCACATACCAGGATTAGAATATTAAGATGGACTTATGCAGTGGTGGGTTTCAAAATTTTTTACTACTGATTCTGTGGGTGTGGCTTGGTGGACATGGCCTGGCGAGCATGACAGGGGAAGGATACTGCAAAATTCCCATTCCCTCTCCACCCCACTAACCTGCTCTGGGAAGGAATCAAACTCCCCCCTCTTCATTTCCCCAAATAAAATATTACTCATAAGAAAAGCAAGGAAAAATCAAGCTGTTAACAAAGAACCTGCCTGATACTCATTCCACATTCCCGCCAGCTGCATAAAGGAAACTTTGTAAGAAGAAAACAGCTACTGGTGCTTAGAGATAATAGAAAGTGGAAGCCGCAAGTTCGGCTCCATTTACAAGCAGGCAGAAAGTATATTTCACCAGGGAAATCACCCAAACCTTTTTAGAAACACAAAGCCAATGTTGCACAAACCCCAAAACTTCAAAAACAGAACCATATGGACTTCCGGTGGCTCCGCGAAATGCCGATGGAGCTCCTTTTAGGAGCTCCAGCCCCATGACTCCGTATAGCCGCTAGAACAGCGAAAATCAGCTGTCTAGTGGCTTTAAAACTCTCCCCCAGGGAAAAGGGGGAGAGAAGAGCAGAAGGGTCTGGGTAGAGCTCCCCTAGACCCCCAGGCTTTTTTTTAAGCCTGGGGTTTGCAGGGTGAGAGCTCCCTGAAAGCCCTTCAAAGCTCCAGAGCCGGGACGAGTCTGCTTAAAGCAGACCGAAGCATCATGACCACACCAGCAAAGCAACTAGAAAGATAATAAAGAATTTGGATTTTGGATTTTGGATGCTGGCAGAGTTAATCCAGGAGACTAAAAATGCAAGTATTGTATGTTAACTCCGTTTAAAAAGGGAAAGATGATGCCTTCACTTATAAGTGAAAGTCCTTGTTAACATCAGTAACATTGTTAAAGCTATCGGGTTACTTAAGAAAAAGATTTAAAGTGGAAGTGGAATGGAAAAGACTGTGGTTTTGATTTTAACTAACTCACATCCCTAATTTGCCTGGAAATAACTTGAGTTAATGACCTGATAGCCAAATTAATACAAATATAAAGAGACAATTGAAAAATGGCTGAAATTAAAGATGAACTATATGAGTCAGCAAACTTACAAGTAGTGATTGCGAAGGACTTAAAATATTTTTTAAAATCTTTTACTGCTGAGATAAGACAGATAATTAAAAGAACTATTCAAGATTTTAAATTGGGGAATAATAATGACTTGCTGGCTGGAAAAGAGGAAGAAATTAATCAGGACAATGTGCCTTTGGAGGACAAAAGAGACATTGTTAGGGCTAAAATGGAGGTTATTATACTGAAATCACAGGTTTTGGAGGAGGCTTCCATTCAATTAATTGAGAAACAGCAAGAAGACTCTTTACTGTAGGTTGATAAATATTTTGACAAGTTTTGGATCTTCAGACAGAATCAATATATAAGGAACGAACTGATGGACTACAAATGCAGGAAGAGTCGAAATGGGGGCTTCAAATTAAAGGAAACAACCTCAAGAAGAGAACAAATTCCTAAGATATACCAACTACAATTTCAAACCCAAATTTTTTTGAAAATAAAAGCAGGGGGAGGAGTAATGCTGAAGAAGAAAGTATTATTGAAGAAGGACTGGGAAAAATATAGAAAAAAAGAAAGAAAGAAAGAAAGAAAGAAAAGAAAGAAAGAAAGAAAGAAAGAAAGAAAGAAAGAAAGAAAGAAAGAAAGAAAGAAAGAAAGAAAGAAAGAAAGAAAGACTGGTCATATTTTGGAGATTGTCTCATGATGTTAAAAGACTTAATTAAAGTTGGATAACTTCTGAATTTTATGGTAGTTTTAAAGTATTGAACTCTAAAGCTGGATAACTTAAAATTTAATGGATAACCTTTTGAAAGTTTTGAAACTGATATTTTGGAGAATGTTCTGCTAACATATTAAGAGATTTTAAAATGTTTAAAATAAGATTATGTTGTTTTTTTTTATAAATGTGAAATGTGATAAGAGAATTTATAAAAGGAAGGTTGAAGTGTAATTTTTAAAAAGGGGAGTTAACAAGTGTGAGAGAGTTTTGAATTCTGTAATAGTTAGCATATTATAGCTTATGTTTGTTAAATGCTATATCCTGTTTTTGCTCTGGGAAGTCAGGGGGGAATTGGGGAGGGGGGGTTGGGTGGGGAATAAAAAACTTCTGTTTTTTAAAAAAACAGAACCATATAAGAATCCTTCCTCTTATCCAGTTTGTTGTTCAGCTGACCCAGAAACAAACTGCTGAATGTCACTTCGCTTCTGCAAGTAAAAACCTCCTTCTAGCAGCTGCTTCTTGGCTTGTCAATTTAAAGCTATGACATCTTTTTTCCCCCTTCTTTGCCAAGTGAGCCCTGATTTTTTCCTTCTAGCCAATCAGTTGGGAGGCTTCTTGGCTTCTCAATTTAAAGCAATGGTGTTTTATTTTGTTTTTTACTCTTCTTTATCAAGTGAGCCCTGATTTTTTTCCTTCTAGCTGATCAGCTGGGAGTCAGGAGGCAGCGAATAGATTGGTGGGAGGGCCAGGCAGAGGTGATATTTACCAGTTCTCTGAACTACTCAAAATTTCCACTACTGGTTTGCAAGAACTGGGGAGAACCGGTAGCAACCCACCATTGGTCTCAGCTGATACAGTGATGGAAAATGTGCATTTCCATAGAAACATAATCCAACTGGTAGCCAATAAAAAAAAAACTTGAGTGAGATAATAATTGGCACCCATAAAGAATATTATTTTCAAAAATATGGAATGTATGAAATCATTCCTTGACTTTTCTTTCAGATATGGCTGACTGTATTCAATGTTCAGAAGATCATTATCCAAATAAAGAAAAGAATGGATGTATCCTGAAACTGGTGGTGTTTCTAACTTTTGAAGAAACCTTAGGAATTGGTTTAGTCTCAGCAGCTCTTTGTCTCTTCTTCTTGACATCTTGGGTGCTTGGAACTTTTATTAAGCACAAGGATACTCCCATTGTCAAAGCCAACAACCGGTCCCTCACCTACACCCTCCTTGTCTCTCTTCTGCTCTGTTTTCTCTCCTCTTTGTTGTTCCTCAGCCAACCTGGCAAAGTGACCTGCCTTCTCCGACAATCAACTTTTGGCATCACCTTCTCAGTGGCCATTTCTAGTGTTCTGGCTAAAACTATCACTGTGGTTGTTGCTTTCATGGCCACTAAACCAGGATCTCAGTTGAGGAAATGGGTGGGGAAAAGATTGACTTTTTCTACTGTACTGTCCTGTTCTCTCCTGCAAGTATGCATTTGTATTCTTTGGTTGTCGACATTTCCCCCATTCCCTGAGTTGGACATGCACTCAGACTCCCAAGCAGTGATTTTACAATGCAATGAGGGGTCAGCTTTCTTCTTCTACTGTGTCTTGGGCTACATGGGTATCTTGGCCATCGCCAGCTTTATTGTGGCTTTCCTTGCCCGTAAATTACCCGACAGCTTTAATGAAGCCAAGTTCATCACCTTCAGCATGTTGGCCTTCTGCAGTGTGTGGATCTCCTTCTTTCCAGCCTATCTGAGCACAAAAGGCAAAGCCATGGTATCTGTGGAGGTCTTCTCCATCTTGTCCTCCGGCGCTGCATTACTGGGATGCATATTTCTGCCAAAGTGCTACATCATTGTTTTCAGGCCTCAGCTAAACCACAGGGAGCAACTGATAAAGAGGAATTAGCATATAGTGTAATATTTCTGGCATTGAGAATTGCTCACTAAAATAAATAAATAAAGAGAGAATGGTTTTTTGCTATCCATAGGAGACATTTAGGTAAAAGTAAAGGTATATGTTCCCCCCGCAAATATGTGCTAATCGTTCCTGACTCTAGGGGGTGGTGCTCATCTCTGTTTCAAAGCTCAAGAGCCAGTGGTGTCCAAAGACATCTCCATGGTCAAGTGGCTGGCATGACTAAAGGTGCACGGAGCGCTGGTACCTTCCCACCAAAGGTGGCCCCTATTTTTCTACTTGCATTTTTTAGGTACTTTCGAAATGCTAGGTTGGCAGAAGATGGGAAAAGTAACAGGAGCTCACCCCAATATGCGGCACTAGGGATTCGAACCGCTGAACTGCCGACCTTTTGATCGACAAGCTCAGCATCTTAGCTACTGGCCACCGCATCCCTCAGGAGACATATAGAAGTCATTAATTCTGAAAACAGAGCATTGATGGAGGATTATCCTGATCATTAAGATTTATTATAGTTGCCAATTGCAAAAGAAATGCTCATGCTTCTGCATTTGCAATCATTCTCCAAGATTTTTTAATTAAACATCTTCTGTCTTTCAATACCCCAAGATAGCAAGGCATTGAGAATCCAGCTCTCGTGTTAGAAGATTAGAGATATTGAATCAAACCATGTCCAATGTTTGCAGTTTCCTTATTTATTTATGTAGGAAATTTATATAGTCACCTTACTTGCTCACAACCAATCGAGGCAGCTTACTGGCAATAAAATACAATATAGAAAATAATTAAAAAACTGTATCCTCCCTCTGGCAACAACACACATTCAAATAAGCCATTTGATAGGCTCTATCCTCCTCTGGGTTACTTAGGCCTGCTGGCAAAACCAGGCCTTCAGGGCCTTTCGTAAGAATGGGGGACAGTCTAATTTCTGAAGGGACGATGTTCCACAGGATGGAGCCACCATGGAGAAGGCCCTTCTTCTGGGTCCCACCCAATGTACCTCCTTAGGGGATGGGACTTTGCTATTTTTATGGTTTTAATATTTACTATTTATAAATTATTTCACAAATGTAATAAAAAGGGACACAAATTTTATGAAGATGTATTTAACACGGTATCAGGGGGATATCCTTTTTAGATAGGTCTGGGGTCTTTGAAATGTGAACGTTATAGAGTTTCTGAAGTATAATTTTTTAAAAAAAATCATGCTCACTCTCTATTTATCTAGCTATTTCCAATGTAACCTATTATTTTAATAATACAAAAGAATTGGTGAAGGGAAATGAAATGTATTCTTCCTTCCATCTCATTCTTTACTACAAGCTTATGTTGACTAATTTTTGATTCTTTTGAATAATTGTTAAAGAGTAATGATTATCTCACATGTAATGGATTTTTGCATGTTATCGAGAGTCAATTGCCACAAAATGCACAACCACATAAAGTTGCTAAATTAATAAATGTGTTATTAAAAGTTGTTAGATATTATTGTGGCCTTTGGCAACTGCATGAAATAGAAACCTGGCTAAATCCATTAGAAATGGGGATATGATTAAACATAGTTTATGAACCTGGATTAACATGCAGCATCCGTCCTTAGAATTGATAAACAAGATCCTGATGTTTATGTACATTTTGCATCTCAGGATAAACAACCAACAATAAATATCTATGGAGATTCTTAGTCATCCAGGTCATGGTTGTCCCAAAAGTGATTTTTCAAAAGGCAACTGGATTTTCTTGGTATTTCCTTGAAGATGTTTTGCTTCTCATCCAAGAAGCTTTTTCAGTTCTGACTCTGACCAAGAACGGAAGAAGTTGAGAAGTAAAATGTCTTTGAGCAAAAACAAAGAAAGTCCAGTTGCCTTTTGAAAAGTCACTTTTGGGACAATCAACAATGAAAGAACTAGCACTCAGGAAATATGTTATGACTATAATTTGCTAAGGTAGCAATGAAAATTTCAGAGAAGACATTCAAATGTCCCCATGTGACAATATACATGATGATAAGCGTTCAATGGAGAACACACAACCTACTGAAACAGAGCCATGGAAATTCTGACAATCACAACCAGCAACCACAATTTTTCTTTTCTTTGAGTATCAGTTCCATATTTTGTACTCTGGTTTGTAGCTTTGGAGTTCCCTGCTCAAAAAAGATTCATGCATTCTGTCAACTGGCGAAGCGTTCCTGACCTGCTCTCGAGTTGCCATAGGTAAGGGGGATCTAGGACTTTTAGTCTCTAACTTTTCATTCTCCTCGGGCATTTCTCCTCAGGTGATTCTCCAACTGTTCCATTTGAAATACTAGGTGAATATTTCATGCTGCAGTTCTAGCATTGAATTTAGTGAGACTTACTTCCAAGTAAACCAACTGTTCCTCCCTCTATTTGGGTGAGGGGGAAGAGAGGAAGGAAGGAAGGCAGTCATTTTGGCAAATTCTTTTACACCTCTCTCCTTTGTCTGGATTTCTATTACATCCCCTCTAGCCAATTGGTTGGGGGTTAACTGTCACAGACGGCAGAACTCCCAGGACGAGCCTTCTTTCTGCAAATGGGCCGCGTCGAAGGGTGTGGGACGAAGAGGCTGGTGGCCCATTCCCCAAGGCAAATGACTGGAGGCATTCCAGCTGAGGAGATAAGTCAGGGAAGAATCACCCGAGGAGAAACGCCTGAGGAGAATGAAAAGTCAGAGACTAAAAGTCCCATTCCGGGGCAAGGGGGATGTCAGAGCTGACCTCCTCTTCTTTGTGGCAATGCCTTAGATATTGCAAAACTGCTATCATATATATCCTATCCTAACCTAACCTATCCTATGATATCTATCATATCATATCACACCATATTATATAATTCCTATCATATGCTATAATAGGAGGAGGAAGGTATGTTAGATATCTCCTCTGCTTTGAGTTATTAGTAAAAATAATATAACTCGGGACACAAATAAAATAAGTAAATAAATAAATAAAGATTTGAGGGGTAAATTATTAAACTCAACCCAATAGCTAATGCTACTTTCTGAATATCAACATAAATGTTGTTATCATTTCATTCTTCAACATTTTTTGACTGTAAATGTGAATAAAACTTCAAACGAAATTTTTGGCTTTTTTGTCATTCCTTAATATTTAAAAATGTGTCTTCTTCTCTACTAAACAACTCTAATCCTTTTATATGGAAAATAGGAACCTGCTCCATTGTGAGGAATAAACATGAATTTCAACACTTGAGTCTGTTTTTAATTGCCAATGTCGCTTAGATTACTTTTATTAGCATTTGCTCATCTGAGCAAAAAAATTGAATCACTTATTCTCTTACTAAAAACAAAATAATTATCTCCTAAAGGAATCACCATTTTTTTTTAGCTAGGCCAAAACATCAAGAACTGTGCATAAGTACCATAACAATTAAAGTATCTATTTGGTTCTATAGTAACTCTTGAACCCCAGGGAGTTTGACACAAAGGGATAATAATGGCTCCGTCAGATTCATTGCTACAAGTTTCCTCCTTCCTCTCTTATTTTCCAGAACATTTGTTCAATCCTAGTGCTAGTCAGTATACAAATTTGCACACACAAGGAACTTCAAATAGAAAATGATGGGATTTCTGATTAGGTGCATTGTCAGATATCAACCTTGGCTCAATTATTGAATGAACCACTGAAATACAAACTTCCTTATGGAGAGGAGACACAAATATTTTCACTATGACAAATTCCTGAAGATGTTATTCCTTCTGATGCTCTTGGTGCAGAAAGCTGTGACTCTGAGCTGCCCTGCCAGTGATGCTTTCCTGATTCCCCATGAGTGGTACCATCCTGGTGATCTCATTGTGGGTGGGATGGTGTCTCAGATAATTCATACCTTTTTTGAAATTAAGTTTAAGGAACATCCTTCTCTAAAACCTTATGCTCTAACAGAGTAAGGATTTTTTTTCTCTCCATTCATTTTCTAATCTTAGCCAGATCTCCCATAATTGCTTACAGTATATGACTAATAGCTCTTTGAGAATAAATGCATGGTTTTGTATATAAACTTACACTTGTTTCCTTGTCTTTCAAATTTATAAGATTGTGGGAAAACAAATCATTTTCATTGGGTTAAAATCTAAATCATGAAATGTGTGAAACTATTCTGCAGGAAGTCTTTTCGAGAACATTTAGGGAGTGTAAGATAATTGAAACTATCTAGTCTGTGCAGTTGCTCCTCCCATAACTTACATGTATTAAAAGAGTGATATTTGCTGGTAGTATTCTATTTTGTGCCAAATTGATAGAAATAAATGTGAGAGCTTGAAAAAAAAATCACGATTTTGTTCTATACTTATTTGTTGCAAATCAGGGACACACTTTACATTGTTGAAAATTATACAAAATTATTGAGTGTTTTTACAAAGACTCTCATCTTCTCACCTACAACAGAGAAAGAAATGGTTGTTATTCATATATCAATGCTTTCACCATAAAAGAATTGTCAACTTATTTTGTTCAATGGAGGTGTTTAACGTATTTGCAGTGTAATAACCAAATTCTACCAGCATGTCCTTGCCTTGGCCTTTGCTGTGAAAGAGATCAATGAGGATTCCCAGATCTTACCTAACATCACTCTCGGGTTCCACATCTATGACAGTTACAACAACCCAAGGATGACCTATCGCACAACTCTGGACATGCTTTTCAAATCCCAGGAATTTGTCCCAAACTACAAATGTGATAGCCAGAAGAATCTCATGGCCATCATTGGGGGACTAGGTCCTGATACATCATCCTTTATGGCAGAAAGTGTACATGTCTACAAAATTCCACAGGTAGTTTGGGATGGAATGAGAGAGAAAAGTCTTTTGTAATTGATAGTAGATACTAGTTTCTTATCATACCTTTCTCCAGGAATTCAATTAAATACACCTTTATCACTCCTCTTCTGTTTTCCCCACAACTCAATAGACTGGCTCAAGGTAATCCAATGAAATCAAAATCTTTTATTACAATCATATATGTGTTTTGACAGCCAACCAGCAATAGGTCACAACTTTTCTTACTACAATTTGCTTGATGTAAGATAAAAGTAGTTTAGTGTAAAAGTCAACTGTTTTTCTTAGCAATTGTTGAGCAATTGGTGCTATAGGGTTAGTTAGTATATTGCCATGTCTTTCTGCAAGACTTCAATTTTTCTCTCTTTGCTCTCCCTTTTGCAATTGTTCCCACAACTCAAAATGTTGGCTCAAAATAATCAGTCAAGCAAATCTAAATCTTTTATTGCAATTGTAGATTAGAAAATTTAAATCACAAATTACAGTACAAAATTAATTTTATTTAAGAGGGTTATCTGGTGTTGTGGTTTGACCAATATCTGTGGTGAAATCTGGAGTTGTGACAATAGGAGGATAGAAAAGACTAGCTAGCACATAGAACATAGAATAATAGAGTTGGAAGGATCCTTGGAGGTCTTCTGGTCCAACCCCCTCTTCAAGCAGGAGACCCTATATCATTTCAGATAAATTACTGTCCAGTCTCTTTTTGAAAGCCTCCAGTGATAGAGCACCCAAATTTCTGAAAGAAAGATGTTCCATTGGTTAGTTGTTTTCACAGTTAGGAAATTTCTCCTTAGGTTACTTCTCTCCTTGATTAGTTTCCATCCAGTGTTTCTTATCTTGCCTTTTAGTGCTTAAGAAAATAGTTTGACACCCTCCTCTTTGTAGGAGCCCCTCAGATATTGAAACACTGTTATTGTATGTCATGGTTTAAGGGAGGATTCTCTTTTAGCCACTTCCTGCCCATCCCCAACTCAAAGGTATCAGCATTTTCACTGTAGCCCTCAACTCAGCTCCAGATTCCACCAAGCCCCTCACAATAGGTGACAACTTATCTTGGTATGTCTTGGTTGGGTCTGATAGTAATAACTGAATTTAAAACTCAACTGATTTGCCTGGAAGTTATTGAAGGATTAGGGCTACATGGTACTTTTGGAGATCTCTAAAATAATTGTAGTAAATGAAGACATGATTAACCCAGAATCTCATGGACATAGTCTTTCATGTATCAGTATTTTATTTTATGTGCTACAAATTAGGGAAGAAGGTAAATCTAGCTCTCAAGAATCCTGTCCTTAGGCTGAGAAGAGCTCACAAGCTCAGATAGTTAACAAGCTTCCAGATGTTCTAAGCAGATGAACATACTGGAACTCTGTATTAGGAAACTGAGTGTGGTTGTAATCAAGTTATATTTCAGATGAGAAAATATTTCATCATGGGATCTTTTTCATCAGAATTGTCATAATCTATGTAGAATTGGACACAAACGTTCAATGTATGGAAACCTTCATTAAGTTTCTAACCAGCAGTCTTCTTCACATTTTCCCCATAAATAACAAATTTCTCTTTTTCGCTTGTTTAGTTGACTTATAGTTCCTTTGCCCAAGAAGACTTTCAGATTACTGAGTTATTTCTGCTTTATTGCATGGTCCCAAAAGAGGAGCATCAGTATACTGGACTTGTACAACTTCTTCTCCATTTTGGATGGATGTGGATTGGACTCTTTGCTTCTGAAAATAAGGAAGAATGTTTTTTGAAGAAACTGCAGCCTTTGCTTTCACAGAACAGGGTCTGTTTAGCCTTCACACAAAACATTCCAGAACATCTCCACTTTGAAGACTTATCCAAACTGTTTAATTCATTCTCAATTATTTCTGATAAACTGTTAGATAAGAAAGCAAATGTTTTTCTTGTCTATGGAGAAACAATCACAATAGTATGGGTGAGAACTATCATGTTTCTACATGATCCTGAAAATAAAGAGAGTGCATTATATAGGAAGGTTTGGATCCTGATGAATCCAATTGATTTCATCCTGATGGGAACTCAAAGGAAGTGGGATCTCCAGATGTTCCATGGGACTCTTTCTTTTACTGTGCATTCAAGAGACAATCAAGGCTTTAAAGAATTTATTCACATCATCAAACCTTCTACCCGCAAAGATGAATTTCTTCAAGATGTTTGGGGGCGATTGTTCGAATGTTTATTTTCAAATACAGAATTATCTTCAACAATCACTGAAAATTGTACTGGAGAAGAGAACTTGGAGAATCTGCCTTCACCTTTTTTTGAATTTCAGATGACTGGCCAAAGCTACAGTATCTACAATGCTGTTTATGCAGTGGCACATTCTTTGCATGAGGCAGTGAGATCAAAATCCCAACCAAGAGAGATTCGAACGGTTGAATTTCCAAATCTGCTGTCTTGGCAGGTAATCTTTTCATGCCACACCTATCATGTATTTCAATGATTATCCACAATCAATCAATCACCAATCAATGTAGTACGAGAGCCTGTAGTACAGTGGACTACAGTGTACAATGTAGTAAGAGCCTGTAGTACAGTGGACTAAAGCACTGTTATTAACAGATTAACATCTGCTGCTTGCAATTACTGCAAGTTAAAATCTCACCAGGCTCAAGGTTGACTCAGCCTTCCATCCTTTCAAAGGTAGGTGAAATGAGGACCCAGATTGTGGGGGCAATAAGCTGACTTTGTATAAAAATATACAAAAGAATGAAGGCTATTGCTTAACGCATTGTAAGCCACCCTGAGTCTCCGGAGAAGGGCGGCATATAAATTAAAGCAAAAAAAAAAAAAAAAATGTCTGGAATGCACTACCTGACTCTGTGGTTTCTTCCCCAAACCCCCAAAACTTTACCCTTAGACTGTCTATTGTCGACCTCACCCCATTCCTAAGAGGTCTGTAAGGGACATGCATAAGCGCACCAATGTGCCTACTGTCCCTGTCCTACTGTCCCCATTTATTCATATTCTTATCTTGTATTCATAATCATGTTTATACTTATATCTGTAATCTTATACGTGTTTGACAAATAAATAAATAAATAAAATCTAATATATCTTATTTACCCTACTCTATGGCTACAAATCTATAGTGAGACTGAGGCAACAGAGTTATTAATTTTATAAAATAAGAGGATGAACATAAAACAAGTCTTTCCTAATTTCAGGATTGTCAATGGGATTTACTGTATGCATATATTTTCATTGTATAACTATCTTCTCACCTCCACGTAATATTGGTCTGTCTTATGAATTTATCCAACCTGGTTCCAAGAAGAATTCAATTGCATTGTGTCTAAAGGCAGTCTTTCTTCTTTTTGTGCCCAAAAAATATTTCTAAAATTTAGACATTTAATTATTCTTATTAGCTTGTGAATAATGATTCTCACCAGAGCCATGATGGCGCAGTGTTTAGAAAGCAGTACTGCAGGCTACTTGTACTGGCTGCCAGTTCCCAGCAGTTTGGCAGTTTGATGTCAACATTCTTCCATCCTTCTGAGGTTGGTAAAATGAGGAGCCAGATTGTTGGAGGCAAATGCTGACTTTGTAAACCACTTAGAGAGGGTTGCAAAACACTGTGAAGCACTATATAAATCTAAGTGCTGTTGCTATCCAAAATTATTCTCAGCCAGTTCTCTAATCTACTTCTCCTTGGATCATGAACCTTTTAGAGTTGGGATGCAGAGCATTATCTCTCTATAAATGTTCAAGAGTAATGGACCAAATGTCAGTCCTTTTCAGCTCTGGCCTCCACCCTTTGAAACAACTCTATGTTTGAAAGAATAACTCCCCCCACTCTCCCTCCCCCCACATCTCTCTGTCTCTCTCTAGAATTGAGTCTCAGATGGTATAATCATGCTAAAGGAAATTTGTCAGGTCTCAGGATGTCAAATATCTCTGTACTAACAAAGAAGAAACAATGTAGGAGGACTTTAGATATGGTCCAAGTTTGATTGTCTAGTTCTTTAAATAGTGAATTTAAATCATATCTGAATCAAGTTGTATAATGTCAATACCTTGTTTTGATTTTGATTTGTTAACTGCTGTTGTTTCATATTTTCCCCCCTGGAAGTAACATTAAATTAATAAAGATCTGTGTCTTTCTCTGAAATGTAGATTGTCTATATTCTAAGTGTACTTATTTGATATTTGTTAGAGCAATGGAAAGAATGACTAAGAGAAATTTAAATATACTGGCCACTTCGTTATTATTCTTTCAGCTGTCTTCCATTCTTTTTCAAGTAGCTCCATTCATTTCTTCAAGGCATTTCTTTCAACAATTCAGCTGGGGAGAGAGTGTTCCTGAATGAGAAAGGGGAAGCAACAAGTGGATTCGACATCATCAACTTGATCACTTTTCCAAACAGATCCTTTCAGAGAGTCAAAGTTGGAAAGATTGATCCTCATATTCCCAATGCAAAGGAATTAATCATTGATGGAGAGATGATTGTGTGGCACCCAGCTTTTAACCAGGTGTGGACTCGTTTAATCAACTATTCCTTGATGCATTATTATCCAATAATGGACCCAGTCTCTTTAGAAATCTAATTTGTGATTTTTGAAATGGCATATTCTGTACAAACATTGTCAATGATCAAACTTTCATCAAATTGACAAAATGACATTACTATTTAAAAGACAGGTATTCACATTTGGATTGCATTTCAATTTGAAATCATAGGAGTCACAGGATTCTCATAATATTGTAATCACATATATTTCTTTATTCAGCCTGCCATTCTCCAAACACGCCCTTTGCTCATCCTTACGATGTCAACATTTTAATGGATAGTTAAAAAATGTGATGGCTCAGTGATTAAAGACACTGAGCTTGTCACCTGAAAAGCTGCCAGCCCAGGTTTGAGACCTGAGCACTATGCAATCGGGTGAGCTCCCATTCCTGCCTCAGCTCCTTCCCACCTAGAAATTCAAAAGTATGAAAATGTGTGTAGATTCATAGGTACCACTTTGGTGGGAAGGTAACAATGTTCCTTGTCATATAGCCATGCTGAGTACATGATCATGGAAAATATTGTGGGACAATGCTGGCTCCCTCAGTCAAGAAACACTATGAGCTCTGTGTCCTAGCATTGAACACAACTGGACAAGGAAACCTTTACCTTATAAATACACCTGGACTAACCCTTTGAAAATTCAAATATTCTTCCTCCCTCCATAAAGGAGAACAATACTTTGCTCTCCTATTACTATTACTATTGCTTAACGAACTGTAAGCCACCCTGAGTCTCCAGAGAAGGGCGCCATATAAATCAAATTTAAAAAAAAAAAATACAAATTGTTTAAAATTTTCTCTTTGCAAAAACGTTTTATGTTTATCACCAGGTTCTTCCAATTTCTGTGTGTAATGACCCTTGCTCCCCTGGGTACTGGAAGAAAGGGTTGGAAGAAAAGCAATTCTGTTGCTACAGTTGTGATCTGTGTCCAGAAGGGAAGATTTCAAATCAAAAGGGTAGGTTAGACATTCCAACAAGTTCCCATTAGATAGACTGAAGCCAATACATCACTTTAAGTATAGCAAATAGTTCTGTGAGTTCTTCCAGGTGAATATTCATTTCTCTACCTGTGAATCTCAACCTGTCATTCTGAATTCAAACTTTGCTAAAGAAAAGCTAAGCTATTCTATCCACCCTGACAGGTTTATTCTCCATGTTTTGGAAACATGGAAAAAGTCAAAATGCTCTAAATTTCAATACATTTCAAAATTTATTAGACAGGATAATTTCATAGGATAATTGCCCTTCCCACTGAACTTCTTTTATGGTCGTCCCAGCTGATACAACAATGGAAAAAGTGCATTTCCATAAAAACATAATCCAACTGGTAGCTAATAGAAAATTTTTTGAGAAAGATAACAGTTGGCACCCATAAAGAATGTTATTTTCAAAAATGGAATGTATAAAATCATGCCTTGACTTTTCTTTCAGATATGGATGACTGTATTCAATGTCCAGAAGATCATTATCCAAATAAAGAAAAGAAAAGATGTATCCTGAAACTGATGGTGTTTCTAACTTTTGAATAAACCTTAGGAATTGGTTTAGCCTCAGCAACTCTCTGTTTCTTCTTCTTGACATCTTGGGTGCTTGGAACTTTTATTAAGCACAAGGATACTCCCATTGTCAAAGCCAACAACCGGTCCCTCACCTACACCCTCCTTGTCTCTCTTCTGCTCTGTTTTCTCTCCTCTTTCTTCTTCCTCAGCCAACCTAACAAGGTGACCTGCCTTCTCCGACAACCAACTTTTGGCATCACTTTCTCAGTGGCCATTTCTAGTGTTTTGGCTAAAACAATCACTGTGGTTGTGGCTTTCATGGCCACGAAACCTGGTTCTCAGATGAGGAGATGGGTGGGGAAAAGATTGGCCTTTTCTATTGTCCTCTCATGCTCTCTCTTACAAGTATGCATTTGTATTCTTTGATTGTCAATATTTCCCCATTTCCCTGAACTGGACATGCACTCAGAGCTCCAGGAAATGATTTTACAGTGCAATGAGGGCTCAACTCTCTTCTTCTACTGTGTCTTGGGTTACATGGGTATCTTGGCCATCGCCAGCTTTATTGTGGCTTTTCTTGCTCGTAAGTTACCTGACACTTTAACGAAGCCAAGTTCATCACCTTCAGCATGTTGGCCTTTTGCAGTGTGTGGATCTCCTTCTTTCCAGCCTATTTGAGCACAAAAGGAAAAGCCATGGTAGCTGTGGAGGTCTTCTCCATCTTGTCCTCTAGTGCTGTATTACTGGGATGCATATTCCTGCCAAAGTGCTACATCATTGTTTTGCGACCTGAGCTAAACCACAGAGAGCAACTCACAAAAAGAAATTAGTACATTATGTGTTCTTTCTGGCTCCCCTAATTAAAAGATCAAAGGTGGTTTGTATGCAATTTCAGGGAAAGAACTTGATATTTGGTGCCTTTGCAATTTATACTCTTTCTTTCATTGAGGTTTCTCTATATTTTCTAGATTTAAAGGGATTCCATTCTGGTCTAGTGGTTAAGGAATTGCAATAAAAAGCAAGGGACCATGAGTTCCAGCCCTGCCTTGGCCCTGAAAGCCATCTGGATAACTTTGGACCAAACACTGTTTTTCAGACCAGTATACCTCAAAGGGTTGTTGCTATGTGGAAAAAATAAGGAGGACGGTATATTGGATATGTTTGCTGCTTTTGGTTGTTTGTAAAAATAATAAAGTGATATATATTGTAAAAAAAATAAAATAAAAAATGAAATGAAATACTAAAATGAAATGAAATAATAAAATAATATAATATAAAATATAGAATAATGTAATAAAATAAAACAAACCTGCCATGGCAAGTGAAAGGGGTTGAAAGATGTAAAATGTATGATGACATCATTAACTAAATTCCACCCAGTTTGTAAATGCATAATGAGCTGCACAAAAGGATGTCATTTCCATGCCATAAAGGGTACCTTTACTGTTATGTTTGATTATAATTTATTATCAATAGATAGGTAGCTCGATATCCAGATATCCAGAGAGAGTGGGAAGACCCCTTGCAAGGGCGTGCTGAGGATTTTGCATGCTATCTGCATGATAAAATCGCTCAGATTCGGGACGGCTTGGACTCTGACTGGGTGCGTTCAGGCGATGTGTCTGAGGCGGGTCTTGAGAATGTCATCTGGGAGGAGTTCGATTCTGTGACTCCCGAGGACATGGACAGGATGCTGGGGAGATTGAACGCAACCACATGTTTATTGGACCCGTGTCCCTCCTGGCTGGTGCTAGCTACCCGGGAGGTTACACGAGGCTGGCTCCAGAGGATTATTAACACTTCTCTGAGCGAGGGTGCTTTGCCTCCCGCCTTGAAAGAGGCGGTGGTGAGGCCCCTCCTCAAGAAGCCTTCTCTGGATCCGGCTGTTTTGGCAAACTACCGTCCTGTCTCCAACCTTCGCTTTGTGGCGAAGGTTGTTGAGAGTGTGGTTGCACGACAGCTCCCACAGTACCTGGATGAAGCTGTCTATCTGGATCCATTCCAGTCCGGCTTCAGGCCTGGGTACAGCACTGAAACAGCATTGGTCGCGTTGGTTGATGATCTCTGAAGGGCTCGGGACAGGGGTTGTTCCTCTGTCCTGGTCCTATTAGATCTCTTAGCGGCTTTTGATACCATCGACCATGGTATCATGCTGCGCCAGCTGGAGGGGTTGGGAGTGGGAGGCACTGTTTTACGGTGGTTCTCCTCTTATTTCTCTGACTGGTCGCAGTCCGTGTTGGCAGGGGGGCAGAGGTCGACCCCGAGGCACCTTGTTTGTGGGGTGCTGCAAGGGTTGGTCCTCTCGCCTCTCCTGTTCAACATTTATGTGAAGCCGTTGGGCGAGATCATCCGTGGATTTGGGGTGCGATGCCATCTGTACGCTGATGATACTCAGCTGTACATCTCCACCCCAGACCACCCCAACGATGCCCTTGAAGTGATGTCCCAGTGCCTGGAGGCCGTGCAGGTCTGGATGGGGAGGAACAGGCTTCGACTCAACCCTTCCAAGACCGAGTGGCTGTGGATGCCGGCGTCCCGATATAGCCAGCTGGTGCCAACTCTGGCTATTGGGGGCGAGTCACTGGCCCCCATGGAGAGGGCTCGCAACTTGGGTGTCCTCCTGGATGCACAGCTGTCTTTAGAAGAACATATGACGGCCGTGGGCAGGGGGGCTTTTTATCAGGTTCGCCTGATACACCAGTTGCGTCCTTTTCTGGATCGGGACTCCCTATGCACGGTCACTCATGCCCTCGTCACCTCTCGCCTGGACTACTGCAATGCTCTCTACATGGGGCTCCCCTTGAGGAGCACTCGGAAGCTCCAGCTGGTCCAGAATGCGGCCGCGCGGGTAATTATGGGAGCGACTTGGCGCTCCCATGTGACACCTTGCCTGCGTGAGCTGCAGTGGCTCCCGGTGGTCTTCCGGGTGCGTTTCAAGGTATTGGTTATCACCTTTAAAGCACTCCATGGCTTAGGGCCCGGCTATTTGCGAGACCACCTTCTGCCACCGATAACCTCCCACTGGCCAATTCGGTCCCACAGAGAGGGCCTCCTTAGGGTGCCGTCGGTCAAGCAATGCCGACTGGTGACCCCCAGGGGGAGGGCCTTCTCTGTCGGGGCACCCGCCCTCTGGAACGAGCTCCCCCCAGGAATACGACTAATCCCAGACCTCCGTACCTTCCGTTGAGCTTTGAAGACCTTCCTAATTGGATTTAATTCTGTTTTAAATTATTTTAAATTTTGTATTGTATGTATTTTAATTTGGCTGTGCACCACCCTGAGTCCTTCAGGTGAAGGGCGGTATACAAATTTAATAAATAATAATAATAATAATAATAATAATAATAATAATAATAATAATAGGGAGAGGAGGGAGGATGAGAGGGACGGAGGGAGGGCAGAGAGGGAGAATGGGAGGGAGAGGAATAGAAAAAACGAGAGAGAGAGATGGATGTACAGATGTACAGATTACAGAGGTATAGACGTACAATTGTACTGACACATTGAGTCTATGCACAGGACAAGTAGCCCAAATTATAATGAAAATGCAACCCTAATTCAGATAGAAATTAGTTACTCTGTACTTCTCTGCAAGTGATGCTTCCCCTGTTTTCATCATTGGTGGCATGATGTCCCACATAGTTTATCAGTTTTACAAATTGAAATTTAAGAAAAATCCATGAATAAACCTCATGACATACATTGGAAGGAGTTTTATTCATTCATTCATTCATTCATTCATTCATTCATTCATTCATTCATTCACACATTTAAGAGAATGCATATGGCCACCCAATCACTTTCAGTGTCTCTGAGATGGTCAAAAAGATTAAAACCCCAATATACAAAGAATAAAAACACACTGCTGGGGATAATGATCAATTGGTTGAGCCACTTCATAGGTTCCAACCCATTCTGGGTTCCACAGGCCTATTGTCAAAATCGGGACTTTGCAAAAGAGGGTCAAAGTGGGGACCAATCTAATCTCAGGGCGGATGATGTTTCAGAGGGAGGGAGCCATCACAAAGAAGACACTTCTTCTGGGTCCCACCAGATGCCCTGATTTAAGAGAGAGGACCCACAACTTTCCCTGCCTCCCTGTTCCACTGGATCACATGGATGTGATCAGGAAGAGACAGTTCTTCAAATAACCTGGTCCCAAGCCATGTAGAGTTTAAAGGTGGCAACCAGCACCTTGAATTGTACCCAGAAGCAAATTCTCAGCAATTGCAACTCCTACAGGAAAGGTGACACAACTGGGTCTGCAGAAAACCATACGGGTGGCTGCATCTGGAAACAATTGAAGTTTATGGATACTTTTAAAGGACATCTCCATTTAGAGTCCCATGTAGAGCTGATGATCCCATAATTGGTGTCCCACTTATGAATTTATCACTTTTATGAATTGAAATTTAAGGAACATCCCTGTATAAAGCCTTATGACTTCCTATTGTAAAAGGTGTTTTTTTTTTTGTTTTTGTTTTTGTCTTTTATAATCTTTGCCAGTTCCCCCACGATTTCTTATATGAGTAAAAGATGTTTCAGGAAAAAATTGGCTTCATTTTTAATCTATAACTTCTCTGTTTTTGAAATGTTTCTAATTGTAAGAGAAGAAGTAATATTCTTTAGAATATGTTAAAGCAGGGGTGTCAAACTAAATTTCATTGAGGGCCACATCAGGGCTTTGGTTGATCTCAGGGGGCTGGCTGGGTATAGCCAACTGAGTAGGTGTGGCCAACTGGGTGGGTGTGGCCAACTGGGTGGGTGTGGCCAACTGGGTGTACATGGCCAACTGGGTGGGCATGGCCAAACTGCTGGCCTGTTTTTACTTTGCTTTGGGTAGACCGGGCCGAAGTCAAGCAGGCCAGCCCTTACATTTTCCAGGCTGGCCCCATGGGCAGTGGTGGGTTCCTCCCAGTTCCGCCGAGCTGGTAGTGGTGATGATGTGATGTCACCGAACCGGTTCTGCCCCCCTGCCCCCCACCCCCATGTTATTTTTACCATTTGTTTGGCCCCACCCCCAATCTATTGCTGCCTCCTGAGTCCCAGCTGATGTGCTATAAGGAAAAAAACTGTTTAAACTCTTGCCGCAGGGCTTCAAAGGGCCACTCTACAGCTGATCAATGTTAAAAGGCAGTATGGTGGTGGACCGGTGCCTCCAAAAACAAATTAGTAGACCGGTGCCTGCAAAAAATAAATGGGTAGACCAGTGCCTCCAAAAGCAAATGAGTAGACTAGTACAGCTCTGCAAGCAGTTAAAAGCCTGGTAGACCAGTACCACTGCTAAATCCTAAAGATTTAGCATGCCCACAAAATAAGCCACGCGCACAGAACTGGTAGTAAAAAATATTAGAACCCACCCTGCCCGTGGGCCAGATCTGACCACATTGCAGGCCAGATCTGGACCACAGGCCTTGTGTTGACATCCCTGTGTTAAAGGGTTTGACAGAGAATGTATGAAATTTTGGTGCAAGAATTTTTTTTGAAGCATTTTAGAGAGCTTAGGCTCACTTTTTAAAAAATGTTCGGCATAGTTCCTCCTCAGAAAACATACCTACAATTAATGACTGATTCCTGCTGGATTTGTTCATATTTGATTTTGTGAAAAATTATCAGAAAAGAAATGTGTCATCTTGAAAAAAAAGCCTTGTATTTATTTCAATTTATTACAATTATAACAATTAAATATAAATTGTCTTGCATATGTCCCTTATATTACTTTTGTTGGCATTTGTTCATTAAAAAAAATAGCTGAACTATCAACTACTTATTATCAAAATAAAATAATTATATCCTAGAGGAATTACTATAGGCCAAAACAGCAAAGGTTTCTCTTTAGCTATGAAATAAGTCTTGAAGCACAGAGAGTTTGGTATAAGGGGTAGTAATTTCTCTGTCAAATTCATTGCTTCAAGTATCCACCCTCTGTTCTCTTCTGCCAGAGTATTTGTTCAAATCCTTGTGATATTCAAGAGAAAAATTTGTACTCACTGGGATCTTCAAACAGAAAATGATAGATTTTCTCATTAGATGTATTCTCAAACATAATCCTTAGATCTACCTTTGGATGAAGTATTGGATTATATATGCTTCCCTACGGGTAGGATGGAAGGCAAAACATTTTTTACAATAACAAGGTCATCAAGATGTTCCTTCTGATGTTTTTGGTGCATACAGTAGGTACTCTGAGCTGCCCTGAAAGTGATGCTTTCCTTGTTCCACATGAGTGGTACCAGCCTGGAGACCTCATCATTGGTGGAATGGCATCTCACATGGGTTACCACTTTTATAAATTTAAATTTATTGAAAATCCTTCTGTAACTCCTTATGAAGTACCAGGGTAAGGATTTTATTTTCTTTATCTAAGCTTATGCAGACTTTCAAAACTCTTTTATATGAATAAAAGCTGTTTGTGCATACATGTAGTGTTTTTAACATAATCTATGCCTTGACTTTCTTTCAACTGTATCTAGTTATCACAGAAGAAATAACATTCTTTACATTCTTTCATGTGAAATGTACAAAATTTTAGATCAAGAAGTTATATTTGAACATTTACTGAAGTAAACATATTTTTAGAAAGACTTGGCAATATCTCTGCTCACAAAACCTACATACAGTAAATGAGTGATACCTCCAGAATCTGTTCATATATCATTTTTTGAAAATCTCATAGAAAATAAATATAGTACTTGGAAAAAAGTCACTACTTGTATTTGTTGCAGTAGATATTTGTTGGAAGTCATGGGAATGCTGTTTAAAATAAATCTGAGCTCTATATGAATTATTAGGCATTATACCAAAGCTGTAATCTTCCTACTACTGTCAGAGAAAAAAAAGTTTGTTATTCATATAGAAATGATGTTATCGTACAAGGTTGTAAAATTATTTTTTTCAATGGGGGGATTTAACCTATTTGCAGTGTATTCACCAAATTTCATCAACATGTCCTTGCCTTGGCCTTTGCTGTGAAGGAGATCAATGAGGACTCCCAGATCTTACCGAATGTCACTCTTGGGTTCCACATCTATGACACTTACCTCAATGCGAGGATGACCTATCGCACCACTCTGGACCTGCTTTTCAAATCCCAGGAATTTGTCCCTAACTACAAATGTGATAGCCAGAAGAATCTCATGGCCATCATTGGGGGACTGGATTTCACATCATCATCTCATATTGCTGAAATTATAAGTTTCTTCAAGATTCCACAAGTAAGTTGTGAAAGAATTAAATAGAAAAATTCTCTATTGTAGTGCCATTATTTTTATTGAATAATTAAGAAGCATTAAAATTTAGTCTCAGATTTGTGTTAAGATGTTGTTCCTGGCTTAAGGTCTATTAGTTAGCATAATTTTGAAACTACTATGCCAAATAATGAAAGTATGAATCCATAGACATTCCATACCAGAGGGAAGATTTGAACTCTTTGCTTCTATGAAAAGAATTGATTGGTTGAGTTTATATCATCATATGTGTTTGAAATAATCCCAAGAAATTCCTTTCCATATTAATACTTAGAAGAATTTCAGGGAAATAATTCCTTCATTGGATATATTTTATATGAAATTAGGCACGACAATGAGATTTAATCTAACAACTCAAGAGAATACTATTCCACTTTCTTGCAGCTCACATATTTGAGCTAATACTCAACAGAGTATTATTCTGCTTTATTTTAGCTGACATATGGCTCATTAGCCCAAGAAGAATTCCAGACCAGTAAGCTCTCTTCACTTTATTTCATGGTCCCAAAAGAGGACCATCAGTACATTGGGATTATCCAACTGCTTCACTATTTCAAGTGGACATGGATTGGGATTTTTGCTGTTGATAACAATGATGGAGAAAATTTCTTACATAAAATGCAGCCCTTACTTTCAGAGAACAGAGTCTGCTCATCATTCATAGAAAGACTTTCACAACTGGTCCACTTGGAAGATTTACCAGAAGCTTTTCAAACAATCTCAATTATTTCCATTCATTTGATGAATAGCAAAGTCAATGCAATTCTTGTCTATGGAGAATCATTGACAATTATGTGGCTAAGATTTGCAATGTTTCCAGAAAATTCTGACAGCAAGAAAATTACATTATTGGGAAAGGTGTGGATCATGACGGCACAGATTGATTTCATATTGTCAGGATTTCAAATCAACTGGGATCTCCAGATGTTCCATGGGGCAATTTCCTTCACTGTTTATTCAACAGAAGTTGTAGGTTTCAAGGAATTTCTTCAGACCATCAATCCACTTTCAGTCTCCAGAGATGGGTTTCTGCAGGACGTTTGGGAACAAGCATTTGATTGTTCATTTCCAAAACCAGGGTTACAAGAAATGCACAGTAGGCAATGCACTGGAGAGAAGAAGCTGGAGGATCTTCCTGGGCCTCTGTTTGAAATGGAAATGACCGGCCAAAGCTACAGTATCTACAATGCTGTTTATTCTGTGGCTCATGCTTTGCAGGATCTATACATGTTGGGGTTCAATAGGAAGACAACAATAATGCGTAAAAAAACTGATCTTCCAAATCTGCAGGCTTGGCAGGTATTTCCTTTGCATTGGACAATTCTTTTATTTCAATGAGCAGCTTGACATAAAATGATTTTTTGAACCCAATGTGGAATGTCTTAAAATTTTCTGCACATTGAATCAAGTATAAGAAACAACATAGAAATAAGACAGAATTTCCGGACAATGAGAACAATGAATTAGTGGAACAGCTGGCCTTTAGATGTTGTCTTTGCTTCATCTCTGAAGATTTTTATGAAGAGACTGGATAGCCATTTCTGTGAAATGATATAGGGTCATCTCCTGGAGCAGAGTGTTAAGTCGAAGATTTCCAAGGTTCCTTGCAACTTTGTTATAGTGTGCTCTTTAAAATAGATACAGAGGACTCATTTCTCTTGTTATTCTGTTTTCCTATTAGTCTGTCATTTTGTTATTCTGATCATCAAGAAGCTACTATATAAATTATGGTTTAAGTGTCAGTAGGAGTTATTAAGTAAATCATCATAGCTTGCGCAATAAGACATAGTTAAAATGATAATTTAGATTACTTTTCATTGTCTCTTCCAAGAACTTTCTCTGTGGCTCATGAAATTTTCATGTCTCTATCAGAAAGCTCCATGAGCCACGGTGGTGCAGTGGTTAGAGTGCAGTACTGCAGGCTACTTCTGTTGACTGCCAGCTGCCTGCAATTTGGCAGTTGAAATGTCACCAGGGTCAAGGTTGACTCAGCCTTCCATCCTTCCGAGGTGGGTAAAGTGAGGACCCAGACTGTTGGGGGCAATATGTTGATTCTGTAAAACCACTTAGAGAGGGCTGTAAAACTCTGTAAAGCAGTATATAAATCTAAGTCCTATTGCTATCAGATTTTTACTGCCTGGAGGCCGTGCGGGTCTGGATGGGGAGGAACAGGTTCAGACTCAACCCTTCCAAGACTGAGTGGTTGTGGCTTCCGGCATCCCGATATAGTCAGCAGGTGCTATCGCTGACTATTGGGGGTGAATCCTTGCCCCCCACAGAGAGGGCTCGCAATCTGGGTGTCCTCCTGGACGCATGGCTGTCTTTAGAAGAGCATATGATGGCTGTGGCCAGGGGGGCCTTTTATCAGGTTCACCTGATTCGCCAGTTGCAGCCCTTTCTGGACCAGGACGCCTTGCGCACAGTCACTCACACCCTTGTCACCTCCCGGCTGGACTATTGTAATGCTCTCTATGTCAGACTTCGATGCTATCTCAAAATAAATGAATTTCCAAACTGCCAATCTTTAAGGAAATCTTTTCTTTAATTGAGCACAGCCACTGGATCATGACTCGATGCAAACAAGACTGACCTTCCCCCCCCCATCCCTCCCTTTCTGATCCCCAAATCTCTGCTTCTCATTGGCTATCTTCCAAGTCATTCTTCAGACTTCTGGTCTCATCATTTCCCAGGAATGTCTGCCCCCTTTCATTTCCACGACAACCCGACTTCAAAGGGATTTAGCAGGCAAAAGTTCAGAGCTTATCTCTCTCTCTCCTCTGCTCTCTATGCCAGCGTCGAAGCACTGACATCCGGCCCCTCTCCCTTCACTCTCCCAGCGGGGCCTGTGTGAGATAAACAACAAGTTTAGTACCTCACCCCCTCCGAGGGGGTGCCCCACCCCCTCCCGGCTTGTCCGGGTGATCTGCATGGAATTCAGATGAGGCAGTCAGCTTGGATGTTTGTGCTCTTCACCCAGGAAGCTTTTGACAAAGGGTAGCCCTTCCAGTTAATTAAGTACTGGAGGCGCCTTCTGTGCCACCTCGAATCGGGAACTCGCTGTACTTCATAGTGGGTCTGGCCTCCAACAATTAAGGGCCCTGGGGGATCACGTGGCACCGGCCTTAAAGTTGACCCTACTACAGGCTTCAGGAGGCTACTGTGAAAAATGGGGTGTATCCTCCCTAGTAACCGGGACAACTGCAATTGTACTGTAACCGGGTTGATTACTTTTACTATTGGAAATGGCCCTATGAATTTCGGCCCCAGTTTTCTGGTCGGGAGTCTGAGTCTCAAGTACTTGGTGGAGAGGTAGACCTTTTCCCCCACTTGGAATGGTCTCTGGGGGGCTCGATGCTTATCTGCTTGTTTCTTATAAGACCATGTTGCCTTGTCCAATGCCCTCTTGATGTTCTCCCAGGTTTCTCTTAACATTGCCATCCATTCGGTCAAGGTAACTGAGGAAGGAGACTCCCTCAGGTACTCTGGCATGGGGACGAAATCAATGCCGCTCACTATCTTAAATGGGATTAGTCCTGTACTACTGTGGACAGCATTGTTATATGCGACCTCAGCAAATGATAAAAGGTCCATCCAGTTCGATTTTTGGTAGTCCACGTAGCACCTCAGGTACTGCTCTATCATGGCATTCAAGCTCTCCGCCCCCCCCCCCCCCCATTGGTGCTCGAGCAAAACGCTGAGCTGAGGCCTTGGGATGATCCTATGGATTGAAGGAATTCCGCTGTAAATTGGACACTTCGATCAGAGATGATTCTTCTGGGTACTCCGTGCAGGTGGTAGATGTGTTTTACGAACAGTTTGGCCAATTGGCGGGCTGAGGGTAGTCCGCTGCAGGGTATGAAATGCGCCTGTTTGGAGAACAAGTCTATTACAGTCCAGATCACTGTGCTTCCTCTGCTCCTCGGCAGCTCAACTATGAAGTCCATAGCAATCTCCTCCCATGGCCTTGACGGTTCAGCTACTGGCTGCAGCAGCCCCGGGGGCCTTCCTGGTCAGGTTTTCATTGTGACTCAGATGGTACAACTTTTTACATAGCTGTACACGTCTTTTCTCATGTGGGGCCACCAAAACTTTCTCCGAACTAAGTGCAGAGTCTTTAGGAAGCCAAAATGTCCTGCTGGTTTGACATCATGACTTCTCTTGAGGATTAAGGTGTGCAAGGTGGCTGGGACAAAAAGTTTTGTCCCTCTCCATGCTAGGCCATCTCTCTTTGTCAAGAGATGTTGATTGTCTTGGAACCAGGGTTCCGCCAATGTTTCTGCCTTGAGCCTCGTCATTAGGTCACTCGCGGGCTGGCCCTGCTGGTCTCGATGCTGCTGTCTGGTGGTTACTTGGCCCACTCCTTGGGCAGAAGGGATGATGGGATTCACTATCTGCTCACGTTCACTGTTGTATTGAGGCATTCGGAAGAGGGCATCGGTCAGAAAGTTCTTCCCACCTGGGATGTGCTTCAGCTCGAAGTTGAAACAATTGAAGTATTGGGCCCACCGGACTTGCCTGGGTGATAACTTCCGTGGGGTCTTGAGGGCCTCTAGGTTTTTGTGGTCAGTGTAGACCTCAAACGGTGTCTGGCCTCCTTCTAGCAGGTGTCACCAGGTTAACAGCACCCATCTCACCGTGAACACTTCCTTTTCCCATGCCACCCATCGTCTTTCTGTGTCGGTGAGTTTGCGGGATGTGTAGGCACAAGGTTGCAGGTCCCCCTGGCTGTTCTTTTGGAGTAGGACTACCCCTACTGCTACATCGCTGGCATCTGCTTGGATGACAAAGGGTTGTTTGGGGTCAGGATGCTTCAAGACCAGTTCTTTTGCAAACATTTGTTTTAGTGTCTCGAATGCCTGTTGGCAGGCCGAGTCCCATTGTAGAGGCTGTCCCGGGCAGGGTTTCGTTGTCAGACTTCCTGTCTTTAGGAGGTCCATCAGAGGTTTGGCAATTTTTGCAAAGAAGGGGATGAATTGCCTGTAGAAATTCACAAATCCCAAGAAGCTTTGTAGTTGCCTGCGGGTGCACAGGGTTCGCCAGTCTAGGACTGATTGTACTTTAGCCGGTTCCATCTCTATCCCCTCATTTGACACTCAGTAACCTAAATAGTCCAGACACAATCGGTGAAACTCGCATTTTGACAGTTTGACATAGAGGTTCGCTTTCAGCAGTTTTTCCAGCACTTTGTGTACGAGGGGTATGTGTTCATCTATGGTCTCCGTGTAAATGAGAATGTCATCTAGGTAGATGAGGACCCCTTTGTACAGGTGGCCATGCAGAACTTCGTTTATCAATTGTATGAACACGGTTGGGGCTCCCTGTAGCCCAAATGGCATCACCTTGAATTGGTAACTTCCCAGGGGGCAGTTGAATGCTGTCTTCCACTCGTCTCCTTCCCTGATGTGCACTCGGTAGTAGGCTTCGCAGAGGTCTAGTTTGGTGAAAATCTTCCCCTTGGCCAGGTGGGCTAGCATGTCCTTCATGAGGCGGAGGGGGTATAAGTTGTGTACGCAGACCGCATTGAAGTCCTGAAAGTCAACTACCAGATGCATAGAGCCATCTTTCTTCTCTTTGAAGAGGACCGGTGCCGCGACCCGTGGTTTGACTGGCTCGATGAAGCCCCTTTGTAGGTTTTTGTCTATGTAGTTCCGCATTTCTTGCATTTCACGGGGCGTCATGGCATACAATTTAGGTTTAGGTAGTTTCACCCCAGGGATGATTTCGATGGCACAGTTGATATTGCGGTGGGGAGGTAGGACGTCGCTCTCGGTCTCGCTAAATACCTGTGCTGGGTCTTGGTAGTCCTTTGGGATCTGCTCTGTTTCATGGGTGCTGTTGGATGTGGGCCCCAGCTGCTTCACGGTGCCCTTCAGGAGGGGCCCTTGCGTCGGTGCCATTTTCTCTATTTCAGCCGGGAGACATTGGGGCCCGAGTGTGGGGGGTGTTTGTTCTGGTCAGAACGGCAGAGGTTGGGGCCCTTTGGCTATCCTCAATCTGCGGGTCCCCTCTTGCCACCAGATAATTGGACCCCACTTGTCTAGCCAGGAAAGTCCCAGTATGACTGGATCGGCCATCTTGGGGGCTATTATGAAGCGTATCGTCTCCCAGTGATCCCCTAGTTCTAGCTCCACTGGTTCGGTCAGGTGCGTGGCGCAAGTTCTGCCTACTAGAGTTCCATCAACTTGCTCAAATCGAATTGGGTGGTTGAGCTTCTTAGCTCAGATCCCCAATTTTAGGACTGTGGGTAGATTAATCAGGCACCTAGTGCAGCCCGAGTCTATCAGAGCTTGGAAAGTCTCTTGGGTACCTGTCTTTGGGGCTGTTAGGCGTATGGGGAAGAGGAAAGGGTGGATGGGTCCACTCACCATTGGGTCGTCTTCACCTTCATCCTCACTGTCATACGAGTCAGGGAATTGGTCTCCATCATCCGGGACTCCCTTTGTCTTGGTCAGGTGGGCAAAGACCTCTGTGCCGGGGAGGAGACTTCGTGGTGCATCAGTGGCTCGCTTGGGGCCCCGTTCTCGTCGTGCCTTTGGCTGAGGGTTTGGCCTCGGGCCTGGGGTTCCACAGGCTGCTGCTAGATGGCTCATTCCTCCACATCTGTAGCATCTCATTGGGCTCCGCGGAACGAAAGGCCTTTGGGTAGGCCATGGTGCCATGGTTCCTTGTCTGGGTTGTGGCCTCGGGTCCGATTGGTATCTCTCCCTGGCCTCTGGTTGCTTTAGCATGTCGTTGGCGCGCAGTCCCCTTTCAACTTGCATCACCACGGAGAACCATTCCAAGAGTCGGTTCGGGATGTCCCGATAAGCGGTCACTTGAGCGATCCGCTTATCTAGGCTCATTCTGAAAAAATACACTAGCAGTCACTCAGGTAGGGGAGGCAAGGTGCCCACGACTCTTCGGAATTCACAAATGTGTTCCTTGATGGGCTTCCCTCTCTGGATTAGGCTTCTGAGTTTGTCTTCCACATATGGGTCCTCCCCTACGTCCTTGTACCTCGCTTGCAGTAGTTGCAAGAAATCATCTGCGTCTTGCAGTTGGGGGGCTCTATTCTTGTAGAGGGCTGATGACCAAGTCTTTGCTTCTCCCTCCAACCCCTTCTGAAATGGCATTGACCAGGGCTCTGGGGAATGGGTAAAGGTGCCCATAGCTCTCGATATAGACCTCAGCTGCGTCGAGGAACTGCGCCACCTTGTCTGGATCCCCATCACATTTCCCTCTGAACCGGGGTGGCTCTGCCCTCAGTGGCCCATCCTCCCATGGCCAGGCTCTGTGTGCCTGTCTGGGGTATTTTTTTTTTTTTATTTGATTTATATGCCGCCCTTCTCCAAAGACTCAGGGCGGCTTACAATGTGCTCAGCAATAGCCTTCATCCTTTTGTATATTTATACAAAGTCAGCTTATTGCCCCCACAACTGGGTCCTCATTTCACCTACCTTAGAAAGGATGGAAGGCTGAGTCAACCTTGAGCCTTGGCGAGATTCGAACCCTGCAGTAATTGCAGGCAGCCGGTCTTAATAACCAGCTTAATAACAGGGTGCCTTAAACCCCTGTACCACCAAGGCTCTTGTTGGGTATTGTTGGGCTTCTTCCTCATCTCTCATTCGGGGGTGGGGGGGTGATGCCTTGCATAGGCTGGTATGCTTGTTGGGCAGAGGAGGAACCCATGGATGCAAATTGGGACTTTCCTTCCTTCTGGTGTGGGAGGGGGAAGGGCTGGGCCCCCTTCTATGGTGACTTAGTTCAACAGGGTCAGCTGGCCTCCTTCTATCTTTGGGCCTGCAGGATGGACCATCGTCCAGGCTGATGGCACGTTCAAAATTTTGCTTTAACTCCTCCATGGGGCAGGGTTGAAATTTCTTTCTATCTGGCCTTCTGCCAATCCCATAACCAATCCGCCCTTCACAATTCACTCAGGGGCTTCCCTTACCTTTAGCGTCTGGAAAGGGGAATTCAGCTTCTGCAGATTTTGGCAAAGTCCACCAAGGTTCATCATTTTTTCTTCTCTTGGGCTGGAGCACAATCGTCTGTCCTTGGTAATTCTGTGGCAGTGGGGGGAGGGGGGGTTGCAGCTTTGTTGGGGGAAGGGGTGGCCCCGTTGCATCCAAGCTGGCTGGGGTAGGGAGGGGTAGCTGGTTCACAGCCGTTTGGAATATACTTTCAGTAGAGAGTTGGCTTGCTGCCATGGCTTCAGAACCTTGCCTCCAATCTGTCCAAACATCTGGTAGGTAGGTGGAGGGCTGGAGGTTTGCCAGTTTGGCTTGGAAAGTTGAGTCTTGTCTGTCTGTCAGACTTCGATGCTATCTCAAAATAAATGAATTTCCAAACTGCCAATCTTTAAGGAAATCTTTTCTTTAATTGAGCACAGCCACCGGATCATGACTCGATGCGGACAAGACTGACCTTTTGCCCCCCCCAATCCCTCCCTTTCTGATCCCCAAATCTCTGCTTCTCATTGGCTATCTTCCAAGTCATTCTTCAGACTTCTTGTCTCATTATTTCCCAGGAATGTCTCCCCCCTTTCATTTCCATGACAACCCGACTTCAAAGGGATTTAGCAGGCAAAAGTTCAGAGCTTATCTCTCTCTTTCCTCTGCTCTCTATGCCAGCATCGAAGCGCTGACACTCTACATGGGGTTCCCCTTGAAGAGCACTTGGAGGCTCCAGCTGGTCCAGAATGCGGCCGCACTGGTGGTTATGGCCACGTGACACCCCTCCTGCGCGAGCTGCACTGGCTCCCAGTGGTCTTCCGGGTGCGATTCAAGGTGTTTGTCACCACCTTTAAAGCGCTCCATGACATGGGACCCAGGTACCTTCGAGACCGACTTCTGCCACCAATAGCCTCCCACCGGCTAGTTTGCTCCCACAGAGAGGGTCTCCTCGGGGTGCCATCAGCCAAATTATGTCGGCTGGCGACACCCAGGGGGAGGACCTTCTCTGTGAGAGCCCCAGCCCGGTGGAATGAACTGTCTCTGGAAATACGTAAGATCACCGAACTCCGGGTATTTCGTTGTGCACTCAAGACCCTGTTGTTCCACCAGACTGGGCTATCAACATAACAATTGGGATTTAAAATTTTATGGATTTTGGGGTTTTAAATTGGGTAGCCAGTGATTTAATTCTTTTAATTATTCTTAACTTTTGCATTTGTATGTTTTTTAATTTTGGCTGTTCACCGCCCTGAGTCCCTTCTGGGAGAAGCGCGGTATACAAATTAAATTAATAATAATAATAATAATAATAATAATAATAATAATAATAATAATAATAATTTTAAATTGGGTTTTAAATTCCCGGGGTTTTAAATTGAGCCGAATTCATTTAATAATTTTATACTATTTTAACTGATGTTGTCTGTGTTTTTAATAGGCTGTACACCGCCCTGAGTCCTTCGGGAGAAGGGCAGTATAGAAATAAATTTATTTATTTATTTATTTATTTACTTACTTATTTATTTATTTGCAGAAGTAAAATAAAAGTGGTCCTTTTTCCATGTGGCATCCAAATTTCTAAGTGTACATATTCAATAATAGTTATTGGACTATGAAGAATTATTGAATGAAACTTGATGATGATGTTCTCTTTTCTATTATATTGTTTTCAATTCCCTCTCTCTTCTATTCTCTTTCAATTAGCTCCACTCATTTATTCAAGGCATTTCTTTCAACAATTCAGCTGGGGAGAGAGTGTTCCTGAATGAGAAAGGGGAAGCAACAGGTGGATTCGACATCACCAATTTGATCACTTTTCCAAACAGATCCTTTCAGAGAGTCAAAGTTGGAAAGATGGATCTCAAGGCACCAAAGGGGAAGGAATTACTCATTGGTGAAGATGTGATTATCTGGCACCCAGCTTTTAACCGGGTATCAAATTATTGAATCAAAAATGCCTTAATCCATTATGATCCCATAATGAATGTACTCTCTTTAGAAGTCTAATTTCTGTTTCTTTTAAATAAACAATGGCATATTCTTTTAAATGTTGTTGATGATCAAGAATTTCCCAGATTGACAAAATGATATTACAATGTAAAGGCCATGTTTGCATATTTGGTTTCCAGTTCTCTTTGAAATCATACAAGTGGACATGTTTCCATGAGATTGTCACCATGTGTAATTATTTACTCACCTTGACCTTCAAACAGGACCATTTGTACATTATTCTGATTAGTCAATTTTTAAGTTGTTGAGAAAGTCGATGAACTCAGTAGACTTTGTGAGAGTCAAAAATATTTTTCTCCATAAAGGAAAACATCACAAACTCTTTTACATTTCTCCTTTTTCAAAACCTTTTATGATTATCACCAGGTTCTTCCACTTTCTCGGTGCAATGACCCTTGTTCCCCTGGATCCTGGAAGAAAAGGATTGAGGGAAATCAATTCTGCTGCTATGACTGTGTTCCATGCCCAGAAGGGAAGATTTCAGATCAAAATGGTAGGTTACGCATTCTACCAATTTTCTTTGAACTTAAGAAATCTTTAATAAACCAATTTAGGATGCATAATATTAAGTGAGTTTCAATGGTATAGAATTATTACAATAACAAATTCCTTGATTTTTCTTCCAGATATGGATGACTGTTTTGAATGTTCAGAAGATCATTATCCAAATGAAGAAAAGAATGGATGTATCCTGAAACTGGTGATGTTTCTAACTTTTGAAGAAACATTAGGAATCAGTTTAGCTTCAGTTGCTCTTTGTTTCTTCTTCTTGACATCTTGGGCACTTGGAACTTTTATTAAACACAGGGATACTCCTATTGTCAAAGCCAATAACAGGTTCCTCACCTACACCCTCCTGGTCTCTCTTCAGCTCTGTTTTCTCTCCTCTTTCTTCTTCCTCAGCCAACCTGGCAATGTGACTTGCTTTGCCCGACAGTCAATGTTTGGTGTCACTTTCTCAGTGGCCATTTCTAGTGTACTGGCCAAAACCATCACTGTGGTTGTGGCTTTCATGGCCACTAAACCAGGATCTCAAATGAGGAGATGGGTGGGGAAAAGATTGGCTCTTTCTACTGTCCTTTCCTGCTCTTTCTTTCAAGTATGTATCTGTATTCTTTGGTTGTCAACATCTCCCCTATTCCCTGAATTGGACATGAACTCGGAGTCCCAAGAAATGATTTTACAGTGCAATGAGGGGTCAGCTTTCTTCTTCTACTGTGTCTTGGGCTACATGGGTCTCTTGGCCATTGCCAGCTTTATTGTGGCTTTCTTTGCCCGTAAGTTACCTGACAGCTTTAATGAAGCCAAGTTCATCACTTTCAGCATGTTGGCCTTTTGCAGCGTGTGGATCTCCTTCTTTCCAGCCTATCTGAGCACAAAAGGAAAAGCTATGGTAGCTGTGGAGGTCTTCTCCATCTTGGCCTCCAGTGCTGCATTACTAGGATGCATATTCCTGCCAAAATGCTACATCATTGTTTTCAGGCCTGATCTAAACCAAAGGGAACAACTGACAAAGAGAAATTAGTACCCCATGTGATCTCCTTTGCTCAAAGTAATTGCTGACAAAAAAAGAAGGGAAAGATTGTTGTCTACAGGGAATATATTAAAAGAAAGCCTTTCAAAAGAGGATTTGTGGTGGATTATTGTTAACACTGATGTTAACTTGATTTCATTGAGGGCCGCATCAGGGTGTTTGACCTTGGGGGGGGCAGTAGGTGTGGCCAGGGTGGGCATGGCTGTGTTGTCAGCCAATGCAACTCCCACAGCAAAGGTGCTTTATTTTTAAGAGGCAATGGGACTTTCTTGTTTTTCTTTGATGACATTTTGCATCTCATCCACCAGTGGGTTTCTGTTCTGCCCTAGCTCTGGATTCCCGAGGATATTGACAAACACCAACAGTCCTTATCAAATTTATTAAGTACTGTAGTAAGAATAAACCAAAGTCTGGCAAAGGTTGGCAACCAGCCCAGAAAACAAAATACGATAAGACTATCCCAAATATGCTCTAATGTTAATTACAAGTTGTTTCCAGCAAGAAACTTACTAACCACGTGTGACTTAAATAGGCTAAGGGAGTGGCCAATTATCCTCAAACCCTACTCTCAAGTAGACCTCCTCCTCCTGAGTAGCCACTCCTGCCGTTTGGCAGCCCTGCATGCTCAAGCATTGAAAAGAGGCTCCTCCACTTCTCTCTCTCCACTTGAAGGAGCCTCTGGAGGTCTGAAAGCCCTGGCTGAGTCTCTGCCTCTGGCACCACATCCTCTCCAGCCTCCTCGCTGTCCGACGCGAGCGCCAGCTGCGCAGGCTGCTGGCACGACACCACACCAGCCTTCTGGTTGTCGGGATCAGCCACGATCCACACAGGCTGCTGGCGGGCCACAACACTTTCACATTTTGTTGCTACTGGTTCTCCATGCACGCCTTCCATGCTTGCGCCCAGCCTTCTGCACATGTGCTTTGCTCACACGTGCATCTTCCCCACAAGTGCCTGGCCTCAAAACCGTGCCTAAATAGGATGGTATAAAGCCGGGGCAGGTGGGCGAGCCCACCCACAATCTCTGCTACCATTTTGCCCGAACTGGTACGAACCGGCTGAATACCACCTCTGATCTCATCCAAGAAAATTCTTCAGCTCTGACTGGATTGGTGGGAAATGGAATGATTGGATACTCCTTGCCAAAAAAAAAGAAAAGAAAGAAAAGAAAAGAAAAGAAAAGAAAAGAAAAGAAAAGAAAAGAAAAGAAAAGAAAAGAAAAGAAAAGAAGAGTATCTTCTGATCTGGATGATTGAGAATCTCCATAAATGTGACTCCTCTGCACACCTGAATCGGCACAAAACCGTACAACTGGTTGTACTTTTCAAGGGCAGCCCCATGTAGAGTCTCATGTAGAGTAGTGATTTATTAATTGGTGTCACACATAGTTTATCACTTTTATGAATGGAAATTTAACGAACACCCCTGTAGAAAACCATATTATGTCCCTTTGTAAAAGGTGGGGTTTTTTTCTTCTTTTTATAATCTCAGCCAGTTTCCCCAAAATTGCTTGTATGAGTAAAAAGTGTTTCAGCATAAATGTAGGCTTCTAATCTATAACTTCTCTGTGTTTCAAATGTTTCTCATTCAGGGAGAAGAAATAACATTCTTTAGATTATGTTAAAGTCTTTGTCATAGAATGTATAAAACTTTGGTGCAAGAAAAAAAACATTAACTTCCAACTCTTTTCAGCCCAGAAAAAAATTACAACATTACAAGCTGAATGTTTTATTTTTACCCATGAGTATATACTTGCCGTTTCTATAACAACAATCTGTCTAATCAGCAAAACCAAAGTCAACGTTTCATTGTTTTCTCAAATTTGTTAGTGTCCATGAAGAAAATGTCCCAAACTTGTCCTTTTAAAAGCTGCAGATTTTGGGGAAATTCTTCTTGCACGTGTGTTGGGAGGTTTATGTTTAAACCACTATAATCAAGTTTGGTGTCAGGTTTATATCCCAAAATTGAAATTGACTCCTCTACATTGTCAGCTACTTGTGGAATAGCCTTGGTGACACATAATTGTATCTCTAGAGTAGTTTGAGTAGCTTTTTTGACATACTTGGAGCATAGCTGGTCTATGAACTGGTGGATTTTATTTCAGGATTTTTCAAATGTATCTCTAATAATTTGCTCCTCTTTAACTTCCTCTTTAGTCAAAGAGCAGCTTTTTTGTAAGACACTTTACTGGCCAATCAGGAATCATAAAAATCAGAATGTTTGAGCCATCAACAACAAAGCAGACCATGCTACAAAAAAATAAAGTAGAACCACAACTTTCTCCCCTTATATTTCTTCATCGTTCTTTTTTTTTAAAGATACCCCATACTTCCTTATTTTAGCTTGCCTTCAGCAGTCTTTTTCCTTGTGGATGAATAATAAAGAAATCCCCAAAATGATTCAGATCTTCAAAATGGAATAACAGGCTGCAGCTAAAGAGAGACTTTCTTAGTTTAATAAAGATCGATAGTCTTTAAAAGTGATTGAGAAATTAAAGACACAACCTAATGTCCATTTGGAAAATAAATCCCAAAACAGCTGCTTTTTCAACAATGAAGTGATTGCAGCCCTGCCCTCCTGCTGTCGGTATACAGGCTGCTTTGAAGCACAGCTCCTAAGCTCCTTGGAGACGGTTGCTTTATGGATAATCTTGTGGGATGATTCCAGGACTCTCCCTAACCCAGGAGAGTCATATAAACTGAAAGAATGACGGTTCTTTCTGTTGGTAAGTTGAAACTCTTTCTCATCCCAACCCACCTTTTTGCTGTTGTGGGGAAAATAGGAATAACAGAGTTGGAAGGGACTTCAGGTCTTCTAGTCCCACCCCCTGCTCAAGCACAAAACCCTACACCATTTCAGACAAAGGGTTGTCCCATCTCTTCTTAAAAGCCTCCAGTGATGGAGCGCTCACACCTTCTGGTGGCAAGTCATCCCACTGATTAATGATTCTCACTGTCAGGAAATTTTTCCTTAGTTCTAGGTTGCTTCTCTGCTTGATAATTTCTAGATTTAAAGGGATTCCATCCTGGTCTAGTGGTTAAGGAATTGCCATAGAAAGCAAGGGACCATGAGTTCAAGTCCTGCCTTGGACCTGAAAGCCAGCTGGATAACTTTGGACCAAACACTGTTTTTCAGACCAGTATACCTCAAAGGGTTGTTGCTATGTGGAAAAAATAAGGAGGACGGTATATTGGATATGTTTGCTGCTTTTGGTTGTTTGTAAAAATAATAAAGTGATATATATTGTAAAAAAAAATAAAATGATAAATGAAATGAAATACTAAAATGAAATGAAATAATAAAATAAAATAATATAAAATATAGAATAATGCAATAAAATAAAATAAACCTGCCATGGCAAGTGAAAGGGATTGAAAGATATAAAATGTATGATGACATCATTAACTAAATTCCACCTAGTTTGTAAATGCATAATGAGCTGCACAAAAGGATGTCATTTCCAGGCCATAAAGAGTACCTTTACTGTTATGTTTGATTATAATTTATTATCAATAGATAGGTAGCTCAATATCCAGATATCCAGAGAGAGAGAGAGGAGGGAGGATGAGAGGGAGGGAGGGGGGGAGAGGGAGAATGGGAGGGAGAGGAATAGAAAAAACGAGAGAGAGATGGATCTACAGACGTAAAAACTACAGATCTATACATGTACAAATGTACTGACACATTGATTCTATGCACAGGACAAGGAGCCCAAATTATAATGAAAGTTCAACCCTAATTCAGATAGAAACTAGTTACTCTGTACTTCTCTGCAAGTGATGCTTCCCCTGTTCTCATAATTGGTGGCATGATGTCCCACATAGTTTATCAGTTTTACAAATTGAAATTTAAGAAAAATCCCCGGATAAACCTTATGACATACATTGGAAGGAGTTTTATTCATTCATTCATTTATTCACACATTTAAGAGAATGCATATGGCCACCCAATCACTTTCGGTGTCTCTGAGATGGTCAAAAAGATAAAACCCCAATATACAAAGAATAAAAACACACTGCTGGGGATAATGATCAATTGGTTGAGCCACTCCAGAGGTTCCAACCCATTCTGGGTTCCACAGGCCTATTGTCAAAATCAGGACTTTGCAAAAGAGGGTCAAAGTGGGGACCAATCTAATCTCAGGGTGGATGATGTTTCAGAGGGAGGGAGCCATCACAAAGAAGGCACTTCTTCTGGGTCCCACCAGATGCCCTGATTTAAGAGAGAGGACCCACAACTTTCCCTGCCTCCCTGTTCCACTGGATCACATGGATGTGATCAGGAAGAGACAGTTGTTCAAATAACCTGGTCCCAAGCCATGTAGAGTTTAAAAGTGACAACCAGCACCTTGAATTGTACCCAGAAGCAAATTCTCAGCAATTGCAACTCCTACAGGAAAGGTGACACAACTGGGTCTGCAGAAAACCATACGGGTGGCTGCATCTGGAAACAATTGAAGTTTATGGATACTTTTAAAGGACATCTCCATGTAGAGTCCCATGTAGAGCTGATGATCCCATAATTGGTGTCCCACTTATGAATTTATCACTTTTATGAATTGAAATTTAAGGAACATCCTTGTATAAAGCCTTATGACTTCCCATTGTAAAAGGTGGTGTGTTTTTTTTTTTTTGTTTTGTTTTTTTGTTTTGTCTTTTATAATCTTTGCCAGTTCCCCCACGATTTCTTATATGAGTAAAAGATGTTTCAGGAAAAAAATGGCTTCATTTTTAATCTATAACTTCTCTGTTTTTGAAATGTTTCTAATTGTAAGAGAAGAAGTAATATTCTTTAGAATATGTTAAAGCAGGGGTGTCAAACTAAATTTCATTGAGGGCCACATCAGGGCTTTGGTTGATCTCAGGGGGCTGGCTGGGTATAGCCAACTGAGTAGGTGTGGCCAACTGGGTGGGTGTGGCCAACTGGGTGGGTGTGGCCAACTGGGTGTACATGGCCAACTGGGTGGGCATGGCCAAACTGCTGGCCTGTTTTTACTTTGCTTTGGGTAGACCGGGCCGAAGTCAAGCAGGCCAGCCCTTACATTTTCCAGGTTGGCCCCATGGGCAGTGGTGGGTTCCTCCCAGTTCCGCCGAGCTGGTAGTGGTGATGATGTGATGTCACCGAACTGGTTCTGCCCCCCTGCCCCCCACCCCCATGTTATTTTTACCATTTGTTTGGCCCCACCCCCAATCTATTGCTGCCTCCTGAGTCCCAGCTGATGTGCTATAAGGAAAAAAACTGTTTAAACTCTTGCCGCAGGGCTTCAAAGGGCCACTCTACAGCTGAACAATGTTAAAAGGCAGTATGGTGGTGGACCGGTGCCTCCAAAAACAAATTAGTAGACCGGTGCCTGCAAAAATAAATGGGTAGACCGGTGCCTCCAAAAACAAATTAGTAGACTGGTGCCTGTAAAAATACATGGGTAGACCAGTGCCTCCACAAACAAATGAGTAGACCAGTGCCTGCAAAAATAAATGGGTAGACCAGTGCCTCCAAAAACAAATGAGTAGACTGGTACAGCTCTGCAAGCAGTTAAAAGCCTGGTAGACCAGTACCACTGCTAAATCCTAAAGAATTGTCACATGACCATCAAGCCATGCCCACAAAATAAGCCACGCCCACAGAACCAGTAGTAAAAAATATTAGAACCCACCCTGCCCGTGGGCCAGATCTGATCACATTGCAGGCTGGATCTGGACCACAGGCCTTGTGTTGACACACCTGTGTTAAAGTGTTTGAAAGAGAATGTATGAAATTTTGGTGCCAGAATTTTTTTGAAGCGTTTTAGAGAGCTTAGGCTCACTTTTTAAAAAATGTTCGGCATAGTTCCTCCACAGAAAACATACCTACAATTAATGACTGAATCCTGCTGGATTTGTTCATATTTGATTTTGTGAAAAATTAGCAGAAAAGAAATGTGTCATCTTGAAAAAAAAAAAAGACTTGTATTTATTTCTACAATTATAACAATTAAATATAAATTGTCTGGCATATGTCCCTTATATTACTTTTGTTGGCATTTGCTCATTAAAAAAAATAGCTGAACTATCAACTACTTATTATCAAAATAAAATAATTATATCCTAGAGGAATTACTATAGGCCAAAACATCAAAGGCTTCCCAGAAGGCTATTGAAATTCAACAACAGTGCAGGTTTCTGTTTTACTATGAAATAAGTCTTGAAGCACAGAGAGTTTGGAAAAAGGGGTAGTAATTTCTCTGTCAGATTCATTGCTTCAAGTATCCACCCTCTGTTCTCTTCTGCCAGAGTATTTGTTCAAATCCTTGTGATATTCAAGACAAAAATTTCTACTCACATGGATCTTCAAATAGAAAATGATAGATTTTCTCATTAGATGTATTCTCAAACATAATCCTTAGATCTACCTTTGGATGAAGTATTGGATTATATATGCTTCCCTACGGGTAGGATGGAAGGCAAAACATTTTTTACAATAACAAGGTCATCAAGATGTTCCTTCTGATGCTTTTGGTGCATACAGTAGGTACTCTGAGCTGCCCTGCAAGTGATGCTTTCCTTGTTCCACATGAGTGGTACCAGCCTGGAGACCTCATCATTGGTGGAATGGCATCTCACATCGTTTACCACTTTTATAAATTTAAATTTAGTGAAAATCCTTCTGTAACTCCTTATGAAGCACCAGGGTAAGCATTTTATTTTCTTTATCTAATCTTATGCAGGCTTTCAAAACTCTTTTATATGACTAAAAGCTGTTTGTGCATACATGTAGTGTTTTTAGTGTAATCTATGCCTTGTCTTTCTTTCAACTGTATCTAGTTATCACAGAAGAAATAACCTTCTTTACATTCTTTTAAAGTGTCTCACATGAAATGTACAAAATTTCAGATCAAGAAGTCTCTATTTGAACATTTACTGAGGTAACAATATTTTTTAAAAAGGTTTGGCACTATCTCTGCTCACAAAACCTACATACAGTAAATGAGAGTTACCTCCAGAATCTGTTCATATATCATTTTCTGAAAATTTCATAGAAAATAAATATAGTACTTTGAAAAATGTTACTACTTGTATTTGTTGAAGTAGATATTTGTTGGAAGTCATGGGAATGCTGTTTAAAAGAAATCTGAGCTCTGTATGAATTATTAGGCATTGTACCAAAGCTGTAATCTTCCTACTACTATCAGAGAAAAAAAAGTTTATTATTCATATAGAAATGATGTCACCGTACAAGGTTGTAAAATTATTTTTTTCAATGGGGGGGGGGGATTTAACCTATTTGCAGTGTATTCACCAAATTTCATCAACATGTCCTTGCCTTGGCCTTTGCTGTGAAGGAGATCAATGAGGACTCCCAGATTTTACCTAACGTCACTCTTGGGTTCCACATCTATGACAGTTACCTCAATGCAAGGATGACCTATCGCACCACTCTGGACCTGCTTTTCAAATCCCAGGAATTTGTCCCTAACTACAAATGTGATAGCCAGAAGAATCTCATGGCAATCATTGGGGGACTGGATTTCACATCATCATCGCTTATTGCTGAAATTATAAGTTTCTTCAAGATTCCACAAGTAAGTTGTGAAAGAATTAAATAGAAAAATTCTACATTGTAATACCATTATTCTTATTGAATAATTAAGAAGCATTAAAATTTAGTCTCAGGTTTGTGTTAAGATGTTCTTCCTGGCTTAAGGTCTATTAGTTAGCATAATTTTGAAACTACTATGCCAAATACTGAAAGTATGAATCCATAGACATTCCATACCAGAGGGAAGATTTGAACTCTTTGCTTCTATGAAAAAAATTGATCGGTTGAGTTAATATCATCATATGTGTCTGAAATAATTCCAAGATATTCCTTTCCATATTAATACTTAGAAGAATAACAGAAAAATAATTCTTTCATTGGATATATTTTATTTATTTATTTATTATTTATTTATTATTTCAATTTGTATACCGCCCTTCTCTTAGTGGACTCAGGGCAGTGAACAGTCAGAGCTAAAACACATACTAATACAAAATTTAAAATTGTTAAAAGAATTATATAACTGGCCCAATTTAAAACAATTCAATTTAATACCCCATGACAATTTAAAACTAAAAAAGTAAAAAGACTAAAAAAGGGGGAGGGGTTCACGACAGCCCTGCTTGATGGAAAAGAAAAGTTTTCAGGGCACGGCGATATCCTTCATATCTCTGGGGACAAATCGTTCCAGAGGGCAGGAGCTGCCACAGAGAAGGCCCTCCCCCTGGGGGTCGCCAGCCAACATTGCCTGGCTAACGGCACCCTGAGGAGTCCCTCTCTGTGGGCGCGTACTGGTCGGTGGGAGGCTATCGGCGGCAGAAGGCAGTCCTGCAAATACCCAGGTCCTATGCCATGGAGCGCTTTAAAGTTGGTAACCAACACCTTGAAGTGCACCCGGAGGACAACTGGAAGCCAATGCAGCTCACGCAGGAGAGGTGTCACATGGGAGCGCCCCCTCGCTCCCAAAATCCCCCACGCGGCCGCATTGTGCACCAGTTGGAGCCTCCGGGTGCTCCTCAGGGGGAGCCCCATGTAGAGAGCATTGCAGTAGTCCAGGCGGGAAATGACGAGTGCCTGAGTGACTGTGTGTAAGGAGTCCCGATCCAGAAAAGGACGCAACTGGCGAATCAGGCGGACCTGATAAAAAGCCCCCCTGGCCATGGCCGTCATATGAAACTAGGCAGGACAATCAGATTTAATCTAACAACTCAAGAGAATACTACTCCACTTTCTTGCAGCTCATATATGGCTCATTAGCCCAAGAAGAATTACAGACCAGTAAGGTCTCTTCACTTTATTTCATGGTCCCAAAAGAAGACCATCAGTACATTGGGATTATCCAACTGCTTCACCATTTCAAGTGGACATGGATTGGGATTTTTGCTGTTGATAACAATGATGGAGAAAAATTCTTACAGAAAATGCAGCCCTTACTTTCAGAGAATGGAATCTGCTCAGCGTTTATAGAAAGGCTTTCACAACTGGCCCACATGGAAGAATTCCAAGAATTTTTTCAAAGAATCTCAGTTATTTCCATTCATTTGATGAACAGCAAGGTCAATGCAGTTCTTGTCTATGGAGAAGCATTGACAATTACGTGGCTAAGATTTGTAGTGTCTCCAGTAGATCCTGACAACAAGAAAATTACATTATTGGGAAAGGTATGGATCATGACGGCACAGATCAATTTCATATTGTCAGGATTTCAAATCAACTGGGGCCTCCAGATGTTCCATGGGGCAATTTCCTTCACCGTTCATTCAACAGAAGTTGTAGGTTTCAAGGAATTTCTTCAGACCATCAATCCACTTTCAGTCTCCAGAGATGGGTTTCTGCAGGACGTTTGGGAGCAAGCATTTGATTGTTCATTTCCAAAACCAGGGTTACAAGAAATGCACAGTAGGCAATGCACTGGGGAGATGCAGCTGGAGGATCTTCCTGGGCCTTTGTTTGAAATGGAAATGACCGGCCAAAGCTACAGTATCTACAATGCTGTTTATTCTGTGGCTCATGCTTTGCAGGATCTAAACATGTTGGGGTTCAATAGGAAGACAACTATGATGTGTAAAAAAACTGATCTTCCCAATCTGCAGTCTTGGCAGGTATTTCTTTTGCATTGGACAATTCTTTTATTTCAATGAGCAGCTTGACATAAAATGATTTTTTGAACCCAATGAGGAATGTCTTAATATTTTCTGCACATTGAATCAAGTATAAGAAACAACATAGAAATAAGACAGAATTTCCGGACAATGAGAACAATGAATTAGTGGAACAGCTGGCCTTTAGAGGTTATGTTTGCTCCATCACTGAAGACTTTTATGAAGAGACTGGACAGTCATTTCTGTGAAATGATATAGGGTCATCTCCTTTAGCAGAGTGTTAAGTAGAAGATTTCCAAGTTTGCTTGTAACTTTGTTATACTGTGCTCTTTAAAATAGATACAGAAAACTCATTTCTCTTGTATTCTGTTTTTCTATTAGTCTGTCATTTTGTTATTCCAATCATCCAGAAGCTACTATATAAATTATGGTTTAAGTGTCAGTAGGAGTTATTAAGTAAATCATCATAGCTTGCACAATAAGACATAGTTAAAATGATAACTTTGATTACTTTTCATTGTCTCTTCCAAGAACTTTCTCTGTGGCTCATGAAATTTTCATGTCTCTATCAGAAAGCTCCATGAGCCACGGTGGTGCAGTGGTTAGAGTGCAGTACTGCAGGCTACTTCTGCTGACTGCCAGCTGCCTGCAATTTGGCAGTTGAAATGTCACCAGGGTCAAGGTTGACTCAGCCTTCCATCCTTCCGAGGTGGGTAAAGTGAGGACCCAGATTGTTGGGGGCAATATGCTGATTCTGTAAAACCACTTAGAGAGGGCTGTAAAACTCTGTAAAGCGGTATATAAGTCTAAGTGATATTGAAGTTTTACAGAAGTAAAATAAAAGTGGTCCTTTTTACATGTGGCATCCATCCTATGAAACAAACCTGTGTTCGCAATAATCTCTTCCTCTCATCTTTGTGTCAAAGAATGCTTGAGTCTCAGCTTCTAAAATCTGGTGAAAGGAAGTTAATCAAACCTTGATACTCTCAAACAGCTTTCTAACAACGAGGAAATATTATGTATGCTCTATCTTGAATTAATTGTTTAAGTAGTGGACCTAAAACATAATTGAAGAAAGTTACATAATTCCCAAAGCCTAATTGCATTCTGCTTCAGTTCATGCTTACCTTTTCTTAATATAATATCAAATAAACAATAGAGTGGACATATACATTTCCATGCGATATTGATGATCAAATTTCTAAGTGTACATATTCAATAATAGTTATTGGACTATGAAGAATTATTGAATGAAACTTGATTATGATGGTCTCTTTTCTATTATATTGTTTTCAATTCCCTCTCTCTTCTATTCTCTTTCAATTAGCTCCACTCATTTCTTCAAGGCATTTCTTTCAACAATTCAGCTGGGGAGAGAGTGTTCCTGAATGAGAAAGGGGAAGCAACAGGTGGATTCGACATCACTAACTTGATCACTTTTCCAAACAGATCCTTTCAGAGAGTCAAAGTTGGAAAGATGGATCTCAAAGCACCAAAGGGGAAGGAATTACTCATTGATGAAGATGTGATTATCTGGCACCCAGCTTTTAACGGGGTATCGAATTATTGAATCAAAAGTGCCTTAATCCTTTACGAGCCCATAATGAATGTACTCTCTTTAGAAGTCTAATTTCTGTTTCTTTTAAATAAACAATGGCATATTCTTTTAAATGTTGTTGATTATCAAGAATTTCCCAAATTGACAAAATGATATTACAATGTAAAGGCCATGTTTGCATATTTGGTTTCCAGTTCTCTTTGAAATCGTACAAGTGGACATGTTTCCATGAGATTGTCACCATGTGTAATTATTTACTCACCTTGACCTTCAAACAGGACCATTTGTACATTATTCTGATTAGTCAATTTTTAAGTTGTTGATAAAGTCAATGAACTCAGTAGACTTTGTGAGAGTCAAAAATATTTTTCCTCCATAAAGGAAAACATCACAAACTCTTTTACATTTCTCCTTTTTCAAAACCTTTTATGATTATCACCAGGTTCTTCCACTTTCTCGATGCAATGACCCTTGTTCCCCTGGATCCTGGAAGAAAAGGATTGAGGGAAATCAATTCTGCTGCTATGACTGTGTTCCATGCCCAGAAGGGAAGATTTCAGATCAAAATGGTAGGTTACGCATTCTACCAATTTTCTTTGAACTTAAGAAATCTTTAATAAACCAATTTAGGATGCATAATATTAAGGGAGTTTCAATGGTATAGAATTATTACAATAACAAATTCCTTGATTTTTCTTCCAGATATGGATGACTGTTTTGAATGTTCAGAAGATCATTATCCAAATGAAGAAAAGAATGGATGTATCCTGAAACTGGTGATGTTTCTAACTTTTGAAGAAACATTAGGAATCAGTTTAGCTTCAGTTGCTCTTTGTTTCTTCTTCTTGACATCTTGGGCACTTGGAACTTTTATTAAGCACAGGGATACTCCTATTGTCAAAGCCAATAACAGGTTCCTCACCTACACCCTCCTGGTCTCTCTTCAGCTCTGTTTTGTCTCCTCTTTCTTCTTCCTCAGCCAACCTGGCAATGTGACTTGCTTTGCCCGACAGTCAATGTTTGGTGTCACTTTCTCAGTGGCCATTTCTAGTGTACTGGCCAAAACCATCACTGTGGTTGTGGCTTTCATGGCCACTAAACCTGGATCTCAGATGAGAAGATGGGTGGGGAAAAGATTGGCTCTTTCTACTGTCCTTTCCTGCTCTTTCTTTCAAGTATGTATCTGTATTCTTTGGTTGTCAACATCTCCCCCATTCCCTGAATTGGACATGAACTCAGAATCCCAAGAAATGATTTTACAGTGCAATGAGGGGTCAGTTTTCTTCTTCTACTGTGTCTTGGGCTACATGGGTATCTTGGCCATTGCCAGCTTTATTATGGCTTTCCTTGCCCGTAAGTTACCTGACAGCTTTAATGAAGCCAAGTTCATCACTTTCAGCATGTTGGCCTTTTGCAGTGTGTGGATCTCCTTCTTTCCAGCCTATCTGAGCACAAAAGGAAAAGCCATGGTAGCTGTGGAGATCTTCTCCATCTTGGCCTCCAGTGCTGCATTACTAGGATGCATATTCCTCCCAAAATGCTACATCATTGTTTTCAGGCCTGATCTAAACCAAAGGGAACAACTGACAAAGAGAAATTAGAACCCCATGTGATCTCCTTTGCTCAAAGACATTGCTGTCAAAAAAATGAAGGGAAAGATTGTTGTCTACAGGGAATATATTACAAGAAATTCTTTCAAAAGAGGATTTGTGGTGGATTATTGTTAACACTGATGTTAACTTGATTTCACTGAGGGCCGCATCAGGGTGTATGACCTTGGTGGGGCAGTAGGCATGGCCAGGGTGGGCATGGCTGTGTTGTCAGCCAATGCAACTCCCACAGCAAAGGTGCTTTATTTTTAAGAGGCAATGGGACTTTCTTGTTTTTCTTTGAAGACGTTTTGCACATTTTGTTGCTACTGGTTCGCTGCTTCTCTGCTTGATTAGTTTCCATCTATCACTTCATATACTGCCTCCAAATGCTTTGGAGAATAAGTTGACCCTTCCTCTTCTTTGTGGCAACTTCTTAGATATTGAAAAACACCTATAATATCTATCCTATCCTATGATATCTATCATATCATATCACACCATATTGTATCATATCATATACCATATCATATCATATATCATATCTTATCTATCATATGATATAATAGGAGGCGGAAGGTCTGTTAGATATCTTCCCTGCCTTGAGTTATTTATAAAAATAATGCAAGTCAGGACACTAATAAAAAAAAATAGCTAAAGATTTGGATGGGTAGATTATTAAACTCAAACCAATGGTGAGTGCTACTTTCCAAATATCAACATAACTGTTGTTATCATTTCATTCTTCAACATTCTTTGACTGAAAATATAGATTAAACCTCTAAAGAAATTACTGGCTTATTTGTCAGACCTTAACATGTAAAAAATCTTTCCTCTTCTCTACTAAACAATTTTATTTATTCCATATGGAAAATGGGACCCCTGCTCCATTGTAAGGAATGAACATGAATGTCAACACTTGAAGCTGTTTTTAATTGCCACTGTCCCTTAGATTATTTTTATCACCATTTGCTCATTTTAAAAATGAGTTGGAGAGGTCAGCTGACGCCGCGGCAACATGGACGGGGATTTCTGAGCTTCAGAAATCACCGCCAATAGCCCCAATTCCAGACAGTCCTTCTGGGACCTCGCAACCTAGTTTTGACTGCGGTAGTGGAGAGCACATCCCAGCGATCTCAGGGGTACTGCAAAGCCCCTGGTTGATCCAGGGAAAGCTCTTTTTCTGGAATCAGGGTTGCAGCCATTAATGGCTGCCAAGGCTGGGGCAGCTTGAAGAGCAAGAGAAAGTGACAGCGTATCAGATCAGTGAGAGCTTTCAATTTCTACATAATTCAGAGAACACCCTGAGGGCAAATGGTTTTGAAGATTGCATTTAAGATGAGATAAGTGGCGAATTTAAAGAAGGGGGGGGAATTCTTTTTACCCTATTTGGCTATTTAGCTAAAGGACTTAATTGCTTAATTGCTTCACTTTCACTATTGACTGAGACCAGGACTGAATTGAAAGAGAGAAGTTTAGCAGGACTTACAATCTTTGTCTGCTTTTTTTTTTTTTTAAGAAGAATTGGTGGATATTGGCTGGAATATTTGATTGGATTTGAAGTTTTTCTTTTTTTTATTCTTTTTAAAACTTTTAAAACTTTTTTTTCTTTCTCTTGGTAATCTTTTTTAGTAGAAAGACAGGAGAGTGTACTTCCATCTGCTGGAGAAACTTGTTTTTATGTTTATTCAAGTTGACAGCTGAGAGCGAAAGTATAGCTAAAACAAAGGCTGTATGTGAAGTTGATAAGACCTGTGAATAGGTGGAGAAGTGATTTATCTTTATTGTTTAAACAGGTGCTTTGGCTGGTTCTTATTGAAACAGAAGCCTCGAAATAATATACAAGTCCACTACGCTCTTTAGAGCTACTTGCTTTTTTTTTTTCCCCTGAACTATTGCTTTCAATATTGTGGCTTGACTAAAGTATCACTCCCTGAATGCATTCTCTTTTTTCTTTTTGATTTTTATATATATATATTTTTGCTTTCTCTCTTTTTTTCTTTTTTTTTTCTGCCCCTTCTTACACTTTTAAAAATTTGGATATAATTGTATTGGATTAAGGTAATCAAGTGCCTGAAGAACTTCTGGTTTTTGTTTTTTGTTTTTGTATTTGGTACTCTTATTTTTATTTTTTATTTTTTTGGCTTTTTATTTTTTATTTTTATTTTTTATTCCTTCTTGTTTATGGATCCTCTTTTTTGCTTTTTTTATTTTTCTCTTCTCCTTTTTAACATCTAAAGGATTACAGTTTGGAAGAACCAGAAGAGCTTGATTTGACTAATTTTTTTGTCTTTTTTCTGTTTTCATTTTTTCCTCCTTTATTTTTTCTCTCCTATTTACTCCCTCTCCTCTGGATTTTTCTCCCCCCCCCCTTTTTTTTTTCACTTCACTTGATTGGATTACAAAATGAGCAGAAAAGTAGCAACAGTGGGATCTGCTGTAACCACACCCGCATCGTCACCATCTGTGGGCAAAGATCTATTCAGACAATGTTGCAACAAGAAAAAGACAAAGATAAAGAATCGCCAATACAAATAATTTTACAAACAGTACAAAGAATGGAACAACAACTGACTAAAGTGGATCAGCAACTATTTAAGACAGATGAAAAAGTGGACAATATCCAGCGAACAATGGTGAATTATGAAGAGAGATTGTCAAAACTTGAGAAGAAGGAAGACCAAAAAGAAGAGAAAATGAAAGAAATCGAGAATAGATTGGGAGATGTGGAATTAGAAGCAAGTGGACTAATTGGATGGGAAATAGATAAAGCAGAATTTTATTTAAGATTTCAAAATGTGGAAGAAGAAAAAGGAGAAAACCTTGCAGATGTGATGATTGGGTTGCTGGCCGAAGCCTTCGAAACTACTAAAGAGAAGATGATGGAAGGAGTTGATGAGATTTACTGAGTTTATACCAGATACTCAATACATAATAAACTCCCAAGAGAGGTACATATAAGATTTACTAAGAAATCGATTAAAGCACAAATTCTTCAGGCAGCAAGAGAAAAAACTCTGAAAAAGAAAGAAAAAGAAGTGGTGATTTTGAGACAAATACCAAGGAAAATTAGAGAGCTGAGAAGAGAGTACCAGTTCTTGACAAAAATTTTGATGCAAAAAGGAATTAACTACAGATGGTTGACCCCAGAAGGACTAACTTTTGTATGGCAACTTCAAAGATACAGACTGAACACAATTGATAAAGCAAGAGCTTTCTATGATCAATTTGAGATATTTCCTTTTAATTTGTTCTTAATGTTTATATTATGTGTTTTTATCTGGCTGTACACCGCCCTGAGTTCCCAGGAAGAAGGGCGCTATATAAATTGGAAGTAAAATAAATAAAATAAATAAAATTTCTTAGAGAAAAAGAAATGGAAATGCAATTTGAAACCCAACCTGTAGTTCCAATAAAATTTACAGAGGAAGAATTGGCAATACTCGAGTCAACAGAGGGAGCAGTTGGGGGAGTTATCCAAAAAAAGGAACAATGTGAAATAAGATCTACTAGAGCAATAAAACCTACATATAAAGTATGAATATGGAAGAAAGGAAATTAATTTCAATAAATATAAATGGACTTAATTTGGCTATTAAGAGAAAGTATTCCATAAATTAGAGAAATTAAAAGCTGATATAATTTGCTTACAAGAAGTACATATTAAAAAACAACATGAATATTTGTTGACACAATCAAAACTCAGAAAAACCTTTTTATCCCTATCGCAAAGTAAAAAAAGGGGAGTTGGATTATATATTAAAAATGCAAGAGTGGCGGAACAAAAATACTCAGACTTAGAAGGTAGAATTTTGATGGTTGAAATAATTGATAACATATGAAAATTCTTTTAATAGCAATATATGCTCCAAATGAAAATCAAAGTGACTTTTATAGAAGATTACATAATAAAATAACTGAAATGGAATATGATAATATATGTATGATGGGGGACTTTAATGGAATTGTGGATGAAAATCTGGATTACAAAACAAATAAGGCAATAAAACATACCAGAAAGATATTACCAAGATCCTTCTTTAAGATGATGGAGGAAATAAATATGAAAGATACATGGAGAGAAAGAAACAGAGAAAACAAACAATATACTTTCTACTCTGACAGAAATTTATCTTGGTCCAGACTAGATATGATATGGTCAACGATGGATTTGTTATTGAATATAGATTATGTGGAAATAGAAACCAATTTATGGGCAGATCATAATTCTGTGATAATAATCTGGAAAAGATGAACAAGAAAATCTAGATGGACTTTAAATAATACAATATTAAAAGAGCAAGATTTTGTGCAGAAAATGGAAAGAGACTTGGCTTTCTTTTTTTAAAGAAAACAAGAAAGAAGAGACATCGATACAAAACCGGCAATATTGGCCAACTACCAGGACTACCGTCCTGTCTCCAACCTTCGCTTCATGGCGAAGGTTGTTGAGAGTGTGGTCGTGTGACAGTTCCCACAGTTCCTGGAGGAAACATCTTATCTTGATCCATTCCAGTCGGGTTTCAGGTCTGGGCACAGCACGGAAACGGCATTGGTCGCGTTGGTTGATGATCTCTGGAGAGCTCGGGACAGGGGTTGCTCCTCTGTTCTGGTTCTGTTAGATCTCTCAGCGGCTTTTGATACCATTGACCATGGTATCATGCTGCACCGGCTGGAAGAGTTGAGGGTGGGAGGCACCGTGCTGTGGTGGTTCTCCTCCTTTCTCTCCGACCGGTCGCAGTTTGTGTTGGCAGAGGGGCAGAGGTCGACCTCGAGGCCTCTCATCTGTGGAGTGCCACAGGGATCGGTCCTCTCGCCCCTTCTGTTCAACATTTATATGAAGCCGCTGGGCGAGATCATCCATGGCTTTGGGGTGAGATACCACCAGTACGCTGATGACACCCAGCTGTACATCTCCACCCCAGGCCACCCCAACAATGCCCTTGAAGTGATGTCCCAGTGCCTGGAGGCTCTGCGGATCTGGATGGGGAGGAACAGGCTCAAGCTCAACCCTTCCAAGACTGAGTGGCTGTGGCATCCCGGCATCCCGATATAGTCAGTTGACTCCATCACTGACTATTGGGGGCAAATCTTTGGCCCCCACAGAAAGGGCTCGCAATCTGGGAGTCCTCCTGGATATGCAGCTGTCCTTGGAGAAACATCTGATGGCTGTAACCAGGGGGACCTTTTGTCACTCACGCCCTCATCACCTCTCGCCTTGACTACTGCAACACTCTCTACATGGAGCTCCCCTTGAAGAGCACCCAGAGGCTCCAACTGGTCCAGAATGCAGCAGTGCAGGTAGTGATGGGAGCAGCATGGCGGTCCCATGTAACACCGCTCCTGCGTGAGCTGCACTGACTCTCAGTGGTCTTCCGGGTGCGCTTCAAGGTGTTGGTCATCACCTTTAAAGTGCTCCATGGCATCGGGCCTAGCTATCTTCGAGACCGCCTGCTGCTACCGATGACCTCCCATCGACCCATGCACTCCCACAGAGAGGGCCTCCTCAGAGTGCCATCAGCCAATCAATGTAGGCTGGTGACCCCCAGGGGGAGGGCCTTCTTTGTGGGGGCACCTACCCTCTGGAATCAGTTGCCCCCAGAGATAAGGAGAATCCAAGACCTCAGTGCCTTCCGCCGTGCCCTTAAAGCCCACTTTTTCCAGCAAGCCAGGCTGGCTTAAGAAGAAATTTTTAAATGTTTTAATTGGTTTATGATTTTTAATTTTGGGGCCAAATTTATATATATATATTAATTGTTTTTTAATATTTATATTTCATGTTTTTAACTCTGGCTGTACACCGCCCTGAGTCCTTAGGGAGAAGGGCAGTATATAAATTGGAAATAAAATAAAATAAATAAAATAAAAAACCGCTGGGATACAATGAAGGCATATGCCAGAGGATTAATTATAGATTACACAAGGTAAAAGAATGCAAAAGAAAGACTAACTCTGAAATTATTGCCCGATGATTATAAAAGGTTTGAAAAGGAACTCCAGAAAGATCCACATAAGAAGGATATTAAAATTAAAATTGATACAATAAAGCATAAAATGGATCTATTGGAGAAAGAAGAATTAGCCCAAATAATAAAAAGTGCCAAACAAAACTACTTCAAAAATGTGAATAAACCAGGAGATGGTTAGCTTATAAATTGAAAAAGGAAAGAGAATCGAGGAAAATAACACACCTAGTCGATGCACAAGGGCAAAGTAAATTTGGAAATAAAGAGATGGGGAAGATAATACAAGAATTTTTTTTATTGAAAAGTTTTATAAGAAATACAAACATTTTCTCCCCCCACCCTTTCCCCCTCCCCTCCTTCCCCCTCCCCCCTCCCTAGACTTCCCAGAACAGGCACAGGGAATAGCATTCACAAACATAAAGCTAAAATATACTAACAAATTATTGCATTCATATTCTTCCTAAATCTTTATTCCTTATAACTCAAAAACTATAAACATAGACTACTTAAAAATAAAATATTAAAAAATATTTCATTCATAAGCTATATGAATCTTCTTGTTCGGATACTTTTTTTGTATATAGTCAATCCATCTTCTCCATTCTGATACGTATCTTTCATTTGAATGATCTTTAAGATATGATGAAATTTTTGCCATCTCTGACAAACTTTTAATGTCCATTCCTCAATGATAGGTGAAACTTCCTTCTTCCAATACTGTGCCACCAGTAACCTGGCATTTGTTATTAAACTCAAAACCAACTTAATCTCTATTACAGTACAATCCATGACTATTCCCAACAAGAAAAACTGTGGTGTAAATTTAATTTTTTTCCTTAAAATATTTTGCATAATCCTCCATATTTCTATCCAAAAAGCCTTAATTTTTTTACAAGTCCACCATATATGAAAATATGTAGCATCTTCACAGTCACATCGCCAACACTTGAGTTGTAAATGTGGATACATACAGGCTAGTTTTTTGGGGTCTAAATGCCATCTATAAAACATTTTGTAAAAGTTCTCTCTTAAGTTTTGAGCTTGTGTGAATCTTACATTTCTAACCCATATCTTTTCCCATGTATCCAACATTATTGGTTCACGTATGTTTTGTGCTCATTTTATCATACAATCCTTGACTAGCTCTGTTTCCGAATCTATTTCCACTAATACATTATACAACCTTTTAATATGCATTTGACCTTTATCTCTTATTTGCTTTATCAAATTCTCATCCTGCTGCAAAATACCAGTTTTTTGATCCTCTCTCCATCTGGCCTGCAGCTGACTATACTGAAACCAAGTCTTAATAATTCCTTCTTCTCTTAATTGCTCCATAGATTTTAATTGTAATCTAACTCCTTCCTTATAAAGGAGTTCCTTATATGTAAACTTATCTTGCTTTTGCTCCAAATTTATATTCTCTATCGCATGTCTGGGTACTGTCCATATTGGTAACTTTATCCTTTAGTTTATATTTATACTTTTTCCAGACACGCAGTAGAGCATTTCTTAATATGTGACTTTTAAAAGTCTTATCTACTTTCTTGTCATACAATAGATAAGCATGCCAGCTGTAGACCAGACCATACCCTTCAATATTCAGTATCTTTTCCTCCATTAAATTTATCCAATCTGTAATTGCTGAGAGGGTAGTGGCTTCCTAATACAGTCTTAAGTTGGGCATTTTAAGACCACCTCTTTCTCGGGTATCTTGCATTATCTTTTGATTAACTTGTGGTTTCTTCCCTGCCCACACAAACTTGTTTATGCCCTTCTGCCATTCCTTCCATTCTACATAATACAAGAGTTTTACAGACAACTATATAAAAGAGAGACAATAGAGAAGGAGAAAGTGCTAAAGTATCTACAAGAAGCAAAGCTACCTCGGATTTGTAAAGATGTGGAGGAGATGTTGGAAAGAAATATAACGATGATGGAGTTAACAGAAGCAATCAAGAAGCAAAAGAATGGGAAGGCGCCAGGGCCAGATGGTCTACCAGTTGAATACTACAGGACAATACAAGAATCTTTGACCCTTCCACTATTGGAGGTGATGAATGAAGTGATGACAAAGAAGGAAATACCTAAATCATGGACTGAGGCGTATATTACATTGATTCATAAAAAAGACACAGACCCACAACAAATCAAAAACTATAGGCCCATATCCTTGCTAAACTCAGACTACAAAATTTTTGCTTCAATATTGGCGGAAAGACTTAAGAGATATTTGAACAACTTAATACATGCGGATCAAAATGGATTCCTACCAAAAAGACAAATTAGAGATAACATAAGAATAATTTTGGATACTTTAGAGTATTATGAAGCACATCCTGAAAAACAGATGGCTTTGGTATTTTTAGATGCACAAAAAGCTTTTGATAATGTTAATTGGTGATTCATGATACTTCAAATGGAAAAGATGGGCTTTGGTAGGAAATTTATACAGGCAATTGAAGCTATGTATTTTAAACAGACGGCAAAAGTAATGATAAATGGAGAATTGATTGATCCTATTGAAATAGAAAAAGGCACTAGACAAGGATGCCCACTGTCCCCATGGTTGTTTATATTGACTGTAGAAGTTTTAAATAGACGCATCAGAGAAGAAAAAGAGATAAAAGGCATGAAAATCCAAAAAGAATATAAACTTCAAGCGTTTACAGCTCCATGGCATAGGACCTGGGTATTTGCGGGACCGCCTTCTGCCGCCAATAGCCTCCCACTGACCAGTATGCTCCCACAGAGAGGGACTCTTCAGGGTGCCGTCAGCCAGGCAATGTCGGCTGGCAACCCCCAGGGGGAGGGCCTTCTCTGTGGCAGCTCCTGCCCTCTGGAACGATTTGCCCCAAGAGATACAAAGGATATCTGATCTCCGGGTCTTTCGCCGTGCCCTCAAAACTTTTCTTATCCATCAAGCAGGGCTGGTTTGAACCCCCCCTTTTTAGTTTTTTTTAGTTTTTTAGTTTTTTAACTTTTAATTTGTCAATGGGTTTTAATTCAAATTGTTTTAAATTTGGGCCAAAGTATGTAATTCTTTTAATAATTTTAAATTTTGTATTGGTATATGTTTTAGTTCTGGCTGTGCACTGCCCTGAGTCCACTAGGAGAAGGGTGGTATACAAATTGAATAAAATAAATAAATAAAAATAAATAAATTTGGTTTTTATCATTGAAGAACCATTAACAACAATAAATAAATTGATAGAAACTATTGGAGAATTTGGGAAAGTAGCTGGCTTGAAAATTAATAAAGATAAAATGAAGATAATGTCTAGAAATATGTTGAAAAAGCAAAAAGAAGAACTGATGGAGATTTCAAAAACCAGGTTACAAACAAAGTAAAATATTTGGGGATATATTTAACACCAAGGTGTAGCGCACTTAAAGAAAATAACTATAATAAGCTTAAACAACAGATAGGGCAAGATTTGGTGAAATGGGGTAATTTGCAGTTATCTTTGATCGGTAGGATCTCAACTATTAGAATGAATATTCTGCCTAGAATTCTGTACCTATTTCAGACAATTCCAATCAAGTTGAGTAAGGATTTTTTTTTTGTAGATTTAAATAAAATGATACTGAAATATATTTGGCAAGGAAAAAAGGCGAGAATAAAACTAAAACTGTTACAAGATGCTAAAGCTAGGGGTGGTTTTGGTTTGTCTAATTTTGAATTGTATTATCAAGCAGCAAGTTTAATGTGGATTAAAGAATGGATAACTTTGAGAAATACTAGATCATTGAATTTGGAGGGACATGATTTGCTGATGGGTTGGCACGCCTTTTTATGGTATAGAGACACAAAAATACAAGGGTATTTTAGAAGACATCAGATATATGAAGCTTTATGGTTGAATTGGGAGAAGGTCAAAAAATATCATTATTTGAAGATTCCAGTCTGGGTATCTACAACTGAAGCTTTTTCATATCCAGTAATACTTAAAAGGGAACAAATTATTAGGTATAGTGAATTGTTGGATGAAAAGGGTGAACTTAAATTAAAGCAGGAGTTAGAAGATCAGGGATATAAAATGGACTGGTTTTCATATATGCAAATATTTTCCAGATATTGAGAAGATCTCAAACAAGAAGGTTTTTATAATGTTCTGACTAATTAGTAAATTTACTAATCTGACTAAAGATTTTAATGGGCTCTGATGATCACATAATTAAAAAGTTGTATGGATATCTGTTAGAAGTAAAACTGGAAGAAGAACAAGTTAAAGAATCAATGGTAGCGTGGGGAAAAATTTTGGGTTATGGTATTGATTTAGAGAAATGGCAAAAATTGTGGTCTCATAATTATAAAATGACAATGTCTACAGCATATAAAGAGAATTTGTATAAGATGTTTTACAGGTGGCATTTGCCCCTGACGAGGATAGCCAGAATGTTCCAGAATAAATTGGAGAAGTGTTGGAAGTGCCATCAGACTCCAGGATCCTATTACCACATGTGGTGGACATGCAGAGATGCAAAGAGATATTGGACTAAGATACACACGTGCTTGGAAAAAATGACAAAGAGACATATTGATTTTAAACCAGAGATATTTTTATTAGGGATCTTACCAGAGATATACAATAAAGAACTGCAATATTTAATTGTCAATCTTTTAACAGCAACTAGAATTGTATTTGCAAAAAATTGGAAAGGAGAAAGGACACCTATTGAGGAAGAAATTATTAAGAAAATGATGGACTGTGCTGAAATGAGTAAATTGACATTTGAAATAAGAGAGCATGAAGAAAAACAATATTATTTGATATGGGATTTATTTTATCAATGGATGGACAATAAAAAATGGAGATAAATATGAAATATGTGGATGCTGAGATAAAATAAGTGAAAATTGGTTTTTATTTATGAAAATAACCTTGGGATGTATAGTGATATTTTGAAGAGAGGAGGGAGCACAAAAGGATGCAAACCAATCGATATACTGTTGGGAATGATGATGTTTTTATGTTTTATTTTTGTTTTAAAATAAAAAAAAATGATTGCAAAAAAAGAAAAAGAAAAAGAAAAGAAAAATGAGTTGAACTCGGGAAAAAACAAAATAATTATCTCCTATAGAAATCACCGTATTTTATTTTAGCTAGGCCAAACATCAAGGACTGTGCATAAAGGTACTTAAATCCAACAACAATGAAGGTATCAATCTGGTTATAAAGTAACTGTTGAACCCCAGAGAGTTTGGCACAAAAGGATAATAATGGCTCCATAAGATTCATTGTTACAAGTTTCCTCCCTCCTTTCTTCTTTTCAAGAACATCTGTTCAATCCTAAAGAAATTGGCACTCACATGGATCTTCAATTAGAAAATGATGGGATTTCTGGTTATTATTATTATTATTATTATTATTATTATTATTATTATTATTAATTATTATTAATTTAATTTGTATACCGCCCTTCTCCCAGAAGGGACTCAGGGTGGTGAACAGCCAAAATTAAAAAACATACAAATACAAAAGTTAAGATAATAAAAAGAATTAAATAATTGGCTACCCAATTTAAAACCCCAAATCCATAAAATTTAAAATCCCAATTAAAAACCATTTAGGCTAGTCCGGCTTGATGAAATAAAAACGTCTTCAGGGCTTTACGGAAGGTCCGGGGGTCCGGGATCAATCGTATTCCAGGAGGCAGCTCATTCCACAGGGCGGGTGCCCCCACAGAGAAGGCTCGCCTCCTGGGGGCCGCCAGCCAACATTGCCTGATCGATGGCACCCCGAGGAGGCCCTCTCTGTGAGAGCGTATTGGCCGGTGGGAGGTTATCGGTAGCAGCAGGCGGTCTCGCGAATACCCTGGCCCTAAGCCATGGAGCGCTTTAAAGATGAAAACCAATACCTTAAAGCGCACCCGGAAGACCACCGGGAGCCAATGCAGCTCGCGCAGGAGAGGTGTTACGTGGGAGCGCCACGTCGCTCCCATAATCACCTGCGCGGCCGCATTCTGCACCAGCTGGAGCCTCCGGGTGCTCCTCAGGGGGAGCCCCATGTAGAGAACGTTACAGTAGTCCAGGCGTGACGTAACCAAGGCATGAGTGACTGTGCACAAGGAGTCCTGATCCAGAAAGGGGCGCAACTGGCGTATCAGGCGAACCTGATAAAAAGCCCCCCTGGCCACGGCCGTCATATGCTCTTCTAAAGACAGCCATGTGTCCAGGAGGACGCCCAAGTTGCGAGCCCCCTCTGTGGGGGTCAGTGACTCGCCTCCAATAGCCAGCGATGGCACCAGCTGGCTATACTGGGACGCCGGCATCCACAGCCACTCGGTCTTGGAAGGGTTGAGCCGAAGCCTGTTCCTCCCCATCCAGACCCGCACGGCCTCCAGACACTGGGACATCACTTCGAGGGCATCATTGGGGTGGTCTGGGGTGGAAATGTACAGCTGAGTGTCATCAGCGTACAGATGGCATCGCACCCCAAAACCACGGATGATCTCACCCAGCGGCTTCACATAAATGTTGAACAGGAGCGGCGAGAGGACCGACCCTTGCGGCACCCCGCAAGCAAGGTGCCTCGAGGTCGACCTCTGCCCCCCTGCCAACACAGACTGCGACCGGTCAGAGAGATAGGAGGAGAACCACCGCAGCACGGTGCCTCCCACCCCCAGTCCCTCCAGCCGGCGCAGCATGATACCATGGTCGATGGTATCAAAAGCCACTGAGAGGTCTAATAGGACCAGAACAGAGGAACAACCCCTGTCCCGAGCCCTCCAGAGATCATCCACCAATGCGACCAATGCCGTCTCCGTGCTGTACCCAGGCCTGAAGCCGGACTGGCACGGATCTAGATAGACGGTTTCATCCAGGAACTGTGGAAGCTGTCGCGCAACCACACTCTCCACAACCTTCGCAACAAAGCGAAGGTTGGAGACCGGACGATAGTTTGCCAAAACGGCCGGGTCCAGAGAAGGCTTCTTGAGGAGGGGCCTCACCACTGCCTCTTTCAAGGCGGGAGGCAAGAAACCCTCTCTCAAAGAAGCATTTATGATCCTCTGGAGCCAGCCTCGTGTTACCTCCTGGGTGGCCAGTACCAGCCAGGAGGGGCACGGGTCCAATAAACATGTGGTTGCGTTTAGCCTCCCCAGGATCCTGTCCACATCCTCAGGAGTCACAGGGTCGAACTCATCCCAGATAACATTCTCAAGACCAGCCTCAGTCACCCTGCCGGGATCTACCCAGTCAGAGTCCAAGCCTTCCCGAATCTGAGCGATTTTATCGTGCAGATACTGTGCAAAATCCTCAGCCTGCCCTTGCAAGGGGTCTTCCCGCGCTCCCTGATGTAGGAGGGAGCGAGTCACCCTAAACAAGGCGGCTGGGCGGTTAACTGCCGATGCAATAAGAGCTGAAAAGTGGTTACGCTTTGCCGCTTTTATCGCCACTAGATAGGTCTTAATATGAGACCTAACTAGTGTTCGGTCGGATTCGGAGCGACTGGCCCTCCAACCACTCTCTAGGCGTCTTTTCTGGCGCTTCATCCCCCTCAGCTCCTCGGAAAACCAAGGGGCCGGGCAGGTTCGGCATCGGGTCAGAGGCCGCAAAGGCACGACTTGGTCCAGAGCACCGGTGGCTGTCCTATCCCAGGCAGCCACCAGATCTTCAGCCGAGTCGTGAGCCAGAGTTTCAGGAACTGGCCCAAGCTCCCTCTGGAACCTATCAGGATCCATCAGGCGCCTGGGGCGGAACCACCTAGTCGGTTCCGCCTCCCTGCAGTGGGGTGCAGCGGTCGAAAGGTCCAGTCTCAGGAGAGAATGGTCTGACCATGACAGGGGTTCAATAACTATATCCCCTATATCCAGACCACTCCGCCACTGACCAGAGATAAAAACCAAGTCCAGAGTGTGTCCTCCCACGTGAGTGGGGCCATGAATTAATTGTGTCAGGTCCATGGCTGTCATGGAAGCCATAAACTCCCGAGCCATCCCAGACGCCTCACCGGTAGATGGCAGGTTGAAATCCCCCATGACCAAAAGTCTGGGGGTATCAACCGCCACCCCAGCAATAACGTTGAGAAGCTCGGGCAGGGCCGCTGTCACGTGGCAGGGAGCCAGGTACGCGATCAGCAGGCCCACCTGCATCCCACGGCCTCACTTCACCAGGAGAGACTCACATCCGGCTATCTGAGGTACAGTGGCCTCCCTCAGATCAAGACCTTCCTTTATAACGACCGCCACCCCGCGGAATGCGCGGAAACCTGGTGGGCACATCTCTACGAGGGGGACCCCCCCTCTTGGCCCAACCAGGTCTCTGTAATACCTGCCAGGTCCGCACCCCCCTCCTGTATTAGCTCACAAATGAGGGGGGCCTTATTAACCACGGACCTGGCATTGCACAACATCAGTCTAAGGCCTGGGCTCTGAGACTCTGGACAGCCGGGGAGATGAGAAGAGTCATGGGGGCCGAGGCATGCCACCGCTTGGAGATAGCGGGTGTGTGCCCCCACCACCTGATGTGGCCCCCTACTCCCGCCATATCTGCCCCTCCCAACCACGGTCCTGATAGAACTGCCCTCCACCCTATCCACACTGAGCTCCTCCACACCCCGCTCCCCGCCTTCCGTACCATGCCCCTGTAACGAGCCTGACCTATGCCCCTCCCTCCCCACCCCCCGCCCTAAACCCCTTAAAAGATTACAAAAAGACAATTTTAAAAAACCCCACAACCCCCTCTTTGCGGCATGCCACCTCTCGGAGTTCCAAAGCCCGTCATCGAGGTAGGCCCTCGATAGAGTGGAGGGCCAAGCCTGCGAGAGGGGGGAGTCTCGCAGACCAAGAAGCTCCATTGCGGAATACATCTTGACCACAGAGGATGGGAGCAACCATATCCTAGGGGTCCATATAGAAGGTCCAGGGGAGAGACATGGAATGGGAGTCTTAAGAGCATTTTCAACAAGACCGGTCCACTGTCCCCTCACAACAGAGGACGAGGTCAAGTTCCAGGTCGACCACAGTCCAAGGGGGGGGAAGGGGGAAGACCCAACCATCCTCTCACGGAGGTCCGATCAACCAGTCAACCCCCTCTTGTGGTGAGATGGCAGCGATGAACCAATGCAGACAGCACAGCATCCAGGGCTCAGGTCCAAAAACCGCCCTCTCACAGCGGTTGGTCCGATGGTCAGGTCCCCTCTGCTGGCAGATGCAAGAAATTCAATATCATCCCAGTTCAGCCCCCAGGGGCCCCGACATCAGAGCCACCCTCTCACGGGGGTTTAACTGAGCCCAGCCCTCTCAGCTGATGGGATGGAGCCATGTACCAGCCATGTACAGGTGCATTGGTTAGGTGCATTGTCAGATATAAACCTTGGCTTAATCATTGAATGTACCACTGAAATACAAACTTCCTTATGGACAGGAGACATAAATATTTTCACTATGACAAATGCCTGAAGATGTTATTCCATCTGATGCTCTTGGTGCAGAAAGCAGTTACTCAGAGCTGCCCTGCGAGTGATGCTTTCCCGATTCCCCATGAGTGGTACCATCCTGGTGACCTTATCATGGGTGGGATGGTGTCTCAGATAATTCACTCCTTTTTTGAAATTGAATTTAAGGAACATCCTTCTCTAAAACGTTACTTTTTGCCACTGTAAGAATTTTTTTTTCTTTCCATTCATTTTCTAATCTTAGTCGGATCTCCCAAAATGACTTATATGACTAATAGCTCTTTGAGAATAAATGCATGGTTTTGTATATAAACTTACACTTGTTTCCTTGTCTTTCAAACTTATCTGATTGTGGGAAAACAAATCATTTTCAGTGTGTTAAAATCTTAATCATGAAATGTGTGAAACTATTCTGCAAAAAGTCCCTTAGGAGAACATTTAGTGAGTATAAATATATAGTTTGCGCTGTCACTCCTAGCATAACTTACATAGATTGAAAGAGTGATACTTCCTGGTTGTATTCTATTTTGTGCCAAACGGATAGAAATAAATGTGACAGCTTGAACACTTTACATTGTTGAAAACTATACAATTTATTGAATGTTTTACAAAGACTCTCGTCTTCTCACTTACAACAGAGACAGAAATGGTTGTTACTCATATATCAATGCTTTCACCATCAAAGAATTGTCAATTTATTTTGTTGAATGGGGGTGTTTAACCTATTTGCAGTATAATAACGAAATTCTACCAGCATGCCCTCGCCTTGGCCTTTGCTGTAAAGGAGATCAATGAGGATTCCCAGATCTTACCTAACATCACTCTCGGGTTCCACATCTATGACAGTTACAACAACCCAAGGATGACCTATCGCACCACTTTGGACCTTCTATTCAAATCCCAGGAATTTGTTCCAAACTACAAATGTGATAGCCAGAAGAATCTCATGGCCATCATTGGGGGACTAGGTCCTGATACATCATCCTTTATGGCAGAAAGTGTACATGTCTACAAAATTCCACAGGTAGTTTGGGGTAGAGTAACAGAGAAAAGTCTTTTGTAATTGATAGTAGATACTAGTTGCTTGCTATACCTTTCTCCAGGAATTCAGTTAAATATACTTTTATCATCCCTCTTCTGTTTTTCTCACAACTCAATAGACTGGCTCAAGGTAATCCAATTAAATCAAAATCTTTTATTACTATCATACAGGGCTTTCTGCTGCCAGCCAGCAACAGGTCACAAGTCTTCTTACTACAATTTGTATGGTGTATAATAAAAGTAGTTTAGTGTAAAACTCTACTGTTTTATTTAGCAATTGTTGAAGGATTGGTGTTCTAGGGTTAGTTAATATTTTGCTATGTCTTTCTGCAGGATTTCAATTTTGCTCTCTTTGCTCTCCCTTCTCCAAGTATTCAATATGTTGACTCAGAATAATCAGTCAATAGAATGTAAATCTTTTACTACAATCATAGATTAGAAAACTTTAAATTTAAGTCACAAATTACATTACAAAATTCAGCTCATTTGAGAGGGTAACCTGATGGTCTGACCACTATCTGTGGTGAAATCTGAAGCTGTGTCAAGAGGAGGATAGAAAAGGCTGGTTAGCACATAGAAGATAGAATAATAGAAGAGATCTTGGAAATATTCTAGTCCAGCCCATTCTTCAAGCAGGAGATCCAATACCATGTCAGATACATCACTGCCCAGTCTCTTTTTGAAAGCCTCTAGTGATGGAGCACCCATAACTTCTGAAAGCAAGTTGTTCCATTGGTTAATTGTTTTCACAGTTATGAAATTTCTCCCTAGTTCTTTCCTTGGTTAGTTTCCATCCAGTGTTTCTTGTCTTGCGTTCTGCTACTTTGGACAATAGTTTGACACCCTCGTCTTTGTAGGAGCCCCTCAAATATTGGAACACTGTTACCGTATCTCATGGTTTTAGGGAAGATTGCCTTTCAACCACTTCCTGCCCATCCCCAACTGAAAGTTATCAGCATTTTCACTGATACCCTCAACTCAGCTCCAGATTCCACCAAGCTATCCGACAATAGGTTACAACTTTCCTTGGTATGTCTTGGTTGGGTCTGTTAGTAATAACGGAATTCAAAACTCATTTGATTTATAAATAAATAAATAAATTCAACCAATAAATTTGCCTAGAAATTGTAGAAGGATTGGGGGTATGTGGTACTTTTGGAGATCTCCATAATAATTGTAGTAAATGAAGACATGATTAATCCTTTCTATTCCTCCAAAATCTCATAGTCTTTTATGTATAAGTATAAGATAGTTAGCAATTTTCCACATGTTCTAAGGGGATGAACTGAGTGTAGTTGTAAACTAGTTCTATTTCAGATGAGAAAATATTTCATCATGGAATTTTAGTTGCTTTTCTTTTTTATCAGAATTGTCATAATCTACACAGAATTGGACAAATGTTCAATGTAGGAAGACGTTCATTAAGTTTCTAACAAGGAATCTTCACATTTCTCCCATGATTTTCATGAAGAACGAATTTCTCTTTTTTGTTTGTTTAGTTGACTTATGGTTCCTTTGCCCAAGAAGACTTTCAGATTACTAAATTATTTCCACTTTATTGCATGGTCCCAAAAGAGGAGCATCAGTACACTGGACTTATACAACTTCTTCTGCATTTTGGATGGACGTGGATTGGAGTCTTTGCTTCTGAAAATAGGGAAGAATGTTTTTTGCAGAAACTGCAGTTGTTGCTTTCACAGAACGGGGTTTGTTTAGCTTTCACACAAAACATTCCACAACATCTCCACTTGGAAGATTTGTCAGAATTGTTAGATTCAGTCTCAATTATTTCAAATAATTTGATGAATCGAAAATCGAATGTTTTTCTTGTCCATGGAGAATCCATCACAATAGCGTGGTTCATAAGTGTCATGTTTCTACGTGATCCCAAAAATAAAGAGAGTGCATTATTTAGGAATGTTTGGATCCTGATGAATTCAATTGATTTCATCCTGCTGGGAATTCAAAAGAATTGGGATGTCCAGTTGTTCCATGGGGCTCTTTCCTTTACTGTGCATACAAGAGACATTCAAGGTTTTAAAGAATATCTTCAAGTCATCAAACCTTCAACCCACAAAGATGGATTTATTCAAGAGGTTTGGGACCAATTGTTTGAATGTTCATTTTCAAATACAGAATTATCTTCAACAATCACTGAGACTTGTACTGGAGAAGAGAATTTGGAGAATCTGCCTGCACCTCTGTTTGAGTTGCAGATGACTGGTGAAAGCTACAGTATCTACAATGCTGTTTATGCAGTGGCACATTCTTTGCATGAGGCAGTGAGATCAAAATCCCAACCAAGAGGGATTCAAAGGGTTGAATTTCCTAATCTGCTGTCTTGGCAGGTAATCTTTCCATGCCACACCTATCTTGTATTTCAACAATTACCAACAATCATCCACAATATAATATAGCTTATTTACCCTAATCTATGGCTACAACTCAATAGAGAAACTGACTCAACAAAGCTATTAGTTTTATAAAATAATAGGATGAACATAAACCATGTTTTTCCTAATTTCAGGATAGTCAATGGGATTTACTGTATGAATCAATTTCCATTGTATAAATAACTTTTCATCTCCACGTAGAATTGGCCTTTTTTTGTGAATTTATCCAATCTGGTTCCAAGATGAATTCAATTGCATTGTGTGTGAAGACAGTCTTTTTTTTTCTTTTTTTTTGTACCCAAAAAAACATTTTTGAAATGTAGACATTTTACTTTTCTTATTAGCTTGTGAATAATGATTCTCACCAGAGCCATGGTGGCGCAGTGGTTAGAAAGCAGTACTGCAGGCTACTTGTACTGGCTGCCAGTTCCCAGCAGTTTGGCAGTTTGATGCACATTGGCTCAAGGTTGACTCAGCCTTCCATCATTCTGAGGTTGGTGAAATGAGGAGCCAGATTGTTGGGAGGCAAATGCTATCTCTGTAAACCACTTAGAGAGGGTTGCAAAACACTGTGAAGCACTATATAAGTCTAAAAGCTATTGCTATCCAAAATTATCCTCAGCCAGTTCTCTAATCTACTTCTCCTTGGATCAGGAATATTTCAGATTTGGGATGGAGAGCTTTCTCTCGCTATCAATTTCAAGAGAAATGGACCAAATGTCAGTCCTTTTCAGCTGTGTCCTCTACCCTTTGAAACAATTCTATCTTTGAAAGAATATCTCCCTCTCCTTCCCTCCCTCCCTCCCTCCCTCCCTCTCACTCTCTCTCACTCCCTCTCTCTCTCTCTCAAAACAATTGAGTCTCAGATGATAAAATCTGGCTAAAGGAAATTTGTCAGGTCTCAGGATGTCAAATACCTTAGCACTAACAAAGAACAAACAATGGAGGATGAGTTTAGATATGGTCCAATTTTGATTGTCTAGTTGTTTAAATAGTGAATATAAATCATATCTGAATCAAGTTGTGTAATGCCAATACCTCACTTTGATTTTGATTTGTTAGCTGCTGTTGTTTCATTTTTTCCCTTGGTAGTAACATTAAATTAATATTAGAAGAGACTTGTGTCTTTCTCTGAAATATAGATTATCTATATTCTAAGTGTATTTATTTGATATTTGTTAGCGCAATAGAAAGAATGATTAAGAGAAAGTTAAATATACTGACCACTACTTCATTATTATTTTTCCAACTCTCTTCTATTCCCTTTCAAGTAGCTCCATTCATTTCTTCAAGGCATTTCTTTCAACAATTCAGCTGGGGAGAGAGTGTTCCTGAATGAGAAAGGGGGAGCAACAGGTGGATTCGACATCACCAACTTTATCACTTTTCCAAATAGATCCTTTCAGAAAGTCAAAGTTGGAAAGATTGATCCTCATATTCCCAATGCGAAGGAATTAATCATTGACGAAGATGTGATTGTGTGGCACCCAGCTTTTAACCAGGTGTGGACTCATTTAATCAACTATTCCTTGATGCATTATGATCCAATACTTAACATAGTCTCTTTAGAAATCTAATTTGTGATTTTTGAAATGGCATATTCTGTACAAACATTGACATTGATTAATCTTTCATCAAATTGACAAAATGACATTACAATATAAAAGATAGGTATTCACATTTGGGTTGCATTTCCATTTGAAATCCTAAGATACTGTTCCCATAATATTGTAATCACATATATTTCTTTATTCACCCTGCCATTCTCCAAATACACCCTTTGCTCATACTTATAGTGTCAACATTTTAATGTATAGTTAAAAAAATGTGATGGCTCAGTGGTGAAAGACACTGAGAATCTGAAAAGCTGCCAGCCCGGGTTTGAGACCTGAGCACTATGCAATAGAATGAGCTCCCATTCCTGCCTCAGCTCCCGTCCACCTAGGAATTCAAAAGCATGCAAATGTGAGTAGATTCATAGGTACCACTTTGGTGGGAAGGTAACAATGTTCCTTGTCATATAGCCATGGTGGCTACATGACCATGGAAAATATCTTTGGACAATGCTGGCTCCCTCGGTCAAGAAACACTGTGAGCTCTGTGTCCTAAAGTTGAAGACAACTGGACGGGGAAACCTTTACCTTATAAATATACCTGGAATAAGCCTTTGAGAATTCAAATATTTTTCCTCTCACCATAAAGAAGAACAATATAAATTGCTTAAAATGTTCTCTTTGCAAAAATCTTTTATGTTTATCACCAGGTTCTTCCAATTTCTGTGTGTAATGACCCATGCTCTCCTGGATACTGGAAGAAAGGGTTGGAAGGAAAACAATTCTGTTGCTACAACTGTGTTCCATGTCCAGAAGGGAAGATTTCAAATCAAAAGGGTAGGTTAGACATTCCAGCAAGTCCTCAATAGAAGCAAATTGTAATACACTACTTTAGTGTAGCAAGTAGTTTTGTGAGTTCTTCAAGGTGAATATCCATTTCTATACCTGTGAATCACAATGCCCATGAGAGCTGAGCTTTTATATCCACACCTATAGATTTCTTCTCTGTGTTTTGGAAAAATGGGAAATGTCAAAAGGGTCTAAATTTTAATAATTTTGAAAATTTATTAGACAGGATTGAATAATTGCCCTTTCCATTGTACTTCTCTTATGGTGATCCCAGCTGATACAACGATGGAAAAACTGCATTTCCCTAGAAACATGATCCAACTGGTAGCCAATAGAAAAAAAAATGGGAGGGATAACAGTTGGCACCCATAAAATATTATTTTCAAAAATATGGAATCTATAAAATCATGCCTTGATTTCCCTTCCAGATATGGATGACTGTTTTCAATGTTCAGAAGATCATTATCCAAATAAAGAAAAGAAAGGCTGTATCCTGAAACCGGTGGTGTTTCTAACCTTTGAAGAAACCATAGGAATTGGTTTGGCTTCGGCAGCTCTTTGTTTCTTCCTCTTGACATCTTGGGTACTTGGCACTTTTATTAAACACAGGGATACTCCCATTGTCAAAGCCAACAACCGGTCCCTCACCTACACCCTCCTTGTATCTCTTTTACTCTGTTTTCTCTCCTCTTTGTTCTTCCTCAGCCAACCTGGCAAAGTGACCTGCCTTCTCCGGCAACCAACTTTTGGCATCACCTTCTCAGTGGCCATTTCCACTGTACTGGCCAAAACCATCACTGTGGTTGTGGCTTTCATGGCCACTAAACCTGGTTCTCAGATGAGGAAGTGGGTGGGGAAAAGACTGGCTTTTTCTATTGTCCTTTCATGCTCCATCATTCAAGGATGGATTTGTATACTCTGGTTGTCAACATCTCCCCCATTCCCTGAGTTGGACATGCACTCAGAGCTCCAGGAAATGATTTTACAGTGCAACGAGGGGTCAGCTTTCTTTTTTTATTGTGTCTTGGGATACATGGGTATCTTGGCCATTGCCAGCTTTATTGTGGCTTTCCTTGCCCGTAAATTACCTGACAGCTTTAATGAAGCCAAGTTCATCACCTTCAGCATGTTGGCCTTTTGCAGTGTGTGGATCTCCTTCTTTCCAGCCTATCTGAGCACAAAAGGCAAAGCCATGGTAGCTGTGGAGGTCTTCTCCATCTTGTCCTCCAGTGTTGCATTACTGGCATGCATATTTTTGCCAAAATGCTACATCATTGTTTTCCGGCCTGAGCTAAACCACCGGGAACAACTTATAAAGAGAATGTAGGGCATCATGTGTTCTTTCTGGCTATGGAAATGATTAACAGAACAAAAAGAGTAGAGTGCTGCTATCTACAGGAAATTATAGATGTCATTGTTTCTGTCAAACAAGATTTTAATGATTTAATTAAAGTTTTCATGAAGGATCACTCTCCATCAACCAATGTATATCTACTGTACCTAATTATCCAATTTTAATAATGTTGCAATTTAGGGACATTATATAAAACATAATCTTCCTTCTAACTCATCCCATTAGAAGTATATGCTGACCATTGACCAGAATAAATTTTGATTTAATTTGGTTTGATTTGGGTGTGTCTTCCACTAGTCTTTTGGATGAGACCCTTTCCATTATGCAATGGCTAATAAAATACCACATCAGGCTAGAAAGCAGGAGACCCTGAGTTCCAGTCCTGCCTTAGCTATGAAAGTCAACTGGCTATCTTTAGAACAGTCCTTCTCTCTCAGCCCAACCTACCTCAAAGGGTTATTATTTAGGGAAAATAGGAAGATGAAAGTGTGTTAGATATTTTCAATGCCTTGAGTTATTTGTAAAAATAATAAAATCTATATGTATGTGTGTATGTGCATGTTTGTATATTTATATGTGTGTGTTTGTGTTTTAATTCCATGATGTCAGTATTGCTGACATTAGCATTCTCTGCTGGAAAAGTGGATGAATTCCTCGTCCAAAGGGCTATCTGGTTTAATTCCTTAATAGGTTAAAAAAAGGTTTCATCTTCTCTATTAAACGACTCTGTTCATTTTACATGGTTAATGGGAGTCCTGCTCCATTGTAAGAAACGAACCTGAATTTGAACAATGGAACCTATATTTATTGTCATTCTCCCTTGGATCATCTTAACTGACATCTTCTCAATATTAAGTCATGAGACATTTATTATCTCACCAATACCAAAATAATTATTTCCTACAGGAATTGCAATATTTTCTTAGTTAGGCCCAAGCTTGCTGAGCAAAAACAGAATTCAACAACAATCAAGATGCAAGCATCTGTTTGCTTATAAAATATCTCTTGAATCACAGGGAAATGGGCACAAGGGGGGAAATGGGCCAGTTGGATTCATTGTTATAGGGAGCTTTCTGCCTCTCCCTTCTGCCAGAATATCTATTCACACCCTGATGATAGCCAAGATTTGAATTGGCACTCACATGGATCCTCAAATAGATATTGATGGATTTTTGTCATTAAGTACACTCTCAGGCATAAACCTTAGCTCAATCATCGGACAACCATTGGATTACTTTCCTACAGGGGTGAAATCAGTGGTGGGTTCCTCCCGGTTCGGTCCGGTTCTTGTGAACTGGTAGTACTGGTGATGGGAGGCTCTGCCTACCCACCCGGACGCCATCATGAACGATCTGCACATGTGCAGAAACATGTGTGAATGCGCACTCCCATTGCGAACCGGTAGCAGAGGTAAATAGAACCCACTCCTGGGTGAAATCCGGCAGGTTCTGACAGGTTCTGGAGAATCGGTAGCAGAAATTTTGAGCAGTTCGGAGAACTGGCAAACACCATCTTGCTGTCCCCAGAGTGAGGTGGGAATGGAGATTTTGCAGTCCTCCTTCCCCTGCCATGCCCACCAAGCCACACCCATCAAGCCATATCATGCCCACCAAGCTACGCCCACAGAACCAGTAGTAAAAACATTTGAATTTTACCACTGCTTTCCTATAATTTGATAAAAGAGATGGACATTTTGATCCATCTTGGATTTTCAAATTTTGATTTGAATATCGTTCTGATATTCTTGGGGCACAAACAAATATCCCTGAGCTGCCCTACAAGAGATGCTTTCCTTGTTCCACATGAGTGGTACCAGCCTGGTGACTTTATCCTCGGTGGGATAGTATCTAAATTTTCTACCATTTTTATGAAATTGAATTTAAGGAACATTCGTCTCTAATACAGTATTGTTTACCAATGCAAGAGTTTTTTTTTTTCTTCCCATGAATTTCATTTCTTAACTACAATCCCAAAAAATACTTATAGGAATGAAAGCATTTTGAGCCTAAATGAAAGGTTTTATATAAAATCTATGGCTTCTCTGTATTTCAAATATACAGTATCTGGTTTCCAGCTTCTTTGCATTTCAAATTGATCATTTCTGCACTCTGGAAAGAGTGCAGAAAAGAGCAACAAAGATGATTAGGGGCCTGGAGATTAAAACATATGAAGAAAGGTTGCAGGAATTGGGTATGTCTAGTCTAGTGAAAAGAAGGACTAGGGGTGATCTCGCAGGTGGGGTGGCCAGCTGGATGCACTATTTGGCCACCCTCCCACTTTTTCCAACTGTCTATCTTTGCCTGCCCACAGCCACGATGGGGAAGGGGGGGTGTATAGTACGACCAGAGAGCCAGCTCATCTTTGTCCTCTCATGCCTCTACGCCTGCTGCCATTGCTGCTGTGGTGTGGCAAGGCGAGACAGCTGGCAGAGGATGGTACCATGGTGTGGCCCCTGCGTGCTCAACCTCACTGTCCAACCACAGAGGCATGGGTGGAGGCAGTCAATCTGGCCTGCTGCAGGCGCTGCGCAGCTGCCTGCCTGGTCATGGCCAGAGGCAAGCAAAGGCAGACTGTGGGACGGAGTGGGCAGCTGACTACACAGCACATCTGGCAGGTCAGAGCAAGTGCCTCCCTCCCATGCCTATGGCTCCGCCTGCTGCTGGAAGGGCCAGCCTAGCAGTCATACCATCAAGACACATCTGCGCTGCGTGGGCTGCACAACTCCAGAGTGCCCTTGCTAAGTGCCCCAGACACCGTCGGCCCCTGCATGATTCCCCTGTTTGCACATTGGGAAGGGTGGCCAATCAGGCTGGATCAGGGCCTGGGCAGTGAAGTTGATCCCTTGCTATCTCCAGTGCAGGCCCGTAGGCCAGATATGGGACCATCCGGCCAGCGAGCATTGTTTTTGACATGTCTGTTGTATATGTAAAAAATAGCACATCACCTGAAAATAAGACCTAATGCATCTTTTGGAACAAAAATTAATATAAGACCCGGTCTTATTTTGGGGAAAATATGGTATTATTTTAGTCCTATTGTTTTAAATATATAACTGTGAAAGTGTCAACCATAGCTCTAGTTGCTCATTTTCAGCAGCAGGAAAAGGCACATTGGGACTCTAAAGATAGAAATAAAATTTGTGTGTGTTTTTGCGTGTGTTGACTTCTCTAAACCATTCACATGTCCTCCAAGCAATTCAGTTTCCATGTCAGCAAATTCTAGTTCAAATTGAAATTATCTCAGCTGTGAAAAGAGCTGCGATGGTTTGTGAGAAACTCTCTTGAGGCCTGCAACTCTCAAAGGTCTGGAAGTGGTTTTGTTCTCAACACTGAGGCTGAGGAAACATCTAAAGGCAAATTGCAGAGTCATTATTCTGAAAAATAAACAACGGCATAATAAGATGTCTGTCGAATTGGGCGTTAGTTATCCTACTGTGGCATGCTTATGGCCAGCAGATATGAACATTTATATTTTTAGTTTTTAATTCACCAAAGAATTAAGACAAGCCCTAGCAGGAGTGCTGTCAGTCAGCCAGCCGGACTTACTGTGTTGTAATTACAAACCAGAGTATCACTTAGTGATATCTATGGAGATTCTCAATCATCCAGGTTATGGTTGTCCTGAAAGTGCTTTTTCAAAAGGCAGCTAGACTTTGTTTTTCCATGAGGAAAAATGTCTCCCTTGAAAAAGCATCTTTAGGATCACTTAATCATAGAGTTATTAGCGTTCGCAGAAGAACGGCTGAGGAAGAAAAGCTGAAATGCTCACTTGGTAGTTCTCCTAATCTTCCCCTTCTTCATATCTAACTTTTCTGATGAGGCAATTAGTGAGCTGCAGTTCTCTTTCTGCTTTAATCTCCTTCTGTGATTATATTGCAAGAATTTTAGTCCTGTGTTTTTGAAGTGTCAAAATTCAAACCAATACAAACACACTAAAACTATTTGGGATTTGATTCCTGGATCATTTAATAACCATATGTGAACTATCATAAACTGACAAATCCATACAGCTCCCCTCCATTCCATATTATGCAAAGATATATCAGCACCTTTTTTAATTCAAATAAAATTTGAAATGCATTGAAAAATAAAAAGATAATATGATAAGATAAAAAGCAAATCCCTAGCATTTAGCATTGCCTTTACTTTTGAGAATATCACATGGGTCCTCTATGAGCTCTCATGCCAATGTGTGATAAAGCTATTAATAATAATAATAATAATAATAATAATAATAATAATAATAATAATAATAATAATAATAATAATAAATATTGTCCAGGCATTTGCTATGAGTTAATACTACTCTGATACTACAAACATAAATATGGTTCTGATTTTAAAGATCAGAAATTAGATTGCAAAGGATATAGAGCAAAAGTTTGTTTCGTGTGCAGGCTGAAGTCATAAGATACATAAAAAGAACTTTGGTTAAGTTATCCCAAAGGTGTTTTTCAAAATTGAACAGCCCTCTCTCAACAGAGGGAGGAGGGGATAAGACATCATCTACACTGTATCTCCAGTCTACCACACAATCCTTTCAACAGTTCCATGAAGGCTCCACACCCATTTGCACCACTCAGGTGACCCTGATGACACAGAAAAACCTCCAGGTGACCTTAACAACCTTCTATAAGGATGCAAATGACCAGCTGCCTACAAGGAGTATAAATCCTTCCATTCCCCACCATCCAGTCAGAACTGAAGAAGCTTCTTGAAGAAGTGAAACATATTCAAAGAAAAACTCAAAAGTTCAGTTACCTCCTTTGGGACAACCATGACCTGAATGACTGTGAAGCTTCATAGACATTGGTTACATTAGTACACAGATTAAATAACTTGCAGCAAAATTAACAGAATAAGTGATATGGAAGGAAGCTTGGAGGTCTTCTGGTCCAACTCCCTGCTCAAGCAGGAAACTCTATTCCATTTCAGACAAATGGTTTTATGTCATTTAATGTCAAAAGATTTAGGCACCCCTGTTCAGATGGCAGGTTACAATGACTCTTTAAGTCAAAAGAAAGGAAGCAATAACTTGTACTTGAGATGCAGTTAAGGATGATATCTTTCACTCAATGTAACTGTATTTTTATTAGGCCTGAATGGACTTTTGCATATAAATGGACCTAATAAAAGTTTGAATCCTGGTCATAACAAATGGCTCTCTCTTCCATACTACTTGTCGGTGGGCTATATCGGGTTTTTTTAGATTGGATTTAGGCATAGCTTAGACTTAAAATGCTAAAAATAAATATTTAAGAAGTTGTGTATACCTGTGGTTTAAAAATTTAGGAAGTTGTGTATACATGTTCAATACTATTGGATTTTAATTATGATTGTCAGGGTTCCAAGTAATAATGCCATAGAAAGCAGAACTCCGAAGCAGGCAGGTTCTTCAAAGAACAACTTTATTGGAGATATCATCTTGGCACAAACTGATGAAAACCGACTCTGAAAATTCCTGTGGTTTTCACCTGATTAAAAAGTGAAAGTCTCCCCCTTTTTCCTCCGGGTGCCGTCGGCCAAACAATGTCGACTGGTGGCCCCCAGGGGGAGAGCCTTCCTTGTGGGGGCACCTACTATCTGGAACGAGCTCCCCCCGAGATACGGAGGATTCCGGATCTGCGTACCTTCCGTCGCGCGCTTAAGACGTTCCTATTCCATCAAGCCAGCCTGACCTAAACTTTTCCTCTTTTTAAATGGGAATTTTAAATTTGGTTTTATATTGGGGTTTTAAAATGGTTCAGCCAAATTATTTAGTTTGTTTTATCTCCATTTTAAATTTTGTATTTATATGTTTTATTTTATGGCTGTTCACCGCCCTGAGTCCTTCGGGAGTAGGGCACTATACAAATTTAATAAAATGAAATGAAATGAAATGAAACATCAATCAGACTGTCTAATCGAGGTACTGGCTGGTTGCCTCGTTACTTTACTCCTCCTTTCTCCAGCCACCTGTTGGAATGTCCTTGGCTCCCACAGGAAACTATTTTCTTTTGGCTACAACCCCCCCCCACATCTAATTATGTTTCCCCTCCCTATCTCTTCTTCACATTGTCACAACCCTGAAGCCTCCAAAATTGCCCCAGCCAGGTTCGCTTCAGATTTGTCAGTCGGACTCCCTTAACTAAAGAGTTCCTGAAAAAGAAGAGAAATCACATGGAGGTTAATTAGCGTTCATTCAAACACACCCCTCTTTCTCGCTCTGGAGGTCCCTTGGCTTTTGAGGGTACTTCTCATGAAACTGTTTGACCATCCTGTCTGCTGTTACATTCCAGCTTTTTACCGTTTCTGCTTTTACATCCCAGCTTTTTCAGACCATGGGTATCCCTGCCACTGTATCAGGTACTGCAACCTCCCCTTGTACAGCCTGGAATCTAAAATTCTCTTGATCTGTAATGCGTTTCTGTTGCACTACAATTGGTTTTGGGGCTAACTGATCTACTGTCCTGAGCTGGTAGTCTACCGCCGGTTTTAACAAGCTACTGTGAAAGATTGGATGCACTTTCCCTAGCAAGCAGAGGAATTTAGTTAGTTTCACTATAAGGAAGGGCCCTATGAACTTTGGTTCTAACTTTTTGCAGGGGAGCTTTAGCCTCAAGTACTTGGTTGGGAGTAAACCTTACTCCCTATTCGGAATAGGCTTTGGGGGCCCCCAATGTTTATTGGCTTGCACTTTATGGGTTGTCACCACTTCCTGAAGGGCTCGCTTTGTATTTTCCCAGGCTTTTTTCAGGGATTCCATCCCAGTCAAGGACATGGGTGAAGGTTGTTCCATAGGGAGCTTGGCCATGGGGACAAATTCCATGCCACTAGTGACTTGGAAAGGGGTCAGTCCAATGTGCACCACATTGTTGTATGCCACTTTGGCAAAAGGCAGCAGTTCTGCCCCATCTGTTTGCTGATAATTCACATAGGATCTTAAATACTGTTCCACCATTGTGTTTGCGCTAATCTGTACCAGATAGTTGATGTTTGACCATTTCATCCAACATTTTGCAGGGAAATGGATTCCTGATCCATTAATTAATATTAAGCCTTTGTCCTGATTTCTAGAATTAGAGCAACATTATAGTTGCCAAATTCCCAATTCCATTTCTCCACTATTTTCAAAACAGGTTAAGCATCAGTCAGTTATGATGTCACTCCAAAGAAGGAAAGTTGTTGATCAGACATATAAAGAAAACATTGCCAGGTTGCCAATGGTTCAATGGCAATTATGTCCCTTATGAATGACTGCAATCATTCTATTATTCTAGCAGGCCACAGTATCAATTGTTCTTCACAGAAGGGAATAGAAACTGAGAAAGGATCCATATAAATATTTCAAGAGCCACATGGAGGAAGGAAGTCGTAATGCTGACTCTGTGAGATTCATTTCCACAAAGTTCTCTTCCTTCTGTTTTAAATGCCAGAAATTCTCCTTGAAGATAGACTCAGACATTTTCTCCATATGCAGAAAATCATAAAATTGATCCTCTTGGTGTTCCGGATGCACAAAGCAGATACTCTGAGCTGTACTGCAAATGATGCTTTCCCTGTTCCACATGAGTGGTATCAACCTGGTCACCTCGTCATCGGTGGGATGATGTCTCACTTGATTTACCATTTTTATCAAACTCTATTCAAGCAACATCCTTTTGTCAACCTTTATGATTCACCAGTGTAAATGTTTTCCTTTGAATCATCTGACCTTAGACCCACATAGCGAAGAATCATTTATATGACTATTTGTGTAGGAAATGTAGAGTTTTTCATGTAAATGTATGAATTCTTTGTGTTTTGAAAGCCTTCTAATGGTGAGAGAAGAGGGAACTTTGTTTGTGATTGTTTCATCAACAACATTCTCATAAGTAAAGCATATTCGATTGTGATTGTGAAATTATCAAAAAGAAGAATGCTAAAAAAAAAAAATCAGCTGTGCCACATTTCACAACACAAAAATAAAGGTGCTTTTCCAAAAGGAAACTGGACATTCTTGGTATTTCCTTTGAAAAGATTTTGCTTCTCATCCAAGAAGCTTCTTGCTCTGTTTCAGTTCTGGAAGCTTCTTGGATGAGAAGCAAAATTTTATCCGTGGGCTGTCAGACTCCTGAATGCAACATAACATCATAAGCATAAACAATAGACTTGCAGGGCAGGTGCAACATATTTGTGCAATATATCATAATGCAATGTTACACACATATATGTATAGAGGATTGTGTATTGTTAGTATGATTTATTGGGTTAGGGACTTTCTTTCTTTCACTGTGAGTTATCGATATGTATTTATGTTGGGTGGGTGCATGAAGGGAGGCTCAGCCAATCTCATTGTACACGTGTTGTTCTTTGACAATAAAGTTGAATTGAAAATATTTTCAAAGACAAAAAACCTAAGAAAGTCCAGTTGCCTTTTTGAAAAGCACTTTTGGGCCAACCATGACCAGGATGACTGAGAATCTGCATAGACGTAAATATTGGAAGTTAGTTAAATTATTGGCATTCTGTTTTACTGAACAGTAAGGTAAGATAAGGAACGATAGGATAGAGTAAAGGTGTTTTAATATTTCTATCTAGCAGCCGAAGTGGGCACACACCTTAGATATTGATTCTGAGGGAACTTAGAATTTTGAGAAATCATAGAACATTCCTTCAGAACTGAAAAGATTCAGATGAAGAAGATGTATGGGTTTAGGGAGAATCTCACCCTTAATCTATAATTCTTTCTAATTCAGTAAAGTTCCTAGAAAACTAAATCAACAGAGAAAACAAGCCACAGCATTCCGAGTTAAACTGAATGCTGAAGTTAAGACTCCATAAATTAAGATAGTAGGCCTTATGATGAGTAACTTTCTAGAAAAAGATAAAGGAAAAAAATGTTGTATGCAAAATATATTTGGACTGATTACAAAATTTTTTAATACTTCAGTCAGAAACAAGTTCTCTTGTAGTCAGTTACAAACAGTACCATACTAAAATAATTTGCAAAATTATTATTATTATTCTCTTTTATTCATTAAAAATGAAACACAGTCAACTGGACATTTAAAAATGTGTCACAAATACCATTGACTGGTGCTAATGGTTGATACAGGTTGCTACCAGCATCCTAGGTATTAACCAAGTATTATTATTATTATTATTATTATTATTATTATTATTATTATTATTATTATTATTAAAAGGTGTGCTTAATCTATTTGCAGTGTATTCACCAAATTCTACCAACACATCCTTACCTTGGCCTTTGCTGTGAAGGAGATCAATGAAGACCCCCAGATCTTACCTAACATCACTCTTGGGTTCCACATCTATGACAGTTACCACAATCCAAGGATGACTTATCGCACCACTCTGGACCTCCTTTTCAAATCCCAAGAATTTGTCCCTAACTACAAATGTGATAGCCAGAAGAATATGATGGCTATCATTGGAGGATTAGGTTCTGATACATCATCTAATATAGCTGAAGTTGTAGATTTTTACAAGATTCCACAGGTCAGTATGTAGGAGATGAACAGAAAAAAATTGTACTTCGTTGTTATGGCATAATTACTGAGATATTAAATTTGTATTAAGACTTTCTACAGACCTTAATACTTCGCAGTCTTTTATGAAGCTACAATGCCAATCATAGAAGTGAGTTATCTAGAGTTATTCCATTCCATACCATAGATTTGAATGTAGCACATTCTTGTCTTGTTCAAACAAATGAACTATTTTAATGTGTTTGAAATAATTCCTAGAAATTCCATTCTATATTAATATTTCAAAAGAAATAGAGGAAAAATTCCTTCTTTGGATATTTTTTACAGGAAAACTAGATCCAGAAAGATCGGATTTGAGCTAATGACTCAACAGAGTATTATTCTGCTTTATTTTAGCTGACATATGGCTCATTAACCCAAGAGGAGTTTCAGAGCAGCAAACGCTCGTCACTTTATTTCATGGTCCCAAAAGAGGACCATCAGTACATTGGAATTATTCAACTGCTTCATCATTTCAGATGGACATGGATTGGGATTTTTACCATGGATAACAACAACGGAGAACGTTTCTTACAGAAAATGCAGCCCATACTTTCCCAAAATGGAATCTGTTCATCGTTCATACAAAGGCTTTCACAACTAGTCCATGTTGAACACTATATAGAACTTTATCACATGCTCTCAGGTATTTCCACTAATTTGAGGAATAGCAACACCACCACATTTCTCGTCTATGGAGAATCGCTGACAATTACGGGGCTCAGAGCTATCATGTTTGTAGCAGATCCTGAAAACACGCAAACTGCATCATTTAGAAAGGTGTGGATCATGACTGCACAGATTGATTTTGTGCTGTCCGGCTTTCAAATCAGTTGGGATCTCCAGATGTTCCATGGGGCTATTTCCTTCACTGTTCATTCAAGAGCAGTTGTAGGTTTCAAGGAGTTTCTTCAGACCATCAAGCCTCATGCAGACTACAGAGATGGGTTTCTGCAGGACGTTTGGGAACAATCATTTGATTGTTCATTCTCAGAATCAGAATTACAAGAAATGTCCAATAGGCAGTGCCCAGTGGAAAAGAAACTGGAGGATCTTCCTGGGCCTGTGTTTGAAATGGAAATGACTGGCCAAAGTTACAGTGTCTACAATGCTGTTTATGCTGTGGCTCATGCTTTGCAAGCACTACTCATGTCGGGGTTCAATAAGAAAAAAACTATGATGGGTAAAAAAACTGACTTTCCACATCTGCAGCCTTGGCAGGTATTCTCTCTTCATTGGACACTTCTTTTAGTTCAATGAGCAAGTTGATCTAGAATTATCATCTGAACCTACCCTCAAAATGACGCTATAGAGCATTGCACACCAGAACAACTAGACACAAGAACAGGTTTTTCCCAAACTCCATCATCCTGCTATTCAAATAATTCCCTCAACACTGTCAGACTATTTACTAAGTCTGTGCTACTATTAATCTTCTCATCGTTCCCATCACCCATCTCCTTCCACATATGACTGTATGACTGTAACTTTGTTGCTGGTATCCTTAAGATTTATATTGACTGCTTCCTAATATGATCTGATTGCTTTTTAGTACCCTGTGACTATCATTAAGTGTTGTACCTTATGATTCTTGATAAACATATCTTTTCTTTTATGTACACTGAGAGCATAAGCACCAAGACGAATTCCTTGTGTGTCCAATCACACTTGGCCAATAAAAAATTCTCTATTCTATTCTATTCTATTCTATTCTATTCTATTCTATTCTATTCTATTCTATTCTGGAAAGTACTAATATTTTATGCTTAAAAAATCCAGTTAGGTATGAACACCAAGAAACTACTATATTGTTAAGTAACACAATTAAGGGAACCTGGCTTCCCCATCGATTTTGCTTGTCAGAAGGAGGCAAAGGTCATAAATGTGAAAACAGGTCCTAAATCACCCTTTTCAGTGTCATCATAACTTCAAACAGTCACTAAACAAGTGTTGTAAATAGAAGACTACTTATATTATCTGTCCAAATCTCTGTTTCTTTCATTCTCTTTCACATAGCTCCATCCGTTTCTACATGGCATTTCTTTTAACAATTCGGCTGGAGAGAAAGTTTCTCTGAATGAAAAAGGGGAAGTAATGGGTGGATTTGATATCATCAACCTCATCACATTTCCCAATCGGTCTTTTCAAAGAGTTAGAGTCGGAAGAAAAGACCCGAGTTCGCCAACAGGCAAAGAATTATTCATTGATGAAGATCTGATTGTCTGGCACCCAGCTTTTAACCAGGCATGGACTCATTTCATGGACTATATCTTGAGCTATTATGATTCCAGATAGAAGCCTTGGTCTCTTAATCCATATTGAGCAATGCCTCTTTAGAAATCTAATTTCTATGTTTGTAAGAAAAAATGGCATACTATGAACAAATATGGCCCATGATCAAGCATTAATCAAATTGACAAAATGATCTTACAATGTAAAAGTCAGGTTTTCTTTTTGGTTGCAATTACCTTTCAAATTATGGATGTTTTATTTATTTATTTATTTATTTGTTTGTTTGTTTGTTTGTTTGTTTGTTTATTATATTTCTATACCGCCTTTCTCCCATAGGACTCAAGGTGGTGTACAGCCAAGAAAAATATAGACACACAAACATCATAAAATTGCTAATTAAAATTATTAATTAGTTTGGTCAATTAAATAAAACTCAGAATTAGATAACATTTAAAAAATCATTCACATGTTCATATGTTTAGCCCCGCCTGTTGGAACATCAGGGTCTTGAGGGCACAGCGGAAAGCACGGAGATCAGGGATATTCCATATCTCCGGGGGCAGTTCATTCCAAAGGGTTGGAGCCCTCACAGAGAAGGCCCTCCCCCTGGGAGTTGCCAGACGGCATAATTTGACTGACAGTACCCTGAGTAGTCCCTCCCTGTGAGAACGAACTGGTCAGTGGGAGGCTATTGGTGGCAAAAGAAAGTCTCATAGGTACCCAGGTCCTAAACCATGGAGCGCTTTAAAGGTGATAACTAACACCTTGAATCGCACCTGAAAGACCACTGGGAGCCAGTGCAGCTCGCGTAGGAGAGGTGTTACATGGGCGCAACGAGCTGCGCCCATAATCACCCACGTGGCTACGTTCTGGACCAGTTGGAGCCTCCGGGTGCTTTTCAAGGGGAGCCCCATGTAGCGAGCATTACAGTAGTCCATACGGGAGGTAACTAGGGCATGAGTGACCGTGCGCAAGGCGTCCCAATCCAGAAAGGGACGCAACTGGCGGATCAGGCGAACCTGATAAAAGGCACCCCTGGCCACGGCCATCAAATGATCTTCTAAAGATAGCCGTGAATCCAGGAGGACACCTAAGTTGTGGGCCCTCTCTGTGGGGAGCAAGATCTCATCCCCTATTGTCAGTGATGGTACCAGCTGACTATACCGGGACGCCGGAAGCCACAGCCACTCGGTTTTGGAGGGGTTGAGTCTGAGCTTGTTTCTCCCCATCCAGATCCGCACGGCCTCCAGGCAGTGGGACATCACAGCAAGGGCATCATTGGGGTGGTCTGGGGTGGAGATGTATAGCTGTGTGTCATCAGCATACTGATGAACACTCACCCCGAAACCACGAATGATCTCGCCTAGCGGTTTTACATAAATGTTGAACAGAAGGGGTGAGAGGACTGACCCTTGTGGCACTCCACAAATAAGGTGCCTCGAGGTCGACTTCTGCCCCCCTGCCAACACAAACTGCGAACGGTCATAGAGAAAGGAGGAGAACCACCGAAGCACGGTGCCCCCTATTCCTAACCCCTCCAGCCGGTGCAGTAAGATACCATGGTCGATGGTATCAAAAGCCGCTGAGAGATCTAATAGGACCAGGATAGAGGAGTAACCTCTGTCCCGAGCCCTCCAGAGATCATCCACCAACGCGACCAATGCCGTTTCCGTGCTGTAGTGTGACCTGAAGTCCGACTAGAATGGATCCAGATAGACAACTTCATCCAGGTATCAGGGTAGTTGTCGTGCCACCACACTCTCAACAATCTTCGCAACAAAGCGAAGATTGGAGACTAGACGATAATTTGATAATATAGCCGGGTCCAGGGAAGGCTTCTTGAGGAGGGGCTTCACAACCGCCTCTTTCAAGGCAGCGGGAAAGACACCCTCACTCAGAGAAGCATTTATAATCCCCTGGAGCCAGCCTCGTGTAACTTCCCGGGAGGCCAGTACCAACCAGGAGGGACACGGGTCCAATAAACATGTGGCAGCGTTAAGCTTGCCCAGAATCCTGTCCATGTCCTCAGGAGCCACAGAGTCAAACTCTTCCCAGATAACGCTCTCAAGACCTGCCCCCATCTCCTCCCCTGGATCTATCCAATCGGAGTCCAGGCCTTCCCGAATCTGAGTGACTTTATCATGCAGGAATTGTACAAAATCCTCAGCTCGACCCTTTAAGGGATCTTCCCGTACCCCCATCTGAAGTAGGGAGTGGGTCACCCTAAACAGCGTGGCTGGACGGTTCTATGCAGATGCAATAAGAGCGGAGAAGTAGCTAGACCTCGCCGATGTTGCCTTATTTCTGTAACATTTTCATCCCGCATATTTATTTATTCACCTTGCCTTTTTCAAAGAGACCCTTTTCCTCATCATTGTAACTTCAACAACTTTTAATAAGATAATATTCACTTAGGCCTCTGGGAAGTAAAGATTTATCTAGCTCAATAGAAGAGAATGATTAATAACTCACAAATGAAGGTGTCCCAGGATAATGTTAAATAATCTACTCTGAGTCAGTCACTGATCCACCTTTGGTCATGGTGACTGTCCCAGATTAGATCCTGCAGGATAAATAAATGTTTTTTTCTAAAACCACTTTTTCAAAGAATCTTTTATGTTTATCACCAGGTACTTCCAATTTCTCTGTGTAATGACCATTGCTCCCCTGGATACTGGAAGAAGGAGATTGAAGGAAAACAATTCTGTTGCTATGACTGTGTTCCATGTCCAGAAGGGAAGATTTCAAATAAAAAGGGTAAGTTAGACATTCCAGGAAGTTTTCATTAGGTTGATTTAAGCAATCGAAGAGCAGTGGTTCAATGGCTTAATGACGCTAGAGAAGATCATTAAGCTCCAACGGTTGAGTCCTAGCACTGTGTGGTGTGGTGAGCTTCTGTCACTTGTCTCAGCTTCTGCCGATCTAGCAGTTCGAATGTATGTTATATGCAAGTAGATAAATAGGTACCACTTTGGTGGGGAGACGAGCTGGCACTTCATGTGGATGGTTAGAATCCTGCTAGCACTGCACTTCCTATTTGTGATGTCCATTTGTGACACAGCTTTGGTGGATATGATACTACAGCAAAACCACTCAACTTCCTTTCTGATGCAGAGCTAGCTCGCCCCCCTTTGAAGATGTTTCGCTTCTCATCCAGGAAGCTTTTTCAACTCTGACTGGATGGGCGGGAATGGAAGGATTTATATTCCTTGGAGACAGCTGGTCATTTGCATTCTTTTAAACAGTTGTTCGGGATACTTGGAGGGTCACCTGAGTAGTGCAAATGGTATGGAGCCTTCTTGGAACTGCTGAAAGGACTGTGTTGTGGAACTGTGCTTTCTGCAGCTGAGTTTCTTTCTGCCTTGTGTCCCTTCACTGTTGAAGACAGACACAGGCTGTTGGGATGAGTCTGTGTTGTCTACTTCTCAAACTGAAGCACAAATGGTTCCAGTAGACAACCATGATGTGGGTGACTGAGAATCTTCATAGACAAACAGAGCTAGCAGTCTTAGGCAGCCAAAGGACTAGTCTGTATTAGCATTATAGTCTTCTGGCTATTGGAACATCACCATATACTAAATAAATAAGTAAATTTAAGCAAACTGTAATAAACTATCTCAGTGTGCAAATAAGTAATACTTTTAGTTATTAGTGAATATTTATTTTAATAGCTGCAACTCACAATCTGTTGTTCAGGTCAATACACTCTGTTACTGGAGACTTACATAGACCTTCACAATTTTCTTGTCCATGCTTTGGAAAAAAAATGGGGAAAGTTCAAATGGCCTACCTTGCAATAAAGTTTAAAATGATACAAAAGGTTGCATTTCAAATATTAATATTCCTTCCATTTCTGCTTCATTTCATGCCAATCCTAAAATTTTCATTTGAGGAAAAACTAAATTTGCATAGAAACATGATCCATCTGGTAACCAGTGGAAAGAATTCAAAAGGAATTAACAACTCTCACCCATTCAGAAAGTAATTTGAATACTATGGAATACCTAGATGATAAATCCCTTAATTTTCCTTCCAGATATGGAAGATTGTTTTGAATGTTCAGAAGATAATTATCCAAATGAAGAAAAGAATGGATGTATCCTGAAAGTGGTGATGTTTCTAACTTTTGAAGAAACATTAGGTATCAGTTTAGCTTCAGCTGCTCTTTGTTTCTTCTTCTTGACATCTTGGGTACTTGGAACTTTTATTAAGCACAGGGATACTCCTATTGTCAAAGCCAACAACCGGTCCCTCACCTACACCCTCCTGGTCTCTCTTCTCCTCTGTTTTCTCTCCTCTTTCTTCTTCCTCAGCCAACCTAACAAGGTGACCTGCCTTCTCCGACAACCAACTTTTGGCATCACCTTCTCAGTGGCCATTTCTAGTGTTCTGGCTAAAACTATCACCGTGGTTGTGGCTTTCATGGCCACTAAACCTGGTTCTCAGATGAGGAAGTGGGTAGGGAAAAGATTGGCTTTTTCTATCGTCCTCTCGTGTTCTCTGTTACAAGCATGCATTTGTATTCTTTGGTTGACAACATCTCCCCCATTCCCTGAGTTGGACATGCATTCAGAGCTGCAGGAAATGATTTTACAGTGCAATGAAGGGTCAGCTTTCTTCTTCTACTGTGTCTTGGGCTACATGGGTATCTTGGCCATCGCCAGCTTTATTGTGGCTTTCCTTGCTCGTAAATTACCCGACAGCTTTAATGAAGCCAAATTCATCACTTTCAGCATGTTGGCCTTTTGCAGTGTGTGGATCTCCTTCTTTCCAGCCTATCTGAGCACAAAGGGAAAAGCCATGGTAGCTGTGGAGGTCTTCTCCATCTTGTCCTCCAGTGCTGCATTATTGGGATGCATATTCCTGCCAAAATGCTACACCATTATTTTGCGACCTGACCTCAACCACAGGGAACAACTCACAAAGAGAAATTAGTACATCATATGTTCTTTCTAGCTTCCCTAATTAAAAGATCAAAGGTGGGTTGTACACAATTTCAGGGAAAGAACCTGATATTTGGTGCCTTTGCGATTTATACTCTTTCTTTCATTGATGTTTCTCTATAATTTCTAGATTTAAAGGGATTCTAGCCTGGTCTAGTGGTTAAGGAACTGAGATAGAAAGCAAGGGACCATGAGTTCAAGCCCTGCCTTGGCCCTGAAAGCCAGCTTATTTATTATTTATTTATTAATTAAATTTTTATACCGCCCTTCTCCAAATAGGACTCAGGGCGGTGCACAGCCAAGGTAAAAACAGAGCATACAAAATTTAAAAACAGTATTAAAATAATTAAATATTTGGCCGTAAATTAAAACAACCCAATTTAAAATCAGTTTAAAATTTAACTCAAGCCAGCCCAGCTAGTTGAAATAAATAGGTTTTCAGGGCCCAACGAAAAATCCGGAGGTCTGTTATTGTACGTAACTCTGGGGGAAGGTTGTTCCAGAGGGTGGGCGCCGTCACAGAGAAGGCTCTCCCCCTGGGGGTCGCCAGCCGACATTGTCTGGCGGACGGCACCCTGAGGAGGCCCACTCTGTGCGAGCGTACTGGCCAGTGGGAGGCTATTGGTGGCAGAAGGCGGTCTCGTAAGTACCCCGGCCCTAAGCCATGGAGCGCTTTAAAGGTGGTCACCAACACCTTGAAGCGCACCCGGAAGACCACCGGAAGCCAGTGTAGCTCGCGCAGGAGAGGTGTCACATGGGAGCGCCTCATTGCCCCTATAATCCCCCGCGCGGCCGTGTTCTGGACCAGCTGGAGCCTCCGGGTGCACCCCAGGGGGAGCCCCATATAGAGAGTGTTGCAGTAGTCCAGGTGGGAAGTGACTAGTGCCTGAGTGACTGTGCGTAGAGAGTCCCGATCTAGAAAGGGACGTAATTGGCGTATCAGGCGAACCTGATAAAAAGCCCCCCTGGCCACGGCCGTCAAATGATCTTCTAAAGACAGCTGTGCGTCCAGGAGGATGCCCAAGTTACGAGCCCTCTCTGTGGGGGCGAGTGATTCGCCCCCAATAGCCAGCGATGGCGTCAGCTGGCTATATCGGGACGCTGGAAGCCACAGCCACTCGGTCTTGGAGGGGTTGAGTCAAAGCCTGTTTCTCCCCATCCAGGCCCGCACGGCCTCCAGGCACTAGGACATCACTTCAAGGGCATCGTTGGGGTGGCCTGGGGTGGAGATGTACAGCTGGGTGTCATCAGCGTACTGATGGAACTCCACCCCGTAGCCACGGATGATCTCACCCAGCGGCTTTACATAAATGTTGAACAGAAGGGGCGAGAGGACCGACCCTTTTGGCACCCCACAAGCAAGGTTCCTCGGGGTCGACCGCTGCCCCCCGTCAACACAGATTGCGACCGGTCAGAGAGGTAGGAGGAGAACCACCGCAGAACGGTGCCCCCCCACCCCCAACCCCACCAACCGGTGCAACATGATACCATGGTCGATGGTATCAAAAGCCGCTGAGAGGTCTAACAGGACCAGGATAGAGGAGCAACCCCTATCCCGAGCTGCATAACTTTGGACTTTGGACCCTAATCCTAATCCTAACCCTAACCCTAACCCTAACCCTAACCCTAACCCATCCTTCCACTCCACAGGTCTGTAGCGCCAAAGATGTCATCAGGCAGATCGGCATGATCAGGAAAAACTGCTGTCGCCCTTTCTGCCTTCAGACCTGACTTTCCTGGCTGCTCTCCTGCCAGGGCTGATGAGCAGCTGCTGTCCTGCCAGGACTGTTGAGCAGCATAGTGGGTGGCTCTCCTGCGAGTGGCATGTGATGGGACGTAAATAGGGGCATTGCACGGGGCAGACCCGGAAGTGCAGCATTCTGGGTCATAGGGGGAGGAAACAACATGCATGATTGGGTGGCGGTTAAAAGGATATTAACAATAGTTCCTTCTTGGATTGTCAGTGAGTGTCAGAAATAAAGAAAAGGCAGCAACAAACCTAGTTTGCTTGTGTCCTTCTTTCTTATTAGCCTGGAACCTGACAGAATTGTTAGGGCTCTTTCACAAAAGCCATGACTGAAGGCACAGTACCTGAATTGGAGGCAGCTGATTTTGAAGAGTCAGCAGATACCACTGAAGTTACTGTGCTGGAGGGTTCTCCTCAAGCAGAAGGCACCCCTGTGAATGTTCGGCCTAAGGACCAACCAGGCCAGCATAAGCCTTCGGAGATCCAAATGCAACCGCTGGAAACTGACCCAGGTGACTTGAGGGACTGGTGGTTAGGAAATACCAGGGCAGTGGATTTTAGAGCCCATCTACCACCAGGACCCCCGCTCACTCTGTCAGGAGAGCATTTCACCCATGGAGGGAGCATAGAATTTCTGATGATGATAATTGGAGCTATTCAATGGCAGTTGGGAACCAGACTATTGAAGTGCTACAGGATATGTATGGGGCAGCTGGTTTTAGAGAGCTGGGCCATTGCAGTGTTTGGCAGGGGCATGTTGGAGGCCCCCCTCCCTCCCATGGAGCCCAAGGCCTTGAGTGTCCGCACCAGTGTTCTCGGATGCCAAGGGCGGGTACGCAATATGAGACTCAGAGTGGCCTTACTGGAGGGTCCCAGAAGGCTATCCAACAGGATTCCAGACCCGCTAGGCATGCCTACAAACAACACAGGGGCAATGGAGAGAGACCACAGACGTTTGAAGACTAGACACCGCCTGGCACAGAGGGGTTAATGGGTCAGGCACCTCTCTTGATGGGCAGGTGAGATCCACCGACTATGAGGGCATCATTTGATGGCAGCCCAGAGAAAGTGCCATTGTTCCTCAGCCAGGTGCTGAACCATTTTGACTGATATGGTAGACTATACACTTCCCAGTGGGATATGGTCATGGCAGTGACCACAGTCATGGAAGGGGAGGCTGCTGAGTGGGTGGCTGACCTGTATGGTGACCATGCACCTGAGCTGAGAGATGTGGGCCTTTTCCTGTCTGCTGTACAGGAGCGGTTTGAGGACAATACCTGGATGCAGCAAGCGGAGGGGGAGTTGCTAAGAGTAAAGCAGAGAGGGAGGCCAGTAAAAGAATACATCAGAGAGTTCCAGTGGCTGGTGGGAAAAGTGAGGAGATTGCCTGAGAGACTGGTGATACACCACTTTCAGGCAGGGCTTGATAAGACATTGAGGCAGGCTTGTGCATGCTGGGCATGGCACCTTGATTGGAAGCCTGGTTCCAAGCAGGAACAGAACAGGATATTGAGTTTCGAGATAATCAGCAAAAGAAAGAATGGGCTAACAGAGACCAATCACAAGCACCCCAGCCAACCAGTCTCACTCCCGCAATGTTTTTTAGATAAATTGGATGTTTTTAATTTATTTTTTGAGCCTAAATTATTTAATCTGTTTTTAATAGTTTTTAACTTTTGTATGTCTCTGTATTTTATTTTGGCTGTTCATCGCCCTGAGTCCTTCGGGAGTAGGGCGGTATACAAATATGATAAATAAATAAATAAATAAATAAATAAATAAATAAATAAATAAATGTGGCCTTCCCAGCATCCAATGCCTCCTACCACTGTGGTCCCACCTGCTAGAGTGGGAATGAGGTGTTTCTGGTGTGGTTGACTGGGACACTGAGCCACCCACTGTACAGACGATGATACCACCAAGAGAACACCGGGTCCCAGTAGCATTAGACAAGGATCTGCATGAAAAACCAGCAAGATGACACTGGAGAAGTCTCGTGGGATGCATCAATGGGACCAGCAGCCAACCCCCATGGAGGTAGAGGAGATACAAGCCCTCAGGACAACAAAGACACCAGTGACAGTGAGGCAGAGGCTGACCCTATGGTACATATGCCCATTAAGCTTTTCGTAGTACCTGTGGTGTTGAAGACAACGAAGTGTCAGAGGTGCACCACACTCATCGATTCCGGGTGCACCCGATGCTTCATGAGCCTCGAGGTAGCGAATCACCTGGGAGTCCCCCTGCACAAGTTAGCCCAACCCATTCGGTTTGAGCAAATGGACGGGTACCTCCTTGGGGGTAAACCAGCAACACATATCACTAGTAAAGTGACTCTGGAACTAGGTCAACATAAAGAGGAGTTGAGGTTTATAGTAGTTCCTCGCATAACCGAGGACATGGTTTTAGGTCTGGCATGGTTGGACAAATAGGATCCAACTATCTGGTGGGGAGGCGGTTGTCACCATCTCCAAATAGGCCTAGGACCAAATCCACCACCCCATGAGAGCCTACCACAGCCAACAGGTCCCATCCAATGTAAAGCCGGTTTGGAGCTAGCCATCCCGAGGAATATACTGACTTACAGGAGGTATTCAGTGAAAAGGAATGCAACATCTTATCATCCCACAGGCCCACTGACTGTGGGGTGGAGATTGTCCCTGGGGTGTCGCTGCTTAAGATGTATTCGATGACCCCCCCCCCCAGGAGTTGACTGAAATGAGGGCCTATATTGAGAAGAACCTCAAACAAGGCTTTATTCAGCCCGCAAAGTCTAAGATTGCAGCCCCCATCTTATTCTGAGAGAAGAAAGACGGGGGTTTACGTCTATATGTTGATTTCAGGGACATCAACGTGGTATGCATTGAACATTTGTACCCGCTACTGCTGTTAAAAGACATGATGGTGAGGCTGTCAGAAGGCCGTTACTTCACAAAACTAGACCTCCGTAAAGCGTATTGTAGAATACAAATTAAGGCTGGGGACAAATGGAAAACAGCTTTCATTTGTCTCCTAGGCAGCTACCAATTTCGAGTAATGCCGTTCAGGATTCAGGGGGCCCCGGTGGTGTTCATGCAGTTAATAAATGAGGTGCTGCACGAATACTTATATAAGGGGATTCTCATTTACCTTGACGATATCCTTATTTACACCCGCTCCATGGAAAAACACGTCCAGCTGGTGAGAAGGGTACTCCGTAAATTACTGGACACACACTTGTATGTAAAGCTCTCCAAGTGTGAGTTCCATAAGACCTCATTGGACTATCTTGGCTTTAGAATATCTCCAAAAGGGGTGGAAATGGACCCCAATAAAGTGAAGGTGATTTTTGAAGGCGGTTTTGGATTGGCAAGCCCCCAAAATCCGAAAACAACTGCAGAGTTTTTTGGGGTTTGCTAATTTTTATTGCCACTTCATCCCCTCCTTTGCAAGGATAGTGCTCCTGCTGACCAATTTGTTATGAACAAAACTCTTAAACAAAAACCTCAGCCAAGATGTCCACTTCAGTGGGACCCTGCTTGTCAACATGCTTTTGAGTGATTAAATCTCTATTCGCAAGAGAGCCTGTCTTAAAACATCCGGACCCCTCATGCCCTTTTGTGGTGCAGGTGGATGCCAGTGCAATGGCTGTGGGTGCTATGATCCTCCAGGCCAATGAAGAGGGGGCCCTCCAACCTTGTGTGTACACCTCAAAAAAGTTGAATGACACAGAGTGTCATTGGCCCATTTGAGAGAAGGAGGCATTTGGTCTGCATTGGGCTTTGTTGACGTGGAGGGACCTGTTGGAAGGGGGAAGTGTCCCCTTTGAGGTCTGGACAGATCATAAGAACTTGGAGGCTTTACAATCCCCACACAAGTTGTCACCAAAACAGGTTCATTGGGCCCTCTACTTTAGGAGATTCAATTTTTGGTTAAAATACATTCCAGGGGGACGGAATTTCCTGGCGGATGCTTTGTCCAGGAAACTGCGATATGGCGGTGGCAAAGAGGAAGTAATTTAGGCTTTATTCCCAGTATGGGTGGTCCGACCCACATTATCCACAAAGGCGGACCACCTAAACGAAGACATACCACAAGCCATTTGGGAGGCCCTTGCCACTGTTGTTTGGTTCCATGGGAATCAATCATGGCTGACTGAAAGGGAGGGGAGGTGTCTCAAAATCCTGTGACTCATCAGTATCTTTCTGTCTTCTGTGGTGGGAAGCACAGGCTGTTAGCCTGGAATCTGACAGAATTGTTTGACTAACAGCCCATGCTTCCCACCACCTTTTATATGTTAATCCCCTTTTAACTGCTACCCAATCACGCTTGTTGTTTCCTCCCCCTATGATCCAGAAGTGCTGCACTTCCGGATCTGCCCCGTGCAATGCCCCTATTTACGTCCCATCACATGCCACTCGCAGGAGAGCCACCCACTATGCTGCTCAACAGTCCTGGCAGGACAGCAGCTGCTCATCAGCCCTGGCAGGAGAGCAGCCAGGAAAGTCCGGTCTGAAGGCAGAGAGGGTGACAGCAGCTTTTCCCGATCATGCCGATCTGCCTGATGACATCATTGGTGCACGGCCACCTCTCAGCTGTGCAGCAGCCACGCTACAGACCCATGGAGTGGAAGGATGGGTCCAGGTGATTTCCGTAGCTTCCCCAGGCAGTCGGTCATGCTACACAGAAATATTCAGCCCCTCTGGGATTTCAGCAGCTGGGTGGTCGCCTCCCCTCCAAATGGCAGTCCCGGGCTGGCTGGCACGCCAGGGCTGATATGAGGGCCACATCAGGGCTTTGGATGACCTCAGAGGGCTGGTTGGGCATGGCCAACTGAGTGGGTGTAGCCAACTGGGTGGGTGTGGCCAACTGGGTAGGCATGGCCAGTTGATGCCACTCCCCAAACTTCTGGCATGTTTCCTCTTTGCATTGAGTAGACCAGGCCGAAGCCAAGAGGCCTTATATTTTCCAGGATAGCTCCATGGGCCAGATCCAACCACATTGCAGGCCTTATACAGCCCACAGGCCTTGTGTTTGACAACCCTGTGTTAAAGTGTTGGTCAGAGAATGTATGAAACTTTGGTGCAAGAATTTTTTTGAAGCGTTTTAGAAAGGCTAGGGTCACTTTTTTAAAAACGTTCAGCATAGTTCCTCCTCAGAAAACATATCTACAATAAATGACTGATACCTGCTGGATTTGTTCATATTTTGTTTTGCAAAAAATGGGTAGAAAATAAATATGTCATCTTGAAAAAAAGAAGCTTTGTATTTATTTCTACAGTTATAACAATTAAATATATATTCTATTGGAAATGTCCCTTATATTACTTTTGTTGGCAATTGCTCATTTAAAAAAAAAGCTACTTATTATCTCATCAAAATAAAATAATTATATCCTAGAGGAATTACTATAGGCCAAAACATTAGAGGCTTCCCAGAAGGTTATTGAAATACAACAACAATGAAAGTTTCTGTTGGCTATGAAATAAGTCTTGAAGCATAGAGAGTTTGGTACAAGGGGTAGTAATTTCTCTGTCAGATTCATTGCTTCAAGTATCCACCCTCCGTTCTCTTCTGCCAGAGTATCTCTTCAAATCCTTGTGATATTCAAGAGAAAAAATTGTACTCACTGGGATCTTCAAACAGAAAATGATAGATTTTCTCATTAGATGTATTCTCAAATATAATCCTTAGATCTATCTTTAGATGAAGTATTGGATTATATATGCTTCCCTATGGGTAGGATGGAAGGCAAAAGATTTTCCTATTAACAAGATCATCAAGATGTTTCTCCTGATGTTTTTGGTGCATACAGTAGTTACTCTGAGCTGCCCTGCGAGTGATGCTTTCCTTGTTCCACATGAGTGGTACCAGCCTGGAGACTTCACCATTGGTGGGATGGCATCTCACATCGTTTATCACTTTTATGAAATGAAATTTGTTGAAAACCCTTCTTTAACACCTTACGAGGTACCAATGTAAGAATTTTTCTTCGCTATCTAATCTTAGCCAATCTCGAAAATCCCTTATATGAGTAAAAGCTGTTTTACTTGTTCCACATGAGTGGTACCAGCCTGGAGACTTCATCATTGTTAGGATGGCATCACATTTCACTTACCACTTTTATGAATTTAAATTTAGTGAAAATCCTTCTATAACCCTATGAAATACCAGTGTAAATATTTTTTTTCTTTATCTAATCTTACACAGACTTTTAGAAATCTTTTATATGAATAAAAGCTGTTTGTGCATAAATGTAGCATTTTTAATGTAATCTATGCCTTGTTTTTCTTTCAACTGTATATTGGTTATGATAGAAAAAATAACCTTCTTTACATTCTTTTAAAGTCTTTCATGTGGGGCTTCCGTTGGTGACGTCAGCGTGATAGGAACCGAGGGGACAGCGCTCCGTTCCTAGGTCCCAATTTTCGGCCTGAAAGCTGAATTTTTTTAGCTCTATTGACCACGAAGAGGTCAATAGATAAAAGGGAAAATCCTGAGGATCTCGGGAGTATCAAAAATTGCCCCGAAGGTTCAAGGAAAGTCCCTTAATTCAGCCCGGAAAAAAACCAACCTCTTGTTGGTTGGCCAGAACGCTGACGGTTGCTTTAAAAAAAGGGGAAGCGAGGATCGAGCAAACAGCATCAATAAGAATAACTAATTACTCTTATTCTGAAACATTTAAATATTTAAAACATCGGATTCATAACTAAAAAGAGAAACTGATCGGCAAAGCAGAATTTTTAAGAAGAAACGGAGTGAAAATATAATGGAGTGAGTTAACGAGGCTAATTGAAGTGTGAGGGGGCGAAACTGACAGGCAACGGAACTGAGGTGATTTTGAGGAAGCGCAACGGAGAGGTGTGGATTGGAAATAAAACACATAGTTATAGATTTACCAGACAGAAATTGGAAAATAGACAAAGATTATCCATTGGGGGAAAGAAATACAGATCCAAGTGTTGGACTTATTTTAAAAAAAGAAACGGAGGTGGTGCGGAGACAATAAAGAAAAGACGAAGAAGAAACAGTATCTAGTTTCAGGAGTGACTGTGAGGGATTTAAAAATTTTGTAATGGTGGCAGAGCTTCAGTGAACAGATACTGTAACTATATTAGAGTATTAACTTGCAAATAAATAAAAAAACATTGAGGCTCTGGAAGAGGTGTTTAAAATATTTTTAGAAGGCAAATTGAAGGACTTTGGAAACAATTACAAACTAGATGACTGAAAAGACACAAAACCAAGCGAGGATTGCAAAGACTTCAGTTCTGGAACCTAATACAACGAAAGAAATTATTTTATTGTTTGAGAGACTTAATTTATTTGAATTATTTTAATTGAATTATTTTAATAATATTTTAAGTACTTTTAAGTACTTTTATCTATTTATTTGTTTATTTATGTAATACTTAATGTTTTCATATAGAATATAGTATATAATATTATAGCCCAAATAGCATAAGGTTTAGGATTACTTAAGTTTAAATGTTAAATATATACTTTTTAATATATTCTGGAACCTAATATAACGAAAGAAATTTATTTTATTGTTTGAGAGACTTAATTTATTTGAATTATTTTAATTGAATTATTTTAAAAATATTTTAAATACTTTTAAGTACTTTTATCTATTTATTTGTTTACTTATGTAATACTTAATGTTTTAATATAGAATATAGTATATAATATTATAGCCCAAATAGCATAAGGTTTAGATTACTTAAGCTTAAATGTTAAATATATACTTTCTAATATAAGTAAGAAAAGTTGGAATATGTAAGTTTTGAATAGATATAATAATATAACCCATAGCATATCTGTTTTTTCTTATTTTTGTTTTAGCGTGTTTTCCTATTCTAATAGTTTTTTATGTGACACAATTTAATATTAATTTAAAAATTGATATGGTGTTAAAAGAATGAATTGAAAATTGATTATTAATATTGATATATATTGATTTAAATAAGAATAAAGATTTAATAGAACTTATTAGAATTAATAATATATTTAAATAGAATATTTAATTTAGAAACTGAAATATGACTTGCTGAGATATCATATTTTATCCCTGCTCCTTATTTAAATTTAATTAATCCCTCATATAATGATATTATAGTTTGAAATTTGACTGTATTTGAAAACTAAACAAGTGATATTGGCTTCTGTAATTATCAGAAGGAAAATTTTACTATATACTATAGACAGTGCGTGAAAATTTGGGAACTATTAAATTAGAAAATTAAGACGACCACTACTGGCTCATTAATAATGACAAAACCAGGTAAAAAGGCAATAGCCAATCAAGCAATGTCTATTACATCATTAGCACAACAGAAAACAATAGACACAATGTTACTTTCAGAAAAAGAAAAATCTCCTCAATCAATTAACATCAAAAACATTCACTCAGTATTATCAATGATACAAGAGAGTATGAACAAAACACAGGAATCAATTGCTGATAACCATCAAGAAAGTAGGAAAAACCATGAGGATTTGAAAATGGACATAGGTGAAATTAAGGATAATCTAAAAAAAATGGATAATAAGATGGAGAAAATTCAACAAAATATTGCTAAAAATGAACAAAGGATCCAAAATATTGAAGATAAGATGGGCAAAGTAGAAAAAAGGATAGAAGAGTCAGAATGTGATCAAACAATAATAAATAAAGAACTGGAAGATTCAATTTCATTTTTAGAAATGGAAAAGGCGTTATTTTACCTAAGATTTCAAAATATAGTGGAAAACAGAGAGGAAGATTTGAGAGATGTAATGGTGGGAATTCTGGCTGAAGCAATGTTAAAGAATAAAGAAGAAATTAATAAGGAAATTGATGAAATTTATAGAGTATTCACAAATTACGCCTGAAGAAACAGGTTACCAAAAGAGGTTCATATTAGATTTGTAAGGAAGTTGGTGAAAGAGGAAATATACAAAAAAAATGAGAGAAAAACCAATTATATATAAGGGAAAAGAAATAATTACATTAAAACAAATACCAAGAAGAATAAGAGAAACAAGGAAAAAATATAACTTTCTGACAACAGAATTACACAAACATAAACTAATGTTCCGGTGGTTAACGCCAGAGGGACTGCTTGTTTCATGGCAAGATAAAAAAATATAAACTTGATACACTAGAGAAAGCACAGCAATTTTTTGATAGCAATTTTTTTTCCTGAGGAAGAACAAGAATCTGAAACACAGCAAGAAATTGCAAATCAGGAGGACAAATCGAGAAAAATACAGCAAGAAGAAAGAAAAAGAGGGGAGAAAGAAAGAATGGAAAGAGAGGGAGCAAGGGATAAAATACAAATTACAGGGGAAAAAAACACTAGGAAAATAAGAACATCAAGAAAATAGAAATTTGAAATGGAGAAAGATTTAAAATTGATATCGATTAACATAAATGGACTAAACATTCCATCAAAGAGATCACGTATTTTTAGAAATTTACAAAAATTGAAGATAGATATTATAACATTACAAGAAGTTCATATTAAAAAACAACAACACAGTTTATTAGAGAACAAAAGATTAGGAAAACTTTATACGGCACTAACAGAACAAAAAAAGAGAGGTATAGCAATGTACATCCGGAATCATATACAATCAAAGCAATTATTTGCAGATGAGGAGAGTAGGATGCTGATGGTTGAAATTGAAACAGAAAAGAAGAAGATATTACTAGTATCACTTTATGCACCAAATGGAACCCAAATTGATTATTTTAAAAAGATGCACAACAAAATTAAGGAACTGGAATACCAAAACGTATGCATAATTGGAGATTTTAATGCAATTGTAAACATAGAGAAGGACTATAGGAGTTGTAAACATAATAAATCCAGGAAAAAAACACTTCCAGAAACATTTTATGATATAGTAGAAGAATTTCAATTACAAGATGCTTGGAGGGAACTCAATTATGATAAACAACAATACACATTCTATTCAAATCCACATCAATCGTGGTCCAGAATTGACATGGCTTGGATGACGGCAGAGCTTATAGCAGACATTAAACAAATAGAAATTACAACAAACACATGGGCTGATCATAGCCCCATTGAAATAACATGGAAGGGACACCAAAAGTGTAAAAGATGGATGATGGATAGAGATATTATAAATGACAAACAATATGTGGATATGATTCAAAAAGAATTGAAAATATTTCTACAAATTAATGTGAAGGAGCACACCACTCTACAAAATCTATGGGACACAACCAAGGCATATATCAGAGGCTTAACAATTGCCTATACTGCACAAAAAAATAAAAATAAACAACAAATAAAACAAAATTTACAGACAATATTACATCAATATGAATTAGATCTACAGAAACAGCCATATAATCAAGAAATTAATGAGAAATTAAATTTAACAAGGCATAAATTAAATTTGATCACAACAACAGAAATAGCAAGAAAAATAAAAATCGCTAAACAAAACCAATTTGAACATGCAAACAAAACCGGATGGTGGTTAGCATATAAATTGAAAATAGAAAAACAGAGGAATATTATAATACAGTTAAAAGATGTAGATGGTTGTTTATACCAGAATATTGAAGACAAAAAACGAATTGCAAAGGAATTTTTCAAAAACTTATACGCAAAGGAAGAGATTAGAGAAGAAAATATCATAGAATATTTAAATAAAATAAAGATTCAAGAATTAGAAGAAGAACATATAGAATTATTGAACAGACCAATCTCAATGTTAGAATTAATAGAAGCGAGAAAGAAACAAAAAAATAACAAGACACCGGGAACAGACGGTATACCGGCAGAGTTTTATAAGACATTCCAACAACCATTAGATGATATATTAATACAAGTTTTCAATGATGCATTAATGGAAGCTGAAATTCCGACGTCATGGAATGAAACAATAATCACATTGATACCAAAACAAGATTCGGATCCCACGGAAATTAAAAATTATAGACCAATTTCTCTTCTCAATGTAGATTATAAATTATTCACATCAATTATAACACAGAGATTGAAAAACCTAGTCAAATACTATATACATCCTGATCAAAATAGTTTTATTCCTGGAAGACAAATTCATAACAATACAAGAACAATTATTGACACTCTGGAATTCTATGAGCAAAGATCGGAAAACCAGTTAGCTCTAATTTTCCTAGATGCGCAAAAAGTGTTTGATAATCTCAACTGGACATTTCTATTAGCACAATTAGAAAAAATGAAATTTGGAGAAAGATTTATAAAAATGATTAAAAAGATATACAATACCCAAACAGCAAAAATACAAATTAATGGAGATACAACTGAACAATTTGATATAAAGAAAGGAGTGAGACAAGGATGCCCATTATCTCCTATATTGTTTATATTAACATTGGAAATATTACTAGAAGAAAGCAGGAAAGATACAGAAATAACTGGACTAAAAATAAAAAATCAAGAATATAAACTGCAAGCCTTTGCGGATGATATCGTATTCATTTTAGATAAACCCATACAATCTGGACCAAAATTAATGATAAAAGTACAACAATATGGAGAAGTAGCAGGATTGAAAATTAATAAACAAAAAACTAAAATTATAACAAAGAATCTTAACAAGTATCAAAAAGAAGAATTGGAAAATATATTAGGGATACAAATAGCAAAGAAAGTTAAATACTTAGGAATATGGATTACAAACAAAATATCAACTTTGAAGGAAGACAATTATATTAAATTGGCTAAACAAATAGAAAAGGATTTGGAAAAATGGGCAAAACTCCAATTGTCTCTTTTAGGCAAAATTGCTACCATTAAAATGAATATTCTGCCAAGAGTGTTATATTTATTTAGGGTAATACCAGTAAACTAAGGAAGAACACATTTTAAAGATTTAGACAGAATGATATTAAAATTTATTTGGCAGGGAAAAAAAGCAAGAATCAAATTAAAACATCTACAAGACAAAAGAGAGAGGGGGGGAATGGGACTCCCTGATTGGCAGAGTTATTACAAAGCCTCAGCGTTAATATGGATAAAAGATTGGATCGAACTCAAAAACATAAGAAGATTAATATTGGAAGGTTTTGATTTAACAAGAGGTTGGCATGCATATCTTTGGGGAGAGAAAATTACAAAACAAGAACAATTTCGCAAACATATTGTAAGAGATAATTTGCTTAAAATATGGAATGAAATCAGAAAATATCACTATGATAGGATTCCTAGGTGGACTTCCATAATGGAAGCACATATTTATCCAAATACAATAGATACAAATAAATTAAAAACATATAAGGACATCTTAAATGAAGAAGGAAAACTAAAAACAAGAGAAGAATTGAGAATGCAAAATGTGGAAATAGAGTGGTGGTCATATTTGCAATTAAAATCCAGATATAAATCTGATATGGAAAAAACTGGAATTCAAATGGAACCGAATCAGTTGGATAAAATTTTATTAGGCCCCAATAAGAAATTAATAACCAAAATTTATAATTTTCTATTGGAATATAAACTAGCAGAGGAAGTAGTTAAAGAGAATATGATCACATGGGCGACAAATTTTGGGTATGCAATAGAATTAAATAAGTGGGAAAATTTGTGGAAAAATATTAATAAATTAACATTATCTGTACCATACAAAGAAAATGCTTATAAATTGTTCTATAGGTGGCATCTACCACTGGCACGAATTTCTAAAATGTTTCCCGGCACATCTCCACTCTGTTGAAAATGTAAAGATCATAAAGGGACATACTATCATATATGGTGGTCATGTCCCAAAGCTAAAAAATTCTGGAACAATATAAAAATGCAACTGGAACAAATAATAACTCAAAAGGTGCCCTTAAAGCCAGAAACTTATTTATTAGGAATACCTACAAGCAAATATGAAAAAGAAATAATATATTTAATAACACACATTTTGACTGCAGCAAGAATTTTATACGCACAAAATTGGAAACAAGAAGAGGTCCCGACTCAAGAGAAATTAATATCCAAAATTATGGAATGCGCTGAGATGGATAAACTTACCAAGGAGATCCAAGGAAAGGAAGAATCTGAATATTATCTGGTCTGGCAAAAATGGTATAAATGGTTAGAGGGAAGTGGAAAAAAAAAGAGAAGAAGAAAGAAAAAAAATTAAATAAAAGAAAAGATATCAATAGAGTAAAATAAATTTTTAGATCAAATGAAATTTAAGAGATACGAGATATCAATAAAATAATATCATTATATAGGGTGAGAGAAATATTGTATATTGAAGAATATAGGATATTGATATTGTAACAATTTAGATATTATAGGTAGATGTTATAAAGATGATGTTTGTTGTAAATTGTTTTATTTGCATTTATAAATATATTATGTGGTTTCTAAAATTAATAAAAAATTTAAAAATTAAAAAAAATAAAAATAAAAATAAAGTCTTTCATGTGAAATGTACAAAATTTCAGATCAAGAAGTCTATATTTGAACATTTACTGAAGTAAATATATTTTTAGAAAGATTTGGCACTATCTCTCCTCACAAAACCCACATACAGTGAATGAGTGATACCTCCTGAATCTGTTGATATACCATTTTCTGAAAATCTCATAGAAAATAAATATAGTACTTTGAAAAAAGTCACTACTTGTATTTGTTGCAGTAGATATTGTTGGAAGTCATGGGAATGCTGTTTAAAATAAATCTGAACACTGTATTATGAAGCATTGTACCCAAGCTATAATCTTCCTACTACTGTCAGACAAAAAAAGTCTGTTATTCATGTAGAAATGATGCCACCGTACAAGATTATCAAATTATTGGCATTGGGTTTCCTCGTCTTCGGCGGCGACGGTGCCTTCTTTTAGCACCGCCACCCCCGCCGCTTGTAGAGCCGCTTCCCGATCGTGAAGCGGCTTGAAATCTTCAAAATCCCCAGGATTTATGAAGAAGAGGCAGCAGGGTACAGGTAGAGCCCCTGCAACCCCCCCAGGGAATTGTTTCTGGGGAGGAAACAGGCGTGGCTCCCTTACAACCTGCTGAGATTCCGGGCGGCGTGGGACGTCTTCTGCCTTCGCAGAACAAGCCGACTTCAGGAAACCTTTAAAGAGCGAGGAAATAAGCCAAATAAACACTTGAAATCCACTTGAACCCTGAAACTCTGAACTGCAAGTATTAGCCCTTTGCTGATTTTTTATGCTGAAGTGAAAGTTTCGGAATGAGTGAAAGTGACTGAAAAAATATGGCGCTCAGCAAATGAATCAGTGGGTGTGGATTGGTGAAGTTACCTTGTCTTCTATAAAGTTAAAAAGTTGCTACAAAGTTGCTCCGGCTGTAACAGAAATAAGAGGAAAATCTCTCCCTTTTACTTGTTTTTGCTGCACTATAGTTTTGCCCTGAGTAAATCTGGGGGACTTTCTTAGAAGGTTTTGTGGAGGTGGCAGAAGAGGCGGAACCTCCCTTTTTAGAAAAGCCAGCTTACGTGGCAGGATGGCTTCAAAGAAGCAGGAAGGCAAAACAGGGGGGGGATCCCCCCCACGTAAACAGAACACGCAGTCACAAGCTCAAAAAAAAGATCTGGACATGGGAGATTTAAAAGAATTCATTTCAAATATTTTGGATGAGAAATTTCAAGACATGGATGATAAAATAAATAAAATAGATGAAAAAATCCAAAAGTCACAACAGGAAATTATGCAGGAAATGCAGCAGAACCAAAAGATGGTGACCAAAAAAATAACGGATGTGGCGTCTGGCCTGGCAGGATTTATTATGAAAGTTGAGTCAAAAGTGGATGAATTTAAATTAGAAGTTAATGCTAAGTTGAAAAATAATGATCATAAATTTTTTGATGTTGATGACAAGATGCAGAGAGTTGAGAATGACATTGTTATGATGCAATTCCGGGCAATGGAATTTGCTATACGGCTTTGAGGAATTAGAGAAGAGGAGAGACAAGATTTGAGACAGATTTGTGCTGAAGCTCTAGCTGTGATTTTAAAAACTGATCCTGAGATGGTCTTTTGCAAAATAGATAAAATCTACAGAGTTAACTCGTGGGTGGCCAGACAAAGACAATTGCCCAGAGATGTGGTCATATATTTTACAGACAGAGCAATAAGAAATGATATCCTGCAAAAATCTTTCCTCACTTCTGTGCAAGTGAGCGGATCCAAGGTTACAGTCTACAAGGAGCTCCCACCTAAGATGTTGAAATCCAGAAAAGAATATGGTTTTCTTGTTAAAGAACTGCAGAATAATCAAATCCCATTTCGTTGGGACGCTCCAACTGGCATAATTTTGAGATATAAGGGAGAGAAACACCGCTTGAATACTGTGGAGAAGGCGGAGCAATTTTATACTGACATCTTTAAAGAAAGAACACCATCCCCACGCACATCTACAGTTTTGGAGATTAAAGAGAGTGATAAGAAGCAACCTCAAGAATTGCAACAACAATCTAAGCAGGAATCAGAGGAGTTGAAGGGCGCTGAAGGAGGTTTTCTGGATGAGCCCTTGCTGGAACCTTCTCCAATCTTGGAGCTGGCTTGGGCGGCTGAAGTTAAGGACCAGCGTATAACCCGAGCAAAAGCCAAGGAACTTAAACAAAAGTTACAGCAGGAAAGGCGAGATGAAGCTGGGGCTGTGGGGAATGCAGGACAGAAGATTTCGGATGAAATCCTAAGGTTCTGCGCTTCGCTCCAGAAAGAGAATGATGATGATTAAATGTTTATCTTGGAACGTAAATGGGCTGAATGTAACACAAAAAAGGAAGAAAGTATTTACATATTTAAAACAACATAATAATGATATAATTTGCTTACAAGAAACGCATATTACAGCTCAAGATCAAAACTATTTGAAAAATTCCAAATTAGGAACACATTTTATATCTTCAACTAACCAAAAAAAGAATGGTGTGGTTATTTATGTAAATAAAAAACTAACAGCCAAACTTATAGAAGCTGATCAAGATGGTAGGTTTGTAGCAATTGAATTGCTTTCTGCTAATAAACAAATTCTTTTGATAGGAATTTATGCTCCTAACCAACAACAGGACTATTTTTATAAAATGCTGCATACTAAAATACTCCAATGGGATTACAGATCTATTTTAATTATGGGAGATTGGAATGGAGTAATTGACTCTAAATTAGACAAAAAGACTTTGGCAAAGTCAAGAATTAGATTACCACAGACTTTTTTTGATATGAAAGAAGATCTGGAATTAAAAGATATTTGGAGAATACATAATCCAAAAGAACTGGACTATACTTTCTTCTCTGACAGACATAGATCCTTTTCCAGGATTGATTTTATCTTGTTGTCTGATGATCTACTTCTTAGGACAAAAAGAACAAAGATTCTGCCAAGAACTTTGACTGATCATAGCCCAGTGTGGATAGAAATTGAGACATGCAAGAATGAGAGACGCTCTTGGAGATTAAATGAAAACTTGTTCAGATATGAGAAAAATATAATAGAACTTAAAAAGTATTTGAAAGAGTTTTTTGAAATGAATTTGAATAAAGGCACCCCAATGGAAATTGTGTGGGACGCAAGCAAAGCTTATATGAGAGGGGTGCTTATATATATAAACTCTAAACATAGGTTGATTCGACAAAAGAAAAGACTTGAACTGGAAGCAGAAATAAAGAACAAAGAACAGTTACTTATTAAAAATCCAACAGATGAAAGAATACTTAGTGTTATAAAACTTTTGAAAGACCAATTCCAAATGCTTATAGCGGAACAAGTTGCAACAAATTTACAATATGCGAAGCATAATACATTCTGCAACGCTAATAAACCAGGCAGGTGGTTGGCTTACACATTAAGGAAGAAACAGAGCGCACGGACTATTGATAGTGTTGATATTGGGGGGAAAGAAGTTTTTCAACAGAATTTAATAAAAGAAGCTTTTCTACAATATTACACTAAACTATATGCCAGAGAGGAGGTGCAGAATGGACTTATAGAAAAATACTTAGACAACAAAAGAGTTACAAAAATTACTGAGCAACAAAAGGAAAGAATGGATTATCCTATAACAGAGGAGAAGATAATAGCAGCAATAAAACAATTAAAAACAGCCAAAGCTCCTGGAACGGATGGTCTGACAGCAGTGTATTATAAAACTTTGCAGGCAGAAATGGTGGAACAACTTAGAGACTTATTTTGTAATATACAACAAGGGGGAAAAGTACCCCCATCATGGACTACAGCTTATATTTCTTTGATACCAAAAGAGCAAGCAGGTCCCAAAAAACTATAGGTGGCATCTACCACCGGCACGAATTTCTAAAATGTTTCCCGGCACATCTCCACTCTGTTGAAAATGTAAAGATCATAAAGGGACATACTATCATATATGGTGGTCATGTCCCAAAGCTAAAAAATTCTGGAACAATATAAAAATGCAACTGGAACAAATAATAACTCAAAAGGTGCCCTTAAAGCCAGAAACTTATTTATTAGGAATACCTACAAGCAAATATGAAAAAGAAATAATATATTTAATAACACACATTTTGACTGCAGCAAGAATTTTATACGCACAAAATTGGAAACAAGAAGAGGTCCCGACTCAAGAGAAATTAATATCCAAAATTATGGAATGCGCTGAGATGGATAAACTTACCAAGGAGATCCAAGGAAAGGAAGAATCTGAATATTATCTGGTCTGGCAAAAATGGTATAAATGGTTAGAGGGAAGTGGAAAAAAAAAGAGAAGAAGAAAGAAAGAAAAATTAAATAAAAGAAAAGATATCAATAGAGTAAAATAAATTTTTAGATCAAATGAAATTTAAGAGATACGAGATATCAATAAAATAATATCATTATATAGGGTGAGAGAAATATTGTATATTGAAGAATATAGGATATTGATATTGTAACAATTTAGATATTATAGGTAGATGTTATAAAGATGATGTTTGTTGTAAATTGTTTTATTTGCATTTATAAATATATTATGTGGTTTCTAAAATTAATAAAAAATTTAAAAATTAAAAAAATAAAAATAAAAATAAAAATAAAGTCTTTCATGTGAAATGTACAAAATTTCAGATCAAGAAGTCTATATTTGAACATTTACTGAAGTAAATATATTTTTAGAAAGATTTGGCACTATCTCTCCTCACAAAACCCACATACAGTGAATGAGTGATACCTCCTGAATCTGTTGATATACCATTTTCTGAAAATCTCATAGAAAATAAATATAGTACTTTGAAAAAAGTCACTACTTGTATTTGTTGCAGTAGATATTGTTGGAAGTCATGGGAATGCTGTTTAAAATAAATCTGAACACTGTATTATGAAGCATTGTACCCAAGCTATAATCTTCCTACTACTGTCAGACAAAAAAAGTCTGTTATTCATGTAGAAATGATGCCACCGTACAAGATTATCAAATTATTATTTTTTTTCAATGGGGGCATTTAACCTATTTGCAGTGTATTCACCAAATTTCATCAACATGTCCTTGCCTTGGCCTTTGCTGTGAAGGAGATCAATGAGGACTCCCAGATCTTACCTAACATCACTCTTGGGTTCCACATCTATGACAGTTACCTCAGTGCGAGAATGACCTATCGCACCACTCTGGACCTGCTTTTCAAATCCCAGGAATTTGTCCTTAACTACAAATGTGATAGCCAGAAGAATCTCATGGCCATCATTGGGGGACTGGATTTTGTATCATCATCTCATATTGCTGAAATTACAAGTTTCTTCAAGATTCCACAAGTAAGTTGTGAATTCTATCTTCTGATGCCATTATTGTTACTGAGTAATTAAGGAGTAAGGAGCATTAAAATTTAGTCTCTTTCTCTTTCGTGTTAAAATGTTCTTCCTGGCTTAAGGTCTATTAGTTAGCATAATTTTGAAACTGATAAGCCAAATACAGGAAGTATGAATCCACAGACATTCCATACTAGAGGGAAGATTTGAACTCTTTGCTTCTATGAAAAGAATTGATCATTATATGTGTTTGAAATAATTCCAAGAAATTCGTTTCCATATTAATACTTAGAAGAATTTCAGGGAAATAATTCCTTCATTGGATATATTTTATATGAAACTAGGCAGGACAATCAGATTTAATCTAACTACTCAAGAGAATACTATTCCACTTTCTTGCAGCTCACATACGGCTCATTAGCCAAAGAAGAATTTCAGACCAGTAAGCTCTCTTCACTTTATTTCATGGTCCCCAAAGAAGACCATCAGTACATTGGGATTATCCAACTGCTTCACCATTTCAAGTGGACATGGATTGGGATTTTTGCTGTTGATAATGACAATGGAGAAAAATTCTTACAGAAAATGCAGCCCTTACTTTCAGAGAACGGAATCTGCTTAGCGTTTATAGAAAGGCTTTCACAACTGGCCCACATGGAAGAATTCCAAGAATTTTTTCAAAGAATCTCAATTATTTCCATTCATTTGATGAATAGCAAAGTCAATGCAGTTCTTGTCTATGGAGAAGCATTGACAATTATGTGGCTAAGATTTGTAATGTTTCCAGTAGATCCTAACAGCAAGAAAACTACATTATTTGGAAAGGTGTGGATCATGACTGCACAGATTGATTTCATAGTGTCAGGATTTCTAATCAACTGGGACCTCCAGATGTTCCATGGGGCAATTTCATTCACTGTTCATTCAACAGAAGTTGTGGGTTTCAAGGAATTTCTTCAGACCATCAATCCACTTTCAGACTATAGAGATGGGTTTCTGCAAGAAGTTTGGGAGCAAGCATTTGACTGTTCATTTCCAAAACCAGAGTTACAAGAAATGCAGAGTAGAAAATGCACTGGGGAAATGAAGCTAGAGGATCTTCCTGGACCTGCCTTTGAAATGGAAATGACTGGTCAAAGCTACAGTATCTACAATGCTGTTTATTCTGTGGCTCATGCTTTGCAGGTTCTATACATGTTGGGGTTCAATAGGCAGACAACTACGATGCGTAAAAAAACTGATCTTCCCAATCTGCAGTCTTGGCAGGTATTTCCTTTGCATTGGACACTTCTTTTATTTCAATGAGCAGCTTGACATAAAATGATTTTTTGAACCCAATGTGGAAAGTCTTAATATTTTCTGCATGTGGAATCAAGTATAAGAAACAACATAGAAATAAGAGAGAATTTCCTGACAATGAGAACAATGAATTAGTGGAACAGCTGGCCTTTAGATGTTGTGTTTGCTCCATCACTGCAGATTTTTATGAAAAGATTGGGCAGCCATTTCTGTGAACTGGTATACAGTCACCTCCTTTAATAGGGTGTTAAGTAGAAGACTTCCAAGGTTCCTTGCAACCTTGTTATACTGTGCTGTATAAAATAGATACAGATTGCTAAAAGATTAGTAGAGTTGGAAGGGATCTTGTAGGTCATCTAGTCAAATCCCTCGCCTAAGCAGGAAACCCTACGTCATTTCTGACAGATGGCAGTCCAGTCTTTTCTTGAAGCCTCCATTGATGAAGCTCCCACAACTTCCAAAGGCAATTTCTGTTCCATTGGTTGATTGTTCTGATTGTCAGAAAATTTCTCCTTATTTCCAGGTTAAATCTCTCCTTGTTCAGTTTCCACCCATTATTCCTTCTCTGGTCTTCGGGTGCTTTGGAAAATAGTTTGACCCCCTCTTCTCTGTGGCAGCCCCTCAAATATTGGAACATTGCTATCATGTCTCCCCTGGTACTTTTCTTCACTAGACTAGCCATGTCCAGTTCCTCTAACCTTTCATGGTATGTTTTAGCCTCCAGTCCCCTAATCATCTTCTCTGCACTCTTTCTAGAGTCTCAACATCTTTTTTATAGTGTGGTGGCCAAAACTGGATGCAGTACTCTAGGTGTGGTCTTACTAAGGCTTTATAGAGTGGTATTAGTACCTCACTTGATCTTGACTGTATTCCTCTGTTAATGCAATTTAGGATTGCATTGGCTTTTTTGGATGCCGCCACACACTGTTGGCTCATATGTAATTGGTTATCCATTAAGAAACCTCCCACAGCTACTGCTATTAAGCCTGGTTTCCCCCAGTCTATATGTGTACTTTTGGTTTTCTTGCTTCAGTGTAAGACTTTACTTTTCTTTACATTGAATTCCCTTTTTTAGAGGGAATTGAGCCTATCTTCTAGAGTGTTAGCTATTCCTGCAAATTTGGCAAGCTCCTCTTCTATTCCCTCATCTAAGTCATTTATGAAGATATTTACGTGTACAGGGCCTAAGATGGAATCTTGTGGTACTCCACTGCTTACTTCCCTCCATGTAGATGTAAATCAATTAAGGACTACTTGTTGAATATGGTTTGTCAGCCAGTTGCTAATCCATCTGTTGGTGATGCTATCTATCCCACTTTTTTCAAGTTTACCAAGAAGTGTGGTCTACTTTGTTGAATGCCTTGCTGAAGTTTAAGTATATTATTTCACAGTATTTCACTGGTCTACTAATTTAGTCATTATATTGAAGAATGAAATAATATTGGTTTGGCATGATCTGTTTTCAACAAACCCGGGCTGATACAGAAAACTGATTTCTCTTGTTATTCTGTTTTCCTATTACTCTGTCATTCTGTTATTCTGATCATCCAGAAGCTACTATATAAATTATGGTTTAAGTGTCAGTAGGAATTATTAAGTAAATCACCATAGCTTGCACAATAAGACATAGTTAAAATGATAATTTAGATTATTTTTCATCGTCTCTTCCAAAAACAATCAATTCTCCAAGAACTTTCGCTGTGGCTCAGGAAATTTTCATGGGTGACAAGCAAAATTTTCTGTCTCTATCAGAGTTTTACAGGAATAAAATAAAAGTGGTCCTTTTTACATGTGGCATCCATACTATGAAACAAATCTATGTTCGCAATAATCTCTTTCTCTTATCTGTGTGTCAAAGAATGCTTGAGTCTCAGGTTTTAAAATCTGGTGAAAGAAAATTAGTCAAACCTGAGACTCTCAAATAGCTTTGTACCAACAAGGAAAGATTATATATGCTCTATCTTGAATTAATTAAGTAGTGGACCTAAAACATAATTGAAGAAAGTTACATAATTCCAAAAGATTACTTTCATTCTGCTTCAGTTCATGCTTATCTTTACTTAAAATAATATCAAATAAATAATAGAGTGGACATGTACATTTCCATGAAATATTGATCATCAAATTTCTAAATGTATATATTCAATAACAGTTATTGGAATATAAAGAATTATTGAATGAAACTTGATTATGCTGTTCTCTTTTCTAATATGTTGCTATCAAATTGCTTAACGCATTGTAAGCCGCCCTGAGTCTCCGGAGAAGGGTGGCATATAAATCAAATTAAAAAAAAAAAATCATCCAAGCTTGCACAATAAGAGATAGTTAAACTGATAACCTAGATTATTTTTCATCTTCTTCTCCAAAAAGAATCAATTCTTTAAAAACTTTCTCTGTGGCTCATAAGATTTTTCTGTCTGACAAACTAAACTTTCTGTTTTTACCAAAGATTTAGAGGAATAAAATAAAAGTGGTCCTTTTTACATGTGGTGTCCATAGTATGAAACAAATTTATGTTTGCCATAATCTCCACCCCTAATCTGTCTATCAAAGAATATTAGAATCTCAGAATCAAAAAATTTGCTAAAGGAAATTAACTATTGAACAACTTTGTACCAATGAGGACACATTAGGTATGATATATCTCAAATTAATTGTTTAAGTAGGGAACGCAAATCATAATTGAAGGAAGTTAAATAATTCCAAAAAACAATTTTCACTCACCTTCAATTCATTCTTATCTTTCTTTAAAATAATATCAAATTAATAATAAAGTGGACTTATATATTTCCATGAAATATCAATTGTAAATTTCTAAGTTTACTTATGTAATTATTGTTATAGGAATGGAAAGAAGGATGAAAAAAATGAGTATCATGTTCTCTTCTACACTGCTATACTTTCAATTGTCTATCTCTTCTATTCTCTTTCAAGTAGCTCCATTCATTTCTTCAAGGCATTTCTTTCAACAATTCAGCTGGGGAGAGAGTATTCCTCAATGAGAAAGGGGAAGCAACAGGTGGATTCGACATCACCAACTTGATCACTTTTCCAAACAGATCCTTTCAGAGAATCAAAGTTGGAAAGATGGATCTCAAGGCACCAAAGGGGAAGGAATTACTCATTGATGAAGATGTGATTGTCTGGCATACAGTTTTTAACCAGGTATCGAATTATTTAATCAACAATTCCTTAATCCATTATGATCCCATAATGAATGTGCTCTCTTTAGAAGTCTAATTTATGTGTTTTTAAATAAACAATGGCATATTCTTTCAAATATTGTTGATGATCAATCATTCCTCAAATTGACAAAATGATAACGTAAAAGCCATGGTTGCATATTTGGTTTCCATTTCTATTTGAAATAATACGAGTGGACATGTTTCCATGAGACTGTCACCATATGTTATTATTTACTCACTTTGCCCTTCAAATAGGCCCATTTGTACATTATTCTGATTAGTAATTTTTTAAGTTGTTGATGAAGTTAATAAATTCAGTATTCGTTGTAGAAATCAAAATAATTTTCCTACATAAAGGAAAACATCCAAACTGTTTTAAATTTCTCCCTTTTCAAAACCTTTTTATGATTATCACCAGGTTCTTCCACTTTCCAGATGTAATGATCCTTGTTTCTGTGGATCCTGGAAGAAAGGGATTGAGGGAAATCAATTCTGCTGCTATGACTGTGTTCCATGCCCAGAAGGGAAGATTTCAAACCAAAATGGTGGGTAGGCATTCTTCTTTGAACTTAAGGAACCTTTACTAAATCAATTTAGGATGCATAATGTTAAGTGAGTTTCAATGGTGTAGAATTACTACAATGACAAATTCATTGATTTTTCTTCCAGATATGGATGACTGTTTTGAATGTTCAGAAGATCATTATCCAAATGAAGAAAAGAATGGATGTATCCTGAAACTGGTGATATTTCTAACCTTTGAAGAAACATTAGGAATTAGTTTGGCCTCAGCAGCTCTTTGTTTCTTCTTCTTGACATCTTGGGTACTTGGAACTTTTATTAAGCACAGGGATACTCCCATTGTCAAAGCCAACAACCGGTCCCTCACCTACACCCTGCTTGTCTCTCTTCAGCTCTGTTTTCTCTCCTCTTTCTTCTTCCTCAGCCAACCTGGCAATGTGACTTGCTTTGTCCGACAGTCATTGTTTGGTGTCACTTTCACAGTGGCCATTTCTAGTGTTCTGGCTAAAACTATCACTGTGGTTGTGGCTTTCATGGCCACTAAACCAGGATCTCAGATGAGGAGATGGGTGGGGAAAAGATTGGCTCTTTCTACTGTCCTTTCCTGCTCTTTCTTTCAAGTATGTATCTGTATTCTTTGGTTGTCAACATCTCCCCCATTCCCTGACTTCAACATGCACTCAGCGCTCCAAGTAATGATTTTACAGTGCAATGAGGAGTCAGCTTTCTTCTTCTATTGTGTCTTAGGCTACATGGGTATCTTGGCCTTTGCCAGCTTTGTTGTGGCTTTTCTTGCCCGTAAATTACCTGACAGCTTTAATGAAGCCAAGTTCATCACCTTCAGCATGTTGGCCTTTTGCAGTGTGTGGATCTCCTTCTTTCCAGCCTATCTGAGCACAAAAGGAAAAGCCATGGTAGCTGTGGAGGTCTTCTCCATCTTGTCCTCCAGTGCTGCATTACTGGGATGCATATTCCTGCCAAAATGCTACATCATTGTTTTGCGACCTGACCTCAACCAAAGAGAGCAACTCAGAAAGAGAAATTAGTACCCCATGTGATCTTCCTTGCTCAAAGAAATCGCTGACAAAAAAAGAAGAGAAAGATTGCTTGTTGTCTACTGTATATATATATATATATATATATATATATATATATATATATATATATATATATATATATATATATATATATATATATATATTCAAAAGAGGATTTGTGGAGGATTATCGTTAACACTGATGTTTATTACAGTTGCCCATTCCAAGAGGAGTACTTGGGTGCTACATTTTCAACCATTTTCTTGGTTGTTTAATATAACACTTGTCCCTTTCAACACTCTATTTCAACAGTGTCAAACTTAATTTCATTGAGGGCTACATCAGGGTTGTGTTTGACCTTGAGGGGCCAGTAGACATGGCTAGGATGGCCATGGCTGGGCTGGACATGGTCGGGGTGGGCTTTAAACCATCATAATAAAGTTTGGTGTCAGGTTTATATTCCAAAATTGACATTGACTCCTCTACATTGTCAGCTACTTGTGGAATTGCCTTGGTGACTTTGTAACTTTCTACACCTAATTGTATTCCTGAAGTAGTTTGAGTAGCTTTTTTTTTTATTGAAAAGTTTTACAGAAGAAAAAGATTCCCCCCCACCCTTTCCCTCCCCTCATCCCACCCTCACCCCCCGATTTCCCAGAGCAAAATACAAGGTATTTCAATTAACAATCATAAGCTCAATTAACCTATCTATCCTTAGACTACTAAATTCCCCCCTGAAACCTTAACTCCACTATAGATAACATAATACTTCTAATACTTAACATTCATTCATAAGCTATTTGATATTTTCTTGTCTGATACTTATTTTGAATGTAATCAATCCATCTTCTCCATTCCGATACGTATCTTTCTTGTGTATAGTCCTTCAAATACGCTGAGATTTTCACCATTTCTGCTAAGTTGGTTACTTTCAATATCCACTCTTCGATAGTAGGCAAAGAATCCTTCTTCCAATATTGCGCTACCTACAGCCTAGCTGCTGATATTAAGTTCAAGATCAATTTAGTCTCTAATACTGTACAATCCGTCGTTATACCCAGTAGAAACAATTGAGGAGTAAATTTCAACCTTTTTTTTCAGAATGTTCTGCATTACCCACCAAATTTTTATCCAAAATGCCTTGATTTTCTTACAAGTCCACCATATATGATAATAAGTTGCATCATCACATTCACATCTCCAACATTTAGCTTGCAAATTTGGGTACATACATGATAATTTTTTAGGATCTAAATGCCATCTATAAAACATTTTATAAAAATTCTCTCTCAAATTTTGTGCTTGCGTAAATTTAACATTTCTAACCCAAATCTTTTCCCATGTTCCCATCATCACTGGTTCCTGAAAGTTTGTGCCCATTTTATCATACAATCCTTAACCAATTCCGTTTCTGAATCTATTTCCAATAATGCATTATACAACCTTTTGATATGCATCTGACTTTGATCTCTAATCTGTTTCACCAAATTTTCCTCATTTTGCATGACACCAATTTTCTGATCTTCCCTCCATCTAGCTTGAAGCTGACCATACTGCTGCAACTTCAGCATAAGTTTGTGTCTGCTTTCCATCTTTTTCTTGTTGTAGCATCTCCATTTTCTTTCTACCCCCCCTCCCCCGGTGAGGGTGGGTATCCAGCCTTTAGAACATTAACATAAAAATCTTTTGCCTTCCAAACTGTGTTTAACCGGTATCTTTCTCCACTATAAGTCACTATTAACCCAGTTGGAACATCCCATCTGTAAGGCACTTGTTGATTTCTCAGTTCATTTACCAGAAAGCCAAAATCCTTTCTGCTTCTTAACATTTTTGGGGGAATCTCTTTCAAAACCACCACTTCTTGCCCAGCCACTTGAACCTTATTCTTGTAAGAAGCTTGTAAAATGTCATTTCTAATTCTCCTGGTTGTAAAATAAATCACCACATCTCTTGGCAACTGTCTTTGTCTTGCCAGCCAGGAGTTAACCCTGTAGATTTTATCAGTTCGACTTGCCACATCTTCTGGTCTTTCTTTAATTATTTCTGCAATAGCTTCAGCACAAATGTCCTTTAGATTTTCCTTACTATTTTCTTTCAGTCCTCTCAATCTCAAGGCAAATTCCATAGATCTGTATTGTAACATTACCAATTCATCATCCACCCTCTCTCTTTTAGTCATAATATCTCCCATTTTGCTTTCCAAATTCAAGTTGGCTTCATTGATTTCTTCCACTCTCTCTTCCACCTGAATAACAAGTTTTGACAGTGCTGATACTGCAAAAACAATATCATCTCTTATTTCATCATGCTTTATTGAAACAACTTCTTTAATTGACTTTATATCCTCCTCAACTTTCTTTAATTTCCCTTCCAAGATTACTGTTAAGTTGTTCATTGCTGCAGCTTGATTATTCATGGCTTCTTTCATAAATTCTTTGAGGTCATTAAGAGCAGCCTCCTGACTCTGTGAATCAACTGGAAGTTGTGCTTTCTGTGTCACCACTGACACAATTGGAGAACCTCCTCCTCCTTTAGCAACTCCTGACTTAACTTGTTTAGAAGCCATCTTTTTTTCTTTTTTTAAAAAAGGATCCTTTTCCCTTTCAAAGCCACAGAGTCCCTTAAACAATTTTCAAGAGCTTGTAAATTATAGTCTCTAATTTATCAAGCAAAATAGTCTTTTCTCCACAAGCTCTCTATTCCCAGCAGCTTAATCCACTCTCACAGAAAGTTCTCAATAAACACTTTCGTTTCTGACTTTCACTTTCACACTAACAAAGGCGCCATCTTCAGCCTTAAGCTCAAAGAAATTCAATTTGAAACATTGTAAGTCCGGAGTTAAGCACTGTTAATTTAAAGCTTGTTCTCCTGTTTCCGCTCTGCCTGCGCTTGTAATCAATCAAACTCACTTTTGACAGCAGGATTGGTTGCGGCTTCTAGCTCTGTTTGAACAGAGTTGTCCCAGATTTGGAGCTTCTTGGTGGGCTGACTGGGGAGCTCTCACCCTCAAAGCCTCTGGAGTTATTCCAGAGGACTTTTGGGGAGCTCTACTCACCCCCACCGGCTCTCCTCTCCTTCTTTTCCTGAAGGGGAGGTTTTTCAGCCGCCAGACAGCCGATTAGCGCTGTCAAAGCGGCTTTTACAAAGTCACGGGGCTGGCAGTCTAAGGAGACCGTCCACGAAGCCTGCGGTGCCAACCGGAAGTCTGAGTAGCTTTTTTGACATACCTGGAGCATAGCTGATCTATGAACTGGTGGATTTTATTTAAGGATTTTTCAAATGCATCTCTGATAATTTGCTCCTCTTTAACTCCCTCTTTAGTCAAAGAGTAGGTTTTTTTGTTAGTCACTTAAGAATTACTGGCCAATCAGGAATCATAAAAATCCGAATGTTTTAGCCACCCAGAACAAAGCAGACAATGCTACAAAAAATAAACTAGAACCACAACTTTCTACCCTTATATTTCTCCATTTTTTTAAAAAAAAAAAAGGTACCCCATACTTCCTTATTTTAGCTTGCCTTCAGCAGTCTTTTTCCTTCTTGATTAACAATAAAGGAATTTCCAAAATTGTTCAGATCTTGAAAAAGGAATAACAGGCTGTGGCTAAAGAGAGACTCTCTTAGTTTAATAAAGATTGATAGTCTTTAAAAGTGATTGAGAAATTAAAAACACAACCCACTGTCCATTTGGAAAATAAATTCCAAAACAGCTGCTTTTTCAACAATGAAGTGATTGCAGCCCCACCCTCCAGTTGTCGGTATACAGGCTGCTTTGAAGCACAGCTTCTAAGCTCTTTGGAGACAGTTGCTTTATGGAGAATCTTGTGGGATGATTCCAGGACTCTCCCTAACCCAGGAGAGTCATATAAACTGAAAGAATGCCGGTTCTTTCTGTTGGTAAGTTGAAAAAAGTGATAGTCCAGAGAAAAATCCTTCAGGGAGCCCAGGGGATCTCTCCTTGGTCATAGCAAGAAAAAATTGGACAAAAATACACACATGGCTGGAAAAAATGATGAAATAACATATAGACTTGAAACCAGAAATATTTTTGCTGGACATGTTACCAGCAAAATACGATAAAAAGACTGCATATTTGATCCTGCATATACTAACTGCAACTAGAATTGTATTTGCGCAACAATGGGAAAATGATGAGATTCTGTCTGTTATTAAAAAATATTAATTGTGCAGAAATGGATAGATTAACACTTGCTAATAAGGATAAAGAAGAAATTGAATATTTGTTGACATGGGACATATTCTATCAATGGCAATAGACAATAGAAACAGAAGCTAGAAAGGAGGAGATATAAATGTAGGAAATGGGATAGAGGAGAGTTGTTAAAGATGAGGAGGCTAAATGTTAAGTATTAATGTTATTATATTGTTATATTGTTATATTATTTACATGATGGTGATGACTTATCACTACAAGGATGCATAAATGTGACTATTTAAACATAATTGTGCCCAGAACACACACTGTTTGAGGAAAATTAAATGTTATATAAATAAAACAAATAAAACTTGAAAAAAACAAAACAAAACAAATTGCAGGCAGCCGGCAGGCAGCAGAAGTAGCCTGCAGTACTGCATTCTAACCACTGCACCACTGCAGCTCCTCAGTTTGCCAAATTCACTGGAAGCCATCACTTGTATTACTTTCATTGGCAATTGCTCGTTAAACAAAAAATAGATGAACCATCAGCTACTTATTATCTCATCAAAACAAAATAATTATCTCCTAGAGGAAACACCATATTTTCTTAGCTAGGCCAAAGCATGAAAGAATACAAGAAAGGGTATTTAAATTCAGCAACAACCTAGGTAGCTGTTTGGCTATAAAGTTTGTCTTGAACTACAGAATTCAAGAGTAGAGTTGGTACAAGGGATAATAACAGCCCTGTCAGATTCATTGCTTTAAGTTTCTACGTTCTGTTCTCTTCTGCCAGAGTATCTGTTCAAACTCTTGTGATTTTCAAGATATAAATTTGCACTCTTGTGGATCTTCAAATAGAAAATGATAGATTTTCTTATTAGATGCATTCTCAGATGTAAACCTAGGATCAATCTGTAGACGAAGTCTTGGATTATATATACTTTCCAATCGGTAGGATGGAAGGCAAACCATTTTCACAATAACATGAGCATGAAGATGTTTCTTCTGATGCTTTTGGTACACAAAGTAGTTACTCTGAGCTGCCCTGCAAGTGATGCTTTCCTTGTTCCACATGAGTGGTACCAGCCTGGGGACTTCATCATTGGTGGGATGGTGTCTCACATTGTTTACCACTTTTGTGAAATAAAATTTAATGAACATCCTAGCAAAACACCTTATGGCATACCAATGTAAGAATGTTTCTTTGCTATCTAATCTTAGCCAGAATTTCAAAAATCCCTTATATGAATCAATTCTAACTGGGCATAATGTAGAATTCTTTTGTGTAATCTATGCTTTCCGTGTCTTTCAATGACATCTGGTTTTGGCAGAAGAAATAATCTTCTTTACATTTTTAAATGTACAATAGACTTGGAGAAGTGGGAAGAGCTATGGCAAATGAATACAAAATTAACATTAGCGGTGGCATATAAGGAAAACCAGCTGAAGATGTTTTATAGGTGGCATATGTCGCCTACAAGATTAGCAAAAATCCATCCGAAAAACAGTTCATTATGTTGGAAATGTAAAAAATCACAGGGTACCTTTTACCATATATGGTGGACGTGCCCGGCAGCAAAGAAATTTTGGTCCAATATTAAGAAATGGCTGGAACAAATAACAAAGTTACAAATAGAGAAGAAACCAGAAACTTTCGTGCTAGGAATCTTTACAAAAACATATCCTAAAGAAATAAAATACCTGATGATACATATCCTAACTGCAGCTCGGATAATGTAAGCAAAGAATTGGAAACAGGAAAAAATCCCAGCGGAAGAAGAATTTTTTTTTTTAAATTTGATTTATATGCCGCCCCTCTCCGGAGACTCAGGGCAGTTTACAATGAGTTAAGCAATAGCTTTCATACTTTTGTATATTTATACAAAATCAGCTTATTGCCCCCACAAACTGGGTCCTCAATTGACCTACCTTAGAAAGGATGGAAGGCTGAGTCAACCTTGAGCCTGGCGAGATTCGAACTTGCAGTAATTGCAGGCAGCTGAATGTTAATAACAGGCTATTAGTCTACTGCGCCACCAGGCTCTTAATAGATAAAATAGATAAATTAATAGATTTATCAGTTAATAGATAAAATCGCACAATGTGCTGAAATAGATAGACTAACTAAAGAAATTAAAGAAAAAGAAGAGACAGAGTACTACAGAGTATGGGACAAATGGTACTAATGGCACAATGCCTACACTAAAGATATATAGATATAAAAAGGATAGAATAAAGATGTAAATATGTATATAAATAACTTCCTATAGGCAAACAAACAGAAATCTAAAAAAAAATGGTGTAATCCGAATATAAAGATTGTTAAAGAGGTAATCCTAAGGGGGAAAAAAAAGAAAAGAAAAGTGTGTGTGTGTGTGTGGAGGGTGGGGGGTTTGTTAAGGATATTGTTGTTGTGTTACCAACCAGCAGAATGTAGAGCACAGAGAAACGTTGCTGAGAGCAATGAATAAGAGATGTGCAAACTGGTTTATCAAAAGTTTATTTTATAGTGAAAAAATAATCTCATAGTCTTTAAATCAATCCAAGTCTTTGCCAGTTAAATCAGTCCAGTGATACAAAAACTCTTCTTACCACACAAACAGTAGTTGGTTAGAATAACAAACTGACTCTGGTTCACAAACCACAATGGTAGCAGATCCATCCAACGATGATAGCACAATGGTAGCAACTCCACACACTATGGTAGCTTATCATCAACTGACTACATTACAGTACTTTTCTTAAATACGTTTACAACTAGTGATTATCTAATTATACCATGACTCAGCATTACAATGAATCAGCAGTAAAACTTTAAAGTCACACAATACATATTCATATTAAAGTCGCAGGATACATATATTGCCTGGACAACTTGTTAGGCTCAAACCATATCCTAACAGAGGTGAAAAGGGAAAAGAGAAAACTACTAGGCTAAGAATACGGGGAATAATTACAATCCCATTAGTTGAAGAACCACTAAGAAATATTGCTTTAAAAAGGAAATTTACTTATATGTTGTATGTTTTGAAAATGTTTTTATATGTGTTTTAACAAAGTTTATAAATTAAAAAAAACATGCATATAGTAAATGAGTAGCATACATGCTAAATGTATTCATATATAACATTTTCTGCAAATCTCGTAGAAAATAAATATAGTACTTTGAAAAGAAGAACACTACTTGGTTGCAGGATTTATTTATTTTTTTGCAAGACATGCAAATATTGTGTAAAAAGTAAATTTCAACAATGTAGAAATTACCAATAAAGGAGAATATAAAATACAGAATAACAGATTTGAAAGGAACCTTGGAGGTCTTCTAGTTCAACCCCCTGCTTAGGCAGGAAACCCTATCTCGGCTTCGCTAGGCTATCGGTGCAGAATCACAGGGAATACACACACAGCCTGAGCTCAGTGAATCAAACCTGGTTTATTTTCTTGCTACATGACAGCTTCTACTCGACTCCGGATTGCAAATGCATCTAAAGTCGGCACTGAGAGCATCGGCTACTCAGCACCTTTTTATTGGTCTGCTCTGTCGTAATGGTTGGGTGTGTCTCCATAATCATGTCCACCTGGAGGGCGTTTAGTTTGTATCTCCCGCTGTCGGGATCGGCCTGGTCGCAGGATTGTGACGTCACCAGTTCTCATTGGCTCCACGATGTCCGCTGTTCTCAATTCCCACATGAACCTTCTATGCCCAGCACCAGTGAATGGATAACCCTATTCGTGGAACCTAATCCCTTTACTGTCACCCATGCCTGTGCTATTATTTATTTATTATTATTCAATTATTATTATTATTATTATTATTATTATTATTATTATTAATATTAATATTAATTAATATAATATTATTATTATTATTATTATTAGTCAGTAGAAGTAGAAGTTTGAATAATAATAATAATAATAATAATAATAATAATAATAATAATAATAATAATAATAATTCCAAAAACTGATTTTCACTCACCTTCAATTCATTCTTATCTTTCTTTAAAATAATATCAAATTAATAAGAGAGTGGACTTATATATTTCCATGAAATATCAATTGTAAATTTCTAAGTGTACTTATGTAATTATTGTTAAAGGAATGGAAAGAAGGATGAAAAAAATGATATGATGTTCTCTTCTACACTGCTATACTTTCAATTCCCTCTCTTTTCTATTCTCTTTCAAATAGCTCCATTCATTTCTTCAAGGCATTTCTTTTAACAATTCAGCTGGGGAGAGAGTGTTCCTGAATGAGAAAGGTGAAGCAACAGGTGGATTCGACATCACCAACTTGATCACTTTTCCAAACAAATCCTTTACCAGAGTTAGAGTTGGAAAGATGGATCTCCAGGCTCCAAGAGGGAAAGAATTATTCATTGATGAAGATGTGATTGTCTGGAATCTGGCTTTTAACCAGATATTCAATTAGTGACTTGAACATGCCTTAATCCATTATGATTCCATGTTGAACATAGCCTCTTTCAAAATCTGATTTCTCATTTTTAAAAGAAAGGAAGGTAAATTCTTTCAAATGCTGTTGATGATCAAGCACTCATCGAATTGAAAAAAGGATTACAGTGTAAAAGCCATGTTTGCATATTTAGTTGGCATTTCCAAGAATGTCCATATTTCCATGAGATTGTCAACATGTGCAATTATTTACTGATAAAATCAGTATCCTTTGGAAAGTCAAAAATAATTCTCCCCATAAAGAAGAAAAATTGCAAACTGTTTTAAATATCTCCAATTTCAAAACCTTTTATCCTTATCACCAGGTTCCTCCACTTTCTCGATGCAATGACCCTTGTTTCCCTGGATCCTGGAAGAAAGGGATTGAGGGGGATTAGTTCTGCTGCTACAACTGTGTTCCATGCCCAGCAGGAAAGATTTCAAATCAAAATGGTAGGTTAGGAATTCTACCAATATTCATTAGACTTAAGCAAACTTGAATAAACTATTTGGATGCATAAAATTAATAAGGTAATTGTCAGTAATGTGGAATGCCTAGATGAAAAAATATCCTCGATTTTCCTTCCAGATATGGATGACTGTCTTGAATGTCCAGAAGATCATTATCCAAATAAAGAAAAGAATGGATGTATCCTGAAACTGCTGGTCTTTCTAACTTTTGAAGAAACTCTAGGAATTGGTTTAACCTCAACAGCTCTTTGTTTCTTCTTCTTGACATCTTGGGTACTTGGAACATTTATTAAGCACAGAGATACTCCCATTGTCAAAGCCAACAACACTGGTCCCTCACATACACGCTCCTTGTCTCTCTTCTGCTCTGCTTTATCTCCTCTTTGTTGTTCCTCAGCCAACCTGGCAAAGTGACCTGCCTTCTCCGACAATCAATATTTGGCATCACTTTCACAGTGGCCATTTCTAGTGTACTGTCCAAAACCATCACTTTGTTTGTGGCTTTCATGGCCACTAAACCAGGATCTCAGATGAGGAAGTGTGTGGGGAAAAGATTGGCTTTTTCAACAGTCCTTTCCTGCTTTCTCTTACAAGTGTGCATTTGTATTCTTTGGTTGTCAACATCTCCCCCATTCCCTGAGTTGGACATGCACTCAGAGCTCCAAGAAATGATTTTACAATGCAATGAGGGTTCGGCTTTCTTCTTCTACTGTGTCTTGGGCTACATGGGTATCTTGGCCATTGCCAGCTTTATTGCGGCTTTCCTTGCCCGTAAATTACCTGACAGCTTCAATGAAGCCAAGTTCATCACCTTCAGCATGTTGGCCTTTTGCAGTGTGTGGATCTCCTTCTTTCCAGCCTATCTGAGCACAAAAGGCAAAGCCATGGTAGCTGTGGAGGTCTTCTCCATCTTGGCCTCCAGTGCTGCATTACTGGGATGCATATTCCTCCCAAAATGCTACATCATTGTTTTCCGGCCTAACCTCAACCACAGGGGGCAACTCACAAAGAGAAATGAGTACATCATGTGATATTTCTGGTTCAGAGAAATTGCTGAAAAAAAAGGAAAAGAAGGAATGCTGTCTATAAGAAAAATATACAAAATTATAGGAACAGTTTTTGTTTATTTATTTTCACCACTACCTGTTTGTGCAATCTGGACAGAAGCGGCTGAATCCCACCATTGGTCCATTGCCCCTTTTCTTCATTATTCCTCTACTCAACTAAATATTTGCTGTCAATGCAGCAATCCTGCAGGTTGAATGCAATACGGTTACATTCATCAATGACAATAGAATGAAATCTGATATTGGAAGTAAAGAATGGATGAGAAAGGGGGAGAAAGAAATAAAAACAAATGAGAACAACTTTCTTTCTTTGGAAATTGTGAGCTGCAGATTAACCACACCTTTTACTTTGAAGTTAAAATCTCTGCCGAAATTGGTCCAAAAAGAGTTTGGAACCCACAGTAAGATATGAGGCTGCAGACACCTGTCCATTTCCAAATAGAGGATAAAATGTATTTCCTGATCATGGCTACCTTAAATAGGGTTGCCAGGTCTGCTTCCAAAAAATAGCGGACAAGCGGGGGGGGGGGTTAAGTAGTAAAAAAAAAATACAATTAAATTATATATTTTCTTACAAACATTTTAACACGTATTAAAATAATCACTTCAAAACTTTACTTAAAATTCAAAACATCAAATATATTATAATAATATGTAAAATATTAAATTACATTTTACTTTGCTGTTGTATGTATTTTTTATTTGACTGCGCAGCTTTGATCAATTCTTTGTTTAAGGAATCATTCTTTAATTTCAGTACAACGTTGAGAAATATTAAAAAATATACAAAGTTCACTTCGAACTGATACAAGCAGTTGGTGACATTTGTCAGTCTACAAATTTCCCATGACGCAGAAAATTCGTTCAACGTTTGCATTTGATACCGGAATTGATGCACAATACTGGAACAGTTTCAGTAAACTCAGAGCTGGCTCTTTCTTGAAAAAGTACGTCCACTTATCAAGGGATGAATCACCCTGAAGATGAACATAAACTTCTTCTAAGGCAGAAATTTCATCGAAGAGAGTGTTGGGTGGAAGTTCTTCTCGCCATGGTGATAATAACAAGATGTTCGTCATTTCTTCTAAAGTTGGAGGATTATTGTGATCAATTAGATTGAAACAACTTAGCATTTTATATACTGAATTGGTGAAATTATACCACTTTTCTAGGTACGCAATGGCTCTTTGATACACGTTGATGGTTTCTTTCTTGAACTTTTGCACAGCATTCTCAGGCAAATGTTTTTTACGTAAGGCAAATAAAACCTTCATTCCAAAAAACTGCTCATTGTATTTTTTTTTGCAAAGAATCATGCAGCTTACACATGATAATGTGAAGTTCACTGTCAGCGTCTCAGCGCTGACATAGAAAAGGGAGATAAGCCCTGAACTTTTGCCTGCTAAATCCCTTTGAAGCTCGGTCTCCGTGGAAATGAGGAGGGGGGAACATTCCTGTGAAATGACGAGACAAGAAGTCAGGAGAGTGACTTGGAAGATAGCCAATGAGAAGCAGAGAATTGGGGATCAAAAAGGGAGGGATTGGGGGGGCAAAAGGTCAGTCTTGTCTGCATCGAGTCACGATCTGGTTGCTGTACTCGAATAAAGAGAAGATTTCCTTAAAGATTGGCAGTTTGGAAATTCATTTATTTTGAGATAGCATCGAAGTCTGACAATCACATGCAAGAATTTTCTTGCTTTCCAGCTTCAGTAGGGTGTCTTGCATTATTGACATGAAGAAGTGCGTGAAATATAAATACAATTCTGAAATTGTTGATTCATCGTCCTTTGCGAGTTCATTTTCCTGATCCGAAATAAGGTTCCAGATAACCTTATGACACTCATCAGATCCAAGAGAAATAAAATACGATTTTAGAGGTATCCAGTTTAAAAGAAGTCTTTCGACCGCTTTAAACAAACTTAACCAACGTGTTGGAACATGGCGCAAAACTTCATGGAATTCTGACTCGCAAAACTCAAAAAATGATTTCAACTTCTCGTTTCTTTGCAGAATTCGAAAAATCATCAAAAATTTGCTTCATTAACTTAATACCGCAATCTTGAGCCAGGAAAGAAATATGGTGTTTGATCCCATGGTTTCAGCCATTTCAGCTACAGTCACTTTCTCACTGAAAGAGGAGTCTTTAACAATGCAAAACGAATTGATTCGCTTGTTACTGGAAACTATTTTCTCCTTATCTAAATGATTTTCTGTGCTTGCATGCTGTGTGACAGCTTTTATACCATTATATTCAATTGTGAACGATTTCTGACACAATTTGCAGTAGGCCGTCGTATTTGTTCTGTCGGTTTCGTTGTTGGTAATCAATGCAAAAGTAGCTTCCCAGTCTTTGGTGTATTTGCACACTCCTCTCTTTTGTTTTAAAGGATTCGAAATATCGCCGCTGTCACTCTCATCACTCGACACCATTTTAGGTCAGTCAACACAATCTACAATACATTTTAAAAATGTGAACTGTACATAATTTTATAATATATTTTTATTTTAATCTCATCATTAATTTTTTCAGAAAATAGAGTTTAATGGATATTCGATCTTTGTCTCATTCTAACTTATGAAAAAAAAGACAAAATTCGATTCTCCTATCCTTATTCTCTTAGACTGTACAGCTTTAGATTACATACCATTTCATCATAAAGCTTTTGAATAAAAAAAATGTCCACTATTCTGTGAAAAAAATAGTGAACATAATGTGAAAAAAGTGGACTGTCCGCTCAAATAGTGGACACCTGGCAACAGAAACCTTAAATAAAAACATCAACCAACCTATAGATTGTGGAAAGAATAGAGGTATCTCGTTCCCTTCCAGGGGGATCTGGAAAGAAATCATACACAACTTAAAATGAGGGAATGCCAAAATACCTATGCATCTTACTGCTATGCAAAGGAAAGAGAACTGCATTTATAATTCATTTTTTTAAAAAACAAAGCAAATTTCAAAAATCAAGTGTAGTTTGTATTTCAAATTCCACTCTGCACAATTTATTAGCAATTGTGCATTTCAAAAGCATTTAAACATCAGACACTTATTCTTTTATCAAAAACAAAGTAATTATCTCCTACAGAAATCACCATATTTTCTTCACTAGGCAAAAAACAACAAAGACTTCACAGAAGGTTATTTCAATTCAACAACAATCAATGTATCTTGAACCCCAGGGAGATTGGCACAAGCATAATAATGGCTGTGTGTCAGAGTCCTTGCTACAGGTTTCCTCCCTCTGTTCTCCTCTGCCAGAGTATCTCTTAAAACGCTGATTCTATTGAAGACACACATTTTCACTCTCATGGATATCCCAATGGTGGGTTTTCTGATTAGGTGCACTCTCAGATATAAACCTTGAATTAATCACTGTATTATCTATTGGAATAATACAACCTTTATTGTAGGACAGGATGAAAGACTGAAGAGTGAAGATGTGGCTCCTTCTAGTGTTTCTGATGAAGAAAATAGTGACTCTGAACTGCCCAGCAAGTGATGCTTTCCTTGTTCCACAGGACTGGTACCAAACTGGTGACCTCATCATTGGTGGGATAGTGTCCCACACCTATTACAACCTTTATGAAATTAATTTTAGGGAACATCCTTATAAAACATCTGATGACACACCAAAGTAAGGATTCTTATTTTTTTCTTTTTCTAATGTTAATCAGTTTCCCAAAAAATTGCTTATGAGAGTAAAAGGTTCAGTATAAATATAACCTTTATATCTAATCCAAGTCTATCTTTCAAATATGTTTAGTTATGGAATAAACCTTTCTATTTATTTTATGGTGGAGTGTTTATCATATAATGTATGAAACTTTGGTGCAAAACATCTTTTGATGAACATTTAGTAAGCTTAAGATAACATTTTTTTTAAATTGTATTGTCACTTTGAGCAAAACATACATACAATAAATGACTGATACATGCTGGAATTGTTCATATTCCATTTTTGGGGGAAATTAGACATTAAATGCAGTTCCATGAAAAAAGCACTATTTTTTATATTATGGAAGAGGATATTTATTGCAAATCGTGCAATTACTGTAGAAAAGTAAATCTGAACTGTGTACAAATTATTCAATATTTTAGAAAACCTATTACTTTCCTACCTTCATCAGAGAAAGAAATGTTCACTATTTCATATAGAAAGGATGCCACTTATGAGAATTTGCCAACTTCCTTTTTCAACTGGTGTATTTATATCATTTCCAGTATAATAATCAAATTCTACCAGCACATCCTTGCCTTGGCCTTTGCTGTGAAGGAGATCAATGAGGACTCCCAGATCTTACCTAATGTCACTCTTGGGTTCCACATCTATGACAGTTACTATAATTCAAGGATGACCTATCGTACCACTCTGGACCTACTTTTTAAGTCCCAGGAATTTGTCCCTAACTACAAATGTGATTGCCAGAAGAATCTCATGGCTATCATTGGGGGACTAGATTTTGTCACATCATCTTATATAGGTGAAATTATAGGATTCTTCAAGATTCCACAAGTAAGTTCTGAAGGGGTTGAGCAGAAAATTCTTAGTCTTATGGTTGTTATGGAATAATTAATGGGCATCAAACATTAGATTTGAGTTCCTTTTAAGAAGTTCTCCATGGCTTAAGAACTACTAATTGGCATTCTTTTCTGAAACTAAAATGCCAGTTACAGGAAGTGAGTATCAAGGATCAATACCTGAGAGAAGATTTGAATGGCTTCTATTAAAACAATTGATCTAGTACATGTGCTTGAAATATTTTCATGCACTGAGAACATCCTCAGAATAACAGAGATGGAAGGGATATTGGAGGTCTTCTAGTCCAAGAAATTTGTTACTGTATTCTTAAAAGACTGCTAGGGGAAAAAAGTTCCTTGGATATATTTTATATGAAAGCAAGATAAGAAAATTAAATTTAATCTAAAGACCCTAAAGAATACTACTGGATTTTCTTTTAGCTGACATACGGCTCATTAGCCCAAGAGGAAATTCAGACCAGTAAGCTCTCTTCACTATATTTCATGGTCCCCAAAGAGGACCATCAATACATTGGGATCATCCAACTGCTTCATCATTTCAGGTGGACGTGGATTGGGATATTTTCTGTTGATAACAACAATGGAGAAAATTTCTTACAGAAAATGCAGCCCTTACTTTCAGAGAACGGTATCTGCTCAGTGTTTATAGAAAGGCTTCCTCAACAACTCCACTTGGAAAGATTACCAGAATTTTATCAAATGATCTCTATTATTTCCATTAATATGATGAATAGCAAAGCCAATGTGTTTCTTGTCTATGGAGAAGCCTGGACAATTATATGGCTAAGATTAGTAACATTTATGGTAAATCCTAAAAACAAGGAAACTGAATTATTAAGAAAGGTGTGGATCATGACTGCACAGATTGATTTTGTATTATTAGGCAGTCAAATCACATTGGATCTGAAGATGTATAATGGGGCTATTTCCTTCACTGTTCACTCAACAGCAGTTGCAGGTTTCAAAGAATTTCTTCAGACCATCAATCCTCTTTCAGACTACAGAGATGGGTTTCGGCAGAATGTTTGGGAACAATCATTTGATTGTTCATTTCCAAAACCAGAGTTACAAGCAATGGACAATACTCAGTGCACTGGGGAAATGAAGCTGGAGGATCTTCTTGCACCCATATTTGAAATGGAAATGACTGGCCAAAGCTACAGTGTCTACAATGCTGTTTATACTGTGGCTCATGCTTTGCAGATTCTACTTATGTTGGGTTTCAATTGGAAGAAAACTATGATGGGTAAAAAATCTGATCTTCCAAATCTGCACCCTTGGCAGGTATTCCCTTTGAATTGGACTTTTCTTTCATTTCAGTGAGCAGTTTGATATAAAATTATTTTTTGAACCCATTCTGGAAAGTCTTAATATTTTCTGCATGTAGAATCATCTTAATTATGAGAAAAACATAGAAATAAGGAAGAATTTCTTGATAGAACAATGAATTAATGCAAAAACTTGCCTTTAGAAATCCTGGGTGCTGCATAACTGGAGCTTTTAATGACGTGATTGGAGAGGCATTTGTCTAAATAGTATTAGGGTCTTCTTCTTCAGCAGGATAGTGTACGAGGAGACCTCCAAGGTCCCTTTGAATGTTGTGTTGTATAAAACAGATACAGAAAAACTGGTTTCTGTTCTTATTTTGTCATTCAGGTATTCTGCTATTCTGATCACTCAGAAGCTGCTATAAAAATCATGATTTAGGTATCAGTAGTAGTTCTTTAACAAATGACCATAGACTGCACAATTAGAGTTAGTTAAAATAATAATTTACATTACGTTTCACTGTCTCTTCCAAAAATTAATCAATTCTCCAAGAACTTTTCATGAGTGACATGCTGAGATTTCTGTCTCTATCATAGATTTAGAGGAATGAAGTGCTGCTCCTTCTTAGATGTGGCATGCATAGTTTGAAACAACTCTATATTTGCAGTAGTCTCTGCTTCTTATTTATCTATCAAAGAATGCTTAAGTCTCAGATTCTAATATCTAGCTAAAGGAACTTAATCAGACTCTCAAATAGCCTTTTACCAGTGAGTAAAGATTAGATATGATTTATCTTTTTCTTTTCTTTTTTGGTAATTATTTTTTATTTATTTTTTCAAATTTAAACATAGAAGCATAACTTTCAAGAGCAAAAATCTCTATCCGGTCATAGATGGTTACCACTCTTACATTCCTTTCACAAGCTCAATTCACATTTTCCATTACATCTTTTATATGATGTAGATAAAAAAGATAAGATAAAAAAGAAATTCAAAACTTAAGAAAAAAGCAATTTTACCTCAAATTTAACATTTTCATCTATATAAATCCATTATATCTATCCAAAATTCTTTTCAAATTCACTTTCACTCATTTTTACATCTGCATAACAATTCTAAACATATCTTTATTCTTCTTTACCTTATATCTTATACAAGTCATATCAAAATATTTTTTACAATATTCTAACCTCTTGTTAAGTGTTTACCTTACAATTTTATCACCATTTATTCTTAGTTTCAATTCAATACCACTCCATTTTTATTATATTTTATAAAACAACATTTTGTCTAATTTTAATCCTTTGACCGTTATCCTCAAATAGGTTTACCTTAGTTGTTTTTTTTTTCTCCCAGTTTACATATTACACAGATTTCTCACAAAGGCATATTTTATTTACTCCAATTTCTAATATTTTTCCACTATATCTCCCTCTAATATTTAACTATCTTTCAGCTTGTCCTATTTGATTAATTCTCAGCTTGATCCCCTCCAAAACACCAACTATTTAGTTGATTTCAGAATAGTTCCTCAATCTCCTCCAACTCTCCTCCTATTTGTTTGACTGTTTCCTGCATTTTGTGGGCTAATTTCCAGCATAGTCTCCTCCTTAACTCCCTCCATTGTTTGGCTGATTTCCAGCATAGTCTCCTCTAACTCTCCTCCTATTTTCAACGTATTTCCACCGAGTCTCAAACTCTTATCTAGTTGGTATCCATCCCACACATTTTAACTGTAATATAATTATCTGTTTTATATCATTTTTCCATCCTGCTCTTTCAATTTAAATCTCAGTATATTTCATCATTTCCAACTTGTATTACCTTAATTCAAAACTAATCACTAGCATCTGTGTATCTTGTATTTTGTTCAATCAATCCTTATTCATCAGTTTTTAATTTGTTTGCAAATTAAAATTAAAACATATTACATCAAACAGTACATTTTCTTAAAATTTTCCTGCCTCAAAATATATTCTTCTTTATTATTTTTATCCCCTTGATATCATCCACTATTTTAATAGCCACCTCTTATTTTCTATTTTTATTATTTCACAACCCTTCCTGTTTTTATCCAAAAATCATATATATCTAGGCTTTTAAACTTTATCATATATACATAGGCTTTTAAACTTTACATTTCAGTTAGTCACATTTAAATTTATCCACTTTAATTCTTCCTTTTCTTCCTTTTCCTCTCTGTCCAAAGTGCTCTATTTCAAGGTCCTCAGTTCAAAGTAAGACTTCCGGTTGGCGCTGCGGGGACACAGACGGGGAAATGGAGAGCTCCGCTGAGCCCTGCTAAATCCCCTCTGCTTAGCTGCCGCCGATAGGTCTGCGGACCACCCCTATCTTGTAGGGACAGGGGGACAAGAAGGAATGCCTTGGGCCGCCGAGAGGAACGGGCAGGTTCCTCGGGGCTGGAGGCTTCTCCTTCACGTCGGCGGCAGCGGAACGGCAGCCATGGTGGCTGCCCTGAAACCGCGGCAACCGGGAACAAGGATTGTGCTGGAGGAAGAAGATGAAGAAAGAGCAAAAACCAAGAAGCTGGGTGAGTGATTGAAAAGAAAAAAAAATGGGTAAAAGACCCAAATTGAATTTTGTTGCAGTAAACTTAAACTGGATGATTTGGTATTAATAAATTTCTGAAATTTGACTGTGCTTTTAACTGGAGTGGAGAGGAGAAATGGATATTCCTGAGAATTAATGTCTCTAAAAGAAAATGAAGCAAATGAAGATAGACAGATGGATGGCTACAAAATAGCCATGGAGTCTGCAGTGATTAAGCAGGGAAGTGGATTGAAGAGATTTCCCTTTCTGGGTGGAAAACAAACATGTTAACTGGCTTTTTACCTTGGATTACTTGAAATTAATATTGGATATAAGGATTTTAGAGATTCCTACTCTGTCCCAGATGATTTTAAGAAAGAAGAAAGAAGAAAGAAAGAACATTTTGGATTTTAACAATGGAGACTGACAAAACTAGGTGTGGCATAGTTAACAAAGACATGAAGCTGATGCACTACACTTCGAACAGACATTTAAAAAGTTTTAAAGGGACATACAGAAATTCTTTACTTTGAACAGATATGATTTATCTTGAATTAGTTGTTTAAGTAGTGGACATAAAACATAATTGAAGGACCTGACATAATCCGAAAAGCCTATTTTCATTGTGTTTCAGTTTATTCCTAACTTTCCTTAAAATAATATCAAATAAATAATGGCGTGGACATGTACATTTCCATGCAATATTGATTATTAAATTTCTAAGCAAACATATTTAATAATAGTTATTGGAATAGGAAGAATGAGTGAATGAAACTTGAATATGTTGTTTTCTTCTCTGTTATATTGCTTTCAATTGTCTATCTCTTCTATTCTTTTTCAAGTAGCTCCATTCATTTCTTCAAGGCATTTCTTTCAACAATTCAGCTGGGGAGAGAGTGTTCCTCAATGAGAAAGGGGAAGCAACAGGTGGATTCGACATCACCAACTTGATCACTTTTCCAAACAGATCTTTTCAGAGGGTTAGAGTTGGAAAGCTGGATCTAGAAGCTCCGAAAGGGAAGGAATTATTCATTGATGGAGATGTGATTTTCTGGAACCCAACTTTGAATCAGGTTTTGAATTATTGTATGAAACATGCTTTAAGCCATTGAACACAATCCCTTTAGAAATCTGATTTCTGGTTTTTTAAAATAAAGAGCAGCACATTCTTTTCAAATGTTGTTGATGATCTAGCACTCATCAATTTGACCAAATGCTATCACAATACAACGGCCATGTCTGCTTATTTATTTATTTATTTATTTATTTATTGGTTCAATTTATATACCACCCTTCTCCAGAGACTCAGGGCGGCTTACAATGCATTAAGCAATAGCCTTCATACTTTTGTATATACCTGCTTAGTAGGGCTTTCAGCCCCGCCCCCCCGCCAAGCAGTGTTCTTTTTTATCCAAAGTCAGCTTATTGCCCCCACAATCCAGATCCTCATTTCACCTATCTCGAAAGGATGGAAGGCTGAGTCAACCTTGAGCCTGGTGAGATTTGAACTTGCAGTAATTGCAGGCAGCTGGTGTCACATAACACCACTTTAATCTGCTGTGCCACCAAGGCACATATTTGGTTTGCATTTCCATTTGAAATCTCAAGAGTGGCCATGTTTCCATGAAATTGTCACCCCGTGCAATTATTTCCTCTCCCTGCTGTTCAAAAAGGACCTTTTCTACATTGTGGTTTCTATATATTTTAAGTTGTGGATGAAATTAATAAATTCAGTATTATTTTTCATGAGATAGTCACCAAGTGTTATTATTTGCTCACCCTGTCCTTCAAACAGAAAATTTTGAACATCCTTTTAATTTCTACTTGTTTAGAAAAATTACAAACTCTGTTAAACATCACCAATTTCAAAACCTTTTATGTTTATCACCAGGTTGTTCCACTTTCTCGATGCAATGACCCTTGTTTCCCTGGATCCTGGAAGAAAGGGATTGAGGGGGAACAGTTCTGCTGCTATGACTGTGCTCCATGCCCTGAAGGGAAGATTTCAAATCAAAATGGTAGGTTAGGAATTCTACCACTTTTCATTAGACTTAAGCAAACTTTAATAAACTACTTGGATGCATAACATTAATAAGGTGGCTTTCAATAATATGGAATACCAATAAAGGAGAATATTTCTAGCTCAGGGTTGAAATGAGAGGTCCTTGGTTCTCTCTGAGCTTACTTGTTTTCTTGCAGTTATTTCATTACCCTAACTAGGTAACGTTATCAGTGTGAGTAAAAAGTGCTGTTTGTTGTCAGTTGTGTATCCAGTATCCAGTTTAAGAACATTATTTAAACTATCCCAAACACACTTCCACAACCCAGAAAAACAGAAAAACGAAATGGAGTATCTATACAACACATTCAAAAAAATATACAACCATATGTAGGACAAATACCAGGGGGAGAGCCTTTTCTGTGAGGGCACCCACCATCTGGAACGAGCTCCCCCCAGAGATACAGAAGATTCCGGATCTGCGCACTTTCCGCCATGCCCTCAAAACATTCCTGTTTCAGCAGGCCGGCCTGGCCTAACTTTCCCTTTATATTGCTTTTTTTTATTTTACTTTAAACTGGGATATATTAAATGTATTTTTTTCGTTCGCTGTTCACCACCTGAGTCCCTTAGGAATAGGGCGGTATATAAATTTAATAAATAAATAAACAGGCAGAAGGCTGGCCGAATGCATCCATGAACACCAACTGGCGGTCAGACGACATGAAGAAAATTCTTTAATTTTACAACATATAGACAGATTTAACTATAGATTTAAATGGGAAAATGTGAATCCTAGACCAGGCTAAATCCAAAAATGCCAGGGAATTTCTAGACAACTGGCACTCTGACAAATCAGCCATCAATAAACACATAGACATTTACAACATCTACAGACTATGCAAAAGAGGCAATCATCCAGCCCACAAGAGAACAAAAAAAAAACTACAGCACCTCTTCACCAGTAATCAGCACCCAGATCAGCAGAGATTAACTCTAAAATTAACTTCAGACCAACAATAAAGTAAAAAAAAAAAATACTCCAATCAAGAAACTGCCAAAGAACCTTCAATAAACAGCCCAAGCAAAGACTCTCTAAGAAGGTCCCCAAAACATAGACAGACAAGACACCAGAATATAAAGTGACAGCAAGCAGCACTCCTTACTAACACTGTGATGGTATTTATTTTGGGGTAATAAAACGTCTGCAAGAAAACAAGCAAGCTCAGAGAGCACCAACCAACTTAATAATATGCAGTGCCTAGATGCAAAAAATACCTTGATTTTCCTTCCAGATATGCAAGATTGCTTTGAATGTCCAGAAGATCATTTTCCAAATAAAGGAAAGGAAGGATGTGTCCTGAAACTGTTGGTTTTTCTAACTTTTGAAGAAAACTTAGGAATTGGTTCAGCCTCAGCAGCTCTTTGTTTTTTCTTCTTGACATCTTGGGTACTTGGAACATTTATTAAGCACAAGGATACTCCCATTGTCAAAGCCAACAACCGGTCCCTCACATACACACTCCTTGTCTCTCTTCTGCTCTGTTTTCTCTCCTCTTTCTTCTTCCTCAGCCAACCTGGCAAAATGACCTGCCTTTTCCGACAACCAACTTTTGGCATCACTTTCTCAGTGGCCATTTCTAGTGTACTGGCCAAAACCATCACTGTGGTTGTGGCTTTCATGGCCACTAAACCAGGATCTCAGATGAGGAAGTGGGTGGGGAAAAGATTGGCCTTTTCTATTGTCTTTTCATGCTCCATCATCCAAGTATGGATTTGTATTCTTTGGTTGTCGACATCTCCCCCATTCCCTGAACTGGACATGCACTCAGAGCACCAAGAAATGATTTTACAGTGCAATGAGGGGTCAGCTTTCTTCTTCTACTGTGTCTTGGGCTACATGGGTATCTTGGCCATCGCCAGCTTTATTGTGGCTTTCCTTGCCCGTAAATTACCTGACAGCTTTAATGAAGCCAAGTTCATCACCTTCAGCATGTTGTGCTTTTGCAGTGTGTGGATCTCCTTCTTTCCAGCCTATCTGAGCACAAAAGGAAAAGCCATGGTAGCTGTGGAGGTCTTCTCCATCTTGTCCTCCAGTGCTGCATTACTGGGATGCATATTCCTGCCAAAATGCTACATCATTGTTTTCCGGCCTAACCTCAACCACAGGGGGCAACTCACAAAGAGAAATGAGTACATCATGTGATATTTCTGGTTCAGAGAAATTGCTGAAAAAAAAGGAAAAGAAGGAATGTTGTCTATAAGAAAAATATACAAAATTATAGGAACAGTTTTTATTCATTTATTTAATTTGTCTTTTAAAGAATGAATTGAGTATGATATTTATGATTATTAAGACTTATTATGATTGCCCATTCCAAAAGAAGTGTTGATGTTGCTGTGTACCATCATTTTCCAAGATTCTTTAATCAAGTCCTTTCTTTTCAACACACCAATTGAACTTGATTTTGGTCATGTAGCTTTCTTGTTTGCAGACAGATGTTCAAAAGTTTTATAATATCAATTACTAAAGTGTTGGATAAATACTGTAAAAAAGGTGATTACCCTTTTATTTAACACCGTGTAATAGGATATCAATTTTGCATTATTTAGGTTTCCTCAAAATGTAAAATGTATTGAGTTTGTGAATCCCATTCATTTTACTGTATTTTTTTTTTTTTAAAAAAAGGCTTTCTTGCTGGGTGATAACTATTCACTCTCTGCCCATAAATCTATTTCCATTGCAAGCTGTTATCAGATATTCATAATATGAGAAATATAGTGAAATTAAATAAAATGGGTTCTTCCTTCTCCCTCATCCATTCTTTTCTCACAAATAGAAATTAGTACCCCATGTGATTTTACTTTGGAGGAGAAGTTGCTGACAAAAAAAGAATAAAAAGACTGCTTGTTGTTTATAGGGAATATATTTATATAAGTTGCATTTCTCCAATCGTGGAAAAATCAGAGTCCATGAATACCAGCTGGCAGTCAATTGCCACAATCCCAAATCCCTAATTTCTACCCACACTGACACCAAACTGCACCAATTTGATTGGAGCAATACAAGAATCACCAAATCTATCAACTGACTCACTGTCACTCATGCCCTAGTCACTTTCTGTCTTGACTATTGCAACACTGTCTACATGGGGCTGCCCTTGAAGAGCATCTGGAAGCTCCAGTTGGTGCAAAATGCAATGGCCCGCATGGTTTTGTGCAGACCCCAGTGTGCACATGTATCACCTCTCCTGCAGGAGCTGCATTGGTTGCCGATTTGCTTCTGGGTGCAATTCAGGGTGCTGGTTGTCACCTTTAAAGCCCTTCAAGGCTTGGGACCAGGTTATCTGAGGGACATCTACCCAACCCATCAGATCAGGGAGGCAGGGAATGTTGTGGGTCCCATCCCTTGTGAAGATACACCTGGTGGGACACAGAAGAATGGCTGCCTCTGTGATGGCTCCCTCTCTCTGGAACATCATTGCCCCACTCTAACACTCTTCCAGAAGGTGCTGAAGACCTGGTTCTGCTAGCGGGCCTGGGGAACCCAGAGTGGGATGGAACCAGGGGTGAAATCTAAAATTTGTTATTATTGGTTCTGTGGGCATGGCTTGGTGGGGGGGAGGTGTTAATGTGACTGGGTGGGTGTGACCAACTTTTCTTTTTTTTACTTTTAAAACCATTTTTTCTACAAACTTAAGAGGTTGCAGGAAAAAAAAAAAGGCTTTTAGAAGCCTCTGACGATCAGGCAAGTAAGCTGGGATCACCAGAAGCTTTTAAAGGCATTTTTTTTTCATACAACCTCTTCGCCTAAAGAGGTTGCAGAAAAAAATTGCTTTTAGAAGCTTCTGATGATCAGCAAGTCAACCGGTATCGCCAGAGGCTTTTATAGGCATTTTTTTTTTTTACCTACAGCCTCTTTGGCTGAAGAGGTTGCAGAAAAAAATGCTTTGAAAAGCCTCTGACATTCCCAGCTGAGCCGCACGATCATCAGAGGCTTTTTTAAAAAACTTTTTAAAGGATTTTTTTTCGCCAAAGAGGAAATAAAATGCTTTTAAATTTTTTTAAAAAAAAACAGACTCTGATGATCGCGCGGCTCAGCTGGGCATGGGGGAGGGGCGCACAGAGATTTTTGCTACCGGTTCTCTGAACCACCCGCCACCATCGCTACCAGACTGGGCAATCCGTTTCCTGCCTGAGTAGGGGGTTGGACTACAAGACCTCCAAGGTCCCTTCCAACTCTGTTATTCTAATTCTAACCAGCACTAAAAACTAGCCTCATGTGACCCACACCTGACCTGTCACAAGAGCCTCATCTGACATGTCCCTTACTTGATGTGACCTTCCCATCACAAGACTGACCACACAAAGCTCTTTTAAACAGAAGAACACTGACAGTCCACTAAATTCTACTGAAGATGTCCATACTGTCCATACCCTGATAATGAAACATTCAGAAACCAACCAGCAAGCTCGGAGAATGAACCTCAACCCTCAAAATTTATTTGTGTCAAAAGAGGATTTGTGGAGGATTATTCTTATAGTTGCCTATTCCAAAAGAAATGCTTGTGGTGCTGCATTTTCAACCATTTCCCAAGATTGTTGAATGTAATGCTTTGTCCTTTTCAAAACTCTACTTCAAGAGACTTTGAGAAAATTGATTTCCCATGCACTGTTAGGACTTTTCAGTTATTGACTCAAAGCATATCCAATGTTTCACATGCTACTTTCAAAATATTTATACTTTCTCTTTATAAACCACCTGACACCTGTAACTTTACAGAGCAAATTGAGATTTTGTTGTTGTTGTTGTTGTTTACTTTAATTTATATGCCGCCCTTCTCCGGAGACTCAGGGTGGATTACAATGCGTTAAGCAATAGCCTTCATACTTTTGTATATTTATACAAAGTCAGCTTATTGCCCCCACAATCTGGGTCCTCATTTTACCTACCTTTGAAAGGATGGAAGGCTGAGTCAACCTTGAGCCTAGTGAGATTTGAACTTGCAGTAATTGCAAGCAGCAGATGTTAATAACAGTGCTTTAGTCCACTGTACTACGGGCTGGCCCTTACAGTTTCAGACCCTGATGATACAAATTGCACATCTCAAAGAGACTCTAAAGAAGTAAGAGAAATAAAGATTAAAATTCACATACATCACCCCCCCCCCCCCAAAAAAAAAAAATCATATTGTCTCTTCCTCTAAAATTATGTCCTCACATTTTGGTATGGCTATCAGAGAAAAGAAAAACAGCAAGAATTTCATAGTAACTTTTTAAAAATGAATTTAGACAGATACAATTTGTACGAAATGCAAATTCCAAAAGGAGGACCTTGCTTTTCAATAGGAACATTTTGTGATGATATTTGCATAGGCTCAGTGAGGTATAAAGAAGCCCAGAGAAAGCGAGGTTCAATGGAGAGTTTGGATTCATTAGAAGAATCTAAATAACCTCCATCTTCCTCCCTCCATCCCATCCATCCATCCATCCATCTATCCATCTATCCAGTGGTGGGTTTCAAATTTTTTTACTACCTGTTCTGTGGGTGTGGCTTGGTGGGTGTGTCATGGTTTGGTGGGCATGGCTTGGTGGGCATGGCAGGGGAAAGATACTGTCAAATCTCCATTCCCTCCCTTACTCCAGGGGAAAGTTACTACAAAATCCCCATTTCCTCCTGATCAGCTGGGATTCGGGAGGCAGAGAATAGATGGGGGCAGGGCCAGTCAGAGGTGGCATTTACCGGTTCTCTGAACTACTCAAAATTTCCGCAACCGGTTCTCCAGAATTGGTCAGAACCTGCTGAAACCCACCTCTGCATCCATCCATCCACCCACCCAGCCATCCATCTGCTGACAACCCAGTCCTAATTCATGTAGGAAATATTACATTTCCACAACTTTCATTTGACTGCATCCCTACCTCTGGGGAAATATTCAATACTCACTATCTATCTGTATAAAATGCTTAGAAAGTAACCTTCTGAGTCCACAAACATTCCTTGTCAGAAGAGTAAGGGGTCAGAGAAAAAAAAATATTTCCCCTATTGCAATTATTTTCTAAATTATGTGGGTTCATTGGCACTTTTTTTTTCCAGAAAATGTAACCAGTGTTGGGAAGCAAGCAGGATGTTGCTACTCCTAATATACTGCTCAGAAAAATAAAGGGAACACAAGCAGAAGACAACCGAGATCTGAATGAATGAAATAGCCTTATTAAATCCTTTGTTCTTTACATACAGTAGTTTATAAACTGCTCAAACAACTAAAGGGAACACAAAACTACTGTATGCAACAATTGCCTCAATTCATATGCAAAACTAAATTGAGGGACAAAGATTTCAAAGAAAGGAGCTTACAAAGATGTCAGGGAGTACTATGGACGGTTTCTACTACTGTTCTTAATTGCTGTAACAACTTCGCAAGTTGTTACAGCAAAGGCTCACTGTAAGTGAGGAAGGAAGTGAGAGAGAGTGTGTGAAAGAAATAAAAACAAATGAGAACAACTTTCCTCTCTTTGGAAATTGTGAGTTGCAGATGACCTCATCTTTTACTATGGAGTTAAAACCTCTGCCGGAATTGGTCCAAAAAGAGTTTGAAACCTACAGTAAGATCTGAGGCTGCAGACACCTGTCCATTTCAAAAGAGAAGATAAAATGTATTTACTGCTCATGGCTAACTTAAATGAAAATGTCAACCAATCTATACATTGTGGAAAGAATAGAAGTATCTCCTTCCCTTCCAGGGGAATCCAGAAAGAAATCATAGACAACTTCTTAAAATGAGGGAATGCCAAAAATCTATGCATCTTAGCGCTATGCAAATGAAAGAGAACTGCATTTATAATTCATTGTAAAAGAAAGGGTAGTTTGTATTGAAAATCCCCCTCTCTACATTTTATTAACAATTGTGGATTTTAAAAGCATTTAAGCATCAGACACTTATTCTTTTATCAAAAACAAAGTAATTATCTCCTACAGGAATCACCATATTTTCTTCACTAGGCAAAAACATCAAAGACTGCACAGAAGGTTATTTCAATTCAACAACAATCAATGTATCTTGAACCCCAGGGAGATTGGCACAAGGATAATAATGGCTGTTTATCAGAGTCCTTGCTACAGGTTTCCTCCCTCTGTTCTCCTCTGCCAGAATATCTCTTCAAACGCTGATTCTATTGAAGACACACATTTTCACTCTCATGGATATCCAAATGGTGGGTTTTCTGATTAGGTGCACTCTCAGATATAAACCTTGAATTAATCACTGTATTATCTATTGGAATAATACAACCTTTATTGTAGGACAGGATGAAAGACTGAAGAGTGAAGATGTGGCTCCTTCTAGTGTTTCTGATGAAGAAAATAGTGACTCTGAACTGCCCAGCAAGTGATGCTTTCCTTGTTCCACAGGACTGGTACCAACCTGGTGACCTCATCATTGGTGGGATAGTGTCTCACACCTATTACAACCTTTATGAAATTAATTTTAGGGAACATCCTTATAAAATATCTTATGATATACCAAAGTAAGGATTCTTTTTTTTTCTTTTTCTAATGTTAATCAGTTTCCCAAAAAATTGCTTATGAGAGTAAAAGGTTCAGTATAAATATAACCTTTATATCTAATCCAAGTCTATCTTTCAAATATTTTTAGTTATGGAATAAACCTTTCTATTTACTTTATGGTGAAGTGTTTATCATATAATGTATGAAACTTGGGTGCAAAACATCTTTTGAAGATAATTTAGTAAGCTTAAGATAACATTTTTTAAATTGTATTGTCAATTTGAGCAAAACATACATACAATAAATGACTGATACATGCTGGAATTGTTCATATTCCATTTTGGGGGAAAATTAGACATTAAATGCAGTTCCATGAAAAAAGCACTATTTTTTATATTATGGTAGAGGGTTTTTATGGCAAATCGTGCAATTACTGTAGAAAAGTAAATCTGAACTGTGTACAAATTATTCAATATTTTAGAAAACCTATTACTTTCCTACCTTCATCAGAGAAAGAAATGTTCACTATTTCATATAGAAAGGATGCCACCTTATGAGAATTTGCCAACTTCCTTTTTCAACTGGGGTATTTAAATCATTTCCAGTGTAATAATCAAATTCTACCAGCACATCCTTGCCTTGGCTTTTGCTGTGAAGGAGATCAATGAGGACTCCCAGATCTTACCTAATGTCACTCTTGGGTTCCACATCTATGACAGTTACTACAATTCAAGGATGACCTATCGCACCACTCTGGACCTACTTTTTAAGTCCCAGGAATTTGTCCCTAACTACAAATGTGATCGCCAGAAGAATCTCATGGCTATCATTGGGGGACTAGATTTTGTCACATCATCTTATATAGCTGAAATTATAGGATTCTTCAAGATTCCACAAGTAAGTTCTGAAGGGGTTGAGCAGAAAATTCTTAGTCTTATGGTTGTTATGGAATAATTAATGGGCATCAAACATTAGGTTTGGGTTCCTTTTAAGATGTTCTGCATGGCTTAAGAACTACTAATTGCATTCTTTTCTGCAACTAAAATGCCAGTTACAGGAAGTGAGTATCAAGGATCAATACCTGAGGGAAGATTTAAATGGCTTCTATTAAAACAATTGATCTAGTACATTTGCTTGAAATATTTTCATGCAGTGAGAACATCCTCAGAATAACAGATATGGAAGGGGCATTGGAGGTCTTCTAGTCCAAGAAATTTGTTACTATCTTCTTAAAAGACTGCTAGGGGAAAAACGTTCTTTGGATATATTTTATATGAAAGCAAGATAGAAAAATTAAATTTAATCTTAAGACCCTAAAGAATACTACTGGATTTTCTTTTAGCTGACATACGGCTCATTAGCCCAAGAGGAATTTCAGACCAGTAAGCTCTCTTCACTTTATTTCATGGTCCCCAAAGAGGACCATCAATATATTGGGATCATCCAACTGTTTCGTCATTTCAGGTGGACATGGATTGGGATATTTTCAGTTGATAACAACAATGGAGAAAATTTCTTACAGAAAATGCATCCCTTACTTTCAGAGAACGGAATTTGCTCAGCGTTTGTAAAAAGGCTTCCTCAACAACTCCACTATGAAAGATTCCCAGAATTATATGAAATGATCACCATTATTTCCATTAAAATGATGAATAGCAAAGCCAATGTGTTTCTTGTCTATGGAGAAGCCTGGACAATTATATGGCTAAGATTTATAACATTTGTGGTAGATCCTGAAAGCAAGGAAATTGCATTATTAAGAAAGGTGTGGATCATGACTGCACAGATTGATTTTGTATTATTAGGCACTCAAATCACATTGGATCTGAAAATGTATGATGGGGCTATTTCCTTCACTGTTCACTCAGCAGTTGTAGGTTTCAAGGAGTTTCTTCAGACCATCAATCTTCTTTCAGACTACAGAGATGGGTTTCGGCAGAATGTTTGGGAACAATCATTTGAGTGTTCATTTCCAAAAGCAGAATTGCAAGGAATGCAGAGTAGGAAATGCACTGGGGAGATGAAGCTGGAGGATCTTCCTGCACCCGTGTTTGAAATGGAAATGACTGGCCAAAGCTACAGTGTCTACAATGCTGTTTATACTGTGGCTCATGCTTTGCAGGCTCTACACATGTTAGGTTTCAATAGGAAGAAAACTATGATGGGTAAAAAATCTGATCTTCCAAATCTGCAACCTTGGCAGGTATTCTCTCTGAATTGGACTCTTCTTTTATTTCAGTAAGCAGTTTGATGTAGAATTATGGTTTGAACCCATTCTGGAAAGTCTTAATAGTTTTCTGCATGTAGAATCATCTTAATTATGAGAAAAACATAGAAATAAGGAAGAATTTCTTGATAGAACAATGAATTAATGCAAAAACTTGCCTTCAGAAATCCTGGGTGCTGCATAACTGGAGCTTTTAATGACGTGATTGGAGAGGCATTTGTCTAAATAGTATTAGGGTCTTCTCCTTCAGCAGGGTAGTTTACTAGGAGACCTCCAAGGTCCCTTCCAACTCTGTTGTGTTGTGTAAAACAGATACAGAAAAACTGGTTTGTGTTCTTATTTTGTCATTCAGGTATGTTGCTATTCTGATCACTCAATAGCTGCTACAAAAAAAAATCATGATTTAGGTATCAGTAGGAGTTCTTTAACAAATCACCATAGACTGGACAATTAGAGTTAGTTAAAATGATAATTTACATTACGTTTCACTGTCTCTTCCAAAAATTAATCAATTCTCCAAGAACTTTTCATGAGTGACATGCTGAGATTTCTGTCTCTATCATAGATTTAGAGGAATGAAGTGCTGCTCCTTCTTAGATGTGGCATGCATAGTTTGAAACAACTCTATGTTTGCAATAGTCTCTGCTTCTTCTTTATCTATCAAAGAATGCTTAATTCTCAGATTCCAATATCTGGTTAAAGGAAACTAATCAGACTCTCAAATAGCTTTGTACCAGTGAGGAAAGATTAGATATGATTTATCTTGAATTAGTTGTTTAGGTAGTGGACATAAAACATAATTGAAGGACCTGACATAATCCCAAAAGCCTATTTTCATTGTGCTTCAGTTCATTCCTACCTTTCCTTAAAATAATATCAAATAAATAATGGAGTGGACATGTACATTTCCATGCAATATTGATGAACAAATTTCTAAGCAAACATATTTAATAATAGCTATTGGAATAGGAAGAATGAATGAATGAAACTTGAATATGTTGTTTTCTTCTCTGTTATATTGCTTTCAATTGTCTATCTCTTCTATTCTCTTTCAAGTAGCTCCATTCGTTTCTTCAAGGTATTTCTTTCAACAATTCAGCTGGGGAGAGAGTGTTCCTCAATGAGAAAGGGGAAGCAACAGGTGGATTCGACATCACCAACTTGATCACTTTTCCAAACAGATCTTTTCAGAGGGTTAGAGTTGGAAAGCTGGATCTAGAAGCTCCGAAAGGGAAGGAATTATTCATTGATGGAGATGTGATTTTCTGGAACCCAACTTTGAATCAGGTTTCGAATTATTGTATGAAACATGCTTTAAGCCATTGAACACAATCCCTTTAGAAATCTGATTTCTGGTTTTTTAAAATAAAGAACAGCACATTCTTTTCAAATGTTGTTGATGATCTAGCACTCATCAATTGGACCAAATGCTATCACAATACAAAAGCCATGTCTGCATATTTATTTATTTATTGATTGATTGATTGATTGATTGATTGATTGGTTCAATTTATATACCACCCTTCTCCGGAGACTCAGGGCGGCTTACAATGCATTAAGCAATAGCCTTCATACTTTTGTATATACCTGCTTAGTAGGGCTTTCAGCCCCCCCCCCCCAAGCAGTGTTCTTTTTTATCCAAAGTCAGCTTATTGCCCCCACAATCCGGGTCCTCATTTCACCTATCTCGAAAGGATGGAAGGCTGAGTCAACCTTGAGCCTGGTGAGATTTGAACTTGCAGTAATTGCAGGCAGCTGGTGTCACATAACACCACTTTAATCTGCTGTGCCACCAAGGCACATATTTGGTTTGCATTTTCATTTGAAATCTCAAGACTGGCCAAGTTTCCATGAAATTGTCACCCCGTGCAATTATTTCCTCTCTCTGCTGTTCAAAAAGGACCTTTTCTACATTGTGGTTTCTACATATTTTAAGTTGTGGATGAAATTAATAAATTCAGTATTATTTTTCATGAGATAGTCACCAAGTGTTATTATTTGCTCACCCTGTCCTTCAAACAGAAAATTTTGAACATCCTTTTAATTTCTACTTGTTTAGAAAAATTACAAACTCTGTTAAACATCACCAATTTCAAAACCTTTTATGTTTATCACCAGGTTCCTCCACTTTCTCGATGCAATGACCCTTGTTTCCCTGGATCCTGGAAGAAAGGGATTGAGGGGGAACAGTTCTGCTGCTATGACTGTGCTCCATGCCCAGAAGGGAAGATTTCAAATCAAAATGGTAGGCTACGAATTCTACCACTTTTCATTAGACTTAAGCAAACTTTAATAAACTACTTGGATGCATAACATTAATAAGGTGATTTTCAATAATATGGAAAACCAATAAAGGAGAATATTTGTAGCTCAGGGTTGAAATGAGGGGTCCTTGGTTCTCTCTGAGCTTGCTCGTTTTCTTGCAGTTATTTCATTACTCTAACTAGGTAACATTATCAGTGTGAGTAAAGAGTGCTGTTTGCTGTCAGTTGTGTATCCAGTATCCAGTTTAAGAACTAAATTTAAACTATCCCAAACACACTTCCGCAACCCAGAAAAACAGAAAAACGAAATGGAGTATCTATACAACACATTCCAACAAAATATACACCCACATACACCCTGACCACTCAATCCAATATCGCACATGCAACACAAACCCTAAGAAGAATTATGCTGGTATACATCAAGAATATCTCAAAAGCCACAAAACGAATGGCAAAACCACATGGAATCAGTGTAGTCAACTAAAGGGGTTCAAAATATTGTGAGGAAACCAAAAGATAGAGCAACCCCAGAAGAAAAACAAGAGTCATGTAAATATATAATGTAAGAACTGCAACAACCATATGTAGGACAAACAGGCAGAAGGCTGGCCGAATGTATCCATGAACACCAACTGGCGGTCAGACGACATGAAGAAAATTCTTTAATTTTACAATATATAGACAGATTTAACTTTAGATTCAATTGGGAAAATGTGAATCCTAGACTAGGCTAAGTCCAAAAATGCCAGGGAATTTCTAGACAACTGGCACTCTGACAAATCAGCCATCAATAAACACATAGACATTAACAACATCTACAGACTATGCAAAAGAGGCAATCATCCAGCCCAAAAGAGAACAAAAAAAACTACTGCACCTCTTCACCAGTAATTAGCACCCAGATCAGCAGAGATTAACTCCACGGTTAACGTCAGACCAACAATCAAGTAAAAAAATACCCCAATCAAGAAACTGCCAAAGAACCTTCAATAAACAGACCAAGCAAAGACTCTCTAAGAAAGTCCCCAAAACATAGACAGACAAGACACCAGAATATAAAGTGACAGCAAGCAGCACTCCTTACTAACACTGTGATGGTATTTATTTTGGGGTAATAAAACGTCTGCAAGAAAACAAGCAAGCTCAGAGAGCACCAACCAACTTAATAATATGCAATGCCTAGATGCAAAAAATACCTTGATTTTCCTTCCAGATATGCAAGATTGCTTTGAATGTCCAGAAGATCATTTTCCAAATAAAGGAAAGGAAGGATGTGTCCTGAAACTGTTGGTTTTTCTAACTTTTGAAGAAAACTTAGGAATTGGTTCAGCCTCAGCAGCTCTTTGTTTTTTCTTCTTGACATCTTGGGTACTTGGAACATTTATTAAGCACAAGGATACTCCCATTGTCAAAGCCAACAACCGGTCCCTCACATACACGCTCCTTGTCTCTCTTCTGCTCTGTTTTCTCTCCTCTTTCTTCTTCCTCAGCCAACCTGGCAAAGTGACCTGCCTTTTCCGACAACCAACTTTTGGCATCACTTTCTCAGTGGCCATATCTAGTGTACTGGCCAAAACCATCACTGTGGTTGTGGCTTTCATGGCCACTAAACCAGGATCTCAGATGAGGAGATGGGTGGGGAAAAGATTGGCCATTTCTATTGTCTTTTCATGCTCCATCATCCAAGTATGGATTTGTATTCTTTGGTTGTCGACATCTCCCCCATTCCCTGAACTGGACATGCACTCAGAGCACCAAGAAATGATTTTACAGTGCAATGAGGGGTCAGCTTTCTTCTTCTACTGTGTCTTGGGCTACATGGGTATCTTGGCCATCACCAGCTTTATTGTGGCTTTTCTTGCCCGTAAATTACCTGACAGCTTTAATGAAGCTAAATTCATCACCTTCAGCATGTTGGCCTTTTGCAGTGTGTGGATCTCCTTCTTTCCAGCCTATCTGAGCACAAAAGGAAAAGCCATGGTAGCTGTGGAGGTCTTCTCCATCTTGGCCTCCAGTGCTGCATTACTGGGATGCATATTCCTCCCGAAATGCTACATCATTGTTTTCCGGCCTGACCTCAACCACAGGGAGCAACTCACAAAGAGAAATTAGTACATCCTGGGATTTTTCTGACTCAGAGAAATTGTTGAAAAAATGACTAGAATGACTATTATCTATAGGAAACATATAAGGAATATAGCAGTTTTTATTTCTGTCAAAGAAAGATTTGGGTTATGTATGTATCCATTTTGTGTGGAAAATTCAAATGCTCTGTGAATTGTGATTGGTTAATGGTTACTCCTGGAAAGTATATGGGCTGTTGCCTGTATTCTTTCGCTGAAGTCTCACCCTGAATTAAAGAACTCTTGTCACTAGCCTGCTTGAGCCTCTTGTTATTCCTGCACTACAACATTGGCAATGAAGGTGGGATTGAGACCACAAGAGGCAACCCAGAAAGAGCTCTGAGTTTCAGCCAGGGTGACTAGCGAACACGGAGACACAGCAATGTCTGCCTACGTTCCGCCAAAACCCTTTGATCCGACCCAAGAAAAGTGGGGATCGTATTTGACCAGGTTCGAGTGTTCCCTGGAAGCAAGCGAGATGCAAGGGCTCTCAGCGAACCGAAAAAGAGCCCTGTTCTTAACCCACTGCGGGCCAGACGTATTCGAGATGGCCGAGTCCCTCTGCGAGCCAACCCCAATCCAGAAGGTTCCCTGGGATGTCCTTCAAGCAAACCTGAGAGCCCACTACGCTCCAGTTCCTTCGAAATTTGTAAAGCGCTACGAGCTCCAGTAATGTGTACAAAGGGAAGGAGAACCGGTCAGCGCATATGTGGCTGCCCTTCAAAAAACCGCAACGCATTGTGATTACAGAGATCTAGATGACGCGCTACTCAAGCAATTGATTTGTGGCATTAGAGACACTCGTTTACAGAGGCGCCTTCTGGCAAAGCCATATCTAATGTTAGCCGGTGTGCTCGATGAGGCCAGAACACACGAAGCGTCCATGAAGGCTTCTGAAGTACTACAACAGCCACTGCCAAGCAAAGATGGCCCAAAAACCATCTTTCAGTTCACAGAAAGGAGGCGCGAACCAGCATGGAGGAAGAGTCAGACGAGGACGTCTTCCACACAGAAAAGAAAAAAAGTGAGCAAAGCCGTCGCCACGAGAACTGTTCTAGCTGTTGTGGGGATCACGAGAGACAAGACTACAAATACAGAGACACCATTTGCAGGCACTGTGAGAAGAAAGGCCACCTAGCACGAGTTTGTAGAGCTCAATTTCCGTGTAGTCGCAAGCCACGTGACTACCGTGACCAACCAGAACCAGCTCATTCAAAACAGCCAATCAAAGATGACGGCGTGAGAAAATGGCGTGAGATTCAAAAGCGGGAGACCTACAGCACGAGAATCAGCCAAGCTAGCACGATCGACGATGAGAAAGTCTACACAAAAGTAGAAATCGAAGGCAGACCATGCGAAATGGAAATTGACACCGACCCTGTCTATCATGTCCTGGAGTACTCTCAAAGCGCTCCTGCCTAAGATCCAGAAAACGACAAAGAGTTCGCCTCCTCAACTACCAAGGAAACCGAGTTCCTGTGGAAGGCGTGGGCATGTTCCAGGTCACCTACAGTGAGTTCCAGAAAGAACTGCTCCTGACCATCGTCAGCAAGCCGCTACCAAGTCTCCTGGGCATGGCGTGGTTCCGAGCCCTCGGCATGGGCTTCACGGGCGTCCACAGCATCGGCAGGCCATCACTCAAAGAAAACCTCCTTCACGAGTTTCAGGACGTTTTTGAGGAGACTCTAAGCAAGTACGTGGGGACCCCATCTCCTTTAATTTAGACCCCAATGTGGCCCAAATCAGACTAAAAGCAAGACGGGTTCCATTCGCTTTAAAGCCCAAAATTGATGCGGAGCTCGACAAGCTAATCAGACAAGGGGTATTAGTTCCCATAGATCATGCCAAGTGGGAAACCCCAATAGTCACGCCAGTTAAATCGGACCGATCAATCAGAATCTATGCTGACTATAAATGTACGATCAATAAGGCGTTGCAGCAGAGCGCCTATCCCGTTCCGATCGTCCACCATCTACTACACTCCCTGGGGCCTGGCAAGCTATTCACAAAATTAGACCTTGCACAGGTGTACCAGCAGCTGCCAGTAGATGATGCTACGGCAGAATCGCAGACCATAGTAACTCACAGAGGTGCCTTTAAATGCACCAGACTACAGTTCGGGGTTAGCATCGCCCCAGGGCTCTTTCAGAGTACCATGGAGCGCCTTCTACAAGGCCTCCCTGGAGTCGTCCCGTATTTCGACGACATCTTAATTAGTGGCCAGGACGAAACACATCTTGGGAATAGGGTTAGACAAGTCCTAACCAGATTCAGAGAAGCAGGACTTAAACTTAAGAAGTCCAAATGCAAAATAGCGGTCCCCTCCGTGGAATTTTTGGGTTACAGAATCGATGGCACAGGCATTCACCCAACGGAAAGCAAAGTCAGGGCCATTCAGAATGTGCCCACCCCCAAATCGAAGCCTGAATTGCAGGCTTTCTTGGGCCTACTTAACTTCTATATGATGTTTCTAAAAGACAAGGCCACCATTGCGGAGCCACTGCACAGACTCCTTGGAAAAAATGTGCCCTGGGTGTGGGGCAAATCAGAAGCGGCTGCATTTAGAGCAGTTAAAAAACTTTTGTCCGAAGACAGTTTCCTCATCCAATACAACTCAGAACTACCTCTAGTATTTGTTTGTGATGCTTCCCCCTTTGGCATGGGCACTGTGTTGAGCCATAGACTGCCGAATGGGTTAGAGGCGCCCATTGCCTATTAATCTCACACTTTATCTAGTGCTGAAAGAAATTACAGCCAGCTGGACAGGGAGGCTTTAGCGGCTGTAGCGGGGGTCAAAAAATTTCAATTGGCTGGACCTTTGAACTTGTTATGGACCATCAGCCTCTTTTGGGACTTTTGGCTGGCGACAAACCGATCCTGGCTGCCCTCTCCCCCTGGATGAACAGATGGTCCATCTTCCTGGCTGCCCATTCCTACAGACTGCTCCACCGACCGGGCCAAACTCTGGGCCATGCTGATGCCCTCAGCCAATGCCCCTTGCTCGAATTGCTAGAAAACCCGACTCTGGAGGCCCCTGTCTTGCTCATTGATGCTGTATCCCTGGGCCCCATTTCTTCTAGCGAAGTGGTGAAGGCCTCTGCCAGGGACTCTGTGTTGCGCACTGTAATGAGTTGGGTGGTGCGGGGTTGGCCTACTAAGGTGGACAGTGGGGACTTTCAATTGTATTTCAACAAAAAGAATGAACTGTCAATGTTGGGGGGGTTGCTTGTTGTGGGGAGACAGGGTGGTCATTCCTTCTCGGTTAAGGCATAGAGTTTTGGAACTACTGCATGAGGGACACCCTGGTATTGTTCGTATGGAAGGCTTAGCTCGAAGCTATGTGTGGTGGCCGCATCTCGACCAAGATGTCACTGAGTGGGTGGGAAAGTGCAGGCCCTGCCAGGAGTCCTGCCCAGATCCCCCTATAGCTCCTGTTAGAGAATGGGAAAAACCAAAGGGACCGTGGGGGAGAATTCACATCGATTTCTCAGGCCCGTTCCATGGCCAGAATTTCCTTATTATTGTAGATGCTTTTTCTAAATGGCTAGAGATTGCTTTGATGCCCTCGACAACTTCTGAGGCCATAATTAAAGTCCTCAGAAAACTCTTCGTAACTCACGGCCTGCCAGACACCCTGGTATTGGATAATGGGCCCCAATTCACCGCAGCCCAATTCGAAGGCTACCTGACCGAGTTAGGCATATGACATGCATTATCTGCTCCTTTTCATCCGGCTTCGAATGGCCTTGTAGAGAGATTTGTAAGAACGGCCAAGGAAGCACTATCCTGGCTAGATGCAGGTGATTGGCAAGCTAGGATAGACCAATTCTTAGCAATTCAACATGCAACCCCGTGCCCGACCTCAGGGCGCAGCTCAGCAGAGCTCTTAATGGGCCGTAAGCTAAGGTGCATTCTCGATTGTCTACATCCCAATTACTCCTCCGAAACTTACAAGGGGGAAGGGGGAGGGTTAAGACAATTCCAAATTGGAACTCCAGTTTTCGCCAGAAATTATGCAAACGGGCCACTATGGGTTGAGGGAAATATTGTAGGAATCACCGGTCCAAAATCATACACCGTAGATATAGGGTATGGTAAAATTTGGAGAAGACACATAGACCAATTATGTAGATGCTTGCAACAAGAGAACTCCAACACAGAAAAGCCTAACTTCCAAAGTTTTCCTGACACAGCTACCTCAAGCCCGAGTAAGCCGGAATACTTATCTAGCAAGCCAGAGTTCAAGCGCCGCCCCAGCGAGTCGACACTCCCAGCCGGGGATAACTACGCCTCCGGAGAAATCCAGAGGTTCCATTGGCGGAGCCAGGAGAGACGGGAGGTCCCTCTGACTGGCTCGACGCCTCTCCAGCAACTGAACTGTGCAGGTCAACCAGAGAAAAGACACGCCCTGGTCACCTGTGTGATTTTGTATGTAAATATGTAAATAGATAGGATAAGTGCTTTCTGGGAGTGGAGGGGTGTTATGTATGTATCTATTTTGTGCGGGAAATTCAAATGCTCTGTGAATTGTGATTGGTTAATGGTTACTCCTGGAAAGTATATAAAGAGGGCTGTTGCCTGTATTCTTTCGCTGAAGTCTCACCCTGAATTAAAGAGCTGTTATCACTAGCCTGCTTGTGCCTCTCGTTATTCCCGCGCTACAACAATTTGTGTAGGATGTTTATGATTGCCTGTGCTCATGCTGTGCTCATCCTGCTTTATGTTTACCATTTCCCAAGATTCTTTAACCTAACGTTTTTTCCTTTTCAATACATCCATTGAACTTGATTTTGGTCATCTATCTTTCTTATTCCCTGTTAGGATGTTGCAGATATTCGCTCAAATGAAGTGTCAGGTTTGCAAAGACATTTCACAGATTTTATACTTTGAATTCCTAAAGCATTACTTAAATATAGTAAAAAGCTGACTTCCATTTTAAAAACATATATTTAACACAGTATCATAGCATATTAATTTTGGATTTGTTAGTGTTCTTTCAAATGTAAAATATATTGAGTTGGTGATTCTTGTAAGCTTAACTGCATTTTAGAAAAGGATGACCATTATTTGAGTATATTCCTCTGCTTAGACTTTATGCAATAAATTAGATTATTTGAACCTTGATCTGTGGAGCTGTTGTTTTCTGTCTGACATTGATTTACACTCCAAAAATTTTTTCTGGGGAGTAACAGAAGTAACCAACATTGCATTTGACTGACAAGCAGAAGCAGTGTCTGACTACAGGACAGTGGACACTCTCCTGCAGTGTGTGTTCAATTTGTGCAACTTTGCAGCACTCCAACTATATAATAAATGCAGAATTTGGTGTAATTTGCACCCTTTGCTCCTCTGACATCAGCAGCAGCCTCAGTACTACAATCCATGTTGCAAATGAGTCATGGACGCTTACCAGAAAGTTTCAGAGGAGAATCATAATGGACGAGAACCTTCAAAGCACAAGGAGAGTCATTTGTGGGAACCTGAGCAGTGGAATTCCCCATCCATCATTCACGAGTCTCCTTTATTCTGAGTCTACTGATGGCCTCATCAGCTCATTCAACACTTACATCACTTAGGTAATGCCTCAATTATGGATCACTATCACATGTTTATAACTTCTGGGGCCACTTCGGAATTCCAATATGGAGATTATAATAACCCGCACAATCCATTAACTTGAGTGTAATCGAAAGGCCAGACTATATGTAGCAAATACAAGTTAATCACTGCAGACCTAGAGTAGAATAGAATAGCAGAGTTGAAAGGGACCTTGGAGGTCTCTAGTCCAACCCCCTGCCTAGGCAGGAAACCCTACACCACTTCAGACAAATGGTTATCCAACATCTTCTTAAAAACTTCCAGTGTTGGAGCATTTATAACTTCTGGAGACAATTTGTTCCACTGATTAATTTTCTAACTGTCAGGAAATTTCTCCTTAGTTCTAAGTTGTTCTCTCCTTGATTAGTTTCCATCCATTGCTTTTTGTCCTACCCTCAGGTGATTTGGAGAATAGCTTGACTCTCTCTTCTTTGTGGTAGCCCCTGAGATATTGGAACACTGCTATCATGTCTCCTCTAGTCCTTCTTTTCATTAAACTAGACATACCTGGTTCCTGCAATGTTTTAGCCTCCAGTCCCCTAATCATCTTTGTTGCTCCTCTCTGCACTCTTTCCAGAGTCTCAACATCTTTTTTACATCATGGTGACCAAAACTGAATGCAGTATTCCAAATGTGGCCTTACCAAGGCATTATAAAGTGGTATTAACACGTCAGGTGATCTTGATTCTAACCCTCTGTTTATGCAGAACAAGGCAACTGTAATTGCTTTTTTTAGGTAGGGACTGAATAACCAAATTAGCATTGAAATCACAAGGCAAGGACAACAATTGATACTGGACCAAATCTACTACATATGTATTATCATAGACCCATGCTTGGAAGTGATTCAAAGCCAATTTGGATGTCAGAGACAGTTGATATCACAGCTTAACTATTCAGCCTTCTTTCCCTTATTACTGAAAAGGTCTCACCCATAGGGAGACCAAGCCTTGGGAATAGAAGCCATAAAGTGGCTGCTGAAGAAAGACAGAGGTACAGAGACCTGGCATTCTGCTTCTACTGTGGAGAGTCTGGGCATGTATTGAGAATGTGCCCAACCAGAGCCTCCAGAAGAGGAGAAAGACCTCTCAGCCAGAGCATGGGAGAGCACTGTGCTGAACACAGAAGCCAAGACCAGGGAAAACAGAACAACTCTTCTCACAAGAGCTCACAAAAAGGATTACTCAAACATTAAAGAGAGAACAAGACCATCTAAATAAATACACAATATGAAAATTCATATTGACCTGACCCTCTCAGACAAATTATATTATATTCACATTTTATATGTATGTTATTTTATCTGTTCACCGCCCTGAGTCCTTCGGGAGAAGGGCGGTATAAAAATTAATTAATTAATCAAATAAATAAATAAATAGAAATAATGGACTGCAGTATCAGTGGATTCTGAGGCAACAACTGACTTTATAGACTGCATGGTGGTTAAAATTTTATAAATCCCCACAGTTCTTCTAGACACTCAAATAGAAGTAGAAACAATACATCACAAAATTTAAAAGTTGATCCAATTATGTGGTTCCCCTCTGCAAATAGCAGTAGGCCATCACACAGAACTGTTAACCTTGTATGTCACCAGCCACCTTCACTTTTGGATCATAGGACCAAAGTGCCTGAAACTTCAAATCCCATTATAAATTGGAGACTGAAACCCTGTCTTTTACAACTCCAACTTACCGACTTCTCTAAGTACAAGCAGCAGAAGAACCATTGCAATATCTAGCAAAACACCCCAAAGGGGGGAGAACCAAGTTATCAGTTAAATACACAGATTTTCCAGATGTTTTTGGGGAGAAGAAGAAGCAATCCTTCCCCCATATAGAGACCACAACTGTACTGTGGGGTGGAGCTAAAATACCTGCTTAGAAATAGTACCCCATTTCAGTTAAGAGATGTCCCAGTGCTTATTTACCTGGCTCAAAGCACAGGAAATCCTCACCCTGTTTTAGGGACAACTGAGATATGACCTCCAAGGAGCCCCAGCAGATAATTTATCCTCAGTTACTTTTGAGTAGGGCTATTGAAGCAAAGGACAGAATAGTGGTACCCCCATCTTTGAGAGGGGAAGTTTATTAGCTTTGACATGATGACTAAAGAGCAAGGCATGAGAAATGGTTGCTGGAAACAGGTATGTCTAGTTTGATAAAAAGAAGGACTAGGAGTGACATTATAGGAGTGTCCCAATACAAAAGGGGTTGCCATAAAGAAGAGGGATCAACCTATTTTCCAAAGCACCAGAAGGCAGGATAAGAAGCAATGGATGGAAACCAATCAAGGAGAGAACCAATCTAGAACTAAGGAGAAATTTCCTGACAGTTAGAACAATTAATCAGTGGAATGATTTGCCTTCAGAAATTATGAGTGCTCCAACACTGGAAGTTTTTAAGAAGAAACTGGACAACAATTTGTCTGAAATGGTATAGGGTTTCCTGCCTGAGCAGGGGGTTGGACCAGAAGACCTCCAAGGTCCCTTCCAACTCTGTTATTCTGTAGAAATAATAAAGGTGGAAATATACTTTCTGTAGAAATAATGGAGGAGGAATATACTGTAAAAAAAATTAAATTAAATTAAAAATAAAGTAAAATAAAAATAAAGTAAAATAAAATAAATCTGATGTGGCAAGTGAGAAGGATTAGAAACGTGTATGACGGCACTCTGATATAAATTCAGTCCAATTTGTAACTGCATATTGAGCTGCACAAAAGGTTGTCATTTCCATGCCATCAATAATAGGTTGACTGATACACTTTGTTAAAATTCCCATGAATAATCAGCCTAAATTCTTTGGAGTTGACTCAGCCAGCTGGATCAATTCGGGAGATGGCTGGGTTTTATTAACCTCTCCTTGACTTGACTAGTCATTCCATACGGGAGGGAAGATTTGAACTGTTTGCTTCTATGAAAAAAAAAAAAAAGATCAATTAGATGTGTTTGAAATAATCCCAAGAAATTCCTTTCTGTATTAATACATAGAAGAATTTCAGGAAAATAAATCCTTCCTTGGATGTATTTAATATGAAAACAAGATCAGGATAATCAGATTTTATCTAACAATTCAAGAGAATATTGCTCCACTTTCTTAACAGCTGACATATTGAGCTCATTAGCCCAAGAGAAATTTTGGACCAGTAAACTGTCTTCATTATATTTCATGGTCCCAAAAGAGGAACATCAGTGCATTGGGATTATCCAACTGCTTCATCATTTCAGGTGGACGTGGATTGGGATTGGGATTGTTGCTGTTGGTAACAACAATGGGGAAATTTTCTTCTTCTTTCATCTCCCTCTAGGGGGATCTGGAAGAAAATCAAACAAATTTTCTTAAAATGAGGGAATGTCATAATCTCTCTGCATCTTAGTGCTGTGCAAAGGAAGTGGAACTGCATTTATTATTCATTGTTAAAAAATAACATACATTTCAAAAGTGAAGCAATTTTGTATTGCCAATTCCCCTCTGTACGTTTTGTTAGCAACATCAGCCACTTATACTCTCATCAAAAACAAAGAAATTATCTCCTACAGGAGTCACAATATTTTATTCACTAAGCAAAAACATCAAAGACTGCACAGAAGGCCATTTCAATTCAATAGTCAATGTACTGTATCTTGAACCCCAGAGGATTGGCACAAGGATAATAATGGCTGTGGGTCAGAGTCATTCAAGTGAGTTTACTGCCTCTATTCTCCTCTGCCAGAATATCTGTTCAAACCCTGATGCTATTCAAGAGATGAATTTGCACTCTCATGGATCACTAAATAACCAATGGGTGGATCTTCTGATTAGATGCACTCTCAGATATAAACCTTGAATTAATCACTGTATTAGCTATTGGAATAATACGACCTTTAATGTACAATAGGATGAAAGACTGAAGAGTGAAGACGACCTTTATTGTAGAATAGATTGAAAGGAGGAGACATTTTGAAGAGTGAAGATGTTGATCCTTCTAGTGTTCTTGGTGAAGAAAATAGTGACTCTGAGCTGCCCAGCAAGTGATGCTTTCCTTGTTCCACATGAGTGGTACCAACCTAGTGACCTCATCATTGGTGGGATAGTGCCCCACACCTTTTTCAACCTTCATGAAATTAATTTTAAGGAACATCCTTATAAAACATCTTATGACATACCAAAGTAAGGATTCTTTTTTTCTTTTTCTACTCTTAATCAGTTTCCCCAAAGTTGCTTGAGTCTTAGTGGCACAGTGATTAGAGTGCAGTACTGCAGGCTACTTCTGTTGACTGCCAGCTGCCTGCAATTTGGCAGTTCAAATCTCACCTGGCTTAGGTTGACTCAGCCTTTCAATCCTTCCGAGGTGAGTAAAATGAGGACCCAAAATTCTTGGGGGCAATATGCTGACTAGGTAAACCACTTAGAGAGGGGTGCAAAGCACTAGGAAGTGGTATATAATTCTAAATACTATTGCTATGTAAGAGTAAAAGGTTCTCAGTATAAATGTAGGCTTTATACAGTATCTAATCTAAGTCTATCTTTCAAATACTTTTAGTTACGGGAGAATAAACATTTTCTTTACATTAGGGTGAAGTGTTTGTCATATAACGTATGAAACTTTGGTTCAAAATATCTTTTGAAGGACATTTAGTAAGCTTAAGGTATTTTTTTTTAAAAAAAAAATCTGTATTGTCACCCTTAACAAAACATGCATACAATAAATGACTAAAACATGTTGGGATTGTTTATATTCCATTTTTGGGGGGATAGTTAAAAATTAATGGAGTTCCATGAGAAAAGCACTATTTTTATTTCTTGTAGAAGATATTTGTCGCAAATTGTGCAAATAATATTAAAAAAATCAAATTTAAAATGTGTACAAATTATTCAATATTTTAGAAAACCTATTACATTTCATCAGAGAAAGAAATGTAAAAATGATGCCACCTTATGAGAATTTGCCAACTTCCTTTTTCAACTGGGATATTTAACTCATTTGCAGTGTAATAATCAAATTCTACCAGCATATCCTTGCCTTGGCTTTTGCTGTGAAGGAGATCAATGAGGACTCCCAGATCTTACCTAATGTCACTCTTGGGTTCCACATCTATGACAGTTACTATGATTCAAGGATGACCTATCGCATCACTCTGGACCTGCTTTTCAAATCCCAGAAATTTGTCCCTAACTACAATTGTGATTGCCAGAAGAATCTCATGGCTATCATTGGAGGATTGGATTTTTTCACATCACTTTATATAGCTGAAATTATAGGATTCTTCAAGATTCCACAAGTAAGTTCTGAAGGGGTTGAAAAGAAAATTCTTAATCTTATGGTTGTTATGGAATAATTAATGGGCATCAAAGATTAGGCTTAGTTTTCTCTTAAGATGTTCTACCTGGTTTAAGGTCTACTACTTGGCATTCTTTTCTGAAACTACAATATCAGTTACAGGAAGTGAGTATTATGGGTCATTCCATACCTGAGGGAAAATTTGAATGGCTTCTATTAAAACAATTAAAACACAATCTAGTGAATGTGTTTGAATCATTTTCACGCAATGAGAACATCCTCAGAATAACAGAGTTGGAAGGGATCTTGGAGGTCTTCTAAACCAAGAAATTTGTTACTATATTCTTAAAAGAATGCTAAGGGAACAATCTCAAATACTTTGGCTATCTAATCAGAAGGAAGAACTCACTGGAGAAGAGCCTAATACTGGGTAAGATTGAGGTCAAAAAAAGAAGGGGATGATAGAGAATGAGGTGGCTGGATAGAGTCACGGAAGCAGTAGGGGTGAGCTTAAATGGACTCCAGAGGATGGTAGAGGACAGGAAGGCCTGGAGGAACATTGACCATGGGGTTGCGGTGGGTGGGACAAGACTTCTCAACTAACAACAACAAGGGGGACAATGTTCCTTCCATATATTTCATATGAAAAGAAGATAGGAAAATTAAATTTAATCTAAGGACTCTAAAGAATACTACTGGAATTTCTTTCAGCTGACATACGGCTCATTAGCCCAAAAGGAATTTCAGACCAGTAAGCTCTCTTCACTATATTTCATGGTCCCCAAAGAGGACCATCAGTACATAGGGATTATCCAACTGCTTCATCATTTCAGGTGGACGTGGATTGGGATCTTTTCTGTTGATAACAACAATGGAGAGAATTTCTTACAGAAAATGCAGCCCTTACTTTCAGCGAATGGAATCTGTTCAGCTTTTATAGAAAGACTTGCTCCACAATTCCACTTGGAAAGATTCTCAGAATTTTATCAAACAATCTCCATTATTTCCATTAATATGATGAATAGCAAAGCCAATGTGTTTCTTGTCTATGGAGAAGCCTGGACAATTATATGGCTAAGATTTGCAACATTTCTGGTAGATCCTGAAAGCAAGGAAATTGTCTTATTTAGAAAGGTTTGGATCATGACTGCACAGATTGATTTTATACTATCAGGCCTTCAAATCACATGGGATCTCCAGATGTTTCATGGGGCTATTTCATTTGCCATTCATTCAGCAGCAGTTGTAGGTTTCAAGGAATTTCTTCAGACCATAAATCCACTTTCAGACTACAGAGATGGGTTTCGACAGAATGTTTGGGAACAATCATTTGAGTGTTCATTTCCAAAAGCAAAATTGCAAGGAATGCAGAGTAGGAAATGCACTATAGAGATGAAGCTGGAGGATCTTCCTGGACCTGTGTTTGAAATGGAAATGACTGGCCAAAGCTACAGTGTCTACAATGCTGTTTATGCTGTGGCTCATGCTTTGCAGGCTCTACACAAGTTGGGTTTCAATTGGAAGAAAAGTATGAGTAAAAACAATGATCTTCCAAATCTGCAGGCTTGGCAGGTATTCTCTTTGAATTGGACTCTTCTTTTATTTCAGTGAGCAGTTTGATGTAGTATTATGTTAATTTGAACCCATTCTGGAAAGTCTTAATATTTTCTGAATGTAGAACCAAGTTAAGTATGAGAAAAACATAGAAATAACGAAGAAATTCTTGATAGAACAATGAATTAATGCAAAAACTTGCCTTCAGAAATCCTGGGTGTTCCATAACTGGAGATGTTTATGAAGTGATTGGAGCATCATTTTGTCTAAATTATTGTAAGATCTTCTCCTTGAGCAGGGTGGTGTATTAAAAGACCTCCAAGGTCCCTTCCAATGTTCCAATGGAACCGGAAGCATCGTGGTGATACTGGCTGGGAAATAGAGAAGCTCTGATGGGCTTCGTGAAAACTCAGCCAGACAAACCACTGTTGGAGCGTCTTCAGACCGGAACCATCTTGGAGGGATGGGGGATTGAGAGAGGCATCTCAAAAGACCAAAGAGGAGCAGGCAAGCTCCTCTGAAGTTTGGAGACAGCTCTTTGACTCAGCGGTGGGGGAGGCGGCCATTATGTCCACTATAAGCTGGGGCAACCAGAGTAAAATGTGAGCAGGAGTGGAGGTTGAACAGAGTATTTTTACCGGGTGAGTAATTGGCCAACTCACAGGTATGAAGAAAAAACTTTTAAAAGCTTGAAAGAAGTCCCAATGATTAATTGGCTAATTGGCACTCAGGAATTTAAGCGAAGGGGGGGGAAAGGAACTTTAAAACTAAAACCAAAGCCTTAAAAGGAACCTTCCATCGGGACTTAAAACTGGATTTGGATGAAATTCAAACAAGACAAGAAAAAAGGAGATAGAGAAGTATTCTTTAAACAACAAAAGGATTTAATTTGGGGAAGAGGAAATAATCATTTTTGTGGATTTACAAATGGATACTTTGTGGCTGGAGGATTTGTGAAGTGGAGAGAGACATCTGCTGGTGGAAATATTTATATCATAATGAGAAAGTACTAAAAGTACTTTAGGAGTGCTTTGTTTAAATAACTAAAATGAGATTGCAAGAGGAGTAGAGAGAATAAAGACTGAAATTGGAATGGCTCAAATGAACATTTGAATTGGACACTATCTGGAAAGAAAAAGAAAGAAAGAAAAAAGAGACACTACATGGACTTTGAATTTGAATTATATGCAAAGGAATAAATTTAAAAATCCTTGCCTTTTAAATTGATAACATGGAGAATTGGGAAGGAAATAAATGAAAATAAAGATACAGATGATTACACTGGGATTAACAGTGACAGAATAAAAAAGATGATTACACTGGGATTAATAGTGACAGAATAAAAAAGATGATTACACTGGGATTAACACAGACAGAATAAAAAAAAATGATTACATTGGGATTAACAGTGACAGAATAAAAAAGGTTGATTACACTGGGATTAACAGTGCTAGAATAAAAATGGATAAGGGGGAATACATCTCAAAAAGGGAGAGAAGAGAATGAAATGGGGAAGAAAAGGGAGAAGAAGAAGGCAAGGGAATGGGAGAAAGGGAGGAAAGTGTCAAGAAATGGAATTGTGGAGAAAATAAAAGAAAATAGTTAGGGGATAGCAAAAAGGAATTTAAAAGATGAATATGCTAATTGAAGAGAAGGATGTTAACTGTAAAAATTATATGTAAAAGGCAATTTAGACGGAAGATACAGATTAAAAAAGAAGAAATACATTATTTAATGTAAAATAGATCAGTAGATGCAATGTGAAAGACAGAATGGACTAATATATTGTTGGAAGATGTACAAATTTGAGAGAAATAATAGTAACAAGGAATTAATTGAAATCAAAATTGAAATGTAAAATTGAATAAAATGGAAATGTTAATAAATGATGCAAGTAAGAATAAAACAATACATGTAAAAAATAAAATAGAAGAAAGATATTGTTAAGGGTTGGAAGGTAATACTAACAAAGGATTTAAGATAAAAATGGAATAAGTTGAAATACATTGTTAATAATTAAGAGATAAGGGGAATTTTGAGAAAATAAATGAAAGAGAAGTGAGGGCTGCCTGGACACCATAGTGGAAAATAGACAATTGAAAATGAATACAGCAATAGAGAGAAACGAAAGAGGAGTAGAGGGAGGGAAGGGAAGAAAAAGGAGAGAGAGGAATGGGAAGAAAGGAAAGAGGGGAGGAAGGAAGGGAGAGGAAATAAGAGTAGGAGAGAGGGTTAGAAAGGGAGAAAGAGGAGGAGAGGGAGAAAGGAAGGGGAAGTAGAAAAGGAGTAGAAGAGGGAAGAAGAAAGTAGAAAGGAAAGAAGGGAGGGAGATGGAAGAGATTGAGAAGAAAGATTGCTGTACAATAAAAAAGATGAAATGGAAGAAAGGCAACCCCGAACATGCATAAATGCACTAGGGCAAAGAATGAGTTATTAAAAAAATAAAAGAGAATAAATATGAGATAAAACAGAAAAATTAGAATTTGAAGGCGAACAAAGATGTTGTTTATACAAATAAGCATAGAAATTTTAAGACACAATCAAAAAAATGGAAAAAGGAAATGTTGGCAAAAATTGTAATTGAGTAAAATGTATTTGAATAGGATAAATTGTATAAATTATGATATGGCCAATACTTTGTTCATAAAATATGCAGATGAATGGGGGGGGGATCAATAAAACTTGATTAAAAAAAAAGATTTTAGGGGCTGTCACCTCCAAATTCTCAGGTTCAGCATCGATCTAAAACCTCATAGATTTGGGGGATCTGTTGCAATAAATGACTATTAAACTAATTAGAATACTGAGGGAATTAGAGATTTAAACCCAAAAATTATGGGATTAGTCGTATATCCACCTGTCCTTAACCATGCATTAACTGTAGACTGTATTCCAAGTAGAAAATTAGTATATTAGAAGAAACCATTTTTACACGCTGTGCGTGATCAAAAGACTACACAGTGTGAACAACTTCAGAAAAATGGAGAGTTTTCACCCACTATTTACACAGTCAGAAACGTATGTGTCAAGGACAGACTGTCTGCAACCTACATATAATACTAAAAAAGAACGTAATAAAATTTGGACCAATGGGGATCAACTTGTAGATCGGATATCATATTAAACCCTGTAACCTTTTAACAGAAATCTGCCAAGAAAAACTCTCCTGATTGCCTACCTCTACTGGGAAAAAAAAAAAGAAAAAAGAAGAAATACTGGCCGCTACATAACTGGAGATTTTAATGAAGTTATTGGAGAATCATTTGTCTAGATAGTATTAGGCTCTTCTCATTGAGCAGGGTAGTGTACTCGAAGACCTCCAAGGTCCCTTCGAATGTTGTGTTCTATAAAACAGATACAGAAAAACTGGGTTGTGTTCTTATTTTGTAATTCAGGCATTCTGCTATTCTGATCACTCAGAAGCTGCTATAAAAATCATGATTTAGATATCAGTAGGAGTCATTTAACAAATCACCATAGATTGTACAATAAGAGTCAGTTAAAATGATACTTTACATTACGTTTCATTGTCTCTTCCAAAAAATAATCAATTCTCCAAGAACTTTTTTGAGGCTCATGAACTTTTCATGAGTGACAAGCTGAGCTTTCTGTCTCTATCAGAGATTTAGAGCAATGAAGTGCTGCTCCTTCTTAGATGTGGCTTGCATAGTTTGAAACAACTCTATGTTTGCAATAGTCTCTCTTCTCATTTATCTACCAAAGAATGCTTAAGTCTCAGATTCTAATATCTGAATAAAGGAAATTAATCAGACTCTCAAATAGCCTTGAACCAGTGAGGAAAGATTAGATATGATTTATTTTGAATTAGTTGTTTAAGTAGTGGACATAAAACATAATTGAAGGACCTTACATAATCCCAAAAGCCTATTTTCATTGTGCTTCAGTTCATTCCTACCTTTCCTTAAAATAATATCAAATAAATAATGGAGTGGACATGGACATTTCCATGCAATATTGATGATCAAATTTCTAAGCAAACATATTTAATAATAGTTATTGGAATAGGAAGAATGAGTGAATGAAACTTAAATATGTTGTTCTCTTCTCTGTTATATTGCTTTCAATTGTCTATCTCTTCTATTCTCTTTCAAGTAGCTCCATTCATTTCTTCAAGGCATTTCTTTCAACAATTCAGCTGGGGAGAGAGTGTTCCTGAACGAGAAAGGGGAAGCAACAGGTGGATTTGACATCACCAACTTGATCACTTTTCCAAACAGATCTTTTCAGAAGGTTAGAGTTGGAAAGCTGGATCTAGAAGCTCCGAAAGGGAAGGAATTATTCATTGATGGAGATGTGATTTTCTGGAACCCAACTTTTAATCAGGTTTCGAATTATTGTATGAAACATGCTTTAAGACATTGAATATAATCCCTTTAGAAATCTGATTTCTGTTTGTTTTTTTTTAAATAAAGAGCAGGACATTCCTTTCAAATGTTGTTGATGATCAAGCACTCATCAATTTGACCAAATGCTATCACAGTACAAAAGCCATGTCTACATATTTGGTTTGCATTTCCATTTGAAATCTCAAGAGCAGCCATGTTTCCATGAAATTGTCACCCTGTGCAATTATTTCCTCCCCCTGCTGTTCAAATGGGACCTTTTCTACATTGTGATTTCTACATATTTTAAAGTTGTGGATGAAATTAATAAATTCAGTATTATTTGCCATGAAATTGTCACCAAGTGTTATTATTTGCTCACCCTGTCCTTCAAACAGAAAATTTTGAACATTCTTTTAATTTCTACTTGTTTAGAAAAATTACAAACTCTGTTAAACATCACCAATTTCAAAACCTTTTATGTTTATCACCAGGTTGCTCCACTTTCTCGATGCAATGACCCTTGTTTCCCTGGATCCTGGAAGAAAGGGATTGAGGGGGATCAGTTCTGCTGCTATGACTGTGCTCCATGCCCAGAAGGGAAGATTTCAAATCAAAATGGTAGGCTACGAATTCTACCACTTTTCATTAGACTTAAGCAAACTTTAATAAACTACTTGGATACATAACATTAATAAGGTGATTTTCTTTCTTTTTTTTTATTGAAAAAGTTTTCAAATACAAGTTTTTCCCCCTTTTTTTCCCCTCCCCACCTCCTCCCTAACCCCCCCTCACCACCCATCCCCCCTGTGACTTCTTCACAACAAAAACCTAATTCATAACTAATTACATAATATTTTACTATTCCCTTACTCCTACTGACTACTACTGACCCTTAGCATAATATTATTATAACTCCCATTTTAGCAATAATCTGCCCTTTTTCTCCTCCCCCAAACTTATATCTGTATATTATTACAACATTTCAAAACAACCTTCTACTTTAAAACTTTATAATAAATCCTACTTTAACATTTAATCTTTTGTATATATTAATATAACATTTCAAAGCAGCCTTCTCCCTACATCCTAATTTAACATTTATTCAATTCTATCCATTTCCTCCACTCCCCTAAATATATCACTTAAAAATCCCTTTACTTAAACTAATCAATCAGTAAACTAACCTATTTCCACCCACTTTCCTGCAAGATTACCATGCACTACAATTCTAAATATCTTTAATCCACTGCCCACTCTGCTAATATATATTCCGTTATATAGAAAGAAAAAAGACAATGACTTTAAATTTATAATCCATATAATATCTTCTTTGATGTCTTTCCACTGGATTGTTAAATCCATCATCCATAATAGGGTAACATAGCATCCTGGTGCAACAGTTTGTTCAAAATCTTCAATCATCATCTGCCCCCATCAGTAATGAATATCCTCATATATATATATAAAAGTAAAAACAACCACCCGAGTGACATTATAATTATATTCCATATAGTTGTAATTGTGGCTTTCATCAGGATTATTAATTCCCATCATCCTAGTGGGTAACAACCAGATCTTCTGCATGCCCCAGCGTAACTCTCTTGCCTTGTAGCTCAGGATTGTTATAATATATTTATCAGTACATAAAAGAAATCCAAAGTAGATAATTCAAATCCAACAATGTAAGGCTCTTTTCACATCCCAAAATCACGGTATTGCAGAGGTCTGTCACTGTCCTCAGGATAATATTAACCAATAGTTTGCCTCCACTATCTTTTCACATATTCATTCATTTTTTAAAATCCCTGGCTTCACTGTTGCTTGATTTAGAAACTACTATTTCTATGAGATCTATTTCTTTTTTTCTTTTTTTTTTTGTGGGTTTAATTTCCATCCTGGTTTCCTTTCTACAAATTGTATATCAACTGATCGGTTTTCATTCTGCTTTATAAGTTGATCTTGTTGGTTTTGTTTTTGTATCTCATATTTCTTTTCCGCCACTTGTATGTCAACTGATTGGTTTCCATACTTGTCTGTGACTTGATGAATCATCACATTGGAGTCGGATGACACTGCTCTCATATTTGTAGACAATCCAGCTGGGGTATCCAGAGAATCCAAAGACAATTTATCTACCGCAGCCTCTGTAATTTGATATTTTCCCTTTGTTTCCAACTCCTTTTGCTTATCCTGTATTGTGCCTAAAGATGTTAAATTCATTTTCAAAATTTTTTGATAAAATTCTTCCGCTTTTTCAACAGTATTCAGTTGATATCTTTCTCCTTGATGTCTCAATATTAAACCAACTGGAACATCCCACCTAAATAGGATATTTCTTTTTTTTAACTCAGTCACTAGAAAACCAAATTTCTTCCTCTCCGTTAACATCTTAGGCGGGAACTCTTTGAAAATCCAAATCTTTCTTCCATAAAATTGCAAAGTAGAGTTAAAAGAATTTTGCACAATATTATTCCTAATTTCTTTATCTGTAAAATAAACCACCACATCTCTAGGCAATTGCCTTTGCTTTGCAAACCAGGAGTTTATTCTATAAATTCTGTCAATCCTACAAAACACTTCATCAGGTTGAACCTTTAAAATCCCAGCCAGAATTTCAGAAGATATTTTCCTTAAATCATCTCTATTATTTTCCTGCAGACCTCTCAGTCTAATCGCATATTCTGTAAAATTATGTTGCATCATTAAAACTTCTCTTTCAATCCTCTGTTGTACATTTTCTTCATTACCAGTCTTTTGATCAACCTCCATTTTAGGTTTGTCTTCTAAACTATTATCTTGAGTATTTGTCAAATCCTTTTTAATTTTTTGAATCTTATTATCCAAATTATCCTCAGTTTCTTTCATTTTAGACTCTAATAATTTAGTATTTGCATCCAACTGAATCATAAATTCTGATAAACCGTTAGCCATTTTTAAAATCTTTCGGTCCAAAAAGTCAAACTTAGATTTCACCAATTCACCAATTTCTTTAATTTCCTGCTTAAATTTTTCAAGATGCTGATTCACAATCTCATCCCTTCTTACAATCTCCTCTAGGAAAAATTCTATTATATTAAAATCAGGTTTCTGAGACTGGAGAGTTAGAATTTGTTCATGTAATTTGTTAATGGGGGAATCCCCCCCCCGCTGCCTGTTTGTCTAACTTTATAAGTCTCAATGCCATTTTTCCACCCAGACAAGCTTTACTAGAAAAGAGAAAAAAGCTTTTTTCCAACCAAGATCAATATCAGATCTCCAGGAGAAGAAGAAAAAAAAAAAAAAAAACCACGAGAGTGAAGTTTTTCCTTCAATTGTAGCCAGGAGTATTCATTCCGCTACTTTGTAATAGAAAACGGAAGGACTTTCCCTTTCAGCCTCTCTTCAAGCCGCGGCAGTCGCCATTTTAAAAATCTTTTTTCCTTCTTAAGTAGCTTCAGTAACTTTTATAAAATAAGTAAAATACTTGCGCTTCAGGATCACAGGTCCAGCTCACATCTTCTTTAATTAATTTGTTAAATTTGCAGGCTTGCTTTAGCCACCTAGCTCTGCATGTAGCGGAGGTCTCCCAAAGCCCGGAGCATCGGCTGGGGATATGGGGAGTCTCTTCCGCTCCGTCCCAAAAGTAAAAGAAAAACTTTTGGGATTATGCAGAGAGCTCTACCCACCCCAGCTGGCTCTATCTCCGTTTCCTCATGGAAACGGAGATTTTTCGAGCCGCCATTCCGCTGTGAAGGCGGCTCTTACAGGCAGTGGGGTTGACGATCCCGAAAGAACGTCTGGCGGCGACAAACAGCAAACCGGAAGTCAAGGTGATTTTCAATAATATGGAATACCAATAAAGAAGAATATTTCTAGCTTAGGGTTGAAATGAGGAGTTCTTGGCGCTCTCTGAGCTTGCTTGTTTTTTTTATTTTATTTATTACCCTAACTAGGTAACATCATCAGTGTGAGTAAAGAGTGCTGTTTGTTGTCAGCTGTGTGGATATCCAGTGTAAGGACTTTATTTAATCTAGCCCAAACACACTTCCGCAACCCAGAAAAACAGAAAAAGGAATCTATACAACACATTCCAACAAACTATACACCCACATAACTTTATCAAAATATCCCAAACCACTCAATCCAATATAGCACAACAGCACAAACCCTAAAAAGAATTATGCTAGCATATATCAATAATATCACAAAAGGCACCAACAGACTATACAACTACATGGAATCAGTGTAGCACACAAGCCAACTAAAGCCCTTAAAAACATTCTAAGGAAACCAAAAGACGGAGCAACCCCAGAAGAAAAACAGGAGTCATGAAAACATAATGTAACAACTGCAACAACCACAAACAGGCAGAAACCTGGCCGAATGCATCCATGAACACCAACTTATGATCAGAAGATATGAAGAAAATTCTGTAATTTCTCAACATATAGAACAATTTAACGATAGTTTCAATTGGGAAAATGTGACAATCCTAGACCAGGCCAAGTCCAAAAATGCCAGGGAATGTCTACACTCCTGGCACTCTGACAAATCAGCCATCAATAAACACACAGACATTAATAACATCTACAGATTATGCAAAAGAGGCAATCAATCAGACCAAAAGAGAACAAAAAGACTCCAGCACCTCTTCACCAGTAATCAGCACCCAGATCATCATAAATTAACTCCAAGGTTAACTTCACGCCAACAATCAAGTAAAAAATACCCTAGTCAAGAAACTGCCAAAGAGCCATCAGTAAACAGCCCAACCAAAGACTCTCTAAGACGTCCCCATCCACACAGACAGGCAAGACACCAGAATATAACTGACAGCATGCAGCACTCCTTACTAATTATTTTATTTATTTATTAGTTTGATTTATATGCTGCCCTTCTCCGGAGACTCAGGATGGCTTACAATGCGTTAAGCAATAGCCTTCATACTTTTGTATATACCTGCTTTGTAGGGCTTTTGGCCCCTCCTAAGCGGTGTTCTATTTTATACAAAGTCAGCTTATTGGCCCCCCAAACCGGGTCCTCATTTTACCTACCTCGGAAGGATGGAAGGCTGGTGAGATTTGAACTCGCAGTAATTGCAGGCAGCTGGCAGCTAAATACTACTTTAACAGTAGTTTAATCCACTGCACCACCAGGCTCCTTGATTTGATTTCCTTGAAATCAAAATGCCCTTGATTTTCCTTCCAGATATGGAAGATTGCTTTGATTGTCCAGATGATCATTATCCAAATAAAGAAAAGAAAGGATGTATCCAGAAAGTGGTGGTTTTTCTAACTTTTGAAGAAAATTTAGGAATTGGTTTAGCCTCAGCAGCTCTTTGTTTCTTCTTCTTGACATTTTGGGTACTTGGAACATTTATTAAGCACAAGGATACTCCCATTGTCAAAGCCAACAACCGGTCACTCACCTACACCCTGCTTGTCTCTCTTCTGCTCTGTTTTCTCTCCTCTTTGCTCTTCCTCAGCCAACCTGGCAAAGTGACCTGCCTTCCCCGACAATCAATGTTTGGCATCACTTTCTCAGTGGCCATTTCTAGTGTCCTGGCCAAAACCATCACTGTGGTTGTGGCTTTCATGGCCACTAAACCTGGATCTCAGATGAGGAAATGGGTAGGGAAAAGATTGGCTTTTTCTATTATCGTTTCATGCTCCATCATCCAGGTATGCATTTGTATTCTTTGGTTGTCAACATCTCCCCCCTTCCCTGAGATGGACATGCACTCAGAGCTCCAAGAAATAATTTTACAGTGCAATGAAGGATCATCTTTCTTCCTCTATTGTGTCTTGGGCTACATGGGTATCTTGGCCATCACCAGCTTTATTGTGGCTTTCCTTGCTCGTAAATTACCCGACAGCTTTAATGAAGCCAAGTTCATCACCTTCAGCATGTTGGCCTTTTGCAGTGTTTGGATCTCCTTCTTTCCAGCCTATCTGAGCACAAAAGGAAAAGCCATGGTAGCTGTGGAGGTCTTCTCCATCTTGGCCTCCAGTGCCGCATTACTGGGATGCATATTCCTGCCAAAGTGCTATATCATTGTTTTCAGGCCTGACCTCAACCACAGGGAGCAACTCACAAAGAGAAATTAGTTCATGTAATATTACTGGCTCAGAGAAATTGCCTAAAAAGGGAATAGAAAGAATCCTGTCTATACAAATAATGCTGTATATAAAGTTATAGGAACCATTATTTTTTTTATTTTTGTGAAAGAAGTATTTGTGTATGACATTTATGATTATTAAGGTTTATTATGATTGTCCATTCCTAAATAAGTGCTCATGTTGCTGTTATCACCATTTTCCTAGATTCTTTAACCATGTCCTTTCTTCTTTTCAACACATCCATTGAATTTGATTTTGGTCATCTAGCTTTTTGTTCCCTGTTGGGCTCTTTCAGATTTTGGCTCAAACGATGTCCAACATTTGTAGAAACATGTTCATAATTATTTTATACTATCCATTCCTAAAGAGTTACATAAATACAGTAAAAAAATGATTACCATTTTATGAACATATAGTTAACACAGTATCATAGGATATCAGTTTTGGATGTCTTTCAAATGTAAAATGTGTTGAGTTTATGAATCTTGTATCTTTATCTCCATTTTTAAAAAGTCTGACCATAATTTTAGCAGATTCCCCTGTATGGATTTTAAGCAATAAATCAGATTAGTTGAACTTGATTATGTGTGGACCTGTATTTTTATGCCTGACATTGATTTCCACTCCAAAAGTTTTTCCTGGGGAGCAACAGAAAAACCAACAGCATACCTGACCTATAAGCAGAAGCAGTGCCTCCCCACAGAATAGTGGACACTGTCCTGCATTGTGTGTGCAATTTGTGCAACTTTGCAACACTCTACAACAAATTCAGAATTTGGTGCAACTTGCACCCATTGTTCCTCTCACATCAGCAGCAGCCTCAGTACTACAATCCATGTTCCAAAGGAGTCACGGAAGCTTACCAGAAACTTTCAGGGGAGAATCAGAATGGATGAGATCTTTCAAGGCACAAGGAGAGCTGTTTGTAGGAACCTGAGCAGTGGAATTCCCGAACCACCAGTCATGATTCTCTTTCATTCTGAGTCTAATGCAGCTCATTCAGCACTTACATGACTTAGGTAATGCTTCAGTTATGGATCACTATCATAAGCTTATAGACACCTTCAGGGGCCACTTCCTAAATTCAATATGGCGATTATAATAACCCACACATTCCATAAGCTTGAGCAAGGTAATAGGAGGGTCAGACTGTACATAGCAAATACAAGTTAATCGCAGCAGATCTAGTGTAGAATAATGCAACTGTAACTGCTTTTTTTATATAACCTGAATAACCAAATGAATAACCAAACTGGCACTGAAATCATAAGGCAGGGACAGCAACAAATACTGGACCAAGTCTATTACATTTCTATTATCATAGATCAGTGATGGCAAACCTTTTTGCCTTTGTGTGCCAAAAGCAGGGGGAGTGTGGGGAGAACTTGTGCGTATGTACTCACACCCATAATGCAATCACCCCCATGAACCCACCCCCCACGCATGTGCATGTGGCCCCCACCCTACACTGCCCCCCCCCCCCCGTGCATGTACGCATGACACTTCCCCTTGCATCCTGTTTTGGGCCTAACAGGCCTCCCTGAAGCCGATTGAGACCAAAAATGGGGATTACTTTAGATCTCCTAATGGGAGAAATCAGCACCCAACTTTGACTTGAAGTGGGGAGATGCTCCAGATCCTCATTCCCCAAATGAGTTTGCCCCACTCAATGGGGAGGGGACAAATAAAGAGGGAGCCAAAGCCACCCCCAAGCTATTAAGCTAAAATATTCCAAGCACTATGAATCACACGCTCCCTTCGGCTACTTGGGAAAGGGATTGGGAGTTCTCCCTCCCATTCCATTGGAGGAGAGGTGGCCAGATGGGCGGGACACTGATGATGAGTTTGGATAATTCCCTAAAAACCCTGCTTGCCTCTTCTTCTCATCTCCAACTGGGAATTGCTGAGAAAGAGGCCAGGAAGGTGGCAGCGCTTGGTCGTGACACGTTTGCAAGCTGCAAACGCTGTATATCTTGGAGTTTGCCTTACGGGGTGGGTGGGGAGAAATGTAAGCCTCAGGATTTGCCTTATGGGGGGAGAAAGCTCCCGGGGGGGGGAACTGCAGCTATGCTCTGGAGAATCCCCGTTGGAGCCACACGTGCCATAGGTTCACCATCATGGTCATAGACTCATGTTTGGAAGTGATTGAAAGCCAATTCGGATGTCAGAGACAGCTGATATCACAGCTTAACTAATCAGCCTTCTTTCCCTTATTTCTGAAAAGGACTCACCCATGGGGAGACCAAGCCCTGAGAATAGAAGCCATAAAGAGATGAGTGGCTGCTGAAGAAAGACAGATGCAGAGACCTCGCATTCTGCTTTTACTGTGGAAAGTCTGGGCATGTATGGAGAGTGTGATCAACCAGAGCCTCCAGAAGAGGAGAAAGATCTCTCAGCCAGAGCATGCGAGAGCACTGTGCTAAACACAGAACCGCTCCTCTCACAAGAGGTCTCAAAAGGGACTATTGAAACATTAAAGAGAGAGCAACACCATCTAAATGAATATACATTACTGAAAATTTATATTGACTTGACCCTCTGAGACAAATAGAAATAATGGACTGCAGTGTTAGTGAATTCTAAGGCAAGAACCGACTTTATAGACTTCACAATGGTTAAAATTTTATAAATCCCTACTGTCTTTCTAGACACTCCAATAGAAGTAGAAACTGTCTGTCAGGCTGTCTCCTTTCAATTCTCAAGAAAGAAAAACTCTATTTCCGACTCCATTTTCATAGAGAAAGGTACTTTTGCTGAGTATGAACTGAATGCAACCAAAGAAAACCAAGGTCTGAAGCAACAGGCATGACAATTACGTATAGAAAGCATTCCCAAAAGCCTTTCCCCAACTGTCCAGCATAAATCATCCAATCCACAATTTACCCAGGGGTCATGTGGGTGCAACGTCTGGTGGTGCCATCTTTCTGCTATGCCATGGCAGTTGACCTTGAGTTGTTATCAGCTTGAAAGAAACGTTGAAGCAAAGTTCCTCTCCACCAGTTCACGTCCCTCCTCCCAAGAGTTCCAGTAGCTCTCCCCTCCCCCCGTTTCATGGCAGCCGAGCAAGCAATGAAAAAGCGGAGGCTGACACAGTCCTTCTAGACACTCCAATGCAAGTCAAAAACAATACTTTACAAAATTTAATTATGTTGGTCCAATTATGTGGTTCCCACTGCAAATAGCAGTAGCCCATCATACTCAGCTGTTAACCCTATATGTCACCAGCCACATTCCCTTTCTGTTCATCTTGGGATCAAAGTTTTTGAAACTTCAAAACCAAATAAATTGGAGGATAGAACTCTGTCTTTTACAACTCCAATTTATCAACTTGGAAATTAAACTCTGGGAAAAGAGTAGATATCACAGAAGATGGCTTCCCTCCCCTATTGGAATTCCTCTCTGGACTTTGCTGTTCGTTGGGATTTAGCTACTCAGAAAATTAGCCTAATATAGGGAAGTAGATGAAAACTTGCTCTTCCTGGCCTTTTGCTCCCTTGCACGTGACAAATGATTGACTTCTTCATGGGTTCCAGAATTAGAATTAGCAGTAGCCATGCCCTGAATGTACTACTGACCTCCTTATTTTTTTCCACAGCAGACCAGAAATTCTCTCCTTTAAAACAGAAAATTAAATGGGCAAAGATTTAAAATATAAGATCTTAAAAGTTCTCAGGAAATACTGTTGGAAGAAATATCTATCTGGGTTCAGTTCCAAGTGGGGAGAAAGACACTGGAAACATGGAGGATGATTCAAAAAATGGTGTCAAGCTTCGTTGTTATCTCCAAATAAATGAATTTCCAAACACCCGATCTTTGAGGAATTTTTTCTCTTTATTGAGCATAACGAACTGACCCTAACTCAATGCACAGTTAGCACTGAACTTTGGCCCCCCAAAACCTCTCTTTCTGGTTCCCAATTTTCTGCATCTCATTGGCCATCTTCAAAGCCACTCTTCTCATCCCATCTCCGTCAGTTCACAGGAATGTCCCCCCTCCCATCCCATCTCCGTGGAGACAGTTCTTCAGGGGAATTAAGTAGGTGAAAGTTCAAGCCTCTCCTCTCCTTCCTTATGGCAGCTTGGAAGCTGACAGATGGTTTATTGGTGGACAAGACCTTATTTATTTATTTATTTATTTATTTATTTATTTATTTATTCGATTTATATGCCGCCCTTCTCCAGAGACTCAGGGTGTCTTACAATGCATTAAGCAATAGCCTTCATACTTTTGTATATACCTGCTTAGTAGGGCTTTCGGCCCCCCATAAGCCCTGTTCTTTTTTATACAAAGTCAGCTTTTTGCCCCCACAATCTGGGTCCTCATTTTACCTACCTCAAAAGGATGGAAGGCTGAGTCAACCTTGAGCCTGGTGAGATTTGAACTTGCAGTAATTGCAGGCAGCTGGTGCTACTTAACAGCACTTTAGTCTGCTGCACCACCAAGGCTCTTCTCAAATCCCAAACCACATGGGTTTGAAGTCCTCGTACAACTGAACACATAGAGTCAGAGAGAGAGGTATTTACACCCTCTCTTGGGCCTTGCCCTTGAGCTTCCTGATCCTGTGCAAGAAGGAGCTTCCTGTTCCTGTGTAAGAAATCCAGGGGTCATAGTTAACTTTGCAGGCAGTCAGAATCACATTTGGTTGAATTTTGGGCTGATGTCATGTCCCCAGGTGCCATGTGGTTAGCTATGCTGCAAGATAGGTAGAGGGCTAATCCTATTATGTCCTTGTGGTGAAGGTCTTTTGTCTTGTAGATAAGGTGGCCCAGACTTTTGTCTTGTAGATAGGCTATCACCAAAATATCTGCTGGAGGCAGGGAACTGAGGCTGAGTTTCTGTTTCCCCTAAGACTTTTATTTTTGTTTTAGGGAAAATATCCTTCCTTTTTAATATTTCCTAAAGTATTTCATTCTTCTAATGTATGGGATGGGTGCAAATTTTTTATAGTACATTGTGAAACACCTTCTAGGGAGAGAAGGGAGAGACGGCATTGGTTGCACTGGTGGATGATCTCTGGAGGGCTTGGGACAGAGGTTATTCCTCTGTTCTGGTCCTGTTGGATCTTTCAGCGGCTTTCAATACCATCAACCATGGTATCTTGCTGCAGTGCCTCAAGGGGTTGGGAGTGGGAGGCACCGTTTTATGGTGGTTCTCCTCCTACCTCTCGGGGTGAACGAGTGCAGTGTTGACAGGTGGGCAGAGATCGACCATGAGGCCCCTCACTTGTGGGGTGCCCCAGGGGTTGGTTCTCTCGCCCCTTCGCTTCAACATTTATATGAAACCGCTGGGGGAGATCATCCGTGGTTTTGGGGTGAGGTACCATCAGTATTCTGATGATACTCAGCCTTTTATATCCACCCCGAACCAACCCAGTGAGGCCCTCGACATGATGTCCCGGTGCCTGGAAGCGGTGAGGATCTGGATGGGAGGAACAGGCTTCGGCTCAACCCTGCCAAGACTGAGTGGCTGTAGTTACTGGGATCTCGGTCTGAAGGAGAGGTTCCATCGTTGGCTATAGGGGGTGAAGTTTTACCCCCCGTAGACAGGGCATGCAACTTGGGTGTCCTCCTGGATTCGCGGTTGAGTCTAGAAGATGATATAACAACTGTGACCAGGGGGGCATATGTCCAGATTCATCTGGTGCGCCAGTTGCGCTCCTAATTGGATCGAGATGCCCTACGCACAGTTACTCATGTGCTAGTCACCTCCCATATTGACTACTGTAATGCTCTCTACATGGGGCTGCCCTTGAGGATTACTCGGAGGCTTCAGCTGGTACAGAATGCAGCCACGCGGGTTGTGATGGGAGAATCCCGATACTCCCATGTAACACCTCTCCTGAGCGGCTTGCACTGGTTGCCGGTTGCCCTCCGGGTGAGATTCAAGGTGCTGGTAATGACCTATAAAGCTCTAGTTTAGCTTAGTTTAGTTTATTTGATTTGTATACCGCCCTACTCCCGAAAGACTCAGGGCAGTGAACAACCAACAATAAAATACATAGATACAAAAAATTTAAAAACCAGATAAAATCAAATTAAATCATTTTGGCCCAGAAAGATTAAAACACCCCAATAATTTAAAAACAGATTAAAATTTACATATTTAAAAAGGGAAGATATTAGGCCAAGCCCGCCTGATGGAATAAAAAGGTCTCTAGCACGGCGGAAGGAGCGCAGATCCGGGATCCTCTGTATCTCCGGGGGGAGCTCATTCCAGATGGTAGGTGCCCCCATAGAGAAGGCTCTCCCCCTAGGGGCCGCCAGTTGGCACTGTTTGGCTGACGGCACCCGGAGGAGTCCCTCTCTATGAGAGCGTACTGGCCGGTGGGATGCTATTGGTGGTAATAGGCGGTCCCGTAGATAACCAGGTCCTAAGCCATGGAGCGCTTTAAAGGTGGTAACCAAAACCTTGAAGCGCACCCGGAAGACCACCGGGAGGCAGTGCAGCTCGCGCAGGAGAGGTGTTACATGGGAGCGCCATGTCGCACCCATTACCACCCGCGCGGCCTCACTCTGTGCCAGTTGGAGCCTCCGGGTGCTCCACAAGGGGAGCCCCATGTAGAGAGCATTACAATAGTCCAGGCGGGAGGTGACGAGGGCATGAGTGACCATGCATAACGAGTCCCGATCCAGAAAGGGATGCAACTGGTGAATCAGGCGAACCTGATGAAAAGTCCTCCCGGTCACGGCCGTCAAGTGCTCTTCTAAAGACAGCCGTGAATCCAGGAGGACGCCCAAGTTGTGAGCCCTCTCCATGGGGGCCAATGATTTGCCCCCAATAGTCAGTGATGGCATCAACTGACTATATCGGGACATCGGAAACCACAGCCACTCGGTCTTGGATGGGTTGAGCCTGAGCCTGTTCCTCCCCATCCAGATCTGTATGGCCTCCAGGCACCGGGACATCACTTCAAGGGCATTGTTGGGGTGATCCGGGGTGGAGATGTACAGCTGGGTGTTGTCAGGGTACTGATGGTACTCCACCCCGAAACCACGGATGATCTCGCCCAGCGGCTTCACATAAATGTTGAACAGGAGAGGCGAGAGGACCGACCCTTGCAGCACCCCACATATGAGGGGCCTCGGGGTGGACCTCTGTCCCCCTGTCAACACAGACTGCAACCGGTCAGAGAGAAAGGAGGAGAACCACCACAACACAGTGCCTCCCACCCCTAACTCTTCCAACCGGTGCAGCATGATACCATGGTCGATGGTATCAAAAGCCGCTGAGAAGCTCTACATGGCTTAGGCCCAGGATACTTGGCAGACCATCTGCAACCAGCAGCAGCTTCCCATCGCCCGGTGCGTTCCCACAGAGGGGCCTGCTCCGGGTACCGTCAGCTAGACAATGTTAGGTGGCGGCCTCCAAGGGTAGAGCTTTCTCTGTGGGCACGCCGACCCTTTGGAATCAACTCCCCTTGGGGCCCCGGCTGGCTCCTGACCTCTGCACTTTCCGCCGCGAATTAAAAACATGACTGTTTGTGGCACCTAGCCTGGACTGAGGGTTTTTTTGATTATTTTAATGGGTTTTAATATTTGTTTATGTATGTATTTTATGTTTTTATTGGCTTGTTTTAATTTTTGTGAGCCGCCCTGAGTCCTATGGAGATAGGGCAGCATATAAGTTATAATAAATAAATAAATAAATAAATAAATAAATAAATAAATAAATAAATAAATAATTTTCATTTAAAAAAAAAGAAATGTATTTTGTGTTGAAAATTCCCCCTGTAAATTTTATTAGCAATTGTGTATTTCAAAAAGAATTTAACCATCAGACACTTCTTCTTTCCTCAAAAACAAAGTAATTGTCTCCTACAGGAATCACCATATTTTCTTCACTAGGCAAAAACATGAAAGACTGCACAGAAGGTTCAATTCAACAGCAATCAATGTATCTTGAACCCCAGGGAGATTCGCACAAGGATAATAATGGCTGTGTATCAGAGTCATTGCTACAGGTTTCCTCCCTCTGTTCTCCTCTGCCAGTGTATCTGTTCAAACCCTGATGTAATTCAGCTCACTGATTTCTACTCTCATAGATCTTCAAATAGATAATAGTGGATTTTCTGATATTGTGCACACTCAGATATAAACTTTGAATTAATCGCTGGATTAACCATTGGAATAATGCAATCTTTCCTGTAGGATAGGATGAAAGACAGATACATTTTCAAGAGTGAAGATGTTGCTCTTTTGGTGTTCCTGGTGAAGAAAATAGTGACTCTGAGCTGCCCTGCAAGCGATGCTTTCCTTGTTCCACATGAGTGGTACCAACCTGGTGACCTCATCGTTGGTGGGATAGTGTCCCACAGCTATTACAACCTTCATGAAATTAATTTTAAGGAACACCCTTATATAGCATATTATGACATACTAATGTAAGGTTCTTTTTCTAATCTTAATTAGTTTCCCCAAACTGCTTATGAAGGTAAAAGATTCTCAGTATAAATGTAGGCTCTATATCTAATCTAAGTCTTTAAATGACATCTTTTGAATGTTTTTAGTTATGGGAAAAATAAACATTTTTCTTTACATTACAATAAAGTATTTGTCATATAATATATGAAACTTTGGTGCAAAACATCTTTTGAAGAACATTTAGTAAGCTTAAGGTAATTTTTTTTTTAAAAAAAAAAATCTGTATTGTCACTCTGAACAAAACATACATACAATAGGTGACTGATACATGCTGGAATTGTTCATATTCCATTTTGGGGGAAAAGTTAGGGAATGGGTTCCATGAGTGGGTTACCAGGAAAAAAGCATTATTTTTATTTGTTGTAGCAGATATTTGTTGCAAATTGTGCAAATAATGTAAAAAAAAATTGATTTTGAACAGTGAACAAATTATTCAGTACTTTAGAAAATCTATTACTTATTTGCCAACTTCCTTTTTCAACTGGGGTATTTAAATCATTTGCAGTGTAATAATCAAATTCTACCAGCACATTCTTGCCTTGGCTTTTGCTGTGAAGGAGATCAATGAGGACTCCCAGATCTTGCCCAATGTCACTCTCGGGTTCCACATCTATGACAGTTACTATAGTTCAAGGATGACCTATCGCACCACTCTGGACCTGCTTTTCAAATCCCAGGAATTTGTCCCTAACTACAAATGTGACACCCAGAAGAATCTCATGGCTATCATTGGGGGATTGGATTTTGAAACATCATCTTATATAGCTGAAATTATAGGATTCTTCAAGATTCCACAAGTAAGTACTAAAAGGGTTGAACCGAAAATTCTTAATCTTATGGTTGTTATGGAATAATTAATGGGAATCAAACATTAGGCTTCGGATCCTTTTAAGATGTTCTGCATGGCTTAAGATCTACTACTTGGCCTTCTTTTCTGAAACTACAATCCCAGTTATAGGAAGTGAGTATCAAGGATCAATACCTGAGGGAAGATTTGAATGGCTTCTGTTAAAACAACTGATCTAGTTCTCTGCTTGAAATATTTTCATGCAGTGAGAACATCCTCAGAATAACAGCGAGGGAAGGGAAATTGGAGGTCTTCTAGTCCAAGAAATTTGTTACTACATTCCTAAACGAATGCTAGGGGAAAAATGTTCCTTGGATATATTTTATATGAAAACAAGATAGGAAAATTAAATTTAATCTAAAGACTCTAAAGAATACTACTGGAATTTCTTTCAGCTGACATATGGCTCATTAGCCCAAGAGGGATTTCAGACCAGTAAGATCTCTTCACTTTATTTCATGATCCCCAAAGAGGACCATCAGTACATTGGGATTGTCCAACTGCTTCGTCATTTCAGGTGGACCTGGATTGGGATATTTTCTGTTGATAACAACAATGGAGAGAATTTCTTACAGAAAATGCATCCCTTACTTTCACACAATGGAATCTGCTCGGCCTTTATAGAAAGGCTTGATGAACAACTCCACTTGGAAAGTCTCCCAGAACTTTATCAAAGAATCTCAATTGTATCCATTAATATGTTGACTAGCAAAGCCAATGCATTTCTGGTCTATGGAGAAGCCTGGATAATTTTATTCCTAAGGTTTATTACATTTCTGTTCGACCCAGAAAGCAAGGAAACTGCATTACTTAGAAAGGTATGGATCATGACTGCACAGATTGATTTTGTACTATCAGGCATTCAAATCAGTTCGGATCTCAAGATGTTCCATGGGGCTATTTCCTTCACTGTTCATTCAAAAGGAATTTTGGGTTTCAAGGAATTTCTGCAGACCATAAATCCTCTTTCAGACTACAGAGATGGGTTTAGACAGAACGTTTGGGAACAATCATTTGATTGTTCATTTCCAAAACCAGAATTACAAGAAAGAGACAATACTCGCTGCACTGTGGAGATGAAGCTGAAGGATCTACCTGCACCCATATTTGAAATGGAAATGACTGGCCAAAGCTACAGTGTCTACAATGCTGTTTATGCTGTGGCTCATGCTTTGCAGGGTCTACACATGTTGGGTTTCAATTGGAAGAAAAGTATGAGTAGAAACAATCATCTTCCAAATCTGCAGGCTTGGCAGGTATTCTCTTTGAATTGGACACTTCTTTTATTTCAGTGAGCAGTTTGATGTAGTGTTATGTTAATTTGAACCCATTCTGGAAAGTCTTAATATTTTCTGAATGTAGAATCAAGTTAAGTATGAGAAAAACATAGAAATAAGGAAGAATTTATTGATAGAATAATGAATTAATGTAAAAACTTGCCTTCAGAAATACTGGCTGCTCCATAACTGGAGATGTTTATGAAGTGATTGGAGCATCATTCTGTCTAAATTGTTGTAAGGTCTTCTCCTTGAGCAGGGTGGTATACTAAAAGACCTCCAAGGTCCTTCCAATGTTCCAATGGAACCGGAAGCGTCGTGGTGATACTGGCTGGGAAATAGAGAATCTCTGATGGGCTTCACGAAAACCCAGCCAGACAATCCACTGTCGGGAGGTCTTCGGACTGGAACCATCTTGGAGGGATGAGGGAGAGAGAAAGGCATCTGGAAAGACCAAAGAGGAGCAGGCAAGCTCATCGGAAGGTCAGAGACAGCTCTTTGACCTGGCAGTGGGGGAGGCGGCCATTATGTCCGCTATAAACTGGGGCAACCGGATTAAGAGGTGAGCAGGAGTGGAAATTGAACAGAGTATTGTTACCGAGTGAGTAATTGGCCAACTCAAATGTACGAAGAAAAAACTTTTAAAAGCTTGAAAGAAGTCCCAATGACTAACTCGCTAATTGGCACTCGGGAATTTAAGCGAAGGGGGGAAAAGGGAACTTTAAAACTAAAACCTTAAAAGGAACCTTCCATCAGGATTTAAAACTGGATTTGGATGACATTAAAACAAGACAAGAAAAAAGGAGATAGAGAAGTATTCTTTAAACAACAAAAGGATTTAATTTGGGGAAGAGGAAATAATCATTTTTGTGGATTTACAAATGGATACTTTGTGGCTGGAGCATTTGTGAGTTGGATAGAGACACCTGCTGGTGGAAAGAAAGTATCTTACTAAGCTTATTTATATCATAATGAGAAAGTACTGAAAGTATTGTAGGAGTGCTTTCTTTAAATAACTAGAATGAGATTGCAAGAGGAGTGGAGAGAACAAAGACTGAAATTGCAATGGCTCAAATGAACATTTGAATTGGACACTATCTGGAAAGGGGAAAAAAAGAAAGAAAAAAGAAAAAAAGAGACACTACATGGACTTTGAATTTGAATTATATGCAAAGGAATAATAAATTTAAAAATCCTTGCATTTTAAATTGATAACATGGAGAATTGGGAAGGAAATAAATAAAAATAAAGATACAGATGATTACACTGGAATTAACAGTGACAGAATAAAAAAGTTAATTACACTGGGATTAACAGTGACAGAATAAAAATGATTACATTGGGATTAACAGTGACAGAATAAAAAAGTTGATTACACTGGGATTAACAGTGCTAGAATAAAAATGGATAAGGGGGAATACATCTAAAAAAGGAAGAGAAGAGAAAGAAATGGGGAAGAAGAAGGAGAAGAAGAAGGCAAGGGAATGGGAGAAAGGGAGGAAAGCGTCAAGAAATGGAATTGTGGAGAAATTAAAAGAAAATAGTTAGGGGATAGTAAAAAGGAATTTAAAAGATGAATATGCATGAATATGCTAATTGAAGAGAAGGATGTTAACTGTAGAAATTATAGTTACAATATACAATTTAGAAGGAAGATACAGGTTATTCTAAAAGGTATATAAATAAAGATAAAATGAAATGTGAGTAAGTAAAAAAGAAGAAATACATTATTTAATGTAAAATAAGTAAATATGAAATAAAACAGAAAAATTGGAATTTGAAGGCGAATAAAGATGTTGTTTATACAAATAAGCATAGAAATTTTAAGACACGATCAAAAAATTAGAAAAGGAAATTTTGGCAAAAATTGTAATTGAGTAAAATGTATTTGAATATGATAAATTGTATAAATTATGATATGGCCAATACTCTGTTCATAAAATATGCAGATGAATGAGTGGGGGGGGGGGAATCAATAAAACTTGATTAAAAAAAAGATTTTAGTGGCTGTCACCTCCAAATTCCCAAGTTCAGCATCGATCATCCCAAAGCATCTAAAACTTCATAGATTTGGGGGATCTGTTGCAATAAATGACTATTAAACTGTTAGAATACCGATGGAATTCGAGATTTAAACCCAAAATTATGGGATTAGTCGTATATCCACCTGTCCTTAACCATGCATTAACTGTAGACTGTATTCGAAGTAGAAAATTAGGATATTAGAAGAAACCATTTTTACACGCTGTGGGTGATCAAAAGATTACACAGTGTGAACAACTTCAGAAAAATGGAGAGTTTTCACCCACTATTTACACAGTCAGAAATGTATGTCAAGGACAGACTGTCTGCAACCTACATATAGTAGGTAAAAGAACATAATAAAATTTGGACCAATCATTATCAAGTTGTAGATCGGTTATCATATTAACCCCTGTAACCTTTTAACAGAAATCTGCCAAGAAAACCTCTCTGGATTGCCTACCTCTACTGGGGAAAAAAAAAAAAGAAAAAATAAGAAATACTGGCCGCTACATAACTGGAGATTTTAATGAAGTTATTGGAGAATCATTTGTCTAGATAGTATTAGGCTCTTCTCCTTGAGCAGGGTAGTGTACTCGAAGACCTCCAAGGTCCCTTCGAATGTTGTGTTGTATAAAACAGATACAGAAAAACTGGGTTGTGTTCTTATTTTGTCATTCAGGCATTCTGCTATTCTGATCACTCAGAAGCTGCTATAAAAATCATGATTTAGGTATCAGTAGGAGTCATTTAACAAATCACCATAGATTGCACAATAAGAGTTAGTTAAAATGATACTTTACATTACGTTTCACTGTCTCTTCCAAAAAATAATCAATTCTCCAAGAACTTTTGTGTGGCTCATGAACTTTTCATGAGTGACAAGCTGAGCTTTCTGTCACTATCAGACATTTAGAGCAATGAAGTGCTGCTCCTTCTTAGATGTGGCATGCATAATTTGAAACAACTCTATGTTTGCAATAGTCTCTGCTTCTCATTTATCTACCAAAGAATGCTTAAGTCTCAGATTCTAATATCTGAATAAAGGAAATTAATCAGACTCTCAAATAGCCTTGAACCAGTGAGGAAAGATTAGATATGATTTATTTTGAATTAGTTGTTTAAGTAGTGGACATAAAACATAATTGAAGGACCTGACATAATCCCAAAAGCCGATTTTCATTGTGCTTCAGTTCATTCCTACCTTTCCTTAAAATAATATCAAATAAATAATGGAGTGGACATGGACGTTTCCATGCAATATTGATGATCAAATTTCTAAGCAAACATATTTAATAATAGTTATTGGAATAGGATGAATGAGTGAATGAAACTTAAATATGTTGTTCTCTTCTCTGTTATATTGCTTTCAATTGTCTATCTCTTCTATTCTCTTTCAAGTAGCTCCATTCATTTCTTCAAGGCATTTCTTTTAACAATTCAGCGGGGGAGAGAGTGTTCCTGAACAAGAAAGGGGAAGCAGCAGGTGGATTCGACATCATCAACTTGATCACTTTTCCAAACAGATCTTTTCAGAGGGTTAGAGTTGGAAAGCTGGATCTAGAAGCTCCGAAAGGGAAGGAATTATTCATTGATGAAGATGTGATTTCCTGGAACCCAACTTTTAATCAGGTTTCAAATTATTGTATGAAACATGCTTTAAGCCATTGAATATAATCCCTTTAGAAATCTGATTTCTGTTTTTTTAAAATAAAGAGCAGCACATTCTTTTCAAATGTTGTTGATGATCTAGCACTCATCAATTTGACCAAATGCTATCACAATACAAAAGCCATGTCTGCATATTTGGTTTGCATTTCCATTTGAAATCTCAAGAGCAGCCATGTTTCCATGAAATTGTCACCCTGTGCAATTATTTCCTCTCCCTGCTGTTCAAATGGGACCTTTTCTATATTGTGATTTCTACATATTTTAAAGTTGTGGATGAAATTAATAAATTCAGTATTATTTGTCATGAGATTGTCACCAAGTGTTATTATTTGCTCACCCTATCCTTCAAACAGAAAATTTTGAACATCCTTTTAATTTCTACTTTTTTAGAAAAATTACAAACTCTGTTAAACATCACCAATTTCAAAACCTTTTACGTTTATCACCAGGTTCTTCCACTTTCTCGATGCAATGACCCTTGTTTCCCTGGATCCTGGAAGAAAGGGATTGAGGGGGAACAGTTCTGCTGCTATGACTGTGCTCCATGCCCTGAAGGGAAGATTTCAAATCAAAATGGTAGGCTACGAATTCTACCACTTTTCATTAGACTTAAGCAAACTTTAATAAACTACTTGGATGCATAAAATTAATAAGGTGATTTTCAATAATACAGAATACCAATAAAGGAGAATATTTCTAGCTCAGGGTTGAAATGAGGAGTTCTTGGTTCTCTCTGAGCTTGCTTGTTTTTTTTATTTTATTTATTACCCTAACTAGGTAACATCATCAGTGCGAGTAAAGAGTGCTGTTTGTTGTCAGCTGTGTGGATATCCAGTGTAAGGACTTTATTTAATCTAGCCCAAACACACTTCCGCAACCCAGAAAAACAGAAAAAGGAATCTATACAACACATTCCAACAAAATATACACCCACATAACTTTATCAAAATATCCCAAACCACTCAATCCAATATAGCACAACAGCACAAACCCTAAAAAGAATTATGCTAGCATATATCAATAATATCACAAAAGGCACCAAGAGACTATACAACTACATGGCATCAGTGTAACACACAAGCCAACTAAAGTCCTTCAAAACATCCTAAGGAAACCAAAAGACGGAGCAACCCCAGAAGAAAAACAGGAGTCATGAAAACATAATGTAACAACTGCAACAACCACAAACAGGCAGAAAACTGGCCGAATGCATCCATGAACACCAACTTATGATCAGAAGATATGAAGAAAATTCTGTAATTTTACAACATATAAAAAGATTTAACAATAGTTTCAATTGGGAAAATGTGTTCATCCTAGACCAGGCCATGTCCAAAAATGCCAGGGAATGTCTACACTCCTGGCACTCTGACAAATCAGCCATCAATAAACACACAGACATTAACAACATCTACAGACTATGCAAAAGAGGCAATCAATCAGGCCAAAAGAGAACAAAAAGACTCCAGCACCTCTCCACCAGTAATCAGTAATCAGCACCCAGATCAGCATAAATTAACTCCTAGGTTAACTTCACACTAACAATCATGTAAAAAAATACCCCAATCAAGAAACTGCCAAAGAGCCATCAGTAAACAGCCCAACCAAAGACTCTCTGAGACGTTCCCATCCACATAGACAGGCAAGACACCAGAATATAACTGACAGCAAGCAGCACTCCTTACTAACACTGTGATGGGATCTAGTTTGGGGTAATGAAACATCTGAAAGAGTAACAAACAAGCTCAGAGAGCACCAAGTACCCCTCAATAATATGGAATGCCTAAATGAAAAAAAATGCCCTTGATTTTCCTTCCAGATATGGAAGATTGCTTTGAATGTCCAGAAGATCATTATCCAAATAAAGAAAAGAAAGGATGTATCCAGAAAGTGGTGGTTTTTCTAACTTTTGAAGAAAATTTAGGAATTGGTTTAGCCTCTGCAGCTCTTTGTTTCTTCTTCTTGACATCTTGGGTACTTGGAACATTTATTAAGCACAAGGATACTCCCATTGTCAAAGCCAACAACCGGTCACTCACCTACACCCTCCTTGTCTCTCTTCTGCTCTGTTTTCTCTCCTCTTTGCTCTTCCTCAGCCAACCTGGCAAAGTGACCTGCCTTCCCCGACAATCAATGTTTGTCATCACTTTCTCAGTGGCCATTTCTAGTGTACTGGCCAAAACCATCACTGTGGTTGTGGCTTTCATGGCCACTAAACCTGGATCTCAGATGCGGAAATGGGTAGGTAAAAGATTGGCTTTTTCTGTTGTCCTCTCATGCTCCATCATCCAAGTATGCATTTGTATTCTTTGGTTGTCGACATCTCCGCCATTCCCCGAATTGGACATGTACTCCAAGTCCCAAGAAATGATTTTACAGTGCAATGAGGGATCATCTTTTTTCTTCTATTGTGTCTTGGGCTACATGGGTATCTTGGCCATCACCAGCTTTATTGTGGCTTTCCTTGCTCGTAAATTACCTGACAGCTTTAATGAAGCCAAGTTCATCACCTTCAGCATGTTAGCCTTTTGCAGTGTGTGGATCTCCTTCTTTCCAGCCTATCTGAGCACAAAAGGAAAAGCCATGGTAGCTGTGGAGGTCTTCTCCATCTTGGCCTCCAGTGCTGCATTACTGGGATGCATATTCCTGTCAAAGTGCTACATCATTGTTTTCAGGCCTGACCTCAACCACAGGGAGCAACTCACAAAGAGAAATTAGTTCATCATGTAATAATACTGGATCAGAGAAATTGCCTAAAAAAGGAATAAAAAGAATCCTGTCTATACAAATAATACTGTATATAAAGTTATAGCAATAGTTATTTTTTATTTTTGTCAAAGAAGTATTTGTGTGACATTTATGATTATTAAGGCTTATTATGATTGTCCATTCCTAAATAAGTGCTCATGTTGCTGTGTTATCACCATTTTCCTAGATTCTTTAACCATGTCCTTTCTTCTTTTCAACACATCCATTGAATTTGATTTTGGTCATCTAGCTTTTTGTTCCCTGTTGGGATCTTTCAGATTTTGGCTCAAATAATATCCAACATTTGTAGAGACATGTTCATCATTATTTTATACTATTCATTCCTAAAGCGTTACATAAACACAGTAAAAACTGATTACCATTTTATGAACATATAGTTAACACAGTATCATAGGATATCTGTTTTGGATTTCTTTCAAATGTAAAATGTGTTGAGTTTGTGAATCTTGTATGTTTATCTCCATTTTTAAAAAGGCTGACCATTATTTTAGCAGATTCCCCTGTATGGATTTTAAGCAATAAATCAGATTAGTTGAACTTGATTATGTGTGGACCTGTATTTTTATGCCTGACATTGATTTCCACTCCAAAAGTTTTTCCTGGGGAGCAACAGAAAGAACCAACAGCATACCTGACCTACAAGCAGAAGCAGTGCCTCACCACAGAATAGTGGACACTGTCCTGAATTGTGTGTGCAATTTGTGCAACTTTGCAACACTCTACAAGAAATTCAGAATTTGGTGCAACTTGCACCCATTGCTCCTCTGACATCAGCAGCAGCCTCAGTACTACAATCCATGTTCCAAAGGAGTCACGGAAGCTTACCAGACACTTTCAGGGGAGAATCAGAATGGATGAGATCCTTCAAGGCACATGGGATCCTGTGGGAACCTGAGCAGTGGAATTCACGATCTACCAGTCATGAGTCTCTTTCATTCTGAGACTATTGATGGTCTCAGCAGCTCATTCAGCACTTACATGACTTAAGTAATGCCTCAGTTATGGATCACTATCACTATCATAAGCTTATAGACCCCTTCAGGAGCCACTTCGGAAATCCAATATGGCGATTATAATAACCTGCACATTCCATAAGCTTGAGCAAAGTAATCGGAGGTCAGACTGTACGTAGCAAATACAAGTTAATCGCAGCAGACCTAGAGTAGAATAATGCAACTGTAACTGCTTTTTTTATATAACCTAAATAACCAAATAAATAACCAAATTGGCACTGAAATCATACGGCAGGGACCAAGTCTATTACATTTCTCTTATCATAGACCAGTGATTTGCAAACCTTTTTGCCTTTGTGTGCCAAAAGCAGGGGGAGTGTGGGGAGATCTCGTGCATGTGTACCCACACCCATAATGCTATGACCCCCATGAATCCACCCCCCACGCATGTGCATGTGTCCCACCCTACGCTGCCCCCCCTGTGCATGCACCTGTCCCCCCCTGTGCATGTATGCATGACACTTCCCCTCGCATCCCGTTTTGGGCCTAACAGGCCTCCCTGAAGCCTATTGGGACCAAAAATGGGGATGGCTTTAGAACTCCTAATGGGAGAAATCAGCACCCAACTTTGACTTGAAGTGGGGAGACGCTCCAGATCCTCATTCCCCAAATGAATTTGTCCCACTCAATGGGGGGGGGGGGACAAATAAAGAGGGAGCCAAAGCCACCCCCAAGCTATTAAGCTAAAATATTCCAAGCACTATGAATCACACGCTCCCTTCGGCTACTTGGGGAAGGGATTGGGAGTTCTCCCTCCCATTCCATTGGAGGAGAGGTGGCCAGATGGGCGGGCCACTGATGATGAGTTTGGATAATTCCCTAAAAAGCCTGCTTGCCTCTACTTCTCATCTCCAACTGGGAATCACTGAGAAAGAGGCCAGGAAGGTGGCAGCGCTTGGTCGCGACACGTTTGCAAGCTGCCAACCCTGTAAATCTTGGAGTTTGCCTTATGGGGTGGGTGGGGAGAAAAGTCCTGGTTGGGGGGAATCCTCTTTGCAGAGGCAGTGGCAGCTCCTCTTCCTCCTGCCAGCCTCGATGTAAACCTCGGGATTTGCCTTATGGGGGGGGGGAGAAAGGTCCGGGGGAGGGAACTGCAGCCACATTCTGGAGAAGCCCCGTTGGAGCCAGTCAGGCAATTTTCAGTATGGCTGCGCCAGTGGGGCACAGGGCTTGCCTACATAACTTTGCTGGCACCATTGCCTCTACAAAGAGGCAGTGGTGGCAGGCCATTCATGCCGGCAAAGAGGCAGTGGTGGCGGCAAAATTATATAGGCAAGCCCCGCGCCCTTGTGGCATGCCGGAAATCACCCAACCAGCTCTGTGGGGCTGCAGAGCTGAGCATCTGGCATCCCGGTTCTCTTGTCCTGGCTGCTACCATGCACACAGCTGATCAGTGCTCCAATGGGGCTTCTCTGAAGCATGGCTGCAGTTGCTGGCACCATGGATGTTGTCCCCCTCCCCACAAGGACCTTTCTCCTTCCCCCATAAGGCAAGCCCCGAGGTTTACAGTGAGGCTGGCAGGAGGAGGAGGAGGAGCTGCTGCTGCCTCTGCAAAGAGGGTTCCCCCCCACATGTACAATAATTTCTGGCTACTGTGCATGCATGCCAGTAACCAATAGACTAGCTGGCCTGTGCGCATGCAAGTGCCAGAAACCCGGAAGAGGAATGGGCACCACCGTCCGTGCCAGGCGACATTGTTCCATGTGCCACCTGTGGCACGCGTGCCATAGGTTCACCATCACGGTCATAGACTCATGCTTGGAAGTGATTCAAAGCCAATTCAGATGTAAGAGACAGCTGATATCACAGCTTAACTAATCAGCCTTCTTTCCCTTATTTCTGAAAAGGACTCACCCATGGGGAGACCAAGCCCTGAGAATAGAAGCATAAAGAGATGAGTGGCTGCCGAAGAAAGACAGGTGCAGAGACCTCGCATTCTGCTTTTACTGTGGAAAGTCTGGGCATGTATGGAGAGTGTGATCAACCAGAGCCTCCAGAAGAGGAGAAAGATCTCTCAGCCAGAGCATGCGAGAGCACTCTGCTAAACACAGAACCGCTCTTCTCACAAGAGGTCACAAAAGGGACTATTCAAACATTAAAGAGAGAGCAACACCATCTAAATGAATATACATTGCTGAAAATTTATATTGACTTGACCCTCTAAGACAAATAGAAATAATGGACTGCAGTGTTCGTGGATTCTGGTGCAAGAACCAACTTTATAGACTTCATGATGGTTAAAATTTTATAAATCCCTACAGTCTTTCTAGACACTCCAATAGAAGTAGAAACAATACATCACAAAATTTAAAAGTTGGCCCAATTATGTGGTCCATGCTGCAAATAGCAGTAGCCCATCATACTTAACTGTTAACCCTGTATGTCACCAGCCACCTTCCCTTTCTGTTCATCTTGGGATCAAAGTGCTTGAAACTTCAAAACCCATTATAAATTGGAGGATAGTACTCTGTCTTTTACAACTCCAATTTATCAGCTTGGAAATTAAAATCTGGGAAAAGAGTAGATATCACAGAAGATGGCTTCCCTCCCCTATTGGAATTCCTCTCTGGACTTTGCTGTTCGTTGGGACTTAGCTACTCAGAAAATTAGCCTAATATAGGGAAGTAGATGAAAACTTGCTCTTCCTGGCCTTTTGCTCCCTTGCACATGACAAATGATTGACTTCTTCATGGGTTCCAGAATTAGAATTAGCAGTAGCCATGCCCTATTGACCTCCTTGTTTTTTTCCACAGCAGACCAGAAATTGTCTCTCCTTTAATACAGAAAATTAAATGGGCAAAGATTTAAAATATAAGATCTTAAAAGTTCCCAGGAAGTACTGTTGGAAGAAATATCCATCTGGGTTCAGTTCCAAGTGGGGAGAAAGACACTGGAAACATGGAGGATGATTGGAAAGATGGTGTCAAGCTTCGTTGTTATCTCCAAATAAATGAATTTCCAAACACCCGATCTTTGAGGAAATTTTTCTCTTTATTGAGCATAATGAACTGACCCTGACTCAATGCGCAGTTAGCACTGAACTTTGCCCCCCCAAAACCTCTCTTTCTGGTTCCCAATTCTCTGCATCTCATTAGCCATCTTCCAAGCCACTCTTCTCATCCCATCTCCATCAGTTCACAGGAATGTCCCCCCTCCCATTCCATCTCTGTGGAGACAGTTCTTCAGGGGAATTAAGTAGGTGAAAGTTCAAGCCTCTCCTCTCCTTCCTTATGGCAGCTTGGAAGCTGACAGATGGTTTATTGGTGGACAGGACCAGATTTATTTATGTATTTATTTAATTGTTTGTTTGTTTGTTTGTTTGTTTATGTATTTATGTATTTATTTATTGGTTCAATTTATATGCCACCCTTCTCCAGAGACTCAGGGTGGCTTACAATGCGTTAAGCAATAGCCTTCATACTTTTGTATATACCTGCTTAGTAGGGCTTTCGCCCCCCACCCTCCTAAGCCCTGTTCTTTTTTATACAAAGTCAGCTTTTTGCCCCCACAATCCGGGTCCTCATTTTACCTACCTCGAAAGGATGAAAGGCTGTGTCAACCTTGAGCCTGGTGAGATTTGAACTTGCAGTAATTGCAGGCAGCTGGTGCTACTTAACAGCACTTTAGTCTGCTGCGCCACCAAGGCTCTTCTCAAATCCCAAACCACATGGGTTTGAAGTCCTCATACAGCTGAACACATAGAGTTAGAGAGAGGGGTATTTACACCCCCTCTTGGGCCTTGCCCTTGAGCTTCCTGATCCTGTGCAAGAAATCCAGGGGTCATAGCTAACTTGTAGGCAGTCAGAATCACATTTGGTTGAATCTTGGGCTGATGTCATGTCCCCAGGTGCCATGTGGTTAGCTATGCTCCAAGATAGGTAGAGGGCTAATCCTATTATGTCCTTGGGGTGAAGGTCTTTTGTCTTGTAGATAGGCTATCACCAAAATATCTGCTGGGGGCAGGGACCTGAGGCTGAGTTTCTGTTTCCTTTAAGATTTTTATTTCTGTTTTAGGGGAAATATCCTGCCTTTTTAATATTTCCTAAAGTATTTCATTCTTCTAATGGTTGGGATGGGTGCAAACATTCTACAGTACATTGTGAAACACCTTCTAGGGAGAGAAGGGCATTGGTCGCACTGGTGGATGATCTCTGGAGGGCTCAAGACAGAGGTTATTCCTCTGTTCTGGTCCTGTTGGATCTTTCGGTGGCTTTCAATACCATCGACCATGGTATCTTGCTGTGGTGCCTCGAGGGGTTGGGAGTGGGAGGCACCGTTTTACGGTGGTTCTCCTCCTACCTATCGGGGAGGACGCAAGCAGAGTTGACAGGGGGGCAGAGATTGACCATGAGGCCCATCACTTGTGGGGTAACCCAGGGGTCGGTTATCTCGCCCCTTCGGTTCAACATTTATATGAAACCGCTGGGGGAGATCATCCGTGGTTTCGGGGTGAGGTACCATCAGTATTCTGATGATACTCAGCCTTTTATATCCACCCCGAACCAACCCAGTGATGCCCTCGACATGATGTCCCGGTGCCTGGAAGCGGTGCGGATCTGGATGGGGAGGAACAGGCTTTGGCTCAACCCTGCCAAGACTGAATGGCTGTAGTTACCGGGATCTCGGTCCAAAGGAGAGGTTCCATCGTTGGCTATAGGGGGTGAAGTTTTACTGTAGACAGAGCACGCAACTTGGGTGTCCTCCTGGATTTGCGGTTGAGTCTAGAAGATCATATAACAACCGTGACAAGAGGGGCATATGTCCAGATTCATCTGGTGTGCCAGTTGCGCCCCTAATTGGACTGAGATGCCCTACGCACAGTTACTCATGTGCTAGTCATTTCCCGTATTGACTACTGTAATGCTCTCTACATGGGGCTGCCCTTGAGGATCACTCGGAGGCTTCACCTGGTACAGAATGCAGCCACGTGGGTTGTGATGGGAGAATCCCAATACTCCCATGTAACACCTCTCCTGCGCGGCTTGCATTGGTTGCCGGTTGCCCTCCGGATGAGATTCAAGGTGCTGGTAATGACCTATAAAGCTCTACATGGCTTAGGCCCAGGATACTTGGCAGACCATCTGCAACCAGCAGCAGCTTCCCATCGCCCAGTGCGTTCCCACAGGGGGGCCTGCTCTGGGTACCGTCAGCTAGACAATGTTAGGTGGCGGCCTCCAAGGGTAGAGCTTTCTCTGTGGGCATGCCCACCCTTTGGAATCAACTCCCCTTGGGGCCCCGGCTGGCTCCTGACCTCTGCACCTTCCGCCGCGAATTAAAAACATGGCTGTTTGTGGCACCTAGCCTGGACTGAGGGTTTTTTTGATTATTTTAATGGGTTTTAATATTTGTTTATGTATGTATTTTATGTTTTTATTGGCTTGTTTTAATTTTTGTGAGCCGCCCTGAGTCCTATGGAGATAGGGCAGCATATAAGTTATAATAAATAAATAAATAAATAAATAATTTTCATTTTAAAAAAAAGAAATGTATTTTGTGTTGAAAATTCCCCCTGTACATTTTATTAGCAATTGTGTATTTCAAAAAGAATTTAACCATCAGACACTTCTTCTTTCCTCAAAAACAAAGTAATTGTCTCCTACAGGAATCACCATATTTTCTTCACTAGGCAAAAACATGAAAGACTGCACAGAAGGTTCAATTCAACAGCAATCAATGTATCTTGAACCCCAGGGAGATTGGCACAAGGATAATAATGGCTGTGTATCAGAGTCATTGCTACAGGTTTCCTCCCTCTGTTCTCCTCTGCCAGTGTATCTGTTCAAACCCTGATGTAATTCAGCTCACTGATTTCTACTCTCATAGATCTTCAAATAGATAATAGTGGATTTTCTGATATTGTGCACACTCAGATATAAACTTCGAATTAATCGCTGGATTAACCATTGGAATAATGCAATCTTTCCTGTAGGATAGGATGAAAGACAGATACATTTTCAAGAGTGAAGATGTTGCTCTTTTGGTGTTCCTGGTGAAGAAAATAGTGACTCTGAGCTGCCCTGCAAGCGATGCTTTCCTTGTTCCACATGAGTGGTACCAACCTGGTGACCTCGTCATTGGTGGAATAGTGTCCCTCTCCTATTACAACCTTCATGAGATCAATTTTAAGGAACACCCTTATATAGCATCTTATGACACACTAATGTAAGGTTCTTTTTCTAATCTTAATTAGTTTCCCCAAACTGCTTATTAAAGTAAAGATTCTCAGTATAAATGCAGGCTCTATATCTAATCTAAGTCTTTATATGACAATTACATCTTTTGAATGTTTTTATTACGGGAAAAATAAACATTTTTCTTTACATTACAGTAAAGTATTTGTCATATAATATATGAAACTTTGGTGCAAAACATCTTTTGAAGAACATTTAGTAAGCTTAAGGTAATTTTTTTAAAAAAAATCTGTATTGTCACTCTGAACAAAACATACATACAATAGGTGACTGATACATGCTGGAATTGTTCATATTCCATTTTGGGGGAAAAGTTAGGGAATGGGTTCCATGAGTGAGTTACCAGGAAAAAAGCATTATTTTTATTTGTTGTAGCAGATATTTGTTGCAAATTGTGCCAATAATGTAAAAAAAATGATTTTGAACAGTGCACAAATTATTCAGTACTTTAGAAAACCTATTACTTATTTGCCAACTTCCTTTTTCAACTGGGGTATTTAAATCATTTGCAGTGTAATAATCAAATTCTACCAGCACATTCTTGCCTTGGCTTTTGCTGTGAAGGAGATCAATGAGGACTCCCAGATCTTGCCCAATGTCACTCTCGGGTTCCACATCTATGACAGTTACTATAATTCAAGGATGACCTATTGCACCACTCTGGACCTGCTTTTCAGATCCCAGGAATTTGTCCCTAACTACAAATGTGACACCCAGAAGAATCTCATGGCTATCATTGGGGGATTGGATTTTGAAACATCATCTTATATAGCTGAAATTATAGGATTCTTCAAGATTCCACAAGTAAGTTCTAAAGGGGTTGAACAGAAAATTCTTAATCTTATGGTTGTTATGGAATAATTAATGGGAATCAAACATTAGGCTTTGGATCCTTTTAAGATGTTCTGCATGGCTTAAGATCTACTACTTGGCCTTCTTTTCTGAAACTACAATGCCAGTTATAGGAAGTTAGTATCAAGGATCAATACCTGAGGGAAGATTTGAATGGCTTCTGTTAAAACAATTGATCTAGTTCTGTGCTTGAAATATTTTCATGCAGTGAGAACATCCTCAGAATAACAGAGATGGAAGGGAAATTGGAGGTCTTCTAGTCCAAGAAATTTGTTACTACATTCATAAACGAATGCTAGGGGAAAAATGTTCCTTGGATATATTTTATATGAAAACAAGATAGGAAAATTAAATTTAATTTAAAGACTCTAAAGAATGCTCCTGGAATTTCTTTCAGCTGACATACGGCTCATTAGCCCAAGAGGAATTTCAGACCAGTAAGATCTCTTCACTTTATTTCATGGTCCCCAAAGAGGACCATCAGTTCATTGGGATTGTCCAACTGCTTCGTCATTTCAGGTGGACCTGGATTGGGATCTTTTCTGTTGATAACAACAATGGAGAATATTTCTTACAGAAAATGCATCCCTTACTTTCACACAATGGAATGTGCTCGGCCTTTATAGAAAGGCTTGATGAACAACTCCACTTGGAAAGTTTCCAAGAACTTTATCAAAGAATCTCAATTGTATCCATTAATATGTTGACTAGCAAAGCCAATGCATTTCTGGTCTATGGAGAAGCCTGGATAATTTTATTCCTAAGGTTTGTCACATTTCTGGTCGACCCAGAAAGCAAGGAAACTGCATTACTTAGAAAGGTGTGGATCATGACTGCACAGATTGATTTTGTACTATCAGGCGTTCAAATCAGTTTGGATCTCAAGATGTTCCATGGGGCTATTTCCTTCACAGTTCATTCAAAAGCAATTTTGGGTTTCAAGGAATTTCTGCAGACCATAAATCCTCTTTCAGACTACAGAGATGGGTTTAGACAGAACGTTTGGGAACAATCATTTGATTGTTCATTTCCAAAACCAGAATTACAAGAAAGAGACAATACTCGCTGCACTGTGGAGATGAAGCTGGAGGATCTACCTGCACCCTTGTTTGAAATGGAAATGACTGGCCAAAGCTACAGTGTCTACAATGCTGTTTATGCTGTGGCTCATGCTTTGCAGGCTCTACACATGTTGGGTTTCAATTGGAAGAATAGTATGAGTAAAAACAATGATCTTCCAAATTTGCAGGCTTGGCAGGTATTCTCTTTGAATTGGACTCTTCTTTTATTTCAGTGAGCAGTTTGATGTAGTGTTATGTTAATTTGAACTCATTCTGGAAAGTCTTAATATTTTCTGAATGTAGAATCAAGTTAAGTATGAGAAAAACATAGAAATAAGGAAGAATTTCTTGATAGAACAATGAATTAATGTAAAAACTTGCCTTCAGAAATACTGGCTGCTCCATAACTGGAGATGTTTATGAAGTGATTGGAGCATCATTCTGTCTAAATTATTGTAAGGTCTTCTCCTTGAGCAGGGTGGTGTACTAAAAGACCTCCAAGGTCCTTCCAATGTTCCAATGGAACCGGAAGCGTCACAGCGATACTGGCTGGGAAATAGCGAAGCTCTGATGGGCTTCACGAAAACCCAGCCAGACAATCCGCTGTCGGGAGGTCTTCGGACGGGAACCATCTTGGAGGAATGAGGGAGAGAGAAAGGCATCTTGAAAGATGCAAGCTCCTCGGAAGGTCAGAGACAGCTCTTTGACCCGGCAGTGGGGGAGGCGGCCATTATGTCCGCTATAAACTGGGGCAACCGGATTAAGATGTGAGCAGGAGTGGAGATTGAACAGAGTATTGTTACCAAGTGAGTAATTGGTAAAAGCTTGAAAGAAGTCCCAACAACTAATTCGCTAATTGGGACTCTGAAATTTAAGCGAAGGGTGAAAAAAGGAACTTTAAAACTAAAACCTTAAAAGGAACCTTCCATCAGGACTTAAAACTGGATTTGGATGAAATTAAAACAAGACAAGAAAAAAGGAAATAGAGAAGTATTCTTTAAAAAACAAAAGAATTTAATTTGGAGAAGAGGAAATAATCATTTTTGTGGATTTACAAATGGATACTTTGTGGCTGGAGCATTTGTGAGTTGGAGAGAGACACCTGCTGGTGGAAAGAAAGTATCTTACTAAGCTTATTTATATCATAATGAGAAAGTACTGAAAGTATTGTAGGAGTGCTTTCTTTAAATAACTAGAATGAGATTGCAAGAGGAGTGGAGAGAACAAAGACTGAAATTGCAATGGCTCAAATGAACATTTGAATTGGACACTATCTGGAAAGGGGAAAAAAGAAAGAAAAAAGAAAAAAGAGACACTACATGGACTTTGAATTTGAATTATATGCAAAGGAATAATAAATTTAAAAATCCTTGCATTTTAAATTGATAACATGGAGAATTGGGAAGGAAATAAATAAAAATAAAGATACAGATGATTACATTGGAATTAACAGTGACAGAATAAAAAAGTTAATTACACTGGGATTAACAGTGACAGAATAAAAATGATTACATTGGGATTAAAAGTGACAGAATAAAAAAGTTGATTACACTGGGATTAACAGTGCTAGAATAAAAATGGATAAATGGGAATACATCTAAAAAAGGAAGAGAAGAGAAAGAAATGGGGAAGAAGAAGGAGAAGAAGAAGGCAAGGGAATGGGAGAAAGGGAGGAAAGCGTCAAGAAATGGAATTGTGGAGAAATTAAAAGAAATAGTTAGGGGATAGTAAAAAGGAATTTAAAAGATGAATATGCATGAATATGCTAATTGAAGAGAAGGATGTTAACTGTAGAAATTATAGTTACAATATACAATTTAGAAGGAAGATACAGGTTATTCTAAAAGGAATATAAATAAAGATAAAATGAAATGTGAGTAAGTAAAAAAGAAGAAATACATTATTTAATGTAAAATAAGTAAATATGAAATAAAACAGAAAAATTGGAATTTGAAGGCGAATAAAGATGTTGTTTATACAAATAAGCATAGAAATTTTAAGACACGATCAAAAAATTAGAAAAGGAAATTTTGGCAAAAATTATAATTGAGTAAAATGTATTTGAATATGATAAATTGTATAAATTATGATATGGCCAATACTCTGTTCATAAAATATGCAGATGAATGAGTGGGGGGGGGAATCAATAAAACTTGATTAAAAAAAAGATTTTAGGGGCTGTCACCTCCAAATTCCCAAGTTCAGCATCGATCATCCCAAAGCATCTAAAACTTCATAGATTTGGGGGATCTGTTGCAATAAATGACTATTAAACTGTTAGAATACCGAGGGAATTAGAGATTTAAACCCAAAAATTATGGGATTAGTCGTATATCCACCTGTCCTTAACCATGCATTAACTGTAGACTGTATTCGAAGTAGAAAATTAGGATATTAGAAGAAACCATTTTTACACGCTGTGGGTGATCAAAAGATTACACAGTGTGAACAACTTCAGAAAAATGGAGAGTTTTCACCCACTATTTACACAGTCAGAAATGTATGTCAAGGACAGACTGTCTGCAACCTACATATAGTAGGTAAAAGAACATAATAAAATTTGGACCAATCATTATCAAGTTGTAGATCGGTTATCATGTTAAACCCTGTAACCTTTTAACAGAAATCTGCCAAGAAAACCTCTCTGGATTGCCTACCTCTACTGGAAAAAAAAAAAGAAAAAATAAGAAATACTGGCCGCTACATAACTGGAGATTTTAATGAAGTTATTGGAGAATCATTTGTCTAGATAGTATTAGGCTCTTCTCCTTGAGCAGGGTAGTGTACTCGAAGACCTCCAAGGTCCCTTCGAATGTTGTGTTGTATAAAACAGATACAGAAAAACTGGGTTGTGTTCTTATTTTGTCATTCAGGCATTCTGCTATTCTGATCACTCAGAAGCTGCTATAAAAATCATGATTTAGGTATCAGTAGGAGTCATTTAACAAATCACCATAGATTGCACAATAAGAGTTAGTTAAAATGATACTTTACATTACGTTTCATTGTCTCTTCCAAAAAATAATCAATTCTCCAAGAACTTTTGTGAGGCTCATGAACTTTTCATGAGTGACAAGCTGAGCTTTCTGTCTCTATCAGAGATTTAGAGCAATGAAGTGCTGCTCCTTCTTAGATGTGGCTTGCATAGTTTGAAACAACTCTATGTTTGCAATAGTCTCTCTTCTCATTTATCTATCAAAGAATGCTTAAGTTTCAGATTCTAATATCTGAATAAAGGAAATTAATCAGACTCTCAAATAGCCTTGAACCAGTGAGGAAAGATTAGATATGATTTATTTTGAATTAGTTGTTTAAGTAGTGGACATAAAACATAATTGAAGGACCTGACATAATCCCAAAAGCCGATTTTCATTGTGCTTCAGTTCATTCCTACCATTCCTTAAAATAATATCAAATAAATAATTGAGTGGACATGGACGTTTCCATGCAATATTGATGATCAAATTTCTAAGCAAACATATTTAATAGTAGTTATAGGAATATGAAGAATGAGTGAATGAAACTTAAATATGTTGTTCTCTTCTCTGTTATATTGCTTTCAATTGTCTATCTCTTCTATTCTCTTTCAAGTAGCTCCATTCTTTTCTTCAAGGCATTTCTTTTAACAATTCAGCGGGGGAGAGAGTGTTCCTGAACAAGAAAGGGGAAGCAGCAGGTGGATTCGACATCATCAACTTGATCACTTTTCCAAACAGATCTCTTCAGAGGGTTAGAGTTGGAAAGCTCGATCTAGAAGCTCCGAAAGGGAAGGAATTATTCATTGATGAAGATGTGATTTCCTGGAACCCAACTTTTAATCAGGTTTCGAATTATTGTATGAAACATGCTTTAAGCCATTGAATATAATCCCTTTAGAAATCTGATTTCTGTTTCTTTTAAAATAAAGAGCAGCACATTCTTTTCAAATGTTGTTGATGATCAAGCTCTCATCAATTTGACCAAATGCTATCACAGTACAAAAGCCATGTCTGCATATTTGGTTTGCATTTCCATTTGAAATCTCAAGAGCAGCCATGTTTCCATGAAATTGTCACCCTGTGCAATTATTTCCTCTCCCTGCTGTTCAAATGGGACCTTTTCTATATTGTGATTTCTACATATTTTAAAGTTGTGGATGAAATTAATAAATTCAGTATTATTTGCCATGAGAATGTCACCAAGTGTTATTATTTGCTCACCCTGTCCTTCAAACAGAAAATTTTGAACATCCTTTTAATTTCTACTTTTTTAGAAAAATTACAAACTCTGTTAAACATCACCAATTTCAAAACCTTTTATGTTTATCACCAGGTTCTTCCACTTTCTCGATGCAATGACCCTTGTTTCCCTGGATCCTGGAAGAAAGGGATTGAGGGGGATCAGTTCTGCTGCTATGACTGTGCTCCATGCCCTGAAGGGAAGATTTCAAATCAAAATGGTAGGCTACGAATTCTACCACTTTTCATTAGACTTAAGCAAACTTTAATAAACTACTTGGATGCATAAAATTAATAAGGTGATTTTCAATAATACAGAATACCAATAAAGGAGAATATTTCTAGCTCAGGGTTGAAATGAGGAGTTCTTGGTGCTCTCTGAGCTTACTTGTTTTCTTGCAGTTATTTCATTACCTTAACTAGGTAACATCATCAGTGTGAGTAAAGAGTGCTGTTTGCTGTCAGTTGTGTATCCAGTATCCAGTGTAAGGACTTTATTTAAACTAGCCCTAACACACTTCCGCAACCCAGAAAAACAGAAACACAAAATGGAGCATCTATACAACACTTTCCAACAAAATATACACCCACACAACCTTATTAAAATATCTGGAACCACTCAATCCAATATAGCACAGCCAGCACAAACCATAAAAAGAATTATGCTGGCATACATCAATAATATCACAAAAGGCACCAAGAGACTATACAACTACATGGCATCAGTGTAACACACAAGCCAACTAAAACCCTTCAAAACATCCTAAGGAAACCAAAAGACGGAGCAACCCCAGAAGAAAAACAGGAGTCATGAAAACATAATGTAACAACTGCAACAACCACAAACAGGCTGAAAACTGGCCGAATGCATCCATGAACACCAACTTATGATCAGAAGATATGAAGAAAATTCTGTAATTTCACAACATATTGAAAGATTTAACGATAGTTTCAATTGGGAAAATGTGATCATCCTAGACCAGGCCAAGTCCAAAAATGCCAGGGAATGTCTACACTCCTGGCACTCTGACAAATCAGCCATCATTAAACACGCAGACATTAAAAACTTCTACAGATTATGCAAAAGAGAACAAAAAGACTCCAGCACCTCTCCACCAGTAATCAGCACCCAGATCATCATAAAATAACTCCTAGGTTAACTTCACACCAACAATCAAGTAAAAAATACCCCAATCAAGAAACTGCCAAAGAGCCATCAGTAAACAGCCCAACCAAAGACTCTCTGAGACGTCCCCATCCACATAGACAGGCAAGACAGCAGAATAGAACTGACAGCAAGCAGCACTCCTTACTAACACTGTGATGGGATCTAGTTTGGGGTAATGAAACATCTGCAAGAGTAACAAGCAAGCTCAGAGAGCACCAAGTACCCCTCAATAATATGGAATGCCTAAATGAAAAAAAATGCCCTTGATTTTCCTTCCAGATACGGAAGATTGCTTTGAATGTCCAGAAGATCATTATCCAAATAAAGAAAAGAAAGGATGTATCCAGAAAGTGGTGGTTTTTCTAACTTTTGAAGAAAATTTAGGAATTGGTTTAGCCTCTGCAGCTCTTTGTTTCTTCTTCTTGACATTTTGGGTACTTGGAACATTTATTAAGCACAAGGATACTCCAATTGTCAAAGCCAACAACCGGTCACTCACCTACACCCTCCTTGTCTCTCTTCTGCTCTGTTTTCTCTCCTCTTTGCTCTTCCTCAGCCAACCTGGCAAAGTGACCTGCCTTCCCCGACAATCAATGTTTGTCATCACTTTCTCAGTGGCCATTTCTAGTGTACTGGCCAAAACCATCACTGTGGTTGTGGCTTTCATGGCCACTAAACCTGGATCTCAGATGCGGAAATGGGTAGGTAAAAGATTGGCTTTTTCTGTTGTCCTCTCATGCTCCATCATCCAAGTATGCATTTGTATTCTTTGGTTGTCGACATCTCCGCCATTCCCTGAATTGGACATGTACTCCAAGTCCCAAGAAATGATTTTACAGTGCAATGAGGGATCATCTTTCTTCTTCTATTGTGTCTTGGGCTACATGGGTATCTTGGCCATCACCAGCTTTATTGTGGCTTTCCTTGCCCGTAAATTACCTGACAGCTTTAACGAAGCCAAGTTCATCACCTTCAGTATGTTGGCCTTTTGCAGTGTTTGGATCTCCTTCTTTCCAGCCTATCTGAGCACAAAAGGAAAAGCCATGGTAGCTGTGGAGGTCTTCTCCATCTTGGCCTCCAGTGCTGCATTACTGGTATGCATATTCCTGCCAAAATGCTACATCATTGTTTTCAGGCCTGGCCTCAACCACAGGGAGCAACTCACAAAGAGAAATTAGTTCATCATGTAATAATACTGGATCAGAGAAATTGCCTAAAAAAGGAATAAAAAGAATCCTGTCTATACAAATAATACTGTATATAAAGTTATAGCAATAGTTATTTTTTATTTTTGTCAAAGAAGTATTTGTGTGACATTTATGATTATTAAGGTTTATCATGATTGTCCATTCCTAAATAAGTGCTCATGTTGCTGTGTTATCACCATTTTCCTAGATTCTTTAACCATGTCCTTTCTTCTTTTCAACACATCCATTGAATTTGATTTTGGTCATCTAGCTTTTTGTTCCCTGTTGGGCTCTTTCAGATTTTGGCTCAAACGATGTCCAACATTTGTAGAAACATGTTCATAATTATTTTATACTATCCATTCCTAAAGAGTTACATAAATACAGTAAAAAAATGATTACCATTTTATGAACATATAGTTAACACAGTATCATAGGATATCAGTTTTGGATGTCTTTCAAATGTAAAATGTGTTGAGTTTATGAATCTTGTATCTTTATCTCCATTTTTAAAAAGGCTGACCATAAGTTTAGCAGATTCCCCTGTATGGATTTTAAGCAATAAATCAGATTAGTTGAACTTGATTATGTGTGGACCTGTATTTTTATGCCTGACATTGATTTCCACTCCAAAAGTTTTTCCTGGGGAGCAACAGAAAGAACCAACATCATACCTGACCTACAAGCAGAAGCAGTGCCTCACCACAGAATAGTGGACACTGTCCTGCATTGTGTGTGCAATTTGTGCAACTTTGCAACACTCTACAAGAAATTCAGAATTTGGTGCAACTTGCATCCATTGCGCCTCTGACATCAGCAGCAGACTTAGTACTACAATCCATGTTCCAAAGGAGTCATGGAAGCTTACCAGAAATTTTCAGAGGAGAATCAGAATGGATGAGATCCTTCAAGGCACATGGGATCCTGTGGGAACCTGAGCAGTGGAATTCACGATCTACCAGTCATGAGTCTCTTTCATTCTGAGACTATTGATGGTCTCAGCAGCTCATTCAGCACTTACATGACTTAAGTAATGCCTCAGTTATGGATCACTATCACTATCATAAGCTTATAGACCCCTTCAGGAGCCACTTCGGAAATCCAATATGGCGATTATAATAACCTGCACATTCCATAAGCTTGAGCAAAGTAATCGGAGGTCAGACTGTACGTAGCAAATACAAGTTAATCGCAGCAGACCTAGAGTAGAATAATGCAACTGTAACTGCTTTTTTTATATAACCTAAATAACCAAATAAATAACCAAATTGGCACTGAAATCATACGGCAGGGACCAAGTCTATTACATTTCTCTTATCATAGACCAGTGATTTGCAAACCTTTTTGCCTTTGTGTGCCAAAAGCAGGGGGAGTGTGGGGAGATCTCGTGCATGTGTACCCACACCCATAATGCAATGACCCCCATGAATCCACCCCCCACGCATGTGCATGTGTCCCACCCTACGCTGCCCCCCCTGTGCATGCACCTGTCCCCCCCTGTGCATGTACGCATGACACTTCCCCTCGCATCCCGTTTTGGGCCTAACAGGCCTCCCTGAAGCCTATTGGGACCAAAAATGGGGATGGCTTTAGAACTCCTAATGGGAGAAATCAGCACCCAACTTTGACTTGAAGTGGGGAGACGCTCCAGATCCTCATTCCCCAAATGAATTTGTCCCACTCAATGGGGGGGGGGCAAATAAAGAGGGAGCCAAAGCCACCCCCAAGCTATTAAGCTAAAATATTCCAAGCACTATGAATCACACGCTCCCTTCGGCTACTTGGGGAAGGGATTGGGAGTTCTCCCTCCCATTCCATTGGAGGAGAGGTGGCCAGATGGGCGGGCCACTGATGATGAGTTTGGATAATTCCCTAAAAAGCCTGCTTGCCTCTTCTTCTCATCTCCAACTGGGAATCACTGAGAAAGAGGCCAGGAAGGTGGCAGCGCTTGGTCGCGACACGTTTGCAAGCTGCCAACGCTGTAAATCTTGGAGTTTGCCTTATGGGGTGGGTGGGGAGAAAAGTCCTGGTTGGGGGGAATCCTCTTTGCAGAGGCAGTGGCAGCTCCTCTTCCTCCTGCCAGCCTCGATGTAAACCTCGGGATTTGCCTTATGGGGGGGGGAGAAAGGTCCGGGGGAGGGAACTGCAGCCACACTCTGGAGAAGCCCCGTTGGAGCCAGTCAGGCAATTTTCAGTATGGCTGCGCCAGTGGGGCACAGGGCTTGCCTACATAACTTTGCTGGCACCATTGCCTCTACAAAGAGGCAGTGGTGGCAGGCCATTCATGCCGGCAAAGAGGCAGTGGTGGCGGCAAAATTATATAGGCAAGCCCCGCGCCCTTGTGGCATGCCGGAAATCACCCAACCAGCTCTGTGGGGCTGCAGAGCTGAGCATCTGGCATCCCGGTTCTCTTGTCCTGGCTGCTACCATGCACACAGCTGATCAGTGCTCCAATGGGGCTTCTCTGAAGCATGGCTGCAGTTGCTGGCACCATGGATGTTGCCCCCCTCCCCACAAGGACCTTTCTCCTTCCCCCATAAGGCAAGCCCTGAGGTTTACAGTGAGGCTGGCAGGAGGAGGAGGAGGAGCTGCTGCTGCCTCTGCAAAGAGGGTTCCCCCCCACATGTACAATAATTTCTGGCTACTGTGCATGCATGCCAGTAACCAATAGACTAGCTGGCCTGTGCGCATGCAAGTGCCAGAAACCCGGAAGAGGAATGGGCACCACCGTCCGTGCCAGGCGACATTGTTCCATGTGCCACCTGTGGCACGCGTGCCATAGGTTCACCATCACGGTCATAGACTCATGCTTGGAAGTGATTCAAAGCCAATTCAGATGTAAGAGACAGCTGATATCACAGCTTAACTAATCAGCCTTCTTTCCCTTATTTCTGAAAAGGACTCACCCATGGGGAGACCAAGCCCTGAGAATAGAAGCATAAAGAGATGAGTGGCTGCCGAAGAAAGACAGGTGCAGAGACCTCGCATTCTGCTTTTACTGTGGAAAGTCTGGGCATGTATGGAGAGTGTGATCAACCAGAGCCTCCAGAAGAGGAGAAAGATCTCTCAGCCAGAGCATGCGAGAGCACTCTGCTAAACACAGAACCGCTCTTCTCACAAGAGGTCACAAAAGGGACTATTCAAACATTAAAGAGAGAGCAACACCATCTAAATGAATATACATTGCTGAAAATTTATATTGACTTGACCCTCTAAGACAAATAGAAATAATGGACTGCAGTGTTTGTGGATTCTGGTGCAAGAACCAACTTTATAGACTTCATGATGGTTAAAATTTTATAAATCCCTACAGTCTTTCTAGACACTCCAATAGAAGTAGAAACAATACATCACAAAATTTAAAAGTTGGCCCAATTATGTGGTCCATGCTGCAAATAGCAGTAGCCCATCATACTTAACTGTTAACCCTGTATGTCACCAGCCACCTTCCCTTTCTGTTCATCTTGGGATCAAAGTGCTTGAAACTTCAAAACCCATTATAAATTGGAGGATAGAACTCTGTCTTTTACAACTCCAATTTATCAGCTTGGAAATTAAAATCTGGGAAAAGAGTAGATATCACAGAAGATGGCTTCCCTCCCCTATTGGAATTCCTCTCTGGACTTTGCTGTTCGTTGGGACTTAGCTACTCAGAAAATTAGCCTAATATAGGGAAGTAGATGAAAACTTGCTCTTCCTGGCCTTTTGCTCCCTTGCACATGACAAATGATTGACTTCTTCATGGGTTCCAGAATTAGAATTAGCAGTAGCCATGCCCTATTGACCTCCTTGTTTTTTTCCACAGCAGACCAGAAATTGTCTCTCCTTTAATACAGAAAATTAAATGGGCAAAGATTTAAAATATAAGATCTTAAAAGTTCCCAGGAAGTACTGTTGGAAGAAATATCCATCTGGGTTCAGTTCCAAGTGGGGAGAAAGACACTGGAAACATGGAGGATGATTGGAAAGATGGTGTCAAGCTTCGTTGTTATCTCCAAATAAATGAATTTCCAAACACCCGATCTTTGAGGAAATTTTTCTCTTTATTGAGCATAATGAACTGACCCTGACTCAATGCGCAGTTAGCACTGAACTTTGCCCCCCCAAAACCTCTCTTTCCGGTTCCCAATTCTCTGCATCTCATTAGCCATCTTCCAAGCCACTCTTCTCATCCCATCTTCGTCAGTTCACAGGAATGTCCCCCCTCCCATCCCATCTCCGTGGAGACAGTTCTTCAGGGGAATTAAGTAGGTGAAAGTTCAAGCCTCTCCTCTCCTTCCTTATGGCAGCTTGGAAGCTGACAGATGGTTGATTGGTGGACAGGACCAGATTTATTTATTTATTTATTTGTTTGTTTGTTTGTTTGTTTGTTTGTTTGTTTATGTATTTATGTATTTATTTATTGGTTCAATTTATATGCCGCCCTTCTCCAGAGACTCAGGGTGGCTTACAATGCGTTAAGCAATAGCCTTCATACTTTTGTATATACCTGCTTAGTAGGGCTTTCGCCCCCCACCCTCCTAAGCCCTGTTCTTTTTTATACAAAGTCAGCTTTTTGCCCCCACAATCCGGGTCCTCATTTTACCTACCTCGAAAGGATGAAAGGCTGTGTCAACCTTGAGCCTGGTGAGATTTGAACTTGCAGTAATTGCAGGCAGCTGGTGCTACTTAACAGCACGTTAGTCTGCTGCGCCACCAAGGCTCTTCTCAAATCCCAAACCACATGGGTTTGAAGTCCTCATACAGCTGAACACATAGAGTTAGAGAGAGGGGTATTTACACCCCCTCTTGGGCCTTGCCCTTGAGCTTCCTGATCCTGTGCAAGAAATCCAGGGGTCATAGCTAACTTGTAGGCAGTCAGAATCACATTTGGTTGAATCTTGGGCTGATGTCATGTCCCCAGGTGCCATGTGGTTAGCTATGCTCCAAGATAGGTAGAGGGCTAATCCTATTATGTCCTTGGGGTGAAGGTCTTTTGTCTTGTAGATAGGCTATCACCAAAATATCTGCTGGGGGCAGGGAGCTGAGGCTGAGTTTCTGTTTCCTTTAAGATTTTTATTTCTGTTTTAGGGGAAATATCCTGCCTTTTTAATATTTCCTAAAGTATTTCATTCTTCTAATGGTTGGGATGGGTGCAAACATTCTACAGTACATTGTGAAACACCTTCTAGGGAGAGAAGGGGGAGACGGCATTGGTCGCACTGGTGGATGATCTCTGGAGGGCTCAAGACAGAGGTTATTCCTCTGTTCTGGTCGTGTTGGATCTTTCGGTGGCTTTCAATACCATCGACCATGGTATCTTGCTGTGGTGCCTCGAGGGGTTGGGAGTGGGAGACACCGTTTTACGGTGGTTCTCCTCCTACCTATCGGGGAGGACGCAAGCAGAGTTGACAGGGGGGCAGAGATTGACCATGAGGCCCATCACTTGTGGGGTAACCCAGGGGTCGGTTATCTCGCCCCTTCGGTTCAACATTTATATGAAACCGCTGGGGGAGATCATCCGTGGTTTCGGGGTGAGGTACCATCAGTATTCTGATGATACTCAGCCTTTTATATCCACCCCGAACCAACCCAGTGATGCCCTCGACATGATGTCCCGGTGCCTGGAAGCGGTGCGGATCTGGATGGGGAGGAACAGGCTTTGGCTCAACCCTGCCAAGACTGAGTGGCTGTAGTTACCGGGATCTCGGTCCAAAGGAGAGGTTCCATCGTTGGCTATAGGGGGTGAAGTTTTACTGTAGACAGAGCACGCAACTTGGGTGTCCTCCTGGATTTGCGGTTGAGTCTAGAAGATCATATAACAACCGTGACAAGAGGGGCATATGTCCAGATTCATCTGGTGTGCCAGTTGCGCCCCTAATTGGACTGAGATGCCCTACGCACAGTTACTCATGTGCTAGTCATTTCCCGTATTGACTACTGTAATGCTCTCTACATGGGGCTGCCCTTGAGGATCACTCGGAGGCTTCACCTGGTACAGAATGCAGCCACGTGGGTTGTGATGGGAGAATCCCAATACTCCCATGTAACACCTCTCCTGCGCGGCTTGCATTGGTTGCCGGTTGCCCTCCGGATGAGATTCAAGGTGCTGGTAATGACCTATAAAGCTCTACATGGCTTACGCCCAGGATACTTGGCAGACCATCTGCAACCAGCAGCAGCTTCCCATCGCCCAGTGCGTTCCCACAGGGGGGCCTGCTCCGGGTACCGTCAGCTAGACAATGTTAGGTGGCGGCCTCCAAGGGTAGAACTTTCTCTGTGGGCACGCCCACCCTTTGGAATCAACTCCCCTTGGGGCCCCGGCTGGCTCCTGACCTCTGCACCTTCCGCCGCGAATTAAAAACATGGCTGTTTGTGGCACCTAGCCTGGACTGAGGGTTTTTTTGATTATTTTAATGGGTTTTAATATTTGTTTATGTATGTATTTTATGTTTTTATTGGCTTGTTTTAATTTTTGTGAGCCGCTCTGAGTCCTATGGAGATAGGGCAGCATATAAGTTATAATAAATAAATAAATAAATAAATAATTTTCATTTTAAAAAAAAAGAAATGTATTTTGTGTTGAAAATTCCCCCTGTACATTTTATTAGCAATTGTGTATTTCAAAAAGAATTTAACCATCAGACACTTCTTCTTTCCTCAAAAACAAAGTAATTGTCTCCTACAGGAATCACCATATTTTCTTCACTAGGCAAAAACATGAAAGACTGCACAGAAGGTTCAATTCAACAGCAATCAATGTATCTTGAACCCCAGGGAGATTGGCACAAGGATAATAATGGCTGTGTATCAGAGTCATTGCTACAGGTTTCCTCCCTCTGTTCTCCTCTGCCAGTGTATCTGTTCAAACCCTGATGTAATTCAGCTCACTGATTTCTACTCTCATAGATCTTCAAATAGATAATAGTGGATTTTCTGATATTGTGCACACTCAGATATAAACTTCGAATTAATCGCTGGATTAACCATTGGAATAATGCAATCTTTCCTGTAGGATAGGATGAAAGACAGATACATTTTCAAGAGTGAAGATGTTGCTCTTTTGGTGTTCCTGGTGAAGAAAATAGTGACTCTGAGCTGCCCTGCAAGCGATGCTTTCCTTGTTCCACATGAGTGGTACCAACCTGGTGACCTCATCATTGGTGGAATAGTGTCCCTCTCCTATTACAACCTTCATGAGATCAATTTTAAGGAACACCCTTATATAGCATCTTATGACACACTAATGTAAGGTTCTTTTTCTAATCTTAATTAGTTTCCCCAAACTGCTTATTAAAGTAAAGATTCTCAGTATAAATGCAGGCTCTATATCTAATCTAAGTCTTTATATGACAATTACATCTTTTGAATGTTTTTAGTTACGGGAAAAATAAACATTTTTCTTTACATTACAGTAAAGTATTTGTCATATAATATATGAAACTTTGGTGCAAAACATCTTTTGAAGAACATTTAGTAAGCTTAAGGTAATTTTTTTTAAAAAAATCTGTATTGTCACTCTGAACAAAACATACATACAATAGGTGACTGATACATGCTGGAATTGTTCATATTCCATTTTGGGGGAAAAGTTAGGGAATGGGTTCCATGAGTGAGTTACCAGGAAAAAAGCATTATTTTTATTTGTTGTAGCAGATATTTGTTGCAAATTGTGCCAATAATGTAAAAAAAAAATGATTTTGAACAGTGCACAAATTATTCAGTACTTTAGAAAACCTATTACTTATTTGCCAACTTCCTTTTTCAACTGGGGTATTTAAATCATTTGCAGTGTAATAATCAAATTCTACCAGCACATTCTTGCCTTGGCTTTTGCTGTGAAGGAGATCAATGAGGACTCCCAGATCTTGCCCAATGTCACTCTCGGGTTCCACATCTATGACAGTTACTATAATTCAAGGATGACCTATTGCACCACTCTGGACCTGCTTTTCAGATCCCAGGAATTTGTCCCTAACTACAAATGTGACACCCAGAAGAATCTCATGGCTACCATTGGGGGATTGGATTTTGCCACATCATCTTATATAGCTGAAATTATAGGATTCTTCAAGATTCCACAAGTAAGTTCTAAAGGGGTTGAACAGAAAATTCTTAATCTTATGGTTGTTATGGAATAATTAATGGGAATCAAACATTAGGCTTTGGATACTTTTAAGATGTTCTGCATGGCTTAAGATCTACTACTTGGCCTTCTTTTCTGAAACTAAAATGCCAGTTATAGGAAGTTAGTATCAAGGATCAATACCTGAGGGAAGATTTGAATGGCTTCTGTTAAAACAATTGATCTAGTTCTGTGCTTGAAATATTTTCATGCAGTGAGAACATCCTCAGAATAACAGAGATGGAAGGGAAATTGGAGGTATTGTAGTCCAAGAAATTTGTTACTACATTCATAAACGAATGCTAGGGGAAAAATGTTCCTTGGATATATTTTATATGAAAACAAGATAGGAAAATTAAATTTAATTTAAAGACTCTAAAGAATGCTCCTGGAATTTCTTTCAGCTGACATACGGCTCATTAGCCCAAGAGGAATTTCAGACCAGTAAGATCTCTTCACTTTATTTCATGGTCCCCAAAGAGGACCATCAGTTCATTGGGATTGTCCAACTGCTTCGTCATTTCAGGTGGACCTGGATTGGGATCTTTTCTGTTGATAACAACAATGGAGAGAATTTCTTACAGAAAATGCATCCCTTACTTTCACACAATGGAATCTGCTCGGCCTTTATAGAAAGGCTTGATGAACAACTCCACTTGGAAAGTTTCCAAGAACTTTATCAAAGAATCTCAATTGTATCCATTAATATGTTGACTAGCAAAGCCAATGCATTTCTGGTCTATGGAGAAGCCTGGATAATTTTATTCCTAAGGTTTGTCACATTTCTGGTCGACCCAGAAAGCAAGGAAACTGCATTACTTAGAAAGGTGTGGATCATGACTGCACAGATTGATTTTGTACTATCAGGCGTTCAAATCAGTTTGGATCTCAAGATGTTCCATGGGGCTATTTCCTTCACTGTTCATTCAAAAGCAATTTTGGGTTTCAAGGAATTTCTGCAGATCATAAATCCTCTTTCAGACTACAGAGATGGGTTTAGACAGAACGTTTGGGAACAATCATTTGATTGTTCATTTCCAAAACCAGAATTACAGGAAAGAGACAATACTCGCTGCACTGTGGAGATGAAGCTGGAGGATCTACCTGCACCCTTGTTTGAAATGGAAATGACTGGCCAAAGCTACAGTGTCTACAATGCTGTTTATGCTGTGGCTCATGCTTTGCAGGCTCTACACATGTTGGGTTTCAATTGGAAGAATAGTATGAGTAAAAACAATGATCTTCCAAATTTGCAGGCTTGGCAGGTATTCTCTTTGAATTGGACTCTTCTTTTATTTCAGTGAGCAGTTTGATGTAGTGTTATGTTAATTTGAACTCATTCTGGAAAGTCTTTATATTTTCTGAATGTAGAATCAAGTTAAGTATGAGAAAAACATAGAAATAAGGAAGAATTTCTTGATAGAACAATGAATTAATGTAAAAACTTGCCTTCAGAAATACTGGCTGCTCCATAACTGGAGATGTTTATGAAGTGATTGGAGCATCATTCTGTCTAAATTATTGTAAGGTCTTCTCCTTGAGCAGGGTGGTGTACTAAAAGACCTCCAAGGTCCTTCCAATGTTCCAATGGAACCGGAAGCGTCACAGCGATACTGGCTGGGAAATAGCGAAGCTCTGATGGGCTTCACGAAAACCCAGCCAGACAATCCGCTGTCGGGAGGTCTTCGGACGGGAACCATCTTGGAGGAATGAGGGAGAGAGAAAGGCATCTTGAAAGATGCAAGCTCCTCGGAAGGTCAGAGACAGCTCTTTGACCCGGCAGTGGGGGAGGCGGCCATTATGTCCGCTATAAACTGGGGCAACCGGATTAAGATGTGAGCAGGAGTGGAGATTGAACAGAGTATTGTTACCAAGTGAGTAATTGGTAAAAGCTTGAAAGAAGTCCCAACAACTAATTCGCTAATTGGGACTCTGAAATTTAAGCGAAGGGTGAAAAAAGGAACTTTAAAACTAAAACCTTAAAAGGAACCTTCCATCAGGACTTAAAACTGGATTTGGATGAAATTAAAACAAGACAAGAAAAAAGGAAATAGAGAAGTATTCTTTAAAAAACAAAAGAATTTAATTTGGAGAAGAGGAAATAATCATTTCTGTGGATTTACAAATGGATACTTTGTGTCTGGAGGATTTGTGAATTGGAGAGAGACATCTGCTGGTGGAAAGAAAGTATGGTACTAAGCTTATTTATATCATAATGAGAAAGTACTGAAAGTACTGTACGAGTGCTTTGTTTAAATAACTAGAATGAGATTGCAAGAGGAGTAGAGAGAACAAAGACTGAAATTGGAATGGCTCAAATGAACATTTGAATTGGACATTATCTGAAAAGGGAAAAAAAGAAAGAAAAAAGCAATGCTACGTGGACTTTGAATTTGAATTATATGCAAAGGAATAATAAATTTAAAAATCCTTGCCTTTTAAATTGATAACATGGAGAATTGGGAAGGAAATAAATAAAAATAAAGATACAGATGATTACACTGGAATTAACAGTGACAGAATAAAAAAGTTAATTACATTGGGATTAACAATGACAGAATAAAAAATGTTGATTACACTGGGATTAACAGTGATAGAATAAAAATGGATAAGGGGGAATACATCTAAAAAAGGAAGAGAAGAGAAAGAAATGGGGAAGAACAAGGAGAAAAAGAAGGCAAGGGAATGGGAGAAAGGGAGGAAAGCGTCAAGAAATGGAATTGTGGAGAAATTAAAAGAAAATAGTTAAGGGATAGTAAAAAGGAATTTAAAAGATGAATATGCTAATTGGAGAGAAGGAAGTTAACTGTAGAAATCATATGTAAAAAGCAATGTAGAAGGAAGATACAGGTTATTCTACAAGGGATATAAGTAAAGATAAAATGAAATGTGAGTAAATAAGAAAGAAGAAATACATTATTTAATGTAAAATAAATAAATATGAAAATTAGAATTTGAAGGCAAATAAAGATGTTGTTTATACAAATAAGCATAGAAATGTTAAGACACGATTAAAAAAATGGAAAAAGGAAATTTTGGCAAAAATTGTAATTGAGTAAAATGTATTTGAATATATTACATTGTATAAATTATGATATGGCCAATACTCTGTTCATAAAATATGCAGATGAATGGGGAGGGGGGGAATCAATAAAACTTGATTAAAAAAAAGATTTTAGGGGCTGTCACCTCCAAATTCCCAAGTTCAGCATCAATCATCCCAAAGTACCTAAAACCTCATAGATTTGGGAGATCTGTTGCTCTCCTTGAGCAGGGTAGTGTACTAGAAGACCCCCAAGGTCCCTTTGAATGTTGTGTTGTATAAAACAGATACAGAAAAACTGGTTTCTATTCTTATTTTGTCGTTCAGGTATTCTGCTATTCTGATCATTCAGAAGCTGCTATAAAAATCATGATTTAGGTATCAGTAGGAGTTATTTAACAAATCACCATAGATTGCACAATAACAGTTAGTTAAAATGAGACTTTACATTACGTTTCATTGTCTCTTCCTAAACATAATCAATTCTCCAAGAACTTTTGTGTGGCTCATGAACTTTTCATGAGTGACAAGCTGAGCTTTCTGTCTCTATCAGAGATTTAGAGCAATGAAGTGCTGCTCCTTCTTAGATGTGGCATGCATAGTTTGAAACAACTCTATGTTTGCAATAGTCTCTGCTTCTCATTTATCTATCAAAGAATGCTTAATTCTCAGATTCCAATATCTGGTTAAAGGAAACTAATCAGACTCTCAAATCGCCTTGTACCAGTGAGGAAAGATTAGATATGATTTATCTTGAATTAGTTGTTTAGGTAGTGGACATAAAACATAATTGAAGGACCTGACATAATCCCAAAAGCCTATTTTCATTGTGCTTCAGTTCATTCCTACCTTTCCTTAAAATAATATCAAATAAATAATGGAGTAAACATGTACATTTCCATGCAATATTGATGATCAAATTTCTAAGCAAACATATTTAATAATAGCTATTGGAATAGGAAGAATGAATGAATGAAACTTGAATATGTTGTTTTCTTCTTTGTTATATTGCTTTCAATTGTCTCTTCTATTCTCTTTCAAGTAGCTTCACTCATTTCTTCAAGGCATTTCTTTCAACAATTCAGCTGGGGAGAGAGTGTTCCTGAATGAGAAAGGGGAAGCAACAGGTGGATTCGACATCACCAACTTGATCACTTTTCCAAACAGATCTTTTCAAAGGGTTAGAGTTGGAAAGCTGGATCTAGAAGCTCCGAAAGGGAAGGAATTATTCATTGATGGAGATGTGATTTCCTGGAACCCAACTTTGAATCAGGTTTCGAATTATTGTATGAAACATGCTTTAAGCCATTGAATATAATCCCTTTAGAAATCTGATTTCTGTTTTTTAAAATAAAGAGCAGCACATTTTTTTCAAATGTTGTTGATGATCTAGCACTCATCAATTTGACCAAATGCTATCACAATACAAAAGCCATGTCTGCATATTTGGTTTGCATTTCCATTTGAAATCTCAAGAGCAGCCATGTTTCCATGAAATTGTCACCCTGTGCAATTATGTCCTCTCCCTGCTGTTCAAATGGGACCTTTTCTATATTGTGATTTCTACATATTTTAAAGTTGTGGATGAAATTAATAAATTCAGTATTATTTGCCATGAGAATGTCACCAAGTGTTATTATTTGCTCACCCTGTCCTTCAAACAGAAAATTTTGAACATCCTTTTAATTTCTACTTTTTTAGAAAAATTACAAACTCTGTTAAACATCACCAATTTCAAAACCTTTTATGTTTATCACCAGGTTCTTCCACTTTCTCGATGCAATGACCCTTGTTTCCCTGGATCCTGGAAGAAAGGGATTGAGGGGGATCAGTTCTGCTGCTATGACTGTGCTCCATGCCCTGAAGGGAAGATTTCAAATCAAAATGGTAGGCTACGAATTCTACCACTTTTCATTAGACTTAAGCAAACTTTAATAAACTACTTGGATGCATAAAATTAATAAGGTGATTTTCAATAATACAGAATACCAATAAAGGAGAATATTTCTAGCTCAGGGTTGAAATGAGGAGTTCTTGGTGCTCTCTGAGCTTACTTGTTTTCTTGCAGTTATTTCATTACCCTAACTAGGTAACATCATCAGTGTGAGTAAAGAGTGCTGTTTGCTGTCAGTTGTGTATCCAGTATCCAGTGTAAGGACTTTATTTAAACTAGCCCTAACACACTTCCGCAACCCAGAAAAACAGAAACACAAAATGGAGCATCTATACAACACTTTCCAACAAAATATACACCCACACAACCTTATTAAAATATCTGGAACCACTCAATCCAATATAGCACAGCCAGCACAAACCATAAAAAGAATTATGCTGGCATACATCAATAATATCACAAAAGGCACCAAGAGACTATACAACTACATGGCATCAGTGTAACACACAAGCCAACTAAAACCCTTCAAAACATCCTAAGGAAACCAAAAGACGGAGCAACCCCAGAAGAAAAACAGGAGTTATGAAAACATAATGTAACAACTGCAACAACCACAAACAGGCAGAAAACTGGCCGAATGCATCCATGAACACCAACTTATGATCAGAAGATATGAAGAAAATTCTGTAATTTCACAACATATTGAAAGATTTAATGATAGTTTCAATTGGGAAAATGTGATCATCCTAGACCAGGCCAAGTCCAAAAATGCCAGGGAATGTCTACACTCCTGGCACTCTGACAAATCAGCCATCATTAAACACGCAGACATTAAAAACTTCTACAGATTATGCAAAAGAGAACAAAAAGACTCCAGCACCTCTCCACCAGTAATCAGCACCCAGATCATCATAAAATAACTCCTAGGTTAACTTCACACCAACAATCAAGTAAAAAATACCCCAATCAAGAAACTGCCAAAGAGCCATCAGTAAACAGCCCAACCAAAGACTCTCTGAGACGTCCCCATCCACATAGACAGGCAAGACAGCAGAATAGAACTGACAGCAAGCAGCACTCCTTACTAACACTGTGATGGGATCTAGTTTGGGGTAATGAAACATCTGAAAGAGTAACAAACAAGCTCAGAGAGCACCAAGTACCCCTCAATAATATGGAATGCCTAAATGAAAAAAAATGCCCTTGATTTTCCTTCCAGATACGGAAGATTGCTTTGAATGTCCAGAAGATCATTATCCAAATAAAGAAAAGAAAGGATGTATCCAGAAAGTGGTGGTTTTTCTAACTTTTGAAGAAAATTTAGGAATTGGTTTAGCCTCTGCAGCTCTTTGTTTCTTCTTCTTGACATTTTGGGTACTTGGAACATTTATTAAGCACAAGGATACTCCAATTGTCAAAGCCAACAACCGGTCACTCACCTACACCCTCCTTGTCTCTCTTCTGCTCTGTTTTCTCTCCTCTTTGCTCTTCCTCAGCCAACCTGGCAAAGTGACCTGCCTTCCCCGACAATCAATGTTTGTCATCACTTTCTCAGTGGCCATTTCTAGTGTACTGGCCAAAACCATCACTGTGGTTGTGGCTTTCATGGCCACTAAACCTGGATCTCAGATGCGGAAATGGGTAGGTAAAAGATTGGCTTTTTCTGTTGTCCTCTCATGCTCCATCATCCAAGTATGCATTTGTATTCTTTGGTTGTCGACATCTCCCCCATTCCCTAAATTGGACATGTACTCCAAGTCCCAAGAAATGATTTTACAGTGCAATGAGGGATCATCTTTCTTCTTCTATTGTGTCTTGGGCTACATGGGTATCTTGGCCATCACCAGCTTTATTGTGGCTTTCCTTTCTCGTAAATTACCTGACAGCTTTAATGAAGCCAAGTTCATCACCTTCAGCATGTTGGCCTTTTGCAGTGTTTGGATCTCCTTCTTTCCAGCCTATCTGAGCACAAAAGGAAAAGCCATGGTAGCTGTGGAGGTCTTCTCCATCTTGGCTTCCAGTGCTGCATTACTGGGATGCATATTCCTGCCAAAGTGCTACATCATTGTTTTCAGGCCTGACCTCAACCACAGGGAGCAACTCACAAAGAGAAATTAGTTCATCATGTAATAATACTGGATCAGAGAAATTGCCTAAAAAAGGAATAAAAAGAATCCTGTCTATACAAATAATACTGTATATAAAGTTATAGCAATAGTTATTTTTTATTTTTGTCAAAGAAGTATTTTTGTGACATTTATGATTATTAAGGCTTATTATGATTGTCCATTCCTAAATAAGTGCTCATGTTGCTGTGTTATCACCATTTTCCTAGATTCTTTAACCATGTCCTTTCTTCTTTTCAACACATCCATTGAATTTGATTTTGGTCATCTAGCTTTTTGTTCCCTCTTGGGATCTTTCAGATTTTGGCTCAAATGATATCCAACATTTGTAGAGACATGTTCATCATTATTTTATACTATCCATTCCTAAAGCGTTACATAAACACAGTAAAAACTGATTACCATTTTATGAACACATAGTTAACACAGTATCATAGGACATCAGTTTTGGATGTCTTTCAAATGTAAAATGTGTTGAGTTTGTGAATCTTGTATGTTTATCTCCATTTTTAAAAAGGCTGACCATTATTTTAGCAGATTCCCCTGTATGGATTTTAAGCAATAAATCAGATTAGTTGAACTTGATTATGTGTGGACCTGTATTTTTATGCCTGATATTGATTTCCACTCCAAAAGTTTTTCCTGGGGAGCAACAGAAAGAACCAACAGCATACCTGACCTACAAGCAGAAGCAGTGCCTCACCACAGAATAGTGGACACTGTCCTGCATTGTGTGTGCAATTTGTGCAACTTTGCAACACTCTACAAGAAATTCAGAATTTGGTGCAACTTGCATCCATTGCGCCTCTGACATCAGCAGCAGACTTAGTACTACAATCCATGTTCCAAAGGAGTCATGGAAGCTTACCAGAAATTTTCAGAGGAGAATCAGAATGGATGAGATCCTTCAAGGCACATGGGATCCTGTGGGAACCTGAGCAGTGGAATTCACGATCTACCAGTCATGAGTCTCTTTCATTCTGAGACTATTGATGGTCTCAGCAGCTCATTCAGCACTTACATGACTTAAGTAATGCCTCAGTTATGGATCACTATCACTATCATAAGCTTATAGACCCCTTCAGGAGCCACTTCGGAAATCCAATATGGCGATTATAATAACCTGCACATTCCATAAGCTTGAGCAAAGTAATCGGAGGTCAGACTGTACGTAGCAAATACAAGTTAATCGCAGCAGACCTAGAGTAGAATAATGCAACTGTAACTGCTTTTTTTATATAACCTAAATAACCAAATAAATAACCAAATTGGCACTGAAATCATACGGCAGGGACCAAGTCTATTACATTTCTCTTATCATAGACCAGTGATTTGCAAACCTTTTTGCCTTTGTGTGCCAAAAGCAGGGGGAGTGTGGGGAGATCTCGTGCATGTGTACCCACACCCATAATGCAATGACCCCCATGAATCCACCCCCCACGCATGTGCATGTGTCCCACCCTACGCTGCCCCCCCTGTGCATGCACCTGTCCCCCCCTGTGCATGTACGCATGACACTTCCCCTCGCATCCCGTTTTGGGCCTAACAGGCCTCCCTGAAGCCTATTGGGACCAAAAATGGGGATGGCTTTAGAACTCCTAATGGGAGAAATCAGCACCCAACTTTGACTTGAAGTGGGGAGACGCTCCAGATCCTCATTCCCCAAATGAATTTGTCCCACTCAATGGGGGGGGGGACAAATAAAGAGGGAGCCAAAGCCACCCCCAAGCTATTAAGCTAAAATATTCCAAGCACTATGAATCACACGCTCCCTTCGGCTACTTGGGGAAGGGATTGGGAGTTCTCCCTCCCATTCCATTGGAGGAGAGGTGGCCAGATGGGCGGGCCACTGATGATGAGTTTGGATAATTCCCTGAAAAGCCTGCTTGCCTCTTCTTCTCATCTCCAACTGGGAATCACTGAGAAAGAGGCCAGGAAGGTGGCAGCGCTTGGTCGCGACACGTTTGCAAGCTGCCAACGCTGTAAATCTTGGAGTTTGCCTTATGGGGTGGGTGGGGAGAAAAGTCCTGGTTGGGGGGAATCCTCTTTGCAGAGGCAGTGGCAGCTCCTCTTCCTCCTGCCAGCCTCGATGTAAACCTCGGGATTTGCCTTATGGGGGGGGGAGAAAGGTCCGGGGGAGGGAACTGCAGCCACACTCTGGAGAAGCCCCGTTGGAGCCAGTCAGGCAATTTTCAGTATGGCTGCGCCAGTGGGGCACAGGGCTTGCCTACATAACTTTGCTGGCACCATTGCCTCTACAAAGAGGCAGTGGTGGCAGGCCATTCATGCCGGCAAAGAGGCAGTGGTGGCGGCAAAATTATATAGGCAAGCCCCGCGCCCTTGTGGCATGCCGGAAATCACCCAACCAGCTCTGTGGGGCTGCAGAGCTGAGCATCTGGCATCCCGGTTCTCTTGTCCTGGCTGCTACCATGCACACAGCTGATCAGTGCTCCAATGGGGCTTCTCTGAAGCATGGCTGCAGTTGCTGGCACCATGGATGTTGCCCCCCTCCCCACAAGGACCTTTCTCCTTCCCCCATAAGGCAAGCCCTGAGGTTTACAGTGAGGCTGGCAGGAGGAGGAGGAGGAGCTGCTGCTGCCTCTGCAAAGAGGGTTCCCCCCCACATGTACAATAATTTCTGGCTACTGTGCATGCATGCCAGTAACCAATAGACTAGCTGGCCTGTGCGCATGCAAGTGCCAGAAACCCGGAAGAGGAATGGGCACCACCGTCCGTGCCAGGCGACATTGTTCCATGTGCCACCTGTGGCACGCGTGCCATAGGTTCACCATCACGGTCATAGACTCATGCTTGGAAGTGATTCAAAGCCAATTCAGATGTAAGAGACAGCTGATATCACAGCTTAACTAATCAGCCTTCTTTCCCTTATTTCTGAAAAGGACTCACCCATGGGGAGACCAAGCCCTGAGAATAGAAGCATAAAGAGATGAGTGGCTGCCGAAGAAAGACAGGTGCAGAGACCTCGCATTCTGCTTTTACTGTGGAAAGTCTGGGCATGTATGGAGAGTGTGATCAACCAGAGCCTCCAGAAGAGGAGAAAGATCTCTCAGCCAGAGCATGCGAGAGCACTCTGCTAAACACAGAACCGCTCTTCTCACAAGAGGTCACAAAAGGGACTATTCAAACATTAAAGAGAGAGCAACACCATCTAAATGAATATACATTGCTGAAAATTTATATTGACTTGACCCTCTAAGACAAATAGAAATAATGGACTGCAGTGTTTGTGGATTCTGGTGCAAGAACCAACTTTATAGACTTCATGATGGTTAAAATTTTATAAATCCCTACAGTCTTTCTAGACACTCCAATAGAAGTAGAAACAATACATCACAAAATTTAAAAGTTGGCCCAATTATGTGGTCCATGCTGCAAATAGCAGTAGCCCATCATACTTAAGTGTTAACCCTGTATGTCACCAGCCACATTCCCTTTCTGTTCATCTTGGGATCAAAGTGCTTGAAACTTCAAAACCCATTATAAATTGGAGGATAGAACTCTGTCTTTTACAACTCCAATTTATCAGCTTGGAAATTAAAATCTGGGAAAAGAGTAGATATCACAGAAGATGGCTTCCCTCCCCTATTGGAATTCCTCTCTGGACTTTGCTGTTCGTTGGGACTTAGCTACTCAGAAAATTAGCCTAATATAGGGAAGTAGATGAAAACTTGCTCTTCCTGGCCTTTTGCTCCCTTGCACATGACAAATGATTGACTTCTTCATGGGTTCCAGAATTAGAATTAGCAGTAGCCATGCCCTATTGACCTCCTTGTTTTTTTCCACAGCAGACCAGAAATTGTCTCTCCTTTAATACAGAAAATTAAATGGGCAAAGATTTAAAATATAAGATCTTAAAAGTTCCCAGGAAGTACTGTTGGAAGAAATATCCATCTGGGTTCAGTTCCAAGTGGGGAGAAAGACACTGGAAACATGGAGGATGATTGGAAAGATGGTGTCAAGCTTCGTTGTTATCTCCAAATAAATGAATTTCCAAACACCCGATCTTTGAGGAAATTTTTCTCTTTATTGAGCATAATGAACTGACCCTGACTCAATGCGCAGTTAGCACTGAACTTTGCCCCCCCAAAACCTCTCTTTCCGGTTCCCAATTCTCTGCATCTCATTAGCCATCTTCCAAGCCACTCTTCTCATCCCATCTTCGTCAGTTCACAGGAATGTCCCCCCTCCCATCCCATCTCCGTGGAGACAGTTCTTCAGGGGAATTAAGTAGGTGAAAGTTCAAGCCTCTCCTCTCCTTCCTTATGGCAGCTTGGAAGCTGACAGATGGTTGATTGGTGGACAGGACCAGATTTATTTATTTATTTGTTTGTTTGTTTGTTTGTTTGTTTGTTTGTTTATGTATTTATGTATTTATTTATTGGTTCAATTTATATGCCGCCCTTCTCCAGAGACTCAGGGTGGTTTACAATGCGTTAAGCAATAGCCTTCATACTTTTGTATATACCTGCTTAGTAGGGCTTTCGCCCCCCACCCTCCTAAGCCCTGTTCTTTTTTATACAAAGTCAGCTTTTTGCCCCCACAATCCGGGTCCTCATTTTACCTACCTCGAAAGGATGAAAGGCTGTGTCAACCTTGAGCCTGGTGAGATTTGAACTTGCAGTAATTGCAGGCAGCTGGTGCTACTTAACAGCACGTTAGTCTGCTGCGCCACCAAGGCTCTTCTCAAATCCCAAACCACATGGGTTTGAAGTCCTCATACAGCTGAACACATAGAGTTAGAGAGAGGGGTATTTACACCCCCTCTTGGGCCTTGCCCTTGAGCTTCCTGATCCTGTGCAAGAAATCCAGGGGTCATAGCTAACTTGTAGGCAGTCAGAATCACATTTGGTTGAATCTTGGGCTGATGTCATGTCCCCAGGTGCCATGTGGTTAGCTATGCTCCAAGATAGGTAGAGGGCTAATCCTATTATGTCCTTGGGGTGAAGGTCTTTTGTCTTGTAGATAGGCTATCACCAAAATATCTGCTGGGGGCAGGGAGCTGAGGCTGAGTTTCTGTTTCCTTTAAGATTTTTATTTCTGTTTTAGGGGAAATATCCTGCCTTTTTAATATTTCCTAAAGTATTTCATTCTTCTAATGGTTGGGATGGGTGCAAACATTCTACAGTACATTGTGAAACACCTTCTAGGGAGAGAAGGGAGAGACGGCATTGGTCGCACTGGTGGATGATCTCTGGAGGGCTCAAGACAGAGGTTATTCCTCTGTTCTGGTCGTGTTGGATCTTTCGGTGGCTTTCAATACCATCGACCATGGTATCTTGCTGTGGTGCCTCGAGGGGTTGGGAGTGGGAGACACCGTTTTACGGTGGTTCTCCTCCTACCTATCGGGGAGGACGCAAGCAGAGTTGACAGGGGGGCAGAGATTGACCATGAGGCCCATCACTTGTGGGGTAACCCAGGGGTCGGTTATCTCGCCCCTTCGGTTCAACATTTATATGAAACCGCTGGGGGAGATCATCCGTGGTTTCGGGGTGAGGTACCATCAGTATTCTGATGATACTCAGCCTTTTATATCCACCCCGAACCAACCCAGTGATGCCCTCGACATGATGTCCCGGTGCCTGGAAGCGGTGCGGATCTGGATGGGGAGGAACAGGCTTTGGCTCAACCCTGCCAAGACTGAGTGGCTGTAGTTACCGGGATCTCGGTCCAAAGGAGAGGTTCCATCGTTGGCTATAGGGGGTGAAGTTTTACTGTAGACAGAGCACGCAACTTGGGTGTCCTCCTGGATTTGCGGTTGAGTCTAGAAGATCATATAACAACCGTGACAAGAGGGGCATATGTCCAGATTCATCTGGTGTGCCAGTTGCGCCCCTAATTGGACTGAGATGCCCTACGCACAGTTACTCATGTGCTAGTCATTTCCCGTATTGACTACTGTAATGCTCTCTACATGGGGCTGCCCTTGAGGATCACTCGGAGGCTTCACCTGGTACAGAATGCAGCCACGTGGGTTGTGATGGGAGAATCCCAATACTCCCATGTAACACCTCTCCTGCGCGGCTTGCATTGGTTGCCGGTTGCCCTCCGGATGAGATTCAAGGTGCTGGTAATGACCTATAAAGCTCTACATGGCTTACGCCCAGGATACTTGGCAGACCATCTGCAACCAGCAGCAGCTTCCCATCGCCCAGTGCGTTCCCACAGGGGGGCCTGCTCCGGGTACCGTCAGCTAGACAATGTTAGGTGGCGGCCTCCAAGGGTAGAACTTTCTCTGTGGGCACGCCCACCCTTTGGAATCAACTCCCCTTGGGGCCCTGGCTGGCTCCTGACCTCTGCACCTTCCGCCGCGAATTAAAAACATGGCTGTTTGTGGCACCTAGCCTGGACTGAGGGTTTTTTTGATTATTTTAATGGGTTTTAATATTTGTTTATGTATGTATTTTATGTTTTTATTGGCTTGTTTTAATTTTTGAGAGCCGCCCTGAGTCCTATGGAGATAGGGCAGCATATAAGTTATAATAAATAAATAAATAAATAAATAATTTTCATTTTAAAAAAAAAGAAATGTATTTTGTGTTGAAAATTCCCCCTGTACATTTTATTAGCAATTGTGTATTTCAAAAAGAATTTAACCATCAGACACTTCTTCTTTCCTCAAAAACAAAGTAATTGTCTCCTACAGGAATCACCATATTTTCTTCACTAGGCAAAAACATGAAAGACTGCACAGAAGGTTCAATTCAACAGCAATCAATGTATCTTGAACCCCAGGGAGATTGGCACAAGGATAATAATGGCTGTGTATCAGAGTCATTGCTACAGGTTTCCTCCCTCTGTTCTCCTCTGCCAGTGTATCTGTTCAAACCCTGATGTAATTCAGCTCACTGATTTCTACTCTCATAGATCTTCAAATAGATAATAGTGGATTTTCTGATATTGTGCACACTCAGATATAAACTTCGAATTAATCGCTGGATTAACCATTGGAATAATGCAATCTTTCCTGTAGGATAGGATGAAAGACAGATACATTTTCAAGAGTGAAGATGTTGCTCTTTTGGTGTTCCTGGTGAAGAAAATAGTGACTCTGAGCTGCCCTGCAAGCGATGCTTTCCTTGTTCCACATGAGTGGTACCAACCTGGTGACCTCATCATTGGTGGAATAGTGTCCCTCTCCTATTACAACCTTCATGAGATCAATTTTAAGGAACACCCTTATATAGCATCTTATGACACACTAATGTAAGGTTCTTTTTCTAATCTTAATTAGTTTCCCCAAACTGCTTATTAAAGTAAAGATTCTCAGTATAAATGCAGGCTCTATATCTAATCTAAGTCTTTATATGACAATTACATCTTTTGAATGTTTTTAGTTACGGGAAAAATAAACATTTTTCTTTACATTACAGTAAAGTATTTGTCATATAATATATGAAACTTTGGTGCAAAACATCTTTTGAAGAACATTTAGTAAGCTTAAGGTAATTTTTTTAAAAAAAATCTGTATTGTCACTCTGAACAAAACATACATACAATAGGTGACTGATACATGCTGGAATTGTTCATATTCCATTTTGGGGGAAAAGTTAGGGAATGGGTTCCATGAGTGAGTTACCAGGAAAAAAGCATTATTTTTATTTGTTGTAGCAGATATTTGTTGCAAATTGTGCCAATAATGTAAAAAAAATGATTTTGAACAGTGCACAAATTATTCAGTACTTTAGAAAACCTATTACTTATTTGCCAAGTTCCTTTTTCAACTGGGGTATTTAAATCATTTGCAGTGTAATAATCAAATTCTACCAGCACATTCTTGCCTTGGCTTTTGCTGTGAAGGAGATCAATGAGGACTCCCAGATCTTGCCCAATGTCACTCTCGGGTTCCACATCTATGACAGTTACTATAATTCAAGGATGACCTATTGCACCACTCTGGACCTGCTTTTCAGATCCCAGGAATTTGTCCCTAACTACAAATGTGACACCCAGAAGAATCTCATGGCTATCATTGGGGGATTGGATTTTGCCACATCATCTTATATAGCTGAAATTATAGGATTCTTCAAGATTCCACAAGTAAGTTCTAAAGGGGTTGAACAGAAAATTCTTAATCTTATGGTTGTTATGGAATAATTAATGGGAATCAAACATTAGGCTTTGGATCCTTTTAAGATGTTCTGCATGGCTTAAGATCTACTACTTGGCCTTCTTTTCTGAAACTACAATGCCAGTTATAGGAAGTTAGTATCAAGGATCAATACCTGAGGGAAGATTTGAATGGCTTCTGTTAAAACAATTGATCTAGTTCTGTGCTTGAAATATTTTCATGCAGTGAGAACATCCTCAGAATAACAGAGATGGAAGGGAAATTGGAGGTCTTCTAGTCCAAGAAATTTGTTACTACATTCATAAACGAATGCTAGGGGAAAAATGTTCCTTGGATATATTTTATATGAAAACAAGATAGGAAAATTAAATTTAATTTAAAGACTCTAAAGAATGCTCCTGGAATTTCTTTCAGCTGACATACGGCTCATTAGCCCAAGAGGAATTTCAGACCAGTAAGATCTCTTCACTTTATTTCATGGTCCCCAAAGAGGACCATCAGTTCATTGGGATTGTCCAACTGCTTCGTCATTTCAGGTGGACCTGGATTGGGATCTTTTCTGTTGATAACAACAATGGAGAATATTTCTTACAGAAAATGCATCCCTTACTTTCACACAATGGAATCTGCTCGGCCTTTATAGAAAGGCTTGATGAACAACTCCACTTGGAAAGTTTCCAAGAACTTTATCAAAGAATCTCAATTGTATCCATTAATATGTTGACTAGCAAAGCCAATGCATTTCTGGTCTATGGAGAAGCCTGGATAATTTTATTCCTAAGGTTTGTCACATTTCTGGTCGACCCAGAAAGCAAGGAAACTGCATTACTTAGAAAGGTGTGGATCATGACTGCACAGATTGATTTTGTACTATCAGGCGTTCAAATCAGTTTGGATCTCAAGATGTTCCATGGGGCTATTTCCTTCACTGTTCATTCAAAAGCAATTTTGGGTTTCAAGGAATTTCTGCAGATCATAAATCCTCTTTCAGACTACAGAGATGGGTTTAGACAGAACATTTGGGAACAATCATTTGATTGTTCATTTCCAAAACCAGAATTACAAGAAAGAGACAATACTCGCTGCACTGTGGAGATGAAGCTGGAGGATCTACCTGCACCCTTGTTTGAAATGGAAATGACTGGCCAAAGCTACAGTGTCTACAATGCTGTTTATGCTGTGGCTCATGCTTTGCAGGCTCTACACATGTTGGGTTTCAATTGGAAGAATAGTATGAGTAAAAACAATGATCTTCCAAATTTGCAGGCTTGGCAGGTATTCTCTTTGAATTGGACTCTTCTTTTATTTCAGTGAGCAGTTTGATGTAGTGTTATGTTAATTTGAACTCATTCTGGAAAGTCTTAATATTTTCTGAATGTAGAATCAAGTTAAGTATGAGAAAAACATAGAAATAAGGAAGAATTTCTTGATAGAAAAATGAATTAATGTAAAAACTTGCCTTCAGAAATACTGGCTGCTCCATAACTGGAGATGTTTATGAAGTGATTGGAGCATCATTCTGTCTAAATTATTGTAAGGTCTTCTCCTTGAGCAGGGTGGTGTACTAAAAGACCTCCAAGGTCCTTCCAATGTTCCAATGGAACCGGAAGCGTCACAGCGATACTGGCTGGGAAATAGCGAAGCTCTGATGGGCTTCACGAAAACCCAGCCAGACAATCCGCTGTCGGGAGGTCTTCGGACGGGAACCATCTTGGAGGAATGAGGGAGAGAGAAAGGCATCTTGAAAGATGCAAGCTCCTCGGAAGGTCAGAGACAGCTCTTTGACCCGGCAGTGGGGGAGGCGGCCATTATGTCCGCTATAAACTGGGGCAACCGGATTAAGATGTGAGCAGGAGTGGAGATTGAACAGAGTATTGTTACCAAGTGAGTAATTGGTAAAAGCTTGAAAGAAGTCCCAACAACTAATTCGCTAATTGGGACTCTGAAATTTAAGCGAAGGGTGAAAAAAGGAACTTTAAAACTAAAACCTTAAAAGGAACCTTCCATCAGGACTTAAAACTGGATTTGGATGAAATTAAAACAAGACAAGAAAAAAGGAAATAGAGAAGTATTCTTTAAAAAACAAAAGAATTTAATTTGGAGAAGAGGAAATAATCATTTTTGTGGATTTACAAATGGATACTTTGTGGCTGGAGCATTTGTGAGTTGGAGAGAGACACCTGCTGGTGGAAAGAAAGTATCTTACTAAGCTTATTTATATCATAATGAGAAAGTACTGAAAGTATTGTAGGAGTGCTTTCTTTAAATAACTAGAATGAGATTGCAAGAGGAGTGGAGAGAACAAAGACTGAAATTGCAATGGCTCAAATGAACATTTGAATTGGACACTATCTGGAAAGGGGAAAAAAGAAAGAAAAAAGAAAAAAGAGACACTACATGGACTTTGAATTTGAATTATATGCAAAGGAATAATAAATTTAAAAATCCTTGCATTTTAAATTGATAACATGGAGAATTGGGAAGGAAATAAATAAAAATAAAGATACAGATGATTACACTGGAATTAACAGTGACAGAATAAAAAAGTTAATTACACTGGGATTAACAGTGACAGAATAAAAATGATTACATTGGGATTAACAGTGACAGAATAAAAAAGTTGATTACACTGGGATTAACAGTGCTAGAATAAAAATGGATAAGGGGGAATACATCTAAAAAAGGAAGAGAAGAGAAAGAAATGGGGAAGAAGAAGGAGAAGAAGAAGGCAAGGGAATGGGAGAAAGGGAGGAAAGCGTCAAGAAATGGAATTGTGGAGAAATTAAAAGAAAATAGTTAGGGGATAGTAAAAAGGAATTTAAAAGATGAATATGCATGAATATGCTAATTGAAGAGAAGGATGTTAACTGTAGAAATTATAGTTACAATATACAATTTAGAAGGAAGATACAGGTTATTCTAAAAGGAATATAAATAAAGATAAAATGAAATGTGAGTAAGTAAAAAAGAAGAAATACATTATTTAATGTAAAATAAGTAAATATGAAATAAAACAGAAAAATTGGAATTTGAAGGCGAATAAAGATGTTGTTTATACAAATAAGCATAGAATTTTTAAGACACGATCAAAAAATTAGAAAAGGAAATTTTGGCAAAAATTGTAATTGAGTAAAATGTATTTGAATATGATAAATTGTATAAATTATGATATGGCCAATACTCTGTTCATAAAATATGCAGATGAATGAGTGGGGGGGGGAATCAATAAAACTTGATTAAAAAAAAGATTTTAGGGGCTGTCACCTCCAAATTCCCAAGTTCAGCATCGATCATCCCAAAGCATCTAAAACTTCATAGATTTGGGGGATCTGTTGCAATAAATGACTATTAAACTGTTAGAATACCGAGGGAATTAGAGATTTAAACCCAAAAATTATGGGATTAGTCGTATATCCACCTGTCCTTAACCATGCATTAACTGTAGACTGTATTCGAAGTAGAAAATTAGGATATTAGAAGAAACCATTTTTACACGCTGTGGGTGATCAAAAGATTACACAGTGTGAACAACTTCAGAAAAATGGAGAGTTTTCACCCACTATTTACACAGTCAGAAATGTATGTCAAGGACAGACTGTCTGCAACCTACATATAGTAGGTAAAAGAACATAATAAAATTTGGACCAATCATTATCAAGTTGTAGATCGGTTATCATATTAACCCCTGTAACCTTTTAACAGAAATCTGCCAAGAAAACCTCTCTGGATTGCCTACCTCTACTGGAAAAAAAAAAAGAAAAAATAAGAAATACTGGCCGCTACATAACTGGAGATTTTAATGAAGTTATTGGAGAATCATTTGTCTAGATAGTATTAGGCTCTTCTCCTTGAGCAGGGTAGTGTACTCGAAGACCTCCAAGGTCCCTTCGAATGTTGTGTTGTATAAAACAGATACAGAAAAACTGGGTTGTGTTCTTATTTTGTCATTCAGGCATTCTGCTATTCTGATCACTCAGAAGCTGCTATAAAAATCATGATTTAGGTATCAGTAGGAGTCATTTAACAAATCACCATAGATTGCACAATAAGAGTTAGTTAAAATGATACTTTACATTACGTTTCATTGTCTCTTCCAAAAAATAATCAATTCTCCAAGAACTTTTGTGAGGCTCATGAACTTTTCATGAGTGACAAGCTGAGCTTTCTGTCTCTATCAGAGATTTAGAGCAATGAAGTGCTGCTCCTTCTTAGATGTGGCATGCATAGTTTGAAACAACTCTATGTTTGCAATAGTCTCTCTTCTCATTTATCTATCAAAGAATGCTTAAGTTTCAGATTCTAATATCTGAATAAAGGAAATTAATCAGACTCTCAAATAGCCTTGAACCAGTGAGGAAAGATTAGATATGATTTATTTTGAATTAGTTGTTTAAGTAGTGGACATAAAACATAATTGAAGGACCTGACATAATCCCAAAAGCCGATTTTCATTGTGCTTCAGTTCATTCCTACCTTTCCTTAAAATAATATCAAATAAATAATGGAGTGGACATGGACGTTTCCATGCAATATTGATGATCAAATTTCTAAGCAAACATATTTAATAGTAGTTATAGGAATATGAAGAATGAGTGAATGAAACTTAAATATGTTGTTCTCTTCTCTGTTATATTGCTTTCAATTGTCTATCTCTTCTATTCTCTTTCAAGTAGCTCCATTCTTTTCTTCAAGGCATTTCTTTCAACAATTCAGCTGGGGAGAGAGTGTTCCTGAATGAGAAAGGGGAAGCAGCAGGTGGATTCGACATCATCAACTTGATCACTTTTCCAAACAGATCTTTTCAGAGGGTTAGAGTTGGAAAGCTGGATCTAGAAGCTCCGAAAGGGAAGGGATTATTCATTGATGAAGATGTGATTTCCTGGAACCCAACTTTTAATCAGGTTTCGAATTATTGTATGAAACATGCTTTAAGCCATTGAATATAATCCCTTTAGAAATCTGATTTCTGTTTCTTTTAAAATAAAGAGCAGCACATTCTTTTCAAATGTTGTTGATGATCTAGCACTCATCAATTTGACCAAATGCTATCACAGTACAAAAGCCATGTCTGCATATTTGGTTTGCATTTCCATTTGAAATCTCAAGAGCAGCCATGTTTCCATGAAATTGTCACCCTGTGCAATTATTTCCTCTCCCTGCTGTTCAAATGGGACCTTTTCTATATTGTGATTTCTACATATTTTAAAGTTGTGGATGAAATTAATAAATTCAGTATTATTTGTCATGAGATTGTCACCAAGTGTTATTATTTGCTCACCCTATCCTTCAAACAGAAAATTTTGAACATCCTTTTAATTTCTACTTTTTTAGAAAAATTACAAACTCTGTTAAACATCACCAATTTCAAAACCTTTTACGTTTATCACCAGGTTCTTCCACTTTCTCGATGCAATGACCCTTGTTTCCCTGGATCCTGGAAGAAAGGGATTGAGGGGGAACAGTTCTGCTGCTATGACTGTGCTCCATGCCCAGAAGGGAAGATTTCAAATCAAAATGGTAGGCTACGAATTCTACCACTTTTCATTAGACTTAAGCAAACTTTAATAAACTACTTGGATGCATAACATTAATAAGGTGATTTTCAATAATATGGAATACCAATAAAGGAGAATATTTCTAGCTCAGGGTTGAAATGAGGAGTTCTTGGTTCTCTCTGAGCTTGCTTGTTTTTTTTATTTTATTTATTACCCTAACTAGGTAACATCATCAGTGCGAGTAAAGAGTGCTGTTTGTTGTCAGCTGTGTGGATATCCAGTGTAAGGACTTTATTTAATCTAGCCCAAACACACTTCCGCAACCCAGAAAAACAGAAAAAGGAATCTATACAACACATTCCAACAAAATATACACCCACATAACTTTATCAAAATATCCCAAACCACTCAATCCAATATAGCACAACAGCACAAACCCTAAAAAGAATTATGCTAGCATATATCAATAATATCACAAAAGGCACCAACAGACTATACAACTACATGGAATCAGTGTAGCACACAAGCCAACTAAAGTCCTTCAAAACATCCTAAGGAAACCAAAAGACGGAGCAACCCCAGAAGAAAATAAGGAGTCATGAAAACATAATGTAACAACTGCAACAACCACAAACAGGCAGAAAACTGGCCGAATGCATCCATGAACACCAACTTATGATCAGAAGATATGAAGAAAATTCTGTAATTTTACAACATATAAAAAGATTTAACGATAGTTTCAATTGGGAAAATGTGATCATCCTAGACCAGGCCATGTCCAAAAATGCCAGCGAATGTCTACACTCCTGACACTCTGACAAATCAGCCATAAATAAACACACAGACATTAACAACATCTACAGACTATGCAAAAGAGGCAATCAATCAGACCAAAAGAGAACAAAAAGACTACAGCACCTCCCCACCAGTAATCAGCACCCAGATCAGCATAAATTAACTCCTAGGTTAACTTCACACCAACAATCAAGTAAAAAAATACCCCAATCAAGAAACTGCCAAAGAGCCATCAGTAAACAGCCCAAAGACTCTCTAAGACATCCCCATCCACAAAGACAGGCAAGACAGCAGAATATAACTGACAGCAAGCAGCACTCCTTACTAACACTGTGATGGGATCTAGTTTGGGATAATGAAACATCTGCAAGAGTAACAAGCAAGCTCAGAGAGCACCAAGTACCCCTCAATAATATGGAATGCCTAAATGAAAAAAAATGCCCTTGATTTTCCTTCCAGATATGAAAGATTGCTTTGAATGTCCAGAAGATCATTATCCAAATAAAGAAAAGAAAGGATGTATCCAGAAAGTGCTGGTTTTTCTAACTTTTGAAAAAAATTTAGGAATTGGTTTAGCCTCTGCAGCTCTTTGTTTCTTCTTCTTGACATCTTGGGTACTTGGAACATTTATTAAGCACAAGGATACTCCCATTGTCAAAGCCAACAACCGGTCACTCACCTACACCCTCCTTGTCTCTCTTCTGCTCTGTTTTCTCTCCTCTTTGCTCTTCCTCAGCCAACCTGGCAAAGTGACCTGCCTTCCCCGACAATCAATGTTTGTCATCACTTTCTCAGTGGCCATTTCTAGTGTACTGGCCAAAACCATCACTGTGGTTGTGGCTTTCATGGCCACTAAACCTGGATCTCAGATGCGGAAATGGGTAGGTAAAAGATTGGCTTTTTCTGTTGTCCTCTCATGCTCCATCATCCAAGTATGCATTTGTATTCTTTGGTTGTCGACATCTCCGCCATTCCCCGAATTGGACATGTACTCCAAGTCCCAAGAAATGATTTTACAGTGCAATGAGGGATCATCTTTTTTCTTCTATTGTGTCTTGGGCTACATGGGTATCTTGGCCATCACCAGCTTTATTGTGGCTTTCCTTGCTCGTAAATTACCTGACAGCTTTAATGAAGCCAAGTTCATCACCTTCAGCATGTTAGCCTTTTGCAGTGTGTGGATCTCCTTCTTTCCAGCCTATCTGAGCACAAAAGGAAAAGCCATGGTAGCTGTGGAGGTCTTCTCCATCTTGGCCTCCAGTGCTGCATTACTGGGATGCATATTCCTGCCAAAATGCTACATCATTGTTTTCAGGCCTGACCTCAACCACAGGGAGCAACTCACAAAGAGAAATTAGTTCATCATGTAATAATACTGGATCAGAGAAATTGCCTAAAAAAGGAATAAAAAGAATCCTGTCTATACAAATAATACTTTATATAAAGTTATAGCAATAGTTATTTTTTATTTTTGTCAAAGAAGTATTTGTGTGACATTTATGATTATTAAGGCTTATTATGATTGTCCATTCCTAAATAAGTGCTCATGTTGCTGTGTTATCACCATTTTCCTAGATTCTTTAACCATGTCCTTTCTTCTTTTCAACACATCCATTGAATTTGATTTTGGTCATCTAGCTTTTTGTTCCCTCTTGGGATCTTTCAGATTTTGGCTCAAATGATATCCAACATTTGTAGAGACATGTTCATCATTATTTTATACTATTCATTCCTAAAGCGTTACATAAATATAGTTAAAAAATGATTACCATTTTATGAACATATAGTTAACACAGTATCATAGGATATCTGTTTTGGATTTCTTTCAAATGTAAAATGTGTTGAGTTTGTGAATCTTGTATGTTTATCTCCATTTTTAAAAAGGCTGACCATTATTTTAGCAGATTCCCCTGTATGGATTTTAAGCAATAAATCAGATTAGTTGAACTTGATTATGTGTGGACCTGTATTTTTATGCCTGATATTGATTTCCACTCCAAAAGTTTTTCCTGGGGAGCAACAGAAAGAACCAACAGCATACCTGACCTACAAGCAGAAGCAGTGCCTCACCACAGAATAGTGGACACTGTCCTGCATTGTGTGTGCAATTTGTGCAACTTTGCAACACTCTACAAGAAAACAATCCATGTTCCAAAGGAGTCATGGAAGTTTACCAGAAATTTTCAGAGGAGAATCAGAATGGATGAGATCCTTCAAGGCACATGGGATCCTGTGGGAACCTGAGCAGTGGAATTCACGATCTACCAGTCATGAGTCTCTTTCATTCTGAGACTATTGATGGTCTCAGCAGCTCATTCAGCACTTACATGACTTAAGTAATGCCTCAGTTATGGATCACTATCACTATCATAAGCTTATAGACCCCTTCAGGAGCCACTTCGGAAATCAAATATGGCGATTATAATAACCTGCACATTCCATAAGCTTGAGCAAAGTAATCGGAGGTCAGACTGTACGTAGCAAATACAAGTTAATCGCAGCAGACCTAGAGTAGAATAATGCAACTGTAACTGCTTTTTTTATATAACCTAAATAACCAAATAAATAACCAAATTGGCACTGAAATCATACGGCAGGGACCAAGTCTATTACATTTCTCTTATCATAGACCAGTGATTTGCAAACCTTTTTGCCTTTGTGTGCCAAAAGCAGGGGGAGTGTGGGGAGATCTCGTGCATGTGTACCCACACCCATAATGCAATGACCCCCATGAATCCACCCCCCACGCATGTGCATGTGTCCCACCCTACGCTGCCCCCCCTGTGCATGCACCTGTCCCCCCCTGTGCATGTACGCATGACACTTCCCCTCGCATCCCGTTTTGGGCCTAACAGGCCTCCCTGAAGCCTATTGGGACCAAAAATGGGGATGGCTTTAGAACTCCTAATGGGAGAAATCAGCACCCAACTTTGACTTGAAGTGGGGAGACGCTCCAGATCCTCATTCCCCAAATGAATTTGTCCCACTCAATGGGGGGGGGGACAAATAAAGAGGGAGCCAAAGCCACCCCCAAGCTATTAAGCTAAAATATTCCAAGCACTATGAATCACACGCTCCCTTCGGCTACTTGGGGAAGGGATTGGGAGTTCTCCCTCCCATTCCATTGGAGGAGAGGTGGCCAGATGGGCGGGCCACTGATGATGAGTTTGGATAATTCCCTGAAAAGCCTGCTTGCCTCTTCTTCTCATCTCCAACTGGGAATCACTGAGAAAGAGGCCAGGAAGGTGGCAGCGCTTGGTCGCGACACGTTTGCAAGCTGCCAACGCTGTAAATCTTGGAGTTTGCCTTATGGGGTGGGTGGGGAGAAAAGTCCTGGTTGGGGGGGATCCTCTTTGCAGAGGCAGTGGCAGCTCCTCTTCCTCCTGCCAGCCTCGATGTAAACCTCGGGATTTGCCTTATGGGGGGGGGAGAAAGGTCCGGGGGAGGGAACTGCAACCACACTCTGGAGAAGCCCCGTTGGAGCCAGTCAGGCAATTTTCAGTATGGCTGCGCCAGTGGGGCACAGGGCTTGCCTACATAACTTTGCTGGCACCATTGCCTCTACAAAGAGGCAGTGGTGGCAGGCCATTCATGCCGGCAAAGAGGCAGTGGTGGCGGCAAAATTATATAGGCAAGCCCCGCGCCCTTGTGGCATGCCGGAAATCACCCAACCAGCTCTGTGGGGCTGCAGAGCTGAGCATCTGGCATCCCGGTTCTCTTGTCCTGGCTGCTACCATGCACACAGCTGATCAGTGCTCCAATGGGGCTTCTCTGAAGCATGGCTGCAGTTGCTGGCACCATGGATGTTACCCCCCTCCCCACAAGGACCTTTCTCCTTCCCCCATAAGGCAAGCCCCGAGGTTTACAGTGAGGCTGGCAGGAGGAGGAGGAGGAGCTGCTGCTGCCTCTGCAAAGAGGGTTCCCCCCCACATGTACAATAATTTCTGGCTACTGTGCATGCATGCCAGTAACCAATAGACTAGCTGGCCTGTGCGCATGCAAGTGCCAGAAACCCGGAAGAGGAATGGGCACCACCGTCCGTGCCAGGCGACATTGTTCCATGTGCCACCTGTGGCACGCGTGCCATAGGTTCACCATCACGGTCATAGACTCATGCTTGGAAGTGATTCAAAGCCAATTCGGATGTCAGAGACAGCTGATATCACAGCTTAACTAATCAGCCTTCTTTCCCTTATTTCTGAAAAGGACTCACCATGGGGAGACCAAGCCCTGAGAATAGAAGCATAAAGAGATGAGTGGCTGCTGAAGAAAGACAGATGCAGAGACCTCGCATTCTGCTTTTACTGTGGAAAGTCTGGGCATGTATGGAGAGTGTGATCAACCAGAGCCTCCAGAAGAGGAGAAAGATCTCTCAGCCAGAGCATGCGAGAGCACTCTGCTAAACACAGAACCGCTCTTCTCACAAGAGGTCACAAAAGGGACTATTCAAACATTAAAGAGAGAGCAACACCATCTAAATGAATATACATTGCTGAAAATTTATATTGACTTGACCCTCTAAGACAAATAGAAATAATGGACTGCAGTGTTCATGGATTCTGGTGCAAGAACCAACTTTATAGACTTCATGATGGTTAAAATTTTATAAATCCCTACAGTCTTTCTAGACACTCCAATAGAAGTAGAAACAATACATCACAAAATTTAAAAGTTGGCCCAATTATGTGGTCCATGCTGCAAATAGCAGTAGGCAATCATACTTAACTGTTAACCCTGTATGTCACCAGCCACATTCCCTTTCTGTTCATCTTGGGATCAAAGTGCTTGAAACTTCAAAACCCATTATAAATTGGAGGATAGAACTCTGTCTTTTACAACTCCAATTTATCAACTTGGAAATTAAGCTTTGGGAAAAGAGTAGATATCACAGAAGATGGCTTCCCTCCCCTATTGGAATTCCTCTCTGGACTTTGCTGTTCGTTGGGACTTAGCTACTCAGAAAATTAGCCTAATATAGGGAAGTAGATGAAAACTTGCTCTTCCTCGTCTTTTGCTCCCTTGCACATGATTGACTTCTTCATGGGTTCCAGAATTAGAATTAGCAGTAGCCATGCCCTATTGACCTCCTTGTTTTTTTCCACAGCAGACCAGAAATTGTCTCTCCTTTAATACAGAAAATTAAATGGGCAAAGATTTAAAATATAAGATCTTAAAAGTTCCCAGGAAGTACTGTTGGAAGAAATATCCATCTGGGTTCAGTTCCAAGTGGGGAGAAAGACACTGGAAACATGGAGGATGATTGGAAAGATGGTGTCAAGCTTCGTTGTTATCTCCAAATAAATGAATTTCCAAACACCCGATCTTTGAGGAAATTTTTCTCTTTATTGAGCATAATGAACTGACCCTGACTCAATGCGCAGTTAGCACTGAACTTTGCACCCCCAAAACCTCTCTTTCCGGTTCCCAATTCTCTGCATCTCATTGGCCATCTTCCAAGCCACTCTTCTCATCCCATCTTCGTCAGTTCACAGGAATGTCCCCCCTCCCATCCCATCTCCGTGGAGACAGTTCTTCAGGGGAATTAAGTAGGTGAAAGTTCAAGCCTCTCCTCTCCTTCCTTATGGCAGCTTGGAAGCTGACAGATGGTTTATTGGTGGACAGGACCAGATTTATTTATTTGTTTGTTTGTTTGTTTGTTTGTTTATGTATTTATTTATTTATTTATTGGTTCAATTTATATGCCGCCCTTCTCCAGAGACTCAGGGTGGCTTACAATGCGTTAAGCAATAGCCTTCATACTTTTGTATATACCTGCTTAGTAGGGCTTTCGCGCCCCCTCCTAAGCCCTGTTCTTTTTTATACAAAGTCAGCTTTTTGCCCCCACAATCCGGGTCCTCATTTTACCTACCTCGAAAGGATGAAAGGCTGAGTCAACCTTGAGCCTGGTGAGATTTGAACTTGCAGTAATTGCAGGCAGCTGGTGCTACTTAACAGCACTTTAGTCTGCTGCGCCACCAAGGCTCTTCTCAAATCCCAAACCACATGGGTTTGAAGTCCTCATACAGCTGAACACATAGAGTTAGAGAGAGGGGTATTTACACCCCCTCTTGGGCCTTGCCCTTGAGCTTCCTGATCCTGTGCAAGAAATCCAGGGGTCATAGCTAACTTGTAGGCAGTCAGAATCACATTTGGTTGAATCTTGGGCTGATGTCATGTCCCCAGGTGCCATGTGGTTAGCTATGCTCCAAGATAGGTAGAGGGCTAATCCTATTATGTCCTTGGGGTGAAGGTCTTTTGTCTTGTAGATAGGCTATCACCAAAATATCTGCTGGGGGCAGGGAGCTGAGGCTGAGTTTCTGTTTCCTTTAAGATTTTTATTTCTGTTTTAGGGGAAATATCCTGCCTTTTTAATATTTCCTAAAGTATTTCATTCTTCTAATGGTTGGGATGGGTGCAAACATTCTACAGTACATTGTGAAACACCTTCTAGGGAGAGAAGGGAGAGACGGCATTGGTCGCACTGGTGGATGATCTCTGGAGGGCTCAAGACAGAGGTTATTTCTCTGTTCTGGTCCTGTTGGATCTTTCGGTGGCTTTCAATACAATCGAGCAGTGGGAGGCACCATTTTACGGTGGTTCTCCTCCTACCTCTCGGGGAGGACGCAAGCAGTGTTGACAGAGGGGCAGGGATCGACCATTAGGCCCATCACTTGTGGGGTGCCCCAGGGTTCGGTTATCTCGCCCCTTCGGTTCAACATTTATATGAAACCGCTGGGGGAGATCATCCGTGGTTTCTGGGTGAGGTACCATCAGTATTCTGATGATACTCAGCCTTTTATATCCACCCCGAACCAACCCAGTGATGCCCTCGACATGATGTCCCGGTGCCTGGAAGCGGTGCGGATCTGGATGGGGAGGAACAGGCTTTGGCTCAACCCTGCCAAGACTGAGTGGCTGTAGTTACCGGGATCTAGGTCCAAAGGAGAGGTTCCATCGTTGGCTATAGGGGGTGAAGTTTTACTGTAGACAGGGCACGCAACTTGGGTGTCCTCCTGGATTCGCGGTTGAGTCTAGAAGATCATATAACAACCGTGACAAGGGGGGCATATGTCCAGATTGATCTGGTGTGCCAGTTGTGCCCCTAATTGGACTGAAATAACCTACACACAGTTACTCATGTGCTAGTCACTTCCTGTATTGACTACTGTAATGCTCTCTACATGGGGCTGCCCTTGAGGACCACTCGGAGGCTTCAGCTGGTACAGAATGCAGCCACGCGGGTTGTGATGGGAGAATCCCAATACTCCCATGTAACACCTCTCCTGCGTGGCTTGCATTGTTTGCCGGTTGCCCTATGGGTGCTGGTAATGACCTATAAAGCTCTACATGGCTTAGGCCTAGGATACTTGGCAGACAATCTGCAACCAGCAGCAGCTTCCCATCGCCCAGTGCGTTCCCACAGGGGGGCCTGCTCCGGGTACCGTCAGCTAGACAATGTTAGGTGGCGGCCTCCAAGGGTAGAGCTTTCTCTGTGGGCACGCCCACCCTTTGGAATCAACTCCCCTTGGGGCCCCGGCTGGCTCCTGACCTCTGCACCTTCCGCCGCGAATTAAAAACATGGCTGTTTGTGGCACCTAGCCTGGACTGAGGGTTTTTTTGATTATTTTAATGGGTTTTAATATTTGTTTATGTATGTATTTTATGTTTTTATTGGCTTGTTTTAATTTTTGAGAGCCGCCCTGAGTCCTATGGAGATAGGGCAGCATATAAGTTATAATAAATAAATAAATAAAAAATTTTCATTTTAAAAAAAAGAAATGTATTTTGTGTTGAAAATTCCCCCTGTACATTTTATTAGCAATTGTGTATTTCAAAAAGAATTTAACCATCAGACACTTCTTCTTTCCTCAAAAACAAAGTAATTGTCTCCTACAGGAATCACCATATTTTCTTCACTAGGCAAAAACATGAAAGACTGCACAGAAGGTTCAATTCAACAGCAATCAATGTATCTTGAACCCCAGGGAGATTGGCACAAGGATAATAATGGCTGTGTATCAGAGTCATTGCTACAGGTTTCCTCCCTCTGTTCTCCTCTGCCAGTGTATCTGTTCAAACCCTGATGTAATTCAGCTCACTGATTTCTACTCTCATAGATCTTCAAATAGATAATAGTGGATTTTCTGATATTGTGCACACTCAGATATAAACTTCGAATTAATCGCTGGATTAACCATTGGAATAATGCAATCTTTCCTGTAGGATAGGATGAAAGACAGATACATTTTCAAGAGTGAAGATGTTGCTCTTTTGGTGTTCCTGGTGAAGAAAATAGTGACTCTGAGCTGCCCTGCAAGCGATGCTTTCCTTGTTCCACATGAGTGGTACCAACCTGGTGACCTCGTCATTGGTGGAATAGTGTCCCTCTCCTATTACAACCTTCATGAGATCAATTTTAAGGAACACCCTTATATAGCATCTTATGACACACTAATGTAAGGTTCTTTTTCTAATCTTAATTAGTTTCCCCAAACTGCTTATTAAAGTAAAGATTCTCAGTATAAATGCAGGCTCTATATCTAATCTAAGTCTTTATATGACAATTACATCTTTTGAATGTTTTTAGTTACGGGAAAAATAAACATTTTTCTTTACATTACAGTAAAGTATTTGTCATATAATATATGAAACTTTGGTGCAAAACATCTTTTGAAGAACATTTAGTAAGCTTAAGGTAATTTTTTTAAAAAAAATCTGTATTGTCACTCTGAACAAAACATACATACAATAGGTGACTGATACATGCTGGAATTGTTCATATTCCATTTTGGGGGAAAAGTTAGGGAATGGGTTCCATGAGTGAGTTACCAGGAAAAAAGCATTATTTTTATTTGTTGTAGCAGATATTTGTTGCAAATTGTGCCAATAATGTAAAAAAAAATGATTTTGAACAGTGCACAAATTATTCAGTACTTTAGAAAACCTATTACTTATTTGCCAAGTTCCTTTTTCAACTGGGGTATTTAAATCATTTGCAGTGTAATAATCAAATTCTACCAGCACATTCTTGCCTTGGCTTTTGCTGTGAAGGAGATCAATGAGGACTCCCAGATCTTGCCCAATGTCACTCTCGGGTTCCACATCTATGACAGTTACTATAATTCAAGGATGACCTATTGCACCACTCTGGACCTGCTTTTCAGATCCCAGGAATTTGTCCCTAACTACAAATGTGACACCCAGAAGAATCTCATGGCTATCATTGGGGGATTGGATTTTGCCACATCATCTTATATAGCTGAAATTATAGGATTCTTCAAGATTCCACAAGTAAGTTCTAAAGGGGTTGAACAGAAAATTCTTAATCTTATGGTTGTTATGGAATAATTAATGGGAATCAAACATTAGGCTTTGGATCCTTTTAAGATGTTCTGCATGGCTTAAGATCTACTACTTGGCCTTCTTTTCTGAAACTACAATGCCAGTTATAGGAAGTTAGTATCAAGGATCAATACCTGAGGGAAGATTTGAATGGCTTCTGTTAAAACAATTGATCTAGTTCTGTGCTTGAAATATTTTCATGCAGTGAGAACATCCTCAGAATAACAGAGATGGAAGGGAAATTGGAGGTCTTCTAGTCCAAGAAATTTGTTACTACATTCATAAACGAATGCTAGGGGAAAAATGTTCCTTGGATATATTTTATATGAAAACAAGATAGGAAAATTAAATTTAATTTAAAGACTCTAAAGAATGCTCCTGGAATTTCTTTCAGCTGACATACGGCTCATTAGCCCAAGAGGAATTTCAGACCAGTAAGATCTCTTCACTTTATTTCATGGTCCCCAAAGAGGACCATCAGTTCATTGGGATTGTCCAACTGCTTCGTCATTTCAGGTGGGCCTGGATTGGGATCTTTTCTGTTGATAACAACAATGGAGAATATTTCTTACAGAAAATGCATCCCTTACTTTCACACAATGGAATCTGCTCGGCCTTTATAGAAAGGCTTGATGAACAACTCCACTTGGAAAGTTTCCAAGAACTTTATCAAAGAATCTCAATTGTATCCATTAATATGTTGACTAGCAAAGCCAATGCATTTCTGGTCTATGGAGAAGCCTGGATAATTTTATGGCTAAGGTTTGTCACATTTCTGGTCGACCCAGAAAGCAAGGAAACTGCATTACTTAGAAAGGTGTGGATCATGACTGCACAGATTGATTTTGTACTATCAGGCGTTCAAATCAGTTTGGATCTCAAGATGTTCCATGGGGCTATTTCCTTCACTGTTCATTCAAAAGCAATTTTGGGTTTCAAGGAATTTCTGCAGATCATAAATCCTCTTTCAGACTACAGAGATGGGTTTAGACAGAACGTTTGGGAACAATCATTTGATTGTTCATTTCCAAAACCAGAATTACAAGAAAGAGACAATACTCGCTGCACTGTGAAGATGAAGCTGGAGGATCTACCTGCACCCTTGTTTGAAATGGAAATGACTGGCCAAAGCTACAGTGTCTACAATGCTGTTTATGCTGTGGCTCATGCTTTGCAGGCTCTACACATGTTGGGTTTCAATTGGAAGAATAGTATGAGTAAAAACAATGATCTTCCAAATTTGCAGGCTTGGCAGGTATTCTCTTTGAATTGGACTCTTCTTTTATTTCAGTGAGCAGTTTGATGTAGTGTTATGTTAATTTGAACTCATTCTGGAAAGTCTTAATATTTTCTGAATGTAGAATCAAGTTAAGTATGAGAAAAACATAGAAATAAGGAAGAATTTCTTGATAGAACAATGAATTAATGTAAAAACTTGCCTTCAGAAATACTGGCTGCTCCATAACTGGAGATGTTTATGAAGTGATTGGAGCATCATTCTGTCTAAATTATTGTAAGGTCTTCTCCTTGAGCAGGGTGGTGTACTAAAAGACCTCCAAGGTCCTTCCAATGTTCCAATGGAACCGGAAGCGTCACAGCGATACTGGCTGGGAAATAGCGAAGCTCTGATGGGCTTCACGAAAACCCAGCCAGACAATCCGCTGTCGGGAGGTCTTCGGACGGGAACCATCTTGGAGGAATGAGGGAGAGGGAAAGGCATCTTGAAAGATGCAAGCTCCTCGGAAGGTCAGAGACAGCTCTTTGACCCGGCAGTGGGGGAGGCGGCCATTATGTCCGCTATAAACTGGGGCAACCGGATTAAGATGTGAGCAGGAGTGGAGATTGAACAGAGTATTGTTACCAAGTGAGTAATTGGTAAAAGCTTGAAAGAAGTCCCAACAACTAATTCGCTAATTGGGACTCTGAAATTTAAGCGAAGGGTGAAAAAAGGAACTTTAAAACTAAAACCTTAAAAGGAACCTTCCATCAGGACTTAAAACTGGATTTGGATGAAATTAAAACAAGACAAGAAAAAAGGAAATAGAGAAGTATTCTTTAAAAAACAAAAGAATTTAATTTGGAGAAGAGGAAATAATCATTTCTGTGGATTTACAAATGGATACTTTGTGGCTGGAGCATTTGTGAGTTGGAGAGAGACACCTGCTGGTGGAAAGAAAGTATCTTACTAAGCTTATTTATATCATAATGAGAAAGTACTGAAAGTATTGTAGGAGTGCTTTCTTTAAATAACTAGAATGAGATTGCAAGAGGAGTGGAGAGAACAAAGACTGAAATTGGAATGGCTCAAATGAACATTTGAATTGGACATTATCTGAAAAGGGAAAAAAAGAAAGAAAAAAGCAATGCTACGTGGACTTTGAATTTGAATTATATGCAAAGGAATAATAAATTTAAAAATCCTTGCCTTTTAAATTGATAACATGGAGAATTGGGAAGGAAATAAATAAAAATAAAGATACAGATGATTACACTGGAATTAACAGTGACAGAATAAAAAAGTTAATTACATTGGGATTAACAATGACAGAATAAAAAATGTTGATTACACTGGGATTAACAGTGATAGAATAAAAATGGATAAGGGGGAATACATCTAAAAAAGGAAGAGAAGAGAAAGAAATGGGGAAGAACAAGGAGAAAAAGAAGGCAAGGGAATGGGAGAAAGGGAGGAAAGCGTCAAGAAATGGAATTGTGGAGAAATTAAAAGAAAATAGTTAAGGGATAGTAAAAAGGAATTTAAAAGATGAATATGCTAATTGGAGAGAAGGAAGTTAACTGTAGAAATCATATGTAAAAAGCAATGTAGAAGGAAGATACAGGTTATTCTACAAGGGATATAAGTAAAGATAAAATGAAATGTGAGTAAATAAGAAAGAAGAAATACATTATTTAATGTAAAATAAATAAATATGAAAATTGGAATTTGAAGGCGAATAAAGATGTTGTTTACACAAATAAGCATAGAAATGTTAAGACACGATTAAAAAAATGGAAAAAGGAAATTTTGGCAAAAATTGTAATTGAGTAAAATGTATTTGAATATATTACATTGTATAAATTATGATATGGCCAATACTCTGTTCATAAAATATGCAGATGAATGGGGAGGGGGGGAATCAATAAAACTTGATTAAAAAAAAAGATTTTAGCGGCTGTCACCTCCAAATTCCCAAGTTCAGCATCAATCATCCCAAAGTACCTAAAACCTCATAGATTTGGGAGATCTGTTGCTCTCCTTGAGCAGGGTAGTGTACTAGAAGACCCCCAAGGTCCCTTTGAATGTTGTGTTGTATAAAACAGATACAGAAAAACTGGTTTCCATTCTTATTTTGTCGTTCAGGTATTCTGCTATTCTGATCATTCAGAAGCTGCTATAAAAATCATGATTTAGGTATCAGTAGGAGTTATTTAACAAATCACCATAGATTGCACAATAACAGTTAGTTAAAATGAGACTTTACATTACGTTTCATTGTCTCTTCCTAAACATAATCAATTCTCCAAGAACTTTTGTGTGGCTCATGAACTTTTCATGAGTGACAAGCTGAGCTTTCTGTCTCTATCAGAGATTTAGAGCAATGAAGTGCTGCTCCTTCTTAGATGTGGCATGCATAGTTTGAAACAACTCTATGTTTGCAATAGTCTCTGCTTCTCATTTATCTATCAAAGAATGCTTAATTCTCAGATTCCAATATCTGGTTAAAGGAAACTAATCAGACTCTCAAATAGCTTTGTACCAGTGAGGAAAGATTAGATATGATTTATCTTGAATTAGTTGTTTAGGTAGTGGACATAAAACATAATTGAAGGACCTGACATAATCCCAAAAGCCTATTTTCATTGTGCTTCAGTTCATTCCTACCTTTCCTTAAAATAATATCAAATAAATAATGGAGTGGACATGGACATTTCCATGCAATATTGATGATCAAATTTCTAAGCAAACATATTTAATAATAGTTATTGGAATAGGAAGAATGAGTGAATGAAACTTAAATATGTTGTTCTCTTCTCTGTTATATTACTTTCAATTGTCTATCTCTTCTATTCTCTTTCAAGTAGCTCCATTCATTTCTTCAAGGCATTTCTTTCAACAATTCAGCTGGGGAGAGAGTGTTCCTGAATGAGAAAGGGGAAGCAACCGGTGGATTCGACATCACCAACTTGATCACTTTTCCAAACAGATCTTTTCAGAGGGTTAGAGTTGGAAAGCTGGATCTAGAAGCTCCGAAAGGGAAGGAATTATTCATTGATGAAGATGTGATTTCCTGGAACCCAACTTTTAATCAGGTTTCGAATTATTGTATGAAACATGCTTTAAGCCATTGAATATAATCCCTTTAGAAATCTGATTTCTGTTTCTTTTAAAATAAAGAGCAGCACATTCTTTTCAAATGTTGTTGATGATCTAGCACTCATCAATTTGACCAAATGCTATCACAGTACAAAAGCCATGTCTGCATATTTGGTTTGCATTTCCATTTGAAATCTCAAGAGCAGCCATGTTTCCATGAAATTGTCACCCTGTGCAATTATTTCCTCTCCCTGCTGTTCAAATGGGACCTTTTCTATATTGTGATTTCTACATATTTTAAAGTTGTGGATGAAATTAATAAATTCAGTATTATTTGCCATGAAATTGTCACCAAGTGTTATTATTTGCTCACCCTGTTCTTCAAACAGAAATTTTTGAACATCCTTTTAATTTCTACTTGTTTAGAAAAATTACAAACTCTGTTAAACATCACCAATTTCAAAAACTTTTATGTTTATCACCAGGTTCTTCCACTTTCTCGATGCAATGACCCTTGTTTCCCTGGATCCTGGAAGAAAGGGATTGAGGGGGATCAGTTCTGCTGCTATGACTGTGCTCCATGCCCTGAAGGGAAGATTTCTAATCAAAATGGTAGGCTACGAATTCTACCACTTTTCATTAGACTTAAGCAAACTTTAATAAACTACTTGGATGCATAACATTAATAAGGTGATTTTCAATAATATGGAATACCAATAAAGGAGAATATTTCTAGCTCAGGGTTGAAATGAGGAGTTCTTGGTGCTCTCTGAGCTTGCTTGTTTTTTTTAATTTTATTTATTACCCTAACTAGGTAACATCATCAGTGCGAGTAAAGAGTGCTGTTTGTTGTCAGCTGTGTGGATATCCAGTGTAAGGACTTTATTTAATCTAGCCCAAACACACTTCCGCAATCCAGAAAAACAGAAAAAGGAAATGGAGCATCTATACAACACATTGCAACAAAATATACACCCACACAACTTTATCAAAATCTCCCAAACCGCTCAATCCAATATAGCACAACAGCACAAACCCTAAAAAGAATTATGCTAGCATATATCAATAATATCACAAAAGGCACCAACAGACTATACAACTATATGTAATCAGTGTAGCACACAAGCCAACTAAAGCCCTTAAAAATATCCTAAGGAAACCAAAAGACGGAGCAACCCCAGAAGAAAAACAGGAGTCATGAAAACATAATGTAACAACTGCAACAACCACAAACAGGCAGAAAACTGGCCGAATGCATCCATGAACACCAACTTATTATCAGAAGATATGAAGAAAATTCTATAATTTTACAACATATAAAAAGATTTAACAATAGTTTCAATTGGGAAAATGTGTTCATCCTAGACCAGGCCATGTCCAAAAATGCCAGGGAATGTCTACACTCCTGGCACTCTGACAAATCAGCCATTAATAAACACACAGACATTAACAACATCTACAGACTATGCAAAAGAGGCAATCAATCAGGCCAAAAGAGAACAAAAAGACTCCAGCACATCTCCAGCAGTAATCAGTAATCAGCACCCAGATCAGCATAAATTAACTCCTAGGTTAACTTCACACCAACAATTAAGTAAAAAAATACCCCAATCAAGAAACTGCCAAAGAGCCATCCGTAAACAGCCCAAAGACTCTCTAAGACATCCCCATCCACATAGACAGACAAGACAGCAGAATATAACTGACAGCAAGCAGCACTCCTTACTAACACTGTGATGGGATCTAGTTTGGGGTAATGAAACATCTGAAAGAGTAACAAACAAGCTCAGAGAGCACCAAGTACCCCTCAATAATATGGAATGCCTAAATGAAAAAAAATGCCCTTGATTTTCCTTCCAGATATGGAAGATTGCTGTGATTGTCCAGAAGATCATTATCCAAATAAAGAAAAGAAAGGATGTATCCAGAAAGTGGTGGTTTTTCTAACTTTTGAAGAAAATTTAGGAATTGGTTTAGCCTCTGCAGCTCTTTGTTTCTTCTTCTTGACATCTTGGGTACTTGGAACATTTATTAAGCACAAGGATACTCCCATTGTCAAAGCCAACAACCGGTCACTCACCTACACCCTCCTTGTCTCTCTTCTGCTCTGTTTTCTCTCCTCTTTGCTCTTCCTCAGCCAACCTGGCAAAGTGACCTGCCTTCCCCGACAATCAATGTTTGTCATCACTTTCTCAGTGGCCATTTCTAGTGTACTGGCCAAAACCATCACTGTGGTTGTGGCTTTCATGGCCACTAAACCTGGATCTCAGATGCGGAAATGGGTAGGTAAAAGATTGGCTTTTTCTGTTGTCCTCTCATGCTCCATCATCCAAGTATGCATTTGTATTCTTTGGTTGTCGACATCTCCGCCATTCCCTGAATTGGACATGTACTCCAAGTCCCAAGAAATGATTTTACAGTGCAATGAGGGATCATCTTTTTTCTTCTATTGTGTCTTGGGCTACATGGGTATCTTGGCCATCACCAGCTTTATTGTGGCTTTCCTTGCTCGTAAATTACCTGACAGCTTTAACGAAGCCAAGTTCATCACCTTCAGCATGTTAGCCTTTTGCAGTGTGTGGATCTCCTTCTTTCCAGCCTATCTGAGCACAAAAGGAAAAGCCATGGTAGCTGTGGAGGTCTTCTCCATCTTGGCCTCCAGTGCTGCATTACTGGGATGCATATTCTTGCCAAAGTGCTACATCATTGTTTTCAGGCCTGACCTCAACCACAGGGAGCAACTCACAAAGAGAAATTAGTTCATCATGTAATAATACTGGATCAGAGAAATTGCCTAAAAAAGGAATAAAAAGAATCCTGTCTATACAAATAATACTTTATATAAAGTTATAGCAATAGTTATTTTTTATTTTTGTCAAAGAAGTATTTGTGTGACATTTATGATTATTAAGGCTTATTATGATTGTCCATTCCTAAATAAGTGCTCATGTTGCTGTGTTATCACCATTTTCCTAGATTCTTTAACCATGTCCTTTCTTCTTTTCAACACATCCATTGAATTTGATTTTGGTCATCTAGCTTTTTGTTCCCTGTTGGGATCTTTCAGATTTTGGCTCAAACTATGTCCAATGTTTGTAGAGACATGTTCATCATTATTTTATACTATCCATTCCTAAAGCGTTACATAAACACAGTAAAAACTGATTACCATTTTATGAACATATAGTTAACACAGTATCATAGGATATCTGTTTTGGATTTCTTTCAAATGTAAAATGTGTTGAGTTTGTGAATCTTGTATGTTTATCTCCATTTTTAAAAAGGCTGACCATTATTTTAGCAGATTCCCCTGTATGGATTTTAAGCAATAAATCAGATTAGTTGAACTTGATTATGTGTGGACCTGTATTTTTATGCCTGACATTGATTTCCACTCCAAAAGTTTTTCCTGGGGAGCAACAGAAAGAACCAACAGCATACCTGACCTACAAGCAGAAGCAGTGCCTCACCACAGAATAGTGGACACTGTCCTGCATTGTGTGTGCAATTTGTGCAACTTTGCAACACTCTACAAGAAATTCAGAATTTGATGCAACTTGCACCCATTGCTCCTCTGACATCAGCAGCAGACTTAGTACTACAATCCATGTTCCAAAGGAGTCATGGAAGCTTACCAGAAACTTTCAGAGGAGAATCAGAATGGATGAGATCCTTCAAGGCACATGGGATCCTGTGGGAACCTGAGCAGTGGAATTCACGATCTACCAGTCATGAGTCTCTTTCATTCTGAGACTATTGATGGTCTCAGCAGCTCATTCAGCACTTATATGACTTAAGTAATACCTCAGTTATGGATCACTATCACTATCATAAGCTTATAGACCCTTTCAGGAGCCACTTCGGAAATCCAATATGGCTATTATAATAACCTGCACATTCCATAAGCTTGAGCAAGGTAATCGGAGGTCAGACTGTACGTAGCAAATACAAGTTAATCGCAGCAGACCTAGAGTAGAATAATGCAACTGTAACTGCTTTTTTTATATAACCTAAATAACCAAATAAATAACCAAATTGGCACTGAAATCATACGGCAGGGACCAAGTCTATTACATTTCTCTTATCATAGACCAGTGATTTGCAAACCTTTTTGCCTTTGTGTGCCAAAAGCAGGGGGAGTGTGGGGAGATCTCGTGCATGTGTACCCACACCCATAATGCAATGACCCCCATGAATCCACCCCCCACGCATGTGCATGTGTCCCACCCTACGCTGCCCCCCCTGTGCATGCACCTGTCCCCCCCTGTGCATGTATGCATGACACTTCCCCTCGCATCCCGTTTTGGGCCTAACAGGCCTCCCTGAAGCCTATTGGGACCAAAAATGGGGATGGCTTTAGAACTCCTAATGGGAGAAATCAGCACCCAACTTTGACTTGAACTGGGGAGACGCTCCAGATCCTCATTCCCCAAATGAATTTGTCCCACTCAATGGGGGGGGGGACAAATAAAGAGGGAGCCAAAGCCACCCCCAAGCTATTAAGCTAAAATATTCCAAGCACTATGAATCACACGCTCCCTTCGGCTACTTGGGAAAGGGATTGGGAGTTCTCCCTCCCATTCCATTGGAGGAGAGGTGGCCAGATGGGCGGGCCACTGATGATGAGTTTGGATAATTCCCTAAAAAGCCTGCTTGCCTCTTCTTCTCATCTCCAACTGGGAATCACTGAGAAAGAGGCCAGGAAGGTGGCAGCGCTTGGTCGCGACACGTTTGCAAGCTGCCAACGCTGTAAATCTTGGAGTTTGCCTTATGGGGTGGGTGGGGAGAAAAGTCCTGGTTGGGGGGGATCCTCTTTGCAGAGGCAGTGGCGGCTCCTCTTCCTCCTGCCAGCCTCGATGTAAACCTCGGGATTTGCCTTATGGGGGGGGGGAGAAAGGTCCGGGGGAGGGAACTGCAGCCACATTCTGGAGAAGCCCCATTGGAGCCAGTCAGGCAATTTTCAGTATGGCTGCGCCAGTGGGGCACAGGGCTTGCCTACATAACTTTGCTGGCACCATTGCCTCTACAAAGAGGCAATGGTGGCAGGCCATTCATGCTGGCAAAGACGCAGTGGTGGCAGCAAAATTATATAGGAAAGCCCCGCACCCTTGTGGCATGCCAGAAATCACCCAACCAGCTCTGTGGGGCTGCAGAGCTGAGCATCTGGCATCCCGGTTCTCTTGTCCTGGCTGCTACCATGCACACAGCTGATCAGCACTCCAACGGGGCTTCTCTGAAGCATGGCTGTAGTTACTGGCACCATGGATGTTGCCCCCCCCACAAGGACCTTTCTCCTTCCTCCATAAGGCAAGCCCCGAGGTTTACAGTGAGGCTGGCAGGAGGAGGAGGAGGAGCTGTTGCTGCCTCTGCAAAGAGGGTCCCCCCTCCACATGTACAATAATTTCTGGCTACTGTGGATGCATGCCAGTAACCAATAGACTAGCTGGCCTGTGCACATGCATGCGCCAGAAACCTGGAAGAGGAATGGGCACCACCGTCCGTGCCAGGTAACATTGTTCCATGTGCCACTTCTTCTTTCCTCAAAAACAAAGTAATTGTCTCCTACGGGAATCGCCTTATTTTCTTCACTAGGCAAAAACATCAAAGACTGCACAGAAGGTTATTTCAATTCAAAAGCAATCAATGTATCTTCAACCCCAGGGAGATTGGCACCAGGATAATAATGGCTGTGTGTCAGAGTCATTGCTACAGGTTTCCTCCCTCTATTCTCCTCTGCCAGTGTATCTGTTCGAACACTGATTCTATTGAAGACACAAATTTTCACTCTCATGGATATCCAAATACCCAATTTTTGGGGGGGTTTCCTCTGATTAGGTGCCCTCTCAGATATAAACCTTGAATTAATCATTGTATTAGCTATTTGAATAATACAACCTTTATTGTAGGATGGGAATAAAGACGGATTTTCAAGAGTGAAGATGTTGCTCCTTCTAGTGTTCCTAGTGAAGAAAATAGTGACTCTGAGCTGCCCTGCAAATGATGCTTTCCTTGTTCCACATGCGTGGTACCAACCTGGTGACCTCGTCATTGGTGGGATAGTGTTCCTCTCCTATTACAACCTTCATGAGATTAATTTTAAGGAATATCCTTATAAAACATCATATGGCACACCAACGTAAGAATTCTTTTTTTCTTTTTCTAATGTTACTCAGTTTCCCAAAAATTGCTCATGAGAGTAAAAGGTTCATAACCTATACAAATATAGGCTTTATATCCAATTTAAATCTGTCTTTCAAATGTTTTTAGTCATGGAATAAACCTTTTTCTTTATTTCATGGTGAAGGGTTTCTCATATAATGTATGAAACTTTGCCGCAAAACATCTTTTGAAGAACACTTAGTAAGCTTAAAGTAATATTTTTTTATAAAAATATCTGTATTGTCACTCTGAACAAAACATATAAAATAAATGACTGATACATGCTGGAATTCTTCATATTCCATTTTGGGGGAAAAGTTAGATAATGAATTCCATGAATGGGTTTCCATGAAAAAAGCATTGTTTTTATTTCTTGTAGCAGATATTTGTTGCAAATTGTGCAAATAATGTAAAAAAAAATCGATTTTGAACAGTGTACAAATTATTCAGTACTTTAGAAAACCTATTACTCTCCTACCTTCATCGGAGAAAGAAATGTTCGTTATTTCTTATAGAAAGGATGCCACCTTATGAGAATTTGCCAATTTCCTTTTTCAATGGGTATATTTAAATCATTTGCAGTGTAATAATCAAATTCTACCAACACATCCTTGCCTTGGCTTTTGCTGTGAAGGAGATCAATCAGGACTCCCAGATCTTACTCAATGTCACTCTTGGGTTCCACATCTATGACAGTTACTATAGTTCAAGGATGACCTATCGCACCACTCTGGACCTGCTATTCAGATCCCAGGAATTTGTCCCTAACTACAAATGTGACACCCAGAAGAACCTCATGGCTATCATTGGGGGATTGGATTTTGTCACATCACTTTATATAGCTGAAATTATAGGATTCTTCAAGATTCCACAAGTAAGTTCTGAAAGGGTTGAGCAGAAATTTCTTAATCTTATGGTTGTTGCAGTATAATGAATGGGCATCAAACATTAGGCTTGGGTTTCTGTTAAGATGTTCTCCATGGCTTAAGGTCTACTACTTGGCCTTCTTTTCTGAAACTACAATGCCAGTTACAGAAATCTTACCTGAGGGAAGATTTGAATGGCTTCTTTTAAAATAATTGATCTAGTGCATGTATTTGAAATATTTTCACCCAATGAGAACATCCTCAGAATAAAAGAGTTGGAAGGGACCTTGGAGATCTTCTAGTCCAAGAAATCTGTTAGTATATTCTTAAAGGAATGCTAGGGGGAAAATATTCCTTGGATATATTTTATATGAAAACAAGATAGGAAAATTAAATTTAATCCAAAAACTCTAAAGAATGTTCCTGGAATTTCTTTCAGCTGACATATGGCTCATTAGCCCAAGAGGAAATTCAGACTAGTAAGCTCTCTTCACTATATTTCATGATCCCCAAAGAGGATCATCAATACATTGGGATTGTCCAACTGCTTCATCATTTCAGGTGGATGTGGATTGGGATTTTTTCTGTTGATAACAACAATGGAGAAAATTTCTTACAGAAAATACAGCCCTTAATTTCAGAGAACGGAATCTGCTCAGCGTTTATAGAAAGGCTTGCTCAACAATTCCACTTGGAAAGATTCCCAGAATTTTATCAAACAATCTCCATTATTTCCATTAATATGATGAATAGCAAAGCCAATGTGTTTCTTGTCTATGGAGAAGCCTGGACTATTATTTGGCTAAGATTAGTAACATTTCTGGTAGATCCTGAAAGCAAGGAAACTACATTATTAAGAAAGGTGTGGTTCATGACTGCACAGATTGATTTTGAATTATCAGGCCCTCATATCAAATGGGATCTGAAGATGTACAATGGGGCTATATCCTTCACTGTTCACACAACAGCAGTTGCAGGTTTCAAGGAGTTTCTTCAGACCATAAATCTTCTTTCAGACTACAGAGATGGGTTTCGGCAATATGTTTGGGAACAATCATTTGATTGTTCATTTCCAAAAGCAGAATTACAAGAAATGGACAATGCTCAGTGCACTGGGGAGATGAAGTTGGAGGATCTTCCTACACCTGTGTTTGAAATGGAAATGACTGGCCAAAGCTACAGTGTCTACAATGCTGTTTATGCTGTGGCTCATGCTTTGCAGTCTCATTACACATTGAGATTCAATAGGAAGAAAACTATGATGGGTAAAAAAACTGATCTTCCAAATCTGCACCCTTGGCAGGTATTCCCTTTGTATTGGACTCTTCTTTCATTTCAATGAACATTTTTGATTCTTTTGAATCATTGTGGACAGTCTTAATATTTTCTGTATGTGGAATCAACTTATGTATGAGAAAAATGTAGAAGTAAGGAAGAATATCCTGACAGAACAAGGAATTAGTGTTGAGTTTATGAACTTTTCATGAGTGACAAGCTGAGCTTTCTGCCAGAGATTTAGAGGAATGAAGTGCTTCTTCTTAGATGTGGCAAGTATACTTTGGAAAAAAAAATATATATTTGCAGTAGTCTCTGCTTCTCATTTATCTATCAAAGAATGCTTAACTCTCAGATTCTAAAATCTGGCTAAAAGAAATTAATCGGACTCTCAAATAGCTTTGTACCAGTGAGTAAAGATTAGATATGTGTTTTAGCTATAATTGAGCAATAATTGCACTCAACAATGAACTAAAGGGCCACCATCAGTGAGCTGTTGGACAGTATTACTTGGTCTGTTGTGTGGATGTTTGGGTGGTTTAGGGATGGAGAATTGTGGTGGGTGGGGGACCTAGAGTAGAATAGAATAAAATAACAGAGTTGGAAGGGACCTTGGAGGTCTTCTAGTCCAACCCCCTGCCTAGGCAGGAAACCCTACACCACTTCAGACAAATTGACATCCAACATCTTCTTAAAAACGTCCAGTGTTGGAGCATTCATAACTTCTGGAGGCACTTCTGGAGGGAATTGTGGGGGGTGTGAGTGTCTTTGGGGATTATTATGTGTGTTGGACCTGGTCTATGGGTGTTAAGTGAATTTTGTTGTATACTGTGTATACATGTACAATGACAATAAAGTTATTAAAGATTATATAGTTATTGGAATATGAAGAATGAGTGAATGAACTTGAATATGTTGTTGTCTTCTCTGTTATGTTGCTTTCAATTGTCTATCTCTTCTATTCCCTTTCAAGTAGTTCCATCCATTTCTTCAAGGCATTTCCTTTAACAATTCAGCTGGGGAGAGAGTGTTCCTGAATGAGAAAGGGGAAGCAACAGGTGGATTCGACATCACCAACTTGATCACTTTTCCAAACAGGTCTTTTCATTGATGAAGATGTGATTTTCTGGAACCCAACTTTTAACTAGGTTTTGAATTATTGTATCAAACATGCTTTAATCCATTAAGTTCCCACATTGAACGTAATCCCATTAAAAAGCTGATATTGTCACCCTGTGTAATTTTTTACTCTCCCCGCCCTTCAAACTGCCCCTCCGAAAATCACTTTCTCCCCCTTCGGCTTTCTACCGAGGAAAAAAGAAATTTAATGTTTCTTACTCTGCTCACACCACTTTTCTCAGCACCGTATTCACTCTCCTGCTTCCCGTTGGTCTCGCTCGGGACGGCGGGCCTCTGAGTCAGCTGCAACTTACATAATCTATTCATACATCTATTTTCAGAGCAACCTGTTATCAAATATGAATAATATGGGAATTGTAGTGAAATGAAAAGAAATGTATTTTTCGTTGTGTCTCATGCTTTATTCAAAGTGTATGCTGACCAATGATCATAACAAAGAGTGATTTGAATTAGTTTACAATAAGAAGCCTGGTATTTTTAAAGAAAATCTGCTGAAATTCAAAGGAAATCATAGAAAAAATGTGTACCACTCTCTGATTACAAACTATATCAAGGGGGCAACATCAAGATTAGCTACAGGAGGGTTTAAAAAAAGAATTAGTACTCCTTGAACAAAGAGGTGAGAAGTAGCCCAGCTGAGAGGTGGCCCAGCTGAGAGGTGGCCCAGCTGAAAGGTAGCCTAGCTGACTTTTGGCCCAACTGAGAAGTGGTCCAACTGGAGGTGGCCAAGTGACCCAGCCTGACACCTGTGTGGAGCCACTGTGGTGCATACAGAGGCCACTGAGCAGCAAGGAAAGGCAGCTAGGTGGTGGTAGACCAGCAGCTGTGAGCAGCAGTTGTGCAGAACCACCTGGAGGAGGAGTGAAGCACCCTGAGCAGTGACTAAGAGCAGAGAGGTCAACTAGCAGTGGCTGAGAGCAGCACAGATGACCAACTGAGCACCAGCAGGCACAGCAGTGGCTGAGAGCAGCGTGGTGAACCAGCGGTGGCTGAGAGCAGCACAGTAGAGTGCCCACATGAGCACATCTTACCTCAAAACCCTCCTAGAAAACAGCCTGAGACTACCAATAAAAAAAGTACATATTACTTCATAAAGTGCCAAAATCTCTGGTAAATTCTTAAATTTTTTAATTTATCAAATGTAAACTACTTGAATTACTAGGAGAAAAAGTAAAGGGTTTAGAGGCAACTCTAGCTACTCTGAAACTCAATGATCAAAGTGAGAAATCCCAACCTAAACAAGAAGACTACACCAAAGTAAAACACAATAGGAGCATGAAACTTCTAAAATGATGACCCCACATATGAACATAAAGAAGAAAACGGATACACTGAAACCCATTAGAGAACAGATTCTGTAAAAAACCAGTTTACATATGTATTCAAAAAACAAGACTGATAGAAACAGGTCACTCTTAGAAGGAAACACTCAAGAACAAAGCCCCTACTATCTACCTTAGCCCACTCCAATGAAGCCCCTCTGGACCTGAACAATCAAGTTTATATCTTCCCACTGGAAGAAAATATACAGACCCTCACAAAGGAGCATTTATCAATAGTTTCTAAACAACAGGCACAACCTAGCATTCCTATGACAGGAAGAAAAGTATTCCAGACTTCCTAGAAAAAAAAAGGTGAATATTGGTTTTAGGAGATTCAATTCTTAGGGGAACAGAAACTATAGTCTGCAGACAAGGCAGTCAATCTAGCGAGTGATAGAGTCTCCCTGGAGCAAAAATCAAAGATGTAACTGGGTACCTTACTAAAAAAATCAAACCCATGGATTACTACCCCCTTCTTCTCCTATACTTGGGGACCAAGGACAGAACAATGAATCTGAAAATAATAAGAAATTACAAACAGCTAGGAAAGAAATGTAAAGAATTAGGAGCACGAGTGGTATTTTCATCTATACTTCCAACAAAAGGTCAACATCCAATGAGACTGCAAAGGATTTTAGAAATGAACCATTGGATGAAAAGCTGGTATCATCAATAGACCTTTGGCTTTCTAGACCACGATCTGTGTTATCTAGATGAACGGCTTCTGGCAAGAGGTGGACTATACCTCACAAGAACTGGAAACAATACATTCAGAAAATGACTGGCTCATCAAATTAAGGTTCTACATTTAGGCAAGAAAAACAAAATGCCCAGGTACAGTATATCTGGTACCTTGCTCAATAGTAGTAAATGTGAGAGGGATCTTGGAGTCCTAGTGGACAACCATTTAAATATGAGCCGGCAGTATGCAGCAACTGCCAAAAAGGCCAATAGTTCTAGGCTACATAAACAGAGAGATAGAATTAAGATAACATGAAGTGTTAATGCCACTTTATAATGTCTTGGTATGGCCACACTTGGAATAGTGCTCTCGGCTTGTCGTTCGTTCAGAACTGCGATAGGAAATAATCACCAGTAATGCACAGAGAATCAGGGTTTACTTTGGCAATGATAAGCTTGCAGTCAAAAGTAAAGTACAAGTCGGTGTTTTGGTTCAAAGTCAGCGCTGGGTGTAACCACACCACAGCGCTATTTAACAAAAACTCAGCCCCTTAAACATACATCCGGTGATTATCAATCAAGCACCCCCCCACTCCCTTAACAGTAACAGCTGCGAGCACCAGAGCAGCGAGGACAGCAGAATCGGAGAGGCCCAGCAACGTCATCAATCATCGCCCTGAATGCTGCTATGCAGGAATGCTGCTATCCAGGAATGCTGCTATCCAGGAACTGTTTGTGTGTTTGCTGCAGCTGCTTATCTCCTCTCCTTCGTCTCCCATACCCCCCATCGATGGCGAGCCCTGGTAGGACTCGACAGGCCGCCCCCCCTACCAGGAGCTCACCTATAAATAGAAAGCATACAAATGTTAGTCACTGTTACGATCCTGCATTAGGTTTGTCTGGGTATTTCCGATGGAACCGTTGTATCAATCGGGCAGCGTGAACGTCGGGTGCTGCCACCCATGAGGCCTGTGTTATAGGGTATCCTTTCCACCGCACAAGATTTTGTAACATTCCCTACAAACCCTGGAGTCCAATATTCGGTCTATCTCATATTGGTTGGTATGCACGGGACCCGGTGGAGTAGTCGAGGTACCTGGCCTTTCTACCGTCACCGGTTTCACCAAACTGCTATGGAATACGGGATGTATTCTACTGAATAGAGGGGGAAGTTTAAGAGCTACGGTTACAGGATTGATGACTTGTGTTATGGGAAATGGTCCTATATATTTAGGTCCTAACTTTCTACTGGGTAGTTGGAGTTTAAGGTATTTCATAGATAAGTATACTTTGTCTCCTATCCGGAATGGTTTTGGATCAGCCCTTTTCTTGTCTGCATATTTTTTGTATTTGTCTGCTGCCTTTTGTAATGCTGTTTTTACACTTGGCCATACATGACTAATTTTATCGGCCCAACCGCATGGCGTGTCACCAGCTGTCATAGGGGGATCTAACTCTGGAATGGCTGAAAACTCTCAGCCGTATATTACTTGAAAAGGGGAGAACCCAGTACTGCGGTGTGGTATGTTGTTATATGACACTTCGGCGAAAGGCAGGAGTCCTGACCAATTCGTCTGTTGGTAGGAAACGTAGCATCTGATATATCTTTCGACCATGGCATTGGCCCGTTCAGCCGCCCCATTAGTGCTCGGGTGGAATGCTGAACTTAACCCTTGAGAGGACCCAATTAAACGGACAAATCGTCTCCAAAACTTAGAGGTGAATTGAACACCGCGGTCGGATATAATCCTCTTAGGTGCTCCATGGAGACGATAGATATGTTGCAAAAAGAGTTCGGTTAATTGTCGCGCGGATGGTATGCTTTTACATGGCACAAAGTGGGCCTGTTTCGAAAACAGATCTACCACCGTCCAAATTACAGTGTGGCCATGGCTAGGGGGGAGATCAACTATGAAATCCATAGCGATCTCTTCCCAAGGCCTGCTAGGATTCGCGACTGTCTGTAATAATCCTAACGGTTGTCCAGACCAGGGTTTGGCAGTTGCACAGGTTGTGCAACCTTTTATGTATGTTTCTATGTCCTTACGCATTCGTGGCCACCAGAATTGCCTCCTCACAAGGTGTAGAGTTTTTAAGTACCCAAAATGGCCTGCTGATTTGGCATCATGGCACCTGCATAACACTACATTCCGTAAACGTTCTGGAACATATATTCTATTCTCCCTCCACGCTATTCCATCATTATAGCTAACCATAGAGGGGTTTTGGATTACCCATTGATCCTGTTGTAAAGCTGTTTTAAACTCAGTATGTAAGTGACCATCTACTTCTGTAAGTCTTAACAGGGTTTGGGAAGGTGCAATTAGAGGTTCTATCACTTCCTGTCGCTTGCTATTATACTGTGGCATCTGGGACAGCGCATCAGCCAGGAAGTTTTTCCCAGCAGGAACGTACCGCAACCGAAAAGAGAAACGCTGGAAATATTGTGCCCATCTTATCTGTTTGGGAGATAGTCGCCTGGGCGTTTGTAAGGCTTCTAAGTTTTTATGGTCCGTCCATACCTCAAAAGGATGAGACTCCCCCTCCAAGAGATGTCGCCATGTCATCATTGCCCAACGGACCGCAAATGCCTCTTTTTCCCAGATTGCCCATGCCCGCTCTGTCGTGGTTAACTTTTTAGACGTATAGGCACAAGGTTGTAACCCTCCCGACTGTGTTCTTTGTAGGAGTACTGCTCCTACAGCCACGTCGCTAGCATCTGCCTGGTCTACGAATGCCTGCGTTGGGTCTGGATGCTTGAGTACTGGTTCTTGAGCAAAGAGTGTTTTTAACTGCTCGAAAGCCGTTTGACATGCTGACGACCATGTCAACGCTTGCCCCGGCTTTGGTTTAGCCGTGGCTGGTTTGGTCCGTAACAGATCCGTTAGTGGTAGGGCTATTTCAGCAAATCTGGGAATGAACTGCCGATAGAAGTTGGCAAAGCCTAGAAAGCTCTGCAATTGCTTTCTGGTTCTAGGGGCCTGCCATTCAAGCACTGCCTGGACTTTTCTGGAATCCATCTCTACCCCACTCTCTGATATTCTATAGCCTAGATAATCTATCCTCTTTTTGTGAAACTCACATTTGGATAGTTTCACGTACAGCCTAGCAGCTAATAATTTGTCTAAGACCTGTCGGACCAGAGATATATGTTCCTCTTCAGTTTGCGTGTAAATCAAGATGTCGTCTAAATATACAAGGACACCCCTGTACAGATGTTCATGCAGCACTTCATTGATGAACTGCATGAACACCGCAGGGGCGCCCTGTAGTCCAAACGGCATGACCTGGAACTGATAGCTTCCTAAGGGACAATTGAATGTTGTTTTCCACTCATCCCCTGGTTTGATTCGTATCCTATAATACGCTTCACGTAGGTCGAGTTTCGTAAAGATACGACCGGTGGCTAGGGCAGCTAACAGGTCCTTCATTAAGGGAAGTGGATAGAGGGGCTCCACACACACCGCATTGATATCCCTGAAGTCAACGCATAAGCGTAAACCCCTGTCTTTCTTCCCACGAAAACAGGACAGGGGCAGCCATCTTTGATCGACTAGGTGTGATAAAACCCCGGGCCAAGTTCTTGTCTATATATTTTCTTAATTCTTTTAGTTCGGGTTGTGTCATTGAATACATCCGGGGCTTGGGTAGCTTCGCCCCAGGTATTAACTCAATACTGCAATTCGTAGGCCGGTGAGGGGGCAGGGTCTCACATTCCTCCTCGCTAAAGACCCTGGCGAGATCCCTATACACATTAGGATACGCCGTGTCTGCTGGTGGGCTCTCTGCTTCTATTCCCCCTGCTGGCTCCTTTTCCTCATTGGTAGGGGGAGGTCCCAACGATAATCGGAGTTTGCGAAAACCCCCTTCCCACCATATCGTAGGAGCCCACTTGTCCAACATGCCAATCCTAAAATCACTGGTTCTAACATTTTCTCCACTATAATAAACCGAATAGTTTCGGTGTGCTCCCCAATATCGAGGTGCACCTTTTCCGTTATATGAGTCACTGTTGCCCCTCCCAGCAATGAACCATCCATTTGTTCAAAGGTAATAGGGGTTCTCAATCGCACAACCCGCAGCCCAAGTTCGTCAACTATTGCCCTACGAATTAAACAACGAGTACACCCTGAATCAATCAATGCCTCATATCAGCGTCCACGGGCAACCATGGGTTGGGGAGTACCACGAAAGGTCGGATGGGGTCGCTCACCATCGGGTCGTGTGGGTCCTCATCATCGTCATCACTATCCCCAGCCACAATTGGGAATTTTTCTGCCACCACTTTCTTAGTATCTGTAACCAGGGGATCCCTCTCCGTACAGGATGTGCGAGTCATTTGGGACCGTTCGGATGTTGGTCGGCCTCTGCCTCTCAACGCAGCTCTAGGAGGGGGGTTCTGGTCCGAGCTGCAGGGCATGGGATGAGGACAGTCGGCTGCTCGATGACCAAGGCGATTACATCTGAAGCAACGAAACGCAGGCCGCTGGATCCTTTCTCCCAAGCCGGAGCCAGCATTCGTTTTAGTCTCTTTGGGTGTTTGTGTGCGTTCTGCTGGTCGTTTTCCTTGACTTGCAACCCCTTCACCCCGTATACAGAATTCTTGGAGACCGATGTCCAATTCGATGGCTGCCTTGTACCACACACTCAACTTGGGGGGGCAAGCCCCGGTACACGCAAGCTTGACGTAAATCATGGTCTAGTCCTTTATGGAATTGGTGCACCAGAAGACGTTCTGGCCACCCCACCAACCGAGCCGCAATCTTTCGGAACTCCTGTACATATTCCTTTGCTGGTACGCCCCGTTGCTTAAGCACAAACAAGCCTCTGCAACCTGGGCGCTTGTTTCGTCTTCAAATCTGGCACGAAGAGACTCCAGAAATCGTCCCATGTCCACGAGTTCCCTTGCATGTTTAGCATGGAGGCCTGCCACCCACTCAGCCGCGTCTCCCGTCAGGAGCCCCGTAACAGCAACCACCATAGCCCACTGGGAGGGATACCACTGTCCATATTGGTCCATATGGCTTATCACCTGGCTTAAGAAAAGAGCCACTCGTTCAGGGCTTCTGTCAAAGGAAGTCTGCAGGGCAGGCGGTCCCCAAACGGCCTGCGGGACCCACAGCCCCGGCGGGGGCCCCGGAGGCCAAGGCATGGGGCCTGGGGTCCTCACTGCACCAGTCGCTCTCCTGTCCTGCCTAGGTCGGTCCCTCATCGCCCCGCGACCCCCAACAGGTAAGCCCCCTGCCAATTGCGTTGGTTGGGGCTCAGGACTGGCTCCAAGGTCTCCTGACGAGGCACCTTGGTCTTGTTCTGGAGGGGGTTGGTCCATGGATCGTATAGAGGTCCGATCCATCCTCAATTTAGGACTTGTGAGCCAGAATTGGGTCTCCGAAGCGGTCACCCCTGTATCCTGCCAAGAAGAACCTGGAGGCTCCAGCCCTGCAACCCAGGGCTGCCAGGATGGGGCATCACGAAATCCAGATTCCCCAAAACGCTCACGCAGCATATCCATGGTGCTGGGACCAGATGAGGCAGGATACCCCCAATCCCCTTCATCCTCATCAGTCCATCGTCTTTCCCTCCAGCCCTGGGAAGACGCTCCCAAGCGAGGGGGCGTTGGCATCCGTGGCCCGAGGAGAACAGAGCTGTGCCACCACTCCCCCGTCCGAGCCCGTTGTCCTGGAAAACTCTCCTCCTCCGGGCGGGGCGGGGCGCTCTTGGGCTGCTTGACTTTTGGTTTCACTGCCAACTGTTCCACACTCTCCTTCGCCTCCTCTATCAGCGGTTCCTCCCCTTCCACATCCCCACTGCACTCCAGCTCTTCCAAGGCCGTCCCTTCTGCCATATCCCCCTTTGCTGCAAAGCCACAGGGAAGCCTCACCTCTTGCGAAAAGGAACCAAGCGCTGACTTTCTCTTGGCTTGTCGTTCGTTCAGAACTGCGATAGGAAATAATCACCAGTAACGCACAGAGAATCAGGGTTTACTTTGGCAATGATAAGCTTGCAGTCAAAAGTAAAGTACAAGTCGGTGTTTTGGTTCAAAGTCAGCGCTGGGTGTAACCACACCACAGCGCTATTTAACAAAAACTCAGCCCCTTAAACATACATCCGGTAATTATCAATCAAGCACCCCCCCACTCCCTTAACAGTAACAGCTGCGAGCACCAGAGCAGCGAGGACAGCAGAATCGGAGAGGCCCAGCAATGTCATCAATCATCGCCCTGAATGCTGCTATGCAGGAATGCTGCTATCCAGGAATGCTGCTATCCAGGAACTGTTTGTGTGTTTGCTGCGGCTGCTTATCTCCGCTCCTTCGTCTCCCATACCCCCCATCGATGGCGAGCCCCGGTAGGACTTGACAACTGCATTCAAGTTTGGTTGCCACAATATAAAAAAGATGTTAAGACTCTAGAAAGAGTGCAGAGAAGAGCAACAAAGATGATTAGGGGACTAAAGGCTAAAACAGATGAAGAACGGTGGCAGGAACTGGGGTAAGTCTGGTTTAATGAAAAGAATGACCAGGGGAGACCTGATAGAAGTGTTCCAATATCTTAGGGGCTGCCACAAAGAAGAGGGAGTCAAGCTATTCTCCAAAGCACCTGAGGGTAGGACAAGAAGCAATGGGTAGAAACTAATCAAGGAGAGAAGCTACTTAGAACTAAGGAGAAAATTCCTGACAGTTAGAACGATTAATCAGTGGAACAAATTGCCTCCAGAAGTTGTGAATGCTCCAACACTGGAAGTTTTTAAGAAGATGTTGGATAACCGTTTGTCTGAAGTGGTGTAGGGTTTCCTGCCTAAACAGGGGGTTGGACTAGAACACCTCCAAGGTCCCTTCCAACTCTGTTATTCTATAGTCTATGTTCTCCAAAGGGCTTTAAACTAAAATTGAAGGTTGGGGGGGGGCAATCTTCATGACCTATAGAACCTAATTCCAAGCAAAAACTACTAGATAACCAACCACATAAGGAGAAAGGGAGTAAAGAGATAAAAGAAAGAAAAAAGAAAAACATAATGCAATAGAGAGTGATGGAAAAGATGGAAATCCCATTTACAAAGTAGGAGATATAAGAAACATACCCAAGACCAATAAAGACTCAAATGCATATATGCTAATGCTCAAAGTTTAGGGATGAACTTGAAGTATTAGTACATGAAGGCAGATATGATAAAGTTGCCATTACTGAAACTTGGTTGGATGAAACTCATGATAGAAGGATACAAACTATTCAACGAAAGAGGAGGTGGGATTGCATTATATATAAAAGATCACTACATCTCTACAGAAATACACAAAACCAAGGATGATAACCTCCTAGAAATCAGTGGTGAAATCCATTTTTTTTTACTACAGGTTCTGTGGGCGTGGCTTGGTAGGTGTGGTGTGGCTTGGTGGGCATGGCTTGGTGGGCGTGGCTACCAAAGGGGAAGGATACCAAAGGTGGGTTTCAGCAGGTTCTGACCAATTCTGGAGAACCGGTAGCAGAAATTTTGAGTAGTTCAGAGAACCGGTAGTAAAAATTCTGACTGGCTTCGCCTCCATCTATTCTCTGCCTCCTGTGTCCCAGCTGATTGAAAGGAAATGGGGATTTTGTAACGTTCCCCTGGAGTGGGGAGGGAGTGGAGATTTTACAGTATCCTTCCCCTGCCACACCCACCAAGCCATGCCATGCCATGCCCACCAAGCCACACCTACAGAACCGGTCGTAAAAAAATTTGAAACCCACCACTGAAGGATACTGCAAAATCTCCATTCCCACCGCACTCTGGGGCCAGCCAGGGGTGGTATTTGCCGGTTCTCTGAACGGCTCAAAATTTCCACTACCGGTTCTCCAGAACCTGTCCGAACCTGCTGGATTTCACCCCTACTAGTGGTAATGGGAGACTTTAACTATCCTGATATCAACTGGGAGACAAACTCAAAAAAAACAAAACACATCAGCTGCTTATTCTCTCATCAAAAACAAAGTAATTGTCTCGTACAGGAATCACTATATTTTCTTCACTAGGCAAAAACATGAAAGACTCCACAGAAGGTCATTTCAATTCAACAACAATCAATGTATCTTGAACCCCAGGGAGATTGGCACAAGGATAATAATGGCTGTGTGTCAGAGTCCTTGCTACAGGTTTCCTCCCTCTGTTCTCCTCTGCCAATGTATCTGTTCAAACCCTGATGTAATTCAACTCACTGATTTCTACTCTCATAGATCTTCAAATAGATAATAGTGGATTTTCTGATATTGTGCACACTCAGATATAAACTTTGAATTAATCGCTGGATTAACCATTGGAATAATGCAATCTTTCCTGTAGAATAGGATGAAAGACAGATACATTTTCAAGAGTGAAGATGTTGCTCTTTTGGTGCTTCTGGTGAAGAGAATAGTGACTCTGAGCTGCCCTGCAAGCGATGCTTTCCTTGTTCCACATGAGTGGTACCAACCTGGTGACCTCGTCATTGGTGGGATAGTGTCGTTCACCCATTACAGCATTTATGAAATTAATTTTAAGGAACACCCTTATATAGCATCTTATGACATACCAAAGTAAGGTTCTTTTTCTAATCTTAATTAGTTTCCCCAAACTGCTTATGAAAGTAAAAGATTCTCAGTATAAATGTAGGCTCTATATCTAATCTAAGTCTTTATATGACAATTGCATCTTTTGAATGTTTTTAGTTGCGGGAAAAATAAAGATTTTTCTTTACATTACAGTAAAGTATTTGTCATATAATATAGGAAACTTTGGTGCAAAACATCTTTTGAGGAACATTTAGTAAGCTTAAAGTATTTTTTTTTTTTTACTGTATTGTCACTCTGAACAAAACATACATACAATAGGTGACTGATACATGCTGGAATTGTTCATATTCCATTTTGGGGGAAAAGTTAGGGAATGGGTTCCATGAGTGGGTTACCAGGAAAAAAAGCATTATTTTTATTTGTTGTAGCAGATATTTGTTGCAAATTGTGCAAATAATGTAAAAAATTGATTTTGAACACTGTACAAATTATTCAGTACTTTAGAAAACCTATTACTTATTTGCCAACTTCCTTTTTCAATGGAAATATTTAAATCATTTGCAGTGTAATAATCAAATTCTACCAGCACATCCTTGCCTTGGCTTTTGCTGTGAAGGAGATCAATGAGGACTCCCAGATCTTGCCCAATGTCACTCTTGGGTTCCACATCTATGACAGTTACTATAGTTCAAGGATGACCTATCGCACCACTCTGGACCTGTTTTTCAAATCCCAGGAATTTGTCCCTAACTACAAATGTGACACCCAGAAGAATCTCATGGCTATCATTGGGGGATTGGATTTTGCCACATCATCTTATATAGCTGAAATTATAGGATTCTTCAAGATTCCACAAGTAAGTTCTAAAGGGGTTGAACAGAAAATTCTTAATCTTATGGTTGTTATGGAAAAATTAATGGGAATCAAACATTAGGCTTCGGATCCTTTTAAGATGTTCTGCATGGCTTAAGATCTACTACTTGGCCTTCTTTTCTGAAACTACAATCCCAGTTATAGGAAGTGAGTATCAAGGATCAATACCTGAGGGAAGATTTGAATGGCTTCTGTTAAAACAATTGATCTAGTTCTGTGCTTGAAATATTTTCATGCAGTGAGAACATCCTCAGAATAACAGAGAGGGAAGGGAAATTGGAGGTCTTCTAGTCCAAGAAGTTTGTTACTGCATTCATAAAAGAATGCTAGGGGAAAAATGTTCCTTGGATATATTTTATATGAAAACAAGATAGTAAAATTAAATTTAATCTAAAGACTCTAAAGAATACTGCTGGATTTTCTTTCAGATGACATACGGCTCATTAGCCCAAGAGGAATTTCAGACCAGTAAGATCTCTTCACTTTATTTCATGGTCCCCAAAGAGGACCATCAGTACATTGGGATTGTCCAACTGCTTCATCATTTCAGGTGGACCTGGATTGGGATATTTTCTTTTGATAATAACAATGGAGAAAATTTCTTATGGAAAATGCAGCCCTTACTTTCACACAATGGAATCTGCTCGGCCTTTATAGAAAGGCTTGATGAACAACTCCACTTGGAAAGATTACTAGAATTTTATCAAACAATCTCCATTATTTCCATTAATATGTTAACTAGCAAAGCCAATGCATTTCTGGTCTATGGAGAAGCCTGGATAATTTTATGGCTAAGGTTTGTCACATTTCTGGTCGACCCAGAAAGCAAGGAAACTGCATTACTTAGAAAGGTGTGGATCATGACTGCACAGATTGATTTTGTACTATCAGGCACTCATATCAAATGGGATCTGAAGATGTTCAATGGGGCTATTTCCTTCACTGTTCACTCAACAGCAGTTGTAGATTTCAAGGAATTTCTTCAGACCATAAATCCACTTTCAGACTACAGAGATGGGTTTAGACAGAATGTTTGGGAACAATCATTTGAGTGTTCATTTCCAAAACCAGAGTTACAAGAAATGGACAATACTCAGTGCACTGGGGAGATGAAGTTGGAGGATCTTCCTACACCTGTGTTTGAAATGGAAATGACTGGCCAAAGCTACAGTGTCTACAATGCTGTTTATGCTGTGGCTCATGCTTTGCAGGCTCTACACATGTTGGGTTTCAATTGGAAGAAAAGTATGAGTAAGAACAATGATCTTCCAAATCTGCAGCCTTGGCAGGTATTCTCTTTGAATTGGACTCTTCTTTTATTTCAGTGAGCAGTTTGATGTAGTATTATGTTAATTTGAACTCATTCTGGAAAGTCTTAATATTTTCTGAATGTAGAATCAAGTTAAGTATGAGAAAAACATAGAAATAAGGAAGAATTTCTTGATAGAACAATGAATTAATGCAAAAAACTTGCCTTCAGAAATACTGGCTGCTCCATTAATTGGAGATGTTTATGAAGTGATTGGAGCATCATTTTGTCTAAATTGTTGTAAGGTCTTCTCCTTGAGCAGGGTGGTGTATTAAAAGACCTCCAAGGTCCCTTCCAATGTTCCAATGGAACCGGAAGCGTCGTGGTGATACTGGCTGGGAAATAGAGAAGCTCTGATGGGCTTCGTGAAAACTCAGCCAGACAAACCGCTGTTGGAGCGTCTTCAGACCGGAACCATCTTGGAGGGATGGGGGGGAGAGAGAGGCATCTCAAAAGACCAAAGAGGAGCAGGCAAGCTCCTCGGAAGTTCGGAGACAGCTCTTTGACTCAGTGGTGGGGGAGGCGGCCATTATGTCCACTATAAACTGGGGCAACCAGAGCAAAATGTGAGCAGGAGTGGAGATTGAACAGAGTATTGTTACCAGGTGAGTAATTGGCCAACTCACAGGTATGAAGAAAAAACTTTTAAAAGCTTGAAAGAAGTCCCAATGATTAATTGGCTAATTGGCACTCGGGAATTTAAGGGAAGGGGGGAAAAAGGAACTTTAAAACTAAAACCAAAGCCTTAAAAGGAACCTTCCATCGGGACTTAAAACTGGATTTGGATGAAATTCAAACAAGACAAGAAAAAAGGAGATAGAGAAGTATTCTTTAAACAACAAAAGGATTTAATTTGGGGAAGAGGAAATAATCATTTTTGTGGATTTACAAATGGATACTTTGTGGCTGGAGGATTTGTGAAGTGGAGAGAGACATCTGCTGGTGGAAATATTTATATCATAATGAAAGTACTTTAGGAGTGCTTTGTTTAAATAACTAAAATGAGATTGCAAGAGGAGTAGAGAGAATAAAGACTGAAATTGGAATGGCTCAAATGAACATTTGAATTGGACACTATCTGGAAAGAAAAAAGAAAGAAAGAAAAAAGAGACACTACATGGACTTTGAATTTGAATTATATGCAAAGGAATAAACTTAAAAATCCTTGCCTTTTAAATTGATAACATGGAGAATTAGGAAGGAAATAAATGAAAATAAAGATACAGATGATTACACTAGGATTAATAGTGACAGAATAAAAAAGATGATTACACTGGGATTAACACTGACAGAATAAAAAAAATGATTACATTGGGATTAACAGTGACAGAATAAAAAAAGTTTGTTACACTGGGATTAACAGTGCTAGAATAAAAATGGATAAGGGGGAATACATCTCAAAAAGGGAGAGAAGAGAATGAAATGGGGAAGAAAAGGGAGAAGAAGAAGGCAAGGGAATGGGAGAAAGGGAGGAAAGTGTCAAGAAATGGAATTGTGGAGAAAATAAAAGAAAATAGTTAGGGGATAGCAAAAAGGAATTTAAAAGATGAATATGCTAATTGAAGAGAAGGATGTTAACTGTAAAAATTATATGTAAAAAGCAATTTCGACGGAAGATACAGATTAAAAAAGAAGAAATACATTATTTAATGTAAAATAGATCAGTAGATGCAATGTGAAAGACAGAATGGACTAATATATTGTTGGAAGATGTACAAATTTGAGAGAAATAATAGTAACAAAGAATTAATTGAAATCAAAATTGAAATGTAAAATTGAATAAAATGGAAATTTTAATAAATGATGCAAGTAAGAATAAAACAATACATGTAAGAAATAAAATAGAAGAAAGATATTGTTAAGGGTTGGAAGGTAATACTGACAAAGGATTTAAAATTTAAATTGGGTAGCCAATTATTTAATTTTTTTAATTATCTTAACTTTTGTATTTGTATGTTTTTTAATTTTGGCTGTTCACCGCCCTGAGTCCCTTCTGGGAGAAGGGCGGTATACAAATTAAATTAATAAAATAAATAAATAAAATAAGATAAAAATGGAATAAGTTGAAATACATTGTTAATAATTAAGAGATAAGGGGAATTTTGAGAAAATAAATGAAAGAAAAGTCGGGGCTGCCTGGACACCATAGTGGAAAATAGACAATTGAAAATGAATACAGCAATAGAGAGAAACGAAAGAGGAGTAGAGGGACGAAAGGGAGGAAAAAGGAGAGAGAGGAATGGGAAGAAAGGAAAGAGGGGAGGAAGGAAGGGAGAGGAAATAAGAGTAGGAGAGAGGGTTAGAAAGGGAGAAAGAGAGGAGGAGAGGGAGAAAGGAAGGGGAAGTAGAGAAGGAGTAGGAGAAGAGGGAAGAAGAAAGTAGAAAGGAAAGAAGGGAGGGAGATGGAAGAGATTGAGAAGAAAGATTGCTGTACAATAAAAAAGATGAAATGGAAGAAAGGCAACCCCGAACATGCATAAATGCACTAGGGCAAAGAATGAGTTATTAAAAAAATAAAAGAGAATAAATATGAGATAAAACAGAAAAATTAGAATTTGAAGGCGAACAAAGATGTTGTTTATACAAATAAGCATAGAAATTTTAAGACACAATCAAAAAAATGGAAAAAGGAAATGTTGGCAAAAATTGTAATTGAGTAAAATGTATTTGAATAGGATAAATTGTATAAATTATGATATGGCCAATACTTTGTTCATAAAATATGCAGATGAATGGGGGGGGGGATCAATAAAACTTGATTAAAAAAAAGATTTTAGGGGCTGTCACCTCCAAATTCTCAGGTTCAGCATCGATCTAAAACCTCATAGATTTGGGGGATCTGTTGCAATAAATGACTATTAAACTAATTAGAATACTGAGGGAATTAGAGATTTAAACCCAAAAATTATGGGATTAGTCGTATATCCACCTGTCCTTAACCATGCATTAACTGTAGACTGTATTCCAAGTAGAAAATTAGTATATTAGAAGAAACCATTTTTACACGCTGTGGGTGATCAAAAGATTACACAGTGTGAACAACTTCAGAAAAATGGAGAGTTTTCACCCACTATTTACACAGTCAGAAACGTATGTCAAGGACAGACTGTCTGCAATCTACATATAGTAGGTAAAAGAACATAATAAAATTTGGACCAATCATTATCAAGTTGTAGATCGGTTATCATGTTAAACCCTGTAACCTTTTAACAGAAATCTGCCAAGAAAAACTCTCTCGATTGCCTACCTCTACTGGAAAAAAAAGAAAAGAAAAAAGAAGAAATACTGGCCGCTACATAACTGGAGATTTTAATGAAGTTATTGGAGAATCATTTGTCTACATAGTATTAGGCTCTTCTCATTGAGCAGGGTAGTGTACTCGAAGACCTCCAAGGTCCCTTCGAATGTTGTGTTCTATAAAACAGATACAGAAAAACTGGGTTGTGTTCTTATTTTGTAATTCAGGCATTCTGCTATTCTGATCACTCAGAAGCTGCTATAAAAATCATGATTTAGATATCAGTAGGAGTCATTTAACAAATCACCATAGATTGCACAATAAGAGTTAGTTAAAATGATACTTTACATTACGTTTCATTGTCTCTTCCAAAAAATAATCAATTCTCCAAGAACTTTTGTGTGGCTCATGAACTTTTCATGAGTGACAAGCTGAGCTTTCTGTCTCTATCAGAGATTTAGAGCAATGAAGTGCTGCTCCTTCTTAGATGTGGCTTGCATAGTTTGAAACAACTCTATGTTTGCAATAGTCTCTGCTTCTCATTTATCTATCAAAGAATGCTTAAGTTTCAGATTCTAATATCTGAATAAAGGAAATTAATCAGACTCTCAAATAGCCTTGAACCAGTGAGGAAAGATTAGATATGATTTATTTTGAATTAGTTGTTTAAGTAGTGGACATAAAACATAATTGAAGGACCTTACATAATCCCAAAAGCCTATTTTCATTGTGCTTCAGTTCATTCCTACCTTTCCTTAAAATAATATCAAATAAATAATGGAGTGGACATGGACATTTCCATGCAATATTGATGATCAAATTTCTAAGCAAACATATTTAATAGTAGTTATAGGAATATGAAGAATGAGTGAATGAAACTTAAATATGTTGTTCTCTTCTCTGTTATATTGCTTTCAATTGTCTATCTCTTCTATTCTCTTTCAAGTAGCTCCATTCTTTTCTTCAAGGCATTTCCTTTAACAATTCAGCTGGGGAGAGAGTGTTCCTGAATGAGAAAGGGGAAGCAACAGGTGGATTTGACATCACCAACTTGATCACTTTTCCAAACAGATCTTTTCAGAAGGTTAGAGTTGGAAAGCTGGATCTAGAAGCTCCGAAAGGGAAGGAATTATTCATTGATGAAGATGTGATTTTCTGGAACCCAACTTTTAATCAGGTTTCGAATTATTGTATGAAACATGCTTTAAGACATTGAATATAATCCCTTTAGAAATCTGATTTCTGTTTGTTTTTTTTTTAAATAAAGAGCAGGACATTCCTTTCAAATGTTGTTGATGATCAAGCACTCATCAATTGGACCAAATGCTATCACAATACAAAAGCCATGTCTACATATTTGGTTTGCATTTCCATTTGAAATCTCAAGAGCAGCCATGTTTCCATGAAATTGTCACCCTGTGCAATTATTTCCTCCCCCTGCTGTTCAAATGGGACCTTTTCTACATTGTGATTTCTACATATATTAAAGTTGTGGATGAAATTAATAAATTCAGTATTATTTGCCATGAAATTGTCACCAAGTGTTATTATTTGCTCACCCTGTCCTTCAAACAGAAAATTTTGAACATCCTTTTAATTTCTACTTGTTTAGAAAAATTACAAACTCTGTTAAACATCACCAATTTCAAAAACTTTTATGTTTATCACCAGGTTGCTCCACTTTCTCGATGCAATGACCCTTGTTTCCCTGGATCCTGGAAGAAAGGGATTGAGGGGGATCAGTTCTGCTGCTATGACTGTGCTCCATGCCCAGAAGGGAAGATTTCAAATCAAAATGGTAGGCTACGAATTCTACCACTTTTCATTAGACTTAAGCAAACTTTAATAAACTACTTGGATACATAACATTAATAAGGTGATTTTCTTTCTTTTTTTTTATTGAAAAAGTTTTCAAATACAAGTTTTTCCCCCTTTTTTTCCCCTCCCCACCTCCTCCCTAACCCCCCCTCACCACCCATCCCCCCTGTGACTTCTTCACAACAAAAACCTAATTCATAACTAATTACATAATATTTTACTATTCCCTTACTCCTACTGACTACTACTGACCCTTAGCATAATATTATTATAACTCCCATTTTAGCAATAATCTGCCCTTTTTCTCCTCCCCCAAACTTATATCTGTATATTATTACAACATTTCAAAACAACCTTCTACTTTAAAACTTTATAATAAATCCTACTTTAACATTTAATCTTTTGTATATATTAATATAACATTTCAAAGCAGCCTTCTCCCTACATCCTAATTTAACATTTATTCAATTCTATCCATTTCCTCCACTCCCCTAAATATATCACTTAAAAATCCCTTTACTTAAACTAATCAATCAGTAAACTAACCTATTTCCACCCACTTTCCTGCAAGATTACCATGCACTACAATTCTAAATATCTTTAATCCACTGCCCACTCTGCTAATATATATTCCGTTATATAGAAAGAAAAAAGACAATGACTTTAAATTTATAATCCATATAATATCTTCTTTGATGTCTTTCCACTGGATTGTTAAATCCATCATCCATAATAGGGTAACATAGCATCCTGGTGCAACAGTTTGTTCAAAATCTTCAATCATCATCTGCCCCCATCAGTAATGAATATCCTCATATATATATATAAAAGTAAAAACAACCACCCGAGTGACATTATAATTATATTCCATATAGTTGTAATTGTGGCTTTCATCAGGATTATTAATTCCCATCATCCTAGTGGGTAACAACCAGATCTTCTGCATGCCCCAGCGTAACTCTCTTGCCTTGTAGCTCAGGATTGTTATAATATATTTATCAGTACATAAAAGAAATCCATAGTAGATAATTCAAATCCAACAATGTAAGGCTCTTTTCACATCCCAAAATCACGGTATTGCAGAGGTCTGTCACTGTCCTCAGGATAATATTAACCAATAGTTTGCCTCCACTATCTTTTCACATATTCATTCATTTTTTAAAATCCCTGGCTTCACTGTTGCTTGATTTAGAAACTACTATTTCTATGAGATCTATTTCTTTTTTTCTTTTTTTTTTTTGTGGGTTTAATTTCCATCCTGGTTTCCTTTCTACAAATTGTATATCAACTGATCGGTTTTCATTCTGCTTTATAAGTTGATCTTGTTGGTTTTGTTTTTGTATCTCATATTTCTTTTCCGCCACTTGTATGTCAACTGATTGGTTTCCATACTTGTCTGTGACTTGATGAATCATCACATTGGAGTCGGATGACACTGCTCTCATATTTGTAGACAATCCAGCTGGGGTATCCAGAGAATCCAAAGACAATTTATCTACCGCAGCCTCTGTAATTTGATATTTTCCCTTTGTTTCCAACTCCTTTTGCTTATCCTGTATTGTGCCTAAAGATGTTAAATTCATTTTCAAAATTTTTTGATAAAATTCTTCCGCTTTTTCAACAGTATTCAGTTGATATCTTTCTCCTTGATGTCTCAATATTAAACCAACTGGAACATCCCACCTAAATAGGATATTTCTTTTTTTTAACTCAGTCACTAGAAAACCAAATTTCTTCCTCTCCGTTAACATCTTAGGCGGGAACTCTTTGAAAATCCAAATCTTTCTTCCATAAAATTGCAAAGTAGAGTTAAAAGAATTTTGCACAATATTATTCCTAATTTCTTTATCTGTAAAATAAACCACCACATCTCTAGGCAATTGCCTTTGCTTTGCAAACCAGGAGTTTATTCTATAAATTCTGTCAATCCTACAAAACACTTCATCAGGTTGAACCTTTAAAATCCCAGCCAGAATTTCAGAAGATATTTTCCTTAAATCATCTCTATTATTTTCCTGCAGACCTCTCAGTCTAATCGCATATTCTGTAAAATTATGTTGCATCATTAAAACTTCTCTTTCAATCCTCTGTTGTACATTTTCTTCATTACCAGTCTTTTGATCAACCTCCATTTTAGGTTTGTCTTCTAAACTATTATCTTGAGTATTTGTCAAATCCTTTTTAATTTTTTGAATCTTATTATCCAAATTATCCTCAGTTTCTTTCATTTTAGACTCTAATAATTTAGTATTTGCATCCAACTGAATCATAAATTCTGATAAACCGTTAGCCATTTTTAAAATCTTTCGGTCCAAAAAGTCAAACTTAGATTTCACCAATTCACCAATTTCTTTAATTTCCTGCTTAAATTTTTCAAGATGCTGATTCACAATCTCATCCCTTCTTACAATCTCCTCTAGGAAAAATTCTATTATATTAAAATCAGGTTTCTGAGACTGGAGAGTTAGAATTTGTTCATGTAATTTGTTAATGGGGGAATCCCCCCCCCCGCTGCCTGTTTGTCTAACTTTATAAGTCTCAATGCCATTTTTCCACCCAGACAAGCTTTACTAGAAAAGAGAAAAAAGCTTTTTTCCAACCAAGATCAATATCAGATCTCCAGGAGAAGAAGAAAAAAAAAAAAAAAACCACGAGAGTGAAGTTTTTCCTTCAATTGTAGCCAGGAGTATTCATTCCGCTACTTTGTAATAGAAAACGGAAGGACTTTCCCTTTCAGCCTCTCTTCAAGCCGCGGCAGTCGCCATTTTAAAAATCTTTTTTCCTTCTTAAGTAGCTTCAGTAACTTTTATAAAATAAGTAAAATACTTGCGCTTCAGGATCACAGGTCCAGCTCACATCTTCTTTAATTAATTTGTTAAATTTGCAGGCTTGCTTTAGCCACCTAGCTCTGCATGTAGCGGAGGTCTCCCAAAGCCCGGAGCATCGGCTGGGGATATGGGGAGTCTCTTCCGCTCCGTCCCAAAAGTAAAAGAAAAACTTTTGGGATTATGCAGAGAGCTCTACCCACCCCAGCTGGCTCTATCTCCGTTTCCTCATGGAAACGGAGATTTTTCGAGCCGCCATTCCGCTGTGAAGGCGGCTCTTACAGGCAGTGGGGTTGACGATCCCGAAAGAACGTCTGGCGGCGACAAACAGCAAACCGGAAGTCAAGGTGATTTTCAATAATATGGAATACCAATAAAGAAGAATATTTCTAGCTTAGGGTTGAAATGAGGAGTTCTTGGCGCTCTCTGAGCTTGCTTGTTTTTTTTATTTTATTTATTACCCTAACTAGGTAACATCATCAGTGTGAGTAAAGAGTGCTGTTTGTTGTCAGCTGTGTGGATATCCAGTGTAAGGACTTTATTTAATCTAGCCCAAACACACTTCCGCAACCCAGAAAAACAGAAAAAGGAATCTATACAACACATTCCAACAAACTATACACCCACATAACTTTATCAAAATATCCCAAACCACTCAATCCAATATAGCACAACAGCACAAACCCTAAAAAGAATTATGCTAGCATATATCAATAATATCACAAAAGGCACCAACAGACTATACAACTACATGGAATCAGTGTAGCACACAAGCCAACTAAAGCCCTTAAAAACATTCTAAGGAAACCAAAAGACGGAGCAACCCCAGAAGAAAAACAGGAGTCATGAAAACATAATGTAACAACTGCAACAACCACAAACAGGCAGAAACCTGGCCGAATGCATCCATGAACACCAACTTATGATCAGAAGATATGAAGAAAATTCTGTAATTTCTCAACATATAGAACAATTTAACGATAGTTTCAATTGGGAAAATGTGACAATCCTAGACCAGGCCAAGTCCAAAAATGCCAGGGAATGTCTACACTCCTGGCACTCTGACAAATCAGCCATCAATAAACACACAGACATTAATAACATCTACAGATTATGCAAAAGAGGCAATCAATCAGACCAAAAGAGAACAAAAAGACTCCAGCACCTCTTCACCAGTAATCAGCACCCAGATCATCATAAATTAACTCCAAGGTTAACTTCACGCCAACAATCAAGTAAAAAATACCCTAGTCAAGAAACTGCCAAAGAGCCATCAGTAAACAGCCCAACCAAAGACTCTCTAAGACGTCCCCATCCACACAGACAGGCAAGACACCAGAATATAACTGACAGCATGCAGCACTCCTTACTAATTATTTTATTTATTTATTAGTTTGATTTATATGCTGCCCTTCTCCGGAGACTCAGGATGGCTTACAATGCGTTAAGCAATAGCCTTCATACTTTTGTATATACCTGCTTTGTAGGGCTTTTGGCCCCTCCTAAGCGGTGTTCTATTTTATACAAAGTCAGCTTATTGGCCCCCCAAACCGGGTCCTCATTTTACCTACCTCGGAAGGATGGAAGGCTGGTGAGATTTGAACTCGCAGTAATTGCAGGCAGCTGGCAGCTAAATACTACTTTAACAGTAGTTTAATCCACTGCACCACCAGGCTCCTTGATTTGATTTCCTTGAAATCAAAATGCCCTTGATTTTCCTTCCAGATATGGAAGATTGCTTTGATTGTCCAGACGATCATTATCCAAATAAAGAAAAGAAAGGATGTATCCAGAAAGTGGTGGTTTTTCTAACTTTTGAAGAAAATTTAGGAATTGGTTTAGCCTCAGCAGCTCTTTGTTTCTTCTTCTTGACATTTTGGGTACTTGGAACATTTATTAAGCACAAGGATACTCCCATTGTCAAAGCCAACAACCGGTCACTCACCTACACCCTGCTTGTCTCTCTTCTGCTCTGTTTTCTCTCCTCTTTGCTCTTCCTCAGCCAACCTGGCAAAGTGACCTGCCTTCCCCGACAATCAATGTTTGGCATCACTTTCTCAGTGGCCATTTCTAGTGTCCTGGCCAAAACCATCACTGTGGTTGTGGCTTTCATGGCCACTAAACCTGGATCTCAGATGAGGAAATGGGTAGGGAAAAGATTGGCTTTTTCTATTATCGTTTCATGCTCCATCATCCAGGTATGCATTTGTATTCTTTGGTTGTCAACATCTCCCCCCTTCCCTGAGATGGACATGCACTCAGAGCTCCAAGAAATAATTTTACAGTGCAATGAAGGATCATCTTTCTTCCTCTATTGTGTCTTGGGCTACATGGGTATCTTGGCCATCACCAGCTTTATTGTGGCTTTCCTTGCTCGTAAATTACCCGACAGCTTTAATGAAGCCAAGTTCATCACCTTCAGCATGTTGGCCTTTTGCAGTGTTTGGATCTCCTTCTTTCCAGCCTATCTGAGCACAAAAGGAAAAGCCATGGTAGCTGTGGAGGTCTTCTCCATCTTGGCCTCCAGTGCCGCATTACTGGGATGCATATTCCTGCCAAAGTGCTATATCATTGTTTTCAGGCCTGACCTCAACCACAGGGAGCAACTCACAAAGAGAAATTAGTTCATGTAATATTACTGGCTCAGAGAAATTGCCTAAAAAGGGAATAGAAAGAATCCTGTCTATACAAATAATGCTGTATATAAAGTTATAGGAACCATTATTTTTTTTATTTTTGTGAAAGAAGTATTTGTGTATGACATTTATGATTATTAAGGTTTATTATGATTGTCCATTCCTAAATAAGTGCTCATGTTGCTGTTATCACCATTTTCCTAGATTCTTTAACCATGTCCTTTCTTCTTTTCAACACATCCATTGAATTTGATTTTGGTCATCTAGCTTTTTGTTCCCTGTTGGGCTCTTTCAGATTTTGGCTCAAACGATGTCCAACATTTGTAGAAACATGTTCATAATTATTTTATACTATCCATTCCTAAAGAGTTACATAAATACAGTAAAAAAATGATTACCATTTTATGAACATATAGTTAACACAGTATCATAGGATATCAGTTTTGGATGTCTTTCAAATGTAAAATGTGTTGAGTTTATGAATCTTGTATCTTTATCTCCATTTTTAAAAAGTCTGACCATAATTTTAGCAGATTCCCCTGTATGGATTTTAAGCAATAAATCAGATTAGTTGAACTTGATTATGTGTGGACCTGTATTTTTATGCCTGACATTGATTTCCACTCCAAAAGTTTTTCCTGGGGAGCAACAGAAAAACCAACAGCATACCTGACCTATAAGCAGAAGCAGTGCCTCCCCACAGAATAGTGGACACTGTCCTGCATTGTGTGTGCAATTTGTGCAACTTTGCAACACTCTACAACAAATTCAGAATTTGGTGCAACTTGCACCCATTGTTCCTCTCACATCAGCAGCAGCCTCAGTACTACAATCCATGTTCCAATGGAGTCACGGAAGCTTACCAGAAACTTTCAGGGGAGAATCAGAATGGATGAGATCTTTCAAGGCACAAGGAGAGCTGTTTGTAGGAACCTGAGCAGTGGAATTCCCGAACCACCAGTCATGATTCTCTTTCATTCTGAGTCTAATGCAGCTCATTCAGCACTTACATGACTTAGGTAATGCTTCAGTTATGGATCACTATCATAAGCTTATAGACACCTTCAGGGGCCACTTCCTAAATTCAATATGGCGATTATAATAACCCACACATTCCATAAGCTTGAGCAAGGTAATAGGAGGGTCAGACTGTACATAGCAAATACAAGTTAATCGCAGCAGATCTAGTGTAGAATAATGCAACTGTAACTGCTTTTTTTATATAACCTGAATAACCAAATGAATAACCAAACTGGCACTGAAATCATAAGGCAGGGACAGCAACAAATACTGGACCAAGTCTATTACATTTCTATTATCATAGATCAGTGATGGCAAACCTTTTTGCCTTTGTGTGCCAAAAGCAGGGGGAGTGTGGGGAGAACTTGTGCGTATGTACTCACACCCATAATGCAATCACCCCCATGAACCCACCCCCCACGCATGTGCATGTGGCCCCCACCCTACACTGCCACCCCCCCCCCCGTGCATGTACGCAGCCACCCCCAAGCTATTAAGCTAAAATATTCCAAGCACTATGAATCACACGCTCCCTTCGGCTACTTGGGAAAGGGATTGGGAGTTCTCCCTCCCATTCCATTGGAGGAGAGGTGGCCAGATGGGCGGGACACTGATGATGAGTTTGGATAATTCCCTAAAAACCCTGCTTGCCTCTTCTTCTCATCTCCAACTGGGAATTGCTGAGAAAGAGGCCAGGAAGGTGGCAGCGCTTGGTCGTGACACGTTTGCAAGCTGCAAACGCTGTATATCTTGGAGTTTGCCTTACGGGGTGGGTGGGGAGAAATGTAAGCCTCAGGATTTGCCTTATGGGGGGAGAAAGCTCCCGGGGGGGGGAACTGCAGCTATGCTCTGGAGAATCCCCGTTGGAGCCACACGTGCCATAGGTTCACCATCATGGTCATAGACTCATGTTTGGAAGTGATTGAAAGCCAATTCGGATGTCAGAGACAGCTGATATCACAGCTTAACTAATCAGCCTTCTTTTCCTTATTTCTGAAAAGGACTCACCCATGGGGAGACCAAGCCCTGAGAATAGAAGCCATAAAGAGATGAGTGGCTGCTGAAGAAAGACAGATGCAGAGACCTCGCATTCTGCTTTTACTGTGGAAAGTCTGGGCATGTATGGAGAGTGTGATCAACCAGAGCCTCCAGAAGAGGAGAAAGATCTCTCAGCCAGAGCATGCGAGAGCACTGTGCTAAACACAGAACCGCTCCTCTCACAAGAGGTCTCAAAAGGGACTATTGAAACATTAAAGAGAGAGCAACACCATCTAAATGAATATACATTACTGAAAATTTATATTGACTTGACCCTCTGAGACAAATAGAAATAATGGACTGCAGTGTTAGTGAATTCTAAGGCAAGAACCGACTTTATAGACTTCACAATGGTTAAAATTTTATAAATCCCTACTGTCTTTCTAGACACTCCAATAGAAGTAGAAACTGTCTGTCAGGCTGTCTCCTTTCAATTCTCAAGAAAGAAAAACTCTATTTCCGACTCCATTTTCATAGAGAAAGGTACTTTTGCTGAGTATGAACTGAATGCAACCAAAGAAAACCAAGGTCTGAAGCAACAGGCATGACAATTACGTATAGAAAGCATTCCCAAAAGCCTTTCCCCAACTGTCCAGCATAAATCATCCAATCCACAATTTACCCAGGGGTCATGTGGGTGCAACGTCTGGTGGTGCCATCTTTCTGCTATGCCATGGCAGTTGACCTTGAGTTGTTATCAGCTTGAAAGAAACGTTGAAGCAAAGTTCCTCTCCACCAGTTCACGTCCCTCCTCCCAAGAGTTCCAGTAGCTCTCCCCTCCCCCCGTTTCATGGCAGCCGAGCAAGCAATGAAAAAGCGGAGGCTGACACAGTCCTTCTAGACACTCCAATGCAAGTCAAAAACAATACTTTACAAAATTTAATTATGTTGGTCCAATTATGTGGTTCCCACTGCAAATAGCAGTAGCCCATCATACTCAGCTGTTAACCCTATATGTCACCAGCCACATTCCCTTTCTGTTCATCTTGGGATCAAAGTTTTTGAAACTTCAAAACCAAATAAATTGGAGGATAGAACTCTGTCTTTTACAACTCCAATTTATCAACTTGGAAATTAAACTCTGGGAAAAGAGTAGATATCACAGAAGATGGCTTCCCTCCCCTATTGGAATTCCTCTCTGGACTTTGCTGTTCGTTGGGATTTAGCTACTCAGAAAATTAGCCTAATATAGGGAAGTAGATGAAAACTTGCTCTTCCTGGCCTTTTGCTCCCTTGCACGTGACAAATGATTGACTTCTTCATGGGTTCCAGAATTAGAATTAGCAGTAGCCATGCCCTGAATGTACTACTGACCTCCTTATTTTTTTCCACAGCAGACCAGAAATTCTCTCCTTTAAAACAGAAAATTAAATGGGCAAAGATTTAAAATATAAGATCTTAAAAGTTCTCAGGAAATACTGTTGGAAGAAATATCTATCTGGGTTCAGTTCCAAGTGGGGAGAAAGACACTGGAAACATGGAGGATGATTCAAAAAATGGTGTCAAGCTTCGTTGTTATCTCCAAATAAATGAATTTCCAAACACCCGATCTTTGAGGAATTTTTTCTCTTTATTGAGCATAACGAACTGACCCTGACTCAATGCACAGTTAGCACTGAACTTTGGCCCCCCAAAACCTCTCTTTCTGGTTCCCAATTTTCTGCATCTCATTGGCCATCTTCAAAGCCACTCTTCTCATCCCATCTCCGTCAGTTCACAGGAATGTCCCCCCTCCCATCCCATCTCCGTGGAGACAGTTCTTCAGGGGAATTAAGTAGGTGAAAGTTCAAGCCTCTCCTCTCCTTCCTTATGGCAGCTTGGAAGCTGACAGATGGTTTATTGGTGGACAAGACCTTATTTATTTATTTATTTATTTATTTATTTATTTATTTATTTATTTATTTATTTATTCGATTTATATGCCGCCCTTCTCCAGAGACTCAGGGTGTCTTACAATGCATTAAGCAATAGCCTTCATACTTTTGTATATACCTGCTTAGTAGGGCTTTCGGCCCCCCATAAGCCCTGTTCTTTTTTATACAAAGTCAGCTTTTTGCCCCCACAATCTGGGTCCTCATTTTACCTACCTCAAAAGGATGGAAGGCTGAGTCAACCTTGAGCCTGGTGAGATTTGAACTTGCAGTAATTGCAGGCAGCTGGTGCTACTTAACAGCACTTTAGTCTGCTGCACCACCAAGGCTCTTCTCAAATCCCAAACCACATGGGTTTGAAGTCCTCGTACAACTGAACACATAGAGTCAGAGAGAGAGGTATTTACACCCTCTCTTGGGCCTTGCCCTTGAGCTTCCTGATCCTGTGCAAGAAGGAGCTTCCTGTTCCTGTGTAAGAAATCCAGGGGTCATAGTTAACTTTGCAGGCAGTCAGAATCACATTTGGTTGAATTTTGGGCTGATGTCATGTCCCCAGGTGCCATGTGGTTAGCTATGCTGCAAGATAGGTAGAGGGCTAATCCTATTATGTCCTTGTGGTGAAGGTCTTTTGTCTTGTAGATAAGGTGGCCCAGACTTTTGTCTTGTAGATAGGCTATCACCAAAATATCTGCTGGAGGCAGGGAACTGAGGCTGAGTTTCTGTTTCCCCTAAGACTTTTATTTTTGTTTTAGGGAAAATATCCTTCCTTTTTAATATTTCCTAAAGTATTTCATTCTTCTAATGTATGGGATGGGTGCAAATTTTTTATAGTACATTGTGAAACACCTTCTAGGGAGAGAAGGGAGAGACGGCATTGGTTGCACTGGTGGATGATCTCTGGAGGGCTTGGGACAGAGGTTATTCCTCTGTTCTGGTCCTGTTGGATCTTTCAGCGGCTTACAATACCATCAACCATGGTATCTTGCTGCAGTGCCTCAAGGGGTTGGGAGTGGGAGGCACCGTTTTATGGTGGTTCTCCTCCTACCTCTCGGGGTGAACGAGTGCAGTGTTGACAGGTGGGCAGAGATCGACCATGAGGCCCCTCACTTGTGGGGTGCCCCAGGGGTTGGTTCTCTCGCCCCTTCGCTTCAACATTTATATGAAACCGCTGGGGGAGATCATCCGTGGTTTTGGGGTGAGGTACCATCAGTATTCTGATGATACTCAGCCTTTTATATCCACCCCGAACCAACCCAGTGAGGCCCTCGACATGATGTCCCGGTGCCTGGAAGCGGTGAGGATCTGGATGGGAGGAACAGGCTTCGGCTCAACCCTGCCAAGACTGAGTGGCTGTAGTTACTGGGATCTCGGTCTGAAGGAGAGGTTCCATCGTTGGCTATAGGGGGTGAAGTTTTACCCCCCGTAGACAGGGCATGCAACTTGGGTGTCCTCCTGGATTCGCGGTTGAGTCTAGAAGATGATATAACAACTGTGACCAGGGGGGCATATGTCCAGATTCATCTGGTGCGCCAGTTGCGCTCCTAATTGGATCGAGATGCCCTACGCACAGTTACTCATGTGCTAGTCACCTCCCATATTGACTACTGTAATGCTCTCTACATGGGGCTGCCCTTGAGGATTACTCGGAGGCTTCAGCTGGTACAGAATGCAGCCACGCGGGTTGTGATGGGAGAATCCCGATACTCCCATGTAACACCTCTCCTGAGCGGCTTGCACTGGTTGCCGGTTGCCCTCCGGGTGAGATTCAAGGTGCTGGTAATGACCTATAAAGCTCTAGTTTAGCTTAGTTTAGTTTATTTGATTTGTATACCGCCCTACTCCCGAAAGACTCAGGGCAGTGAACAACCAACAATAAAATACATAGATACAAAAAATTTAAAAACCAGATAAAATCAAATTAAATCATTTTGGCCCAGAAAGATTAAAACACCCCAATAATTTAAAAACAGATTAAAATTTACATATTTAAAAAGGGAAGATATTAGGCCAAGCCCGCCTGATGGAATAAAAAGGTCTCTAGCACGGCGGAAGGAGCGCAGATCCGGGATCCTCTGTATCTCCGGGGGGAGCTCATTCCAGATGGTAGGTGCCCCCATAGAGAAGGCTCTCCCCCTAGGGGCCGCCAGTTGGCACTGTTTGGCTGACGGCACCCGGAGGAGTCCCTCTCTATGAGAGCGTACTGGCCGGTGGGATGCTATTGGTGGTAATAGGCGGTCCCGTAGATAACCAGGTCCTAAGCCATGGAGCGCTTTAAAGGTGGTAACCAAAACTTTGAAGCGCACCCGGAAGACCACCGGGAGCCAGTGCAGCTCGCGCAGGAGAGGTGTTACATGGGAGCGCCATGTCGCTCCCATTACCACCTGCGCGGCCTCACTCTGCGCCAGTTGGAGCCTCCGGGTGCTCCACAAGGGGAGCCCCATGTAGAGAGCATTACAATAGTCCAGGCGGGAGGTGACGAGGGCATGAGTGACCATGCATAACGAGTCCCGATCCAGAAAGGGATGCAACTGGCGAATCAGGCGAACCTGATGAAAAATCCTCCCGGTCACGGCCGTCAAGTGCTCTTCTAAAGACAGCCGTGAATCCAGGAGGACGCCCAAGTTGTGAGCCCTCTCCATGGGGGCCAATGATTTGCCCCCAATAGTCAGTGATGGCATCAACTGACTATATCGGGACATCGGAAACCACAGCCACTCGGTCTTGGATGGGTTGAGCCTGAGCCTGTTCCTCCCCATCCAGATCTGTATGGCCTCCAGGCACCGGGACATCACTTCAAGGGCATTGTTGGGGTGATCCGGGGTGGAGATGTACAGCTGGGTGTTGTCAGGGTACTGATGGTACTCCACCCCAAAACCCCGGATGATCTCGCCCAGCGGCTTCACATAAATGTTGAACAGGAGAGGCGAGAGGACCGACCCTTGCAGCACCCCACATATGAGGGGCCTCGGGGTGGACCTCTGTCCCCCTGTCAACACAGACTGCAACCGGTCAGAGAGAAAGGAGGAGAACCACCACAACACAGTGCCTCCCACCCCTAACTCTTCCAACCGGTGCAGCATGATACCATGGTCGATGGTATCAAAAGCCGCTGAGAAGCTCTACATGGCTTAGGCCCAGGATACTTGGCAGACCATCTGCAACCAGCAGCAGCTTCCCATCGCCCAGTGCGTTCCCACAGAGGGGCCTGCTCCGGGTACCGTCAGCTAGACAATGTTGGGTGGCGGCCTCCAAGGGTAGAGCTTTCTCTATGGGCGCACCCATCCTTTGGAATCAACTCCCCCTGGGGCTCCGGCTGGCTCCTGACCTCCGCACCTTCCGCCGCAAATTAAAAACATGGCTGTTTGCGGCACCTAGCCTGGACTGAGAGTTTTTTTGATTATTTTAATGGGTTTTAATATTTGTTTATGTATGTATTTTATGTTTTTATTGGCTTGTTTTAATTTTTGTGAGCCGCCCTGAGTCCTATGGAGATAGGGCAGCATATAAGTTATAATAAATAAATAAATAAATAAATAAAAAATTTTCATTTTAAAAAAAAGAAATGTATTTTGTGTTGAAAATTCCCCCTGTACATTTTATTAGCAATTGTGTATTTCAAAAAGAATTTAACCATCAGACACTTCTTCTTTCCTCAAAAACAAAGTAATTGTCTCCTACAGGAATCACCATATTTTCTTCACTAGGCAAAAACATGAAAGACTGCACAGAAAGTTCAATTCAACAGCAATCAATGTATCTTGAACCCCAGGGAGATTGGCACAAGGATAATAATGGCTGTGTGTCAGAGTCATTGCTACAGGTTTCCTCCCTCTGTTCTCCTCTGCCAGTGTATCTGTTCAAACCCTGATGTAATTCAACTCACTGATTTCTACTCTCATAGATCTTCAAATAGATGATAGTGGATTTTCTGATATTGTGCACACTCAGATATAAACTTTGAATTAATCGCTGGATTAACCATTGGAATAATGCAATCTTTCCTGTAGGATAGGATGAAAGACAGATACATTTTCAAGAGTGAAGATGTTGCTCTTTTGGTGTTCCTGGTGAAGAAAATAGTGACTCTGAGCTGCCCTGCAAGCGATGCTTTCCTTGTTCCACATGAGTGGTACCAACCTGGTGACCTCGTCATTGGTGGGATAGTGTCGCTCACCTATTACAACATTTATGAAATTAATTTTAAGGAACACCCTTATATAGCATCTTATGACATACCAAAGTAAGGTTCTTTTTCTAATCTTAATTAGGTTCCCCAAACTGCTTATGAAAGTAAAAGATTCTCAGTATAAATGTAGGCTGTATATCTAATCTAAGTCTTTATATGACAATTACATCTTTTGAATGTTTTTAGTTACGGGAAAAATAAACATTTTTTTTTTACATTACAATAAAGTATTTGTCATATAATATATGAAACTTTGGTGCAAAACATCTTTTGAAGAACATTTAATAAGCTTAAGGTAATTTTTTTTTTAAAAAAAATCTGTATTGTCACTCTGAACAAAACATACATACAATAGGTGACTGATACATGCTGGAATTGTTCATATTCCATTTGGGGGGGAAAGTTAGGGAATGGGTTCCATGAGTGTGTTACCAGGAAAAAAGCATTGTTTTTATTTGTTGTAGCATATATTTGTTGCAAATTGTGCCAATAATGTAAAAAAAATTGATTTTGAACAGTGCACAAATTATTCAGTACTTTAGAAAACCTATTACTTATTTGCCAACTTCCTTTTTCAACTGGGGTATTTAAATCATTTGCAGTGTAATAATCAAATTCTACCAGCACATTCTTGCCTTGGCTTTTGCTGTGAAGGAGATCAATCAGGACTCCCAGATCTTGCCCAATGTCACTCTCGGGTTCCACATCTATGACAGTTACTATAATTCAAGGATGACCTATCGCACCACTCTGGACCTGCTTTTCAGATCCCAGGAATTTGTCCCTAACTACAATTGTGACACCCAGAAGAATCTCATGGCTATCATTGGGGGATTGGATTTTGTCACATCATCTTATATAGCTGAAATTATAGGATTCTTCAAGATTCCACAAGTAAGTTCTAAAGGGGTTGAACAGAAAATTGATGTAGTATTATGTTAATTTGAACCCATTCTGGAAAGTCTTAATATTTTCTGAATGTAGAATCAAGTTAAGTATGAGAAAAACATAGAAATAAGGAAGAATTTCTTGATAGAATAATGAATTAATGTAAAAACTTGCCTTCAGAAATACTGGCTGCTCCATAACTGGAGATGTTTATGAAGTGATTGGAGCATCATTTTGTCTAAATTGTTGTAAGGTCTTCTCCTTGAGCAGGGTGGTGTACTAAAAGACCTCCAAGGTCCTTCCAATGTTCCAATGGAACCGGAAGCGTGGCGGCGATACTGGCTGGGAAATAGAGAATCTCTGATGGGCTTCGCGAAAACTCAGCCAGACAATCCACTGTCGGGAGGTCTTCGGACTGGAACCATCTTGGAGGGATGAGGGAGAGAGAAAGGCATCTTGAAAGACCAAAGAGGAGCAGGCAAGCTCATCGGAAGGTCAGAGACAGCTCTTTGACCTGGCAGTGGGGGAGGTGGCCATTATGTCCGCTATAAACTGGGGCAACCGGATTAAGAGGTGAGCAGGAGTGGAAATTGAACAGAGTATTGTTACTGAGTGAGTAATTGGCCAACTCAAATGTACGAAGAAAAAACTTTTAAAAGCTTGAAAGAAGTCCCAACGAGTAATTCGCTAATTGGCACTCGGGAATATAAGCGAAGGGGGAAAAAGGGAACTTTAAAACTAAAACTTTAAAAGGAACCTTCCATCAGGACTTAAAACTGGATTTGGATCAAATTAAAACAAGACAAGAAAAAAGGAGATAGAGAAGTATTCTTTAAACAACAAAAGGATTTAATTTGGGGAAGAGGAAATAATCATTTTTGTGGATTTACAAATGGATACTTTGTGGCTGGAGCACTTGTGAGTTGGAGACAGACATCTGCTGGTGGAAAGAAAGTATCTTACTAAGCTTATTTATATCATAATGAGAAAGTACTGAAAGTATTGTAGGAGTGCTTTGTTTAAATAACTAGAATGAGATTGCAAGAGGAGTGGAGAGAACAAAGACTGAAATTGCAATGGCTCAAATGAACATTTGAATTGGACACTATCTGGAAAGGGGAAAAAAAGAAAGAAAAAAGAAAAAAGAGACACTACATGGACTTTGAATTTGAATTATATGCAAAGGAATAATAAATTTAAAAATCCTTGCCTTTTAAATTGATAACATGGAGAATTGGGAAGGAAATAAATAAAAATAAAGATACAGATGATTACACTGGAATTAACAGTGACAGAATAAAAAAGTTAATTACACTCGGAATAACAGTGACAGAATAAAAAAGTTGATTACACTGGGATTAACAGTGCTAGAATAAAAAAGATTACACTGGGATTAACAGTGCTAGAATAAAAATGATTACACTGGGATTAACAGTGACAGAATAAAAAAATGATTACACTGGGATTAACAGTGCTAGAATAAAAATGGATGGGGGGAATACATCTAAAAAAGGAAGAGAAGAGAAAGAAATGGGGAAGAAAAAGGAGAAGAAGGCTAGGGAATGGGAGAAAGGGAGGAAAGCGTCAAGAAATGGAATTGTAGAGAAATTAAAAGAAAATAGTTAAGGAATATTAAAAAGGAATTTAAAAGATGAATATGCTAATTGAAGAGAAGGAAGTTAACTGTAGAAATTATATGTAAAAAGCAATTTAGAAGGAAAATACAGGTTATTCTAAAAGGGATATAAGTAAAGATAAAATGAAATGTGAGTGAGTAAAAAAGAAGAAATACATTATTTAATGTAAAATAAATAAATATGAAATAAAACAGAAAAATTAGAATTTGAAGGCAAATAAAGATGTTGTTTATACAAATAAGCATAGAAATGTTAAGACATGATTAAAAAAATGGAAAAAGGAAATTTTGGCAAAAATTATAATTGAGTAAAATGTATTTTAATATATTAATTGTATAAATTTAAAGATTTTAGGGGCTATCACCTCCAAATTTCCAAGTTCAGCATCGATCATCCCAAAGTATCTAAAACCTCATAGATTTGGTAGATCTGTTGCTCTCCTTGAGCAGGGTAGAGTACTAGGAGACCTCCAAGGTCCCTTCAAATGTTGTGTTGTATAAAACAGATACAGAAAAAGTGGTTTGTGTTCTTATTTTGTCATTCAGGTATTCTGCTATTCTGATCACTCAGAAGCTGCTATAAAAATCATGATTTAGGTATCAGTAGGAGTTATTTAACAAATCACCATAGATTGCACAATAACAGTTAGTTAAAATGATACTTTACATTACGTTTCATTGTCTCCTCCTAAAAATAATCAATTCTCCAAGAACTTTTGTGTGGCTCATGAACTTTTCATGAGTGACAAGCTGAGCTTTCTGTCTCTATCAGAGATTTAGAGCAATGAAGTGCTGCTCCTTCTTAGATGTGGCTTGCATAGTTTGAAACAACTCTATGTTTGCAATAGTCTCTCTTCTCATTTATCTACCAAAGAATTCTTAAGTCTCAGATTCTAATATCTGGCTAAAGGAAATTAATCAGACTCTCAAATAGCCTTGTACCAGTGAGGAAAGATTAGATATGATTTATCTTGAATTAGCTGTTTAAGTAGTGGACATAAAACATAATTGAAGGACCTGACATAATCCCAAAAGTCTATTTTCATTGTGCTTCAGTTCATTCCTACCTTTCCTTAAAATAATATCAAATAAATAATGGAGTGGACATGTACATTTCCATGCAATATTGATGATCAAATTTCTAAGCAAACATATTTAATAATAGTTATTGGAATAGGAAGAATGAGTGAATGAAACTTAAATATGTTGTTCTCTTCTCTGTTATATTGCTTTCAATTGTCTATCTCTTCTATTCTCTTTCAAGTAGCTCCATTCATTTCTTCAAGGCATTTCTTTCAACAATTCAGCTGGGGAGAGAGTGTTCCTGAATGAGAAAGGGGAAGCAACCGGTGGATTCGACATCACCAACTTGATCACTTTTCCAAACAGATCTTTTCAGAGGGTTAGAGTTGGAAAGCTGGATCTAGAAGCTCCGAAAGGGAAGGAATTATTCATTGATGGAGATGTGATTTCCTGGAACCCAACTTTTAATCAGGTTTCGAATTATTGCATGAAACATGCTTTAATCCATTGAACATCCCTTTAGAAATCTGATTTCTGTTTTTTAAAATAAAGAGCAGCACATTCTTTTCAAATGATGTTGATGATCTAGCACTCATCAATTTGACCAAATGCTATCACAATACAAAAGCCATGTCTGCATATTTGGTTTGCATTTCCATTTGAAATCTCAAGAGTGGCCATGTTTTCATGAAATTGTCACCCTGTGCAATTATGTCCTCTCCCTGCTGTTCAAATGGGACCTTTTCTACATTGTGGTTTCTACATATTTTAAAGTTGTGGATAAAATTAATAAATTCAGTATTATTTGCCATGAGAATGTCACCAAGTGTTATTATTTGCTCACCCTGTCCTTCAAACAGAAATTTTTGAACATCCTTTTAATTTCTACTTTTTTAGAAAAATTACAAACTCTGTTAAACATCACCAATTTCAAAACCTTTTATGTTTATCACCAGGTTCTTCCACTTTCTCGATGCAATGACCCTTGTTTCCCTGGATCCTGGAAGAAAGGGATTGAGGGGGATCAGTTCTGCTGCTATGACTGTGCTCCATGCCCTGAAGGGAAGATTTCTAATCAAAATGGTAGGCTACGAATTCTACCACTTTTCATTAGACTTAAGCAAACTTTCATAAACTACTTGGATGTATAACATTAATAAGGTGATTTTCAATAATATAGAATACCAATAAAGGAGAATATTTCTAGTTCAGGGTTGAAATGAGGAGTTCTTGGTGCTCTCTGAGCTTGCTTGTTTTCTTGCGGTTATTTCATTACCTTAAATAGGTAACATCATCAGTGCGAGTAAAGAGTGCTGTTTGTTGTCAGCTGTGTGGATATCCAGTGTAAGTACTTGATTTAATCTAGCCCAAACACACTTCCGCAATCCAGAAAAACAGAAAAAGGAAATGGAGCATCTATACAACACATTGCAACAAAATATACACCCACACAACTTTATCAAAATATCCCAAACCACTCAATCCCATATAGCACAACAGCACAAACCCTAAAAAGAATTATGCTGGCATATATCAAGAATATCTCAAAAGGCACCACAGACTATACAACTACATGGAATCAGTTTAGCACACAAGCCAACTAAAGCCCTTCAAAACATCCTAAACAAACCAAAAGACGGAGCAACCCCAGAAGAAAAACAGGAGTTATAAAAACATAATGTAACAACTGCAACAACCACAAACAGGCAGAAAAATGGCCGAATGCATCCATGAACACCAATTTATGATCAGAAGACATAAAGACAATTCTGTAATTTCACAACATATTGAAAGATTTAACAATAGTTTCAATTGGGAAAATGTGATCATCCTAGACCAGGCCAAGTCCAAAAATGCCAGGGAATGTCTACACTCCTGGCACTCTGACAAATCAGCCATCAATAAACACACAGATATTAACAACATCTACAGACTATGCAAAAGAGGCAATCAATCAGACCAAAAGAGAACAAAAAGACTCCAGCACCTCTCCACCAGTAATCAGCACCCAGATCAGCATAAATTAACTCCAAGGTTAACTTCACACCAACAATCAAGTAAAAAATACCCCAATCAAGAAACTACCAAAGAGCCATCAGTAAACAGCCCAACCAAAGACTCTCTAAGATGTCCCCATCCACACAGACAGGCAACACACCAGAATATAACTGACAGCAAGCAGCACTCCTTACTAACAATGTGGTGGGATCTAGTTTGGGGTAATGAAACATCTGCAAAAGAACAAGCAAGGTCAGAGAGCACCAAGTACCCCTCAATAATATGGAATGCCTAATTGAAAAAAAAATATTTATTTTATTTTATTAGTTTGATTTATATGCCGCCCTTCTCCGGAGACTCAGGGTGGCTTACAATGCTTTTTAGCAATAGCCTTCATACTTTTGTATATACCTGCTTAGTAGGGCTTTTTGGCCCCCCATAAGCAGTGTTCTATTTTATACAAAGTCAGCTTATTGCCCCCACAAACCAGGTCATCATTTTACCTACCTCGGAAGGATGGAAGGTTGAGTCAACCTTGAGCCTGGTGAGAATTGAACTCGCAGTAATTGCAGGCAGCTGGCAGCTAAATACTAATTTAACAGTAGTTTAGTCCACTGCACCACCAGGCTCCTTGATTTGATTTCCTTGAAATCAAAATGCCCTTGATTTTCCTTCCAGATATGGAAGATTGCTTTGAATGTGCAGAAGATCATTATCCAAATAAAGAAAAGAAAGGATGTATCCAGAAAGTGCTGGTTTTTCTAACTTCTGAAGAAAATTTAGGAATTGGTTTAGCCTCAGCAGCTCTTTGTTTCTTCTTCTTGACATTTTGGGTACTTGGAACATTTATTAAGCACAAGGATACTCCCATTGTCAAAGCCAACAACCTGTCACTCACCTACACCCTCCTTGTCTCTCTTCTGCTCTGTTTTCTCTCCTCTTTGCTGTTCCTCATCCAACCTGGCGAAGTGACCTGCCTTCCCCGACAATCAATGTTTGCCATCACTTTCTCAGTGGCCATTTCTAGTGTACTGGCCAAAACCATCACTGTGGTTGTGGCTTTCATGGCCACTAAACCAGGATCTCAGATGCGGAAATGGGTAGGGAAAAGATTGGCTTTTTCTATCGTCCTCTCATGCTCCATCATCCAAGTATGCATTTGTATTCTTTGGTTGTTGACATCTCCCCCATTCCCTGAGATGGACATGCACTCAGAGCTCCAAGAAATAATTTTACAGTGCAATGAAGGATCATCTTTCTTCTTCTACTGTGTCTTGGGCTACATGGGTATCTTGGCCATCACCAGCTTTATTGTGGCTTTCCTTGCCCGTAAATTACCTGACAGCTTTAACGAAGCCAAGTTCATCACCTTCAGTATGTTGGCCTTTTGCAGTCTTTGGGTCTCCTTCTTTCCAGCCTATCTGAGCACAAAAGGAAAAGCCATGGTAGCTGTGGAGGTCTTCTCCATCTTGGCCTCCAGTGCTGCATTACTGGGATGCATATTCCTGCCAAAGTGCTACATCATTGTTTTCAGGCCTGACCTCAACCACAGGGAGCAACTCACAAAGAGAAATTAGTTCATCATGTAATATTACTGGCTCAGAGAAATTGCCTAAAAAAGGAATAGAAAGAATGCTGTCTATACGAAAAATACTGTATATAAAGTTATAGGAACAGTTATTTTTTATTTTTGTCAAAGAAGTATTTGTGTATGACATTTATGATTATTAAGGTTTATCATGATTGTCCATTCCTAAATAAGTGCTCATGTTGCTGTGTTATCACCATTTTCCTAGATTCTTTAACCATGTCCTTTCTTCTTTTCAACACATCCATTGAATTTGATTTTGGTCATCTAGCTTTTTGTTCCCTGTTGGGATCTTTCAGATTTTGGCTCAAACTATGTCCAATGTTTGTAGAGACATGTTCATCATTATTTTATACTATCCATTCCTAAAGCGTTACATAAACACAGTAAAAACTGATTACCATTTTATGAACATATAGTTAACACAGTATCATAGGATATCTGTTTTGGATTTCTTTCAAATGTAAAATGTGTTGAGTTTGTGAATCTTGTATGTTTATCTCCATTTTTAAAAAGGCTGACCATTATTTTATCAAATTCCCTTGTATGGATTTTAAGCAATAAATCAGATTAGTTGAACTTGGTTATGTGTGGACCTGTATTTTTATGCCTGACATTGATTTCCACTCCAAAATTTTTTCCTGGGGAGCAAGAGAAAGAACCAACATCATACCTGACCTACAAGTAGAAGCGGTGCCTCACCACAGAATAGTGGACACTGTCCTGCATTGTGTGTGCAATTTGTGCAACTTTGCAACACTCTACAACAAATTCAGAATTTGGTGCAACTTGCACCCATTGCTCCTCTGACATCAGCAGCAGCCTCAGTACTACAATCCATGTTCCAAAGGAGTCACGGAAGCTTACCAGACACTTTCAGGGGAGAATCAGAATGGATGAGATCCTTCAAGGCACAAGGAGAGCTGTTTGTAGGAACCTGAGCAGTGGAATTCCCGAACCACCAGTCATGAATCTCTTTCATTCTGAGTCTAATACAGCTCAATCAGCTCTTACATGACTTAGGTAATGCTTCAGTTTTGGATCACTATCATAAGCTTATAGACACCTTCAGGGGCCACTTTGTAAATCTGATATGGAGATTATAATAACCCGCACATTCCATAAGCTTGAGCAAGATAATAGGAGGGTCAGACTGTACATAGCAAATACAAGTTAATCGCAGCAGATCTAGTGTAGAATAATGCAACTGTAACTGCTTTTTTTATATAACCTAAAAAACCGAATGAATAACCAAATTGGCACTGAAATCATAAGGCAGGGACATCAACAAATACTGGACCAAGTCTATTACATTTCTATTATCATAGATCAGTGATGGCAAACCTTTTTGCCGTTGTGTGCCAAAAGCAGGGGGAGTGTGGGGAGAACTTGTGCGTGTGTACCCATACCCATAATGCAATGACCCCCATGAATCCACCCCCCACGCATGTGCATGTGTCCCACCCTACGCTGCCCCCCCTGTGCATGGACCTGTCCCCCCCTGTGCATGTACGCATGACACTTCCCCTTGCATCCCTTTTTGGAGCTAACAGGCCTCCCTGAAGCCTATTGGGACCAAAAATGGGGATGGCTTTAGATCTCCTAATGGGAGAAATCAGCACCCATCTTTGACTTGAAGTGGGGAGATGCTCCAGATCCTCATTCCCCAAATGAGTTTGCCCCACTCAATGGGGGGGGGACAAATAAAGAGGGAGCCAAAGCTGCCCCCAAACTATTAAGCTAAAATATTCCAAGCACTATGAATCATACGCTCCCTTCGGCTACTTGGGAAAGGGATTGGGAGTTCTCCCTCCCATTCCATTGGAGGAGAGGTGGCCAGATGGGCGGGCCACTGATGATGAATTTGGATAATTCCCTAAAAAGCCTGCTTGCCTCTTCTTCTCATCCCCAACTGGGAATCGCTGAGAAAGAGGCCAGGAAGGTGGCAGCGCTTGGTCGTGACACGTTTGCAAGCTGCAAACGCTGTAAATCTTGGAGTTTGCCTTACGGGGTGGGTGGGGAGAAAGGTCCTTGTTGTGGGGGTGGTATCCTCTTTGCAGAGGCAGTGGTGGCTCCTCCTCCTCCTGCCAACCTCGGTGTAAACTTCAGGGTTTGCCTTATGGAGGAGAGAAAGGTCCTGGGGTGGGAACCCTTTTTTCAGCGGCCGTGGCGGCTCCTCCTCCTCTTGCCAGCCTCGATGTAAACCTCAGGATTTGCCTTATGGGGGGAGAAAGGTCCGGGGGGGGGACTGCAGCTATGCTCTGGAGAATCCCCGTTGGAGCCACACGTGTCATAAACTCATGTTTGGAAGTGATTGAAAGCCAATTCGGATGTCAGAGACTGCTGATATCACAGCTTAACTAATCAGCCTTCTTTCCCTTATTCCTGAAAAGGACTCACCCATGGAGAGACCAAGCCCTGAGAATAGAAGCCATAAAGAGATGAGTGGCTGCTGAAGAAAGACAGATGCAGAGACCTCGCATTCTGCTTTTACTGTGGAAAGTCTGGGCATGTATGGAGAGTGTGATCAACCAGAGCCTCCAGAAGAGGAGAAAGATCTCTCAGCCAGAGCATGCGAGAGCACTGTGCTAAACACAGAACCGCTCTTCTCACAAGAGGTCTCAAAAGGGACTATTCAAACATTAAAGAGAGAGCAACACCATCTAAATGAATATACATTGCTGAAAATATATATATATATATATATATATATATATATATATATATATATATATATATATATATATATATATTTATTTATTGCAAAAGTTTTACAATTACATTTTCACCCCTTCCCCCCACTCAACCCACCCCAAACTTCCCAACCTCCCTAACCCTCCCTAACCCTCCCCTCCCCCCAGACTTCCACACAATATACTCATATCAAGTAAAAAAAACCCTTTATATAAAACTTGAACCCCTCCCTCCCCCGTATAATTTTTCATCTTCATTACATTAAAATATTTCTATCTTAATATAACATTTTCAAATAAAAGCTATTTGATACTTCCTAGTTTGATATTTGTTCTGAACATAATCTATCCACTTTTTCCATTTCCATTCATAATTCTCTTGTGAACAATCTTTTAAATATGCTGAAATCTTCACCATCTCTGCAAAACTGGCCATCTTCAAAGTCCATTCCTCGATCGTGGGTAAAGCTTCATTTTTCTAGTATTTACCTATCAACAATCTTGCTGCTGTTATCATGTACAATATCAATTTTGTTTCACCCAGTGTAAAACCCTTAACTATACCCAATAAAAACAATTGTGGAGAAAATTGAATTTTTTTCTTCAAAACATTCTGCATGACCCATCAAATTTTTATCCAAAAAGCCTTAACTTTCCTACAGGTCCACCAAACATGGTAATATGTAGCATCTAAACAATCACATCTCCAACATTTTGGCTGAACATTAGGGTACATACACGACAATTTTTTGGGGTCTAAATGCCATCTATAAAACATTTTATAGAAATTTTCCCTCAAATTCTGCGACTGTGTAAATTTAACGTTCTGAACCCAGATTTTTTCCCATGTTTCCAACATCACTGGTTCTGCAAAATTTTGTGCCCACTTAATCATACAATCTTTAACCAATTCAGTTTCTGAATCCCTTTCTAACAAAACATTATAAAGCCTTTTAATATGCATTGGACCTTTCTCTTTTATATGTCTAACCAGTTCTTCCTCGTGCAACATAATACCAGTTTTTTGGTCCTCTTTCCATCTCAGTGTTAATTGATTATATTGTAACCATGTTAAATTAATCCCTTCATCCAACAGTGTCTCTAATGTCTTCAACTGCCATCTGCCCGCATCTGTAAAAAGTACCTCTTTATATAACCCCCCCCGAGTGACATTATATTTGTATTCCACATAATATGACCAAGATCCAGCGATAACGGTATTTTGTAATCCCATTTGAGTCGGTGCTTCTTCCAAACCCTCATCAAAGAATCTCTGAGTATATGGCTTTTAAATACTTTATCCACTTTGTTCTCATAAAATAAGTAGGCATGCCATCCAAATTCAAGATCAAAACTTTCTATATTCAATATTCCAGTCTTTTTCCTTCCAAACCAGTCGCTTGCTTGAGTCAAAGCTGCTGCTTCATAATATAATTGTAGGTTTGGTAGTTTAAGACCTCCCCTTTCTGGAACATCTTGCATAATTTTCAGTTTCACTTTCGGTTTCTTCTCATTCCAGACAAACTTATTCACTCCACTTTGCCATTCTCTCAGTTGTTTATCACTTTTAAGTACTGGAATCATTTGAAACAAAAAAATAAATCTTGGCAAAACGTTCATCTTAACTGCTGCTATTTTTCCAAGTAAAGACAGCTGCAGTTTTTTCCAAGTCTCCATGTCTTTTTGTACCTCTCGCCACAACACCTCATAATTATTTTGAAACAATTTCATATTTGCTTCTGCAACCTGAACTCCTAGATATTTTACCTTTGGTACAATCTCAAAACCTGCCCTCCTTTCAAGCTCGTATTTACGGTCTTGTGTCATATTTTTAACTATCATCTTAGTTTTTTTGTGGTTCAATCTAAAACCTGAAACTTTACCATAATCTTGTATAATGTCTTTCATCTGGATTATTGATTCCATTGGCTGTGTTAGGGTAACAACCAGATCATCTGCAAATGCCTTTATTCTGTAGTCCTCTTGCCTTATCACTATACCTTTCAAGATATTAGAGTCCCGAATTGTATTTAACAAGACTTCTAGTGTTAGAATAAATAGCAATGGGGATAACGGACATCCCTGTCTTGTTCCTTTTTCAATTTTAAACTCTGCTGTCAAGCTTCCATTAATAATAATCTGTGCCTTTTGCTCTTGGTAAATTGCTGAAACCGCTTGTATAAATTGATCCCCAAAGTCCATCTTTTTTAAAGTCTTTAGTAGAAAATTCCAATCCACTCTGTCAAAGGCCTTTTCCGCATCCAAGAAAACCAGCACTGCAGATACCTGTTTATTCCTCTCAAGATATTCCAATACGTCTATTATTTGCCTTACATTATCCTTCATGTATCTACCCTCGATAAATCCCGCTTGGTCATCATGAATCACCTCTTGAATTACTGGCATCAACCTGTTGGCTAGTACTTTTGTATAAATTTTGTAATCAGTATTCAGAAGAGATATTGGTCGATAATTCTCCAGCTTTTTAGGACCTGCTTGTTCTTTTGGTATCAAGGAAATATAAGCTGTTGTCCATGATGGGGGTACTTTACCCCCTTGTTGAATATTGCAAAATAAGTATCTAAGTTGTTCCACCATTTCTGCTTGCAAAGTTTTATAATACACTGCAGTCAAGCCATCCGTTCCAGGAGTTTTAGCTGTTTTTAATTGTTTAATTGCTACCATTATCTCCTCCTCTGTTATAGGATAATTCATTCTTTCCTTTTGTTGAGTAGTAATTTTTGTAACTCTTTTATTATCTAAATATTTTTCTATAAGTCCATTCTGCATATCATCTTTAGCATATAATTTAGTATAATAGTCCACAAAGGCTTCTTTAATTAACTTTTGTTGAAAGATTTCTTTCCCTCCGATATCAATACTATCAATAGTCCGTATACTCTGCTTTTTCCTTAATGTGTAGGCCAACCATCTGCCCGGTTTATTGGCATTACAAAATGTATTATGCTTCGCATATTGTAGATTTGTTGCAACTTGTTCCGCCATAAGCATTTGAAATTGATCTTTCAAAAGTTTTATAGCACCACGTATTCTTTCATCTGTTGGGTTTTTAATAAGTAGCTGTTCTTTGTTCTTTATTTCTACTTCCAATTCGACTCTTTTCTTTTGCCGATTCAGTCTATGTTTAGAATTCATATAAATGAGTACCCCTCTCATATAAGCTTTGCTCGCATCCCACACAATTTCAATTGGGGTACCCTTATTCGAATTTATTTCGAAAAATTCTTTCAGCTGCTTTTTAAATTCTATTATATTTTTTTCATATCTGAACAAGTTTTCATTTAGTCTCCATGAGCGTCTCTCAGTCTTACCCATCTCAATTTCTATCCATACTGGGCTATGGTCGGTCAAAGTTCTTGGAAAAATCTTTGTTCTTTTTGTCTTAACAAGTAGATCATCTGACAACAAAATAAAATCAATCCTAGAGAAGGATCTATGTCTATCGGAAAAAAAAGTATAGTCCAATTCTTTTGGCTTATGTATTCTCCAAATATCTTTTAATTCCAAATCTTCTTTCATATCAAAAAATGTCTGTGGTAATCTGATCCTAGATTTCGCCAAGCTCTTTTTATCTAGTTTCGAGTCAATTACTCCATTCCAATCTCCCATAATTAAAATAAATCTATAGTCCCATTGCAGTATTTTGGTGTGTAACATTTTATAAAAATGATCCTGTTGTTGGTTGGGAGCGTAAATTCCAATCAAAAGAATTTGGCCATTTACTGAAAGCAGTTCAATTGCTATAAACCTACCATCTTCATCTGCTTCTATAATTTTAGCTGTTAGTCTTTTGTTTACATAAATAACCACACCATTCTTTTTTTGCAAAGTTGAAGCTATGAAATGTGTTCCTAATTTAGAATTTATCAAGTATTTTTGATCTTGAGTTGTGATATGAGTTTCTTGTAAACAAATTATATCGTTATTAAATTGTCTCAAATATGCAAATAAGTTCTTCCTTTTCTGTACTGAATTCAACCCATTCACATTCCAGGATAAACACTTAATTGTCATCTTTATCTTTCTGAAGCAACGAGCAGAATAACCGAAGATCTTCCGGAATCTTCGGTCTTGCTCCCCCCATGGCTTCAGTCTCTTGTGTAGTGCTCTTAGCTCCCTTTTTGTATTGTCTTTCTTGTTATTGCTTTTCTTTAAGTTGCTTAGATTTTGCACGAGTTATACGCTGATCTTTAACTTCAACCATCCGAACCGGATCCAAGATTGGAGAAGATTCTAACAGGGGTTCCTCCAAAAAGCCTCCTACAGCACCCTGCGTTTCCTCTAACTCCACCTGCTTAGACTGTTCTTGCAATTCCTGCTGGAGTTGCTTCTTATCACTCTCCTTAATCTCCAATACTGTAGATGTATGTGGAGATGGTGTTCTTTCTTTAAAAATAGTAGTATAGAAGTGCTCCGCCTTCTCCACAGTATTCAAGCGATGTCTTTCTCCATTATACTTCAAAATTATACCCGTTGGGGCATCCCACCGGAATGGTATTTCATGTTTTTTCAGTTCATTTAATAGAAAGCCAAAATCTTTTCTGGCTTTCAGCATTTTAGGTGGTAATTCTTTATAAACTCCAATTTGTGCACCCCCCCACTTGCACAGAAGTGAGAAAAGATTTCTGCAGGATATCATTTCTTATTGCTCTGTCTGTAAAATATATCACCACATCTCTAGGCAATTGTCTTTGTCTGGCCACCCAGGAATTCACTCTGTAAATTTTGTCTATTTTGTAAAAAACCACATCAGGATTAATTTTTAATATCACTGCCAAAGCCTCAGCACAAGTCTCTCTCAAATCCTGTCTGTCATCCTCTCTGATTCCTCGAAGCCTTATAGCGAATTCCATCGCCCTGAATTGCATCATAATAATTTCATTTTCAACTCTCTGCATTTTATCATCAATATCAGAAATTTTATAATCATTGTCCTTAATCTTGACATTGACTTCTGATTTAAATTGTTCCACTTTAGAGTCCACTATAATAATAAATTCTGCAAGGCCAGACGCCACATCTGATATTTTTTTAGTCACTTTGCTATAATCCTGTTTCTTTGATTTCATTAATTTCCTGCATAATTTCCTGTTGAGATTTTTGAAGTTTATCATCTATTTCCTGTTGAGATTTTTGAAATTTATCATCCAAAGCCTGAAATATAAATTCTTTTAAATTTTCAAGATCAAAGTCTTTTTTCTGAGTCTGTTGGGCAGAAGGAGGCTGTGATTCATGTTTGTGTGGGGGGGATTCCCCTCCCCTGCTGCCTTTCCTTCCTGCTTCTTTGAAGCCATCCTGCCACGTAATTTAGTTTTTCTGAAAAGGGAAATCCTTTTTCCTTTTCCACCTCCACAAAGGCTTCTAAAAAAGTCCCCCAGGTTTGATCAAATAGAAGCTAGACTGAAGCAAACTCAGATTTTAATGAAAAAGTTTTTCCTCTTCTCCTATTCCTCTGTATTACAGGCAGAGTAACTTTGTAACAGATCAAAGTAGCTTCACAGTATCACTTTCACTAGCTCGTTAACTCAGTTGCTGGGCGCCATTTTTTTTTCAAATCACTTTCCTCGATCGCACTTTCTCTTAATTTAAAAAATCACCAAAAACATCAATACTTGCGATTTTCAAGTTTGGGGGTTCAAGTTGATACTTCCGCTGTTTATTAAGGTTGGTTTCATTCAGATAGGACGTTTGCAGCAGCCAGCTTGTTCTGCGGAGAGCAGAATCGTCCCACGCCGTCCGGAGTCTGGCAAGTTGGAAGGGAGCCGCGCCTGTTTCCTCCCCAGCAGTGAATCTCTGGGGGCTCAAAGGGGCTTGACCAGTGCCTTGCCTTCTCTCCTCCTACAATCCTTCGGATTTTGGAGTTTTCAAGCCGCTTCTCGATGTTGAAGCGGCTCTACAGACAGCGGGGCTGGCGGTCCTTAAGAAGAGACCGTCTTCGCTGGCGGCGAAGCAAACCGGAAGTCATTTCGCTGAAAATTTATATTGACTTGACCCTCTGAGACAAATTGAAATAATGGACTGCAGTGTAGTGGATTCTGGCGCAAGAACCAACTTTATAGACTTCATGATGGTTAAAATTTTATAAATCCCTACAGTCTTTCTAGACACTCCAATAGAAGTAGAAACAATACATCACAAAATTTAAAAGTTGGCCCAATTATGTAGTCCATGCTGCAAATAGCAGTAGGCAATCATACTTAACTGTTAACCCTGTATGTCACCAGCCACATTCCCTTTCTGTTCATCTTGGGATCAAAGTGCTTGAAACTTCAAAACCCATTATAAATTGGAGGATAGAACTCTGTCTTTTACAACTCCAACTTATAAACTTGGAAATTAAGCTCTGGGAAAAGAGTAGATATCACAGAAGATGGCTTCCCTCCCCTATTGGAATTCCTCTCTGGACTTTGCTGTTCGTTGGGACTTAGCTACTCAGAAAATTAGCCTAATATAGGGAAGTAGATGAAAACTTGCTCTTCCTGGCCTTTTGCTCCCTTGCACATGACAAATGATTGACTTCTTCATGGGTTCCAGAATTAGAATTAGCAGTAGCCATGCCCTATTGACCTCCTTATTTTTTTCCACAGCAGACCAGAAATTGTCTCTCCTTTAATACAGAAAATTAAATGGGCAAAGATTTAAAATATAAGATCTTAAAAGTTCCCAGGAAGTACTGTTGGAAGAAATATCCATCTGGGATCAGTTCCAAGTGGGGAGAAAGACACTGGAAACATGGAGGATGATTGGAAAGATGGTGTCAAGCTTCGTTGTTATCTCCAAATAAATGAATTTCCAAACACCCGATCTTTGAGGAAATTTTTCTCTTTATTGAGCATAAGGAACTGACCCTGATTCAATGCACAGTTAGCACTGAACTTTGGCCCCCCAAAACCTCTCTTTCCAGTTCCCAATTCTCTGCATCTCATTGGCCATCTTCCAAGCCACTCTTCTCATCCCATCTCCGTCAGTTCACAGGAATGTCCCCCCTCCCATCCCATCTCCGTGGAGACAGTTCTTCAGGGGAATTAAGTAGATGAAAGTTCAAGCCTCTCCTCTCCTTCCTTATGGCAGCTTGGAAGCTGACATCCGGCCCCTCTCCCTTCATTCTCTCAGTGAGGTCTGCGCAAGACAAAGTACTTTTAGTACTTTTACCCCATCCAAGGGTGTGTCCCACCCCCTCCCGGCTTGTCCGGGTGATCTGCATGGAATTTAGCTATAAGGCGGTCAGCTTGGATGTTTGTGCTCTTCACCCAGGAAGCTTCTGACAAAGAGTAACCCTTCCACTTAATTAAGTATTGGAGGCACCCCCTGTTCCACCTTGAATCAAGAATCCGCTGTACTTCATAGTGAGTGTGGCCTCCAACAATCAAGGGCCCAGGGGGATCATGTGGCACCGGCCTTAAATTTGACCCTACCATAGGCTTCAGGAGGCTACTGTGAAAAACAGTGTGTATCCTCCCTAGTAATCGGGGCAACTGCAACTGTACTGTAACTGGGTTGAATATAAGATTTTAAAAGTTCTCAGGAAGTACTGTTGGAAGAAATATCCATCTGGGTTCAGTTTCAAGTGGGGAGAAAGACACTAGAAACATGGAGGATGATTGGAAAGATGGTGTCAAGCTTCGTTGTTATCTCCAAATAAATGAATTTCCAAACACCCGATCTTTGAGGAAATTTTTCTCTTTATTGAGCATAACGAACTGACCCTGACTCAATGCGCAGTTAGCACTGAACTTTGGCCCCCCAAAACCTCTCTTTCCGGTTCCCAATTCTCTGCATCTCATTAGCCATCTTCCAAGCCACTCTTCTCATCCCATCTCCGTCAGTTCACAGAAATGTCCCCCCTCCCATCCCATCTCTGTGGAGACAGTTCTTCAGTTCTTCAGGGGAATTAAGTAGTGAAAGTTCAAGCCTCTCCTCTCCTTCCTTATGGCAGCTTGGAAGCTGACAGATGGTTTATTGGTGGACAGGACCAGATTTATTTATGTATTTATTTAATTGTTTGTTTGTTTGTTTGTTTGTTTGTTTGTTTGTTTGTTTATTTATTTATTTATTTATTTATTTATTTATTTATTTATTGGTTCAATTTATATGCCGCCCTTCTCCAGAGACTCAGGGTGGCTTACAATGCGTTAAGCAATAGCCTTCATACTTTTGTATATACCTGCTTAGTAGGGCTTTCGCCCCCCCTCCTAAGCCCTGTTCCTTTTTATACAAAGTCAGCTTTTTGCCCCCACAATCCGGGTCCTCATTTTACCTACCTCGAAAGGATGAAAGGATGAGTCAACCTTGAGCCTGGTGAGATTTGAACTTGCAGTAATTGCAGGCAGCTGGTGCTACTTAACAGCACTTTAGTCTGCTGTGCCACCAAGGCTCTTCTCAAATCCCAAACCACATGGGTTTGAAGTCCTCATACAGCTGAACACATAGAGTTTAGAGAGAGAGGTATTTACACCCCCTCTTGGGTCTTGCCCTTGAGCTTCCTGATCCTGTGCAAGAAATCCAGGGGTCATAGCTAACTTTGTAGACAGTCAGAATCACATTTGGTTGAATCTTGGGCCGATGTAATGTCCCCAGGTGCCATGTGGTTAGCTATGCTGCAAGATAGGTAGAGGGCTAATCCTATTATGTCCTTGGGGTGAAGGTCTTTTGTCTTGTAGATAAGGTGGCCCAGACTTTTGTCTTGTAGATAGGCTATCACCAAAATATCTGCTGGGGGCAGGGAGCTGAGGCTGAGTTTCTGTTTCCTTTAAGATTTTTATTTCTGTTTTAGGGGAAATATCCTGCCTTTTTAATATTTCCTAAAGTATTTCATTCTTCTAATGGTTGGGATGGGTGCAAACTTTCTACAGTACATTGTGAAACACCTTCTAAGGAGAGAAGGGAGAGACGGCATTGGTCGCACTGGTGGATGATCTCTGGAGGGCTCGGGACAGAGGTTATTCCTCTGTTCTGGTCCTGTTGGATCTTTTGGCGGCTTTCAATACAATCGAGCAGTGGGAGGCACCGTTTTACGGTGGTTCTCCTCCTACCTCTCGGGGAGGACGCAAGCAGTGTTGACAGAGCGGCAGAGATCGACCATGAGGCCCATCACTTGTGGGGTGCCCCAGGGTTCGGTTATCTCGCCCCTTCGGTTCAACATTTATATGAAACCGCTGGGGGAGATCATCCGCGGTTTCGGGGTGAGGTACCATCAGTATTCTGATGATACTCAGCCTTTTATATCCACCCCGAACCAACCCAGTGATGCCCTCGACATGATGTCCCGGTGCCTGGAAGCGGTGCGGATCTGGATGGGGAGGAACAGGCTTGGGCTCAACCCTGCCAAGACTGAGTGGCTGTAGTTACCGGGATCTAGGTCAAAAGGAGAGGTTCCATCGTTGGCTATAGGGGGTGAAGTTTTACTGTAGACAGGGCACGCAACTTGGGTGTCCTCCTGGATTCGCGGTTGAGTCTAGAAGATCATATAACAACCGTGACAAGGGGGCCATATGTCCAGATTCATCTGGTGTGCCAGTTGTGCCCCTAATTGGACTGAAATGCCCTACACACAGTTACTCATGTGCTAGTCACTTCCTGTATTGACTACTGTAATGCTCTCTACATGGGGCTGCCCTTGAGGACCACTCGGAGGCTTCAGCTGGTACAGAATGCAGCCACGCGGGTTGTGATGGGAGAATCCCAATACTCCCATGTAACACCTCTCCTGCGTGGCTTGCATTGTTTGCCGGTTGCCCTATGGGTGAGATTCAAGGTGCTGGTAATGACCTATAAAGCTCTACATGGCTTAGGCCTAGGATACTTGGCAGACAATCTGCAACCAGCAGCAGCTTCCCATCGCCCGGTGCGTTCCCACAGGGGGGCCTGCTCCGGGTACCATCAGCTAAAAAATGTCGGCCGGCGGCCTCCAAGGGTAGAGCTTTCTCTGTGGGCACGCCCACCCTTTGGAATCAACTCCCCCTGGGGCTCCGGCTGGCTCCTGACTCCGTACCTTCTGCCATGAATTAAAAACATGGCTGTTTGCGGCACCTAGCCTGGACTGAGGTTTTTTTTGATTATTTTAATGGGTTTTAATATTTGTTTATGCATGTATTTTATGTTTTTATTGGCTTGTTTTAATTGTTGTGAGCCGCCCTGAGTCCTTTGGAGATAGGGCAGCATATAAGTTATAATAAATAAATAATTAATTAATTAATTAATTAATTAATTAATTCTCAATTTAAAAAAAAGAAGTGTATTTTGTGTTGAAAATTCCCCCTGTACATTTTATTAGCAATTGTGTATTTCAAAAAGAATTTAAACATCAGACATTTCTTCTTTCCTCAAAAACAAAGTAATTGTCTCCTACAGGAATCACCTTATTTTCTTCACTAGGCAAAAACATCAAAGACTGCACAGAATGTTCAATTCAACAGCAATCAATGTATCTTGAACCCCAGGGAGATTGGCACAAGGATAATAATGGCTGTGTGTCAGAGTCATTGCTACAGGTTTCCTCCCTCTGTTCTCCTCTGCCAGAGTATCTGTTCAAACCCTGATGTAATTCAACTCACTGATTTCTACTCTCATAGATCTTCAAATAGATGATAGTGGATTTTCTGATATTGTGCACACTCAGATATAAACTTTGAATTAATCGCTGGATTAACCATTGGAATAATGCAATCTTTCCTGTAGGATAGGATGAAAGACAGATACATTTTCAAGAGCGAAGATGTTGCTCTTTTGGTGTTCCTGGTGAAGAAAATAGTGACTCTGAGCTGCCCTGCAAGCGATGCTTTCCTTGTTCCACATGAGTGGTACCAACCTGGTGACCTCATCGTTGGTGGGATAGTGTCCCACACCTATTACAACATTTATGAAATTAATTTTAAGGAACACCCTTATATAGCATCTTATGACATACTAATGTAAGGTTCTTTTTCTAATCTTAATTAGTTTCCCCAAACTGCTTATGAAGGTAAAAAGATTCTCAGTATAAATGTAGGCTCTATATCTAATCTAAGTCTTTATATGACAATTACATCTTTTGAATGTTTTTAGTTATGGGAAAAATAAACATTTTTCTTTACATTACAATAAAGTATTTGTCATATAATATATGAAACTTTGGTGCAAAACATCTTTTGAAGAACATTTAGTAAGCTTAAGGTAATTATTTTTTTAAAAAAAATCTGTATTGTCACTCTGAACAAAACATACATACAATAGGTGACTGATACATGCTGGAATTGTTCATATTCCATTTTGGGGGAAAAGTTAGGGAATGGGTTCCATGAGTGGGTTACCAGGAAAAAAGCATTATTTTTATTTGATGTAGCAGATATTTGTTGCAAATTGTGCAAATAATGTAAAAAAAAAATTGATTTTGAACAGTGCACAAATTATTCAGTACTTTAGAAAATCTATTACTTATTTGCCAACTTCCTTTTTCAACTGGGGTATTTAAATCATTTGCAGTGTAATAATCAAATTCTACCAGCACATCCTTGCCTTGGCTTTTGCTGTGAAGGAGATCAATCAGGACTCCCAGATCTTGTCCAATGTCACTCTCGGGTTCCACATCTATGACAGTTACTATAGTTCAAGGATGACCTATCGCACCACTCTGGACCTGCTTTTCAAATCCCAGGAATTTGTCCCTAACTACAAATGTGACACCCAGAAGAATCTCATGGCTATCATTGGGGGATTGGATTTTGAAACATCATCTTATATAGCTGAAATTATAGGATTCTTCAAGATTCCACAAGTAAGTTCTAAAGGGGTTGAACTGAAAATTCTTAATCTTATGGTTGTTACGGGATAATTAATGGGAATCAAACATTAGGCTTCGGATCCTTTTAAAATGTTCTCCATGGCTTAAGATCTACTACTTGGCCTTCTTTCTGAAACTACAATCCCAGTTATAGGAAGTTAGTATCAAGGATCAATACCTGAGGGAAGATTTTAATGGCTTCTGTTAAAACAACTGATCTAGTTCTGTGCTTGAAATATTTTCATGCAGTGAGAACATCCTCAGAATAACAGAGAGGGAAGGGAAATTGGAGGTCTTCTAGTCCAAGAAATTTGTTACTACATTCATAAACAAATGCTAGCGGAAAAATGTTCCTTGGATATATTTTATATGAAAACAAAATAGGAAAATTAAATTTAATCTAAAGACTCTAAAGAATACTACTGGAATTTCTTTCAGCTGACATATGGCTCATTAGCCCAAGAGGAAATTCAGACCAGTAAGCTCTCTTCACTATATTTCATGGTCCCGAAAGAGGACCATCAGTACATTGGGATTGTCCAACTACTTCGTCATTTCAGGTGGACCTGGATTGGGATATTTTCTGTTGATAACAACAATGGAGAGAATTTCTTACAGAAAATGCAGCCCTTACTTTCACACAATGGAATCTGCTCGGCCTTTATAGAAAGGCTTAATGAACAACTCCACTTGGAAAGTTTCCCAGAACTTTATCAAAGAATCTCAATTGTATCCATTAATATGTTGACTAGCAAAGCCAATGCATTTCTGGTCTATGGAGAAGTCTGGATAATTTTATTCATAAGGTATATCACATTTCTGGTCGACCCAGAAAGCAAGGAAACTGCATTACTTAGAAAGGTGTGGATCATGACTGCACAGATTGATTTTGTACTATCAGGCATTCAAATCAGTTCGGATCTCAAGATGTTCCATGGGGCTATTTCCTTCACAGTTCATTCAAAAGCAATTTTGGGTTTCAAGGAATTTCTGCAGACCATAAATCCTCTTTCAGACTACAGAGATGGGTTTAGACAGAATGTTTGGGAACAATCATTTGAGTGTTCATTTCCAAAACCAGAATTACAAGAAACGGACAATACTCGCTGCACTGTGGAGATGAAGCTGGAGGATCTACCTGCACCCATATTTGAAATGGAAATGACTGGCCAAAGCTACAGTGTCTACAATGCTGTTTATGCTGTGGCTCATGCTTTGCAGGCTCTACACATGTTGGGTTTCAATTGGAAGAAAAGTATGATGAGTAAAAAAAATGGTCTTCCAAATCTGCAGGCTTGGCAGGTATTCTCTTTGAATTGGACTCTTCTTTTATTTCAGTGAGCAGTTTGATGTAGAATTATGTTAATTTGAACCCATTCTGGAAAGTCTTAATATTTTCTGAATGTAGAATCAAGTTAAGTATGAAAAAAACATAGAAATAAGGAAGAATTTCTTGATAGAACAATGAATTAATGCAAAAATGTGCCTTCAGAAATCCTGGCTGCTTCATAACTGGAAATGTTTATGAAGTGATTGGAGCATCATTTTGTCTAAATTGTTGTAAGTCTTCTCCTTGAGCAGGGTGGTGTGCTAAAAGACCTCCAAGGTCCTTCCAATGTTCCAATGGAACCGGAAGCATCATGGTGATACTGGCTGGGAAATAGCGAAGCTCTGATAGGCTTCGCGAAAACCCAGCCAGACAATCTGCTGTCGGGAGGGGGGTGGGTGTCTTCAGACTGGAACCATCTTGGAGGGATGAGGGAGAGAGAAAAGCATCTTAAAAGACCAAAGAGGAGCAGGAAAGCTCCTCGGAAGGTCGGAGACAGCTCTTTGACCCGGCGATGGGGGGAGGCAGCCATTATGTCCGCTATAAACTGGGGCAACCGGATTAAGAGGTGAGCAGGAGTGGAGATTGAACAGAGTATTGTTTCCGAGTGAGTAATTGGCCAACTCACAGGTATGAAGAAAAATCTTTTAAAAGCTTGAAAGAAGTCCCAACGAGTAATTCGCTAATTGGCACTCAGGAATTTAAGCAAAGAGGGAATAAAGGAACTTTAAAACTAAAACCTTAAAAGGAACCTTCCATCAGGATTTAAAACTGGATTTGGATGAAATTAAAACAAGACAAGAGAAAAGGAGATAGAGAAGTATTCTTTAAACAACAAAAGGATTTAATTTGGGGAAGAGGAAATAATCATTTTTGTGGATTTACAAATGGATACTTTGTGGCTGGAGCACTTGTGAGTTGGAGACAGACATCTGCTGGTGGAAAGAAAGTATCTTACTAAGCTTATTTATATCATAATGAGAAAGTACTGAAAGTAATGTAGGAGTGCTTTCTTTAAATAACTAGAATGAGATTGCAAGAGGAGTGGAGAGAACAAAGACTGAAATTGCAATGGCTCAAATGAACATTTGAATTGGACACTATCTGGAAAGTGGAAAAAAAGAAAGAAAAAAGAAAAAAGAGACACTACATGGACTTTGAATTTGAATTATATGCAAAGGAATAATAAATTTAAAAATCCTTGCATTTTAAATTGATAACATGGAGAATTGGGAAGGAAATAAATAAAAATAAAGATACAGATGATTACACTGGAATTAACAGTGACAGAATAAAAAAGTTAATTACACTGGGATTAACAGTGACAGAATAAAAATGATTACATTGGGATTAACAGTGACAGAATAAAAAAGTTGATTACACTGGGATTAACAGTGCTAGAATAAAAATGGATAAGGGGGAATACATCTAAAAAAGGAAGAGAAGAGAAAGAAATGGGGAAGAAAAAGGAGAAGAAGAAGGCAAGGGAATGGGAGACAGTGAGGAAAGCATCAAGAAATGGAATTGTGGAGAAATTAAAAGAAAATAGTTAGGGGATAGTAAAAAGGAATTTAAAAGATGAATATGCTAATTGAAGAGAAGGATGTTAACTGTAGAAATTATATGTAAAAAGCAATTTAGAAGGAAGATACAGGTTATTCTAAAAGGAATATAAGTAAAGATAAAATGAAATGTGAGTAAGTAAAAAAGAAGAAATACATTATTTAATGTAAAATAAGTAAATATGAAATAAAACAGAAAAATTGGAATTTGAAGGCGAATAAAGATGTTGTTTATACAAATAAGCATAGAAATTTTAAGACACGATCAAAAAATTAGAAAAGGAAATTTTGGCAAAAATTGTAATTGAGTAAAATGTATTTGAATATGATAAATTGTATAAATTATGATATGGCCAATACTCTGTTCATAAAATATGCAGATGAATGAGGGGGGGGGAATCAATAAAACTTGATTAAAAAAAAGATTTTAGGGGCTGTCACCTCCAAATTCCCAAGTTCAGCATCGATCATCCCAAAGCATCTAAAACTTCATAGATTTGGGGGATCTGTTGCAATAAATGACTATTAAACTGTTAGAATACCGAGGGAATTAGAGATTTAAACCCAAAAATTATGGGATTAGTCGTATATCCACCTGTCCTTAACCATGCATTAACTGTAGACTGTATTCGAAGTAGAAAATTAGTATATTAGAAGAAACCATTTTTACACGCTGTGGGTGATCAAAAGATTACACAGTGTGAACAACTTCAGAAAAATGGAGAGTTTTCACCCACTATTTACACAGTCAGAAATGTATGTCAAGGACAGACTGTCTGCAACCTACATATAGTAGGTAAAAGAACATAATAAAATTTGGACCAATCATTATCAAGTTGTAGATCGGTTATCATATTAACCCCTGTAACCTTTTAACAGAAATCTGCCAAGAAAACCTCTCTGGATTGCCTACCTCTACTGGAAAAAAAAAAAAAAAGAAAAAATAAGAAATACTGGCCGCTACATAACTGGAGATTTTAATGAAGTTATTGGAGAATCATTTGTCTAGATAGTATTAGGCTCTTCTCCTTGAGCAGGGTAGTGTACTCGAAGACCTCCAAGGTGCCTTGGAATGTTGTGTTGTATAAAACAGATACAGAAAAACTGGGTTGTGTTCTTATTTTGTCATTCAGGTATTCTGCTATTCTGATCATTCAGAAGCTGCTATAAAAATCATGATTTAGGTATCAGTAGGAGTCATTTAACAAATCACCATAGATTGCACAATAAGAGTTAGTTAAAATGATACTTTACATTACGTTTCATTGTCTCTTCCAAAAAATAATCAATTCTCCAAGAACTTTTGTGTGGCTCATGAACTTTTCATGAGTGACAAGCTGAGCTTTCTGTCTCTATCAGAGATTTAGAGCAATGAAGTGCTGCTCCTTCTTAGTTGTGGCATGCATAGTTTGAAACAACTCTATGTTTGCAATAGTCTCTGCTTCTCATTTATCTATCAAAGAATGCTTAAGTTTCAGATTCTAATATCTGAATAAAGGAAATTAATCAGACTCTCAAATAGCCTTGAACCAGTGAGGAAAGATTAGATATGATTTATTTTGAATTAGTTGTTTAAGTAGTGGACATAAAACATAATTGAAGGACCTGACATAATCCCAAAAGCATATTTTCATTGTGCTTCAGTTCATTCCTACCTTTCCTTAAAATAATATCAAATAAATAATGGAGTGGACATGGACATTTCCATGCAATATTGATGATCAAATTTCTAAGCAAACATATTTAATAGTAGTTATAGGAATATGAAGAATGAGTGAATGAAACTTAAATATGTTGTTCTCTTCTCTGTTATATTGCTTTCAATTGTCTATCTCTTCTATTCTCTTTCAAGTAGCTCCATTCTTTTCTTCAAGGCATTTCTTTCAACAATTCAGCTGGGGAGAGAGTGTTCCTGAATGAGAAAGGGGAAGCAACCGGTGGATTCGACATCATCAACTTGATCACTTTTCCAAACAGATCTTTTCAGAGGGTTAGAGTTGGAAAGCTGGATCTAGAAGCTCCGAAAGGGAAGGAATTATTCATTGATGAAGATGTGATTTCCTGGAACCCAACTTTTAATCAGGTTTCGAATTATTGTATGAAACATGCTTTAAGCCATTGAATATAATCCCTTTAGAAATCTGATTTCTGTTTCTTTTAAAATAAAGAGCAGCACATTCTTTTCAAATGTTGTTGATGATCTAGCACTCATCAATTTGACCAAATGCTATCACAGTACAAAAGCCATGTCTGCATATTTGGTTTGCATTTCCATTTGAAATCTCAAGAGCAGCCATGTTTCCATGAAATTGTCACCCTGTGCAATTATGTCCTCTCCCTGCTGTTCAAATGGGACCTTTTCTATATTGTGATTTCTACATATTTTAAAGTTGTGGATGAAATTAATAAATTCAGTATTATTTGCCATGAGATTGTCACCAAGTGTTATTATTTGCTCACCCTGTCCTTCAAACAGAAAATTTTGAACATCCTTTTAATTTCTACTTTTTTAGAAAAATTACAAACTCTGTTAAACATCACCAATTTCAAAACCTTTTATGTTTATCACCAGGTTCTTCCACTTTCTCGATGCAATGACCCTTGTTTCCCTGGATCCTGGAAGAAAGGGATTGAGGGGGAACAGTTCTGCTGCTATGACTGTGCTCCATGCCCTGAAGGGAAGATTTCAAATCTAAATGGTAGGCTACGAATTCTACCACTTTTCATTAGACTTAAGCAAACTTTAATAAACTACTTGGATGCATAACATTAATAAGGTGATTTTCAATAATATGGAATACCAATAAAGGAGAATATTTCTAGCTCAGGGTTGAAATGAGGAGTTCTTGGTTCTCTCTGAGCTTGCTTGTTTTTTTTATTTTGTTTACTACCCTAACTAGGTAACATCATCAGTGTGAGTAAGGAATGCTGTTTGTTGTCAGCTGTGTGGATATCCAGTGTAAGGACTTTATTTAATCTAGCCCAAACACACTTCCGCAACCCAGAAAAACAGAAAAAGGAATCTATACAACACATTCCAACAAAATATACACCCACATAACTTTATCAAAATATCCCAAACCACTCAATCCAATATAGCACAACAGCACAAACCCTAAAAAGAATTATGCTAGCATATATCAATAATATCACAAAAGGCACCAACAGACTATACAACTACATGGAATCAGTGTAGCACACAAGCCAACTAAAGTCCTTAAAAACATCCTAAGGAAACCAAAAGACGGAGCAACCCCAGAAGAAAATAAGGAGTCATGAAAACATAATGTAACAACTGCAACAACCACAAACAGGCAGAAAACTGGCCGAATGCATCCATGAACACCAACTTATGATCAGAAGATATGAAGAAAATTCTGTAATTTTACAACATATAAAAAGATTTAACGATAGTTTCAATTGGGAAAACGTGATCATCCTAGACCAGGCCATGTCCAAAAATGCCAGCGAATGTCTACACTCCTGACACTCTGACAAATCAGCCATAAATAAACACACAGACATTAACAACATCTACAGACTATGCAAAAGAGGCAATCAATCAGACCAAAAGAGAACAAAAAGACTACAGCACCTCCCCACCAGTAATCAGCACCCAGATCAGCATAAATTAACTCCTAGGTTAACTTCACACCAACAATCAAGTAAAAAAATACCCCAATCAAGAAACTGCCAAAGAGCCATCAGTAAACAGCCCAAAGACTCTCTAAGACATCCCCATCCACAAAGACAGGCAAGACAGCAGAATAGAACTGACAGCAAGCAGCACTCCTTACTAACACTGTGATGGGATCTAGTTTGGGATAATGAAACATCTGCAAGAGTAACAAGCAAGCTCAGAGAGCACCAAGTACCCCTCAATAATATGGAATGCCTAAATGAAAAAAAATGCCCTTGATTTTCCTTCCAGATATGAAAGATTGCTTTGAATGTCCAGAAGATCATTATCCAAATAAAGAAAAGAAAGGATGTATCCAGAAAGTGGTGGTTTTTCTAACTTTTGAAAAAAATTTAGGAATTGGTTTAGCCTCTGCAGCTCTTTGTTTCTTCTTCTTGACATCTTGGGTACTTGGAACATTTATTAAGCACAAGGATACTCCCATTGTCAAAGCCAACAACCGGTCACTCACCTACACCCTCCTTGTCTCTCTTCTGCTCTGTTTTCTCTCCTCTTTCCTCTTCCTCAGCCAACCTGGCAAAGTGACCTGCCTTCCCCGACAATCAATGTTTGTCATCACTTTCTCAGTGGCCATTTCTAGTGTACTGGCCAAAACCATCACTGTGGTTGTGGCTTTCATGGCCACTAAACCTGGATCTCAGATGCGGAAATGGGTAGGTAAAAGATTGGCTTTTTCTGTTGTCCTCTCATGCTCCATCATCCAAGTATGCATTTGTATTCTTTGGTTGTCGACATCTCCGCCATTCCCCGAATTGGACATGTACTCCAAGTCCCAAGAAATGATTTTACAGTGCAATGAGGGATCATCTTTTTTCTTCTATTGTGTCTTGGGCTACATGGGTATCTTGGCCATCACCAGCTTTATTGTGGCTTTCCTTGCTCGTAAATTACCTGACAGCTTTAATGAAGCCAAGTTCATCACCTTCAGCATGTTAGCCTTTTGCAGTGTGTGGATCTCCTTCTTTCCAGCCTATCTGAGCACAAAAGGAAAAGCCATGGTAGCTGTGGAGGTCTTCTCCATCTTGGCCTCCAGTGCTGCATTACTGGGATGCATATTCCTGCCAAAGTGCTACATCATTGTTTTCAGGCCTGACCTCAACCACAGGGAGCAACTCACAAAGAGAAATCAGTTCATCATGTAATAATACTGGATCAGAGAAATTGCCTAAAAAAGGAATAAAAAGAATCCTGTCTATACAAATAATACTGTATATAAAGTTATAGCAATAGTTATTTTTTATTTTTGTCAAAGAAGTATTTGTGTGACATTTATGATTATTAAGGCTTATTATGATTGTCCATTCCTAAATAAGTGCTCATGTTGCTGTGTTATCACCATTTTCCTAGATTCTTTAACCATGTCCTTTCTTCTTTTCAACACATCCATTGAATTTGATTTTGGTCATCTAGCTTTTTGTTCCCTGTTGGGATCTTTCAGATTTTGGCTCAAATGATATCCAACATTTGTAGAGACATGTTCATCATTATTTTATACTATCCATTCCTAAAGCGTTACATAAATATAGTTAAAAAATGATTACCATTTTATGAACATATAGTTAACACAGTATCATAGGACATCAGTTTTGGATGTATTTCAAATGTAAAATGTGTTGAGTTTGTGAATCTTGTATGTTTATCTCCATTTTTAAAAAGGCTGACCATTATTTTAGCAGATTCCCCTGTATGGATTTTAAGCAATAAATCAGATTAGTTGAACTTGATTATGTGTGGACCTGTATTTTTATGCCTGACATTGATTTCCACTCCAAAAGTTTTTCCTGGGGAGCAACAGAAAGAACCAACATCATACCTGACCTACAAGCAGAAGCAGTGCCTCACCACAGAATAGTGGACACTGTCCTGCATTGTGTGTGCAATTTGTGCAACTTTGCAACACTCTACAACAAATTCAGAATTTGGTGCAACTTGCACCCATTGCGCCTCTGACATCAGCAGCAGACTTAGTACTACAATCCATGTTCCAAAGGAGTCATGGAAGTTTACCAGAAATTTTCAGAGGAGAATCAGAATGGATGAGATCCTTCAAGGCACATGGGATCCTGTGGGAACCTGAGCAGTGGAATTCACGATCTACCAGTCATGAGTCTCTTTCATTCTGAGACTATTGATGGTCTCAGCAGCTCATTCAGCACTTACATGACTTAAGTAATGCCTCAGTTATGGATCACTATCACTATCATAAGCTTATAGACCCCTTCAGGAGCCACTTCGGAAATCCAATATGGCGATTATAATAACCTGCACATTCCATAAGCTTGAGCAAAGTAATCGGAGGTCAGACTGTACGTAGCAAATACAAGTTAATCGCAGCAGACCTAGAGTAGAATAATGCAACTGTAACTGCTTTTCTTATATAACCTAAATAACCAAATAAATAACCAAATTGGCACTGAAATCATACGGCAGGGACCAAGTCTATTACATTTCTCTTATCATAGACCAGTGATTTGCAAACCTTTTTGCCTTTGTGTGCCAAAAGCAGGGGGAGTGTGGGGAGATCTCGTGCATGTGTACCCACACCCATAATGCAATGACCTCCATGAATCCACCCCCCACGCATGTGCATGTGTCCCACCCTACGCTGCCCCCCCTGTGCATGCACCTGTCCCCCCCTGTGCATGTATGCATGACACTTCCCCTCGCATCCCGTTTTGGGCCTAACAGGCCTCCCTGAAGCCTATTGGGACCAAAAATGGGGATGGCTTTAGAACTCCTAATGGGAGAAATCAGCACCCAACTTTGACTTGAAGTGGGGAGACGCTCCAGATCCTCATTCCCCAAATGAATTTGTCCCACTCAATGGGGGGGGGACAAATAAAGAGGGAGCCAAAGCCACCCCCAAGCTATTAAGCTAAAATATTCCAAGCACTATGAATCACACGCTCCCTTCGGCTACTTGGGGAAGGGATTGGGAGTTCTCCCTCCCATTCCATTGGAGGAGAGGTGGCCAGATGGGCGGGCCACTGATGATGAGTTTGGATAATTCCCTAAAAAGCCTGCTTGCCTCTTCTTCTCATCTCCAATTGGGAATCACTGAGAAAGAGGCCAGGAAGGTGGCAGCGCTTGGTCGCGACACGTTTGCAAGCTGCCAACGCTGTAAATCTTGGAGTTTGCCTTATGGGGTGGGTGGGGAGAAAAGTCCTGGTTGGGGGGAATCCTCTTTGCAGAGGCAGTGGCAGCTCCTCTTCCTCCTGCCAGCCTCGATGTAAACCTCAGGATTTGCCTTATGGGGGGGGGGAGAAAGGTCCGGGGGAGGGAACTGCAGCCACACTCTGGAGAAGCCCCGTTGGAGCCAGTCAGGCAATTTTCAGTATGGCTGCGCCAGTGGGGCACAGGGCTTGCCTACATAACTTTGCTGGCACCATTGCCTCTACAAAGAGGCAGTGGTGGCAGGCCATTCATGCCGGCAAAGAGGCAGTGGTGGCGGCAAAATTATATAGGCAAGCCCCGCGCCCTTGTGGCATGCCGGAAATCACCCAACCAGCTCTGTGGGGCTGCAGAGCTGAGCATCTGGCATCCCGGTTCTCTTGTCCTGGCTGCTACCATGCACACAGCTGATCAGTGCTCCAATGGGGCTTCTCTGAAGCATGGCTGCAGTTGCTGGCACCATGGATGTTGCCCCCCTCCCCACAAGGACCTTTCTCCTTCCCCCATAAGGCAAGCCCTGAGGTTTACAGTGAGGCTGGCAGGAGGAGGAGGAGGAGCTGCTGCTGCCTCTGCAAAGAGGGTTCCCCCCCACATGTACAATAATTTCTGGCTACTGTGCATGCATGCCAGTAACCAATAGACTAGCTGGCCTGTGCGCATGCAAGTGCCAGAAACCCGGAAGAGGAATGGGCACCACCGTCCGTGCCAGGCGACATTGTTCCATGTGCCACCTGTGGCACGCGTGCCATAGGTTCACCATCACGGTCATAGACTCATGCTTGGAAGTGATTCAAAGCCAATTCAGATGTAAGAGACAGCTGATATCACAGCTTAACTAATCAGCCTTCTTTCCCTTATTTCTGAAAAGGACTCACCCATGGGGAGACCAAGCCCTGAGAATAGAAGCATAAAGAGATGAGTGGCTGCCGAAGAAAGACAGGTGCAGAGACCTCGCATTCTGCTTTTACTGTGGAAAGTCTGGGCATGTATGGAGAGTGTGATCAACCAGAGCCTCCAGAAGAGGAGAAAGATCTCTCAGCCAGAGCATGCGAGAGCACTCTGCTAAACACAGAACCGCTCTTCTCACAAGAGGTCACAAAAGGGACTATTCAAACATTAAAGAGAGAGCAACACCATCTAAATGAATATACATTGCTGAAAATTTATATTGACTTGACCCTCTAAGACAAATAGAAATAATGGACTGCAGTGTTCGTGGATTCTGGTGCAAGAACCAACTTTATAGACTTCATGATGGTTAAAATTTTATAAATCCCTACAGTCTTTCTAGACACTCCAATAGAAGTAGAAACAATACATCACAAAATTTAAAAGTTGGCCCAATTATGTGGTCCATGCTGCAAATAGCAGTAGCCCATCATACTTAACTGTTAACCCTGTATGTCACCAGCCACCTTCCCTTTCTGTTCATCTTGGGATCAAAGTGCTTGAAACTTCAAAACCCATTATAAATTGGAGGATAGAACTCTGTCTTTTACAACTCCAATTTATCAGCTTGGAAATTAAAATCTGGGAAAAGAGTAGATATCACAGAAGATGGCTTCCCTCCCCTATTGGAATTCCTCTCTGGACTTTGCTGTTCGTTGGGACTTAGCTACTCAGAAAATTAGCCTAATATAGGGAAGTAGATGAAAACTTGCTCTTCCTGGCCTTTTGCTCCCTTGCACATGACAAATGATTGACTTCTTCATGGGTTCCAGAATTAGAATTAGCAGTAGCCATGCCCTGAATGTACTACTGACCTCCTTGTTTTTTTCCACAGCAGACCAGAAATTGTCTCTCCTTTAATACAGAAAATTAAATGGGCAAAGATTTAAAATATAAGATCTTAAAAGTTCCCAGGAAGTACTGTTGGAAGAAATATCCATCTGGGTTCAGTTCCAAGTGGGGAGAAAGACACTGGAAACATGGAGGATGATTGGAAAGATGGTGTCAAGCTTCGTTGTTATCTCCAAATAAATGAATTTCCAAACACCCGATCTTTGAGGAAATTTTTCTCTTTATTGAGCATAATGAACTGACCCTGACTCAATGCGCAGTTAGCACTGAACTTTGCACCCCCAAAACCTCTCTTTCCGGTTCCCAATTCTCTGCATCTCATTAGCCATCTTCCAAGCCACTCTTCTCATCCCATCTTCGTCAGTTCACAGGAATGTCCCCCCTCCCATCCCATCTCCGTGGAGACAGTTCTTCAGGGGAATTAAGTAGGTGAAAGTTCAAGCCTCTCCTCTCCTTCCTTATGGCAGCTTGGAAGCTGACAGATGGTTGATTGGTGGACAGGACCAGATTTATTTATTTATTTATTTATTTATTTGTTTGTTTGTTTGTTTGTTTGTTTGTTTGTTTATGTATTTATGTATTTATTTATTGGTTCAATTTATATGCCGCCCTTCTCCAGAGACTCAGGGTGGCTTACAATGCGTTAAGCAATAGCCTTCATACTTTTGTATATACCTGCTTAGTAGGGCTTTCGCCCCCCACCCTCCTAAGCCCTGTTCTTTTTTATACAAAGTCAGCTTTTTGCCCCCACAATCCGGGTCCTCATTTTACCTACCTCGAAAGGATGAAAGGCTGTGTCAACCTTGAGCCTGGTGAGATTTGAACTTGCAGTAATTGCAGGCAGCTGGTGCTACTTAACAGCACTTTAGTCTGCTGCGCCACCAAGGCTCTTCTCAAATCCCAAACCACATGGGTTTGAAGTCCTCATACAGCTGAACACATAGAGTTAGAGAGAGGGGTATTTACACCCCCTCTTGGGCCTTGCCCTTGAGCTTCCTGATCCTGTGCAAGAAATCCAGGGGTCATAGCTAACTTGTAGGCAGTCAGAATCACATTTGGTTGAATCTTGGGCTGATGTCATGTCCCCAGGTGCCATGTGGTTAGCTATGCTCCAAGATAGGTAGAGGGCTAATCCTATTATGTCCTTGGGGTGAAGGTCTTTTGTCTTGTAGATAGGCTATCACCAAAATATCTGCTGGGGGCAGGGAGCTGAGGCTGAGTTTCTGTTTCCTTTAAGATTTTTATTTCTGTTTTAGGGGAAATATCCTGCCTTTTTAATATTTCCTAAAGTATTTCATTCTTCTAATGGTTGGGATGGGTGCAAACATTCTACAGTACATTGTGAAACACCTTCTAGGGAGAGAAGGGAGAGACGGCATTGGTCGCACTGGTGGATTATCTCTGGAGGGCTCAAGACAGAGGTTATTCCTCTGTTCTGGTCGTGTTGGATCTTTCGGTGGCTTTCAATACCATCGACCATGGTATCTTGCTGTGGTGCCTCGAGGGGTTGGGAGTGGGAGACACCGTTTTACGGTGGTTCTCCTCCTACCTATCGGGGAGGACGCAAGCAGAGTTGACAGGGGTGCAGAGATTGACCATGAGGCCCATCACTTGTGGGGTAACCCAGGGGTCGGTTATCTCGCCCCTTCGGTTCAACATTTATATGAAACCGCTGGGGGAGATCATCCGTGGTTTCGGGGTGAGGTACCATCAGTATTCTGATGATACTCAGCCTTTTATATCCACCCCGAACCAACCCAGTGATGCCCTCGACATGATGTCCCGGTGCCTGGAAGCGGTGCGGATCTGGATGGGGAGGAACAGGCTTTGGCTCAACCCTGCCAAGACTGAGTGGCTGTAGTTACCGGGATCTCGGTCCAAAGGAGAGGTTCCATCGTTGGCTATAGGGGGTGAAGTTTTACTGTAGACAGAGCACGCAACTTGGGTGTCCTCCTGGATTTGCGGTTGAGTCTAGAAGATCATATAACAACCGTGACAAGAGGGGCATATGTCCAGATTCATCTGGTGTGCCAGTTGCGCCCCTAATTGGACTGAGATGCCCTACGCACAGTTACTCATGTGCTAGTCATTTCCCGTATTGACTACTGTAATGCTCTCTACATGGGGCTGCCCTTGAGGATCACTCGGAGGCTTCACCTGGTACAGAATGCAGCCACGTGGGTTGTGATGGGAGAATCCCAATACTCCCATGTAACACCTCTCCTGCGCGGCTTGCATTGGTTGCCGGTTGCCCTCCGGATGAGATTCAAGGTGCTGGTAATGACCTATAAAGCTCTACATGGCTTAGGCCCAGGATACTTGGCAGACCATCTGCAACCAGCAGCAGCTTCCCATCGCCCAGTGCGTTCCCACAGGGGGGCCTGCTCCGGGTACCGTCAGCTAGACAATGTTAGGTGGCGGCCTCCAAGGGTAGAGCTTTCTCTGTGGGCACGCCCACCCTTTGGAATCAACTCCCCTTGGGGCCCCGGCTGGCTCCTGACCTCTGCACCTTCCGCCGCGAATTAAAAACATGGCTGTTTGTGCACCTAGCCTGGACTGAGGGTTTTTTTGATTATTTTAATGGGTTTTAATATTTGTTTATGTATGTATTTTATGTTTTTATTGGCTTGTTTTAATTTTTGTGAGCCGCTCTGAGTCCTATGGAGATAGGGCAGCATATAAGTTATAATAAATAAATAAATAAATAAATAATTTTCATTTTAAAAAAAAGAAATGTATTTTGTGTTGAAAATTCCCCCTGTACATTTTATTAGCAATTGTGTATTTCAAAAAGAATTTAACCATCAGACACTTCTTCTTTCCTCAAAAACAAAGTAATTGTCTCCTACAGGAATCACCATATTTTCTTCACTAGGCAAAAACATGAAAGACTGCACAGAAGGTTCAATTCAACAGCAATCAATGTATCTTGAACCCCAGGGAGATTGGCACAAGGATAATAATGGCTGTGTATCAGAGTCATTGCTACAGGTTTCCTGCCTCTGTTCTCCTCTGCCAGTGTATCTGTTCAAACCCTGATGTAATTCAGCTCACTGATTTCTACTCTCATAGATCTTCAAATAGATAATAGTGGATTTTCTGATATTGTGCACACTCAGATATAAACTTCGAATTAATCGCTGGATTAACCATTGGAATAATGCAATCTTTCCTGTAGGATAGGATGAAAGACAGATACATTTTCAAGAGTGAAGATATTGCTCTTTTGGTGTTCCTGGTGAAGAAAATAGTGACTCTGAGCTGCCCTGCAAGCGATGCTTTCCTTGTTCCACATGAGTGGTACCAACCTGGTGACCTCGTCATTGGTGGAATAGTGTCCCTCTCCTATTACAACCTTCATGAGATCAATTTTAAGGAACACCCTTATATAGCATCTTATGACACACTAATGTAAGGTTCTTTTTCTAATCTTAATTAGTTTCCCCAAACTGCTTATTAAAGTAAAGATTCTCAGTATAAATGCAGGCTCTATATCTAATCTAAGTCTTTATATGACAATTACATCTTTTGAATGTTTTTAGTTACGGGAAAAATAAACATTTTTCTTTACATTACAGTAAAGTATTTGTCATATAATATATGAAACTTTGGTGCAAAACATCTTTTGAAGAACATTTAGTAAGCTTAAGGTAATTTTTTTTAAAAAAATCTGTATTGTCACTCTGAACAAAACATACATACAATAGGTGACTGATACATGCTGGAATTGTTCATATTCCATTTTGGGGGAAAAGTTAGGGAATGGGTTCCATGAGTGAGTTACCAGGAAAAAAGCATTATTTTTATTTGTTGTAGCAGATATTTGTTGCAAATTGTGCCAATAATGTAAAAAAAATGATTTTGAACAGTGCACAAATTATTCAGTACTTTAGAAAACCTATTACTTATTTGCCAACTTCCTTTTTCAACTGGGGTATTTAAATCATTTGCAGTGTAATAATCAAATTCTACCAGCACATTCTTGCCTTGGCTTTTGCTGTGAAGGAGATCAATGAGGACTCCCAGATCTTGCCCAATGTCACTCTCGGGTTCCACATCTATGACAGTTACTATAATTCAAGGATGACCTATTGCACCACTCTGGACCTGCTTTTCAGATCCCAGGAATTTGTCCCTAACTACAAATGTGACACCCAGAAGAATCTCATGGCTATCATTGGGGGATTGGATTTTGCCACATCATCTTATATAGCTGAAATTATAGGATTCTTCAAGATTCCACAAGTAAGTTCTAAAGGGGTTGAACAGAAAATTCTTAATCTTATGGTTGTTATGGAATAATTAATGGGAATCAAACATTAGGCTTTGGATCCTTTTAAGATGTTCTGCATGGCTTAAGATCTACTACTTGGCCTTCTTTTCTGAAACTACAATGCCAGTTATAGGAAGTTAGTATCAAGGATCAATACCTGAGGGAAGATTTGAATGGCTTCTGTTAAAACAATTGATCTAGTTCTGTGCTTGAAATATTTTCATGCAGTGAGAACATCCTCAGAATAACAGAGATGGAAGGGAAATTGGAGGTCTTCTAGTCCAAGATATTTGTTACTACATTCATAAACGAATGCTAGGGGAAAAATGTTCCTTGGATATATTTTATATGAAAACAAGATAGGAAAATTAAATTTAATTTAAAGACTCTAAAGAGTGCTCCTGGAATTTCTTTCAGCTGACATACGGCTCATTAGCCCAAGAGGAATTTCAGACCAGTAAGATCTCTTCACTTTATTTCATGGTCCCCAAAGAGGACCATCAGTTCATTGGGATTGTCCAACTGCTTCGTCATTTCAGGTGGACCTGGATTGGGATCTTTTCTGTTGATAACAACAATGGAGAATATTTCTTACAGAAAATGCATCCCTTACTTTCACACAATGGAATCTGCTCAGCCTTTATAGAAAGGCTTGATGAACAACTCCACTTGGAAAGTTTCCAAGAACTTTATCAAAGAATCTCAATTGTATCCATTAATATGTTGACTAGCAAAGCCAATGCATTTCTGGTCTATGGAGAAGCCTGGATAATTTTATTCCTAAGGTTTGTCACATTTCTGGTCGACCCAGAAAGCAAGGAAACTGCATTACTTAGAAAGGTGTGGATCATGACTGCACAGATTGATTTTGTACTATCAGGCGTTCAAATCAGTTTGGATCTCAAGATGTTCCATGGGGCTATTTCCTTCACTGTTCATTCAAAAGCAATTTTGGGTTTCAAGGAATTTCTGCAGATCATAAATCCTCTTTCAGACTACAGAGATGGGTTTAGACAGAACGTTTGGGAACAATCATTTGATTGTTCATTTCCAAAACCAGAATTACAAGAAAGAAACAATACTCGCTGCACTGTGGAGATGAAGCTGGAGGATCTACCTGCACCCTTGTTTGAAATGGAAATGACTGGCCAAAGCTACAGTGTCTACAATGCTGTTTATGCTGTGGCTCATGCTTTGCAGGCTCTACACATGTTGGGTTTCAATTGGAAGAATAGTATGAGTAAAAACAATGATCTTCCAAATTTGCAGGCTTGGCAGGTATTCTCTTTGAATTGGACTCTTCTTTTATTTCAGTGAGCAGTTTGATGTAGTGTTATGTTAATTTGAACTCATTCTGGAAAGTCTTAATATTTTCTGAATGTAGAATCAAGTTAAGTATGAGAAAAACATAGAAATAAGGAAGAATTTCTTGATAGAACAATGAATTAATGTAAAAACTTGCCTTCAGAAATACTGGCTGCTCCATAACTGGAGATGTTTATGAAGTGATTGGAGCATCATTCTGTCTAAATTATTGTAAGGTCTTCTCCTTGAGCAGGGTGGTGTACTAAAAGACCTCCAAGGTCCTTCCAATGTTCCAATGGAACCGGAAGCGTCACAGCGATACTGGCTGGGAAATAGCGAAGCTCTGATGGGCTTCACGAAAACCCAGCCAGACAATCCGCTGTCGGGAGGTCTTCGGACGGGAACCATCTTGGAGGAATGAGGGAGAGAGAAAGGCATCTTGAAAGATGCAAGCTCCTCGGAAAGTCAGAGACAGCTCTTTGACCCGGCAGTGGGGGAGGCGGCCATTATGTCCGCTATAAACTGGGGCAACCGGATTAAGATGTGAGCAGGAGTGGAGATTGAACAGAGTATTGTTACCAAGTGAGTAATTGGTAAAAGCTTGAAAGAAGTCCCAACAACTAATTCGCTAATTGGGACTCTGAAATTTAAGCGAAGGGTGAAAAAAGGAACTTTAAAACTAAAACCTTAAAAGGAACCTTCCATCAGGACTTAAAACTGGATTTGGATGAAATTAAAACAAGACAAGAAAAAAGGAAATAGAGAAGTATTCTTTAAAAAACAAAAGAATTTAATTTGGAGAAGAGGAAATAATCATTTTTGTGGATTTACAAATGGATACTTTGTGGCTGGAGCATTTGTGAGTTGGAGAGAGACACCTGCTGGTGGAAAGAAAGTATCTTACTAAGCTTATTTATATCATAATGAGAAAGTACTGAAAGTATTGTAGGAGTGCTTTCTTTAAATAACTAGAATGAGATTGCAAGAGGAGTGGAGAGAACAAAGACTGAAATTGCAATGGCTCAAATGAACATTTGAAATGGACACTATCTGGAAAGGGGAAAAAAGAAAGAAAAAAGAAAAAAGAGACACTACATGGACTTTGAATTTGAATTATATGCAAAGGAATAATAAATTTAAAAATCCTTGCATTTTAAATTGATAACATGGAGAATTGGGAAGGAAATAAATAAAAATAAAGATACAGATGATTACACTGGAATTAACAGTGACAGAATAAAAAAGTTAATTACACTGGGATTAACAGTGACAGAATAAAAATGATTACATTGGGATTAACAGTGACAGAATAAAAAAGTTGATTACACTGGGATTAACAGTGCTAGAATAAAAATGGATAAGGGGGAATACATCTAAAAAAGGAAGAGAAGAGAAAGAAATGGGGAAGAAGAAGGAGAAGAAGAAGGCAAGGGAATGGGAGAAAGGGAGGAAAGCGTCAAGAAATGGAATTGTGGAGAAATTAAAAGAAAATAGTTAGGGGATAGTAAAAAGGAATTTAAAAGATGAATATGCATGAATATGCTAATTGAAGAGAAGGATGTTAACTGTAGAAATTATAGTTACAATATACAATTTAGAAGGAAGATACAGGTTATTCTAAAAGGAATATAAATAAAGATAAAATGAAATGTGAGTAAGTAAAAAAGAAGAAATACATTATTTAATGTAAAATAAGTAAATATGAAATAAAACAGAAAAATTGGAATTTGAAGGCGAATAAAGATGTTGTTTATACAAATAAGCATAGAAATTTTAAGACACGATCAAAAAATTAGAAAAGGAAATTTTGGCAAAAATTGTAATTGAGTAAAATGTATTTGAATATGATAAATTGTATAAATTATGATATGGCCAATACTCTGTTCATAAAATATGCAGATGAATGAGTGGGGGGGGGAATCAATAAAACTTGATTAAAAAAAAGATTTTAGGGGCTGTCACCTCCAAATTCCCAAGTTCAGCATCGATCATCCCAAAGCATCTAAAACTTCATAGATTTGGGGGATCTGTTGCAATAAATGACTATTAAACTGTTAGAATACCGAGGGAATTAGAGATTTAAACCCAAAAATTATGGGATTAGTCGTATATCCACCTGTCCTTAACCATGCATTAACTGTAGACTGTATTCGAAGTAGAAAATTAGGATATTAGAAGAAACCATTTTTACACGCTGTGGGTGATCAAAAGATTACACAGTGTGAACAACTTCAGAAAAATGGAGAGTTTTCACGCACTATTTACACAGTCAGAAATGTATGTCAAAGACAGACTGTCTGCAACCTACATATAGTAGGTAAAAGAACATAATAAAATTTGGACCAATCATTATCAAGTTGTAGATCGGTTATCATATTAACCCCTGTAACCTTTTAACAGAAATCTGCCAAGAAAACCTCTCTGGATTGCCTACCTCTACTGGAAAAAAAAAAAGAAAAAATAAGAAATACTGGCCGCTACATAACTGGAGATTTTAATGAAGTTATTGGAGAATCATTTGTCTAGATAGTATTAGGCTCTTCTCCTTGAGCAGGGTAGTGTACTCGAAGACCTCCAAGGTCCCTTCGAATGTTGTGTTGTATAAAACAGATACAGAAAAACTGGGTTGTGTTCTTATTTTGTCATTCAGGCATTCTGCTATTCTGATCACTCAGAAGCTGCTATAAAAATCATGATTTAGGTATCAGTAGGAGTCATTTAACAAATCACCATAGATTGCACAATAAGAGTTAGTTAAAATGATACTTTACATTACGTTTCATTGTCTCTTCCAAAAAATAATCAATTCTCCAAGAACTTTTCTGTGGCTCATGAACTTTTCATGAGTGACAAGCTGAGCTTTCTGTCTCTATCAGAGATTTAGAGCAATGAAGTGCTGCTCCTTCTTAGATGTGGCATGCATAGTTTGAAACAACTCTATGTTTGCAATAGTCTCTCTTCTCATTTATCTATCAAAGAATGCTTAAGTTTCAGATTCTAATATCTGAATAAAGGAAATTAATCAGACTCTCAAATAGCCTTGAACCAGTGAGGAAAGATTAGATATGATTTATTTTGAATTAGTTGTTTAAGTAGTGGACATAAAACATAATTGAAGGACCTGACATAATCCCAAAAGCCGATTTTCATTGTGCTTCAGTTCATTCCTACCTTTCCTTAAAATAATATCAAATAAATAATGGAGTGGACATGGACGTTTCCATGCAATATTGATGATCAAATTTCTAAGCAAACATATTTAATAGTAGTTATAGGAATATGAAGAATGAGTGAATGAAACTTAAATATGTTGTTCTCTTCTCTGTTATATTGCTTTCAATTGTCTATCTCTTCTATTCTCTTTCAAGTAGCTCCATTCTTTTCTTCAAGGCATTTCTTTCAACAATTCAGCTGGGGAGAGAGTGTTCCTGAATGAGAAAGGGGAAGCAGCAGGTGGATTCGACATCATCAACTTGATCACTTTTCCAAACAGATCTTTTCAGAGGGTTAGAGTTGGAAAGCTGGATCTAGAAGCTCCGAAAGGGAAGGGATTATTCATTGATGAAGATGTGATTTCCTGGAACCCAACTTTTAATCAGGTTTCGAATTATTGTATGAAACATGCTTTAAGCCATTGAATATAATCCCTTTAGAAATCTGATTTCTGTTTCTTTTAAAATAAAGAGCAGCACATTCTTTTCAAATGTTGTTGATGATCTAGCACTCATCAATTTGACCAAATGCTATCACAGTACAAAAGCCATGTCTGCATATTTGGTTTGCATTTCCATTTGAAATCTCAAGAGCAGCCATGTTTCCATGAAATTGTCACCCTGTGCAATTATTTCCTCTCCCTGCTGTTCAAATGGGACCTTTTCTATATTGTGATTTCTACATATTTTAAAGTTGTGGATGAAATTAATAAATTCAGTATTATTTGTCATGAGATTGTCACCAAGTGTTATTATTTGCTCACCCTATCCTTCAAACAGAAAATTTTGAACATCCTTTTAATTTCTACTTTTTTAGAAAAATTACAAACTCTGTTAAACATCACCAATTTCAAAACCTTTTACGTTTATCACCAGGTTCTTCCACTTTCTCGATGCAATGACCCTTGTTTCCCTGGATCCTGGAAGAAAGGGATTGAGGGGGAACAGTTCTGCTGCTATGACTGTGCTCCATGCCCAGAAGGGAAGATTTCAAATCAAAATGGTAGGCTACGAATTCTACCACTTTTCATTAGACTTAAGCAAACTTTAATAAACTACTTGGATGCATAACATTAATAAGGTGATTTTCAATAATATGGAATACCAATAAAGGAGAATATTTCTAGCTCAGGGTTGAAATGAGGAGTTCTTGGTTCTCTCTGAGCTTGCTTGTTTTTTTTATTTTATTTATTACCCTAACTAGGTAACATCATCAGTGCGAGTAAAGAGTGCTGTTTGTTGTCAGCTGTGTGGATATCCAGTGTAAGGACTTTATTTAATCTAGCCCAAACACACTTCCGCAACCCAGAAAAACAGAAAAAGGAATCTATACAACACATTCCAACAAAATATACACCCACATAACTTTATCAAAATATCCCAAACCACTCAATCCAATATAGCACAACAGCACAAACCCTAAAAAGAATTATGCTAGCATATATCAATAATATCACAAAAGGCACCAACAGACTATACAACTACATGGAATCAGTGTAGCACACAAGCCAACTAAAGTCCTTCAAAACATCCTAAGGAAACCAAAAGACGGAGCAACCCCAGAAGAAAATAAGGAGTCATGAAAACATAATGTAACAACTGCAACAACCACAAACAGGCAGAAAACTGGCCGAATGCATCCATGAACACCAACTTATGATCAGAAGATATGAAGAAAATTCTGTAATTTTACAACATATAAAAAGATTTAACGATAGTTTCAATTGGGAAAATGTGATCATCCTAGACCAGGCCATGTCCAAAAATGCCAGCGAATGTCTACACTCCTGACACTCTGACAAATCAGCCATAAATAAACACACAGACATTAACAACATCTACAGACTATGCAAAAGAGGCAATCAATCAGACCAAAAGAGAACAAAAAGACTACAGCACCTCCCCACCAGTAATCAGCACCCAGATCAGCATAAATTAACTCCTAGGTTAACTTCACACCAACAATCAAGTAAAAAAATACCCCAATCAAGAAACTGCCAAAGAGCCATCAGTAAACAGCCCAAAGACTCTCTAAGACATCCCCATCCACAAAGACAGGCAAGACAGCAGAATATAACTGACAGCAAGCAGCACTCCTTACTAACACTGTGATGGGATCTAGTTTGGGATAATGAAACATCTGCAAGAGTAACAAGCAAGCTCAGAGAGCACCAAGTACCCCTCAATAATATGGAATGCCTAAATGAAAAAAAATGCCCTTGATTTTCCTTCCAGATATGAAAGATTGCTTTGAATGTCCAGAAGATCATTATCCAAATAAAGAAAAGAAAGGATGTATCCAGAAAGTGCTGGTTTTTCTAACTTTTGAAAAAAATTTAGGAATTGGTTTAGCCTCTGCAGCTCTTTGTTTCTTCTTCTTGACATCTTGGGTACTTGGAACATTTATTAAGCACAAGGATACTCCCATTGTCAAAGCCAACAACCGGTCACTCACCTACACCCTCCTTGTCTCTCTTCTGCTCTGTTTTCTCTCCTCTTTGCTCTTCCTCAGCCAACCTGGCAAAGTGACCTGCCTTCCCCGACAATCAATGTTTGTCATCACTTTCTCAGTGGCCATTTCTAGTGTACTGGCCAAAACCATCACTGTGGTTGTGGCTTTCATGGCCACTAAACCTGGATCTCAGATGCGGAAATGGGTAGGTAAAAGATTGGCTTTTTCTGTTGTCCTCTCATGCTCCATCATCCAAGTATGCATTTGTATTCTTTGGTTGTCGACATCTCCGCCATTCCCCGAATTGGACATGTACTCCAAGTCCCAAGAAATGATTTTACAGTGCAATGAGGGATCATCTTTTTTCTTCTATTGTGTCTTGGGCTACATGGGTATCTTGGCCATCACCAGCTTTATTGTGGCTTTCCTTGCTCGTAAATTACCTGACAGCTTTAATGAAGCCAAGTTCATCACCTTCAGCATGTTAGCCTTTTGCAGTGTGTGGATCTCCTTCTTTCCAGCCTATCTGAGCACAAAAGGAAAAGCCATGGTAGCTGTGGAGGTCTTCTCCATCTTGGCCTCCAGTGCTGCATTACTGGGATGCATATTCCTGCCAAAATGCTACATCATTGTTTTCAGGCCTGACCTCAACCACAGGGAGCAACTCACAAAGAGAAATTAGTTCATCATGTAATAATACTGGATCAGAGAAATTGCCTAAAAAAGGAATAAAAAGAATCCTGTCTATACAAATAATACTTTATATAAAGTTATAGCAATAGTTATTTTTTATTTTTGTCAAAGAAGTATTTGTGTGACATTTATGATTATTAAGGCTTATTATGATTGTCCATTCCTAAATAAGTGCTCATGTTGCTGTGTTATCACCATTTTCCTAGATTCTTTAACCATGTCCTTTCTTCTTTTCAACACATCCATTGAATTTGATTTTGGTCATCTAGCTTTTTGTTCCCTCTTGGGATCTTTCAGATTTTGGCTCAAATGATATCCAACATTTGTAGAGACATGTTCATCATTATTTTATACTATTCATTCCTAAAGCGTTACATAAATATAGTTAAAAAATGATTACCATTTTATGAACATATAGTTAACACAGTATCATAGGATATCTGTTTTGGATTTCTTTCAAATGTAAAATGTGTTGAGTTTGTGAATCTTGTATGTTTATCTCCATTTTTAAAAAGGCTGACCATTATTTTAGCAGATTCCCCTGTATGGATTTTAAGCAATAAATCAGATTAGTTGAACTTGATTATGTGTGGACCTGTATTTTTATGCCTGATATTGATTTCCACTCCAAAAGTTTTTCCTGGGGAGCAACAGAAAGAACCAACAGCATACCTGACCTACAAGCAGAAGCAGTGCCTCACCACAGAATAGTGGACACTGTCCTGCATTGTGTGTGCAATTTGTGCAACTTTGCAACACTCTACAAGAAAACAATCCATGTTCCAAAGGAGTCATGGAAGTTTACCAGAAATTTTCAGAGGAGAATCAGAATGGATGAGATCCTTCAAGGCACATGGGATCCTGTGGGAACCTGAGCAGTGGAATTCACGATCTACCAGTCATGAGTCTCTTTCATTCTGAGACTATTGATGGTCTCAGCAGCTCATTCAGCACTTACATGACTTAAGTAATGCCTCAGTTATGGATCACTATCACTATCATAAGCTTATAGACCCCTTCAGGAGCCACTTCGGAAATCAAATATGGCGATTATAATAACCTGCACATTCCATAAGCTTGAGCAAAGTAATCGGAGGTCAGACTGTACGTAGCAAATACAAGTTAATCGCAGCAGACCTAGAGTAGAATAATGCAACTGTAACTGCTTTTTTTATATAACCTAAATAACCAAATAAATAACCAAATTGGCACTGAAATCATACGGCAGGGACCAAGTCTATTACATTTCTCTTATCATAGACCAGTGATTTGCAAACCTTTTTGCCTTTGTGTGCCAAAAGCAGGGGGAGTGTGGGGAGATCTCGTGCATGTGTACCCACACCCATAATGCAATGACCCCCATGAATCCACCCCCCACGCATGTGCATGTGTCCCACCCTACGCTGCCCCCCCTGTGCATGCACCTGTCCCCCCCTGTGCATGTACGCATGACACTTCCCCTCGCATCCCGTTTTGGGCCTAACAGGCCTCCCTGAAGCCTATTGGGACCAAAAATGGGGATGGCTTTAGAACTCCTAATGGGAGAAATCAGCACCCAACTTTGACTTGAAGTGGGGAGACGCTCCAGATCCTCATTCCCCAAATGAATTTGTCCCACTCAATGGGGGGGGGGACAAATAAAGAGGGAGCCAAAGCCACCCCCAAGCTATTAAGCTAAAATATTCCAAGCACTATGAATCACACGCTCCCTTCGGCTACTTGGGGAAGGGATTGGGAGTTCTCCCTCCCATTCCATTGGAGGAGAGGTGGCCAGATGGGCGGGCCACTGATGATGAGTTTGGATAATTCCCTGAAAAGCCTGCTTGCCTCTTCTTCTCATCTCCAACTGGGAATCACTGAGAAAGAGGCCAGGAAGGTGGCAGCGCTTGGTCGCGACACGTTTGCAAGCTGCCAACGCTGTAAATCTTGGAGTTTGCCTTATGGGGTGGGTGGGGAGAAAAGTCCTGGTTGGGGGGGATCCTCTTTGCAGAGGCAGTGGCAGCTCCTCTTCCTCCTGCCAGCCTCGATGTAAACCTCGGGATTTGCCTTATGGGGGGGGGAGAAAGGTCCGGGGGAGGGAACTGCAACCACACTCTGGAGAAGCCCCGTTGGAGCCAGTCAGGCAATTTTCAGTATGGCTGCGCCAGTGGGGCACAGGGCTTGCCTACATAACTTTGCTGGCACCATTGCCTCTACAAAGAGGCAGTGGTGGCAGGCCATTCATGCCGGCAAAGAGGCAGTGGTGGCGGCAAAATTATATAGGCAAGCCCCGCGCCCTTGTGGCATGCCGGAAATCACCCAACCAGCTCTGTGGGGCTGCAGAGCTGAGCATCTGGCATCCCGGTTCTCTTGTCCTGGCTGCTACCATGCACACAGCTGATCAGTGCTCCAATGGGGCTTCTCTGAAGCATGGCTGCAGTTGCTGGCACCATGGATGTTACCCCCCTCCCCACAAGGACCTTTCTCCTTCCCCCATAAGGCAAGCCCCGAGGTTTACAGTGAGGCTGGCAGGAGGAGGAGGAGGAGCTGCTGCTGCCTCTGCAAAGAGGGTTCCCCCCCACATGTACAATAATTTCTGGCTACTGTGCATGCATGCCAGTAACCAATAGACTAGCTGGCCTGTGCGCATGCAAGTGCCAGAAACCCGGAAGAGGAATGGGCACCACCGTCCGTGCCAGGCGACATTGTTCCATGTGCCACCTGTGGCACGCGTGCCATAGGTTCACCATCACGGTCATAGACTCATGCTTGGAAGTGATTCAAAGCCAATTCGGATGTCAGAGACAGCTGATATCACAGCTTAACTAATCAGCCTTCTTTCCCTTATTTCTGAAAAGGACTCACCATGGGGAGACCAAGCCCTGAGAATAGAAGCATAAAGAGATGAGTGGCTGCTGAAGAAAGACAGATGCAGAGACCTCGCATTCTGCTTTTACTGTGGAAAGTCTGGGCATGTATGGAGAGTGTGATCAACCAGAGCCTCCAGAAGAGGAGAAAGATCTCTCAGCCAGAGCATGCGAGAGCACTCTGCTAAACACAGAACCGCTCTTCTCACAAGAGGTCACAAAAGGGACTATTCAAACATTAAAGAGAGAGCAACACCATCTAAATGAATATACATTGCTGAAAATTTATATTGACTTGACCCTCTAAGACAAATAGAAATAATGGACTGCAGTGTTCATGGATTCTGGTGCAAGAACCAACTTTATAGACTTCATGATGGTTAAAATTTTATAAATCCCTACAGTCTTTCTAGACACTCCAATAGAAGTAGAAACAATACATCACAAAATTTAAAAGTTGGCCCAATTATGTGGTCCATGCTGCAAATAGCAGTAGGCAATCATACTTAACTGTTAACCCTGTATGTCACCAGCCACATTCCCTTTCTGTTCATCTTGGGATCAAAGTGCTTGAAACTTCAAAACCCATTATAAATTGGAGGATAGAACTCTGTCTTTTACAACTCCAATTTATCAACTTGGAAATTAAGCTTTGGGAAAAGAGTAGATATCACAGAAGATGGCTTCCCTCCCCTATTGGAATTCCTCTCTGGACTTTGCTGTTCGTTGGGACTTAGCTACTCAGAAAATTAGCCTAATATAGGGAAGTAGATGAAAACTTGCTCTTCCTCGTCTTTTGCTCCCTTGCACATGATTGACTTCTTCATGGGTTCCAGAATTAGAATTAGCAGTAGCCATGCCCTATTGACCTCCTTGTTTTTTTCCACAGCAGACCAGAAATTGTCTCTCCTTTAATACAGAAAATTAAATGGGCAAAGATTTAAAATATAAGATCTTAAAAGTTCCCAGGAAGTACTGTTGGAAGAAATATCCATCTGGGTTCAGTTCCAAGTGGGGAGAAAGACACTGGAAACATGGAGGATGATTGGAAAGATGGTGTCAAGCTTCGTTGTTATCTCCAAATAAATGAATTTCCAAACACCCGATCTTTGAGGAAATTTTTCTCTTTATTGAGCATAATGAACTGACCCTGACTCAATGCGCAGTTAGCACTGAACTTTGCACCCCCAAAACCTCTCTTTCCGGTTCCCAATTCTCTGCATCTCATTGGCCATCTTCCAAGCCACTCTTCTCATCCCATCTTCGTCAGTTCACAGGAATGTCCCCCCTCCCATCCCATCTCCGTGGAGACAGTTCTTCAGGGGAATTAAGTAGGTGAAAGTTCAAGCCTCTCCTCTCCTTCCTTATGGCAGCTTGGAAGCTGACAGATGGTTTATTGGTGGACAGGACCAGATTTATTTATTTGTTTGTTTGTTTGTTTGTTTGTTTATGTATTTATTTATTTATTTATTGGTTCAATTTATATGCCGCCCTTCTCCAGAGACTCAGGGTGGCTTACAATGCGTTAAGCAATAGCCTTCATACTTTTGTATATACCTGCTTAGTAGGGCTTTCGCGCCCCCTCCTAAGCCCTGTTCTTTTTTATACAAAGTCAGCTTTTTGCCCCCACAATCCGGGTCCTCATTTTACCTACCTCGAAAGGATGAAAGGCTGAGTCAACCTTGAGCCTGGTGAGATTTGAACTTGCAGTAATTGCAGGCAGCTGGTGCTACTTAACAGCACTTTAGTCTGCTGCGCCACCAAGGCTCTTCTCAAATCCCAAACCACATGGGTTTGAAGTCCTCATACAGCTGAACACATAGAGTTAGAGAGAGGGGTATTTACACCCCCTCTTGGGCCTTGCCCTTGAGCTTCCTGATCCTGTGCAAGAAATCCAGGGGTCATAGCTAACTTGTAGGCAGTCAGAATCACATTTGGTTGAATCTTGGGCTGATGTCATGTCCCCAGGTGCCATGTGGTTAGCTATGCTCCAAGATAGGTAGAGGGCTAATCCTATTATGTCCTTGGGGTGAAGGTCTTTTGTCTTGTAGATAGGCTATCACCAAAATATCTGCTGGGGGCAGGGAGCTGAGGCTGAGTTTCTGTTTCCTTTAAGATTTTTATTTCTGTTTTAGGGGAAATATCCTGCCTTTTTAATATTTCCTAAAGTATTTCATTCTTCTAATGGTTGGGATGGGTGCAAACATTCTACAGTACATTGTGAAACACCTTCTAGGGAGAGAAGGGAGAGACGGCATTGGTCGCACTGGTGGATGATCTCTGGAGGGCTCAAGACAGAGGTTATTTCTCTGTTCTGGTCCTGTTGGATCTTTCGGTGGCTTTCAATACAATCGAGCAGTGGGAGGCACCATTTTACGGTGGTTCTCCTCCTACCTCTCGGGGAGGACGCAAGCAGTGTTGACAGAGGGGCAGGGATCGACCATTAGGCCCATCACTTGTGGGGTGCCCCAGGGTTCGGTTATCTCGCCCCTTCGGTTCAACATTTATATGAAACCGCTGGGGGAGATCATCCGTGGTTTCTGGGTGAGGTACCATCAGTATTCTGATGATACTCAGCCTTTTATATCCACCCCGAACCAACCCAGTGATGCCCTCGACATGATGTCCCGGTGCCTGGAAGCGGTGCGGATCTGGATGGGGAGGAACAGGCTTTGGCTCAACCCTGCCAAGACTGAGTGGCTGTAGTTACCGGGATCTAGGTCCAAAGGAGAGGTTCCATCGTTGGCTATAGGGGGTGAAGTTTTACTGTAGACAGGGCACGCAACTTGGGTGTCCTCCTGGATTCGCGGTTGAGTCTAGAAGATCATATAACAACCGTGACAAGGGGGGCATATGTCCAGATTGATCTGGTGTGCCAGTTGTGCCCCTAATTGGACTGAAATAACCTACACACAGTTACTCATGTGCTAGTCACTTCCTGTATTGACTACTGTAATGCTCTCTACATGGGGCTGCCCTTGAGGACCACTCGGAGGCTTCAGCTGGTACAGAATGCAGCCACGCGGGTTGTGATGGGAGAATCCCAATACTCCCATGTAACACCTCTCCTGCGTGGCTTGCATTGTTTGCCGGTTGCCCTATGGGTGCTGGTAATGACCTATAAAGCTCTACATGGCTTAGGCCTAGGATACTTGGCAGACAATCTGCAACCAGCAGCAGCTTCCCATCGCCCAGTGCGTTCCCACAGGGGGGCCTGCTCCGGGTACCGTCAGCTAGACAATGTTAGGTGGCGGCCTCCAAGGGTAGAGCTTTCTCTGTGGGCACGCCCACCCTTTGGAATCAACTCCCCTTGGGGCCCCGGCTGGCTCCTGACCTCTGCACCTTCCGCCGCGAATTAAAAACATGGCTGTTTGTGGCACCTAGCCTGGACTGAGGGTTTTTTTGATTATTTTAATGGGTTTTAATATTTGTTTATGTATGTATTTTATGTTTTTATTGGCTTGTTTTAATTTTTGAGAGCCGCCCTGAGTCCTATGGAGATAGGGCAGCATATAAGTTATAATAAATAAATAAATAAAAAATTTTCATTTTAAAAAAAAGAAATGTATTTTGTGTTGAAAATTCCCCCTGTACATTTTATTAGCAATTGTGTATTTCAAAAAGAATTTAACCATCAGACACTTCTTCTTTCCTCAAAAACAAAGTAATTGTCTCCTACAGGAATCACCATATTTTCTTCACTAGGCAAAAACATGAAAGACTGCACAGAAGGTTCAATTCAACAGCAATCAATGTATCTTGAACCCCAGGGAGATTGGCACAAGGATAATAATGGCTGTGTATCAGAGTCATTGCTACAGGTTTCCTCCCTCTGTTCTCCTCTGCCAGTGTATCTGTTCAAACCCTGATGTAATTCAGCTCACTGATTTCTACTCTCATAGATCTTCAAATAGATAATAGTGGATTTTCTGATATTGTGCACACTCAGATATAAACTTCGAATTAATCGCTGGATTAACCATTGGAATAATGCAATCTTTCCTGTAGGATAGGATGAAAGACAGATACATTTTCAAGAGTGAAGATGTTGCTCTTTTGGTGTTCCTGGTGAAGAAAATAGTGACTCTGAGCTGCCCTGCAAGCGATGCTTTCCTTGTTCCACATGAGTGGTACCAACCTGGTGACCTCGTCATTGGTGGAATAGTGTCCCTCTCCTATTACAACCTTCATGAGATCAATTTTAAGGAACACCCTTATATAGCATCTTATGACACACTAATGTAAGGTTCTTTTTCTAATCTTAATTAGTTTCCCCAAACTGCTTATTAAAGTAAAGATTCTCAGTATAAATGCAGGCTCTATATCTAATCTAAGTCTTTATATGACAATTACATCTTTTGAATGTTTTTAGTTACGGGAAAAATAAACATTTTTCTTTACATTACAGTAAAGTATTTGTCATATAATATATGAAACTTTGGTGCAAAACATCTTTTGAAGAACATTTAGTAAGCTTAAGGTAATTTTTTTAAAAAAAATCTGTATTGTCACTCTGAACAAAACATACATACAATAGGTGACTGATACATGCTGGAATTGTTCATATTCCATTTTGGGGGAAAAGTTAGGGAATGGGTTCCATGAGTGAGTTACCAGGAAAAAAGCATTATTTTTATTTGTTGTAGCAGATATTTGTTGCAAATTGTGCCAATAATGTAAAAAAAAATGATTTTGAACAGTGCACAAATTATTCAGTACTTTAGAAAACCTATTACTTATTTGCCAAGTTCCTTTTTCAACTGGGGTATTTAAATCATTTGCAGTGTAATAATCAAATTCTACCAGCACATTCTTGCCTTGGCTTTTGCTGTGAAGGAGATCAATGAGGACTCCCAGATCTTGCCCAATGTCACTCTCGGGTTCCACATCTATGACAGTTACTATAATTCAAGGATGACCTATTGCACCACTCTGGACCTGCTTTTCAGATCCCAGGAATTTGTCCCTAACTACAAATGTGACACCCAGAAGAATCTCATGGCTATCATTGGGGGATTGGATTTTGCCACATCATCTTATATAGCTGAAATTATAGGATTCTTCAAGATTCCACAAGTAAGTTCTAAAGGGGTTGAACAGAAAATTCTTAATCTTATGGTTGTTATGGAATAATTAATGGGAATCAAACATTAGGCTTTGGATCCTTTTAAGATGTTCTGCATGGCTTAAGATCTACTACTTGGCCTTCTTTTCTGAAACTACAATGCCAGTTATAGGAAGTTAGTATCAAGGATCAATACCTGAGGGAAGATTTGAATGGCTTCTGTTAAAACAATTGATCTAGTTCTGTGCTTGAAATATTTTCATGCAGTGAGAACATCCTCAGAATAACAGAGATGGAAGGGAAATTGGAGGTCTTCTAGTCCAAGAAATTTGTTACTACATTCATAAACGAATGCTAGGGGAAAAATGTTCCTTGGATATATTTTATATGAAAACAAGATAGGAAAATTAAATTTAATTTAAAGACTCTAAAGAATGCTCCTGGAATTTCTTTCAGCTGACATACGGCTCATTAGCCCAAGAGGAATTTCAGACCAGTAAGATCTCTTCACTTTATTTCATGGTCCCCAAAGAGGACCATCAGTTCATTGGGATTGTCCAACTGCTTCGTCATTTCAGGTGGGCCTGGATTGGGATCTTTTCTGTTGATAACAACAATGGAGAATATTTCTTACAGAAAATGCATCCCTTACTTTCACACAATGGAATCTGCTCGGCCTTTATAGAAAGGCTTGATGAACAACTCCACTTGGAAAGTTTCCAAGAACTTTATCAAAGAATCTCAATTGTATCCATTAATATGTTGACTAGCAAAGCCAATGCATTTCTGGTCTATGGAGAAGCCTGGATAATTTTATGGCTAAGGTTTGTCACATTTCTGGTCGACCCAGAAAGCAAGGAAACTGCATTACTTAGAAAGGTGTGGATCATGACTGCACAGATTGATTTTGTACTATCAGGCGTTCAAATCAGTTTGGATCTCAAGATGTTCCATGGGGCTATTTCCTTCACTGTTCATTCAAAAGCAATTTTGGGTTTCAAGGAATTTCTGCAGATCATAAATCCTCTTTCAGACTACAGAGATGGGTTTAGACAGAACGTTTGGGAACAATCATTTGATTGTTCATTTCCAAAACCAGAATTACAAGAAAGAGACAATACTCGCTGCACTGTGAAGATGAAGCTGGAGGATCTACCTGCACCCTTGTTTGAAATGGAAATGACTGGCCAAAGCTACAGTGTCTACAATGCTGTTTATGCTGTGGCTCATGCTTTGCAGGCTCTACACATGTTGGGTTTCAATTGGAAGAATAGTATGAGTAAAAACAATGATCTTCCAAATTTGCAGGCTTGGCAGGTATTCTCTTTGAATTGGACTCTTCTTTTATTTCAGTGAGCAGTTTGATGTAGTGTTATGTTAATTTGAACTCATTCTGGAAAGTCTTAATATTTTCTGAATGTAGAATCAAGTTAAGTATGAGAAAAACATAGAAATAAGGAAGAATTTCTTGATAGAACAATGAATTAATGTAAAAACTTGCCTTCAGAAATACTGGCTGCTCCATAACTGGAGATGTTTATGAAGTGATTGGAGCATCATTCTGTCTAAATTATTGTAAGGTCTTCTCCTTGAGCAGGGTGGTGTACTAAAAGACCTCCAAGGTCCTTCCAATGTTCCAATGGAACCGGAAGCGTCACAGCGATACTGGCTGGGAAATAGCGAAGCTCTGATGGGCTTCACGAAAACCCAGCCAGACAATCCGCTGTCGGGAGGTCTTCGGACGGGAACCATCTTGGAGGAATGAGGGAGAGGGAAAGGCATCTTGAAAGATGCAAGCTCCTCGGAAGGTCAGAGACAGCTCTTTGACCCGGCAGTGGGGGAGGCGGCCATTATGTCCGCTATAAACTGGGGCAACCGGATTAAGATGTGAGCAGGAGTGGAGATTGAACAGAGTATTGTTACCAAGTGAGTAATTGGTAAAAGCTTGAAAGAAGTCCCAACAACTAATTCGCTAATTGGGACTCTGAAATTTAAGCGAAGGGTGAAAAAAGGAACTTTAAAACTAAAACCTTAAAAGGAACCTTCCATCAGGACTTAAAACTGGATTTGGATGAAATTAAAACAAGACAAGAAAAAAGGAAATAGAGAAGTATTCTTTAAAAAACAAAAGAATTTAATTTGGAGAAGAGGAAATAATCATTTCTGTGGATTTACAAATGGATACTTTGTGGCTGGAGCATTTGTGAGTTGGAGAGAGACACCTGCTGGTGGAAAGAAAGTATCTTACTAAGCTTATTTATATCATAATGAGAAAGTACTGAAAGTATTGTAGGAGTGCTTTCTTTAAATAACTAGAATGAGATTGCAAGAGGAGTGGAGAGAACAAAGACTGAAATTGGAATGGCTCAAATGAACATTTGAATTGGACATTATCTGAAAAGGGAAAAAAAGAAAGAAAAAAGCAATGCTACGTGGACTTTGAATTTGAATTATATGCAAAGGAATAATAAATTTAAAAATCCTTGCCTTTTAAATTGATAACATGGAGAATTGGGAAGGAAATAAATAAAAATAAAGATACAGATGATTACACTGGAATTAACAGTGACAGAATAAAAAAGTTAATTACATTGGGATTAACAATGACAGAATAAAAAATGTTGATTACACTGGGATTAACAGTGATAGAATAAAAATGGATAAGGGGGAATACATCTAAAAAAGGAAGAGAAGAGAAAGAAATGGGGAAGAACAAGGAGAAAAAGAAGGCAAGGGAATGGGAGAAAGGGAGGAAAGCGTCAAGAAATGGAATTGTGGAGAAATTAAAAGAAAATAGTTAAGGGATAGTAAAAAGGAATTTAAAAGATGAATATGCTAATTGGAGAGAAGGAAGTTAACTGTAGAAATCATATGTAAAAAGCAATGTAGAAGGAAGATACAGGTTATTCTACAAGGGATATAAGTAAAGATAAAATGAAATGTGAGTAAATAAGAAAGAAGAAATACATTATTTAATGTAAAATAAATAAATATGAAAATTGGAATTTGAAGGCGAATAAAGATGTTGTTTACACAAATAAGCATAGAAATGTTAAGACACGATTAAAAAAATGGAAAAAGGAAATTTTGGCAAAAATTGTAATTGAGTAAAATGTATTTGAATATATTACATTGTATAAATTATGATATGGCCAATACTCTGTTCATAAAATATGCAGATGAATGGGGAGGGGGGGAATCAATAAAACTTGATTAAAAAAAAAGATTTTAGCGGCTGTCACCTCCAAATTCCCAAGTTCAGCATCAATCATCCCAAAGTACCTAAAACCTCATAGATTTGGGAGATCTGTTGCTCTCCTTGAGCAGGGTAGTGTACTAGAAGACCCCCAAGGTCCCTTTGAATGTTGTGTTGTATAAAACAGATACAGAAAAACTGGTTTCCATTCTTATTTTGTCGTTCAGGTATTCTGCTATTCTGATCATTCAGAAGCTGCTATAAAAATCATGATTTAGGTATCAGTAGGAGTTATTTAACAAATCACCATAGATTGCACAATAACAGTTAGTTAAAATGAGACTTTACATTACGTTTCATTGTCTCTTCCTAAACATAATCAATTCTCCAAGAACTTTTGTGTGGCTCATGAACTTTTCATGAGTGACAAGCTGAGCTTTCTGTCTCTATCAGAGATTTAGAGCAATGAAGTGCTGCTCCTTCTTAGATGTGGCATGCATAGTTTGAAACAACTCTATGTTTGCAATAGTCTCTGCTTCTCATTTATCTATCAAAGAATGCTTAATTCTCAGATTCCAATATCTGGTTAAAGGAAACTAATCAGACTCTCAAATAGCTTTGTACCAGTGAGGAAAGATTAGATATGATTTATCTTGAATTAGTTGTTTAGGTAGTGGACATAAAACATAATTGAAGGACCTGACATAATCCCAAAAGCCTATTTTCATTGTGCTTCAGTTCATTCCTACCTTTCCTTAAAATAATATCAAATAAATAATGGAGTGGACATGGACATTTCCATGCAATATTGATGATCAAATTTCTAAGCAAACATATTTAATAATAGTTATTGGAATAGGAAGAATGAGTGAATGAAACTTAAATATGTTGTTCTCTTCTCTGTTATATTACTTTCAATTGTCTATCTCTTCTATTCTCTTTCAAGTAGCTCCATTCATTTCTTCAAGGCATTTCTTTCAACAATTCAGCTGGGGAGAGAGTGTTCCTGAATGAGAAAGGGGAAGCAACCGGTGGATTCGACATCACCAACTTGATCACTTTTCCAAACAGATCTTTTCAGAGGGTTAGAGTTGGAAAGCTGGATCTAGAAGCTCCGAAAGGGAAGGAATTATTCATTGATGAAGATGTGATTTCCTGGAACCCAACTTTTAATCAGGTTTCGAATTATTGTATGAAACATGCTTTAAGCCATTGAATATAATCCCTTTAGAAATCTGATTTCTGTTTCTTTTAAAATAAAGAGCAGCACATTCTTTTCAAATGTTGTTGATGATCTAGCACTCATCAATTTGACCAAATGCTATCACAGTACAAAAGCCATGTCTGCATATTTGGTTTGCATTTCCATTTGAAATCTCAAGAGCAGCCATGTTTCCATGAAATTGTCACCCTGTGCAATTATTTCCTCTCCCTGCTGTTCAAATGGGACCTTTTCTATATTGTGATTTCTACATATTTTAAAGTTGTGGATGAAATTAATAAATTCAGTATTATTTGCCATGAAATTGTCACCAAGTGTTATTATTTGCTCACCCTGTTCTTCAAACAGAAATTTTTGAACATCCTTTTAATTTCTACTTGTTTAGAAAAATTACAAACTCTGTTAAACATCACCAATTTCAAAAACTTTTATGTTTATCACCAGGTTCTTCCACTTTCTCGATGCAATGACCCTTGTTTCCCTGGATCCTGGAAGAAAGGGATTGAGGGGGATCAGTTCTGCTGCTATGACTGTGCTCCATGCCCTGAAGGGAAGATTTCTAATCAAAATGGTAGGCTACGAATTCTACCACTTTTCATTAGACTTAAGCAAACTTTAATAAACTACTTGGATGCATAACATTAATAAGGTGATTTTCAATAATATGGAATACCAATAAAGGAGAATATTTCTAGCTCAGGGTTGAAATGAGGAGTTCTTGGTGCTCTCTGAGCTTGCTTGTTTTTTTTAATTTTATTTATTACCCTAACTAGGTAACATCATCAGTGCGAGTAAAGAGTGCTGTTTGTTGTCAGCTGTGTGGATATCCAGTGTAAGGACTTTATTTAATCTAGCCCAAACACACTTCCGCAATCCAGAAAAACAGAAAAAGGAAATGGAGCATCTATACAACACATTGCAACAAAATATACACCCACACAACTTTATCAAAATCTCCCAAACCGCTCAATCCAATATAGCACAACAGCACAAACCCTAAAAAGAATTATGCTAGCATATATCAATAATATCACAAAAGGCACCAACAGACTATACAACTATATGTAATCAGTGTAGCACACAAGCCAACTAAAGCCCTTAAAAATATCCTAAGGAAACCAAAAGACGGAGCAACCCCAGAAGAAAAACAGGAGTCATGAAAACATAATGTAACAACTGCAACAACCACAAACAGGCAGAAAACTGGCCGAATGCATCCATGAACACCAACTTATTATCAGAAGATATGAAGAAAATTCTATAATTTTACAACATATAAAAAGATTTAACAATAGTTTCAATTGGGAAAATGTGTTCATCCTAGACCAGGCCATGTCCAAAAATGCCAGGGAATGTCTACACTCCTGGCACTCTGACAAATCAGCCATTAATAAACACACAGACATTAACAACATCTACAGACTATGCAAAAGAGGCAATCAATCAGGCCAAAAGAGAACAAAAAGACTCCAGCACATCTCCAGCAGTAATCAGTAATCAGCACCCAGATCAGCATAAATTAACTCCTAGGTTAACTTCACACCAACAATTAAGTAAAAAAATACCCCAATCAAGAAACTGCCAAAGAGCCATCCGTAAACAGCCCAAAGACTCTCTAAGACATCCCCATCCACATAGACAGACAAGACAGCAGAATATAACTGACAGCAAGCAGCACTCCTTACTAACACTGTGATGGGATCTAGTTTGGGGTAATGAAACATCTGAAAGAGTAACAAACAAGCTCAGAGAGCACCAAGTACCCCTCAATAATATGGAATGCCTAAATGAAAAAAAATGCCCTTGATTTTCCTTCCAGATATGGAAGATTGCTGTGATTGTCCAGAAGATCATTATCCAAATAAAGAAAAGAAAGGATGTATCCAGAAAGTGGTGGTTTTTCTAACTTTTGAAGAAAATTTAGGAATTGGTTTAGCCTCTGCAGCTCTTTGTTTCTTCTTCTTGACATCTTGGGTACTTGGAACATTTATTAAGCACAAGGATACTCCCATTGTCAAAGCCAACAACCGGTCACTCACCTACACCCTCCTTGTCTCTCTTCTGCTCTGTTTTCTCTCCTCTTTGCTCTTCCTCAGCCAACCTGGCAAAGTGACCTGCCTTCCCCGACAATCAATGTTTGTCATCACTTTCTCAGTGGCCATTTCTAGTGTACTGGCCAAAACCATCACTGTGGTTGTGGCTTTCATGGCCACTAAACCTGGATCTCAGATGCGGAAATGGGTAGGTAAAAGATTGGCTTTTTCTGTTGTCCTCTCATGCTCCATCATCCAAGTATGCATTTGTATTCTTTGGTTGTCGACATCTCCGCCATTCCCTGAATTGGACATGTACTCCAAGTCCCAAGAAATGATTTTACAGTGCAATGAGGGATCATCTTTTTTCTTCTATTGTGTCTTGGGCTACATGGGTATCTTGGCCATCACCAGCTTTATTGTGGCTTTCCTTGCTCGTAAATTACCTGACAGCTTTAACGAAGCCAAGTTCATCACCTTCAGCATGTTAGCCTTTTGCAGTGTGTGGATCTCCTTCTTTCCAGCCTATCTGAGCACAAAAGGAAAAGCCATGGTAGCTGTGGAGGTCTTCTCCATCTTGGCCTCCAGTGCTGCATTACTGGGATGCATATTCTTGCCAAAGTGCTACATCATTGTTTTCAGGCCTGACCTCAACCACAGGGAGCAACTCACAAAGAGAAATTAGTTCATCATGTAATAATACTGGATCAGAGAAATTGCCTAAAAAAGGAATAAAAAGAATCCTGTCTATACAAATAATACTTTATATAAAGTTATAGCAATAGTTATTTTTTATTTTTGTCAAAGAAGTATTTGTGTGACATTTATGATTATTAAGGCTTATTATGATTGTCCATTCCTAAATAAGTGCTCATGTTGCTGTGTTATCACCATTTTCCTAGATTCTTTAACCATGTCCTTTCTTCTTTTCAACACATCCATTGAATTTGATTTTGGTCATCTAGCTTTTTGTTCCCTGTTGGGATCTTTCAGATTTTGGCTCAAACTATGTCCAATGTTTGTAGAGACATGTTCATCATTATTTTATACTATCCATTCCTAAAGCGTTACATAAACACAGTAAAAACTGATTACCATTTTATGAACATATAGTTAACACAGTATCATAGGATATCTGTTTTGGATTTCTTTCAAATGTAAAATGTGTTGAGTTTGTGAATCTTGTATGTTTATCTCCATTTTTAAAAAGGCTGACCATTATTTTAGCAGATTCCCCTGTATGGATTTTAAGCAATAAATCAGATTAGTTGAACTTGATTATGTGTGGACCTGTATTTTTATGCCTGACATTGATTTCCACTCCAAAAGTTTTTCCTGGGGAGCAACAGAAAGAACCAACAGCATACCTGACCTACAAGCAGAAGCAGTGCCTCACCACAGAATAGTGGACACTGTCCTGCATTGTGTGTGCAATTTGTGCAACTTTGCAACACTCTACAAGAAATTCAGAATTTGATGCAACTTGCACCCATTGCTCCTCTGACATCAGCAGCAGACTTAGTACTACAATCCATGTTCCAAAGGAGTCATGGAAGCTTACCAGAAACTTTCAGAGGAGAATCAGAATGGATGAGATCCTTCAAGGCACATGGGATCCTGTGGGAACCTGAGCAGTGGAATTCACGATCTACCAGTCATGAGTCTCTTTCATTCTGAGACTATTGATGGTCTCAGCAGCTCATTCAGCACTTATATGACTTAAGTAATACCTCAGTTATGGATCACTATCACTATCATAAGCTTATAGACCCTTTCAGGAGCCACTTCGGAAATCCAATATGGCTATTATAATAACCTGCACATTCCATAAGCTTGAGCAAGGTAATCGGAGGTCAGACTGTACGTAGCAAATACAAGTTAATCGCAGCAGACCTAGAGTAGAATAATGCAACTGTAACTGCTTTTTTTATATAACCTAAATAACCAAATAAATAACCAAATTGGCACTGAAATCATACGGCAGGGACCAAGTCTATTACATTTCTCTTATCATAGACCAGTGATTTGCAAACCTTTTTGCCTTTGTGTGCCAAAAGCAGGGGGAGTGTGGGGAGATCTCGTGCATGTGTACCCACACCCATAATGCAATGACCCCCATGAATCCACCCCCACGCATGTGCATGTGTCCCACCCTACGCTGCCCCCCCTGTGCATGCACCTGTCCCCCCCTGTGCATGTACGCATGACACTTCCCCTCGCATCCCGTTTTGGGCCTAACAGGCCTCCCTGAAGCCTATTGGGACCAAAAATGGGGATGGCTTTAGAACTCCTAATGGGAGAAATCAGCACCCAACTTTGACTTGAACTGGGGAGACGCTCCAGATCCTCATTCCCCAAATGAATTTGTCCCACTCAATGGGGGGGGGGACAAATAAAGAGGGAGCCAAAGCCACCCCCAAGCTATTAAGCTAAAATATTCCAAGCACTATGAATCACACGCTCCCTTCGGCTACTTGGGAAAGGGATTGGGAGTTCTCCCTCCCATTCCATTGGAGGAGAGGTGGCCAGATGGGCGGGCCACTGATGATGAGTTTGGATAATTCCCTAAAAAGCCTGCTTGCCTCTTCTTCTCATCTCCAACTGGGAATCACTGAGAAAGAGGCCAGGAAGGTGGCAGCGCTTGGTCGCGACACGTTTGCAAGCTGCCAACGCTGTAAATCTTGGAGTTTGCCTTATGGGGTGGGTGGGGAGAAAAGTCCTGGTTGGGGGGGATCCTCTTTGCAGAGGCAGTGGCGGCTCCTCTTCCTCCTGCCAGCCTCGATGTAAACCTCGGGATTTGCCTTATGGGGGGGGGGAGAAAGGTCCGGGGGAGGGAACTGCAGCCACATTCTGGAGAAGCCCCATTGGAGCCAGTCAGGCAATTTTCAGTATGGCTGCGCCAGTGGGGCACAGGGCTTGCCTACATAACTTTGCTGGCACCATTGCCTCTACAAAGAGGCAATGGTGGCAGGCCATTCATGCTGGCAAAGACGCAGTGGTGGCAGCAAAATTATATAGGAAAGCCCCGCACCCTTGTGGCATGCCAGAAATCACCCAACCAGCTCTGTGGGGCTGCAGAGCTGAGCATCTGGCATCCCGGTTCTCTTGTCCTGGCTGCTACCATGCACACAGCTGATCAGCACTCCAACGGGGCTTCTCTGAAGCATGGCTGTAGTTACTGGCACCATGGATGTTGCCCCCCCCACAAGGACCTTTCTCCTTCCTCCATAAGGCAAGCCCCGAGGTTTACAGTGAGGCTGGCAGGAGGAGGAGGAGGAGCTGTTGCTGCCTCTGCAAAGAGGGTCCCCCCTCCACATGTACAATAATTTCTGGCTACTGTGGATGCATGCCAGTAACCAATAGACTAGCTGGCCTGTGCACATGCATGCGCCAGAAACCTGGAAGAGGAATGGGCACCACCGTCCGTGCCAGGTAACATTGTTCCATGTGCCACTTCTTCTTTCCTCAAAAACAAAGTAATTGTCTCCTACGGGAATCGCCTTATTTTCTTCACTAGGCAAAAACATCAAAGACTGCACAGAAGGTTATTTCAATTCAAAAGCAATCAATGTATCTTCAACCCCAGGGAGATTGGCACCAGGATAATAATGGCTGTGTGTCAGAGTCATTGCTACAGGTTTCCTCCCTCTATTCTCCTCTGCCAGTGTATCTGTTCGAACACTGATTCTATTGAAGACACAAATTTTCACTCTCATGGATATCCAAATACCCAATTTTTGGGGGGGTTTCCTCTGATTAGGTGCCCTCTCAGATATAAACCTTGAATTAATCATTGTATTAGCTATTTGAATAATACAACCTTTATTGTAGGATGGGAATAAAGACGGATTTTCAAGAGTGAAGATGTTGCTCCTTCTAGTGTTCCTAGTGAAGAAAATAGTGACTCTGAGCTGCCCTGCAAATGATGCTTTCCTTGTTCCACATGCGTGGTACCAACCTGGTGACCTCGTCATTGGTGGGATAGTGTTCCTCTCCTATTACAACCTTCATGAGATTAATTTTAAGGAATATCCTTATAAAACATCATATGGCACACCAACGTAAGAATTCTTTTTTTCTTTTTCTAATGTTACTCAGTTTCCCAAAAATTGCTCATGAGAGTAAAAGGTTCATAACCTATACAAATATAGGCTTTATATCCAATTTAAATCTGTCTTTCAAATGTTTTTAGTCATGGAATAAACCTTTTTCTTTATTTCATGGTGAAGGGTTTCTCATATAATGTATGAAACTTTGCCGCAAAACATCTTTTGAAGAACACTTAGTAAGCTTAAAGTAATATTTTTTTATAAAAATATCTGTATTGTCACTCTGAACAAAACATATAAAATAAATGACTGATACATGCTGGAATTCTTCATATTCCATTTTGGGGGAAAAGTTAGATAATGAATTCCATGAATGGGTTTCCATGAAAAAAGCATTGTTTTTATTTCTTGTAGCAGATATTTGTTGCAAATTGTGCAAATAATGTAAAAAAAAATCGATTTTGAACAGTGTACAAATTATTCAGTACTTTAGAAAACCTATTACTCTCCTACCTTCATCGGAGAAAGAAATGTTCGTTATTTCTTATAGAAAGGATGCCACCTTATGAGAATTTGCCAATTTCCTTTTTCAATGGGTATATTTAAATCATTTGCAGTGTAATAATCAAATTCTACCAACACATCCTTGCCTTGGCTTTTGCTGTGAAGGAGATCAATCAGGACTCCCAGATCTTACTCAATGTCACTCTTGGGTTCCACATCTATGACAGTTACTATAGTTCAAGGATGACCTATCGCACCACTCTGGACCTGCTATTCAGATCCCAGGAATTTGTCCCTAACTACAAATGTGACACCCAGAAGAACCTCATGGCTATCATTGGGGGATTGGATTTTGTCACATCACTTTATATAGCTGAAATTATAGGATTCTTCAAGATTCCACAAGTAAGTTCTGAAAGGGTTGAGCAGAAATTTCTTAATCTTATGGTTGTTGCAGTATAATGAATGGGCATCAAACATTAGGCTTGGGTTTCTGTTAAGATGTTCTCCATGGCTTAAGGTCTACTACTTGGCCTTCTTTTCTGAAACTACAATGCCAGTTACAGAAATCTTACCTGAGGGAAGATTTGAATGGCTTCTTTTAAAATAATTGATCTAGTGCATGTATTTGAAATATTTTCACCCAATGAGAACATCCTCAGAATAAAAGAGTTGGAAGGGACCTTGGAGATCTTCTAGTCCAAGAAATCTGTTAGTATATTCTTAAAGGAATGCTAGGGGGAAAATATTCCTTGGATATATTTTATATGAAAACAAGATAGGAAAATTAAATTTAATCCAAAAACTCTAAAGAATGTTCCTGGAATTTCTTTCAGCTGACATATGGCTCATTAGCCCAAGAGGAAATTCAGACTAGTAAGCTCTCTTCACTATATTTCATGATCCCCAAAGAGGATCATCAATACATTGGGATTGTCCAACTGCTTCATCATTTCAGGTGGATGTGGATTGGGATTTTTTCTGTTGATAACAACAATGGAGAAAATTTCTTACAGAAAATACAGCCCTTAATTTCAGAGAACGGAATCTGCTCAGCGTTTATAGAAAGGCTTGCTCAACAATTCCACTTGGAAAGATTCCCAGAATTTTATCAAACAATCTCCATTATTTCCATTAATATGATGAATAGCAAAGCCAATGTGTTTCTTGTCTATGGAGAAGCCTGGACTATTATTTGGCTAAGATTAGTAACATTTCTGGTAGATCCTGAAAGCAAGGAAACTACATTATTAAGAAAGGTGTGGTTCATGACTGCACAGATTGATTTTGAATTATCAGGCCCTCATATCAAATGGGATCTGAAGATGTACAATGGGGCTATATCCTTCACTGTTCACACAACAGCAGTTGCAGGTTTCAAGGAGTTTCTTCAGACCATAAATCTTCTTTCAGACTACAGAGATGGGTTTCGGCAATATGTTTGGGAACAATCATTTGATTGTTCATTTCCAAAAGCAGAATTACAAGAAATGGACAATGCTCAGTGCACTGGGGAGATGAAGTTGGAGGATCTTCCTACACCTGTGTTTGAAATGGAAATGACTGGCCAAAGCTACAGTGTCTACAATGCTGTTTATGCTGTGGCTCATGCTTTGCAGTCTCATTACACATTGAGATTCAATAGGAAGAAAACTATGATGGGTAAAAAAACTGATCTTCCAAATCTGCACCCTTGGCAGGTATTCCCTTTGTATTGGACTCTTCTTTCATTTCAATGAACATTTTTGATTCTTTTGAATCATTGTGGACAGTCTTAATATTTTCTGTATGTGGAATCAACTTATGTATGAGAAAAATGTAGAAGTAAGGAAGAATATCCTGACAGAACAAGGAATTAGTGTTGAGTTTATGAACTTTTCATGAGTGACAAGCTGAGCTTTCTGCCAGAGATTTAGAGGAATGAAGTGCTTCTTCTTAGATGTGGCAAGTATACTTTGGAAAAAAAAATATATATTTGCAGTAGTCTCTGCTTCTCATTTATCTATCAAAGAATGCTTAACTCTCAGATTCTAAAATCTGGCTAAAAGAAATTAATCGGACTCTCAAATAGCTTTGTACCAGTGAGTAAAGATTAGATATGTGTTTTAGCTATAATTGAGCAATAATTGCACTCAACAATGAACTAAAGGGCCACCATCAGTGAGCTGTTGGACAGTATTACTTGGTCTGTTGTGTGGATGTTTGGGTGGTTTAGGGATGGAGAATTGTGGTGGGTGGGGGACCTAGAGTAGAATAGAATAAAATAACAGAGTTGGAAGGGACCTTGGAGGTCTTCTAGTCCAACCCCCTGCCTAGGCAGGAAACCCTACACCACTTCAGACAAATTGACATCCAACATCTTCTTAAAAACGTCCAGTGTTGGAGCATTCATAACTTCTGGAGGCACTTCTGGAGGGAATTGTGGGGGGTGTGAGTGTCTTTGGGGATTATTATGTGTGTTGGACCTGGTCTATGGGTGTTAAGTGAATTTTGTTGTATACTGTGTATACATGTACAATGACAATAAAGTTATTAAAGATTATATAGTTATTGGAATATGAAGAATGAGTGAATGAACTTGAATATGTTGTTGTCTTCTCTGTTATGTTGCTTTCAATTGTCTATCTCTTCTATTCCCTTTCAAGTAGTTCCATCCATTTCTTCAAGGCATTTCCTTTAACAATTCAGCTGGGGAGAGAGTGTTCCTGAATGAGAAAGGGGAAGCAACAGGTGGATTCGACATCACCAACTTGATCACTTTTCCAAACAGGTCTTTTCATTGATGAAGATGTGATTTTCTGGAACCCAACTTTTAACTAGGTTTTGAATTATTGTATCAAACATGCTTTAATCCATTAAGTTCCCACATTGAACGTAATCCCATTAAAAAGCTGATATTGTCACCCTGTGTAATTTTTTACTCTCCCCGCCCTTCAAACTGCCCCTCCGAAAATCACTTTCTCCCCCTTCGGCTTTCTACCGAGGAAAAAAGAAATTTAATGTTTCTTACTCTGCTCACACCACTTTTCTCAGCACCGTATTCACTCTCCTGCTTCCCGTTGGTCTCGCTCGGGACGGCGGGCCTCTGAGTCAGCTGCAACTTACATAATCTATTCATACATCTATTTTCAGAGCAACCTGTTATCAAATATGAATAATATGGGAATTGTAGTGAAATGAAAAGAAATGTATTTTTCGTTGTGTCTCATGCTTTATTCAAAGTGTATGCTGACCAATGATCATAACAAAGAGTGATTTGAATTAGTTTACAATAAGAAGCCTGGTATTTTTAAAGAAAATCTGCTGAAATTCAAAGGAAATCATAGAAAAAATGTGTACCACTCTCTGATTACAAACTATATCAAGGGGGCAACATCAAGATTAGCTACAGGAGGGTTTAAAAAAAGAATTAGTACTCCTTGAACAAAGAGGTGAGAAGTAGCCCAGCTGAGAGGTGGCCCAGCTGAGAGGTGGCCCAGCTGAAAGGTAGCCTAGCTGACTTTTGGCCCAACTGAGAAGTGGTCCAACTGGAGGTGGCCAAGTGACCCAGCCTGACACCTGTGTGGAGCCACTGTGGTGCATACAGAGGCCACTGAGCAGCAAGGAAAGGCAGCTAGGTGGTGGTAGACCAGCAGCTGTGAGCAGCAGTTGTGCAGAACCACCTGGAGGAGGAGTGAAGCACCCTGAGCAGTGACTAAGAGCAGAGAGGTCAACTAGCAGTGGCTGAGAGCAGCACAGATGACCAACTGAGCACCAGCAGGCACAGCAGTGGCTGAGAGCAGCGTGGTGAACCAGCGGTGGCTGAGAGCAGCACAGTAGAGTGCCCACATGAGCACATCTTACCTCAAAACCCTCCTAGAAAACAGCCTGAGACTACCAATAAAAAAAGTACATATTACTTCATAAAGTGCCAAAATCTCTGGTAAATTCTTAAATTTTTTAATTTATCAAATGTAAACTACTTGAATTACTAGGAGAAAAAGTAAAGGGTTTAGAGGCAACTCTAGCTACTCTGAAACTCAATGATCAAAGTGAGAAATCCCAACCTAAACAAGAAGACTACACCAAAGTAAAACACAATAGGAGCATGAAACTTCTAAAATGATGACCCCACATATGAACATAAAGAAGAAAACGGATACACTGAAACCCATTAGAGAACAGATTCTGTAAAAAACCAGTTTACATATGTATTCAAAAAACAAGACTGATAGAAACAGGTCACTCTTAGAAGGAAACACTCAAGAACAAAGCCCCTACTATCTACCTTAGCCCACTCCAATGAAGCCCCTCTGGACCTGAACAATCAAGTTTATATCTTCCCACTGGAAGAAAATATACAGACCCTCACAAAGGAGCATTTATCAATAGTTTCTAAACAACAGGCACAACCTAGCATTCCTATGACAGGAAGAAAAGTATTCCAGACTTCCTAGAAAAAAAAAGGTGAATATTGGTTTTAGGAGATTCAATTCTTAGGGGAACAGAAACTATAGTCTGCAGACAAGGCAGTCAATCTAGCGAGTGATAGAGTCTCCCTGGAGCAAAAATCAAAGATGTAACTGGGTACCTTACTAAAAAAATCAAACCCATGGATTACTACCCCCTTCTTCTCCTATACTTGGGGACCAAGGACAGAACAATGAATCTGAAAATAATAAGAAATTACAAACAGCTAGGAAAGAAATGTAAAGAATTAGGAGCACGAGTGGTATTTTCATCTATACTTCCAACAAAAGGTCAACATCCAATGAGACTGCAAAGGATTTTAGAAATGAACCATTGGATGAAAAGCTGGTATCATCAATAGACCTTTGGCTTTCTAGACCACGATCTGTGTTATCTAGATGAACGGCTTCTGGCAAGAGGTGGACTATACCTCACAAGAACTGGAAACAATACATTCAGAAAATGACTGGCTCATCAAATTAAGGTTCTACATTTAGGCAAGAAAAACAAAATGCCCAGGTACAGTATATCTGGTACCTTGCTCAATAGTAGTAAATGTGAGAGGGATCTTGGAGTCCTAGTGGACAACCATTTAAATATGAGCCGGCAGTATGCAGCAACTGCCAAAAAGGCCAATAGTTCTAGGCTACATAAACAGAGAGATAGAATTAAGATAACATGAAGTGTTAATGCCACTTTATAATGTCTTGGTATGGCCACACTTGGAATAGTGCTCTCGGCTTGTCGTTCGTTCAGAACTGCGATAGGAAATAATCACCAGTAATGCACAGAGAATCAGGGTTTACTTTGGCAATGATAAGCTTGCAGTCAAAAGTAAAGTACAAGTCGGTGTTTTGGTTCAAAGTCAGCGCTGGGTGTAACCACACCACAGCGCTATTTAACAAAAACTCAGCCCCTTAAACATACATCCGGTGATTATCAATCAAGCACCCCCCCACTCCCTTAACAGTAACAGCTGCGAGCACCAGAGCAGCGAGGACAGCAGAATCGGAGAGGCCCAGCAACGTCATCAATCATCGCCCTGAATGCTGCTATGCAGGAATGCTGCTATCCAGGAATGCTGCTATCCAGGAACTGTTTGTGTGTTTGCTGCAGCTGCTTATCTCCTCTCCTTCGTCTCCCATACCCCCCATCGATGGCGAGCCCTGGTAGGACTCGACAGGCCGCCCCCCCTACCAGGAGCTCACCTATAAATAGAAAGCATACAAATGTTAGTCACTGTTACGATCCTGCATTAGGTTTGTCTGGGTATTTCCGATGGAACCGTTGTATCAATCGGGCAGCGTGAACGTCGGGTGCTGCCACCCATGAGGCCTGTGTTATAGGGTATCCTTTCCACCGCACAAGATTTTGTAACATTCCCTACAAACCCTGGAGTCCAATATTCGGTCTATCTCATATTGGTTGGTATGCACGGGACCCGGTGGAGTAGTCGAGGTACCTGGCCTTTCTACCGTCACCGGTTTCACCAAACTGCTATGGAATACGGGATGTATTCTACTGAATAGAGGGGGAAGTTTAAGAGCTACGGTTACAGGATTGATGACTTGTGTTATGGGAAATGGTCCTATATATTTAGGTCCTAACTTTCTACTGGGTAGTTGGAGTTTAAGGTATTTCATAGATAAGTATACTTTGTCTCCTATCCGGAATGGTTTTGGATCAGCCCTTTTCTTGTCTGCATATTTTTTGTATTTGTCTGCTGCCTTTTGTAATGCTGTTTTTACACTTGGCCATACATGACTAATTTTATCGGCCCAACCGCATGGCGTGTCACCAGCTGTCATAGGGGGATCTAACTCTGGAATGGCTGAAAACTCTCAGCCGTATATTACTTGAAAAGGGGAGAACCCAGTACTGCGGTGTGGTATGTTGTTATATGACACTTCGGCGAAAGGCAGGAGTCCTGACCAATTCGTCTGTTGGTAGGAAACGTAGCATCTGATATATCTTTCGACCATGGCATTGGCCCGTTCAGCCGCCCCATTAGTGCTCGGGTGGAATGCTGAACTTAACCCTTGAGAGGACCCAATTAAACGGACAAATCGTCTCCAAAACTTAGAGGTGAATTGAACACCGCGGTCGGATATAATCCTCTTAGGTGCTCCATGGAGACGATAGATATGTTGCAAAAAGAGTTCGGTTAATTGTCGCGCGGATGGTATGCTTTTACATGGCACAAAGTGGGCCTGTTTCGAAAACAGATCTACCACCGTCCAAATTACAGTGTGGCCATGGCTAGGGGGGAGATCAACTATGAAATCCATAGCGATCTCTTCCCAAGGCCTGCTAGGATTCGCGACTGTCTGTAATAATCCTAACGGTTGTCCAGACCAGGGTTTGGCAGTTGCACAGGTTGTGCAACCTTTTATGTATGTTTCTATGTCCTTACGCATTCGTGGCCACCAGAATTGCCTCCTCACAAGGTGTAGAGTTTTTAAGTACCCAAAATGGCCTGCTGATTTGGCATCATGGCACCTGCATAACACTACATTCCGTAAACGTTCTGGAACATATATTCTATTCTCCCTCCACGCTATTCCATCATTATAGCTAACCATAGAGGGGTTTTGGATTACCCATTGATCCTGTTGTAAAGCTGTTTTAAACTCAGTATGTAAGTGACCATCTACTTCTGTAAGTCTTAACAGGGTTTGGGAAGGTGCAATTAGAGGTTCTATCACTTCCTGTCGCTTGCTATTATACTGTGGCATCTGGGACAGCGCATCAGCCAGGAAGTTTTTCCCAGCAGGAACGTACCGCAACCGAAAAGAGAAACGCTGGAAATATTGTGCCCATCTTATCTGTTTGGGAGATAGTCGCCTGGGCGTTTGTAAGGCTTCTAAGTTTTTATGGTCCGTCCATACCTCAAAAGGATGAGACTCCCCCTCCAAGAGATGTCGCCATGTCATCATTGCCCAACGGACCGCAAATGCCTCTTTTTCCCAGATTGCCCATGCCCGCTCTGTCGTGGTTAACTTTTTAGACGTATAGGCACAAGGTTGTAACCCTCCCGACTGTGTTCTTTGTAGGAGTACTGCTCCTACAGCCACGTCGCTAGCATCTGCCTGGTCTACGAATGCCTGCGTTGGGTCTGGATGCTTGAGTACTGGTTCTTGAGCAAAGAGTGTTTTTAACTGCTCGAAAGCCGTTTGACATGCTGACGACCATGTCAACGCTTGCCCCGGCTTTGGTTTAGCCGTGGCTGGTTTGGTCCGTAACAGATCCGTTAGTGGTAGGGCTATTTCAGCAAATCTGGGAATGAACTGCCGATAGAAGTTGGCAAAGCCTAGAAAGCTCTGCAATTGCTTTCTGGTTCTAGGGGCCTGCCATTCAAGCACTGCCTGGACTTTTCTGGAATCCATCTCTACCCCACTCTCTGATATTCTATAGCCTAGATAATCTATCCTCTTTTTGTGAAACTCACATTTGGATAGTTTCACGTACAGCCTAGCAGCTAATAATTTGTCTAAGACCTGTCGGACCAGAGATATATGTTCCTCTTCAGTTTGCGTGTAAATCAAGATGTCGTCTAAATATACAAGGACACCCCTGTACAGATGTTCATGCAGCACTTCATTGATGAACTGCATGAACACCGCAGGGGCGCCCTGTAGTCCAAACGGCATGACCTGGAACTGATAGCTTCCTAAGGGACAATTGAATGTTGTTTTCCACTCATCCCCTGGTTTGATTCGTATCCTATAATACGCTTCACGTAGGTCGAGTTTCGTAAAGATACGACCGGTGGCTAGGGCAGCTAACAGGTCCTTCATTAAGGGAAGTGGATAGAGGGGCTCCACACACACCGCATTGATATCCCTGAAGTCAACGCATAAGCGTAAACCCCTGTCTTTCTTCCCACGAAAACAGGACAGGGGCAGCCATCTTTGATCGACTAGGTGTGATAAAACCCCGGGCCAAGTTCTTGTCTATATATTTTCTTAATTCTTTTAGTTCGGGTTGTGTCATTGAATACATCCGGGGCTTGGGTAGCTTCGCCCCAGGTATTAACTCAATACTGCAATTCGTAGGCCGGTGAGGGGGCAGGGTCTCACATTCCTCCTCGCTAAAGACCCTGGCGAGATCCCTATACACATTAGGATACGCCGTGTCTGCTGGTGGGCTCTCTGCTTCTATTCCCCCTGCTGGCTCCTTTTCCTCATTGGTAGGGGGAGGTCCCAACGATAATCGGAGTTTGCGAAAACCCCCTTCCCACCATATCGTAGGAGCCCACTTGTCCAACATGCCAATCCTAAAATCACTGGTTCTAACATTTTCTCCACTATAATAAACCGAATAGTTTCGGTGTGCTCCCCAATATCGAGGTGCACCTTTTCCGTTATATGAGTCACTGTTGCCCCTCCCAGCAATGAACCATCCATTTGTTCAAAGGTAATAGGGGTTCTCAATCGCACAACCCGCAGCCCAAGTTCGTCAACTATTGCCCTACGAATTAAACAACGAGTACACCCTGAATCAATCAATGCCTCATATCAGCGTCCACGGGCAACCATGGGTTGGGGAGTACCACGAAAGGTCGGATGGGGTCGCTCACCATCGGGTCGTGTGGGTCCTCATCATCGTCATCACTATCCCCAGCCACAATTGGGAATTTTTCTGCCACCACTTTCTTAGTATCTGTAACCAGGGGATCCCTCTCCGTACAGGATGTGCGAGTCATTTGGGACCGTTCGGATGTTGGTCGGCCTCTGCCTCTCAACGCAGCTCTAGGAGGGGGGTTCTGGTCCGAGCTGCAGGGCATGGGATGAGGACAGTCGGCTGCTCGATGACCAAGGCGATTACATCTGAAGCAACGAAACGCAGGCCGCTGGATCCTTTCTCCCAAGCCGGAGCCAGCATTCGTTTTAGTCTCTTTGGGTGTTTGTGTGCGTTCTGCTGGTCGTTTTCCTTGACTTGCAACCCCTTCACCCCGTATACAGAATTCTTGGAGACCGATGTCCAATTCGATGGCTGCCTTGTACCACACACTCAACTTGGGGGGGCAAGCCCCGGTACACGCAAGCTTGACGTAAATCATGGTCTAGTCCTTTATGGAATTGGTGCACCAGAAGACGTTCTGGCCACCCCACCAACCGAGCCGCAATCTTTCGGAACTCCTGTACATATTCCTTTGCTGGTACGCCCCGTTGCTTAAGCACAAACAAGCCTCTGCAACCTGGGCGCTTGTTTCGTCTTCAAATCTGGCACGAAGAGACTCCAGAAATCGTCCCATGTCCACGAGTTCCCTTGCATGTTTAGCATGGAGGCCTGCCACCCACTCAGCCGCGTCTCCCGTCAGGAGCCCCGTAACAGCAACCACCATAGCCCACTGGGAGGGATACCACTGTCCATATTGGTCCATATGGCTTATCACCTGGCTTAAGAAAAGAGCCACTCGTTCAGGGCTTCTGTCAAAGGAAGTCTGCAGGGCAGGCGGTCCCCAAACGGCCTGCGGGACCCACAGCCCCGGCGGGGGCCCCGGAGGCCAAGGCATGGGGCCTGGGGTCCTCACTGCACCAGTCGCTCTCCTGTCCTGCCTAGGTCGGTCCCTCATCGCCCCGCGACCCCCAACAGGTAAGCCCCCTGCCAATTGCGTTGGTTGGGGCTCAGGACTGGCTCCAAGGTCTCCTGACGAGGCACCTTGGTCTTGTTCTGGAGGGGGTTGGTCCATGGATCGTATAGAGGTCCGATCCATCCTCAATTTAGGACTTGTGAGCCAGAATTGGGTCTCCGAAGCGGTCACCCCTGTATCCTGCCAAGAAGAACCTGGAGGCTCCAGCCCTGCAACCCAGGGCTGCCAGGATGGGGCATCACGAAATCCAGATTCCCCAAAACGCTCACGCAGCATATCCATGGTGCTGGGACCAGATGAGGCAGGATACCCCCAATCCCCTTCATCCTCATCAGTCCATCGTCTTTCCCTCCAGCCCTGGGAAGACGCTCCCAAGCGAGGGGGCGTTGGCATCCGTGGCCCGAGGAGAACAGAGCTGTGCCACCACTCCCCCGTCCGAGCCCGTTGTCCTGGAAAACTCTCCTCCTCCGGGCGGGGCGGGGCGCTCTTGGGCTGCTTGACTTTTGGTTTCACTGCCAACTGTTCCACACTCTCCTTCGCCTCCTCTATCAGCGGTTCCTCCCCTTCCACATCCCCACTGCACTCCAGCTCTTCCAAGGCCGTCCCTTCTGCCATATCCCCCTTTGCTGCAAAGCCACAGGGAAGCCTCACCTCTTGCGAAAAGGAACCAAGCGCTGACTTTCTCTTGGCTTGTCGTTCGTTCAGAACTGCGATAGGAAATAATCACCAGTAACGCACAGAGAATCAGGGTTTACTTTGGCAATGATAAGCTTGCAGTCAAAAGTAAAGTACAAGTCGGTGTTTTGGTTCAAAGTCAGCGCTGGGTGTAACCACACCACAGCGCTATTTAACAAAAACTCAGCCCCTTAAACATACATCCGGTAATTATCAATCAAGCACCCCCCCACTCCCTTAACAGTAACAGCTGCGAGCACCAGAGCAGCGAGGACAGCAGAATCGGAGAGGCCCAGCAATGTCATCAATCATCGCCCTGAATGCTGCTATGCAGGAATGCTGCTATCCAGGAATGCTGCTATCCAGGAACTGTTTGTGTGTTTGCTGCGGCTGCTTATCTCCGCTCCTTCGTCTCCCATACCCCCCATCGATGGCGAGCCCCGGTAGGACTTGACAACTGCATTCAAGTTTGGTTGCCACAATATAAAAAAGATGTTAAGACTCTAGAAAGAGTGCAGAGAAGAGCAACAAAGATGATTAGGGGACTAAAGGCTAAAACAGATGAAGAACGGTGGCAGGAACTGGGGTAAGTCTGGTTTAATGAAAAGAATGACCAGGGGAGACCTGATAGAAGTGTTCCAATATCTTAGGGGCTGCCACAAAGAAGAGGGAGTCAAGCTATTCTCCAAAGCACCTGAGGGTAGGACAAGAAGCAATGGGTAGAAACTAATCAAGGAGAGAAGCTACTTAGAACTAAGGAGAAAATTCCTGACAGTTAGAACGATTAATCAGTGGAACAAATTGCCTCCAGAAGTTGTGAATGCTCCAACACTGGAAGTTTTTAAGAAGATGTTGGATAACCGTTTGTCTGAAGTGGTGTAGGGTTTCCTGCCTAAACAGGGGGTTGGACTAGAACACCTCCAAGGTCCCTTCCAACTCTGTTATTCTATAGTCTATGTTCTCCAAAGGGCTTTAAACTAAAATTGAAGGTTGGGGGGGGGCAATCTTCATGACCTATAGAACCTAATTCCAAGCAAAAACTACTAGATAACCAACCACATAAGGAGAAAGGGAGTAAAGAGATAAAAGAAAGAAAAAAGAAAAACATAATGCAATAGAGAGTGATGGAAAAGATGGAAATCCCATTTACAAAGTAGGAGATATAAGAAACATACCCAAGACCAATAAAGACTCAAATGCATATATGCTAATGCTCAAAGTTTAGGGATGAACTTGAAGTATTAGTACATGAAGGCAGATATGATAAAGTTGCCATTACTGAAACTTGGTTGGATGAAACTCATGATAGAAGGATACAAACTATTCAACGAAAGAGGAGGTGGGATTGCATTATATATAAAAGATCACTACATCTCTACAGAAATACACAAAACCAAGGATGATAACCTCCTAGAAATCAGTGGTGAAATCCATTTTTTTTTACTACAGGTTCTGTGGGCGTGGCTTGGTAGGTGTGGTGTGGCTTGGTGGGCATGGCTTGGTGGGCGTGGCTACCAAAGGGGAAGGATACCAAAGGTGGGTTTCAGCAGGTTCTGACCAATTCTGGAGAACCGGTAGCAGAAATTTTGAGTAGTTCAGAGAACCGGTAGTAAAAATTCTGACTGGCTTCGCCTCCATCTATTCTCTGCCTCCTGTGTCCCAGCTGATTGAAAGGAAATGGGGATTTTGTAACGTTCCCCTGGAGTGGGGAGGGAGTGGAGATTTTACAGTATCCTTCCCCTGCCACACCCACCAAGCCATGCCATGCCATGCCCACCAAGCCACACCTACAGAACCGGTCGTAAAAAAATTTGAAACCCACCACTGAAGGATACTGCAAAATCTCCATTCCCACCGCACTCTGGGGCCAGCCAGGGGTGGTATTTGCCGGTTCTCTGAACGGCTCAAAATTTCCACTACCGGTTCTCCAGAACCTGTCCGAACCTGCTGGATTTCACCCCTACTAGTGGTAATGGGAGACTTTAACTATCCTGATATCAACTGGGAGACAAACTCAAAAAAAACAAAACACATCAGCTGCTTATTCTCTCATCAAAAACAAAGTAATTGTCTCGTACAGGAATCACTATATTTTCTTCACTAGGCAAAAACATGAAAGACTCCACAGAAGGTCATTTCAATTCAACAACAATCAATGTATCTTGAACCCCAGGGAGATTGGCACAAGGATAATAATGGCTGTGTGTCAGAGTCCTTGCTACAGGTTTCCTCCCTCTGTTCTCCTCTGCCAATGTATCTGTTCAAACCCTGATGTAATTCAACTCACTGATTTCTACTCTCATAGATCTTCAAATAGATAATAGTGGATTTTCTGATATTGTGCACACTCAGATATAAACTTTGAATTAATCGCTGGATTAACCATTGGAATAATGCAATCTTTCCTGTAGAATAGGATGAAAGACAGATACATTTTCAAGAGTGAAGATGTTGCTCTTTTGGTGCTTCTGGTGAAGAGAATAGTGACTCTGAGCTGCCCTGCAAGCGATGCTTTCCTTGTTCCACATGAGTGGTACCAACCTGGTGACCTCGTCATTGGTGGGATAGTGTCGTTCACCCATTACAGCATTTATGAAATTAATTTTAAGGAACACCCTTATATAGCATCTTATGACATACCAAAGTAAGGTTCTTTTTCTAATCTTAATTAGTTTCCCCAAACTGCTTATGAAAGTAAAAGATTCTCAGTATAAATGTAGGCTCTATATCTAATCTAAGTCTTTATATGACAATTGCATCTTTTGAATGTTTTTAGTTGCGGGAAAAATAAAGATTTTTCTTTACATTACAGTAAAGTATTTGTCATATAATATAGGAAACTTTGGTGCAAAACATCTTTTGAGGAACATTTAGTAAGCTTAAAGTATTTTTTTTTTTTTACTGTATTGTCACTCTGAACAAAACATACATACAATAGGTGACTGATACATGCTGGAATTGTTCATATTCCATTTTGGGGGAAAAGTTAGGGAATGGGTTCCATGAGTGGGTTACCAGGAAAAAAAGCATTATTTTTATTTGTTGTAGCAGATATTTGTTGCAAATTGTGCAAATAATGTAAAAAATTGATTTTGAACACTGTACAAATTATTCAGTACTTTAGAAAACCTATTACTTATTTGCCAACTTCCTTTTTCAATGGAAATATTTAAATCATTTGCAGTGTAATAATCAAATTCTACCAGCACATCCTTGCCTTGGCTTTTGCTGTGAAGGAGATCAATGAGGACTCCCAGATCTTGCCCAATGTCACTCTTGGGTTCCACATCTATGACAGTTACTATAGTTCAAGGATGACCTATCGCACCACTCTGGACCTGTTTTTCAAATCCCAGGAATTTGTCCCTAACTACAAATGTGACACCCAGAAGAATCTCATGGCTATCATTGGGGGATTGGATTTTGCCACATCATCTTATATAGCTGAAATTATAGGATTCTTCAAGATTCCACAAGTAAGTTCTAAAGGGGTTGAACAGAAAATTCTTAATCTTATGGTTGTTATGGAAAAATTAATGGGAATCAAACATTAGGCTTCGGATCCTTTTAAGATGTTCTGCATGGCTTAAGATCTACTACTTGGCCTTCTTTTCTGAAACTACAATCCCAGTTATAGGAAGTGAGTATCAAGGATCAATACCTGAGGGAAGATTTGAATGGCTTCTGTTAAAACAATTGATCTAGTTCTGTGCTTGAAATATTTTCATGCAGTGAGAACATCCTCAGAATAACAGAGAGGGAAGGGAAATTGGAGGTCTTCTAGTCCAAGAAGTTTGTTACTGCATTCATAAAAGAATGCTAGGGGAAAAATGTTCCTTGGATATATTTTATATGAAAACAAGATAGTAAAATTAAATTTAATCTAAAGACTCTAAAGAATACTGCTGGATTTTCTTTCAGATGACATACGGCTCATTAGCCCAAGAGGAATTTCAGACCAGTAAGATCTCTTCACTTTATTTCATGGTCCCCAAAGAGGACCATCAGTACATTGGGATTGTCCAACTGCTTCATCATTTCAGGTGGACCTGGATTGGGATATTTTCTTTTGATAATAACAATGGAGAAAATTTCTTATGGAAAATGCAGCCCTTACTTTCACACAATGGAATCTGCTCGGCCTTTATAGAAAGGCTTGATGAACAACTCCACTTGGAAAGATTACTAGAATTTTATCAAACAATCTCCATTATTTCCATTAATATGTTAACTAGCAAAGCCAATGCATTTCTGGTCTATGGAGAAGCCTGGATAATTTTATGGCTAAGGTTTGTCACATTTCTGGTCGACCCAGAAAGCAAGGAAACTGCATTACTTAGAAAGGTGTGGATCATGACTGCACAGATTGATTTTGTACTATCAGGCACTCATATCAAATGGGATCTGAAGATGTTCAATGGGGCTATTTCCTTCACTGTTCACTCAACAGCAGTTGTAGATTTCAAGGAATTTCTTCAGACCATAAATCCACTTTCAGACTACAGAGATGGGTTTAGACAGAATGTTTGGGAACAATCATTTGAGTGTTCATTTCCAAAACCAGAGTTACAAGAAATGGACAATACTCAGTGCACTGGGGAGATGAAGTTGGAGGATCTTCCTACACCTGTGTTTGAAATGGAAATGACTGGCCAAAGCTACAGTGTCTACAATGCTGTTTATGCTGTGGCTCATGCTTTGCAGGCTCTACACATGTTGGGTTTCAATTGGAAGAAAAGTATGAGTAAGAACAATGATCTTCCAAATCTGCAGCCTTGGCAGGTATTCTCTTTGAATTGGACTCTTCTTTTATTTCAGTGAGCAGTTTGATGTAGTATTATGTTAATTTGAACTCATTCTGGAAAGTCTTAATATTTTCTGAATGTAGAATCAAGTTAAGTATGAGAAAAACATAGAAATAAGGAAGAATTTCTTGATAGAACAATGAATTAATGCAAAAAACTTGCCTTCAGAAATACTGGCTGCTCCATTAATTGGAGATGTTTATGAAGTGATTGGAGCATCATTTTGTCTAAATTGTTGTAAGGTCTTCTCCTTGAGCAGGGTGGTGTATTAAAAGACCTCCAAGGTCCCTTCCAATGTTCCAATGGAACCGGAAGCGTCGTGGTGATACTGGCTGGGAAATAGAGAAGCTCTGATGGGCTTCGTGAAAACTCAGCCAGACAAACCGCTGTTGGAGCGTCTTCAGACCGGAACCATCTTGGAGGGATGGGGGGGAGAGAGAGGCATCTCAAAAGACCAAAGAGGAGCAGGCAAGCTCCTCGGAAGTTCGGAGACAGCTCTTTGACTCAGTGGTGGGGGAGGCGGCCATTATGTCCACTATAAACTGGGGCAACCAGAGCAAAATGTGAGCAGGAGTGGAGATTGAACAGAGTATTGTTACCAGGTGAGTAATTGGCCAACTCACAGGTATGAAGAAAAAACTTTTAAAAGCTTGAAAGAAGTCCCAATGATTAATTGGCTAATTGGCACTCGGGAATTTAAGGGAAGGGGGGAAAAAGGAACTTTAAAACTAAAACCAAAGCCTTAAAAGGAACCTTCCATCGGGACTTAAAACTGGATTTGGATGAAATTCAAACAAGACAAGAAAAAAGGAGATAGAGAAGTATTCTTTAAACAACAAAAGGATTTAATTTGGGGAAGAGGAAATAATCATTTTTGTGGATTTACAAATGGATACTTTGTGGCTGGAGGATTTGTGAAGTGGAGAGAGACATCTGCTGGTGGAAATATTTATATCATAATGAAAGTACTTTAGGAGTGCTTTGTTTAAATAACTAAAATGAGATTGCAAGAGGAGTAGAGAGAATAAAGACTGAAATTGGAATGGCTCAAATGAACATTTGAATTGGACACTATCTGGAAAGAAAAAAGAAAGAAAGAAAAAAGAGACACTACATGGACTTTGAATTTGAATTATATGCAAAGGAATAAACTTAAAAATCCTTGCCTTTTAAATTGATAACATGGAGAATTAGGAAGGAAATAAATGGAAATAAAGATACAGATGATTACACTAGGATTAATAGTGACAGAATAAAAAAGATGATTACACTGGGATTAACACTGACAGAATAAAAAAAATGATTACATTGGGATTAACAGTGACAGAATAAAAAAAGTTTGTTACACTGGGATTAACAGTGCTAGAATAAAAATGGATAAGGGGGAATACATCTCAAAAAGGGAGAGAAGAGAATGAAATGGGGAAGAAAAGGGAGAAGAAGAAGGCAAGGGAATGGGAGAAAGGGAGGAAAGTGTCAAGAAATGGAATTGTGGAGAAAATAAAAGAAAATAGTTAGGGGATAGCAAAAAGGAATTTAAAAGATGAATATGCTAATTGAAGAGAAGGATGTTAACTGTAAAAATTATATGTAAAAAGCAATTTCGACGGAAGATACAGATTAAAAAAGAAGAAATACATTATTTAATGTAAAATAGATCAGTAGATGCAATGTGAAAGACAGAATGGACTAATATATTGTTGGAAGATGTACAAATTTGAGAGAAATAATAGTAACAAAGAATTAATTGAAATCAAAATTGAAATGTAAAATTGAATAAAATGGAAATTTTAATAAATGATGCAAGTAAGAATAAAACAATACATGTAAGAAATAAAATAGAAGAAAGATATTGTTAAGGGTTGGAAGGTAATACTGACAAAGGATTTAAAATTTAAATTGGGTAGCCAATTATTTAATTTTTTTAATTATCTTAACTTTTGTATTTGTATGTTTTTTAATTTTGGCTGTTCACCGCCCTGAGTCCCTTCTGGGAGAAGGGCGGTATACAAATTAAATTAATAAAATAAATAAATAAAATAAGATAAAAATGGAATAAGTTGAAATACATTGTTAATAATTAAGAGATAAGGGGAATTTTGAGAAAATAAATGAAAGAAAAGTCGGGGCTGCCTGGACACCATAGTGGAAAATAGACAATTGAAAATGAATACAGCAATAGAGAGAAACGAAAGAGGAGTAGAGGGACGAAAGGGAGGAAAAAGGAGAGAGAGGAATGGGAAGAAAGGAAAGAGGGGAGGAAGGAAGGGAGAGGAAATAAGAGTAGGAGAGAGGGTTAGAAAGGGAGAAAGAGAGGAGGAGAGGGAGAAAGGAAGGGGAAGTAGAGAAGGAGTAGGAGAAGAGGGAAGAAGAAAGTAGAAAGGAAAGAAGGGAGGGAGATGGAAGAGATTGAGAAGAAAGATTGCTGTACAATAAAAAAGATGAAATGGAAGAAAGGCAACCCCGAACATGCATAAATGCACTAGGGCAAAGAATGAGTTATTAAAAAAATAAAAGAGAATAAATATGAGATAAAACAGAAAAATTAGAATTTGAAGGCGAACAAAGATGTTGTTTATACAAATAAGCATAGAAATTTTAAGACACAATCAAAAAAATGGAAAAAGGAAATGTTGGCAAAAATTGTAATTGAGTAAAATGTATTTGAATAGGATAAATTGTATAAATTATGATATGGCCAATACTTTGTTCATAAAATATGCAGATGAATGGGGGGGGGGATCAATAAAACTTGATTAAAAAAAAGATTTTAGGGGCTGTCACCTCCAAATTCTCAGGTTCAGCATCGATCTAAAACCTCATAGATTTGGGGGATCTGTTGCAATAAATGACTATTAAACTAATTAGAATACTGAGGGAATTAGAGATTTAAACCCAAAAATTATGGGATTAGTCGTATATCCACCTGTCCTTAACCATGCATTAACTGTAGACTGTATTCCAAGTAGAAAATTAGTATATTAGAAGAAACCATTTTTACACGCTGTGGGTGATCAAAAGATTACACAGTGTGAACAACTTCAGAAAAATGGAGAGTTTTCACCCACTATTTACACAGTCAGAAACGTATGTCAAGGACAGACTGTCTGCAATCTACATATAGTAGGTAAAAGAACATAATAAAATTTGGACCAATCATTATCAAGTTGTAGATCGGTTATCATGTTAAACCCTGTAACCTTTTAACAGAAATCTGCCAAGAAAAACTCTCTCGATTGCCTACCTCTACTGGAAAAAAAAGAAAAGAAAAAAGAAGAAATACTGGCCGCTACATAACTGGAGATTTTAATGAAGTTATTGGAGAATCATTTGTCTACATAGTATTAGGCTCTTCTCATTGAGCAGGGTAGTGTACTCGAAGACCTCCAAGGTCCCTTCGAATGTTGTGTTCTATAAAACAGATACAGAAAAACTGGGTTGTGTTCTTATTTTGTAATTCAGGCATTCTGCTATTCTGATCACTCAGAAGCTGCTATAAAAATCATGATTTAGATATCAGTAGGAGTCATTTAACAAATCACCATAGATTGCACAATAAGAGTTAGTTAAAATGATACTTTACATTACGTTTCATTGTCTCTTCCAAAAAATAATCAATTCTCCAAGAACTTTTGTGTGGCTCATGAACTTTTCATGAGTGACAAGCTGAGCTTTCTGTCTCTATCAGAGATTTAGAGCAATGAAGTGCTGCTCCTTCTTAGATGTGGCTTGCATAGTTTGAAACAACTCTATGTTTGCAATAGTCTCTGCTTCTCATTTATCTATCAAAGAATGCTTAAGTTTCAGATTCTAATATCTGAATAAAGGAAATTAATCAGACTCTCAAATAGCCTTGAACCAGTGAGGAAAGATTAGATATGATTTATTTTGAATTAGTTGTTTAAGTAGTGGACATAAAACATAATTGAAGGACCTTACATAATCCCAAAAGCCTATTTTCATTGTGCTTCAGTTCATTCCTACCTTTCCTTAAAATAATATCAAATAAATAATGGAGTGGACATGGACATTTCCATGCAATATTGATGATCAAATTTCTAAGCAAACATATTTAATAGTAGTTATAGGAATATGAAGAATGAGTGAATGAAACTTAAATATGTTGTTCTCTTCTCTGTTATATTGCTTTCAATTGTCTATCTCTTCTATTCTCTTTCAAGTAGCTCCATTCTTTTCTTCAAGGCATTTCCTTTAACAATTCAGCTGGGGAGAGAGTGTTCCTGAATGAGAAAGGGGAAGCAACAGGTGGATTTGACATCACCAACTTGATCACTTTTCCAAACAGATCTTTTCAGAAGGTTAGAGTTGGAAAGCTGGATCTAGAAGCTCCGAAAGGGAAGGAATTATTCATTGATGAAGATGTGATTTTCTGGAACCCAACTTTTAATCAGGTTTCGAATTATTGTATGAAACATGCTTTAAGACATTGAATATAATCCCTTTAGAAATCTGATTTCTGTTTGTTTTTTTTTTAAATAAAGAGCAGGACATTCCTTTCAAATGTTGTTGATGATCAAGCACTCATCAATTGGACCAAATGCTATCACAATACAAAAGCCATGTCTACATATTTGGTTTGCATTTCCATTTGAAATCTCAAGAGCAGCCATGTTTCCATGAAATTGTCACCCTGTGCAATTATTTCCTCCCCCTGCTGTTCAAATGGGACCTTTTCTACATTGTGATTTCTACATATATTAAAGTTGTGGATGAAATTAATAAATTCAGTATTATTTGCCATGAAATTGTCACCAAGTGTTATTATTTGCTCACCCTGTCCTTCAAACAGAAAATTTTGAACATCCTTTTAATTTCTACTTGTTTAGAAAAATTACAAACTCTGTTAAACATCACCAATTTCAAAAACTTTTATGTTTATCACCAGGTTGCTCCACTTTCTCGATGCAATGACCCTTGTTTCCCTGGATCCTGGAAGAAAGGGATTGAGGGGGATCAGTTCTGCTGCTATGACTGTGCTCCATGCCCAGAAGGGAAGATTTCAAATCAAAATGGTAGGCTACGAATTCTACCACTTTTCATTAGACTTAAGCAAACTTTAATAAACTACTTGGATACATAACATTAATAAGGTGATTTTCTTTCTTTTTTTTTATTGAAAAAGTTTTCAAATACAAGTTTTTCCCCCTTTTTTTCCCCTCCCCACCTCCTCCCTAACCCCCCCTCACCACCCATCCCCCCTGTGACTTCTTCACAACAAAAACCTAATTCATAACTAATTACATAATATTTTACTATTCCCTTACTCCTACTGACTACTACTGACCCTTAGCATAATATTATTATAACTCCCATTTTAGCAATAATCTGCCCTTTTTCTCCTCCCCCAAACTTATATCTGTATATTATTACAACATTTCAAAACAACCTTCTACTTTAAAACTTTATAATAAATCCTACTTTAACATTTAATCTTTTGTATATATTAATATAACATTTCAAAGCAGCCTTCTCCCTACATCCTAATTTAACATTTATTCAATTCTATCCATTTCCTCCACTCCCCTAAATATATCACTTAAAAATCCCTTTACTTAAACTAATCAATCAGTAAACTAACCTATTTCCACCCACTTTCCTGCAAGATTACCATGCACTACAATTCTAAATATCTTTAATCCACTGCCCACTCTGCTAATATATATTCCGTTATATAGAAAGAAAAAAGACAATGACTTTAAATTTATAATCCATATAATATCTTCTTTGATGTCTTTCCACTGGATTGTTAAATCCATCATCCATAATAGGGTAACATAGCATCCTGGTGCAACAGTTTGTTCAAAATCTTCAATCATCATCTGCCCCCATCAGTAATGAATATCCTCATATATATATATAAAAGTAAAAACAACCACCCGAGTGACATTATAATTATATTCCATATAGTTGTAATTGTGGCTTTCATCAGGATTATTAATTCCCATCATCCTAGTGGGTAACAACCAGATCTTCTGCATGCCCCAGCGTAACTCTCTTGCCTTGTAGCTCAGGATTGTTATAATATATTTATCAGTACATAAAAGAAATCCATAGTAGATAATTCAAATCCAACAATGTAAGGCTCTTTTCACATCCCAAAATCACGGTATTGCAGAGGTCTGTCACTGTCCTCAGGATAATATTAACCAATAGTTTGCCTCCACTATCTTTTCACATATTCATTCATTTTTTAAAATCCCTGGCTTCACTGTTGCTTGATTTAGAAACTACTATTTCTATGAGATCTATTTCTTTTTTTCTTTTTTTTTTTTGTGGGTTTAATTTCCATCCTGGTTTCCTTTCTACAAATTGTATATCAACTGATCGGTTTTCATTCTGCTTTATAAGTTGATCTTGTTGGTTTTGTTTTTGTATCTCATATTTCTTTTCCGCCACTTGTATGTCAACTGATTGGTTTCCATACTTGTCTGTGACTTGATGAATCATCACATTGGAGTCGGATGACACTGCTCTCATATTTGTAGACAATCCAGCTGGGGTATCCAGAGAATCCAAAGACAATTTATCTACCGCAGCCTCTGTAATTTGATATTTTCCCTTTGTTTCCAACTCCTTTTGCTTATCCTGTATTGTGCCTAAAGATGTTAAATTCATTTTCAAAATTTTTTGATAAAATTCTTCCGCTTTTTCAACAGTATTCAGTTGATATCTTTCTCCTTGATGTCTCAATATTAAACCAACTGGAACATCCCACCTAAATAGGATATTTCTTTTTTTTAACTCAGTCACTAGAAAACCAAATTTCTTCCTCTCCGTTAACATCTTAGGCGGGAACTCTTTGAAAATCCAAATCTTTCTTCCATAAAATTGCAAAGTAGAGTTAAAAGAATTTTGCACAATATTATTCCTAATTTCTTTATCTGTAAAATAAACCACCACATCTCTAGGCAATTGCCTTTGCTTTGCAAACCAGGAGTTTATTCTATAAATTCTGTCAATCCTACAAAACACTTCATCAGGTTGAACCTTTAAAATCCCAGCCAGAATTTCAGAAGATATTTTCCTTAAATCATCTCTATTATTTTCCTGCAGACCTCTCAGTCTAATCGCATATTCTGTAAAATTATGTTGCATCATTAAAACTTCTCTTTCAATCCTCTGTTGTACATTTTCTTCATTACCAGTCTTTTGATCAACCTCCATTTTAGGTTTGTCTTCTAAACTATTATCTTGAGTATTTGTCAAATCCTTTTTAATTTTTTGAATCTTATTATCCAAATTATCCTCAGTTTCTTTCATTTTAGACTCTAATAATTTAGTATTTGCATCCAACTGAATCATAAATTCTGATAAACCGTTAGCCATTTTTAAAATCTTTCGGTCCAAAAAGTCAAACTTAGATTTCACCAATTCACCAATTTCTTTAATTTCCTGCTTAAATTTTTCAAGATGCTGATTCACAATCTCATCCCTTCTTACAATCTCCTCTAGGAAAAATTCTATTATATTAAAATCAGGTTTCTGAGACTGGAGAGTTAGAATTTGTTCATGTAATTTGTTAATGGGGGAATCCCCCCCCCCGCTGCCTGTTTGTCTAACTTTATAAGTCTCAATGCCATTTTTCCACCCAGACAAGCTTTACTAGAAAAGAGAAAAAAGCTTTTTTCCAACCAAGATCAATATCAGATCTCCAGGAGAAGAAGAAAAAAAAAAAAAAACCACGAGAGTGAAGTTTTTCCTTCAATTGTAGCCAGGAGTATTCATTCCGCTACTTTGTAATAGAAAACGGAAGGACTTTCCCTTTCAGCCTCTCTTCAAGCCGCGGCAGTCGCCATTTTAAAAATCTTTTTTCCTTCTTAAGTAGCTTCAGTAACTTTTATAAAATAAGTAAAATACTTGCGCTTCAGGATCACAGGTCCAGCTCACATCTTCTTTAATTAATTTGTTAAATTTGCAGGCTTGCTTTAGCCACCTAGCTCTGCATGTAGCGGAGGTCTCCCAAAGCCCGGAGCATCGGCTGGGGATATGGGGAGTCTCTTCCGCTCCGTCCCAAAAGTAAAAGAAAAACTTTTGGGATTATGCAGAGAGCTCTACCCACCCCAGCTGGCTCTATCTCCGTTTCCTCATGGAAACGGAGATTTTTCGAGCCGCCATTCCGCTGTGAAGGCGGCTCTTACAGGCAGTGGGGTTGACGATCCCGAAAGAACGTCTGGCGGCGACAAACAGCAAACCGGAAGTCAAGGTGATTTTCAATAATATGGAATACCAATAAAGAAGAATATTTCTAGCTTAGGGTTGAAATGAGGAGTTCTTGGCGCTCTCTGAGCTTGCTTGTTTTTTTTATTTTATTTATTACCCTAACTAGGTAACATCATCAGTGTGAGTAAAGAGTGCTGTTTGTTGTCAGCTGTGTGGATATCCAGTGTAAGGACTTTATTTAATCTAGCCCAAACACACTTCCGCAACCCAGAAAAACAGAAAAAGGAATCTATACAACACATTCCAACAAACTATACACCCACATAACTTTATCAAAATATCCCAAACCACTCAATCCAATATAGCACAACAGCACAAACCCTAAAAAGAATTATGCTAGCATATATCAATAATATCACAAAAGGCACCAACAGACTATACAACTACATGGAATCAGTGTAGCACACAAGCCAACTAAAGCCCTTAAAAACATTCTAAGGAAACCAAAAGACGGAGCAACCCCAGAAGAAAAACAGGAGTCATGAAAACATAATGTAACAACTGCAACAACCACAAACAGGCAGAAACCTGGCCGAATGCATCCATGAACACCAACTTATGATCAGAAGATATGAAGAAAATTCTGTAATTTCTCAACATATAGAACAATTTAACGATAGTTTCAATTGGGAAAATGTGACAATCCTAGACCAGGCCAAGTCCAAAAATGCCAGGGAATGTCTACACTCCTGGCACTCTGACAAATCAGCCATCAATAAACACACAGACATTAATAACATCTACAGATTATGCAAAAGAGGCAATCAATCAGACCAAAAGAGAACAAAAAGACTCCAGCACCTCTTCACCAGTAATCAGCACCCAGATCATCATAAATTAACTCCAAGGTTAACTTCACGCCAACAATCAAGTAAAAAATACCCTAGTCAAGAAACTGCCAAAGAGCCATCAGTAAACAGCCCAACCAAAGACTCTCTAAGACGTCCCCATCCACACAGACAGGCAAGACACCAGAATATAACTGACAGCATGCAGCACTCCTTACTAATTATTTTATTTATTTATTAGTTTGATTTATATGCTGCCCTTCTCCGGAGACTCAGGATGGCTTACAATGCGTTAAGCAATAGCCTTCATACTTTTGTATATACCTGCTTTGTAGGGCTTTTGGCCCCTCCTAAGCGGTGTTCTATTTTATACAAAGTCAGCTTATTGGCCCCCCAAACCGGGTCCTCATTTTACCTACCTCGGAAGGATGGAAGGCTGGTGAGATTTGAACTCGCAGTAATTGCAGGCAGCTGGCAGCTAAATACTACTTTAACAGTAGTTTAATCCACTGCACCACCAGGCTCCTTGATTTGATTTCCTTGAAATCAAAATGCCCTTGATTTTCCTTCCAGATATGGAAGATTGCTTTGATGGTCCAGACGATCATTATCCAAATAAAGAAAAGAAAGGATGTATCCAGAAAGTGGTGGTTTTTCTAACTTTTGAAGAAAATTTAGGAATTGGTTTAGCCTCAGCAGCTCTTTGTTTCTTCTTCTTGACATTTTGGGTACTTGGAACATTTATTAAGCACAAGGATACTCCCATTGTCAAAGCCAACAACCGGTCACTCACCTACACCCTGCTTGTCTCTCTTCTGCTCTGTTTTCTCTCCTCTTTGCTCTTCCTCAGCCAACCTGGCAAAGTGACCTGCCTTCCCCGACAATCAATGTTTGGCATCACTTTCTCAGTGGCCATTTCTAGTGTCCTGGCCAAAACCATCACTGTGGTTGTGGCTTTCATGGCCACTAAACCTGGATCTCAGATGAGGAAATGGGTAGGGAAAAGATTGGCTTTTTCTATTATCGTTTCATGCTCCATCATCCAGGTATGCATTTGTATTCTTTGGTTGTCAACATCTCCCCCCTTCCCTGAGATGGACATGCACTCAGAGCTCCAAGAAATAATTTTACAGTGCAATGAAGGATCATCTTTCTTCCTCTATTGTGTATTGGGCTACATGGGTATCTTGGCCATCACCAGCTTTATTGTGGCTTTCCTTGCTCGTAAATTACCCGACAGCTTTAATGAAGCCAAGTTCATCACCTTCAGCATGTTGGCCTTTTGCAGTGTTTGGATCTCCTTCTTTCCAGCCTATCTGAGCACAAAAGGAAAAGCCATGGTAGCTGTGGAGGTCTTCTCCATCTTGGCCTCCAGTGCCGCATTACTGGGATGCATATTCCTGCCAAAGTGCTATATCATTGTTTTCAGGCCTGACCTCAACCACAGGGAGCAACTCACAAAGAGAAATTAGTTCATGTAATATTACTGGCTCAGAGAAATTGCCTAAAAAGGGAATAGAAAGAATCCTGTCTATACAAATAATGCTGTATATAAAGTTATAGGAACCATTATTTTTTTTATTTTTGTGAAAGAAGTATTTGTGTATGACATTTATGATTATTAAGGTTTATTATGATTGTCCATTCCTAAATAAGTGCTCATGTTGCTGTTATCACCATTTTCCTAGATTCTTTAACCATGTCCTTTCTTCTTTTCAACACATCCATTGAATTTGATTTTGGTCATCTAGCTTTTTGTTCCCTGTTGGGCTCTTTCAGATTTTGGCTCAAACGATGTCCAACATTTGTAGAAACATGTTCATAATTATTTTATACTATCCATTCCTAAAGAGTTACATAAATACAGTAAAAAAATGATTACCATTTTATGAACATATAGTTAACACAGTATCATAGGATATCAGTTTTGGATGTCTTTCAAATGTAAAATGTGTTGAGTTTATGAATCTTGTATCTTTATCTCCATTTTTAAAAAGTCTGACCATAATTTTAGCAGATTCCCCTGTATGGATTTTAAGAAATAAATCAGATTAGTTGAACTTGATTATGTGTGGACCTGTATTTTTATGCCTGACATTGATTTCCACTCCAAAAGTTTTTCCTGGGGAGCAACAGAAAAACCAACAGCATACCTGACCTATAAGCAGAAGCAGTGCCTCCCCACAGAATAGTGGACACTGTCCTGCATTGTGTGTGCAATTTGTGCAACTTTGCAACACTCTACAACAAATTCAGAATTTGGTGCAACTTGCACCCATTGTTCCTCTCACATCAGCAGCAGCCTCAGTACTACAATCCATGTTCCAAAGGAGTCACGGAAGCTTACCAGAAACTTTCAGGGGAGAATCAGAATGGATGAGATCTTTCAAGGCACAAGGAGAGCTGTTTGTAGGAACCTGAGCAGTGGAATTCCCGAACCACCAGTCATGATTCTCTTTCATTCTGAGTCTAATGCAGCTCATTCAGCACTTACATGACTTAGGTAATGCTTCAGTTATGGATCACTATCATAAGCTTATAGACACCTTCAGGGGCCACTTCCTAAATTCAATATGGCGATTATAATAACCCACACATTCCATAAGCTTGAGCAAGGTAATAGGAGGGTCAGACTGTACATAGCAAATACAAGTTAATCGCAGCAGATCTAGTGTAGAATAATGCAACTGTAACTGCTTTTTTTATATAACCTGAATAACCAAATGAATAACCAAACTGGCACTGAAATCATAAGGCAGGGACAGCAACAAATACTGGACCAAGTCTATTACATTTCTATTATCATAGATCAGTGATGGCAAACCTTTTTGCCTTTGTGTGCCAAAAGCAGGGGGAGTGTGGGGAGAACTTGTGCGTATGTACTCACACCCATAATGCAATCACCCCCATGAACCCACCCCCCACGCATGTGCATGTGGCCCCCACCCTACACTGCCCCCCCCCCCGTGCATGTACGCATGACACTTCCCCTTGCATCCTGTTTTGGGCCTAACAGGCCTCCCTGAAGCCGATTGAGACCAAAAATGGGGATTACTTTAGATCTCCTAATGGGAGAAATCAGCACCCAACTTTGACTTGAAGTGGGGAGATGCTCCAGATCCTCATTCCCCAAATGAGTTTGCCCCACTCAATGGGGAGGGGACAAATAAAGAGGGAGCCAAAGCCACCCCCAAGCTATTAAGCTAAAATATTCCAAGCACTATGAATCACACGCTCCCTTCGGCTACTTGGGAAAGGGATTGGGAGTTCTCCCTCCCATTCCATTGGAGGAGAGGTGGCCAGATGGGCGGGACACTGATGATGAGTTTGGATAATTCCCTAAAAACCCTGCTTGCCTCTTCTTCTCATCTCCAACTGGGAATTGCTGAGAAAGAGGCCAGGAAGGTGGCAGCGCTTGGTCGTGACACGTTTGCAAGCTGCAAACGCTGTATATCTTGGAGTTTGCCTTACGGGGTGGGTGGGGAGAAATGTAAGCCTCAGGATTTGCCTTATGGGGGGAGAAAGCTCCCGGGGGGGGGGAACTGCAGCTATGCTCTGGAGAATCCCCGTTGGAGCCACACGTGCCATAGGTTCACCATCATGGTCATAGACTCATGTTTGGAAGTGATTGAAAGCCAATTCGGATGTCAGAGACAGCTGATATCACAGCTTAACTAATCAGCCTTCTTTCCCTTATTTCTGAAAAGGACTCACCCATGGGGAGACCAAGCCCTGAGAATAGAAGCCATAAAGAGATGAGTGGCTGCTGAAGAAAGACAGATGCAGAGACCTCGCATTCTGCTTTTACTGTGGAAAGTCTGGGCATGTATGGAGAGTGTGATCAACCAGAGCCTCCAGAAGAGGAGAAAGATCTCTCAGCCAGAGCATGCGAGAGCACTGTGCTAAACACAGAACCGCTCCTCTCACAAGAGGTCTCAAAAGGGACTATTGAAACATTAAAGAGAGAGCAACACCATCTAAATGAATATACATTACTGAAAATTTATATTGACTTGACCCTCTGAGACAAATAGAAATAATGGACTGCAGTGTTAGTGAATTCTAAGGCAAGAACCGACTTTATAGACTTCACAATGGTTAAAATTTTATAAATCCCTACTGTCTTTCTAGACACTCCAATAGAAGTAGAAACTGTCTGTCAGGCTGTCTCCTTTCAATTCTCAAGAAAGAAAAACTCTATTTCCGACTCCATTTTCATAGAGAAAGGTACTTTTGCTGAGTATGAACTGAATGCAACCAAAGAAAACCAAGGTCTGAAGCAACAGGCATGACAATTACGTATAGAAAGCATTCCCAAAAGCCTTTCCCCAACTGTCCAGCATAAATCATCCAATCCACAATTTACCCAGGGGTCATGTGGGTGCAACGTCTGGTGGTGCCATCTTTCTGCTATGCCATGGCAGTTGACCTTGAGTTGTTATCAGCTTGAAAGAAACGTTGAAGCAAAGTTCCTCTCCACCAGTTCACTTCCCACCTCCCAAGAGTTCCAGAAGCTCTCCCCTCCCCCCATTTCATGGCAGCCGAGCAAGCAATGAAAAAGCGGAGGCTGACACAGTCCTTCTAGACACTCCAATGCAAGTCAAAAACAATACTTTACAAAATTTAATTATTTTGGTCCAATTATGTGGTTCCCACTGCAAATAGCAGTAGCCCATCATACTCAGCTGTTAACCCTGTATGTCACCAGCCACATTCCCTTTCTGTTCATCTTGGGATCAAAGTTTTTGAAACTTCAAAACCAAATAAATTGGAGGATAGAACTCTGTCTTTTACAACTCCAATTTATCAACTTGGAAATTAAACTCTGGGAAAAGAGTAGATATCACAGAAGATGGCTTCCCTCCCCTATTGGAATTCCTCTCTGGACTTTGCTGTTCGTTGGGATTTAGCTACTCAGAAAATTAGCCTAATATAGGGAAGTAGATGAAAACTTGCTCTTCCTGGCCTTTTGCTCCCTTGCACGTGACAAATGATTGACTTCTTCATGGGTTCCAGAATTAGAATTAGCAGTAGCCATGCCCTGAATGTACTACTGACCTCCTTATTTTTTTCCACAGCAGACCAGAAATTCTCTCCTTTAAAACAGAAAATTAAATGGGCAAAGATTTAAAATATAAGATCTTAAAAGTTCTCAGGAAATACTGTTGGAAGAAATATCTATCTGGGTTCAGTTCCAAGTGGGGAGAAAGACACTGGAAACATGGAGGATGATTCAAAAAATGGTGTCAAGCTTCGTTGTTATCTCCAAATAAATGAATTTCCAAACACCCGATCTTTGAGGAATTTTTTCTCTTTATTGAGCATAACGAACTGACCCTGACTCAATGCACAGTTAGCACTGAACTTTGGCCCCCCAAAACCTCTCTTTCTGGTTCCCAATTTTCTGCATCTCATTGGCCATCTTCAAAGCCACTCTTCTCATCCCATCTCCGTCAGTTCACAGGAATGTCCCCCCTCCCATCCCATCTCCGTGGAGACAGTTCTTCAGGGGAATTAAGTAGGTGAAAGTTCAAGCCTCTCCTCTCCTTCCTTATGGCAGCTTGGAAGCTGACAGATGGTTTATTGGTGGACAAGACCTTATTTATTTATTTATTTATTTATTTATTTATTTATTTATTTATTTATTTATTTATTTATTCGATTTATATGCCGCCCTTCTCCAGAGACTCAGGGTGTCTTACAATGCATTAAGCAATAGCCTTCATACTTTTGTATATACCTGCTTAGTAGGGCTTTCGGCCCCCCATAAGCCCTGTTCTTTTTTATACAAAGTCAGCTTTTTGCCCCCACAATCTGGGTCCTCATTTTACCTACCTCAAAAGGATGGAAGGCTGAGTCAACCTTGAGCCTGGTGAGATTTGAACTTGCAGTAATTGCAGGCAGCTGGTGCTACTTAACAGCACTTTAGTCTGCTGCACCACCAAGGCTCTTCTCAAATCCCAAACCACATGGGTTTGAAGTCCTCGTACAACTGAACACATAGAGTCAGAGAGAGAGGTATTTACACCCTCTCTTGGGCCTTGCCCTTGAGCTTCCTGATCCTGTGCAAGAAGGAGCTTCCTGTTCCTGTGTAAGAAATCCAGGGGTCATAGTTAACTTTGCAGGCAGTCAGAATCACATTTGGTTGAATTTTGGGCTGATGTCATGTCCCCAGGTGCCATGTGGTTAGCTATGCTGCAAGATAGGTAGAGGGCTAATCCTATTATGTCCTTGTGGTGAAGGTCTTTTGTCTTGTAGATAAGGTGGCCCAGACTTTTGTCTTGTAGATAGGCTATCACCAAAATATCTGCTGGAGGCAGGGAACTGAGGCTGAGTTTCTGTTTCCCCTAAGACTTTTATTTTTGTTTTAGGGAAAATATCCTTCCTTTTTAATATTTCCTAAAGTATTTCATTCTTCTAATGTATGGGATGGGTGCAAATTTTTTATAGTACATTGTGAAACACCTTCTAGGGAGAGAAGGGAGAGACGGCATTGGTTGCACTGGTGGATGATCTCTGGAGGGCTTGGGACAGAGGTTATTCCTCTGTTCTGGTCCTGTTGGATCTTTCAGCGGCTTTCAATACCATCAACCATGGTATCTTGCTGCAGTGCCTCAAGGGGTTGGGAGTGGGAGGCACCGTTTTATGGTGGTTCTCCTCCTACCTCTCGGGGTGAACGAGTGCAGTGTTGACAGGTGGGCAGAGATCGACCATGAGGCCCCTCACTTGTGGGGTGCCCCAGGGGTTGGTTCTCTCGCCCCTTCGCTTCAACATTTATATGAAACCGCTGGGGGAGATCATCCGTGGTTTTGGGGTGAGGTACCATCAGTATTCTGATGATACTCAGCCTTTTATATCCACCCCGAACCAACCCAGTGAGGCCCTCGACATGATGTCCCGGTGCCTGGAAGCGGTGAGGATCTGGATGGGAGGAACAGGCTTCGGCTCAACCCTGCCAAGACTGAGTGGCTGTAGTTACTGGGATCTCGGTCTGAAGGAGAGGTTCCATCGTTGGCTATAGGGGGTGAAGTTTTACCCCCCGTAGACAGGGCATGCAACTTGGGTGTCCTCCTGGATTCGCGGTTGAGTCTAGAAGATGATATAACAACTGTGACCAGGGGGGCATATGTCCAGATTCATCTGGTGCGCCAGTTGCGCTCCTAATTGGATCGAGATGCCCTACGCACAGTTACTCATGTGCTAGTCACCTCCCATATTGACTACTGTAATGCTCTCTACATGGGGCTGCCCTTGAGGATTACTCGGAGGCTTCAGCTGGTACAGAATGCAGCCACGCGGGTTGTGATGGGAGAATCCCGATACTCCCATGTAACACCTCTCCTGAGCGGCTTGCACTGGTTGCCGGTTGCCCTCCGGGTGAGATTCAAGGTGCTGGTAATGACCTATAAAGCTCTAGTTTAGCTTAGTTTAGTTTATTTGATTTGTATACCGCCCTACTCCCGAAAGACTCAGGGCAGTGAACAACCAACAATAAAATACATAGATACAAAAAATTTAAAAACCAGATAAAATCAAATTAAATCATTTTGGCCCAGAAAGATTAAAACACCCCAATAATTTAAAAACAGATTAAAATTTACATATTTAAAAAGGGAAGATATTAGGCCAAGCCCGCCTGATGGAATAAAAAGGTCTCTAGCACGGCGGAAGGAGCGCAGATCCGGGATCCTCTGTATCTCCGGGGGGAGCTCATTCCAGATGGTAGGTGCCCCCATAGAGAAGGCTCTCCCCCTAGGGGCCGCCAGTTGGCACTGTTTGGCTGACGGCACCCGGAGGAGTCCCTCTCTATGAGAGCGTACTGGCCGGTGGGATGCTATTGGTGGTAATAGGCGGTCCCGTAGATAACCAGGTCCTAAGCCATGGAGCGCTTTAAAGGTGGTAACCAAAACCTTGAAGCGCACCCGGAAGACCACCGGGAGGCAGTGCAGCTCGCGCAGGAGAGGTGTTACATGGGAGCGCCATGTCGCACCCATTACCACCCGCGCGGCCTCACTCTGCGCCAGTTGGAGCCTCCGGGTGCTCCACAAGGGGAGCCCCATGTAGAGAGCATTACAATAGTCCAGGCGGGAGGTGACGAGGGCATGAGTGACCATGCATAACGAGTCCCGATCCAGAAAGGGATGCAACTGGCGAATCAGGCGAACCTGATGAAAAGTCCTCCCGGTCACGGCCGTCAAGTGCTCTTCTAAAGACAGCCGTGAATCCAGGAGGACGCCCAAGTTGTGAGCCCTCTCCATGGGGGCCAATGATTTGCCCCCAATAGTCAGTGATGGCATCAACTGACTATATCGGGACATCGGAAACCACAGCCACTCGGTCTTGGATGGGTTGAGCCTGAGCCTGTTCCTCCCCATCCAGATCTGTATGGCCTCCAGGCACCGGGACATCACTTCAAGGGCATTGTTGGGGTGATCCGGGGTGGAGATGTACAGCTGGGTGTTGTCAGGGTACTGATGGTACTCCACCCCGAAACCACGGATGATCTCGCCCAGCGGCTTCACATAAATGTTGAACAGGAGAGGCGAGAGGACCGACCCTTGCAGCACCCCACATATGAGGGGCCTCGGGGTGGACCTCTGTCCCGCTGTCAACACAGACTGCAACCGGTCAGAGAGAAAGGAGGAGAACCACCACAACACAGTGCCTCCCACCCCTAACTCTTCCAACCGGTGCAGCATGATACCATGGTCGATGGTATCAAAAGCCGCTGAGAAGCTCTACATGGCTTAGGCCCAGGATACTTGGCAGACCATCTGCAACCAGCAGCAGCTTCCCATCGCCCGGTGCGTTCCCACAGAGGGGCCTGCTTCGGGTACCGTCAGCTAGACAATGTTAGGTGGCGGCCTCCAAGGGTAGAGCTTTCTCTGTGGGCACGCCGACCCTTTGGAATCAACTCCCCTTGGGGCCCCGGCTGGCTCCTGACCTCTGCACTTTCCGCCGCGAATTAAAAACATGACTGTTTGTGGCACCTAGCCTGGACTGAGGGTTTTTTTGATTATTTTAATGGGTTTTAATATTTGTTTATGTATGTATTTTATGTTTTTATTGGCTTGTTTTAATTTTTGTGAGCCGCCCTGAGTCCTATGGAGATAGGGCAGCATATAAGTTATAATAAATAAATAAATAAATAAATAAATAAATAAATAAATAAATAAATAATTTTCATTTAAAAAAAAAGAAATGTATTTTGTGTTGAAAATTCCCCCTGTAAATTTTATTAGCAATTGTGTATTTCAAAAAGAATTTAACCATCAGACACTTCTTCTTTCCTCAAAAACAAAGTAATTGTCTCCTACAGGAATCACCATATTTTCTTCACTAGGCAAAAACATGAAAGACTGCACAGAAGGTTCAATTCAACAGCAATCAATGTATCTTGAACCCCAGGGAGATTCGCACAAGGATAATAATGGCTGTGTATCAGAGTCATTGCTACAGGTTTCCTCCCTCTGTTCTCCTCTGCCAGTGTATCTGTTCAAACCCTGATGTAATTCAGCTCACTGATTTCTACTCTCATAGATCTTCAAATAGATAATAGTGGATTTTCTGATATTGTGCACACTCAGATATAAACTTTGAATTAATCGCTGGATTAACCATTGGAATAATGCAATCTTTCCTGTAGGATAGGATGAAAGACAGATACATTTTCAAGAGTGAAGATGTTGCTCTTTTGGTGTTCCTGGTGAAGAAAATAGTGACTCTGAGCTGCCCTGCAAGCGATGCTTTCCTTGTTCCACATGAGTGGTACCAACCTGGTGACCTCATCGTTGGTGGGATAGTGTCCCACAGCTATTACAACCTTCATGAAATTAATTTTAAGGAACACCCTTATATAGCATATTATGACATACTAATGTAAGGTTCTTTTTCTAATCTTAATTAGTTTCCTCAAACTGCTTATGAAGGTAAAAGATTCTCAGTATAAATGTAGGCTCTATATCTAATCTAAGTCTTTAAATGACATCTTTTGAATGTTTTTAGTTATGGGAAAAATAAACATTTTTCTTTACATTACAATAAAGTATTTGTCATATAATATATGAAACTTTGGTGCAAAACATCTTTTGAAGAACATTTAGTAAGCTTAAGGTAATTTTTTTTTAAAAAAAAAAATCTGTATTGTCACTCTGAACAAAACATACATACAATAGGTGACTGATACATGCTGGAATTGTTCATATTCCATTTTGGGGGAAAAGTTAGGGAATGGGTTCCATGAGTGGGTTACCAGGAAAAAAGCATTATTTTTATTTGTTGTAGCAGATATTTGTTGCAAATTGTGCAAATAATGTAAAAAAAAATTGATTTTGAACAGTGAACAAATTATTCAGTACTTTAGAAAATCTATTACTTATTTGCCAACTTCCTTTTTCAACTGGGGTATTTAAATCATTTGCAGTGTAATAATCAAATTCTACCAGCACATTCTTGCCTTGGCTTTTGCTGTGAAGGAGATCAATGAGGACTCCCAGATCTTGCCCAATGTCACTCTCGGGTTCCACATCTATGACAGTTACTATAGTTCAAGGATGACCTATCGCACCACTCTGGACCTGCTTTTCAAATCCCAGGAATTTGTCCCTAACTACAAATGTGACACCCAGAAGAATCTCATGGCTATCATTGGGGGATTGGATTTTGAAACATCATCTTATATAGCTGAAATTATAGGATTCTTCAAGATTCCACAAGTAAGTACTAAAAGGGTTGAACCGAAAATTCTTAATCTTATGGTTGTTATGGAATAATTAATGGGAATCAAACATTAGGCTTCGGATCCTTTTAAGATGTTCTGCATGGCTTAAGATCTACTACTTGGCCTTCTTTTCTGAAACTACAATCCCAGTTATAGGAAGTGAGTATCAAGGATCAATACCTGAGGGAAGATTTGAATGGCTTCTGTTAAAACAACTGATCTAGTTCTCTGCTTGAAATATTTTCATGCAGTGAGAACATCCTCAGAATAACAGCGAGGGAAGGGAAATTGGAGGTCTTCTAGTCCAAGAAATTTGTTACTACATTCCTAAACGAATGCTAGGGGAAAAATGTTCCTTGGATATATTTTATATGAAAACAAGATAGGAAAATTAAATTTAATCTAAAGACTCTAAAGAATACTACTGGAATTTCTTTCAGCTGACATATGGCTCATTAGCCCAAGAGGGATTTCAGACCAGTAAGATCTCTTCACTTTATTTCATGATCCCCAAAGAGGACCATCAGTACATTGGGATTGTCCAACTGCTTCGTCATTTCAGGTGGACCTGGATTGGGATATTTTCTGTTGATAACAACAATGGAGAGAATTTCTTACAGAAAATGCATCCCTTACTTTCACACAATGGAATCTGCTCGGCCTTTATAGAAAGGCTTGATGAACAACTCCACTTGGAAAGTCTCCCAGAACTTTATCAAAGAATCTCAATTGTATCCATTAATATGTTGACTAGCAAAGCCAATGCATTTCTGGTCTATGGAGAAGCCTGGATAATTTTATTCCTAAGGTTTATTACATTTCTGTTCGACCCAGAAAGCAAGGAAACTGCATTACTTAGAAAGGTATGGATCATGACTGCACAGATTGATTTTGTACTATCAGGCATTCAAATCAGTTCGGATCTCAAGATGTTCCATGGGGCTATTTCCTTCACTGTTCATTCAAAAGGAATTTTGGGTTTCAAGGAATTTCTGCAGACCATAAATCCTCTTTCAGACTACAGAGATGGGTTTAGACAGAACGTTTGGGAACAATCATTTGATTGTTCATTTCCAAAACCAGAATTACAAGAAAGAGACAATACTCGCTGCACTGTGGAGATGAAGCTGAAGGATCTACCTGCACCCATATTTGAAATGGAAATGACTGGCCAAAGCTACAGTGTCTACAATGCTGTTTATGCTGTGGCTCATGCTTTGCAGGGTCTACACATGTTGGGTTTCAATTGGAAGAAAAGTATGAGTAGAAACAATCATCTTCCAAATCTGCAGGCTTGGCAGGTATTCTCTTTGAATTGGACACTTCTTTTATTTCAGTGAGCAGTTTGATGTAGTGTTATGTTAATTTGAACCCATTCTGGAAAGTCTTAATATTTTCTGAATGTAGAATCAAGTTAAGTATGAGAAAAACATAGAAATAAGGAAGAATTTATTGATAGAATAATGAATTAATGTAAAAACTTGCCTTCAGAAATACTGGCTGCTCCATAACTGGAGATGTTTATGAAGTGATTGGAGCATCATTCTGTCTAAATTGTTGTAAGGTCTTCTCCTTGAGCAGGGTGGTATACTAAAAGACCTCCAAGGTCCTTCCAATGTTCCAATGGAACCGGAAGCGTCGTGGTGATACTGGCTGGGAAATAGAGAATCTCTGATGGGCTTCACGAAAACCCAGCCAGACAATCCACTGTCGGGAGGTCTTCGGACTGGAACCATCTTGGAGGGATGAGGGAGAGAGAAAGGCATCTGGAAAGACCAAAGAGGAGCAGGCAAGCTCATCGGAAGGTCAGAGACAGCTCTTTGACCTGGCAGTGGGGGAGGCGGCCATTATGTCCGCTATAAACTGGGGCAACCGGATTAAGAGGTGAGCAGGAGTGGAAATTGAACAGAGTATTGTTACCGAGTGAATAATTGGCCAACTCAAATGTACGAAGAAAAAACTTTTAAAAGCTTGAAAGAAGTCCCAATGACTAACTCGCTAATTGGCACTCGGGAATTTAAGTGAAGGGGGGAAAAGGGAACTTTAAAACTAAAACCTTAAAAGGAACCTTCCATCAGGATTTAAAACTGGATTTGGATGACATTAAAACAAGACAAGAAAAAAGGAGATAGAGAAGTATTCTTTAAACAACAAAAGGATTTAATTTGGGGAAGAGGAAATAATCATTTTTGTGGATTTACAAATGGATACTTTGTGGCTGGAGCATTTGTGAGTTGGATAGAGACACCTGCTGGTGGAAAGAAAGTATCTTACTAAGCTTATTTATATCATAATGAGAAAGTACTGAAAGTATTGTAGGAGTGCTTTCTTTAAATAACTAGAATGAGATTGCAAGAGGAGTGGAGAGAACAAAGACTGAAATTGCAATGGCTCAAATGAACATTTGAATTGGACACTATCTGGAAAGGGGAAAAAAAGAAAGAAAAAAGAAAAAAAGAGACACTACATGGACTTTGAATTTGAATTATATGCAAAGGAATAATAAATTTAAAAATCCTTGCATTTTAAATTGATAACATGGAGAATTGGGAAGGAAATAAATAAAAATAAAGATACAGATGATTACACTGGAATTAACAGTGACAGAATAAAAAAGTTAATTACACTGGGATTAACAGTGACAGAATAAAAATGATTACATTGGGATTAACAGTGACAGAATAAAAAAGTTGATTACACTGGGATTAACAGTGCTAGAATAAAAATGGATAAGGGGGAATACATCTAAAAAAGGAAGAGAAGAGAAAGAAATGGGGAAGAAGAAGGAGAAGAAGAAGGCAAGGGAATGGGAGAAAGGGAGGAAAGCGTCAAGAAATGGAATTGTGGAGAAATTAAAAGAAAATAGTTAGGGGATAGTAAAAAGGAATTTAAAAGATGAATATGCATGAATATGCTAATTGAAGAGAAGGATGTTAACTGTAGAAATTATAGTTACAATATACAATTTAGAAGGAAGATACAGGTTATTCTAAAAGGAATATAAATAAAGATAAAATGAAATGTGAGTAAGTAAAAAAGAAGAAATACATTATTTAATGTAAAATAAGTAAATATGAAATAAAACAGAAAAATTGGAATTTGAAGGCGAATAAAGATGTTGTTTATACAAATAAGCATAGAAATTTTAAGACACGATCAAAAAATTAGAAAAGGAAATTTTGGCAAAAATTGTAATTGAGTAAAATGTATTTGAATATGATAAATTGTATAAATTATGATATGGCCAATACTCTGTTCATAAAATATGCAGATGAATGAGTGGGGGGGGGAATCAATAAAACTTGATTAAAAAAAAGATTTTAGTGGCTGTCACCTCCAAATTCCCAAGTTCAGCATCGATCATCCCAAAGCATCTAAAACTTCATAGATTTGGGGGATCTGTTGCAATAAATGACTATTAAACTGTTAGAATACCGATGGAATTCGAGATTTAAACCCAAAATTATGGGATTAGTCGTATATCCACCTGTCCTTAACCATGCATTAACTGTAGACTGTATTCGAAGTAGAAAATTAGGATATTAGAAGAAACCATTTTTACACGCTGTGGGTGATCAAAAGATTACACAGTGTGAACAACTTCAGAAAAATGGAGAGTTTTCACCCACTATTTACACAGTCAGAAATGTATGTCAAGGACAGACTGTCTGCAACCTACATATAGTAGGTAAAAGAACATAATAAAATTTGGACCAATCATTATCAAGTTGTAGATCGGTTATCATATTAACCCCTGTAACCTTTTAACAGAAATCTGCCAAGAAAACCTCTCTGGATTGCCTACCTCTACTGGGGAAAAAAAAAAAAGAAAAAATAAGAAATACTGGCCGCTACATAACTGGAGATTTTAATGAAGTTATTGGAGAATCATTTGTCTAGATAGTATTAGGCTCTTCTCCTTGAGCAGGGTAGTGTACTCGAAGACCTCCAAGGTCCCTTCGAATGTTGTGTTGTATAAAACAGATACAGAAAAACTGGGTTGTGTTCTTATTTTGTCATTCAGGCATTCTGCTATTCTGATCACTCAGAAGCTGCTATAAAAATCATGATTTAGGTATCAGTAGGAGTCATTTAACAAATCACCATAGATTGCACAATAAGAGTTAGTTAAAATGATACTTTACATTACGTTTCACTGTCTCTTCCAAAAAATAATCAATTCTCCAAGAACTTTTGTGTGGCTCATGAACTTTTCATGAGTGACAAGCTGAGCTTTCTGTCACTATCAGACATTTAGAGCAATGAAGTGCTGCTCCTTCTTAGATGTGGCATGCATAATTTGAAACAACTCTATGTTTGCAATAGTCTCTGCTTCTCATTTATCTACCAAAGAATGCTTAAGTCTCAGATTCTAATATCTGAATAAAGGAAATTAATCAGACTCTCAAATAGCCTTGAACCAGTGAGGAAAGATTAGATATGATTTATTTTGAATTAGTTGTTTAAGTAGTGGACATAAAACATAATTGAAGGACCTGACATAATCCCAAAAGCCGATTTTCATTGTGCTTCAGTTCATTCCTACCTTTCCTTAAAATAATATCAAATAAATAATGGAGTGGACATGGACGTTTCCATGCAATATTGATGATCAAATTTCTAAGCAAACATATTTAATAATAGTTATTGGAATAGGATGAATGAGTGAATGAAACTTAAATATGTTGTTCTCTTCTCTGTTATATTGCTTTCAATTGTCTATCTCTTCTATTCTCTTTCAAGTAGCTCCATTCATTTCTTCAAGGCATTTCTTTTAACAATTCAGCGGGGGAGAGAGTGTTCCTGAACAAGAAAGGGGAAGCAGCAGGTGGATTCGACATCATCAACTTGATCACTTTTCCAAACAGATCTTTTCAGAGGGTTAGAGTTGGAAAGCTGGATCTAGAAGCTCCGAAAGGGAAGGAATTATTCATTGATGAAGATGTGATTTCCTGGAACCCAACTTTTAATCAGGTTTCAAATTATTGTATGAAACATGCTTTAAGCCATTGAATATAATCCCTTTAGAAATCTGATTTCTGTTTTTTTAAAATAAAGAGCAGCACATTCTTTTCAAATGTTGTTGATGATCTAGCACTCATCAATTTGACCAAATGCTATCACAATACAAAAGCCATGTCTGCATATTTGGTTTGCATTTCCATTTGAAATCTCAAGAGCAGCCATGTTTCCATGAAATTGTCACCCTGTGCAATTATTTCCTCTCCCTGCTGTTCAAATGGGACCTTTTCTATATTGTGATTTCTACATATTTTAAAGTTGTGGATGAAATTAATAAATTCAGTATTATTTGTCATGAGATTGTCACCAAGTGTTATTATTTGCTCACCCTATCCTTCAAACAGAAAATTTTGAACATCCTTTTAATTTCTACTTTTTTAGAAAAATTACAAACTCTGTTAAACATCACCAATTTCAAAACCTTTTACGTTTATCACCAGGTTCTTCCACTTTCTCGATGCAATGACCCTTGTTTCCCTGGATCCTGGAAGAAAGGGATTGAGGGGGAACAGTTCTGCTGCTATGACTGTGCTCCATGCCCAGAAGGGAAGATTTCAAATCAAAATGGTAGGCTACGAATTCTACCACTTTTCATTAGACTTAAGCAAACTTTAATAAACTACTTGGATGCATAAAATTAATAAGGTGATTTTCAATAATACAGAATACCAATAAAGGAGAATATTTCTAGCTCAGGGTTGAAATGAGGAGTTCTTGGTTCTCTCTGAGCTTGCTTGTTTTTTTTATTTTATTTATTACCCTAACTAGGTAACATCATCAGTGCGAGTAAAGAGTGCTGTTTGTTGTCAGCTGTGTGGATATCCAGTGTAAGGACTTTATTTAATCTAGCCCAAACACACTTCCGCAACCCAGAAAAACAGAAAAAGGAATCTATACAACACATTCCAACAAAATATACACCCACATAACTTTATCAAAATATCCCAAACCACTCAATCCAATATAGCACAACAGCACAAACCCTAAAAAGAATTATGCTAGCATATATCAATAATATCACAAAAGGCACCAACAGACTATACAACTACATGGAATCAGTGTAGCACACAAGCCAACTAAAGTCCTTCAAAACATCCTAAGGAAACCAAAAGACGGAGCAACCCCAGAAGAAAATAAGGAGTCATGAAAACATAATGTAACAACTGCAACAACCACAAACAGGCAGAAAACTGGCCGAATGCATCCATGAACACCAACTTATGATCAGAAGATATGAAGAAAATTCTGTAATTTTACAACATATAAAAAGATTTAACAATAGTTTCAATTGGGAAAATGTGTTCATCCTAGACCAGGCCATGTCCAAAAATGCCAGGGAATGTCTACACTCCTGGCACTCTGACAAATCAGCCATCAATAAACACACAGACATTAACAACATCTACAGACTATGCAAAAGAGGCAATCAATCAGGCCAAAAGAGAACAAAAAGACTCCAGCACATCTCCAGCAGTAATCAGTAATCAGCACCCAGATCAGCATAAATTAACTCCTAGGTTAACTTCACACCAACAATCAAGTAAAAAAATACCCCAATCAAGAAACTGCCAAAGAGCCATCAGTAAACAGCCCACCAAAGACTCTCTGAGACATCCCCATCCACATAGACAGACAAGACAGCAGAATATAACTGACAGCAAGCAGCACTCTTTACTAACACTGTGATGGGATCTAGTTTGGGGTAATGAAACATCTGAAAGAGTAACAAACAAGCTCAGAGAGCACCAAGTACCCCTCAATAATATGGAATGCCTAAATGAAAAAAAATGCCCTTGATTTTCCTTCCAGATATGGAAGATTGCTTTGAATGTCCAGAAGATCATTATCCAAATAAAGAAAAGAAAGGATGTATCCAGAAAGTGGTGGTTTTTCTAATTTTTGAAGAAAATTTAGGAATTGGTTTAGCCTCTGCAGCTCTTTGTTTCTTCTTCTTGACATCTTGGGTACTTGGAACATTTATTAAGCACAAGGATACTCCCATTGTCAAAGCCAACAACCGGTCACTCACCTACACCCTCCTTGTCTCTCTTCTGCTCTGTTTTCTCTCCTCTTTGCTCTTCCTCAGCCAACCTGGCAAAGTGACCTGCCTTCCCCGACAATCAATGTTTGTCATCACTTTCTCAGTGGCCATTTCTAGTGTACTGGCCAAAACCATCACTGTGGTTGTGGCTTTCATGGCCACTAAACCTGGATCTCAGATGCGGAAATGGGTAGGTAAAAGATTGGCTTTTTCTGTTGTCCTCTCATGCTCCATCATCCAAGTATGCATTTGTATTCTTTGGTTGTCGACATCTCCGCCATTCCCCGAATTGGACATGTACTCCAAGTCCCAAGAAATGATTTTACAGTGCAATGAGGGATCATCTTTTTTCTTCTATTGTGTCTTGGGCTACATGGGTATCTTGGCCATCACCAGCTTTATTGTGGCTTTCCTTGCTCGTAAATTACCTGACAGCTTTAATGAAGCCAAGTTCATCACCTTCAGCATGTTAGCCTTTTGCAGTGTGTGGATCTCCTTCTTTCCAGCCTATCTGAGCACAAAAGGAAAAGCCATGGTAGCTGTGGAGGTCTTCTCCATCTTGGCCTCCAGTGCTGCATTATTGGGATGCATATTCTTGCCAAAGTGCTACATCATTGTTTTCAGGCCTGACCTCAACCACAGGGAGCAACTCACAAAGAGAAATCAGTTCATCATGTAATAATACTGGATCAGAGAAATTGCCTAAAAAAGGAATAAAAAGAATCCTGTCTATACAAATAATACTTTATATAAAGTTATAGCAATAGTTATTTTTTATTTTTGTCAAAGAAGTATTTGTGTGACATTTATGATTATTAAGGCTTATTATGATTGTCCATTCCTAAATAAGTGCTCATGTTGCTGTGTTATCACCATTTTCCTAGATTCTTTAACCATGTCCTTTCTTCTTTTCAACACATCCATTGAATTTGATTTTGGTCATCTAGCTTTTTGTTCCCTGTTGGGATCTTTCAGATTTTGGCTCAAATGATATCCAACATTTGTAGAGACATGTTCATCATTATTTTATACTATCCATTCCTAAAGCGTTACATAAATACAGTAAAAAAATGATTACTATTTTATGAACATATAATTAACACAGTATCATAGGACATCAGTTTTGGATGTCTTTCAAATGTAAAATGTGTTGAGTTTGTGAATCTTGTATGTTTATCTCCATTTTTAAAAAGGCTGACCATTATTTTAGCAGATTCCCCTGTATGGATTTTAAGCAATAAATCAGATTAGTTGAACTTGATTATGTGTGGACCTGTATTTTTATGCCTGACATTGATTTCCACTCCAAAAGTTTTTCCTGGGGAGCAACAGAAAGAACCAACAGCATACCTGACCTACAAGCAGAAGCAGTGCCTCACCACAGAATAGTGGACACTGTCCTGCATTGTGTGTGCAATTTGTGCAACTTTGCAACACTCTACAAGAAATTCAGAATTTGGTGCAACTTGCACCCATTGCTCCTCTGACATCAGCAGCAGCCTCAGTACTATAATCCATGTTCCAAAGGAGTCACGGAAGCTTACCAGAAACTTTCAGGGGAGAATCAGAATGGATGAGATCCTTCAAGGCACATGGGACCTTGGGGGAACCTGAGCAGTGGAATTCACGACCCTCCAGTCATTAGTTTCTTTCATTTTGAGACTATTGATGGTCTCAGCAGCTCATTCAGCATTTACATGACTTAAGTAATGCCTCAGTTATGGATCACTATCACTATCATAAGCTTATAGACACCTTCAGGGGCCACTTCCTAAATTCAATATGGCGATTATAATAATCCATACATTCCATAAGCTTGAGCAAGGTAATAGGAGGTCAGACTGTACGTAGCAAATACAAGTTAATCGCAGCAGACCTAGAGTAGAATAATGCAACTGTAACTGCTTTTTTTATATAACCTAAATAACCAAATAAATAACCAAATTGGCACTGAAATCATAAGGCAGGGACAGCAACAGATACTGGACCAAGTCTATTACATTTCTATTATCATAGACCAGTGATGGCAAACCTTTTTGCCTTTGTGTGCCAAAAGCAGGGGGAGTGTGGGGAGATCTTGTGCGTGTGTACCCACACCCATAATGCAATCACCCCCATGAACCCACCCCCCACGCATGTGCATGTGGCCCCCACCCTACACTGCCCCCCCCTGTGCATGTACGCATGACACTTCCCCTCGCATCCCAGCCCTAACAGGCCTCCCTGAAGCCTATTGGGGACTAAAAATGGGGATGGCTTTAGATCTCCTAATGGGAGAAATCAGCACCCAACTTTGACTTGAAGTGGGGAGATGCTCCAGATCCTCATTCCCCAAATGAGTTTGCCCCACTCAATGGGGGGGGGACAAATAAAGAGGGAGCCAAAGCCCCCCCCAAGCTATTAAGCTAAAATATTCCAAGCACTATGAATCACACGCTCCCTTCGGCTACTTGGAAAAGGGATTGGGAGTTCTCCCTCCCATACCATTGGAGGAGAGGTGGCCAGATGGGCGGGCCACTGATGATTAGTTTGGATAATTCCCTAAAAAGCCTGCTTGCCTCTTCTTCTCATCTCCAACTGGGAATCGCTGAGAAAGAGGCCAGGAAGGTGGCAGCGCTTGGTCGTGACACGTTTTTAAGCTGCAAACACTGTAAATCTTGGAGTTTGCCTTATGGAGTAGTTGGGGAGAAAGGTCCGGGGTGGGGGGTGTATCCTCTTTGCAGAGGCAGTGGTGGCTCCTCCTCCTCCTGCCAGCCTCGGTGTAAACATCAGGGTTTGCCTTATGTTTGAGAGAAAGGTCCTGGGGTGGGAACCCTTTTTTCAGAGGCCGTGGCGGCTCCTCCTCCTCCTGCCAGCCTCGATGTAAACCTCAGGATTTGCCTTATGGGGGGAGAAAGCTCCGGGGGGGGGGGGAAACTGCAGCTATGCTCTGGAGAATCCCCGTTGGAGCCACACGTGCCATAGGTTCACCATCATGGTCATAGACTCATGTTTGGAAGTGATTGAAAGCCAATTCGGATGTCAGAGACAGCTGATATCACAGCTTAACTAATCAGCCTTCTTTCCCTTATTCCTGAAAAGGACTCACCCATGGGGAGACCAAGCCCTGAGAATAGAAGCATAAAGAGATGAGTGGCTGCTGAAGAAAGACAGATGCAGAGACCTCGCATTCTGCTTTTACTGTGGAAAGTCTGGGCATGTATGGAGAGTGTGATCAACCAGAGCCTCCAGAAGAGGAGAAAGATCTCTCAGCCAGAGCATGCGAGAGCACTGTGCTAAACACAGAACCGCTCTTTTCACAAGAGGTCTCAAAAGGGACTATTGAAACATTAAAGAGAGAGCAACACCATCTAAATGAATATACATTACTGAAAATTTATATTGACTTGACCCTCTGAGACAAATAGAAATAATGGACTGCAGTGTTAGTGAATTCTAAGGCAAGAACCGACTTTATAGACTTCACAATGGTTAAAATTTTATAAATCCCTACTGTCTTTCTAGACACTCCAATAGAAGTAGAAACTGTCTGTCAGGCTGTCTCCTTTCAATTCTCAAGAAAGAAAAACTATTTCTGACTCCATTTTCATAGAGAAAGGTACTTTTGCTGAGTATGAACTGAATGCAACCAAAGAAAACCAAGGTCTGAAGCAACAGGCATGACAATTACGTATAGAAAGCATTCCCAAAAGCCTTTCCCCAACTGTCCAGCATAAATCATCCAATCCACAATTTACCCAGGGGTCATGTGGGTGCAACGTTTGGTGGTGCCATCTTTCTGCTATGCCATGGCAGTTGACCTTGAGTTGTTATCAGCTTGAAAGAAACGTTGAAGCAAAGTTCCTCTCCACCAGTTCACTTCCCACCTCCCAAGAGTTCCAGAAGCTCTCCCCTCCCCCCGTTTCATGGCAGCCGAGCAAGCAATGAAAAAGCGGAGGCTGACACAGTCCTTCTAGACACTCCAATGCAAGTCAAAAACAATACTTTACAAAATTTAATTATGTTGGTCCAATTATGTGGTTCCCACTGCAAATAGCAGTAGCCCATCATACTCAGCTGTTAACCCTGTATGTCACCAGCCACATTCCCTTTCTGTTCATCTTGGGATCAAAGTTTTTGAAACTTCAAAACCAAATAAATTGGAGGATAGAACTCTGTCTTTTACAACTCCAATTCATCAACTTGGAAATTAAACTCTGGGAAAAGAGTAGATATCACAGAAGATGGCTTCCCTCCCCTATTGGAATTCCTCTCTGGACTTTGCTGTTCGTTGGGATTTAGCTACTCAGAAAATTAGCCTAATATAGGGAAGTAGATGAAAACTTGCTCTTCCTGGCCTTTTGCTCCCTTGCATGTGACAAATGATTGACTTCTTCATGGGTTCCAGAATTAGCTATCTGTCTACGTAGCCATGCCCTGAATGTACTACTGACCTCCTTATTTTTTTCCACAGCAGGCCAGAAATTGTCTCCCTCTAATACAGAAAATTAAATGGGCAAACTTTTAAAATATAAGATCTTAAAAGTTCTCAGGAAGTACTGTTGGAAGAAATATCCATCTGGGTTCAGTTCCAAGTGGGGAGAAAGACACTGGAAACATGGAGAATGATTGGAAAGATGGTTTATTGGTGGACAGGACCTCATTCATTCATTCATTCATTCATTCATTCATTCATTCATTCATTTATTGATTCGATTTATATGCAGCCCTTCTCCAGAGACTCAGGGTGGCTTACAATGCGTTAAGCAATAGCCTTCATACTTTTGTATATACATGCTTAGTAGGGCTTTCGCCCCCCCTAAGCGATGTTCTTTTTTATTCAAAGTCAGCTTTTTGCCCCCACAATCTGGGTCCTCGTTTTACCTACCTCAAAAGGATGAAAGGCTGTGTCAACCTTGAGCCTGGTGAGATTTGAACTTGCAGTAATTGCAGGCAGCTAGTGTTACTTAACAGCACTTAAGTCTGCTGCACCACCAAGGCTCTTCCCAAATCCCAAACCACATGGGTTTGAAGTCCTCGTACAGCTGAACACATAGAGTTAGAGAGAGAAGTATTTACAAGGGCAAGGCCCTTGAGCTTCCTGTTCTTGTGCAAGAAGGAGCTTCCTGTTCCTGTGCAAGAAATCCAGGGGTCATAGCTAACTTTGTAGACAGTTAGAATCACATTTGGTTGAATCTTGGGCTGATGTCATGTCCCCAGGTGCCATGTGGTTAGCTATGCTGCAAGATAGGTAGAGGGCTAATCCTATTATGTCCTTGGGGTGAAGGTCTTTTGTCTTGTAGATAAGCTGGCCCAGTCTTTTGTCTTGTAGATAGGCTATCACCAAAATACCTGCTGGGGGCAGGGAGCTGAGGCTGAGTTTCTGTTTCCTTTAAGATTTTTATTTCTGTTTTAGGGGAAATATCCTGCCTTTTTAATATTTCCTAAAGTATTTCATTCTTCTAATGGATGGGATGGGTGCTAAGTTTCTACAGTACATTGTGAAATGCCTTCCAGGGAGATCTGGAAATAATGGAAAACTCCTTAAAATAAGGAAATGCCAAAACATCTACGCATGTTAATACTATACAAAGGAAGTTGAACTGTATTTATCATTCATAGTAAAAACAACATAATTGATCCGTACCAATCAGGTTTCAGGCCCGGGTACAGCACGGAGACAGCATTGATCGCGCTGGTGGATGATCTCTGGAGGGCTCGGGACAGAGGTTATTCCTCTGTTCTGGTCCTGTTGGATCTTTCGGTGGCTTTCGATACCATCGACCATGGTATCTTGCTGCGGCGCCTCGAGGTGTTGGGAGTGGGAGGCACTGTTTTACGGTGGTTCTCCTCCTACCTCTTGGGGTGGATGCAAGCGGTGTTGACAGGGGGGCAGAGATCGACCATGAGGCCCCTCACTTGTGGAGTGCCCCAGGGGTCGGTTCTCTCACCCCTTCTGTTCAACATTTATATGAAACCACTGGGGGAGATCATCCGTGGTTTCGGGTTGAGGTACCATCAGTATGCTGATGATACTCAGCTTTTTATATCCACCCCGAACCAAGCCAGTGATGCCCTCGACGTGATGTCCCGGTGCCTGGAAGCGGTGCAGATCTGGATGGGGAGGAACAGGCTTCGGCTCAACCCTACCAAGACTGAGTGGCTGTGGTTACCGGCATCTCGGTCTGAAGGAGAGGTTCCATCGTTGACTATAGGGGGTGAAGTTTTACCCCCCGTAGACAGGGCATGCAACTTGGGTGTCCTCCTGGATTCGTGGTTGAGTCTAGAAGATCATATAACAACCGTGACCAGGGGAGCATATGTCCAGATTCATCTGGTGCGCCAGTTGCGCCCCTATTTGGACCGAGATGCCCTACGCACAGTTACTCATGTGCTAGTCACCTCCTGTATTGACTACTGTAATGCTGTCCATATGGGGCTGCCCTTGAGGATCACTCGGAGTCTTCAGCTGGTACAGAATGCAACCTCATGGGTTGTGATGGGAGAATCCCAAATCTCCCATGTAACACCTCTCTTGCGTGGCTTGCATTGGTTGCCGGTTGCCCTCCGGGTGAGATTCATTGTGCTGGTAATGACCTATAAAGCTCTACATGGCTTAGGCCCAGGATACTTGGCAGACCATCTGCAACCAGCAGCACCTTCCCATCGCCCAATGCGTTCCCACAGGGAGGGCCTGCTCCAGGTACCATCAGCTAGAAAATGTCGGCCGGCGGCCTCCAAGGGTAGAGCTTTCTCTGTGGGCACACCCATCCTTTGGAATCAACTCCCCCTGGGGCTCCAGCTAGCTCCTGACCTCCGTACCTTCTGCCACGAATTAAAAACATGGCTGTTCGTGGTACCTAGCCTGGACTGAGGGGTTTTCTGATTATTTTAATGGGTTTTAATATTTGTTTATGTATGTATTTAATGTTTTTATTGGCTTGTTTTAATTGTTGTGAGCCGCCCTGAGTCCTATGGAGATAGGGCAGCATATAAGTTGTATTATATAAATAAATAAATAAATAAATAAATAAATAAATAAATAAATAAATAAATAAATAAATAAATAATTTTTTAAAAAAGAAATGTATTTTGTATTGAAAATTCCCCCTGTACATTTTATTAGCAATTGTGTATTTCAAAAAGAATTTAAACATCAGACACTTCTTCTTTCCTCAAAAACAAAGTAATTGTCTCCTACAGGAATCGCCTTCTTTTCTTCACTAGGCAAAAACATCAAAGACTGCACAGAAGGTTATTTCAATTCAAAAGCAATCAATGTATCTTCAACCCCAGGGAGATTGGCACAAGGATAATAATGGCTGTGTATCAGAGTCATTGCTACAGGTTTCCTCCCTCTATTCTCCTCTGCCAGTGTATCTGTTCAAACACTGATTCTATTGAAGACACAAATTTTCACTCTCATGGATATCCAAATACCCAATTTTTTTGGGGGGGGGTGTTCCTCTGATTAGGTGCCCTCTCAGATAGAAACTTGAATGAATCATTGTATTAGCTATTTGAATAATACAACCTTTATTGTAGGATGGGATTAAAGACGGATTTTTAAGAGTGAAGATGTTGCTCCTTCTAGTGTTCCTAGTGAATAAAATAGTGACTCTGAGCTGCCCTGCAAGTGATGCTTTCCTTGTTCCACATGAGTGGTACCAACCTGGTGACCTCGTCATTGGTGGGATAGTGTCCCTCTCCTATTACAACCTTCATGAAATTAATTTTAAGGAACATCCTTATAAAACATCAAATGACATACCAACGTAAGAATTCTTTTTTTCTTTTTCTAATGTTAATCAGTTTCCCAAAAATTGCTCATGAGAGTAAAAGGTTCATAACCTATACAAATATAGGCTTTACATCCAACCTAAGTCTGTCTTTCAAATGTTTTTAGTTATGGAATAAACCTTTTTCTTTATTTTATGGTGAAGGGTTTCTCATATAATGTATGAAACTTGGGTGCAAAACAGCTTTTGAAGAACATTTAGTAACCTTAAGGTAATATTTTTTTTAAAAAAATCTGTATTGTCACTCTGAGCAAAACATATATACAATAAATAACTGATACATGCTGGAATTGTTCATATTCCATTTTGGGGGGAAATTAGACACTAATTGGAGTTCCATGAAAAAAACCACAATTTTTTATATTATTGTAGAAGATATTTATTGCAAATCATGCAATTACTGTAGAAAAGTAAATCTGAACTGTGTACAAATTATTCAGTACTTTAGAAAACCTATTACTCTTCTACCTTCATCGGAGAAAGAAATGTTTATTATTTCTTATAGAAAGGATGCCACCTTAGGAGAATTTACCAACTTCCTTTTTCAACTGGGATATTTAAATCATTTGCAGTGTAATAATCAAATTCTACCAGCACATCCTTGCCTTGGCTTTTGCTGTGAAGGAGATCAATGAGGACTCCCAGATCTTACCTAATGTCACTCTTGGGTTCCACACCTATGACAGTTACTATGATTCAAGGATGACCTATCGCAGCACTCTGGACCTACTTTTCAAATCCCAGGAATTTTTCCCTAACTACAAATGTGATCACCAGAAGACTCTCATGGTTATCATTGGGGGACTGGATTTTGTCACATCATCTCATATAGCTGAAATTATAGGATTCTTCAAGATTCCACAAGTAAGTTATGAAGGGGTTGAGAAGAAAATTCTTAATCTTATGGTTGTTATGGAATAATTAATGGGAATTAAACATTAGGCTTGGGTTTCTGTTAAGATGTTCTCCATGGCTTAAGGTCGACTACTTGGCCTTCTTTTCTGAAGCTACAATGCCAGTTACAGGAAGTGAGTATCAAGGATCAATACCTGAGGGAAGATTTGAATGGCTTCTTTTAAAACAATTGATCTAGTACATGTCCTTGAAATATTTTCACCCAATGAGAACATCCTTAGAATAAAAGAGTTGAAGGGGACCTTGGAGGTCTTCCAGTCCAAGAAATCTGTTAGTATATTCTTAAAAGAATGCTAGGGGAAAAATGTTCGTTGGATATATTTTATATGAAAACAAGATAGGAAAATTAAATTTAATCTAAAGACTCTAAAGAATACTACTGGATTTTCTTTCAGATGACATATGGCTCATTAGCCCAAGCGGAAATTCAGACCAGTAACCTCTCTTCACTATATTTCATGGTCCCCAAAGAGGACCATCAATACATTGGGATTGTCCAACTGCTTCGTCATTTCAGGTGGGCGTGGATTGGGATCTTTTCTGTTGATAACAACAATGGAGAAAATTTCTTACAGAAAATACAGCCCTTACTTTCAGAGAACGGAATCTGCTCAGCATTTATAGAAAGGCTTCCTCAACAACTCCACTTGGAAAGATTCTTTGAACTTTCTCAAATGATCTCCATTATTTCCATTAATATGAGGAATAACAAGGCCAATGTGTTTCTTGTCTATGGAGAAGCCTGGACAATTATTTGGCTAAGATTTATAACATTTGTGGTAGATCCTGAAAGCAAGGAAATTGCATTATTAAGAAAGGTATGGATCATGACTGCACAGATTGATTTTGTATTATCAGGCCCTCATATCAAATGGGATCTGAAGATGTACAATGGGGCTATTTCCTTCACTGTTCATTCAACAGCAGTTGAAGGTTTCAAGGAGTTTCTTCAAACCATAAATCCTCTTTCAGAGTACAGAGATGGATTTCGGCAAAATGTTTGGGAACAATCATTTGACTGTTCATTTCCAAAACCAGAGTTAGAAGCAATGGACAATACTCAGTGCACTGGGGAGATGAAGCTGGAGGATCTTCCTTCACCTGTGTTTGAAATGGAAATGACAGGGCAAAGCTACAGTGTCTATAATGCTGTTTATGCTGTGGCTCATGCTTTGCAGGCTCTACACATGTTGGGTTTCCATTGGAAGAAAACTATGATGAGTAAAAGAACTGATCTTCCAAATCTGCACCCTTGGCAGGTATTCCATTTGTTTTGGACTCTTCTTTCATTTCAATGAACATTTTCAATTCTTTTGAATCATTGTGGAAAGTCTTAATATTTTCTGCATGTGGAATCAACTTATGTATGAGAAAAAATAGCAGTAAGGAAGAATATCCTGACAGAACAATGAATTACTGTTGAGCAGGTTGGTGTACTATAAGACCTCCAATGTCCCTTCCAACACTGTCATGTTCTGTTGTATAAAATTGATACAGAAAAACTGGTTTGTGTTGTTATTTTTTCATTCAGGTATTCTGCTAAATTGATTATCCAGAAAAATTATGGTTTAGGTTCCTGTAGGAATTATTTAATAAATCACCGTAGATTGCACAATAAGAGTTAGTTAAAATGATAATTTACATTACGTTTCATTGTCTCTTCCAAAAAATAATCCATTCTCCAAGAACTTTTATGTAGCTCATGAACTTTTCATGAGTGACAAGCTGAGCTTTCTGTCTCTATCAGAGATTTAGAGCAATGAACTGGTGGTCCTTCTCAGATGTGGCTTGCATAGTTTGAAACAACTCTATATTTGCAATAATCTCTCCTTCTTATTTATCTATCAAAGAATGCTTAAGTCTCTGATTCTAAAATTTGGCTAAAGGAAATTAATCAGATTCTCAAATAGCCTTGTACCAGTGAGGAAAGATTAGATACGATTTATCTTTAATTAGTTGTTTATGTAGTGTACATAAAATATAATTATGGACCTGACATAATTCCAAAAGCCGATTTTCATTGTGCTTCAGTTCATTCCTACCTTTCCTTAAAATAATATCAAATAAATAATGGAATGGACATGTACATTTCCATGCAATATTGATGATCAAATTTCTAAGCAAACATATTTAATAATAGTTATTGGAATAGGAAGAATGAGTGAAAGAAACTTGAATATGTTGTTCTCTTCTCTGTTATATTGCTTTTAATTGTCTAACTCTTCTCTTTGAAGTAGCTCCATTCATTCCTTCAAGGCATTTCTTTCAACAATTCAGCTGAAGAGAGAGTGTTACTGAATGAGAAAAGAGAAGCAACAGGTGGATTCGACATCACCAACTTGATCACTTTTCCAAACAGATCTTTTCAGAGGGTTAGAGTTGGAAAGCTGGATCTAGAGGCTCCGAAAGGGAAGGAATTATTGCTTGATGAAGATGTGATTTTCTGGAACCCAACGTTTAACCAGGTTTTGATTATTTTAAGAATTATTTATTTAATAATTATTGTGTCAAACATGCTTTAATCCATTATGTTCCAATATTGAACAGAATCCCTGATTTCTGGTTTTTTAAAATAAAGAGTAGCACATTCTTTTCAAATTTTGTTGATGATCCAGCACTCATCAATGTGACAAAATGATATCACAATACAAAAGCCACGTTTGCATATTTGGTTGCACTTCCATTTGAAATCGAAAGATTGGCCATGTTTCCATGAAGTTGTCCCCCTTTGCAATTATTTGCTCTTCTTCCTCTTCAAACTGGACCTTTTCTACATAATTATGGTTTCTACATCTTTTATGAATGAAATTCATAAATTCAGCATTCTTTTCCATTCTTTTACATGGGGCTCCCCTTGAGGAGCACCCGGAGGCTCCAACTGGCGCAGAGTGCGGCCGCGCGGGTGGTAATGGGAGCGACATGGCGCTCCCATGTAACATCTCTCCTGCGCGAGCTGCACTGGCTCCCGGTGGTCTTTCGGGTGCACTTCAAGGTTTTGGTTACCACCTTTAAAGCGCTCCATGGCTTAGGATCTGGTTATCTACGGGACCGCCTACTACCACAAATAGCCTCCCACTGGCCAGTACGCTCTCATAGAGAGGGACTCCTCCGGGTGCCGTCAGCCAAACAGTGTAGGCTGGCGACCCCTAGGGGGAGAGCCTTCTCTGTGGGGGCACCTACCGTCTAGAATGAGCTCCCTCCGGAGATACGGAGGATCCCGGATCTGCGCACCTTCCGCCGCGCTGTGAAGACCTTTTTATTCCATCAGGCGGGCCTGGCCTAATCTCTTTCCTTTTTTAAATATGTAAATTTTAATCTGTTTTTAAATTATTGGGGTGTTTTAATTCTGTCTGGGCCAAAATGATTTAATTTGATTTTATCTGGTTTTTTAAATTTTTGTATCTATGTTATTTTATTGTTTGGCTGTTCACCGCCCTGAGTCCTTCGGGAGTAGGGCGGTATACAAATCAAATAAAGTAAAGTAAAGTAAAGTAAAGATTGTCACCAAGTGCTATTATCTTCTCGTCCTGTCCTTCAAAGAGGAAATTTTGTACATCTTTGTAATTTCTACTTTTTATTTATTTTTTAAAAAATGATTTTTATTAAACGGTGTTTTTTTTTTAAAAAGAAATTTTTACAATTTTCTTCTTTGCAACATTTTCACATCAGTAATCATTTTTTACATATCCATTTTTCTCCCTTACTTCAATTTGATTCTAATATTGATTTATATACATAAAAATAGCACTGTACTCAAGTTAATCATACATTCTATGTCAGTTCCATTTCCACTTGTATGTTGCTACATTTCAACTCCTATATCTTCCTAATTTTATCATTTTTTGCCCTTTATACCTCTCCTCTAACCATTCTTACCATTTCTCCCATACCGTGTAGTATTCTGTTTCCTCCTTATCTTGTATTTCTTTTGTGAGTTTGTCCATCTCTGTACATCCAAAACTTTTCTGATCAAATCTTCTTCTGTTAGTGTATTATTATTTTTTTCAATTTTGTGCATATATTATTCTTGCTGCTGTTGTAATATGTATCATTAAATATTGTATTTTCTTGTCATATGTCCCTGGAAGTATTCCTAATAAAAATATTTCTGGCTTCATCTCTATACACTGTAGAGGAAATTTTGCACATCATTGTAATTTCTACTTTTTAAAATCTCTACATCTTTTGATCTGCTTTTTGGCAAATAAAAAAGTAATTCCCATCCATAAAGGAGAAAAATTACAAACACTTTCTAAACCTTTTATGTTTATCACCAGGTTCCTCCACTTTCTCAATGCAATGACCATTGTTTCCCTGGATCCTGGAAGAAAGGGATTGAGGGGGAACAGTTCTGCTGCTATGACTGTGCTCCATGCCCAGAAGGGAAGATTTCAAATCAAAATGGTAGGTTAGGAATTCTACCACTTTTCATTGGACTTAAGCAAACTTTAATAAACTACTTGGATGCATAAAATTAATAAGGTGATTTTCAATAATACGGAATACCAATAAAGGAGAATATTTCTAGCTCAGGGTTGAAATGAGGGGTCCTTGGTTCTCTCTGAGCTTGATTGTTTTCTTGCAGTTATTTCATTACCTTAACTAGGTAACATCATCAGAGTGAGTAAAGAGTGCTGTTTGCTGTCAGTTCTGTATCCAGTATCCAGTGTAAGGACTTTATTTAAATGAGCCCAAACACATTTCCGCAACCCAAAAAAATAGAAAAAAGAAATAGAGCATTTATACAATACATTCCAACTAAATGGATACCCATGCAACTTTATCAACCCAATGTAGCACATCAAAAACAAACCCTAAAAACAATTACACTGCAATACATCAAGAATATCTTAAAAGCCACGAACAGACTATACAACCACATGCAATCAGTGTACACACAAGCCAACTAAAGACCTTCAAAATATCCTGAGCAAACTAAAAAGCCAAGTAACCCCAAAAGAACAAAAAATCAGGAGTTATCTAAACATACAATATGTAAGAACTGCAACAACCACTATGTAGGACAAACAGGCAGAAGGCTGGCAGAACGCATCCATGAACACCAACTGGTAGTCAGACGACATGAAGAAAATTCTGTAATTTCACAACATATAGAAAGATTTAACTATAGTTTCAATTGGGAAATGTGACAATCCTAGACTAAGCCAAGTCCAAAAATGCAAAGGAAACCAAAAGACGGAGCAACCCCAGAAGAAAAACAGGAGTTATGAAAACATAATGTAAGAACTGCAACAATCACAAACAGGCAGAAGGCTGGCCAAATGCATCCATGAACACCAATTTATGATCAGAAGATATGAAGAAAATTCTGTAATTTCACAACATATTGAAAGATTTAACGATAGTTTCAATTGGGAAAATGTGATCATCCTAGACCAGGCCAAGTCCAAAAATGCCAGGGAATGTCTACACTCCTGGCACTCTGACAAATCAGCCATCATTAAACACGCAGACATTAACAACTTCTACAGATTATGCAAAAGAGAACAAAAAGAGTCCAGCACCTCTCCACCAGTAATCAGCACCCAGATCATCATAAAATAACTCCTAGGTTAACTTCACACCAACAATCAAGTAAAAAATACCCCAATCAAGAAACTGCCAAAGAGCCATCAGTAAACAGCCCAACCAAAGACTCTCTGAGACGTCCCCATCCACATAGACAGGCAAGACAGCAGAATAGAACTGACAGCAAGCAGCACTCCTTACTAACACTGTGATGGGATCTAGTTTGGGGTAATGAAACATCTGCAAGAGTAACAAGCAAGCTCAGAGAGCACCAAGTACCCCTCAATAATATGGAATGCCTAAATGAAAAAAAATGCCCTTGATTTTCCTTCCAGATATGCAAGATTGCTTTGAATGTCCAGAAGATCATTATCCAAATAAAGAAAAGAAAGGATGTATCCAGAAAGTGGTGGTTTTTCTAACTTTTGAAGAAAATTTAGGAATTGGTTTAGCCTCTGCAGCTCTTTGTTTCTTCTTCTTGACATTTTGGGTACTTGGAACATTTATTAAGCACAAGGATACTCCCATTGTCAAAGCCAACAACCGGTCACTCACCTACACCCTGCTTGTCTCTCTTCAGCTCTGTTTTCTCTCGTCTTTGCTCTTCCTCAGCCAACCTGGCAAAGTGACCTGCCTTCCCCGACAATCAATGTTTGTCATCACTTTCTCAGTGGCCATTTCTAGTGTCCTGGCCAAAACCATCACTGTGGTTGTGGCTTTCATGGCCACTAAACCTGGATCTCAGATGCGGAAATGGGTAGGGAAAAGATTGGCTTTTTCTATTGTCGTTTCATGCTCCATCATCCAAGTATGCATTTGTATTCTTTGGTTGTCAACATCTCCCCCATTTCCTGAACTGGACATGCACTCAGAGCTCCAAGAAATAATTCTACAATGCAATGAAGGATCTTCTTTCTTCTTCTATTGTGTCTTGGGCTACATGGGTATCTTGGCCATCACCAGCTTTATTGTGGCTTTCCTTGCTCGTAAATTACCTGACAGCTTTAACGAAGCCAAGTTCATCACCTTCAGCATGTTGGCCTTTTGCAGTGTTTGGATCTCCTTCTTTCCAGCCTATCTGAGCACAAAAGGAAAAGCCATGGTAGCTGTGGAGGTCTTCTCCATTTTGTCCTCCAGTGCTGCATTACTGGGATGCATATTCCTGCCAAAGTGCTACATCATTGTTTTCAGGCCTGGCCTCAACCACAGGGAGCAACTCACAAAGAGAAATTAGTTCATCATGTAATATTACTGGCTCAGAGAAATTGCCTAAAAAAGGAATAGAAAGAATGCTGTCTATACGAAAAATACTGTATATAAAGTTATAGGAACCATTATTTTTTGTTTTTGTCAAAGAAGTATTTGTATATGACATCTATGATTATTACGGTTTATTATGATTGTCCATTCCTAAATAAGTGCTCATGTTGCTGTGTTATCACCATTTTCCTAGATTCTTTAACCATGTCCTTTCTTCTTTTCAACACATCCATTGAATTTGATTTTGGTCATCTAGCTTTTTGTTCCTGTTGGGATCTTTCACATTTTGGCTCAAATGATATTCAACATTTGTAGAGACATGTTCATCATTATTTTATACTATCCATTCCTAAAGTGTTACATAAATACAGTAAAAAAATGATTACTATTTTATGAACATATAATTAACACAGTATCATAGGACATCAGTTTTGGATGTCTTTCAAATGTAAAATGTGTTGAGTTTGTGAATCTTGTATGTTTATCTCCATTTTTAAAAAAGGCTGACCATAATTTTAGCAGATTTCCCTGTATGGATTTTAAGCAATAAATCAGATTAGTTGAACTTGATTATGTGTGGAACTGTTTTTTTATGCCTGACATTGATTTCCACTCCAAAAGTTTTTCCTGGGAAGCAACAGAAAGAACCAGCATCATACCTGACCTACAAGCAGAAGCGGTGCCTCACCACAGAATAGTGGACACTGTCCTGCATTGTGTGTGCAATTTGTGCAACTTTGCAGCACTCCAACTATACAACAAATTCAGAATTTGGTGCAACTTGCACCCATTGTTCCTCTTACATCAGCAGCAGCCTCAGTACTACAATCCATGTTCCAAAGGAGTCACGGAAGCTTACCAGAAAGTTTCAGAGGAGAATCAGAATGGATGAGATCCTTCAAAGCACAAGGAGAGCCATTTGTAGGAACCTGAGCAGTGGAATTCCCGAACCACCAGTCATGGATCTCTTTCATTCTGAGTCTAATGCAGCTCATTCAGCACTTACATGACTTAGGTAATGCCTCAGTTATGGATCACTATCATAAGCTTATAGACACCTTCAGGGGCCAATTTTCGGCATGGCTGCACCAGCGGGGTGCAGGGCTTGCCTACATTATTATTATTATTATTATTATTATTATTATTATTATTATTATTATTATTAATTGAATTTATATACCGCCCTTCTCCCCTAAGGGACTCAGGGCGGTGAACAGCCGAAAATTAAAATAACATACAATATAAAAGTTAAGGTAACTAAAAATAAATTAAAATTAAACGACCACCGGGAGCCAGTGCAGCTCACGCAGGAGAGGTGTTATATGGGAGCGCCATGTCGCTCCCGTAATCACCCGCATGGCCGCATTCTGGACCAGTTGGAGCCTCCGGATGCTCCTAGAGGGGAGCCCCATGTAGAGAGTGTTACAGTAGTCCAGGTGAGAAGTGACGAGAGCATGAGTGACTGTGCATAAGGAATCCTGACTCAGAAAGGGGCGCAACTGGCATATCAGATAAACCAGATAAAAAGCCCCCCTGGCCACGTGCTCTTCTAAAGACAGCCGTGTGTCCAGGAGGACGCCTGAGTTGTGAGCCCCCTCTGTGGGGGTCGATGACTCGCCCCCAATAGCCAATAAAAACATAATTTTGCTGGCACCATTGCCTCTACAAAGAGGCAGTGATGGCAGGCCGTTCATGCTGGCAAAGAGGCAGTGGTGGCGGCAAAGTTATGTAGGCAAGCCCCGCGCCCTTGTGGCATACCGGAAATCACCCAACCAGCTCTGTGGGGCTGAAGAGCTGAGCATCTGGCATCCCGCTTCTCTTGCTCTGGCTGCCACCATGAACACAGCTGATCAGTGCTCCAACGGGGCTTCTCCAAAGCATGGCTGCAGTTGCTGGCACCATGGATGTTTGCCCACCCCCCCCATAAGGACCTTTCTCCTTCCCCCATAAGGCAAGCCCCGAGGTTTACAGCGAGGCTGGCAGGAGGAGGAGGAGGAGCAGCTGCTGCCTCTGCAAAGAAGGTTCCCCCCCCCACATGCACAGTAATTTCTGGCTACTGTGCCTGCGTGCCAGTAACCAATAGACTAGCTGGCCTGTGCGCATGCAAGTGCCAGAAACCCGGAAGAGTAATGGGCACCACTGTCCATGCCAAGCGACATTGTTCCATGTGCCACCTGTGGCACGCGTGCCATAGGTTCACCATCACGGTCATAGACTCATGCTTGGAAGTGATTCAAAGCCAATTCAGATGTAAGAGACAGCTGATATCACAGCTTAACTAATCAGCCTTCTTTCCCTTATTCCTGAAAAGGACTCACCCATGGGGAGACCAAGCCCTGAGAATAGAAGCCATAGGGAGATGAGTGGCTGCTGAAGAAAGACAGGTGCAGAGGTGAAGCAAAGTTTCTTTCTTCCTCTCCAACCAGCTCACGTCCCCCCTCCCAAGAGTTCCAATAGCTCTCCCCTCCCCCCGTTTCATGGCAGCCGAGCAAGCAATGAAAAAGCAGAGGCTGACACAGTCCTTCTAGACACTCCAATGCAAGTCAAAAACAATACTTTACAAAATTTAATTATGTTGGTCCAATTATGTGGTCCCCACTGCAAATAGCAGTAGCCCATCATACTCAACTGTTAACCCTGTATGTCACCAGCCACCTTCCCTTTCTGATCATCTTGGGATCAAAGTGCTTGAAACTTCAAATCTCATTATAAATTGGAGGATGGAACTCTGTCTTTTACAAGTCGAACTTATCAGCTTGGAAATTAAACTCTGGGAAAAGAGTAGATACCACAGAAGATGGCTTCCCTCCCCTATTGGAATTCCTCTCTGGACTTTGCTGTTTCATTGGGACTTAGCTACTCAGAAAATTAGCCTACTATTGGGAAGTAGGGGCTGGGGGTGGGGGGCACTGTTCTGTGGTGGTTCTCCTCCTACCTCTCTGACCGGTCGCAATCTGTGTTGACAGGGGGGCAGCGGTCGACCCCGAGGCACCTTGCTTGTGGGGTGCCACAAGGGTCGGTCCTCTCGCCCCTTCTGTTCAACATTTATGTAAAGCTGCTGCGTGAGATCACCCGTGGCTTCGGGGTGGAGTTCCATCAGTACGCTGATGACACCTAGCTGTACATCTCCACCCCAGGCCACCCCAACGATGCCCTTGAAGTGATTTCCCAGTGCCTGGAGGCCGTGCAGGCCTGGATGCGGAGAAACAGGCTCCGACTCAACCCTTCCAAGACCGAGTGGCTGTGGCTTTCGGCGTCCCGATATAGCCAGCTGGTGCCATCTCTGGCTATTGGTGGTGAATCACTCGCCCCCACAGAGAGGGCTCGTAACTTGGGCATCTTCCTGGATGCACGGCTGTCTTTAGAAGATCATTTGATGGCCGTGGCCAGGGGGGCTTTTTATCAGGTTCGCCTGATACGCCAGTTGCGCCCTTTCTAGATCGGGACTCCCTACGCACGGTCACTCAGGCACTCGTCACTTCCCACCTGGACTATTGCAACGCTCTCTACATGGGGCTCCCCCTGGGGTGCACCCGGAGTCTCCAGCTGGTCCAGAATGCGGCCGCGCGGGGGATTATGGGAGCGACGGGGCGCTCCCATGTGACAGCTCTCCTGCGTGAGCTGCACTGGCTCCCGGTGGTCTTCCGGGTGCGCTTCAAGGTATTGGTGACCACCTTTAAAGCGCTCCATGGCTTAGGGCCGGGGTATTTATGAGACCGCCTTCTGCCACCAATAGCCTCCCACCGGCCAGTACGCTCGCACAGAGTGGGCCTCCTCAGGGTGCCGTCCGCCAGTCAGTGTCGGCTGGTGACCCCCAGGAGGAGAGCCTTCTCTGTGGCAGCGCCCACCCTCTGGAACAACCTCCCCCCAGAGATATGTACAATAACAGACCTCTGGATTTTTTGTCGGGCCCTGAAAACTTATTTATTTCAACTAGCCGGGCTGGCTTGATCCCACAGTTTTGAGTTAATTTTAATTGATTTTAAATTGGGTTGTTTTAAATTACGGCCAAAAAAATATTTAATCATTTTAAACTGCTTTTAAATTTTGTATGTTCTGTTTTTATTTCGGCTGTTCACCGCCCTGAGTCCTATTGGAGAAGGGCGGTATATAAATGGAAACAAACAAACAAACAAACAAACAAATAAATAAGATGAAAACTTACTCTTCCTTGCACATGACAAATGATTGACTTCTTCATGGGTTCCAGAATTAGCTATCTGTCTATGTAGCCATGCCCTGAATGTATTACTGACCTCCTTATTTTTTTCCACAGCAGACCAGAAATTGTCTCTCTTCTAATACAGAAAATTAAATGGGAAAAGTTTTAAAATATAAGATCTTAAAAATTCTCAGGAAGTACTGTTGGAAGAAATATCCATCTGGGTTCAGTTCCAAGTGGGGAGAAAGACACTGGAAACATGGAGGATGATTGGAAAGATGGTTTATTGGTGGACAGCACCACATGAGTTTGAAGTCCTCGTACAGCTCAACACATGGAGTTAGAGAGAGAGGTATTTACACCCTCACTTGGGCCTTGCTCTTGAGCTTCCTGTTCCTGTGCAAGAAGGAGCTTCCTGTTCCTGTGCAAGAAATCCATGGGTCATAGCTAACTTTGTATGCAGTCAGAATCAAGTTTGGTTGAATCTTGGGCTGATGTAATGTCCACAGGTGCCATGTGGTTATGTCTGCTGCAGGATAGGTAGAGGGCTAATCCTATTATGTCCTGGAGGTGAAGGTCTTTTGTCTTGTAGATAAGCTGGCCCAGTCTTTTTTCTTGTAGATAGGCTATAACCAAAATATCTGCTGGGGGCAGGGAGCTGAGGCTGAGTTTCTCTTTCTTTAAGATGTTTATTTCTGTTTTAGGAGAAATATTCTGCCATTTTAATATTTCCTAAAGTATTTCATTCTTCTAATAGAAGGGATGGGTGCAAACCTTCTACAGTACATTGTGAAACACCTTCTAGGGATATCTGGAAATAATGGAAAATTCCTTAAAATGAAGAAATGCCAAAACATCTACACATGTTAATACTATACAAAGGAAAGTGAACTGTATTTATCATTCATAGTAAAAACAACATATTTTTGTTGTATTTTGTATTTTGCACTGAAAATTCCCCCTGTACATTTTATTAGCAATTGTGTATTTCAACAAGAATTTAAAATCCCACCAGCCGATACGCTCCCACAGAGAGCAGCTCCTCCGAGTGCCGTCAGTCAAGCAATGACGACTGGCGACCTCCAGGGGGAGAACCTTCTCTGGGGGGGCACCTGCCCTCTGGAATGAACTGCCCCCTGGGATACGGAGGATTCCCGACTTGCCACCTTTCTCTGCGCCCTCAAAACGTTTTTATTCCAACAAGCCGGGCTGGCCTAATTTTTTTACTTTTTAATTTTAAAATTTTTAAATGGGGTTTTTATTTGAATAGTTGGGCCAAATTATTTAATATGCTTTTAAATCGTTTTAAATTTTATATTTGTGTGCTTTTACTTTTGGCTGTACACCACCCTGAGTCGTTCGGGAGAAGGGCTGTATATAAATTGGAATAATAAATAAATAAATAAATAAATAAATAAATAAATAAATAAATAAATAAATAAATAAATAAATAAATAAACAAACAAACAAACAAACAAACATCAGACACTTATTCTTTCCTGAAAAACAAAGTAATTGTCTCCTACAGGAATCACCTTATTTTCTTCACTAGGATGAAACTTCAAAGACTTCACAGAAGGTTATTTCAGTTCAACAACAATAGGGACATCGGCACAAGGATAATAATGGCTGTGTATCAGAGTCATTGCTACTGGTCTCCTCCCTCTATTCTCCTCTGCCAGTGTATCTGTTCAAACACTGATTCTATTGAAGATACAAATTTTCACTCTCATGGATATCCAAATACCCAACGGAGGGTTCTTTGATTAGGTGCACTCTCAGATATAAACCTTGAATTAATCATTGTATTAGCTATTCAAATAATAGAACCTTTATTTTAGGATGGGATTAAAGACAGAGACATTTTCAAGAGTGAAGATGTTGTTCCTTCTAGTGTTCCTAGTGAAGAAAATAGTGACTATGAGCTGCCCAGCAAGTGATGCTTTCCTTGTTCCACATGAGTGGTACCAACCTGGAGACCTCGTCATTGGTGGGATAGTGTCTCTCTCCTATTACAATCTTCATGAAATTAATTTTAAGGAACATCCTTATAAAACATCATATGACATACCAACGTAAGAATTTTTTTTTCTTTTTCTAATGTTAATCAGTTTCCCAAAAATTGCTTATAAAAGTAAAAGGTTCTCAGTATAAATATAAGCTTTATATAAAATCTAAGTCTATGTTTCAAATGTTTTTAGTTATGGAATAAACCTTTTTCTTTACATTACGGTAACATGTTGTAATATAATGTATGAAACTTCGGCACAAGACATCTTTTGAAGAACACTTAGTAAACTTAAGGTAATATTTTTTTTTTAAAAAAAAATCTGTATTGTCATTCTGAACAAAACATACATAAAATAAATGACTGATACATGCTGGAATTTTTCATATTCCATTTTGGGGGAAAAGTTAGGGAATGAATTCCATGAATGGGTTTCCATGAAAAAAGCATTATTTTTATTTATTGTAGCAGATATTTGTTGCAAATTGTGCAAATAATGTAAAAAAATCAAATTTGAACTGTGTACAGATTACTGTATTTTAGAAAACCTATTACTTTCCTACCTTCATCAGAGAAAGAAATATTTGGTATTTTATATAGAAATGATGCCACCTTATGAGAATTTGCCAGCTTCCTTTTTCAACTGGGATATTTAAATAATTTGCAGTGTAATAATCAAATTCTACCAGCACATCCTTGCCTTGGCCTTTGCTGTGAAGGAGATCAATGAGGACTCCCAGATCTTACTCAATGTCACTCTTGGGTTCCACTTCTATGACAGTTACTATGATTCAAAGAAGATCTATCGCAGCACTCCCGACCTGCTTTTCAAATCCCAGGAATTTTTCCCTAACTACAAATGTGACACCCAGAAGAATCTCATGGCTATCGTTGGGGGACTGGATTTTGTCACATCATTTTATATAGCTGAAATTATAGGATTTTTCAAGATTCCACAAGTAAGTTATGAAGGGGTTGAGCAGAAATTTCTTAATCTTATGGTTGTTGCAGTATAATGAAACATTAGGCTTGGGTTTCTGTTAAGATGTTCTCCATGGCTTAAGGTCTACTATTTGGCCTTCTTTTCTGAAGCTACAATGCCAGTTACAGGCAGTGAGTATCAAGGATCAATACCTGAGGGAAGATTTGAATGGCTTCTTTTAAAACAATTGATCTAGTGCATGTGTTTGAAATATTTTCACCCAATGAGAACATCCTCAGAATAAAAGAGTTGGAAAGGACCTTGGAGATCTTCTAGTCCAAGAAATCTGTTAGTATATTCTTAAAAGAATGCTAGGGGAAAAACATTCCTTGGATATATTTTATATGAAAACAAGATAGGAAAATTAAATTTAATCTAAAAATTCTAAAGAATGCTCCTGGAATTTCTTTCAGCTGACATATGGCTCATTAGCCCAAGCGGAAATTCAGACCAGTAACCTCTCTTCACTATATTTCATGGTCCCCAAAGAGGACCATCAATACATTGGGATTGTCCAACTGCTTCGTCATTTCAGGTGGGCGTGGATTGGGATCTTTTCTGTTGATAACAACAATGGAGAAAATTTCTTACAGAAAATGCAGCCCTTACTTTCAGAGAATGGAATCTGTTCAGCTTTTATAGAAAGACTTGCTCAACAATTCCACTTGGAAAGATTCCCAGAATTTTATCAAACAATCTCCATTATTTCCATTAGTATGATGAATAGCAAAGCCGAAGTGTTTCTTGTCTATGGAGAAGCCTGGACAATTATTTGGCTAAGATTAGTCACATTTCTGGTAGATCCTGAAAGCAAGGAAACTGCATTATTAAGAAAGGTGTGGATCATGACTGCACAGATTGATTTTGTATTATCAGGCTCTCATATCAAATGGGATCTGAAGATGTACAATGGGGCTATTTCCTTCACTGTTCACTCAACAGCAGTTGCAGGTTTCAAGGAGTTTCTTCAGACCATAAATCCTCTTTCAGACTACAGAGATGGATTTCGGGAATATGTTTGGGAACAATCATTTGATTGTTCATTTCCAAAACCAGTATTACAAGAAATGGACAATACCCAGTGCACTGGGGAGATGAAGTTGGAGGATCTTCCTACACCTGTGTTTGAAATGGAAATGACTGGCCAAAGCTACAGTGTCTACAATGCTGTTTATGCTGTGGCTCATGCTTTGCAGGCTCTTTACATGTTGAGTTTCAATAGGAAGAAAACTATGATGGGTAAAAAACCTGATCTTCCAAATCTGTACCCTTGGCAGGTATTCCCTTTGTATTGGACTCTTTCTTTCATTTCAATGAACATTTTCAATTCTTTTGAATCATTTTGGAAAGTCTTAATATTTTCCACATGTGGAATCAACTTATGTATGAGAAAAATGTAGAAGTAAGGAAGAATATCCTGACAGAACAAGGAATTAGTGTTGAGCAGGGTGGTGTATTATAAGACCTCCAAGGTCCCTTCCAACACTGTCATGTTCTGTTGTATAAAATTGATACAGAAAAACTGGTTTGTGTTGTTATTTTTTCATTCAGGTATTCTGCTAAATTGATTATCCAGAAAAATTATGGTTTAGGTTCCTGTAGGAATTATTTAATAAATCACCGTAGATTGCACAATAAGAGTTAGTTAAAATGATAATTTACATTAGTTTTCATTGTCTCTTCCAAAAAATAATCAATTCTCCATGAACTTTCATGTGGCTTATGAACTTTTCATGAGTGACAAGCTGAGCTTTCTGCCAGAGATTTAGAGGAATGAAGTGGTTCTTCTTAGATGTGGCATGTATACTTTGGAAAAAATATATATTTGCAGTAGTCTCTGCTTCTCATTTATCTATCAAAGAATGCTTACCTCTCAAATTCTAAAATCTGGCTAAAAGAAATTTATCAGACTCTCAAACAGCTTTGTACCAGTGAGTAAAGATTAGATATGTGGTTTAGCTATAATTGAGCTATAATTGCACTCAACAATGAACTAAAGGGCCACCATCAGTGAGCTGTTGGACAGTATTACTTGGTCGGTTGTGTGGATGTTTGGGTGGTTTAGGGATGAGGAATTGTGGAGGGTGGGAGTGTGTTTGGGGATTATTATGCATGTTGGACCTGGTCTCTGGGTGTTAAGTGAATTTCGTTGTATGGGTATACTGTGTATACACGGACAATGACAATAAAGTTATTAAAGATTATATAGTTATTGGAATATGAAGAATATGAGCCCTGGTGGCACAGCAGACTAAAGCACTGTTATTAACATCAGCTGCCTGCAATTACTGCAAGTTCAAATCTCAACAGGCTCAAGGTTGACTCAGCCTTCCATCCTTTCTAAGGTAGGTAAATTGAGGACCCAGATTGTGGGGGCAATAAGCTGACTTTGTATAAAATATACAAGAGTATGAAGGCTATTGCTTAACGCATTGTAAGCCGCTCTGAGTCTCCGGAGAAGGGCGGCATATAAATTTTTTTAAAAAAAGAATGAGTGAATGAAACTTGAATGCGTTGTTGTCTTCTCTGTTATGTTGCTTTCAATTGTCTATCTCTTCTATTCCTTTTCAAGTAGCTTCATCCATTTCTTCAAGGAATTTCTTTCAACAATTCAGCTGGGAAGAGAGTGTTCCTGAATGAGAAAGGGGAAGCAACAGGTGGATTCGACATCACCAACTTCACTTTTCCAAACAGGTCTTTTCAGAGAGTTAGAGTTGGAAAGCTGGATTTAGAGGAATTATTCATTGATGGAGATATGATTTTCTGGAACCCGACTTTTAACCAGGTTTTGAATTCTTGTATCAAATATGCTTTAATCCATTAAGTTCCCACATTGAACATAATCCCATTAGAAAGCTGAAATTGTCACCCTGTGTAATTTTTTACTTTCCTCGCCCTTCAAACAGGACCTTTTCTACATTAATGTAATTTTTACATCTTTTTAAGTTGTTAATGAAATTGATAAATTCCGTGTTCTTTTGGGAAGTCAAAAATAAGTTCCCTATATAAAAGATAATAAACACAAACAGTTTTAAATATCTCCTTTTTCAAAACCTTTTATGATTATCACCAGATTCCTCCGCTTTCTCGATGCAATGACTCTTGTTTCCCTGGATCCAGGAAGAAAGTGATTGAGGGGGATCAGTTCTGCTGCTATGACTGTATTCCCTGCCCAGAAGGGAAGATTTCAGATCAAAATGGTAGGATGGGAATTCTACAACTTTTCATTAGACTTAAGCAAAAATTAACAAATTACTTGATGCAAACAATTGAGGTGTTTTTCACTATTATAGAATGCAGATGATAAAATTCCTTTACTTTTCTTCCAGATATGAAAGATTGCTTTGAATGTTTAGAAGATCATTATCCAAATAAAGAAAAGAAAGAATGTATCATGAAACAGCTGGTTTTTCTAACTTTTGAAGAAACCTTAGGAATTGGTTTAGCCTCAGCAGCTCTTGGTTTCATCTTCTTGACATCTTGGGTACTTGGAACATTTATTAAGCACAAGGATACTCCCATTGTCAAAGCCAACAACCGGTCACTCACCTACACCCTCCTTGTCTCTCTTCTGCTCTGTTTTCTCTCCTCTTTGCTCTTCCTCAGCCAACCTGGCAAAGTGACCTGCCTTCTCCGACAACCAACTTTTGGCATCACCTTCTCAGTGGCCATTTCTAGTGTACTGGCCAAAACTACCACTGTGGTTGTGGCTTTCATGGCCACTAAACCAGGATCTCAGATGAGGAAATGGGTGGGGAAAAGATTGGCCTTTTCTATTGTCCTTTCCTGTTCTCTCTTCCAAATATGTATTTGTATTCTTTGGTTGTTGACATCTCCCCCATTCCTTGAGTTGGATATGAAATCAGAGGTCCAAGAAATGATTTTATAATGCAATGAGGGGTCAGCTTTCTTCTTCTACTGTGTCTTGGGCTACATGGGTATCTTGGCCATTGCCAGCTTTATTGTGGCTTTCCTTGCCCGTAAATTACCTGACAGCTTTAATGAAGCCAAGTTCATCACCTTCAGCATGTTGGCCTTTTGCAGTGTGTGGATCTCCTTCTTTCCAGCCTATCTGAGTGCAAAAGGCAAAGCCATGGTAGCTGTAGAGGTCTTCTCCATCTTGTCTTCCAGCGCTGCATTACTGGGATGCATATTCTTGCCAAAATGCTACATCATTGTTTTGCGGCCTGAATTGAACCACAGGGAACAACTCATAAACAGTATTAGTAACCCACGTGACCTTTCTGGTTCAGCTAAAGTGTTGGAAAACAAAAATAATAGAAAGACTGCTTTCTACAGGAAACTTACATAAATCTATTCATACATTTATTTTCAGAGCAACCTGTTATCAGATATGAATAATATGGGAAATGTAGTGAAATGAAAAGAAATGTGCCCCCACAGAGACCCTTCTCTGTGGGGGCACCTGCTATCTGGAATGAGCTCCCCCCGGAGATACGGAGGATCCCAGATTTACGCACCTTCTGCCGTGCCCTCAAGACCTTTTTATTTCAACAGGCTAGGCTGGCCTGGCCTAACTTCCCTTTTTAATTGTAAATTTTAAATCTGTTTTAAAATTTTAGGAGTATTTTAATCTGTTCTGGGCCAACGATTTACTTGGGTTTTATATTGTCTTTTAAATTTTGTAGTCTGTATGTTTTATCTCTTTGGCTGTTCACAGCCCTGAGTCCTTTGGGAGTAGGGCGGTATATAAATCTAATGAAATGAAATGAAATGAAATGTATTTTTCTTTCTGTCTCATTCAAAGTGTATGCTGACCAGTGATCATAACAAAGAGTGATTTGAATTAGTTTACAATACGAAGCCTGCATTTTTAAAGAAAATCTGCTGAAATTCAGATGAAATCATAGAAAAAATGTGTACCACTCTCTGATTACAAACGATATCAAGAGGGCAACATCAAGATTAGCTGCAGGAAGGTTTTGAAAAAAGAACTTGTACTCTTTGAAGAAAGAGGTGAGAGGTGGCCAAGTTGAGAGGTGGGCCAGCTGAATGGGAGCCTAGCTGAGTTTTGGCCAAATGAGAAGTGGCCCATCTGAGATATGGTCCAACTGGGAGGTGGATTGGCTGAGAGGTGGCCCGGCTGAGGGGTGGCCCAGTGACCCAGCCAGACACCTGAGTGGAGCCAGTGTCATGCAAATAGAGGCCACTGAGCAGCAGGGAAATGCAGCTAGGTGGGGGTAGACCAGCAGCTCTGAACAGCAGAAGTGAAGAGCTACCTGGCAGAAGAGTGAAGCACCCCGAGCAGTGACTAAGAGCAGAGTGGTGAACTAGCAGTGGCTGAGAGCAGCACAGATGACCAACTGAGCAGCGGCTGGCACAGCAGTGGCTGAGAGCAGCATGGTAGACCACCAGCAGCTGAGAGCAGCACAGTGGACCAGCAAATTAGAGTTCCCACATCAGCACATCTTACCAGAAAAACCTCCTAGAAAATAGCCAGAGACTTCCAACAAAAAAAGAAAATATTACTTCATAAAGGGCCAAAAAATTCTGGTAAATTCTTAAATTTTTAAAATCCCCAAATTCTCTTTCTTAAGAAAAATTAGTTTTCAATTTTTCAGTTTCTTTTTTCAATTTTTGTTCCAATGTTCCAATTTTAATCTTTTTTCAACTCTTAAATATCATTTTTAATTTAAAATTCTTTTTTCAATTTTTATTTTTCTAATTTTAAAATTCTTTTTTCATTTTTTTTTGAATTTTTAAATGTTTTTCCATTATATTTTTTAAATTATATATTTTTTACATTTTATTTTTTTAAAATTATCATTTTTAATTTAAAATTCTTTTTTCAATTTTTATTTTTTTCAAATTTTTTTATAAAATTCCTCTTTATTAAATTTTCAATTTTTTTTCAACTAAGCATTTGAAAAAAAGTTAAAAAAAAAACCAGAAAAAGAGACAGACACTTAAAACTTGGAAGTTAGTGATGAGTTTTTCAAGATAGAAAACAGAAGGTCAAGAACTCTTGTAAACTCACACTTCACAACACAGAAAATATTTAAACTTTTAGAAATTTTTGATTTTTTAGCAAACGAACAAAGAAAAAAGTCATGGAGATAGAGACTGAAATTATAGTGATTTGCAAAGTGGGCCATATGTTTCAGCTTGTGCCGACAGTAGACCAAAACTATGTATGTATCAAATGTAAACTACTTGAATTACTAGTAGAAAAAGTAAAGGGTTTAGAGGCAACTCTAGCTACTCTGAAACTCCATGAACAAAGTGAGAAATCTCAACCTAAACAAGAAGACTACACCAAAGTAAAACCCAATAGGGAGCATGAAGCTTCTAAAAAAATGATGACCCCATATATGAACATAAAGAAGAAAACCAATACATCAAAACACATTAGAGAACAAACAGCTTCTGTAACAAACCAGCTTACACATGTACCCAAAGAACAAGATGGATGGAAACATGTCACTCTTAGAAGAAAACAATCAAGAGCAAAGCCCCTACTATCTGTGCTAGTAGATAGTAACTGAACAATCACCTTTATATCTTCCCACTGGAAGAAAATATACAGACCCTTACAAAAGAGCATTCATCAATAGTTTCTAAAAAAGAGGCACAACCTGGGATTCCTATGACAGGAAGAAAAGTATTCCAGACTTCCTAGGGGGAAAACAGATGAATATTGGTGATAGGAGATTCAGTTCGTAGGGGAACAGAAACTATTGTCTGAAGACAAGGCAGTCAATCTAGCGAATTATATAGTTTCCCTGGAGCAAAAATCAAAGATGTAACTGAGTACCTTACTAACATAATCAAACCCACAGATTACCACCCTGCTCTTCTCCTACACTATACTCCTACAAGAATGACAGAACAATGAATCTGAAAATAATAAGAGATTACAAACAGCAAGGGGAAAAAATTAAAGAATTAGGAGCACGAGTAGTATTTTCATCTATACTTCCAACAAAAGGCCAACATCCAATGAGAGAGCAAAGAATTTTAGAAATGAACTACTGGCTGAAAAGCTGGTATCATCAGAACTTTGGATTCCTAGACCATCATCTGTATTACCTAGATGAAGGGCTACTGGCAAGGGATGGACTGCAACTCAAAAGAACTGGAAACAATACATTCAGAAAATGACTGGCTCATCTTCTCCAAAGGGTTTTAAACTAAAATTGAGGGTGGGGGCAATCTTCATGACCTAAAGAACCTAATTTCGACTTCCGCTGGCTCCCCTGACAACGAGGACGGTCTCCATAGACCGCCAGCCACCCGATCTGTAAAAACCGCCCTGACAGCGTTAAACTGCTGTCCAGTGGTTTGAAAAAACTCTCCTTCGGGCAAAGAAGGAGAGGAGAGTCGGAGGGGGTGGGTAGAGCTCCCCGAAAGTCCCTAGATTAATTCCAGGGACTCAGAGGGTGAGAGCTCCCCAGTTCACCCCTCCCATTGCTCTGGATCGCTGGTGCCTCTGTTAATCAGAGCAAGACGTCTGCGTCCAATTCTGCTGGCAAACAGTGAGTTTTGATGATTTCTGACAAGGCAGACAGAGCTGAAGCAAGAGTGCAAGCTTTTTAAAAGAAACAGAACTTAACTCCATGAATACATTGTTGCAAACAGAGCTCTCTTGAGCGGGAGGCTGGAGAGGAAGCCTTTGTTATGGGTGGAAGGGAAAGTGAAAGTTAAAGGGAAATTGCTTGTTAAGAGCCCTCTGCCTGAAGAGAAAACTGCTGGGGATTGACTATAGCTTGAAGAGAGGATTGTTTATTCTGAAAAGACTTTGAAATATACTTTGTAAGACTGTTTATAAGACTTTGTGGCTGCAAAAGGAAAAAACTCTTTTTAAAATAAAATGGCTGCTAAACAATTAAAGCCACCAACTTCTAAAGGGGGAGGAGGTTCCCCTGTAGTGACTCAAAAACAACAACTTCCGGCTGATACACAGTCACAAGACCTTAAAGAATTTATAATGGGTGCCCTGAACAATCAGACAGAAATGATGAAAGAATTCTCAGAGGAGTTAAAGAAACTCACAGGTGTGGTGGAGGAAAAACACAATGAGATAAGAGATGACATTGTTTATGCAGTTTCAGGACTGGCTACTCACATGTTAAAGATTGAGGAGAGAGTACGGGAAATTGATGATGCTAACTTGGAGCTTGCAACTAAAGTAGGAGAGGTTATGATACAAACAGAGAAAGTGGATGATGACATGGTTATGTTACAATACAGATCAATGGAATTTGCCCTGAGGCTGAGAGGTTTGAAAGAAAAGACTGGTGAAAATTTAAAAGATGTTTGTTCCAATGCTTTAGCAGAGCTGATTTCAGAAAGGCCAGAAGACGTGGCATTTCAAATGGATAAAATTTACAGGGTTAATTCCTGGCTGGCAAAACAAAAGCAGCTACCAAGAGATGTGGTGATTTATTTTACAACAAGGAGAATTAGAAATGACATTCTGCAAGCTTCTTATAGAAATAAGATTAAAGTGGATGGACAAGAGCTGGTGGTCCTGAAAGAGCTTCCTCCTAAAATGTTAAGAGACAGAAAGCAGTTTGGTTTTTTGGTGAATGAACTAAGAAACCAGCAGCTCCAGTATAGATGGGACGTCCCTTTTGGGATAATAGTGACATACGCTGGGCAAAGATATCGCTTAAATACAGTTGGAAAGGCAAAAGATTTTTATGTCAATGTTTTAAAGGCTGGAAGGCCACCCTCACCAGGGGGTGCTAGGAAGCAATTGGAAATGACACAACAAGTGAAAGATGGAGTGCAACCACAAATTTATGCTCAAGCACTAGCTGGAGGAGCTAATTTGGAAGAAGATCTACTGAGTGGGGGTCCACCATCAACCCTTGAGTCATTAACGATGATACAGCTGCCAAAAGATCAATGACTAACAAGAGCTACTTATAAACAACATCTGGCACGACAGCCTCAAGATTCAACCCAACAAGTCCAAAAAACACAAGCAGTGGGAGGAGCTAGGCCGAAGTCCAAAATGGCGGAGGAGGTTCAGCTGATGCTCTCAAAGCTTGGAGCACCTAGAGATGGCAAATAAATTCTTATCTTGGAATGTCAATGGTTTAAATTCTCCACAAAAAAGAAAGAAAATATTTCACTATTTGAAGCAATTTCAGAATGATGTTATTTGTTTGCAAGAAACACATATTAAATTTTCAGATCAAAAGTATTTGATAAATTCGAAATTAGGTACACATTTTGTGGCATCAGCACCAGAGAAGAAAAATGGCCTAGTTATATATGTTAAAAGAGGCTTAGTGGCTAATTTAATTGAGGCTGATACTCAAGGTAGATATATTGCAATTGAATTAACAACACAGAATGGGAAGCTGCTTGTAATTGGAGTATACGCACCTAATCAACAACAAGATAAATTTTATAAACTTTTACATACTAAAATACTACAATGGGATTATAGATCTTTATTATTAATGGGTGATTGGAATGGGGTAATAAATACCCAGAAAGATAAAAAAAGTCTTTCCAAGATATCCATGCGTGCTAAGTTGCCTAAATCCTTTTTTGATATTCTGGAGGATATGGAGCTCAGAGATATTTGGAGAGAAAGGAACATATCGGAAAGTGATTTTACTTTTTTTTCAGATAGACATCAATCTTTTTCTAGGATTGATTTTATATTAACTACAAATGATCTTTTTTCTAGGGTGAAGAATACGAAGATATGTCCAAGATCTTTAACTGATCATAGCCCGGTTTGGGTGGAATTAGAGCAGGAAAGAGGGGAAAGAAGGTCTTGGAGGTTAAATGAGAATTTATTTAGATATGAAGATAATTTGTGTGAGTTTAAGAAACAAATGAAAGAATTTTTTGTTAACAATATGAATAAAGGAACCTCAATGGAGATGGTATGGGATGCGAGTAAGGCGTATATGAGAGGAACGTTAATTTTTTTGAACAATAAATATAGACTAAAACAACAAAACAGACGGAAAGAGATAGAGGAGGAAATTAAAAAGAAAGAACAATTGCTTATAACTAATCCGAGAGATAAAAAGGCAAAAGATATGATTAATATTTTAAGAGAGCAATTTAATATGTTAATGGCTGGGCAAGTAGCAACCACCATACAATATGCCAGACATAATACATTTTGTAATGCTAATAAACCTGGGAGATGGTTGGCTTACACGATGAGGAAAAAACAAAAATCACGTGTTATAGACAAGATAGAATTTAGAGGTAAAGAGATTTACCAACAGAACTTAATAAAAAAAGGCTTTTTTGGAGTTCTATACAAAGTTATATGCTAAAGATGTAATTCAAGATGTTGATATTGATAGATATTTAAAGATGGAGATTCCTGAATTAACGCTGGAACAGAGAGAGAGATTGAATCAGCCCATAACTTCTGAGGAAATTGTTGGGGCAATTAAACAATTAAAAATAGGTAAGGCTCCGGGAACAGATGGACTAACCGCTGTCTATTATAAACATTTACAATCCGAAATGTTAGAACCACTTAAAATTTTATTTAATAAAATACAAGTAGGAGGAGGAGTACCACCTTCCTGGAAAACAGCTTTTGTCTCACTAATTCCAAAGGAGGACCAAAACTCCATTAAACCTGAGAATTTCAGGCCAATTTCACTTCTGAACACTGATTATAAGATTTTTGCTAAGATATTAGCTAATAGATTAATGCCAGTTATGCAACAAATAATTCACAATGATCAATCAGGGTTTATAAAAGGGAGACAAATGAGATATAATGTTAGACAAATCGTAAACTTACTGGAATATTTGGAAAAAAATAATCAAATCCCTGCAGTGTTTATATTTTTGGATGCAGAGAAGGCATTTGATCGCTTGAACTGGCAATTTTTGTTTAAAATAATAGAGAAAATGCACTTTGGGGAATATTTTACACAATCAATTAGAGCGATATATCAGCAGCAAACAGCACAAATTATAGTTAATGGAGGTTTAACAGAGGCTTTTAAAATTGAGAAACGAACAAGGCAGGGGTGTCCTCTGTCCCCATTATTATTTATTTTGACTCTGGAGGTACTATTGAATAAGATACGTGACTCAGAAAAATTGAAGGGTATTGTAATTAGACAACAAGATTATAGATTAAGAGCATTTGCAGATGATTTGGTTATTACTCTATCCCAACCTATAGAGTCGGCTCCATATATATTGGATATAATTGATCAATACGGGAAAGTATCAGGATTTAAAGTTAACTCACATAAGACAAAGATGATAGTTAAAAATATGACTATACTGGAAAGAGATAAACTAGTAAGATTAACAGATTTTGAAATAGTTAAAAAGGTTAAATATCTAGGGGTATACATAGCAGCTTCAAATACAAAATTATACAAAAATAATTATGAGGTTCTTTGGCAGAAGGTACAGAAGGATATGGAAAATTGGAAAAAATTACAGTTGTCTTTATTGGGAAGAACTGCAGCAATTAAAATGAATGTTTTACCTAGATTTTTATTTTTGTTCCAAATGATACCTGTGCTTAAGAAAGATGAAAATCTGAGAGAATGGCAGAAAGGTGTTAATATTTTTATTTGGGCTGGGAAAAAACCCAGAATAAAAATGAAAATTATACAAGATATACGTGAAAGAGGGGTTTTTAAAATGCCTAATTTAAGATTATATTATGAAGCAGCGGTTTTATCACAAATTAGTGATTGGTTTAATTTAACTGAGGGGAGAATTTTGAATTTAGAAGGTTATGATTTGTTATATGGATGGCATGCCTATTTGTTATATGACAAAAAAGTGGATAAAGTATTTAAGGCTCATATATTAAGAAATGCTTTGTTGAGGGTTTGGAAAAAATATCAATATAAGTTAAATTATAAGATACCTGTATGGGCAAATCCTAGACATGCAATAGAAAATATAAGTATAGAACAAAAACAGGAGGTGATTACTTATAAAGAGCTTCTTATTATGGAAAGGGGGGTAATGTATTTGAAATCTTTAGATACAATGAGAGAAGAAGGTATAATTTATACATGGTTTCAGTATGGTCAACTTCAAGCTAGATGGAAGGAAGATCAAAAAAACTGGCTTTGTGCAAAATGAGGAGAATTTGGTAAAACAAATTAGAGATCAAAAACAAATGCATATTAAAAGGTTGTATAATGCTTTATTGGAAATAGATTCTGAGACGGAATTGGTTAAGGACTGTAAGATTAAATGGGCACAAAATTTTCAAGAACCAGTAATGATGGAGACTTGGGAAAAGATTTGGATTAGAAATGTGAAATTTACACAAGCACAAAATTTAAGAGAAAATTTTTACAAAATGTTTTATAGATGGCACTTAGATCCCAAAAAATTATCATGTATGTATCCTAATGTGCAAGCTAAATGTTGGAGATGTGACTGTGATGATGCAACTTATTATCATATATGGTGGACTTGTAGAAAAATCAAAGCATTTTGGATAAAGATTTGGTGGGTGATGCAGAATATTCTTAAAAAGAGACTGAAATTTACTCCACAGTTGTTCTTACTGGGTATAACTACGGACTGTACAGTTACAGAGACTAAATTGATTTTGAACTTGATAACAGCAGCAAGATTGTTGGTAGCACAACACTGGAAGAAGGACTTTTTGCCTACTATTGATGACTGGATATTGAAAGTGACTAATTTAGCTGAAATGGCTAAAATTTCAGCATATCTGAAGGATCACACACAAGAAAGGTATATACAGGACTGGAGGAGATGGATTGATTATATACAAAATAAGTATCAGACCAAAAAATATCAAATAGCTTATGAATGATTTCTTGTATTTGTATAAGTGCTATATAAGTGATATTAGAAGTATTATGTTTAAGGAATAGGATTTTATATATGGGGGGTTAAGAATTTTTTCTTTAGGGGGTGTTAGCTTGATGATTGGTTATGCAATTTAGTTTATTGTTAAAGGTCAATAGAAATACCTTGTGTTCGGCTCTGGGAAGTCGGGGAGGGGGAGGGGGGGTTGGGAGGGAGGGTTGGGAGGGGAAATTGTGTAAAACTTTTTCAATAAAAAAAAAAAGAACCTAATTTCAAGCAAAAACTACTAGATAACCAACCACATAAGGAGGAAGGGAGCAGGGGTGGCATTTACTTACTTTTCCTACCAGTTCACAAATGTGAGCGCATGCGTGCCTCAGAAACATGCCTAAATAGGATGCCATAGAAGTAAATCTTGAATCACAGAGAGTTTGGTACAAGGGGTAATAAGATCTCTTTCAGATTCATTGCTTTAAGTTTTCACCCTCTGTTTTCTTCTGCCAGAGTATCTCTTCAAATCCTTGTGATATTCAAGATAAAAATTTGTACTCACGTGGATCTTCAAACAGAAAATGATAGAGTTTCTCATTAGATGTATTCTCAAATATAATCCTTAGATCAATCTTTAGATGAAGTATTGGATTATATATGTTTCCCTATGGGTAGGATGGAAGGCAAAACATTTTCACAATAACAAGATCATCAAGATGTTTCTCCTGATGTTTTTGGTGCACATAGTAGTTTCTCTGAGCTGCCCTGCAAGTGATGCTTTCCTTGTTCCACATGAGTGGTACCAACCTGGAGACCTCATCATTGGTGGGATAGTGACTCACATGAGTTACCAATTTTATGAATTTAAATTTATTGAAAATCCTTCTATAACTCCTTATGAAATACCAGTGTAAGGATTTTTTTTCTTTATCTGATCTTACACAGGCTTTCAAAAATCTTTTATATGAATAAAAGCTGTTTGTGCACAAATGTAGTATTTTTAATGTAATCTATGCCTTGTTTTTCTTTCAACTGTATCTGATTATGAGAGAAGAAATAACCTTTACATTCTTTTAAAGTCTTTCGCGTGAAATGTACAAAATTTCAAATCAAGAAGTCTCTATTTGAATGTTTACTGAGGTAAAGATAATTTTAGAAAGATTTGGCACTATTTCTCCTCACAAAACATTTATTTATTTTATTTTATTTATTTATTTATTTAATTTATATACCGCCCTACTCCCAAAGGACTCAGGGCGGTGAACAGCCAAACAGTAAAAATACAGAAATACAAAATTTAAAAAGCAAAGTAAAATCAAATTAAACAAGTTTGGCCCAAACATATTAAAACCCCAATCATTTAAAAATTTGTTGTTGTTGTTGTAAGTCATGTCTGACCTATCGTGACCCCATGACAACATTCCTCCAGGTTTTCCTGTCTTCTACCATCCACTGGAATCCATTTAAGGTCACGCCGAAAGCTTCAGTAACTCCATCCAGCCACTTCATTCACTACCATCCCCTTCTTCTTTTGCCTTCAATCGTTCCCAGCATTAGGCTCTTCTCCAGTGAGTCCTTCCTTCTCATTAGGTGGCCAAAGTATTTGAGTTTTATAAAACATACATATAGTAAATGAATGATACCTCCTGAATCTCTTCATATACCATTTTCTGTAAATCTCATAGAAAATAAATATAATACTTTGAAAAAAGTCACTACTTATATTTGTTGCAGTACATATTTGTTGGAAGTCATGGGAATGCTGTTTAAAATAAATCTGAACTCTGCATGAATTATTTAGCATTGTATCAAAGCTAAAATCTTCCTACTTCCTAAGTTTGTGATTCATAGAGAAATGATGCTACCTTACAAGGCTGTAAAATTATTTTGTCAATGGGGGGATTTAACCTATTTGCAGTGTATTCACCAAATTTCATCAACACATTCTTGCCTTGGCCTTTGCTGTGAAGGAGATCAATGAGGGCTCTCACCTAATCTTACCTAATGTCACTCTTGGGTTCCACATCTATGACTGTTACCTCTATGCAAGGATGACGTATCGCACCACTCTGGACCTGCTTTTCAAATCCCAGGAATTTGTCCCTAACTACAAATGTGATAGCTGGAAGAATCTCATGGCTATCATTGGAGGACTGGATTTTGTATCATCATCTCATATTGCTGAAATTATAAGTTTCTTCAAGATTCCACAAGTATGTTGTGAGAAGATTAACCAGAAAAATTCTGTAGTTTGTTGCTGTTGTTGTCGTTGAATAATTAAGGAGCATTAAAATTTAGTCTCAGGTTCATGTTAAGATGTTCTTCCTGGCTTAAGGTCTATTAGTTAGCATAATTTTGAAACTACTATGCCAAATAGAGGAAATATGAATCCATAGACATTCCATACCAGAGGGAAGATTTGAACTCTTTGCTTCTATGAAAACAATTGATCAATTATATGTGTTTGAAATAATTCCAAGAAATTCCTTTCTGTATTAATACTTAGAAGAATTTCAGGAAAATAATTCCTTCCTTGGATATATTTTATATTTAGACTAGACAGGACGATCAGATTTGATCTAACAGCTCAAGAGAATACTACTAAATTTTCTTTAGCTGACGTATGGCTCATTAGCCCAAGAGGAATTTCAGAGCAGTAAGCTCTCTTCACTTTATTTCTTCACTTCACTCTTTCAGAGCAGTAAGCTCTCTTCACTTTATTTCATGGTCCCAAAAGAGGACCATCAGTGTATTGGGATTATCCAACTGCTGCATCATTTCAGGTGGACATGGATTGGGATTTTTGCTGTTGATAACAATGATGGAGAACATTTCTTCTTTTATCCACCTCTAGGGGGATCTGGAAGGAAATCATACAAAATTTCTTAAAATGAGGGAATGTCATAATTTCTTTGCATCTTAGTGCTGTGCAAAGGAAGGGGAACTGCATGTATTATTCATTGTAAAAAAACACATATTTCAAAAATGAAGTCTATTTTGCATTGCAAATTCCCCCCTTAGCAAGTGTGTGCATTTTAAAAAAGCATTTAAACATTAGCCACTTATTCTCTCATCAAAAGCAAATAATTATCTCCTACAGGAATCACCCTATTTTCTGAACTAGGCAAAAATATCCAAGACTGCACAGAAGGCTATTTCAATTCAACAACAATCAACGTATCTTGAACCCAAAGGGATTGGCACAAGGGTAATAATGGCTGTGTGTCAGAGTCATTGCTACAGGTTTCCTCCCTCTGTTCTCCTCTGCCAGAGTATCTGTTCAAACCCCAATGCTATTCAAGACACGAATTTGCACCCTCACGGATCTCCAAATACCCAATGGTGGATTTTCTGATTAGATGCACTCTCAGATATAAACCTTGAATTAATCACTGTATTAACTATTGGAATAATGAAACCTTTCCTGTAGGATAGGATGAAAGACAGAGATATTTTCAAGAGTGAAGATGTTGCTCCTTCTGGTGTTCCTGATGAAGAAAATAGTGACGCTGAGCTGCCCTTCAAGTGATGCTTTCCCTGTTCCACATGAGTGGTACCAACCTGGGGACCTGGTCATTGGTGGGATGGCATCCCGCATAATTTACAACCTTTTTGAAATAGATTTTAAGAAATATCCTATTATAACATCTTATGATATACTAAAGTAAGGATTTTTTTTTCTTTTTGTAATCTTAATCAGTTTTCCCAAAATTGCTTATGAGAGTATAAGGATTTCAGCATAAATGTAGGCTTGATATCTAATCTAACTCTCTCTGTCCAACAAATGTTTCTAGTTATGGAAGCATAAACAATTTTATTTAAGTTTATCATACAGTGTATGAAACTATGGTGCAAAACATCTTTTGAAGAACATTTGTAATATCAAAAAAAAAAACAAAAACAAACAAACACATTTATCATCAATCTTAAAAAACATAAAATAAATGACTGATACTTGCTGGATTAATTAATATTCTATTTTGTGAAAATATTTTCTATGTTAGAAAATAAATTTGGCATCATAAAAAGGCACTATTTTGATTTCTTATAGCAAATATTTGTTGCAAATTATGCAAATACTGTAGAAAAAGAAAATTTGAATCAAATTATACAGCATTTTAGAAAACTTATTACTTTCCTACTTTCATCGGAGAAAGAAATATTTGATATTCATATAGAAATGATGCCTCATAATGAGAATGATCAACTTCCTTTTTCAACTGGGGTATTTAAATCATTTGCAGTATATTAATCAAATTCTACCAGCACATCCTCGCCTTGGCCTTTGCTGTGAAGGAGATCAATGAGGACTCCCAGATCTTACCCAATGTCACTCTTGGGTTCCACATCTATGATAGTTACTACAACCCAAGGATGACCTATCGCACCACTCTGGACCTACTTTTTAAGTCCCAGGAATTTGTCCCTAACTACAAATGTGACAGCCAGAAGAATCTCATGGCTATTGTTGGGGGATTGGATTTTGTTACATCATTTTATGTAGCTGAAATTATAGGATTCTTCAAGATTCCACAAGTAAGTTCTGAAGGGATTGAGAAGAAAATATTTAATCTTATTGTTGTTATGGAATAATTAATGAGCATCAAATATTAGGGTTAGGTTTGTGTTAAGATGTTCTGCATAGCTCAAAGTCTACTCCTTAGCATTCTTTTCTGAAACTACAATGCCAGTTATAGGAAGTGAGTATCAGTGTGGTCATTCCATACTTAAGGGAAGATTTGAACTCTTTCTATTAAAGCAATTGATCTAGTATATATGTTTGAAATATTTCCATCAAATTTGTTTCTATATACTTTAAAGAATGCTGGGGAAAATGTTCCTGGGATATATTTTGTATGAAAACAAGATAGGAAAATTTAATTTAATCTAAAGACTCTAAACAATACTACTGGACTTTCTTTTAGCTAACATATGGCTCATTAGCCCAAGAGGAATTTCAGACGAGTAAGCTCTCTTCACTTTATTTCATGGTCCCCAAAGAGGACCATCAGTACATTGGGATTATCCAACTGCTTCACCATTTCAAGTGGACGTGGATTGGGATATTTTCTGTGGATGACAACAATGGAGACAAATTCTTACAGAAAATACAGCCCTTACTTTCACAGAACGGAATCTGCTCAGCATTTATAGAAAGGCTTGATCAAAAAGTCCACTTGGAAGATTTCCCAGAACTTGATGAAACATTCTCAATCATTTCAATTAATATGTTGTATAGCAAATCTGATGTATTTCTGGCCTATGGAGAATCCTGGACAATTATGTGGCTAAGATTTATAATATTTCTGCTGGATCCTGAAAGCAAGGAAACTGCATTATTTAGAAAGTTGTGGATCATGACTGCCCAGATTGACTTTATCCTATCAGGCATTCAAATCGCTTCGGATCTCCAGATGTACCATGGGGCTATTTCCTTCACTGTACATTCAAAGACAGTTGCTGGTTTCAAGGAATTTCTTCAGGCCATAAATCCTCTTTCAAATGACAGAGATGGGTTTCTGCAGGAAGTTTGGGAACAAGCATTTGATTGTTCATTTCCAAAGCCAGAGTTACAAGGAATGCATAATAAAACATGCACTAAGGAGATGAAGTTGGATGAACTTCCTGCCCCTTTGTTTGAAATGGAAATGACTGGACAAAGCTACAGTGTCTACAATGCTGTTTATTCAGTGGCTCATGCTTTGCAGGCTCTACACATATTGAGGTTCAATAGAAGGAAATCTATGATGGGTAAAAAGCCTGATCTTCCACAGTTGCAGCCTTGGCAGGTATTCCCTTTGCATTGGACTCTTCTCTTATTTCAATGAATGACTTGTGGAAAGTCTTAATATATTCTGTATGTGTAATCTACTATGTGAAAAACATAGAAATAGGATAATTTCTTGACAGTGATAACAATTAATTAGTGGAAAATTTTTCCTTCAGAAATTCTGGGTGCTCCATAAAATATTTACAGACCCCTCACATCCTGGACATAAACTGTTTCAACTCCTACCCTCAAAACAACACTATAGGGCACTGCACACTAGAACAACTAGACACAAGAACAGTTTTTTTCCCGAACGCCATCATTCTTCTAAACAAATAATTTCCTCACCACTGTCAAACTAGTTACTAACTCTGCATTACTATTAATCTTCTCATCGTTCCTATCACCTATCTCCTTCTACTGATGATTGCATGACTGTAACTTGTTGCTTGTATCCTTACAATTTATATTGATTGTTTCCTAATATGATTTGATTGCTTATTTGTTCCCTATGAATAGAATAGAATAGAATAGAATAGAATAGAATAGAATAGAATAGAATAGAATAGAGTAGAATAGAATAGAATAGAATAGAATAGAATAGAATAGAATAGGAGGGTTGGGTTGGTTTTTTTTTTTTTTTTTTTTTTTTTTGTATTATTGGCCAAGATTGGACACACAAGGAATTGGTCTTGGTGCATATGCTCTCAGTGTACATAAAAGAAAAGATATGTTCATCAAGAATCATAAGGTACAACACTTAATAATAGTCATAGGGTATAAATAAGCAATCAAATTATATTAGGAAACAATGTCAATATAAATCATAAGGATACAAGCAACAAAATTGCAGTCATTCAGTCATAAGTGGGGGGAGTTGGGTGATAGGAATGATGAGAAGACTAATTGTAATAGTAATGCAGACTTAGTGAATAGTTTGACAGCGTTGAGGGAATTATTTGTTTAACTGAGTGATGGCGTTCAGGAAAAAAATGTTCTTGTGGCTAGTTGTTCTTAATGACTATCATAAGGGGTTGTACCTTATGATTCTTGACGAATGTATCTTTTCTTTTACGTACACTGAGAGCGTATGCACCAAAGACAAATTCCTTGTGTGTCCAATCACACTTGGCCAATATAAAATTCTATTCTATTCTATTCTATTCTATTCTATTCTATTCTATTCTATTCTATTCTATTCTATTCTATGGGATATTTATGAAGAGATTGGATAACCATTTGTTTGAAATGTTGTAGGGTCTTCTTGAGTTTGCTGGTTTACTAGAAAACCTCCAAGGTCTCTTCCAACTGCGTTGTATTGTTTTGTATAAAATAGATACCAAAAAATCTGTTTCTGTTGCTATTCTGTCATTTGATTATTCTGCCATTCAGATTATCAAGAAGCTACTATAAAAATCATGGTACACGTTGATAGGAGTTATGTGAGAAATCTCCATAGCTTTACACAATAATAGTTAAAGTGATAAGTAATATTACTTTTAGTTATCACTTCTGAAAATAATCAGTTCTCCAAGAACGTTCAGTGTAGCTCATTAAATTTTCATGATTGCCAAGCTGAGTTTTCTGTCTCTATCAGATATTTAGAGGAATAGCTGACTCCTTTTAATTGTAGCATGCATAGTATGAAACAATCCTATGTTTGCAGTAGTCTCTAACTCACATTTATCTATTAAAGAAAGCTTGTGTCTCAAATTGTAAAATCTGGTTAAAGAAAATGGGCGTTGTACTTACCTGATACGCCCCTTCTCTCCTTTGCTGTCACGGCAGTCAGCGTTGGGTACTTGACAGGTAGCTAGCCAATAGGACCGAGTCTACTGGAGTGTTTAAGTCCCGCCTCTTCCTGTTAGCTCCAGTTTTGAGGCGAAGGTATATCCAGCAGACTGACGTGTCTATCGAAAGAAGCAGAAGAGAAGTGAAAGGTAACCCCCACCCCCGAAATCAACCGGTACCGACCAGGGTGGGGCTGACTGCCGTGACAGCAAAGGAGAGAAGGGGCGTATCAGGTAAGTACAACGCCCATTCTCCTCCCCGGCTGTCACAGCAGTCAGCGTTGGGACATACCAAAGCATCATGTCCTACAGGGAGGGATCAGGTCGGACACTCTGAAGAACACGTCGACCGAAGGCTGCGTCCGCCGAGGCGTAGGTGTCCACCCGGTAATGGCGAATGAAGGGGGTCACCGAAGACCAGGTCGCCGCCTTACAGATTTCCTCCCACGGAGCTTGAGTGGCCCATGCAGCTGACGTAGCCGCACTTCTGATAGAATGTGCCGTGATCTTCCGGGGCAGCGGCAAGGACTGGACATCATAGGCCATAGATATAGTGGCCCTCAACCAACGGCCCACGGTTGCCGAAGAGACTCGAGATCCCAGAGATGACGGTTGGAAAGAGACGAAGAGAGCCTCCGTTCGTCTAAAAGACTGGGTGCGGGATAAATAGACCTTCAGAGCCCGCCGGACATCGAGGGTATGCCAGAGTCGTTCAAGGTGATGACGAGGAGCTGGGCAAAAGTTTGGAAGGATGAGTTCCTGGGATCTGTGAAATGAGGAATTCACTTTGGGGATGAACGCTGGGTCAAGACGGAGAACCACCCTGTCCTTGTGGAAGAGACAAAGGTCAGAACGGACAGAGAGCGAAGCGAGTTCCGATATGCGACGGGCGGATGTGATTGCCACCAGAAAACAGACCTTGAAGGACAGGATCCTAAGAGAGGCTTCACGGATTGGTTCGAATGGAGGCTTGGTCAGGGCTGTAAGCACCTTATTGAGGTCCCAGGAAGGGAACCTGTGAATGACAGGAGGGCGTAAATTGGTAGCGCCCTTCAGAAAACTCTGGATCAAAGGTTCTTTGGAAAGAGGCACCGAAGCCCCGAACCGTAGCACAGATGACAAGGCAGCCACCTGACGGCAGAGCGTATTGGGAGCAAGACCAGAGACAAAGCCATCATGCAGGAAGTCCAATAGTTGCTCCACGGAAGCAGAAGAAGGGTTAAGGCTAGCCTTGGCACACCAGCGGAGGAAGGCCTTCCATGTTGAGTCATAAATGCGCTTAGTGGAAGGTCTGCGGGCCGCCAGGATGACAGAGGCGGCCCCAGGCGAGACCCTAGATGCTGTTAATCGGCGCCGCTCAACCTTCAAGCGGTCAACTGGAAGGTTTGAGGTTCTGGATGGAAAAATTCGCCCTGCTGCAGCTTGATGAGGTTGTCCGGGATGCGCCACGGAGGCGTCACTGAAAGAGCCACCAAGTCCGCAAACCAGGGCCTGCGGGGCCAGAAGGGAGCAATGAGGAGGAGCTCCGTTTTTTCCAGAAGGAGTTTCCGAATTACTTTGGCGATTAGAGGCAGTGGCGGAAAAGCATAGAGCAGGACTTCCCGAGGCCAAGGGCTGCGGAGGGCGTCTACCGCCTCCGCACCCGGAGATTGATATCGGGAAAAGAAGCGGGGCAGCCGGTGATTGTTGATGGAGGCAAAAAGGTCGACTTGAGGAGGACCGAAACGGTCCGAGAGGATCTGGAAGAGTCCCGGAGGAAGGCTCCATTCGTTGTGATCCAGGCTGGCTCGGCTGAGAGCATCTGCCCGGACATTGTCCTTCCCAGCTATGTAGTCCGCCTTGAGGGAGCTCAGGTGGGCCTCGGCCCAGAGACCCAGACGCCGGGTTTCCTCCATGAGGAGTTTGGAGCGCGTCCCGCCCATGCGGTTTATGTGGGCCTTGGTGGAGATGTTGTCCGTTAGGACAAGGACATGTTGATTGACGACGTGGGGCTTGAAGTGCGTGAGAGCCAGATAAACTGCCCTGAGCTCGAGAATGTTGATGCTTAGAGATTGCTCCGGAGGAGACCAGAGACCTTGAGCCGTCAGGGAGCCCAGATGCGCCCCCCAGCCGAGGAGGCTCGCATCCGTAGTCAGAACTAACCTTTGTGGCTCGAAGAACTTGCTCCCTAGAGACAGGGACGGAGAAATCCACCAGTGGAGAGATTCGATTACCGCCGGGGGAAGACGAACGTTGCCTGGAATAGTGGAAACTGCAGTCCGTTGGAAGGGGAGTAAAAGCCATTGGAGAGGCCTGCTGTGGAGACGAGACCAGGGGACGATCCCGTAAGAGGAAACCATCTTGCCCAGTAGCGTTGATAAGTCAGAGAGGGAGGCCGAACGGCTAGACCGAATACGGCTAGCTAGAGATGACAGGCTCAAAACGTGATCAGGTGACAAGGAAACCTCCCCATGAACTGAGTCTATAATAGCGCCCAGATGTTGGATCCTGGTGGACGGGACCAAGTGGCTTTTAGACCAATTAATAGAAAAGCCATGGGACTGTAATATCTGGGCGGTCCTATCTAAATCCAGCAGAGCCTGCGAGGAGGAGCGGGAAAGGATGAGAATATCATCCAAATAGAACATGGTTCTAATGGGAAGGGACGAAACATGCGCCATAAGGGCGGCCATTAGCTTCGAGAAAACCCTGGGAGCAGAGGACAAACCAAAGGGGAGGGAAGTATATTGAAAATGGCGCCCATTGTAACAAAAACGAAGAAATTTACGGTGTCCAGGCCGAATTGGAATGTGGAGGTAAGCCTCCGTTAGATCAATGGAGGTCATATAGTCACCTTGTCGAATACCCAGGAGGATGGTTTGGAGGGAATGCATCTTAAACCGGCGATAAACAATGTGCCGGTTTAAGGATTTCAAATCGAGAATAGCCCTCCAACCCCCCGAAGCCTTGGGGACCAGGAAAAGGCGAGAGTAAAACCCCTGACCTTCCTGAGAGGAGGGGACAGGTTGGATAGCCCTAATCTCTAGGAGGTGGAGGATGGCCGCGTCCATCCGAGAGCGCTTGGCTGGGTCCCAGGAGAGGGGACATCGGAGAAAAAGCTTCGGAGGGGTGGAACGGAATTCAAGGGAAAGGCCGAAACGGATTGTGGACCTGACCCAGGCATCAGAGACGGTAACGTCCCATTGACCAGTAAAATAAGATAAACGACCCCCTATGGCTAAAGGAGGAAGGGAATCAACGGGACCTCCTGAAGGGACGGCCCCGACCCCCTCGAAAGGGCCGCTTGTAATTAAAACGAGAACCGGGTCTAACCTGATGATCTGAAGTAGCCTGGCCTCTTGACGGGAAGGAGCGTTGAGACCATTGAAGTGAGGAGGAAGTATCCAGCGGGCGATAGGAAGAGGGACGAGAGAAGGAGAGAGGACGGAAGTCAGGGCGACGATTGAGAGCAGGCAAGATTTTGCGGTGATCCCTCGTTTCGATCAAGAGAGGGTCAAGTTGGGAACCGAAAAGTTTGTCCCCAGAGAAGGGCGAAGAAGCCAGGCGCCATTTGCTCCTAATGTCAGCCTGCCAATTACGGAGCCACAGCAGTCGACGGCCGGTGATGGAAGAGCCAATAGCCTTGGCGGAAAAGCGGGCAGCGTTCAAGGTAGCGTCAGCGGAGAACTCCACCGCAGCCATGATCTTGTTCAGGTCTTGGTGGGAACGGTGATCTGACGGCGGTAAGCGAGCTTGGAGCTGTCTGAGCCAGAGGATAGTGGCTCGGTTGAAGAACGAAGCTGCCGACGATGCTTGGACCGACCAAGCCGAGGCCTGGTGGCCCTTGATCAGAGTTCTTTCAGCCCTTTTCTCTTCAGGGCGTAAGCATTCCTCTGGGGGGCCTGCGAGAGGGGAGGGAGAAGAAAGGGCCAGCACGGGAGCGTCGACGGAAGGAACCTGCAGAAGCTGGGAGAAATCAGAAGCCATATTATAAAAACACTTATCCAAATTGTTTGGAATTGGGCCGGAACTGGGGAGCGACCACTGACGAAGGAGAACATCGGAAAATAATTTGGGTGCAGGAACCACTTCCTTTTGGATCTGAGGCTCTTGAAAAAGAACAGAGGCTGGATCAGTTGATGAAGACGAGGCAGCCGAGGAGGAAGAGGAGACGCCCAGACGGGTGACATTTTGGGCCTTGAAGAGCAGGGATCTAAAAAGCTGGGGTCGGAACAAACCGATGAAGGCGGGCTGGTCCGGTTGCAGACCCTCGTCATCTGATAGGTCATTGTCAAGGACAGGTTCTTCCTCAGAGAGAGAGTCCTGGGTATCCAAATCCACAATCTCCCCTGCTTCGATGACATCATCACCCTCTTGATGGGCATGTTGACCTCTATACATGGGGTTGGCCACAGGCTGGTCCGAAACGACCGAGGGAAGCCTCTGTTGTAGGCCTTGCGAAATGCCCTCACGGATGGCTGCGGAGATTAGGTTGGCTAAGGCCGGAGTAATATTCTGCAGTGGAAGGGAGGCATCATTGGCAATTGGCGCTGCAGGGACCTGCGACACGGCCTGAACCGGCCGAGGATCATCTCGTGTCAGTGGAAAAACTGACTGAGCCTCCTCATCAAAGGAAACCTCCTCCTGGACGGACCTATCAGGGGACAAGGCCTGGGGAGGCCGCGGAGGAAGCACAGCTGAAGGGCCAGAGAGGGTAGCCTGAGAACTCAAGTCCATTGGTACAGGGTCCTTAGAAGAAGAGGCCTGGGCTTTTTGAAAGGCCCTCTCAATGGCCTTATGACGCCTCTCCTCCTCTCTGGATGGTTTATGAGAAGAAGAGGGGGCAGTGGCCTTTCGAATTTTTGATGCCTTTGCATTGGAAGGACCCTCTTCTGGGTCGTCCTGGGCAGGACGTTTCCCCTTCGATGTGGCATGGCGGGAGGAGCGCTGTCTAGGTGCATCCGCCATTTTGAATAAGAGGCCTGGCGCGGGAACCCAAGAAAATGGCCGCCGAAAGAGAAAAAGTTTCTTACAGCACCTACCAGGCGATGAGGGAGGCCGAAATATTCCGAATCCAGTCCCTTGCAGGCAGTGGGACTGAAGCGAAATGCTAGGAAAGCCAAGGGAGTCGGGAATTCCCAGGCGGAGCTTTTCACGGCGCCGCTAGCTCCAGCGGCTGTAAAATGGAGTCGCGGCAAAGTGGCAGACAATCCAATACGCTGCTGGGCACAAGGGGACCCTGAAGCAGCGATTCCAGCCTTAAGAGGCGGAAGGCCCGGATAGAGACCTGCAGGAGTTCAGGCAGGGTCCAGGTCCAACGATACCTCCGCCGGTGAGGGCGGGAAAGCTGGGAAACGCGGCCGGGCGAACCCAGGCGCGCGCCAAAAAGCCGCCACCTGCAGCCGATGAGCGATCGGAGCAATTAAAGCCGAGAAGAGCAGAACGTAGTCAAAGCAGTCCGAAGTCAGAAAACCAGAGATTCAATCCTAATTTGAGAATACTAGCTATAGCGAGACTCGATAGACACGGCTGTCCTGGCAGACCGAGTCAAAAAACTGGAGCTAACAGGAAGAGGCGGGACTTAAACACTCCAGTAGACTCGGTCCTATTGGCTAGCTACCTGTCAAGTACCCAACGCTGACTGCCGTGACAGCCGGGGAGGAGAATTAGCCAGACCTCAGACTCTTGAATAGCTTTGTACCAATGAGTAAATATTGGATATGATCTATCTTGAATTAGCTTGCTAAGTAGTAAAGTTAATTGGATAAAGTGACATAATTTCAAAAGCCAATTTTCATTCTGTTTCAATTCATTTTTACCTTTCCTTAAAATAATATCAAATTAATAAGAGAGTGGACATGGAAATTTCCATGCAGTATTGATTATCAATTTTCTAAGTACACATATTTAATAATAGTTATTGGAATGGGAAGAATGAGTGAATGAAACTTGAATATGTTGTTTTCCTCTCTATTATATTGCTTTTAATTCTGTTTCTGTTTTATTCCCTTTCAAGTAGCTCCATTCATTTCTTCAAGGCATTTCTTTTAACAATTCAGCTGGGGAGAGAGTGTTCCTGAATGGGAAAGGGGAAGCAACTGGTGGATTCGACATCACCAACTTGGTCACTTTTCCAAACAGATCCTTTCAGAGAGTTAGAATTGGAAAGCTGGATCTACAGGCTCCAAATGGGAAGGAATTATTCATTGATGAAGATACGATTGTCTGGAATACAGCTTTTAACCAGGTATCGAATTAGTGAATTGACTATGCCTTAATCCATTATGATCCCATATTGAACCTAGTCTCTTTCAAAATCTGATTCCTGGATTTTAAAGAAACAGTGGAATATTCTTTTCAAATGTTGTTGATGATCAAACATTAAATTGACAAAATGATATTACAATACGAAAGCCATGTTTGCATATTCGGTTTGCATTTTCATTTGAAATCACAAGAGTGGCCATGTTTCCATGAAATTGTCACCCTGTGCAAATATTTATTCCCCCTGCTCTTCAAACAGGACCTTTTCTACATAATTGTGGTTTCTACATATTTTTAAGTTGTGGACGAAAGTAATAAATTCAGTATTCTTTTCCATGAGCTTGTCACCAAGTGTTATTATTTGTTCGCCCTGTCCTACAAACAGGAAATTTTGGACATCATTCTAATTTCTACTTTTTTTTAATCCCTACATCTTTTTATCTATCCTTTGGGAAATAAAAAAATAATTCCCCTCCATAAAGGAGAAAAATTACAAACTGTTTTAAATCTCTCTACATTCAAAACCTTTTATGTTTATCACCAGGTTCCTCCACTTTCTCAATGCAATGACCCTTGTTTCCCTGGATCCTGGAAGAAAGGGATTGAGGGGGATCAGTTCTGCTGCTATGACTGTGTTCCATGCCCAGAAGGGAAGATTTCAAATCAAAATGGTAGGGTAGGAATTCTACCATATTTCATTAGACTTAAGCAAACTTTAATAAACTACAAGGATGTATAACATTAATAAAATGACTTTCAATAATATGGAATACCAATAAAGGAGAATATTTTTAGCTCAGGATTGAAATGAGGGGTCCTTGGTTCTCTCTGAGCTTGCTCGTTTTCTTGCAGTTATTTCATTACCTTAACTAGGTAACATCATCAGTGTGAGTAAAGAGTGCTGTTTGCTGTCAGTTGTGTATCCAGTATCCAGTGTAAGAACTTTATTTAAACTAGCCCAAACACACTTCCGCAACCCAGAAAAACAGAAACACGAAATGGAGCATCTATACAACACTTTCCAACAAAATATACACCCACACAACCTTATTAAAATATCCGGAACCACTCAATCCAATATAGCACAACCAGCACAAACCCTAAAAAGAATTATGCTAGCATACATCAATAATATCACAAAAGGCACCAACAGACTATACAACTACATGGAATCAGTGTAGCACACAAGCCAACTAAAGCCCTTCAAAACATCCTAAGCAACCAAAAGACTGAGCAACCCCAAAAGAAAAGAAACAGAAGTCATCTCAACATACAATGTAAGAATTGTATGTATTGCAGTGTAAGAAACAGGAAGAAGACTGGCAGAACACATCCATGAACACTGGCAGTCAGGAGAAATGAAGAAAATTCTTTAATTTCACAACATATAAACAAATTTAACTATAGTTTCAATTGGGAAACTGTGACAATCCTAGACCAGGCCAATTCCAAAACTGCCAGGGAATTTCTAGAAGGCTGACACTCTGACAAATCAGCCACTAATAGACACACAGACATTAACAACATCTATAGACTATGCAAAAGAGGCAATCAGCCCCAAGGAGAACAGAGAGACTCCAGCATCTCCAGAGAATGGAAAGGGGAGTAGAGGGATAGATAGGATGGGAAAAGAGAGGAAGGGGAGAGAGAGGAACAGAAGATAGGAAAAAGGAGAGGAAGAAAGGGAGGGGAAATAAGGGTAGGAGAGGTTAGAAAGGGAGGAGGAAGGGAGGAGTGGGGGAAAGGAAGGGGAAGGAGAGGAGGAAAGAAGAAAGTAGAAGAGGATAGAAGAAGGGAGGGAAGGGAAAAAGAGGAGAAGGAGAAGAAGGATTGTTGTAAAATAAGGGAGATGGAATGGTAGAAGAGCAACCCTGAGTATATTCAATTTTTTTAGGATGAAGATTGAACTAATATAAAAGTTAAAAGAGCATATGTATGATTAATAATGGATAAGAGACTGTACATTTAAGATGTGTATGAGAAATATAAATAAAAAACTTCTTCAAAAAATCCAAAAAGACTCCAGCACATCTCCACCAGTAATCAGCATCATATCAGCAAAGATTAACTCCAGTGTTAACTTCAGACCAACAAGCAAGTATAAAATACCCCCAAGAAACTGCCAAAGAGCCATAATAAACAGCCCAACCAAGGAATCTCTAAGACAGTCCCCACCCATACTGACAGGCAAGATACCAGAATATAAACTGACAGCAGCACTCCTTACTAGCACTGATGATATTACCTAGCTAAGGTAATGAAACGTTTGCAAGGAAACAAGAAAGTTCAGAGAGCACCAAGTGCCCCTCAATAATGTGGAATGCTTAGATGAAAAAAATGCCCTTGATTTTCCTTCCAGATATGGAAGATTGCTTTGAATGTCCAGAAGATCATTATCCAAATAAAGAAAAGAAAGGATGCATCCAGAAACTGCTGGTTTTTCTAACTTTTGAAGAAAGCTTGGGGATTGGTTTAGCCTCAGCAGCTCTTGGTTTCTTCTTTTTGACATCTTGGATACTTGGAACATTTATTAAGCACAGGGACACTCCCCTTGTCAAAGCCAACAACCGGTCACTCACCTACACCCTCCTTGTCTCTCTTCTGCTCTGTTTTCTCTCCTCTTTGCTCTTCCTCAGCCAACCTGGCAAAGTGACCTGCCTTCTCCGACAACCAACTTTTGGCATCACCTTCTCAGTGGCCATTTCTAGTGTACTGGCCAAAACTACCACTGTGGTTGTGGCTTTCATGGCCACTAAACCAGGATCTCAGATGAGGAAATGGGTGGGGAAAAGATTGGCTTTTTCTATTGTACTTTCCTGCTCTCTCTTCCAGGTATGTATTTGTATTCTTTGGTTGTTGACATCTCCCCCATTCCCTGAATTGGACATGCATTCAGAGCTCCAAGAAATGATTTTACAGTGCAATGAGGGGTCAGGTTTCTTCTTCTACTGTGTCTTGGGCTACATGGGTATCTTGGCCATCGCCAGCTTTACTGTAGCTTTTCTTGCCCGTAAATTACCTGACACCTTTAATGAAGCTAAATTCATCACCTTCAGCATGTTGGCCTTTTGCAGTGTGTGGATCTCCTTCTTTCCAGCCTATCTGAGCACAAAAGGAAAAGCCATGGTAGCTGTGGAGGTCTTCTCCATCTTGTCCTCCAGCGCTGCATTACTGGGATGCATATTTCTGCCAAAATGCTACATTATTGTTTTTAGGCGTGATCTCAACCACAGGGAGCAACTCACAAAGAGAAATTAGTGCATCCTTTGATTTTTCTGTCTCAGAGAAATAGCTGAAAAAATGACTATTAAGACTGTTATCTATAGGAAACATATAAGTGATAAGAACATAGAGTTTTTATTTCTGTCAAAGAAAGATTTGTGTAGGATGTTTATGATTATTAAGGTTTATTATGCTTGCCCATTCCAAAATCAATGCCCTTGCTGCTTTATTTTCACCATTTTTCAAGATTCTTTAACCTAATGCTTTCTCCTTTTCAGCACTTCCATTGAACTTGATTATGGTCATCTCGTTTTTTAATTCCCTGTTAGGATATTTCATATATTGGCTCAAATGAAGTTTTATATTTGACGTTTTTATGCTTTGAATTCCTAAAGCATTAAATAAATATAGTAAAAAGCTGGCTTCCATTTTAAAAACATATATTTAACACAGTATCATAATATATTAACTTTGGATTTGTTACTGTTCTTTCAAATGTAAAATTTATTGAGTTTGAGATTCCTGTAAGTTTAACTGCATTTTAGAAAAGGATGACAATTATTTGAGTGTATTCTTCTAAATAGATTTTAAGCAATAAATTGGATTATTTGAACTTCGATGTATGGACCTGTTTTTTTTTTTTTTTTTTTTTTTGTCTGATATTAATCACCACTCCCATCATTGTTTACTGGGTCACAACAGAAAATATCAGAATGACATCTGATCAAAAGCAGAAGGAGCAGCTGACCATGCCACACTGGATGCTATACTGTGCCATTTTTGCAATCTGTGCCCTTTGACAGTGCTCCAAATAATAGAAAAGATGCAGAATTTGGTCCATCCAATGTCTGTCAACTTAAACCGAACCTGGCGGGAACAGTTTTCTCATTTTTCAGTTGCCACACACTATGGAGGTGGGATGTGTGTGTGAAGATGTTGGAATTCATTGCCTGACAAAACACCCATCTTTCCCATGGGTACCAAGGTCATCTCCACAGGTGTCAGATAAAGAAGTATGGGAGTGCCTAAAGAGCCCGCCAATTCATTTAATTGGACAATGTGACCAGTAACACATGGGAAGGGAGTCATTTGCTATTTTATTTATTTATTTATTTATTTTATTATATTTTTATACCGCCCTTCTCCCAAAGGACTATTTTAGAGTTGGTTTTCCATTTAAGTGTGCCAATATGATGTACCCAATAAAGAAACTCTTTGGGGAAGATTCCAGCCTTGGAGTTTTGATTGGCTTAGGGTCATTAGTTGGAACCTGGACAGTATCCCTGGTACAGCTGGAAGCTCTGGTGCTATAGTTTCTGGCAAAAGAGTCACAATAGCCTCGAAGATGCTTTTTTAAAAGGCAACTGGACTGACCTTTCCTTGAGGAAGAAGAAATTTCACTTCTCATCCAATAAGCTTCATTGGTTCTGGCAGGATGGTTGAATTATGAAGGGATTAGTTCTGACAAGATGGAGGAAGGGTTGGCAGGATCGAATTTTCTTTGCAGTCATCTGTGTCAGGGCATCAATTAATCCCATGTTTGGCTCTGAAACTAATGACCCTGGTTTAGAGGAGATGGATCGTGGCTTATTCCAAGTTGCAATATTCTGATAAAGAAAACGCGAAGGAAGGTTTCTAATAAAACTCATTGATTTGTTATAAAGAAAATAAAACACCTCACTAACTAAGAAAAAGTTAATTGTTACATTTTGGCAAGTGAGATCTCCTGCCGGCCCAGCCAGACCTCTGGCAAGAGAACAAAAGGGAAAAGTGTGAAGCAAGTGAAGGAATGCGGACATGCGTAGTAAAGTACTGATAAGGAACTTGGCAAACTAGAGTAAGTCTATTAGTCCAAAAATAATGAAGCTCAGCTGGGAAATAAAATAACGCAGTGACATTCCCCTTCTTTTGCCAGTTGAGCGAATATCAGTACATCATCAAATAAGGCACATCTTCTCACGCAGATACTCGTGTTGAGCTGCTGGAAGTGGTTTGTTGAGCATATCAGCAATTTGATCATGTGTAGATACATATTGCATTTTGACAAAACCTTTTTTCACTAAACGTTTTATATTTTGATAACGAATGTCAATGTGTCTGGACCTAGAACCTGTAAAATGAGATTCAGAAATATAAACCACCGATTCATTGTCTTCCATCACGGTGATCGGTCGGATCGGGTGTGTCCAGATATCTGTGACTAAAGCATCAAACCAAGTTAGAGAATTACATGCATCTGAAACACAAGCATATTCAGCTTCAGTAGATGAACAAGAAACAAAATTCTGTTTACGTACTTGCCAATAAACAGGACATCCATTTAAGAACATCATATAACCTGAAGTACTTTTACGTGATTTCTTATCACTTGCCCAATCAGAATCTGCATAACAACATAATTCTGCATAATCAGTATGTGTTGGTTCTAACAATAATTTCAAATGTTTGGTGTATTTTAGGTATCTCAATAATTTCTTAATACATGTCCAATGAAACTGTTTTGCCTTACCTACATGTCGAGATAAGAGATTAACACTAAGTGCAATGTCGGGTCTGGTCCAACTACTAATGTATAACAGTGACCCAATGACTGAACGATAAAGTGTTTGATCCTCGAACTCAGGACTTGCTTCTTGTGTCAAGTTGTGAAAATCTGTTTGCATGGGTGTCTTTGTTGTGTTAGCATCTTTCATGTTGCAATGATGCAAAATTTGTTCAATTTTATCTTCTTGTGAAAGACTAAACCCCTTCTGTGTTTTTTCAATCTGAACACCTAAATAAGTGCTAATGTGACCTAATGATTTCAATGTGAAGTATCTCTGCAAAGCTTTGGCAAAAATTTCACTCATTTGCTTATTTGGACCAATATAAACAATATCATCAACATAAACAAGAACTATCTCATATGCATTGTTAGAACTTTTTGTAAACACGCACTCATCAGTTTCGGACTTAATAAAGCCCATTGAATTTAGTTTGTCAATAAGACATAAGTACCACATTAAACCAGATTGTTTCAGACCATAAAGACTTTTGTTTAGGAACCAGGTATCCCCTTCTTGCTGTCGGAATCCTGGAGGACTTCTCACGTTGATCTCTTCATCTAGGTCTGCATGTAGATAAGCCGTGTCAACATCAAACTGGAAAACTTCTAAACCAAGGATAGTTGCAGTTGCTAAAGCAATTTTTACACTCTCAGTTCTGACTGTCGGTGAGTAAGTATTTGTGTAGTCCTCAGGATAACGTTGAGCGAAACCCTGAGCTACAAGTCTGGCTTTGTACAATGACTCACCATTTGGTTTCTTTTTGATTCTGTAGACCCATCGAGTGCCAATGACCTTTTTGTTTGCTGGAGGTTTTGCAGGTGTAAATACTTTAAGTTTCTTCAGACTGTCCATTTCAACCTGCATTGCCTCATACCATTTGTCTTGCTCTGAATCAGGGAGCTGCTTGATTTGTGTGAAATTATCAGGTGGAAGTGTAACATTGCAAATCAAAGGCAAGGGTTGCCAAGAATATCGTTGTGGAGGGATTCCTTTTGTGGCCCTCTTGGAACGTCTCGGAACAACTGTCCAATCTTCTTCTTCTTCGTCCTCGTCCTCACTTTCGTCGCTAGCATCAGCATCCGCGGCTTGCGAAGACGGAACATCGGGTTGAGAAGAATCAGTGGAATCTTGATCATCAATCTGCGTAGCATCAGCAGTATCATCTCTGGGAAAATAAACTCCAGGATCATTGGAATGAATCCTGGACCAGTCAATATCTTCCTCAAAATTAGCAGATTGGGAAATCACAATTGCATGTTTAGAGTCAATAAATTTGCTCCATTTTGAGTTATCATCAATACCCATAAATCTCAGTCTCTTTGCTGCTGGACCTCCTTTTCTTCTTTGAGCTAAGGGAATGTTCACCATAGCATATGAACCAAAAATATGGATGTTTTTAAGATCTGGTTTGTAGCCATACAACATGAAGAAAGGAGTCTGATTTGTTACACTGCTCCAAGTACGGTTGACAATGTAATTTGCATACTTGATAGCTTCACCCCAGTATATCTTACCAAGGTTGGCGTCTTCTAGGAGACAACGCATCATGGTTTGCAGTACCCCTTGTCTTTGTTCTGTGACTCCATTACGAGCCGGTGTGTAAGGGGCCGAAGTCTGATGAATAATTCCATTCTTACGCATCCAGTCCTGGAAACGCTGAGACATGAACTCGGCACCACGATCGCTCTGGATTCTGGCGATGCGAACTTGGTGTTGCGTAGAAACAAGGGTTGCAAAGTCTTTAAAGATCTGAAAAGTCTCTGATTTTTCTTTCATAGGATATACATATCCATATCTAGAGTAATTATCAACAATTGTTAGAAAATATTTTCTACCACCAAATGATGGCGGGAAAGGACCAACTATGTCAATGTGAACCAAATCAAAAATGCGTGTTGACAGGCGTGTAGCGCGTTTGGGAATGGCTGCTGCTTTGGATTTGGCCTTCTTGCATACAGCACAATCCAAAAACACCTTACACCCCTTTAGATCCAAACCTTTTGCGAACTCCGGCATTTTCCTAAGAACACGGAAACTGGCATGCCCCAATCTTCTATGCCATTTGTGGATACACCTGGAATGCAAAGGTTTACCAGTTAGTGAATTCTCAACATTAACATTTTTATGTGGAACCTCAGGCTTGCTCTGAGCAACCTGTTTACCAATTCTATTTTTGTTGGCTTTAGGAGCCTTAGGGGTAGCAACAGGATCTCTCTCTGGAGCATCTCTCTCTGGGCCTGTGCCTTCCCTTTTTGGAGTTTGTATACTTGCCTGTGTTTGCGGTTTAGGCTTTGGCTTTAAGTAATAAACACCACCAATTAATATGGTTTCAGCAACAATATCTCCATCTTTAACTATGTAACTTGCTTTTTCAAGGTGGTGAACCTGGAACTTTAACATTCTAGACAAGTGATACTGACTAAGCAAATTACTGGTTGCTGTTGGTATGTAATAAACATCAGGAATGAATGCATCAAGCTCTTCAACATAAACAGTTCCTTTTCCTTTGACCTGACAAGGATGATAGGAAAAAGAATAAAGTTCACGCAGTTCTGGTTCAGGCTCGTGCATCTCTGTGAAGAGTTCCTTTCTGTAGGTAACATGCAATGCTGCACCACTGTCCAAAGTCCACAGGAGTCGTCTGTCGTACTCTGGTTGAGGTTGTGGATCATTGGTTAAAGCCAACGTGGCGAGTGGCGTTTTTGGATCACGCCGGGGACCACGACGACCTTGGCCTCTGCCTCTGCCTCTGGAATCTGTTCCTCTGTGCTGGTACGTGACGGGAGCTGGAACTCGTTGGGGACAATCCCGGGTGGCATGCCCCACACGGTTGCAGGTGTTGCATCTTGGCATCCTTGGAGCGTAGGTCCTTCCTTGGAAGGGGCGCCTAGCTGGAGCTCTTGATGCGGGTGGTCCTCTCAAATGTGGTGTGGTCAACATGAATGCCTCTTCTTCAATTAAAAGTCTACAGACATTGTCCACTGTGCATTGAGCAATAGGGACTTGGTTAATTTTTGTAACAGCATCTTTCCATTCATAATTCAAAGAGTTAATAATGATGCTGATCATTTGAATATCTTCAATGTTATGGCCTCTTTCTCTCAATTCTGTTCTGAGACCTTTCAGTTTGGTCAAATGTCCTCCAATTTGTTCACCAGGTTTCAATCTCGAACCGTGGAGTTCAGACATTTTTAGTTTTGACTCACCAGTTAGTGGAGAGACAGAAAATGCCTGGTAAGGAGCCTGCACTTGGTATGCTGGCTGTGCTGGCAGAAATGCCTGTGGTATTTGCTGTGCCTGTTGTGGACCTAAAAATGGTCTTGGTTGTGCCATTGGAGGTGGGCCAGGAGGTGGCCCTATTTGTACTTGTGGCTGGGGCACATTTGCAGGCATTTGTGGCTGCTGTGGCTGATGTACTGGAATCTGCTGTATTCCAGTTGCCATTTGTGCTTGAGCTGCAATATTGGCATGACCTGCTGGAGATGCAGTCATTTGCCTTTGCTTCATAAAGCGTGCCTGTGTTCCATCTAAAAGGACACCAACACCACCAGGGAGTGTTTGAGTTTGGGCCTGTGGAAACACTTGTGGCATTTCAACTTCCTGTAGTAAATTACTTTTGCCAGCAGATGGTGCTGCACCTTTAGCTTCGGGCAGCTTTTCACTTACAAGGAATGATTGCGTGGCAGGTTTATATGTAACTTGATCAGGGAGACTTTCATGTGACGTATGCAGGGCCCTCTGTCTTAATTGGCCTGACACAGAATCCACCAGGGGGAGTGTCTTTGGCTCCGAGGAAGAAGACAATATGGCGCTTTTTGAAAATCTTAAGTTGTCTCCCTTATCTTGCTCAAGCATAGATATAGCCATTTTTGCCTGGGATAGCTGCTGTTCATAGAGTTTTATACGGTCACGATAGGCTTTCATAGCCAGCTCATCCAGGGTGAGCTTAGAGCTTCGAGGAGAATAATGAATTGTTTCTCTCTCTACGTGGGAGGAATTTTGCTCGGCAGTTTGCTTTAGCCTTGCACCGAGCGTTACAAATTCAGAAGGTTCTGGGAAGACAGGTTGAGAGCTGGCATAATCAGAAGAAGACGTCACTGACCTCAGTTCCAGTACGTTATCTTCAAAAGCAGCTTCTGTCTTATCTCCCTCCATTTCTGTTCCCACGGCTTTTTCTTGTTCCAGGCGTGTGGCTGTAGTAAGGGGCTGGAAATCTGAAAATCTCCTGTCTGCCACCTCTTCGTTGGAAAGATCAATCAAATCATTTACGAAGAGTGGTCTTAGTTTCATTTTGCCTTTTTTCTTCTGTTTCGGCATCTTAGCAAAAATAATTAGCGTACCTCAGTAGCTAAAAACTAATTGCCTATGCGCTCTTATCAGAAATAACAAAACAAGGAAAAAAGACATAAATCAACCGTCCGAGTGCTACCAGATGTCAGGGCATCAATTAATCCCATGTTTGGCTCTGAGACTAATGACCCTGGTTTAGAGGAGATGGATCGTGGCTTATTCCAAGTTGCAATATTCTGATAAAGAAAACGCGAAGGAAGGTTTCTAATAAAACTCATTTATTTGTTATAAAGAAAATAAAACACCTCACTAACTAAGAAAAAGTTAATTGTTACATTTTGGCAAGCGAGATCTCCTGCCGGTCCAGCCGGACCTCTGGCAAGAGAACAAAAGGGAAAAGTGTGAAGCAAGTGAAGGAATGCGGACATGCGTAGTAAAGTACTGATAAGGAACTTGGCAAACTACAGTAAGTCTATTAGTCCAAAAATAATGAAGCTCAGCTGGGAAATAAAATAATGCAGTGACAATCTGGTCTTAGTATTCTCCCTGAGAGCTCTTGAGGCCACAGGGTCATCTGTATCAGAGTGCAAATGGGGATAGAATCTCCTTAGAACTGCTGAAGGGAAGTTCCTTTGAAATTCCAGTTTTTCACCATTTGATGCTGCTCATAGAAGAGCCTCTAAGCACTATGCATTCTCACCACCACTCATAATGATTTTGGAGGGGGAAACAGTGTATGAATTGAAAGAAATTTTGGATTCTAGGTGAAGAGGCAAGGGCATTCAGTATTTCATCCATTAGGAAGGCTAACTCATGGGAGAATGCTAGGAATGTTCATGGCCCCAACTTTTAGCAGCAACTCCACCAATATCTCCCTGAAAAACCTGTCACTCCAAACTTTCACCTCCCTACCAGGCTTCACCCAAGGAATTCATAGATTAAGGAGATAACAAGTCTTAGTAGTCACAACAAGGGAGGTACTGAATGGTTGATGACGCACCACTGTCCACTTTGGTCATTCATATCTCAAGGGTGAAGGGTGACATTATATATGTTTTGCAGCCAGCAATACCTGTGTCAAGTGTATTGGCAATTGTGCATTTAAAAAAGCATTTAAACTTCGTCCACTTACTCTCTCATCAAAAATGAAGTAATTATCTCCTACAGGAGTCACCATATTTTCTTCACTAGGCAAAAACAAAACTGCACAGAAGGCCATTTCAATTCAACAACAATCAACATATCTTGAATCCCAGGAAGAGTAGCACAAGGATAATAATGGCTGTGTGTCAGAGTCATTGCTACAGGTTTCCTCCCTTTGTTCTCCTCGGCCAGAATATCTCAGAGAAAGCAAGACCATCTAAATAAATACATATTACTGAAAATTCATATTGACTTGACCCTCTCAGACAAATAGAAATAATGGACTGCAATGTTAGTGGATTCTGGGGCAACAACTGACTTTATAGACTTCACGATGGTTAAAATTTTATAAATCCCTACAGTTCTTTTAGACACTCCAATAGAAGTAGAAACAATACATCACAAAATTTAATTATGTTGGTCCAATGAAGTGGTCCATGCTGCAAATAGGCCATCATACGGAACTGTTAGCCCTGTATGTCACCAGCCATCACTTTTGGATCATCTTGGGATCAAAGTACCTGAAACTTCAAATCCCATTATTAATTGGAGGCTGAAACTCTGTCTTTTACAAATCCAACTTACCAACTTTTCCAAGTATAAGCAGACCAGAAGATCCATTGCAGTAACTGGAAGAACCAAATTACCAGTTAAATATGCAGATTGTCCAGATGTTTTTGGGGAGAAGAAGAAGCAGTCCTTCCCCCACATAGAAACCACATCTTTGCTATAGACAGGTCCTATGGGGTGGAGCTAAAATACACACTTAGATATAGTACCTCATGTCAGTTAAGAGATGCCAGAGTGCTTATTTACCTGGATCAAAGAACAGGAAATCCTCAACAAGTTTTTAGGGGCAACTAAGGGATGACCTCCCAGGAACCCCAGCAGATAATGTATCCTCAGTTACATTTGAGTAGGGCTTTTGAAGCAAAGGACAGAATAGTAGTACTCCATCTTTGAGAGGAGAAGTTTGTTAGCTTTGCCATGATGACTAAAGAGCAAGGCATGAGAAATGGTTGCTGGAATCGGGTCTGTTTAGTTTCATAAAAAGAAGGACTAGGGGTGACATTATATGAGTGTCCCAATACCTCAGAGGCTGCCATAAAGAAGAGGGAGTCAAGCTATTCTCCAAAGCACCAGAAGGCAGAATAAGAAGCAATGGATAGAATCTAATCAAGGAGAGAACCAATCTAGAACTAAAGAGAAATTTCCTGGCAGTGAGAACAATTAATCAGTGGAAGGATTTGCCTCCAGAAGTTTTGTGTGCTCTAACACTGGAAGTTTTGAAGAAGATGTTGGATAACCATTTGTCTGAAATGGTATAGAGTTTCCTGCCTGAGCAGGGGGTTGGACCAGAAGACCTCCAAGGTCCCTTCCAACTCTGTTATTCTGTAGAAATAATAAAGGTGAAAATATACTGTAAAAATAAAAATAAGATAAAATAATAAAATAAAAAATAAAGTAGAATAAAAATAAAGTGAAGTAAAATATAATCTGGTTGTGGCATGTGAGAAAGATTAGAAGATGAAACATATATGATGAAATTGTAATGCAAATTCCACCCAGTTTTTACCTGCATTGTCAGTTGCACAAAGGGATATCATTTCCATTGATAATAGGTTGACAGTTATGCTTTATTAAATAATCAGCCTAAATTCGTTGGAGTGACTCCAAAGATTATTAAATAATCAGCCTAAATTCTTTGGAAAGACTCAGCCAACTGGATCAATTCGGGAGACGGCTGACTTTTTTTAAACCTCTCCTTGACTTGAAATGAACTTCTTGTCTGAGCCCACTCTGTCAGCCCTGAAGTCATTTTGGAGCTGTCACAGTAGGGCTGGCTAGAGCTGTGGGATCAGGAGGGGGGGAGATAGAGATAGCTGGGGACTTGTAGCCAGAATATAATTCTCTCTCCTGGGAATCAAGGATGTTATCACCAGGTGCTGGACAGGCATGAATTGAAAGCAACTGGATTTGGGACGGTGACCAGATTGGACCATGAGATGAATATGTGGCCTGGGGGAAAGAATTTTGACTTTTAATTTGGATGGGGAAATCCACTGGACTTTCCGAGTCAGGCTTTCACCAAATGTGCCAATATGACATACCTAATAAATTTGGACTTTGAGGAGCACCTTGGCCTCAGAGTTTTGATTGCGTTGGGTCTGTTACATGGAACGCTGACACACTCTTTTTGAGTAGTCTTCTGGGAGATACATTCCTCCAGGAGTTTACTGATTTCATTATCTGAATTTTGATCTGGTGGATGGAACAAAAGGGGGAGGAAATGACATTGCCGTAGGTCTATACTACAGGCCACCCAACCAAACAGAGGAAATAGATGAACTTTTTGCTAGTCAGCTAACTAAGGTATGTAGGAAGCACATCACAATAATAATGGGGGATTTTAACTACCCTGACATCAACTGGGAGACAAACTCTGCACCAAGTGGAAAATCCAACAGGTTCCTAACAAACCTAGCAGACAACTTTGTTTCCCAAAAAGTAGAGAAAGGAACAAGGGGATCAGCCATATTGGACTTAATTCTCACTAACAGTGACGAAACAATAGAAGGTGTTGAAGCTACAGGAACCTTGGGGGCAAGTGATCACACAATATTAGAATTTAACATTATGCAAGCACAAGTAGTAGAACAAAGTCAAACTAGAGTCTTGGACTTTAAGAGAACTAATTTCAATAAACTTAGAGAGAGCTTGAGAAGGATTCCATGGATGAGAATCCTCAAGGTGAAAACAACTCAAGAAGCTTGGGAAATTTTGAAAAGTGAGATTATAAAAGCCCAGTCTAGCACAAAACCAATGAAGAAGAAAAATAATAGATCTCAAAAGAAATCAGCATGGCTGCATAAAGAACTCTCTAACAAATTGAAAGACAAGAAAGACAAGTATAAAAAGTGGAAAGAGGGGCAAATAACTAAGGCAGAATATCAGCAAATAGCCCGAGCCTGTAAAGATGAAGTCAGGAAAGCTAAGGCTCACAATGAACAAAGGCTTGCGACTAAAGTAAAAAATAACAAAAAAAGCTTCTTCCAACATATTAAAAACAAGAAAAAAGTCAAGGAAACAATTGACCCATTGCTGGGAGAAAGTAGCAAGAAGGTGACAAGCAACAGGGAGAAAACAGAACTACTTAATTCATTTTTTTTTTGTGTCTGTCTTTACACAAAAGGAAAAAAACAGTCCAACCTATCAAAAACAGCACCACAAAAAACAGATTAAAAATACAAGTTAAAATAGGGAAGAAAATGATAAGTGAACACCTGTCTACCCTAGACGAGTTCAAATCACCAGGACCAGATGGATTACACCCCAAGGTTCTGAAGGAACTGAGATGAGATCTCAGAACCACTGAACTATATCTTTCAAAGATCCTGGAGCACAGGGGAACTGCCAGAGGATTGGAAAAGAGCTGATGTAGTTCCCATCTTCAAAAAAGGAAAAAAAAATAGATCCAGGGAACTACAGACCTATCAGCCTGACCTCAATACCAGGGAAGATTCTGGAAAAGATAATCAAACAACAAATCACTGAACACGTAGAAGCAAACAAAGTAATAACCAAAAGCCAACATGGGTTTGTCAAAAACAGATCATGCCAGACTAATCTTATTGCATTCTTTGACAAAGTAACAAAATTAGTGGACAAGAGGAATGCTGTCAATATAATTTACTTGGACTTCAGTAAAGCATTTGATAAAGCAGACCATAACCTACTACTAGATAAAGTAGAAAAATGTGGGTTAGACAGCATCACCACCAGATGGATTCGTAACTGGCTGACCAACCGCACTCAACATGTAGTCCTCAATGGAACTGCATCTACATGGATGGAAGTATGCAGTGGAGTACCCCAGGGCTCTGTTTTAGGCCCAGTGCTCTTCAACATCTTCATCAATGACTTGGACGAGGGAATAGATGGGGAACTCATCAAATTTGCAGATGACACCAAGCTGGCAGGGATAGCCAACACTCCAGAAGATAGGCTCAAGATACAGAAGGATCTTGACATACTTGAACATTGGGCACTATCTAACAAAATGAAATTCAACAGTGAAAAAAGCAAGGTTCTACATTTAGGGGGAAAAAACAAAATGCACAGGTACCATATATGTGGTCAATAGTAGCAACTGTGACAGGGATCTTGGAGTCCTAGTGGATAACCATTTACATATGAGCCAGCAGTGTGCAGCAGCTTCCAAAAGAGCCAACACAGTTCCAGGCTGCATAAACAGAGGAATAGAATCAAGATCACGTGAAGTGTTAATACCACTTTATAATGCCTTGGTAAGGCCACACTTGGAATATTGCATTCAGTTTTGGTCGCCATGATGTAAAAAAGATGTGGAGACTCTAGAAAGAGTGCAGAGAAGAGCAACAAAGATGATTAGGGGACTGGAGGCTAAAACACATGAAGAACGGTTGCAGGAACTGGGTATGTCTAGTTTGATCAAGAGAAGGACTAGGGGAGACATGATAGCAGTGTTCCAATATCTCAGGGGTTGCCACAAAGAAGAGGGAGTCAAACTATTCTTCAAAGCACCTGAGGATACTGTAGAACAAGAAGCAATGGATGGAAACGAATCAAGGAGAGAAGCAACTTAGAACTAAGGAGAAATGTCCTGACAGTGAGAACAATTAATAACTAGAACAACTTGCCTCCAGAAGTAGTGAATGCTCCAACACTGGAATTTTTTAAGAAGATGTTGGATAACCATTTGTCTGAAGTGGCATAGGGTTTCCTGCCTGGGCAGGGGGTTGGACTAGAAGACCTCCAAGGTCCCTTTTGACTCTGTTATTCTATTCTATTCTAAAAATTCTCTGGCATTGTCTAAAGCAATGGTCCCACGGCTTTGAAGAGAAGATGAATACCATTTGCCTTCATCATAGAGGGATGGATTTTGCTAATCAATTTTCCTGGAGGCTGACGGATCCAGTCCCAACCATAGTTACTATTAGTGATTGAAACAATGGTAACTTTACAGAGCAAATTGAGATTTTTGCCCTAGTCTTACAGTTCACAACCCTGCTGAAAGAAGTTGTACATCAGAAAGGGACTCTAAAGAAGGCAAAGAAATATAATTAGAATTTGCATACATTGGGAAATAAAATATTTACGATTGTATCCTCACGTTTTGGCATGGCTATCAGAGAAAAGAAAAACAGCAAGAATTTCAAAGCGTATCTTTTAATGAATTTCCTGCAACTTGACATATACAATTTGAAGAAAATGTAGAGATTCAAAATAGGGACCCTCCTTTTAGAGGGGAGAACTTCGTGATGATATTTGCATAAGCCCAATGATATACAAAGAAGCTCTAGGAATGCAAGGTTCAATGGAGAACATGTATTAATTAGAGCTTCCTTCCTTCCTTCCTTCCTCCCTCCCTCCCTCCTTCCCTCCCTCCCTCCCTCCCTTCCTTCCATCCATCCATCCATCTATCCTTCCTTCCTTCCTCCATGACAGCTGACAACCCAGCCCTAATGCATGTAGCAAAAAAAAAATATGATTCCACAGACATTTTAACTGTCCCATCTGGATCTCTGAGGAAATTTTCAATATTCACTATCTATTAGGATAAATTGCTTGGAAGTTGAGCTTTTGAGTTCACAATTAAACTCTGAGGAAAGAGTAGATATTACAGAATATGGCTTCCTTCCCATATTGGAATTCCTCTCTGCACTGGCTCCCGGTGGTCTTCCGAGTGCGCTTCAAGGTTTTGGTTATCACCTTTAGAGCGCTCCATGGCTCCCATTACCACCCGCGCGGTGGTACTCAGTTTCTCAAAAATTGCTTATGAGAGTAAAAGGTTCTCAGTATAAATATAGGCTTTATATCTAATCTACAGTAATTCATTCAAATGTTTTTAATTATGGAATAAACCTTTTTCTTTACATTATGGTGAAGTGTTTGTCATGTATTCCGTTGACAGTTGCAAAACAAAATGGCAGCTCAGAGCTGAAACTCCGAGGCTAGGAGGGAGATGTTTTGACATTTTCAAGGGTGTGGGGGTCAATTAACCATCCACAGACCCCCCTCCCAGCAAGCTGAGGTATTTTCGGCTCAATAGAGCTGTGGATGGAGCCCAAGGATAAAACCCGAGCCGAGCCCGAAGATCAGCTGTTTGTCAGTAAAAAGACTGAGGGCGGTGGGGAGGATGTCAACATCAAAGCCTGGCTGTCATGACAGAGTCAACCACTGAGTCTAATACAGCTGATGAAATGGTTGGCGAGACGGTGGCAACAGCGACTCCGGATAGGGTGTTGATAATGATGCCTGGGCTAATAGGCACTGCATGTAGCAACACGGCGGCGATGATGTCTATGGCAAGGGGGGTTACCACAATGGCGAGGGGAATGGCGCTAATGGCAGCGACGGCGACGGCAACACCAGGAGGCTGCAAGGAAGCCCTCATTGTTAATAGAGGAGAGGGCAATGCTGCAAAGGCTATAAATGTTAGGATCCCTTCAACCTCTAGGGATCTGTTGCACTCCTCTTTCTTGAAACTCTGAGGACTTATTAAACTAATTGAACTAAGTAGCCTGAGCAAGGTGATGGATAGGGACTGAGGATTACAAACTGGAGATGATGACTTACTCTCCCCCTCAACTGTCCCTCTCTCCTTTATCAGATCTAGATCTATTATGACCATTCAGCATTAACTTGCAATCTTAGATCGATCTGCAGCTTTATTTACCACCTATTCCCCAAGATTACCCTGATTATTTAACCCTAAATACTTTGTCCAGTGGCTCTGCCTTACTTTTTTGATCTAATCCTCGGCCATCGCTGGTATCAGGACTGGAGGAGATACAGACATCGAAAGTCTTGGATTATGGGGAGATAGACCATCTTCTCTTTATTTGTTTCAAATGGTTTGGTCACTGTGAGAGGACGACCCTTTGAGACCTCTACCCCTACCTCCTTTGGATGGACTTACTACAACCACAAGACTTCCCATCGTCGTGAGAGGGTGATGATGTTCCGATGTATTGACATTTGTAACATACTGGTCTCCCTTTTACATCTATTTCCTCCCTTATTTTAAATTATCTGTCTTAACCATCTCTAACACTCTTAGAAGAAAATGATCCTTCATCTCCTTCAACTCGCTCCTATCTTTGATGTATTCAACTGCGGAGCTCCTTGCACTGCGAGATTCCCCCCTCTCGCATGTCTGGCCCTCTCAGTTATCAAGGGCCGCCCTTGAGGACGGGTTTTGGAACCCTGAGAGGTGGTTTGCAAAAAATTGACGGTTTTGGGGGGTTTTAGATAAATCTTTAAATTCTATTTTAAGGGGTTCTGGGAGGGATTGTGGGAATGGATCTGGGGGGATCCATAAATCCACTGAAAGGGGTAATGGGTCTGATAATCATGGTGGGGAGGATGGGGACAGAAATCTGACAAGGATTCAGGGGGATGAAGCGATGGGCATTAGTATAGTAAGTGGGAGGGGCAGATATGACGGCTGCAGGGGGCCATATTATGTTTCGGGAGTGCGCACTCGTTGTTTACGAGCGATTGCCCATTCCGACCCCCAAAGCACTGCTCGTTTCCTGGGTTGTTCAGAGTCTCAGACCCTGGGTCTACGGCTGATGTTATGTAATGCCAGGTCAGTGGTAAATAAAAACCCCCTCATTCATGATCTTATTTCAGAGGGGGGTGATGACCTGGCAGGGATTACGGAGACCTGGTTAGGCCAGGAGGGAGGAGTTCCCCTTGTGGAAATGTGCCCGCCAGGTTTCCATGCATTCCATCAGCCAAGGATTCAGGGAAGGGGTGGGGGAGTGGCAGCAATCATGAGAGAAAGTTTTTGCCTGAGGGAGGCCACTGTTCCTCAGATAGCCGGATGTGAGTCCCTCCTTGTGAAGTGGGGTCGGGGGATTCAGATGGGCCTACTGATTGCATACCTGGCTCCCTGCCATGTAACAGCGGTCCTGCCTGAGCTGCTCGACATTATAGCCGGGGTGGCGGTGGAAACCCCCAGACTTATTGTTATGGGGGATTTTAACCTGCCATCCGCTGGTGAGATGTCGGAGATGGCTCAGGAGTTCATGGCTTCCATGACGGCCATGGACCTGACCCAGGTAGTTAAAGGCCCCACCCACTTGGGGAATCACACTCTGGACTTGATTTTTGTCTCTGATCAGTGGCTGAATGATCTAAGAATAGGGGATATAGACATCAAGCCCTTGTCATGGTCTGATCATTCTCTCCTTCACATGGACTTTCAAGTCACTTCCACCCACCACAGGGAGACGGAACCAACCAAATGGTTCCGTCCCAGGTGCCTGATGGACCCCGAAAGGTTCCTGATGGAGCTTGGGCCATTTCCTGAGACTCTGGCTCACAACTCGACTGAGGACCTGGTGGTCGCCTGGGACAAGGCGGCTACTGGGGCCTTGGACTGCGTCGTGCCTTTGTGGCCTCTGACCCAATGCCGATCTCGTCTAGCTCCTTGGTTTTCCGAGGAGCTGAGAGAGATGAAGCATCGGAAAAGATGCCTGGAGAGCGATTGGAGGACAAGCCGATCTGAATCTGACCAAACACAGGTGAGATCTTATATTAAGATCTAGCTAGTGGCGATAAGAGCGGTGAAGTCTAGCTACTTCTCCGCTCTTATTGCATCTGCAGAGAACCGCCCAGCTGCACTGTTTAGGATGACCCGCTCCCTACTTCAGGTGGGGGTACAGGAATATCCCTTAAAGGGTCTAGCTGAGGATTTTGTACAATTCCTGCATGATAAAGTTGCTCAGATTCGGGAAGGCCTGGACTCTGATTGGGTAGATCCAGGGGAGGAGACTGGGGCAGGTCTTGAGAGTGTTATCTGGGAAGAGTTTGACTCTGTGGCTCCTGAGGACGTGGACAGGATTCTGGGCAAGCTTAACGCTGCTACATGTTTATTGGACCCGTGTCCCTCCTGGTTGGTACTGGCCTCCCTGGAGGTTACACGAGGCTGGCTCCAGGGGATTATAAATGCTTCTCTGAGTGAGGGTGTCTTTCCTGCCGCCTTGAAAGAGGCGGTTGTGAAGCCCCTCCTCAAGAAGCCTTCCCTGGACCCGGCTATATTATCAAATTATCGTCCAGTCTCCAATCTTCGCTTTGTTGTGAAGGTTGTTGAGAGTGTGGTGGCGCAACAACTACCCCGATACCTGGATGAAGTTGTCTATCTGGATCCGTTCCAGTCGGACTTCAGGTCACGATACAACATGGAAACGGCATTGGTCGCGTTGGTGGATGATCTCTGGAGGGCTCGGGACAGAGGTTGCTCCTCTATCCTGGTCCTATTAGATCTCTCAGCGGCTTTTGATACCATCGACCATGGTATCTTACTGCACTGGCTGGAGGGGTTAGGAATAGAGGGCACCGTGCTTCGGTGGTTCTCCTCCTTCCTCTCTGACCGTTTGCAGTTTGTGTTGGCAGGGGGGCAGAAGTCGACCTCGAGGCACCTTATTTGTGGGGTGCCGCAAGGGTCAGTCCTCTCACCCCTTCTGTTCAACATTTATGTAAAACCGCTAGGCGAGATCATCCATGGTTTTGGGGTGAGTGTTCATCAGTATGCTGATGACACACAGCTATACATCTCCACCCCAGACCACCCCAATGATGCCCTTGCTGTGATGTCCCGTTGCCTGGAGGCCGTGCGGATCTGGATGGGGAGAAACAAGCTCAGACTCAACCCCTCCAAGACCAAGTGGCTGTGGCTTCTGGCATCCCGGTATAGTCAGCTGGTACCATCACTGACAATAGGGGATGAGATCTTGCTCCCCACAGAGAGGGTCCGCAACTTGGGTGTCCTCCTGGATTCACGGTTATGTTTAGAAGATCATTTGACGGCCGTGGCCAGGGGTGCCTTTTATCAGGTTTGCCTAATCCGCCAGTTGCGTCCCTTTCTGGATCGGGATGCCTTGCGCATGGTCACTCATGCCCTAGTTACCTCCCGTATGGACTACTGTAATGCTCTCTACATGGGGCTCCCCTTGACAAGCACCCGGAGGCTCCAACTGGTCGAGAACGTAGCCGCACGGGTGATTATGGGCGCAGCTCGTTACGCCCATGTAACACCTCTCCTACGCAAGCTGCACTGGCTCCCGGTGGTCTTCCGGGTGTGATTCAAGGTGTTAGTTATCACCTTTAAAGCGCTCCATGGCTTAGGACCTGGGTACCTACGAGACTTTCTTTTGCCACCAATAGCCTCCCACCGACCAGTTCTTTCTCACAGGGAGGGACTACTCAGGATACCGTCAGTCAAATTATGTCGACTGGCAACTCCCAGGGGGAGGGCCTTCTCTGTGGGGGCTCCAACCCTTTGGAATGAACTGCCCCCGGAGATATGGAATATCCCTGATCTCCGTGCTTTCCGCCGTGCCCTCAAGACCCTGATGTTCCAACAGGCGGAGCTAAACATACGAACATGTGAATGATTTTTTAAATGTTATCTAATTCTGGGTTTTATTTAATTGACCAAACTAAGTAATAATTTTAATTAGCAATTTTATGATGTTTGTGTGTCTATATTTTTCTTGACTGTACACCGCCTTGAGTCCTACGGGAGAAAAGCGGTATAGAAATATAATAAATAAATAAATAAATAAATAAATGTATGAAACCTTGGTGCAAAACATCTTTTGAAGAACATTTAGTAAGCTTAAGATAATATATTTTTTTAAAAAAAAACTCGTATTGTCACTCTGAGCAGAACAAACATATAATAAATGACTGATATATGCTGGAATTGTTCATATTCCATTTTGGGGAAAATTAGAAACTAAATAGATTTCCATGAAAAAAGCACTATTTTTATTTCTTGTGCAGATATTTGTTGCAAATCATGCAGTTACTGTAGAAAAGTAAATCTGAACTGTGTACAAATTATTCAGTACAAATTGTTCAGTATTTTAGAAAACCTATTACTTTCCTACCTTCATCAGTGAAAGAAATGTTTGTTATTTCATATACAAATGATGCCATCTTATGAGAATTTGCCAACTTCCTTTTTCAACTGGGATATTTAAATCATTTGCAGTGTAATAATCAAATTCTACCAGCACATCCTTGCCTTGGTTTTTGCTGTAAAGAAGATCAATCAGGATTCCCAGATCTTACCTAATGTTACTCTTGGATTCCACATCTATAACAGTTACTATGATTCAAGGATGACCTATCGCACCACTCTGGACCTACTTTTCAAATCCCAGTAATTTGTCCCTAACTACAATTGTGATCACCAGAAGAATCCCATGGCTATCATTGGAGGATTTGATTTTGTCACATTATCTTATATAGCTGAAATTATAGGATTCTACAAGATTTCACAAGTAAGTTCTAAAGAGGTTGAACAAAAATCTCTTAATCTTATGATTGTTATGAAATAATTAATGGGCATCAAACATTAGGCCATGTTCTACATGGCTTAAGGTCTACTACTTGGCATTCTTTTCTGAAATGACAATGCCAGTTACAGGAAGTGAGTTTCAAGGATCAATACCTGAGGGAAGATTTGAATGGCTTCTATTAAAACAATTGATCTAGTACATGTGCTTGAAATATTTTCATGCAATGAGAACATCCTCAGAATAAGAGTTGGAAGGGACATTGGAGGTCTTCTAGTCCAAGAAATCTCTTAGTATTTTCTTAAAAGAATGCTAGGGAAAAACCTTCCTTGGATATATTTTATATTAAAACAAGATAGGAAAATTACATTTAATCTAAAGACTCTAAAGAATACTACTGGATTTTCTTTTAGCTGACATACGGCTCATTAGCCCAAGAGGAATTTCAGACCAGTAAGATCTCATCACTATATTTCATGGTCCCCAAAGAGGACCATCAATACATTGGGATTATCCAACTGCTTTGTCATTTCAGCTGGACATGGATTGGGATATTTATTGTTGATAACAAAAATGGAAAGAATTTCTTACAGAAAATGCAGCCCTTACTTTCAGAGAACGGAATCTGCTCAGCGTTTATAGAAAGGTTTCCTCAACAACTCCACATGGAAAGATTCTCAGAACTTTCTCAAATGATCTCCATTATTTTCCATTAATATGATGAATAGCAAAGCCAGTGTGTTTCTTGTCTATGGAGAAGCCTGGATAATTATATGGCTAAGATTAGTAACATTTCTTGTAGATCCTGAAAACAAGGAAACTGCATTATTAAGAAAAGTGTGGATCATGACTGCACAGATTGATTTCATATTATCAGGATTTCAAATCACATGGGGTCTGAAGATGTACAATGGGGCTATTTCCTTCACTGTTCACTCAACAGCAGTTGTAGGTTTCAAGGAGTTTCTTCATACCATAAATCCTCTTTCAGACTACAGAGATGGGTTTCGGCAGAATGTTTGGGAACAATCATTTGAGTGTTCATTTCCAAAACCAGAATTACAAGAAATGGACAATGGTCAGTGCACTAGGGAGATGAAGCTGGAGGATCTTCCTGGGCCTGTGTTTGAAATGGAAATGACTGGCCACAGCTACAGTGTCTACAATGCTGTTTATGCTGTGGCTCATGCTTTGCAGGCTCCACACATGTTGGTTTTCAATAGGAGGAAAACTATGATGGATAAAAAAACCTGATCTTCCAAATCTGCAGGCTTGGCAGGTATTCCTTTTGAATTCGACTTTTCTTTCATTTCAATGAACGGTTTGATGTAGAATTATGTTTTTAACCCATTCTTGAAAGCCTTAATATCTTCTGCATGTAGAATCATCTTAAGTATGAGAAAAAGATAGAGATAAGCAATTCTTCTATCTATTTCTTGATACAACAATGAATTAATGCAAAAACATGCCTTCAGAAATCCTGGGTGCTACATAACCGGAGATTTTTATGAAGTGATTGATTGATTGATTGATTGATTTAATTATATTGTATCTTATCCTGTAACTATTACATTTTGCCATACTCTCATTTTAAATTGTTTGTATAAGATTTTATTGGCGATATGTGTTTGTACCTTGTGCTTCGATATGGCCTATAGGCCCTAGTTAGCAATACAATGTTGCTGGAAAAGAAGCTTCGCAAGATTAGGTTAACAATTCTTAATGAATTTTGGCAATGTTGTTACAGTGAACTCTGGGGCTTAGATTGTTTGAGATAAATACTCCTAGGTCCTTGACATCCATGAATGGAGAGTCATTTGTCTAAATTGTTGTAGGGTCTTCTCCTTGAGCAGGGTGGTGTACTAGAAGACCTCCACGGTCCCTTCCAACTCTATTGTGTTGTATAAAACAGATACAGAAAAACTGGTTTGTGTTCTTATTTTGTTATTCAGGTATTCTGCTATTCTGATCACCCAGAAGCTACTATAAAAATCATGATTTAGGTATCAGTAGGAGTTATTTAATAAATCACCATAGATTGCACAATAAGTGTTAGTTAAAATGATAATTTATGTTACGTTTCATTGTCTTTTCCAAAAAAATAATCAATTCTCCAAGAACTTTTGTGTGGCTCATTAACGTTTCATGAGTGACAAGCTGAGCTTTCTGTCTCTATCACAGATTTAGAGGAATGGAGTGGTGGTCCTTCTTAGCTTGCATAGTTTGAAAGAATTCTATATTTGCAGTAGTCTCTGCTTTCCATTTATCTATCAAAGAATGCTTAATTCTCAGATTCTAAAATCTGGCTAAAAGAAATTAATTGGACTATCAAATAGTCTTGTACCAGTGAGGAAAGATTAGATATGATTTATCTTGAATTAGTTGTTTAAGTAGTGGACATAAAACATAATTGAAAGACCTGACATAATCCCAAAAGCCTATTTTCATTGTGCTTCAGTTCATTCCTATCTTTCCTTAAAATAATATCAAATAAATAATGGAGTGGACATGTACATTTCCATGCAATATTGATTATCAAATTTCTAAGCTTACATATTTAATAATAGTTATTGGAATATGAAGAATGAGTGAATGAAACTTGAATATGTTGTCTCTTCTCCGTTATATTGCTTTCAATTGTCTATCTCTTCTATTCTCTTTCAAGTAGCTCCATTCATTTCTTCAAGGCATTTATTTCAACAATTCAGCTGGGGAGAGAGTGTTCCTGAATGAGAAAGGGGAAGCAACAGGTGGATTTGACATCACCAACTTGATCACTTTTCCAAACAGATCTTTTCAGAGAGTTAAAGTTGGAAAGCTGGATCTAGAGTCTCCAAAAGGGAAGGAATTATTCATTGATGAAGATGGGATTTTCTGGAATCCAAATTTTAACCAGGTTTGAATTATTATATCAAATATACCGCAATCCATTATGATCCACTATTGAACACAATCAATCTTTCTTTCTTTCTTTCTTTCTTTCTTTTTTTCTTTCATTCATTAGATTTATATACCATTCAGAAATCTCATTTCTGGTTTTTTAAAATAAAGAGTGGCACATTCTTTTCAGATTTTGTTGATGATCCAGCACTCATCAATGTGACAAAATGATATTACAATACAAAAGACATATTTGCATATTTGGTTTCCATTTCCATTTGAAATCATTTGAAATATTGGCCATGTTTCCATGAAATTGTCACCCTGTACAATTATTTACTCTCCTTGCCCTCCAAACAGGACCTTTTCTACAACCATGAAGTTACTACATCTTTTTAAGTTGTGGATGAAATTAATAAATTCAGTATTCTTTTTGGAAGTCAAAAATAATTTCCCTATATAAAGGAGAAAAACTACAAACTCTTTCAAAACCTTTTATGATTATCACCAGGTTCCTCCACTTTCTCGATGCAATGACCCTTGTTTCCCTGGATCCTGGAAGAAGGGGATTGAGGGGGATCAGTTCTGCTGCTATGACTGTGTTCCATGCCCAGAAGGGAAGATTTCAGATCAAAATGGTAGGCTAGGAATCCTACCATTTTTTGTTAAATTTAAGCAAAAAAAAACCCCGTTAGTAGTTTACTACTTGCATAAAATTAAAGAGCAGATTTTGAGTATTATAGAATGCATGATAAAACTCCTTTACCTTTCTTTTAGATATGAAAGATTGTTTTGAGTGTTCAGAAGATCATTATCCAAATAAAGAAAAGAAAAGCTGTATCTTGAAACTGGTACTTTTTCTAACTTTTGAAGAAACCTTAGGAATTGGTTTATCCTTATCAGCTCTTGGTTTCTTCTTCTTGACATCTTGTGTACTTGGAACTTTTATTAAGTATCGAGATACTCCTATTGTCAAAGCCAACAACCAGTCCCTCACCTATACCCTCCTTGTCTCTCTTCTGCTCTGTTTTCTCTCTTCTTTCTTATTCCTTAGCCAGCCTGGCAAAATAACATGCTTTCTCCAACAATCAATGTTTGGCATCACTTTCTCAGTGGCCATTTCTAGTGTACTGGCCAAAACCATCACTGTGATTGTGGCTTTCATGGCCACTAAACCTGGATCTCAGATAAGGAAGTGGGTGGGGAAAAGATTGGCTTTTTCTATTGTACTTTCCAGTTCTCTCTTCCAAGTATGTATTTGTATTGTTTGGTTGTCAACATCTCCCCCATTTCCTGAGTTGGACATGCATTCAGAGCTCCAAGAAATGATTTTACAGTGCAATGAGGGGTCAGTTTTCTTCTTCTACTGTGTCTTGGGCTACATGGGTATCTTGGCAATTGCCAGCTTTATTGTGGCTTTTCTTGGCCATAAATTACCTGACAGCTTCAATGAAGCCAAGTTCATCACCTTCAGCATGTTGGCCTTTTGCAGTGTTTGGATCTCCTTCTTTCCAGTCTATCTGAGCACAAAAGGCAAAGCCATGGTGGCTGTGGAGGTCTTCTCCATCTTGTCCTCCAACACTGCATTACTGGGATGCATATTCCTGCCAAAATGCTACATAATTGTTTTCCGGCCTGACCTCAACCACAGGGAGCAACTCACAAAGAGAAATTAGTTCATCATGTGATATTACTGGCTTAGAGAAATTGCCTAAAGAAGAAATAGAAGGAATGCTGTGTATAGGAAAAATACTACATATAAAGTTATAGGAACAATTATTTTTTATTTTTGTCAAAGAAGTATTTGTGTATGATATTTATTATTATTATTAAGGTTTATTATGATTGCCCAGTCCAAAAGAAGTGCTCATGTTGCTGTGTTATCATCGTTTTCCAAAATTCTTTAAGCAAGTCTTTTCTTCTCTTCAACACATCCTTTGAATTTGATTTTGGTCATCTAGCTTTCTTGTTCCATGTTAGGATCTTTCAGGTATTGGCTCAAATGATGCCCAATATTTGCAGAGAGATGTTCATCATTTTTAACATTCCATTCCTAAAGTGTTACATAAATACAGTAAAAAGCTGATTACCACTTTTTGAACATAAAGTTAACAGTATCATAGGATATCAATTCTGGATTTGTTAGGGTTCTTTCAAATGTAAAATGCGTTGAATTTGTGAATCTTTTATATTTATCTCCATTTTAAAAAAGGCTGACCATTATTTTGCACAGATTCCTCTGCATAGACTTTAAGCAATAAATGAGATTAGTTGAACTTGATTAAGTGTGGACCTGTTTTTTTTCTGTCTGACGTTGATTCCCACTCCAAAAAAGTTTTCTGGGGACAACGGAAAGAACCAGTGGTAGGCTTCAAATAGTTTAACAACAGGTTCTGTGGCTGTGGCTAGGTAGTCATGTGACTAGGTGGGAGTGGCTGGGTGGTCATGTGACTGGGTGGGAGTGGCCAACTCAACGTCACTCACTTCAAGGGGTGCCTTGCTTGGCCCCTCCCCTCCCAGTCACTCCTTATCATGCCCAGCCTCAATGTATCTATAGTTCTGTAAAAATGTTGTTCACCTTTTTTTGACTTTATTATCTGCATCTACAGTATATACTATAGACGTACTTTCATGGACCACTGAAAGGAGGAAATGGCTCTCATGTTTTGCCCCCGAGTGTGATATGCAGGTCACAAAACAGGCTTTTGAGAGGCTGCCACAAAGAAGGGGGGCAGGTGTATTTTCCAAAGAAGCAGAAGGCAAAACAAGAAGGAATGGATGGAAACTGAACAAATATAGAAGCAACCTAAAACTAAGGAGAAACTTTCTTACAGTGACAAAAATTAAACAGTGGAACTACCTGTCTCGAGACATTCTGGGTGATTGATCACTGGAAGTTTTTCAGAAAAAACTGGACAGCCATTTTTCTGAAATAGTATAGGGTCCACCCCACTGTCCCTTCTAAGTATTATTCTGTTATTCTGACACCTTTCCCAGGCCCTCCACTCAGATTTTGGCATCCTTAGTTTTCCTGCCCGAGAAGGGGTTGGACTAGAAGACCTCCAAAGTCCCTTTCAACTCTGTTATTCTGTTATTCCTGAGCTAAATAGCTAAAACCCTCATCAGGATCCTCTCTCTTTTGCTCCCTCTGGACTAATGAGTTAAAGAGCTGCCTCTAGACATTCCTTTTAACAAGATTTTTAGAAACCTGCATTTGAAAGTTCTTCATGTCTCCTTACCCTGAAGACCCAATTTCATTTGGAATTTAATTCCAAACTGATTGCCCTTTTATCATTTCTCTTGATTCTTCTTCAAATTGCACCCCCAAGAAGCCATCTCTCTCTCTCTCTCTCTCTCTCTCTCTCTCTCTCTCTCTCTCTCACACACACACACACACACACACACACACACACACACACATACACACACAAACACACAATTTAAGCAAATTCCCTTGTCTTGGGGACTTTAGAATCATAGGCTAGCAGAAGGTACCTTGGAGGTCTTATAGTTCAAACTTTTGCTCAAGGCAGAAGACCTCATACATACTTGGTCTATCTATCTATCTATCTATCTATCTATCTATCTATCTATCTATCTATCTATCTATCTATCTATTTATTTATGGATTCACAGACATCCTGGCTTTGGCTGCAAGAACTGCAGGCAGCCTCCCCGGCCACACAGTTCCTCCTCCCACTGCCCCATGCAAGGTGGGAGGCCCATGCAGCGGCGACAGAAGGTGAGCTCCAGAGCAGTGGCAGAAGGCAGCAATGGTGGCGGAAGGCAAGCTCCAGAGTGGTGGTGCTCTGGAGGGGCAGGCAGATGTCCTGGGTCTGCACTGCATGCGATCACCGCTACAGAGCAGCAGTCTTGGCCCCAGTCTTGGCATCTCCCTGAGGGCCACTCACCCACCTGCTGGCTGGGCCGGCTGCAGCATGTGCCCCCATCACGGGCTGAATATGGGACCCAAGGCAGTGGGAAGGCGAGCTGGCAGCAATCACCTGGAGCCCACGCAGAACCCCAGCACACCAGGCCAAAAGGTGAGCGAGCCTCACCGTGTCTGCCTGAGTAGGCTTTTTGGCTGAGCGCAGCGGCTCTCCCTCCCCCGCAGTAGGCATCAGCCTTACCTTCCAGAGCTTCCTGACACCTCTGCCTGCCTGAATGCCATGCTCTTCAGATCCCAATGGGGCCAGTGCGCAGCTGTCCATAAAGGTAAGGCTAATGACGGGTAGCCCTCGGGGGAGACACTGCACTGGGGCTGAGTCTACATTTCCACTACAGTGCATGCATTCAGCCCCAGGACATCCACCCGCCTTCCCAGAGCACCACTGCCATTTGGTGCTGGCCCCATTGGGATCTGAAGGGCAGGGCACCTGGGCCAGTGGAGGTGCATGGAAAGTTTGGATCTTCTCAAGGCCTTCAGAACAGATCAGGTCATCCAAGGCTTTGCTCCCCAGAAAGGGCTCCATCCTGGAGGGCTGTGTGCCCAGACCAGGCACCTTGTCTTGGCCCCCGAGAAGCAGTAGGAGGCAGAGGGAGAGAAAGGCCTCCCCCAATTCACTGATATACCTCATGCTCCCCTGAGGTCTCCACAATTGCTTCTTCTACCCCATCTGCTGCGTCTCCACAGATTGGGCCTGCTTTGCTAGCATCTCAGTTTCCACTTACACCTCCCCATCCAATTTTCCAGGGATTACTTTACCTTTTTTTGCTATAAAAATATAATTTTTTTTTACTGGTATCTATTGTCTTAATATAACTAAATAAGCCATTATATACTTGAAGCATTGTGAAATACAATCTGATCAGAAACAAGAAATTTGACAAGCCAAATATACAATGCTTGATAGTAGCATTATAAAAAGACATTTTCATGAAATGTTTAAACACTCAGAATTTTTAAATCTGGCAATCTTACGTCAAAACTTATGTAAAATGATATGAATATCTTTGAAACACTGAATTTTGTGACATGGATTTCAAGAACTACAAAACAAAAACTACATTAGTTGTTCGGTGCAGTCTCATTCTAACATTAGTCAAAGATATCTTACAGACTCTCAAACAAATATAAAAACTTGCTGGATTTGTGATTATTTCCCCCTTATATTGAAAGTTCTTCTGCTAATGGAAGCAGCTATCTGTTAACATAGGTACCTTCTAAAATTTTAGCAAGTACCAGTATATATATATTTGGAATCAGTAATAAGACCACTTTAGAAACCACTGCAGGGTCTCTATATAGCTGTTTAGGGATTTTGCTCCCTTAGGAATTCTGTTGCCTTTTTTCTTCTTCCTTTATGTTGTTCTAAATAGACAAATTATTAAGAAAAATCAGTTAAGGGATAGAGCTTTAGAGGATGGTGAGAGAGGAACTACTCTGAAGAAACAGATTGATTCTCAGTGAATATTTACTTTGCTTTTATCAAAACAAAAAGGTGAAACTTGCTACAAAAATCAAAGGATGGACATAAATGATTTAGTTGAAAATCAGGAACATTTTTAACATATAGTTTTTTTTATATTTTTAAACATAATCTTAATAGGTTACATTCATGCTAACTTAGTTACCTTTACTTCCCATTGAAAATAATGGAAATGTTAATCATGCTATTTATTTTATTACGTACTTTTTGGAGATCTTACCTTTTTGAAGAGGTCCAGAAGAGGCTGACCCACTGGCAGAGAAGCCAAAATGTTTTATTCAGGTGATGGTGAAGCTGTAAGAATGTGAAATCTAAGGAAAACATTTTCACCAGCTTTTGAGTAAAAGACTTCGGTTGGGGCCATGTGGCCAGCAGGCCTAGGTCTGAACTGGACCACAGCAGTTTCCTGCTTCAGGGATTGAGGTAGCAACAACAGCAGCCAATGAAAGGGGAGGTAGCTTCCTTTGTCTCATCAGGCTGAACTATAAGACCTTTGTTGATTGGCTGCCACACCCCAATCACTGAAGCTGCTCATTCGAACTTGCCAGTCAGAAGCAAGAAGACTGGGCCCAAAGTAAGCCTGACCTGACTGGGTAAAAACTAAGCCTGCAGGACCTCATGGCAGAGAAGCCGAAGTCTTTTATTCAGATGGGGAAAGCTGTTTTCATTATATCTCACATTCTTACAGCCTCATTGGCTTCTGAATAAAAGACTTTGGCTTCTCTGCCTCTTCTTCAGCTCTTTGAAAAGTAAGTACAGTAAAGCTATGGGAAACGGGGTGGGGAAGGCAGATCAGGGTCAGGGACCCTTCATTTCAGGGTTCGCCTGATCCACCAGTTGCAGCCCTTTCTGGACTGGGACGCCTTGCGCACGGTCACTCATGCCCTTGTCACCTCCCGGCTGGACTATTGTAATGCTCTCTACATGGGGCTCCCCTTGAAGAGCACTCGGAAGCTCCAACTGGTCCAGAATGCGGCCGCGCGGGTGGTTATGTGCGCAACTCGTTGTGCCCGCGTGACACCCCTCCTGCGCGAGCTGCACTGGCTCCCAGTGGTCTTCCGGGTGCGATTCAAGGTGTTGGTTACCACCTTTAAAGCGCTCCATGGCATAGGACCCGGGTACCTTCAAGACCGTCTTCTGCCACCAATAGCCTCCCACCGACCAGTCCGTTCCCACAGAGAGGGTCTCCTCAGGGTGCCATCAGCCAAGTTATGTTGGCTGGCGACACCCAGGGGGAGGGCCTTCTCTGTGGGAGCCCCTGCCCTGTGGAATGAACTGCCCCCGGAAATACGTAAGATCTCCGACCTCCGGGTGTTCCGCTGCGCACTGAAGACCCTGTTGTTCCGCCAGGCAGGGCTGTCAATATAATAATTTTAAATTGGGGTATTTTAATTTTTAGGGTTTTAAATCGGCCAAATCTATTTAATTATTTTAATTTTTAATTATAGTTGTGTCTTGTGTTTTTAAATTGGCTGTACACCGCCCTGAGTCCTTCGGGAGAAGGGCGGTATAGAAATAAATTTATTTATTTATTTATTTATTTATTTTATTTCAGCCTGTAAGAAGCCAGGGGAGCCCTATGAAGGCCCAGACGGGGCCTGGGAGGGCAGATCGGGGCCAGGGGCCCTCCATTTTGGCCTGTACCAGGCAGAGATCATCTGGGCCACATGGTCGTGGCAAGTAAGGGAACCAAAGAGCAGCAGCATCTATGCCTCAAGCATGATTCTAAGCACCGGCCAAGGCAGGCGAGGTGAAATAAGGAGTGACTAGGAGCGGCGGAGTGGGTGGGGCCAGCCAGTTGTGGCATTTGCCATTTGCCAAACTCTGCACAGTGTGATTCTAAGCCACCAGCCAAGGTGTGAAGCCAATAAGTAGTTGCTGGGCGGGACAGGGCAGGGCCAGCCAGCAATTTAACAACTGGTTTGGCCAAAGTGGTGCGAACCAGTTGAATCCCACCACTGGAAGAAAGAGATTACCTAAGTGGTGATCTGATTACCTAAATGAGCCTCGGTGGTGCAGCGGACTAAGTGCTGTTAAGTACTAGCACTTAGCTGCCAACTGCCTGCAATTAGTGCAAGTTCAAATCTCACCAAGCTCAAGATTGACTCAGCCTTCCATCCTTTTGAGGTAGGTAAATTGAGGACCTGGATTGTGGGGGCAATAAGCCAGCTTTGTGTAGAACAACATCGCTTAGGGGGGGCCAAAAGCCCTAATAAGCAGGTATATACATAGAAGTATGCAGGCTTGCTATAATGCATTGTAAGCCGCCCTGAGTCTACGGAGAAGGGCAGCATATAAATTGGACTAATAAATAAATAAATAATAAATAAATAAGACACTTTTCAAAATGACAGAAGAAATTTGTACACAGGATGTCTGAAGAGAAATAAATCCAAAGAAGGCTCAGTACACATTCTATTCAGATAGACAAAAAACATGGTCTAGAACTGATATGATATGGATGACCCCTGAATTTAGAAACAACATACTTGGGCTGGAGATAGAACCTAGCATTTGGACTGACCATAATTCAGTAAAATTGACTTGGAAAAGAGTAAAGAAGAATTTCAGGTGGACATTGACCCAATCCATATTAAAAGAGAAAGAATTTACAGAACCTACAGCAAAGGAAATGGATATTTTCTTTAAAGAAAATAAAAGAGAAGATACTTCACTCCAGAACATATGGGATACAGCTAAAGCATCCTTCAGAGGATTACCTATAACCTCTAGGGCTAAAAAGAGAACAGGGTATGTTAAAAGAAGAGTATAAGGAATTGGAGTTAGAACTCCAAAGTGACCCACAAAAGAAAGCTCTTAAAAGAAAAATGGCGATAATTAAACATAAATTGAATTTAATAGCCTCAGAAGAAATAGCCGAACAAATCAAAAGGGCAAAATGATTTTTTTTTATTTTTTTGGGGGGGAGAATGCAAATAAACCAGGAAGATGGCTGGTGTATAAACTGAAAAAAGAAAGAGAGAAAAGGGTGATAAATAAACTGCAAATGAACAGGGACACATACCAAAAAAACTTGGAAGTCATTCTTTTTCAGTTTTCCTTTTTTTCCTCTTTCTTTCTTACACTTTCACTCTTTTTCTTTCCTGAGCCTTTTCTTTTTTCAAATCAGTTTTTTATTTGTTTATCCCTTAGCTTTGTAATTTTTTTTTTGATGTACGAAGGATCAACTACTCAGCCATTATAATTCTACATTCCTTATTTACAGAAATCATATCAACATTTAGAATGAAATCCACTGGGAGCAATCTTATATAAAGCAGACTCTGAGTCCCTCTAACCAAAAAGTGTTTATTGATAGAAGAGAGTATTTGTAGCTCAGGGTTGAATTCTGGGGTCCTTGGTGCTCTCTGAGCTTCATGGTTTTCTTGTAGATGTTTCATTACCAAACTACATAACATCATCAGTACTAGAAAGGAGTGGAGTCTGCTCTTATTTTCATATACTAGTGGCTTCCCCCTGTCAGTGTTGATCAGTTGCTTCACAAACAGTGTTTTGATTGCTGCCAGGTCTCTACAGCCTCAGGCAGAGAAAGGATATTCTGCACCCTTCCCTCAAATGTTCTTTAAAATACAGACTTTCCCAGAATTCCTTTAGGAATCTCCAACATGCAAACTGTGGTTACTCAACCGAAAATGAATCCTCTTTATCTGGAGCTTCAAAATATGTTGTTTGCTAGGAAGATGTGTAGCTAAAAGTCAGTCTACATTTAGTGTACATCTCATGATCAAACCATCTTCCTCAAAGGGCTTCTTTATTGGGTATATCATATCGACACACTTAAATGGAAAACTACTCTAAACATTTCCCAGCGTTTCAGTATAATTAAAGTAGCAAATGATTCCCTCCCCAAGTGTTTCTGGTCCAATTGTCAAATTAAATGAATTGGTGGGCTCCTTAGGCACTACCTTCTTCATCTGACACTTGTGGAGATTGTCGAAGCGTGAATCAACTTCGTTCCCCGCCCCCAGGGAAACTGTAATTAATTAGAGGTGAATGAATCTTGTTTTCCATGGTGTATACTCTCAAAGAAAGAAAACCTGAAGTATATATTCTAAGAAACATTTTATTATAAAAGTACAAAACCAGCTAACTACATCTTACCGGCAGTTATCATACAGACAGATAAAGGAAGTTAGAAAAGAAAGAATGTAGACATGTGCAGTAGTCCAATGTCTCACAAGACCAGTCTTATCTCAGCTACAGCTAAGTTTCCTGGCCAGGCTACCGTAAGTCTTAGAATGGGAGCTCAGCTGGCAAACACTTAACGTAGTGACAACCCCTTCTTTGTCAGTTGAGCGGACATCAGGTACTGCCATCAATTAAGGCACATCTTCTTATGCCGATACTCGTGCTGAGCTGCTGGAAGCAGTTTGTTGAGCATGTCAGCAATCTGATCATGTGTAGGCGCATACTGCAATTTCACAAAACCTTCTTTCACTAATTGTTTTATATTTTTGTAATGGATGTCAATGTGTCTGAACCTAGAACCCGTGAAACGTGATTCAGAAATATAAACCACAGATTCATTGTCTTCCATCACGGTGATTGGTCGGCTCGGGTGTGTACAGATATCTGTGACCAAAGCATCAAACCACATTAGAGAATTACATGCATCTGAAACACAAGCATATTCAGCCTCAGTAGATGAACAAGAAACAAAATTCTGTTTTCGCACATGCCAGTAAACAGGACATCCATTTAAGAACATCATATAACCTGAAGTAATTTTATGTGATTTCTTATCACTCGCCCAATCAGAATCTGCATAACAACATAATTCTGCATGATCAGTATGTGTCGGTTCTAACAATAACCTCATATGTTTAGTGTGCTTTAGGTATTTCAATAATTTCTTAACACATGTCCAATGAAACTGTTTTGCTTTACCTACATGTCGAGACAAGAGATTAACACTAAGTGCAATGTCGGGTCTAGTCCAACTACTAATATACAATAATGACCCAATAACTGAACGATAAAGTATTTGATCCTCAAACTCAGGACTTGGTTCATGTGCCAAGTTGTGAAAATCTGTTTGCAAGGGTATGCGTTCTGCATTAGCATCTTTCATGTTGCAATGATGCAAAATTTGTTCAATTTTATCCTCTTGTGAAAAACTAAACCCTTTCTGTGTTTTGTCAATCTGAACACCTAAATAAGTGCTAACATGACCTAAAGATTTCAGCGTGAAATATCTCTGCAAAACTTTAGCAAAATTCTCACTCATCTGCTTATTTGGACCAATATAAACAATATCATCAACATAAACAAGAACTATCTCATACATATTATCAGATCTTTTTGTAAACACACATTCATCAGTTTCAGACTTAATAAAGCCCATTGAATTTAGTTTGTCAGTAAGACATAAGTACCACATTAAACCAGACTGTTTCAGGCCATAAAGACTTCTGTTTAGAAACCAGGTATCCCCTTCTTGCTGTGGAACCCTGGAGGACCTCTCACACAGATCTCCTCATCTAGGTCAGCATGTAGATAAGCCATGTCGACATCAAACTGGAAAGCTTCTAAACCAAGAATAGTTGCAGTGGCTAAAGCAATTTTTACACCTTCAGTCCGGACTGTCAGTGAGTAGATATTTGTGTAGTCCTCAGGATAATGTTGAGCGAAACCCTGAGCTACAAGTCTGGGCTTGTACAATGACTCACCATTTGGCTTCTTCTTGATTCTGTAGACTTATAGAGTGCCAATGACTTTTTTGTTAGCTGGAGATTTTGCAGGCGTAAACACCTTAAGTTTCTTTAGACTGTCCATCTCAGCCTGCATTGCCTGATACCACTTCTCTTGATTGGAGTCAGGAAGATGCTTGATTTGTGTGAACTTATCAGGAGGAAGTGTAACAGTTCAAATCAAAGGCAAGGATGCTTTTGTCAGTTGTCACAAATATTGTTGTGGAGGGATCCCCTTTGTGACCCTTTTGGAATGCCTCGGAACAGCCGTCCATTCCTCTTCCGTTTTATCCTCGACTTCACCATCGTCGCTAGCATCAGCATCTGTGGCTTGTGAAGACGGAACATCAGGTTGAGAAGAACTAGTGGATGGAACATTTGCCTGTGAATCTTGGTCATCAGACTGCGTGGCATCAGCAACATCATCTCTAGGAAAATAAACTCCAGGATCATTGGAGTGAATCCTGGACCAGTCAGCATCTTCCTCAAAATTAGTGGATTGGGAAATCACTATCACATGTTTGGAATCAATAAATTTGCTCCATTTTGAATTATCATCAATACCCATAAATCTCAATCTCTTTGCTGCTGGACCTCCTTTCCTTCTTTGAGCTAAGGGAATGTTCACCATAGCATATGAACCAAAAATATGGAGTTTTTGAGATCAGGCTTGTACCCATACAATATGAAGAATGGAGTCTGATTTATGAGACTACTCCAAGTACGGCTGACAATATAATTTGCATATTTAATAGCTTCACCCCAGTATGACAAAGAAGGGGTTGTCACTGCGTTGTCACTGCGTGACAACCCCTTCTTTGTCACCTTGGTTCCCAAGAGAAAGATTGGCGCTTTGTCTGTCAATGCATTCCAACCTCCCCTCTCTCACATACACACCTCCATAGTGTGTGGCAACTGAGAAGCTTTAGGAATTCAAAGTATAAAAACCATGAACTCTCTCTGCAAACATTAGACTTCATTTGAGCCAATATCTGAAATATCCTAACAGGGAATAAGAAAACTAGATGACCAAAATTAAGATCAATGGTTGAAAAGGAAAAAAGCATTAGATTAAAGAATCTTGGAAAATTGTGAAAATAAAGCAGCACGAGCACAGATTTTGGAATGGGCAATCATAATAAATCTTAATAACCATAAACATCCTAAACAAATCTTTCTTTGAGAGAAATAAAAAATTCTCTGTTCCAAACACTTATATGTTTTGTATAGATAATAGTCTTCCTAGTAATCTTTTCAACAATTTCTCTGAGTCAGAAAAATCCCAGGATGTATTAATTTCTCTTTGTCAGTTGCTCCCTGTGGTTCAATTCAGGCCGGAAAACAATGATGTAGCATTTTGGGAGGAATATACATCCCAGTAATGCAGCACTGGATGACAAGATGGAGAAGACTTCCACAGCTACCATGGCTTTGCCTTTTGTGCTCAGATAGGCTGGAAAGAAGGAGATCCACACACTGCAAAAGCACAACATGCTGAAGGTGATGAACTTGGCTTCATTAAAGCTGTCAGGTAATTTACGGGCAAGGAAAGCCACAATAAAGCTGACAATGGCCAAGATACCCATGTAGCCCAAGACACAGTAGAAGAAGAAAGCTGATCCCTCATTGCACTGTAAAATCATTTCTTGGAGCTCTGAGTGCTTGTCCAACTCAGGGAATGGGGGAAATGTCAACAACCAAACAATACAAATACATACTTGGAAGAGAGAGCAGGAAAGGACAGTAGAAAAAGCCAATCTTTTCCCCACCCATTTCCTCATCTGAGATCCTGGTTTAGTGGCCATGAAAGCCACAACCACAGTGATGGTTTTGGCCAGTACACTAGAAATGGCCACTGAGAAAGTGATGCCAAACATTGATTGTCGGAGAAAGCAAGTTACTTTGCCAGGCTGGCTGAGGAAGAGCAAAGAGGAGAGAAAACAGAGCAGAAGAGAGACAAGCAGGGTGTAGGTGAGTGACCGGTTGTTGGCTTTGACAATGGGAGTGTCCCTGTGCTTAATAAATGTTCCAAGTACCCAAAATGTCAAGAAAAAGAAACCGAGAGTTGCTGAGGCTAAACCAATCCCCAAGCTTTCTTCAAAAGTTAGAAAAACCAGCAGTTTCATGATACAGTCTTTCTTTTCTTTATTTGGATAACGATCTTCTGAACATTCAAAACAGTCATCCATATCTGTAAGGAAAATCAAGGATATTTTTTTTTAATCTGGGCATTCCATATTATTCAGGGGTGCTTGATGCTTTCTGAGCTTGCTTGTTTTCCTGCAGACGTTTCATTACCCCAAACTAGATACCATCACAGTGTTAATAAGGAGTGTTGGTTGCTCTCAGTTTATATTCTGGTGTCTTGCCTGTCTAAGTGGATGGGAACCTTCTTAGAGAGTCTTTCATTGGGCTGTTTACTGATGGCTCCTTGGAAGTTTCTTGATTGGGGTATTTTTTACTTGATTGTTGGTCTGAAGTTAACCTAGGAGTTAATTTATGCTGATCTGGGTGCTGATTACTGGTGAAGAGGTGCTGGAGTCTTTTTGTTCTCTTTTGGTCTGATTGATTGCCTCTTTTTCATAGTCTGTAGATGTTGTTAATGTCTGTGTGTTTATTGATAGCTGATTTGTCAGAGTGCCAGGAGTGTAGAAATTCCCTGGCATTTTTGGACTTAGCCTGGTCTAGGATGATCACATTTTCCCAATTGAATCTATCGTTAAATCTTTCAATATGTTGTGAAATTACAGAATTTTCTTCATATCTTCCGATCATCAGTTGGTGTTCATGGATGCAATCGGCCAGCCTTCTGCCTGTTTGTGATTGTTGCAGTTCTTACATTATGTTTTCATAACTACTGATTTTCTTCTGGGGTTGCTCCGTCTTTTGGTTTGCTTAGGATGTTTTGAAGGGTTTTAGTTGGCTTGTGTGCTACACTGATTCCATGTAGTTGTACAGTCTGTTGGTGCCTTTTGTGATATTATTGATATATGCCAGCATAATTCTTTTTAGGGTTTGTGCTGTTGTGCTATATTGGATTGAGTGGTTTGGGATATTTTGATAAAGTTGTGTGGGTGTATATTTTGTTGGAATGTGTTGTATAGATGCTCCATTTCCTTTTTCTGTTTTTCTGGGTTGCGGAAGTGTGTTTGGGCTAGATTAAATAAAGTACTTACACTGGATATCCACACAGCTGACAACAAACAGCATTCCTTACTCACACTGATGATGTTACCTAGTTAGGTAATAAATAACTGCAAAAAAACAAGCAAGCTCAGAGAGCACCAAGAACTCCTCATTTCAACCCTGAGCTAGAAATATTCTCCTTTATTGGTATTCCATATTATTGAAAATCACCTTATTAATGTTATGCATCCAAGTAGTTTATTAAAGTTTGCTTAAGTCTAATGAAGTTTGGTAGAATTCGTAGCCTACCGTTTTGATTAGAAATCTTCCCTTCTGGGCATGGAGCACAGTCATAGCAGCAGAACTGTTCCCCCTCAATCCCTTTCTTCCAGGATCCAGGGAAACAAGGGTCATTGCATCGAGAAAGTGGAGGAGCCTGGTGATAAGCATAAAAGTTTTTGAAATTGGTGATATTTAACAGAGTTTGTAATTTTTCTCCTTTATGGAGGGGAATTATTTTTATTTGCCAAAGAATTGATAAAAATATGTAGGAATTTAAAAAAGTAGAAATTACAATGATGTCCAAACTTTCTTGTTTGAAGGACAGTGTGTGAAAATTATAACACTTGGTGACAATCTCATGGAAAAGAATACTGAATTTATTAATTTCATCCAATTAATTTCATCTTAAAAAGATGTAGAAACCACAATAATGTAGAAAAGGTCTTGTTTGAAGAAGAAGGAGAGCAAATAATTGCACAGGGTGACAGCTTCATGGAAACATGGCCACTCTTGTGATTTCAAACGGAAATGCAAACCAAATATGCAAACTTGGCTTTTACATTGTAATATCATTTTGCCACATTGATGAGTGCTTGATCATCAAGAAAATTTGAAAAGAATGTGCTACTCTTTATTTTACAAAAGAGAGAGAAATGGATTTCTAAAAGGATTGTGTTCAATGTGGGAACATAATGGATTAAAGCATGTTTCATACAATAATTCAAAACCTGGTTAAAAGTTGGGTTCCAGAAAATCATATCTTCATTAATGAATAATTCCTTCCCTTTCGGAGCTTCTAGATCCAGTTTTCCAACTCTAACCCTCTGAAAGGATCTGTTAGGAAAAGTGATCAAGTTGGTGATGTCGAATCCACCGGTTGCTTCTCCTTTCTCATTCAGGAACACTCTCTCCCCAGCTGAATTGTTAAAAGAAATGCCTTGAAGAAATGAATGGAGCTACTTGAAAGAGAATAGAAGAGACAGACAATTGAAAGCAATATAACAGAGAAGAGAACAACATATCAAAGTTTCATTCATTCATTGTTTATATTCCAATAACTATTATTAAATATGTTTGCTTAGAAATTTGATAATCAATATTGCATGGAAATGTACATGTCCACTCCATTATTTATTTGATATTATTTTAAGGAAAGGTAGGAATGAACTGAAGCACAATGAAAATAGACATTTGGAATTGTGTCAGGTCCTTCATTTATGTTTTATGTCCACTACTTAAACAACTAATTCAAGAGAAATTGTATCTAATCTTTCCTCACTGGTACAAACTATCATCCTAACTAACTCTTATTGTACAATTTATGGTGATTTGTTAAATAACTCCTACTGATACCTAAGTCATGATTTTTATAGCAGCTTCTAAGTGATCAGAATAGCAGAATTCCTGAATGACAAAATAAGAACACAAATCAGTTTTTCTGTATCTGTTTTATACAACACAATAGAGTTGGAAGGGATCTTGGACCTCTTCTAGTACACCACCCTGCGCGAGGAAAGACCCTACAACATTTTAGACAAATGCCTCTCCAATCACTTAAAATCTCCAGTTATGTAGCACCCAGGATTTCTGAAGACAAGTTTTTTGCATTAATTCATTAATTCTATCAAGAAATTCTTCCTTATTCTATGTTTTTCTCATACTTAACTTGATTCTACATGCAGAAAATATTAAGATTTTCCAGAATAGGTTCAAAAGATAATTCTACATTAAACTGTTCATTGAAATAAAAGAAGAGTCCAATTCAAAGAGAATACCTGCCAAGGCTGCAGATTTGGAAGATCAGTTTTTTTACTTATCATAGTTTTCTTCCTATTGAAACCCAACATGTGTAGAGCCTGCAAAGCATGAGCCACAGCATAAACAGCATTGAAGACGCTGTAGCTTTGGCCAGTCATTTCCATTTCAAACACAGGCCCAGGAAGATCCTCCAGCTTCATCTCCCCAGTGCATTTCCCACTCTGCATTCCTTGCAATTCTGCTTTTGGAAATGAACACTCAAATGATTGTTCCCAAACATTCTGCCGAAACCCATCTCTATAGTCTGAAAGAGGATTTATGGTATGAAGAAACTCCTTGAAACCTACAACTGCTGTTGAGTGAACAGTGAAGGAAATAGCCCCATTGTACATATTCAGATCCCATCTGATATGAGTGCCTGGTAATACAAAATCAATTTGTGCAGTCATGATCCACACCTTTCTAAGTAATGCAGTTTCCTTGCTTTCAGGATCTATCAGAAATGTTATAAATCTTAGCCATATAATTGTCCAGGCTCCGCCATAGAGAAGAAACACATTGGCTTTGCTATTCCTCATATTAATGGAAATAATGGAGATCATTTGAGAAAGTTCTGCGAATCTTTCCAAGTGGAGTTGTTGAGGAAGCCTTTCTATAAATGCTGAGCAAATTCCATTCTCTGAAAGTAAGGGCTGCATTTTCTGTAAGAAATTTTCTCCATTGTTGTTATCAATAATAAATATCCCAATCCATGTCCAGCTGAAATGATGAAGCAGTTGGATGATCCCAATGTACTGATGGTCCTCTTTGGGGACCATGAAATATAGTGAAGAGTGCTTACTGATCTTGAATTCCTCTTGGTCTAATGAGCCGTATGTCAGCTAAAAGAAAATCCAGTAGTATTCTTTACAGTCTTTAGATTAAAATTAATTTTCCTATCTTGTTTTCATATAAAATATATCCAAGGAACAAGGTCAAGCAAGCAAAACCAAGAATTTAATAGTGAATGCCATACCATGTACACTAATCAAACAGGTGGCAAGAAAATAGGGGCAGTCAGGCACAACACAGGTTAGGTAGACAGTAAACACAGGGTCAGTCAAAATGGACTCAAATGTCTATACACCAATGCACAGAATATGAGGAATAAACAGAGTGAATTAGAAATTCATGTAAATGAGAGCAGATATGATATTGTTGCCATTACAGAAACATGGTAGGATGAAACCCACAAATGGAATATACAGCTAGAGGGACTTAATTATTTAAAAGAAATAGACCAAATAAAAGAGGAGGTGGAGTTGCACTATATATAAGAAATAACTACAAGAAATAGAGCACAGCAATGATGGAAATTATCTTGAATGCATTTGGGTCAATATTAAAGGGGGGGGGGGAATGACATTGCCATAGCTCTCTACTATAGGCCACCCAACCAAACAGAGGAAATAGATGAACTTTTTGCTAGTCAGCTAACTAAGGTATGTCGGAAGCACATCACAATAGTAATAGGGGATTTTAACTACCACAACTTCAACTGGGAGACAAACTCTGCACCAAGTGGAAGATCCAACAGGTTCCTAACAAACCTAGCAGACAACTTTGTTTCCCAAAAAGTAGAGAAGGGAACAAGGAGATCAGCCATATGGGACTTAATTCTCACTAACAGAGATGAAATGATAGAAGATGTTGAAGCTACAGGAACCTTGGGGGCAAGTGATCATGCAATATTGGAATTCAACATTATGCAAGCACAAGTAGTAGAACAAAGTCAAACTAGAGTCTCGGACATTAAGAGAGCTAATTTCAATAAACTTAGAGAGAGCTTGGGAAGGATTCCATGGATGAGAATCCTCAAGGGGAAAACAACTTAAAAAGCTTGGGAAATTTTGAAAAGTGAGATTATAAAAGTCCAGACTAGCACAATACCAATGAAGAAGAAAAATAATAGATCTCAAAAGAAACCAGCATGGCTGCATAAAGAACTCTGACAAGTTGAATGACAAGAAGAACAAGTATAAAAAGTGGAAAGAGGGGCACATAACTAAAGCAGAATATCAGCAAATAGCCCGAGCCTGTAAAGATGAATTGAGGAAAGCTAAGGCTCACAGTGAACAAAGGCTTGCGACAAAAGTAAAATATACCAAAAAAAGCTTCTTCCAACATGTTAAAAACAAGAAAAAAGTCAAGGAAACAATTGGCCCGTTGCTGGGAGAAAGTGGCAAGAAGGTGACAAGCAACAGGGAGAAAGCAGAACTACTTAACTCATTTTTTGTGTGTGTGTGTCTGTCTTTACACAAAAGGAAAAAACAGTCCAACCTATCAAAAACAGCACCACAAAAAAACAGATTAGAAACACAAGTTAAAATAGGGAAGAAAATGATAAGTGAACACCTGTCTACCCTAGACGAGTTCAAATCACCAGGTCCAGATGGATTACACCCCAAGGTTCTGAAGGAACTGAGATGAGATCTCAGAACCACTGAATTATACCTTTCAAAGATCCTGGAGCACAAGGGAACTGTCAGAGGACTGGAAAAGAGCTGATGTAGTTCCCATCTTCAAAAAAGGAAAAAAAAAAAAAAAACCAGAACCAGGAAACTACAGACCTATCAGCCTGTACCAGCCTTCCCAATACCAGGGAAGATTCTGGAAAAGATAATCAAGCAACGAATCAACAAACACCTAGAAGCAAACAAAGTAATAACCAAAAGTCAATATGGGTTTGTCAAAAACAGATCATGCCAGACTAATCTTATTGCATTCTTTGACAAAGTGACAAAATTAGTGGACCAGAGGAATGCTGTCAATATAATTTATTTGGACTTCAGTAAGGTATTTGATAAAGTAGACCATAACCTACTACTTGATAAAGTAGAAAAATGTGGGTTAGACAGCATCATCCTCAGTTGCATTCGTAACTGGCTGATCAACGTGTAGTCCTCAATGGAACTGCATCTACATGGAGGGAAGTATGCAGTGGAGTACCCCAAGGCTCTGTTTTAGGCCCAGTACTCTTCAACATCTTCATCAATGACTTGGCGAGGGGATAGATGGGGACCTCATCAAATTTGTAGATGACACCAAGCTGGCAGGAATAGCCAACATTCCAGAAGATAGGCTCAAGATACAGAAGGCTCTTGACAGACTTGAACATTGGGCGCTATCTAACAAAATGAAATTCAATGGTGAAAAAGTAAGGTTCTACATTTAGGCAAGAAAAACAAAATGCACAGGTACTGTATATGTGGTACCTCGCTCAATAGTAGCAACTGTGACAGGGATCTTGGAGTCCTAATGGACAACCATTTAAATATGAGCCAGAAATGTGCAGCAGCTGCCAAAAAAGCCAACACAGTTCCAGGCTGCATAAACAGAGGAATAGATTCAAGATCACATGAAGTGTTAATACCATTTTATAATGCCTTGGTAAGGCCACACTTGGAATACTGCATTCAGTTTTGGTTGCCACAATGTAAAAAATGATGTGGAGACTCTAGAAAGCGTGCAGAGAAGAACAACAAAGATGATTAGGGGACTGGAGGCTAAAACATATGAAGAACGGTTGCAGGAAATGGGTATGTCTAGTTTAATGAAAAGAAGGACTATGGGAGATATGATAGCAGTGTTCCAATATCTCAGGGGCTGCCACAAAGAAGAGGGAGTCAAACTATTCTCCAAAACACCAGAAGGCAGGACAAGGAGCAATGGGTGGAAACTAATCAAGGAGAGAAGCAACCTAGAACAAAGGAGAAATTTCCTAACAGTTAGAACAATTCATCAGTGGAAGAACTTGCCTCCAGAAGTTGTGAATGCTCCAATACTGGAAGTTTTTAAGAAGATGTTGGATAACCATTTGTCTGAAGTGGTATAAAGGGTTTCCTGCCTAAGCAGGGGGTCGGACTACAAGAATTCCAAGGTTCCTTCCAACTCTGTTACTCCATTCTATTCTAACATTCCCCCCTAGCATTCTTTTAAGAATATAGTAAGAAATTTCTTGGACTAGAAGACCTCCAAGGTCCCTTTCAACTTTGTTATTCTGAGGATGTTCTCATTGCATGAAAATATTTCAAGCACATGTACTAGATCAATTATTTTTATAGAAGCCATTCAAATCTTCCCTCAGGTATTGATCTTTGATACACACTTCCTGTAACTGGCATTGTAGTTTCACAAAAAAATGCCAAGTAGTAGTAGTAGTAGTAGTAGTAGTAGTAGTAGTAGTAGTAGTAGTAGTAATTATTATTATTATTATTATTATTATTATTATTATTATTATTATTATTTTATTTCTATACCGCCCTTCTCCCAAAGAACTCAGCCAATTTAAAAACACAAGACACAATAATGATTAAAAATTAAAATAATTAAATAGATTTGGCCGATTTAAAACCCCAAAAATTTAAAATACCCCAATTTAAAATTATTATGTTGATAGCCCGGCCTGGCGGAACAACAGGGTCTTCAATGCACAGCGAAACACCCGGAGGTCGGAGATCTTACGTATTTCCGGGGGCAGTTCATTCCACAGGGCTGGGGCTCCCACAGAGAAGGCCCTCCCCCTGGGTGTCGCCAGCCGACATAACTTGGCTGATGGCACCCTGAGGAGACCCTCTCTGTGTGAGCGGACTGGTCGGTGGGAGGCTATTGGTGGCTATTAGTAGACCTTAAGCCATGTAGAACAGCTTAACAGAAACCTAAGCAACAAATTTGTTGGAAATATTTCAAATATATGTACTAAATTGTTTTAATAGAATCAGTTCAAATCATCTCCCAGCTATGGCATGACACCTGATATTCACTTTCTATAATTGGCATTGTAGTATAAGAAAAAAATGCTAAGTAGACTGTAAGCAGTGCAGAACATCTTAGCAGAAAATGAAGTTTAATCTTTGATGCCCATTAATTATTGCATAACAACCATAAGAATAAGAATTTTCTGCTCAACCCCTTCAGAACTTACTTGTGGAATCTTGAAGAAATTTATAATTTCAGCTATATAAAATGATGTGACAAAATCCAATCCCCCAATAATAGCCATGAGATTCTTCTGGCGATCACAATTGTAGTTAGGGACAAATTCCTGGGACTTAAAAAGTAGGTCCAGAGTGGTGCGATAGGTCATCCTTGAATCATAGTAACTGTCATAGATGTGGAACCCAAGAGTGACGTTAGGTAAGATCTGGAAATCCTCATTGATCTCCTTCACAGCAAAGGCCAAGGCAAGGATGTGCTGGTAGAATTTGATCAATACACTGCAAATGATTTAAATACCCCAGTTGAAAAAGCAAGTTGGCAAATTCTCATGAGGTGGCATCATTTCTATATGAAATAACAAACATTTCTTTCTCTGATGAAGGTAGGAAAGTAATAGGTTTTCTAAAATACTGAACAATTTGTACTGAATAATTTGTACACAGTTCAGATTTACTTTTCTACAGTAATTGCACAATTTGCAACAAATATCCTCTCCAATAAAATAAAATAAAATAAAAAATAGTGCTTTTTTCATGGAAGTCCATTTAGTTTCTAATTTCCTCCCAAAATGGAATATGAACAATTTCAGCATGTATCTGTCATTTATTGTATATATGTTTTGTTCTGAGTGACAATACAGATTTTTTTTAAAAAAAATATTCTCTTAAGTTTACTAAATGTTCTTCAAAAATGTTTTGCACCAAAGTTTCATACATTATATGACAAGCACTTCACCATAAAGTAAAGAAAAAGGTTTATTCCATAACTAAAAACATTTGAAAGATAGACTTAGATTAGATATAAAACCTACATTTATACTGAGAACCTTTTACTCTCATAAGGAATTTTTGGGAAACTGATTAACATTAGAAAAAGAAAAGAAAAAAAGAATCCTTACTTTGGTGTGTCATAAGATGTTTTATAAGGATGTTCCTTAAAATTAATTTCATGAAGGTTGTAATAGGTGTGGGACACTATCCCACCAATGATGAGGTCACCAGGTTGGTACCACTCATGTGGAACAAGGAAAGCATCACTTGCTGGGCAGCTCAGAGTTACTATTTTGTTCATGAGGAACACTAGAAGGAGCAACATTTTGACTCTTGAAAATGTCTCCATCTTTCATCCCATTCTACAATAAAGGTTGTATTATTCCAATACCTAAGCCAGTGATTAATTCAAGGTTTATATCAGAGAGTGCATCTAATCAGAGAACCCACTGTTAGGTATTTGGATATCCATGAGAGTGAAAATTCATGTCTTCAGTAGAACCAGCATTTGAACAGATACACTGGCAGAGGAAAATAAAGGGTGGAAACCTGTAGCAATGACTCTGACCCAGAGCCATTATTATCTTTGTGCCAATCTCTCTGGGGTTCAAAATACATTGATTGTTGTTGAATTGAAATAGCCTTCTGTGCAGACTTTGATATTTTTGCCTAGTGAAGAAAATATGGTGATTCCTGTAGGAGATAATTACTTTGATTTTGATGAAAGAATAAGTGTCTGATGTTTAAATGCTTTTTGAAATGCACAATTGCTAATAAAATGTACAAGCGGAATTTGAACACAAAATAGACTTCTACTTTTTTTTGAAATTTGTATTGTGTTTACTATGAATGCTAAATGCCGTTCACCTTCCTTTGTACAGTATTAACATGCATAGATGTTTTGGCATTTCCTCATTTTAAGACATTTTCCATTATTTCCAGATCTCCCTAGAAGGTGTTTCACAATGTACTGTAGAAACTTAGCACCTTCCCTTCTCCTAGAAAAATGAAATATTTTAGGAAATATTAAAAAGGCAGAATATTTCCCCTAAAACTGAAATAAAAATCTCAAAGGAAACATAAACTCAGCCTCAGCTCCCTGCCCCCAGCAGATATTTTGGTGATAGCCTATCTACAAGACAAAAGACTGGGCCAGCCTATCTACAAGACAAAAGACCTTCATCCCCAGGACATAATAGGATTAGCCCTCTACCCATCTTTCAGCAGAGCTAACCACATGGCATCTGGGAATATTACATCAGCCCAAGGTTCAACCAAACTTGATTCTGACTGCCTACAAACTTAGCTATGACCCCTGCATAGTCCTCTGGGAGTCTGCAACAACCAATAGAATAGAAATTCTTGTGGAATTTCTTCCATAGGAACAGTAAGCTCAACGACAAGGCCCAAGAGAGGATATAAAAACCTCTCTCTCTCAACTCCAGTGGTGGGATTCAGCCAGTTCACACCACTTTGGGAGAACTGGTTGTTAACTTTCTGAGCAGTTTGGCAAACTGGTTGTTGGAAGAAATCATTAGGGCAGAGAACCAGTTGTTAAATTACTTGAATCCCACTACTGCTCAACTCCATATGTTCAGGTGCACCAGGACTTCAAACCCATGTGGTCCTGTCCACAAATAAACCATCTTTCCAATCAGCCTCCATGTTTCTAGTGTCTTTCTCCCCACTTGGAACTGAACCCAGATGGATATTTCTTCCAACAGTACTTCCTGAGATCTTTGTAAGATCTTATATTTGAAATCTTTGCCCATTTAATTTTCTGTATTAGAGCAGAGACAATTTCTGGGCTGCTGTGAAAAAAAAATAAGTAGTACATTCAGGGCATGGCTACATAGACAGATAGCTATGGAACATATGATTAAGCCAATCATTTGTCATGTACAAGGGAGCAAAATGTCAGGAAGAGCAAGTTTTCCTCTGCTTCCCTATACTAAACTAATTTTTCTGAGTAGCTAAGTCCCAATGAAACAGCAAAATCCAGAGAGGAATTCCTATAGGGGAAGGAATATGTAATCTTTTCACAGAGTTTAATTGTGGACTCTAAAAGTCAATTCCCAAGCAAATTATGCTGATAGATAGTGAGTATTGAAAATTTCCTCAGAGATCCAGATGAGGCTGTTAAGAAGGCTATGGAACCATATAGCTTTTTACTAGATGCATTAGGGCTGGGTAGTGGGTTGTTAGCCATCAAGGAGGGAGGGAGGATATTATTTATTTATTTATTTATTTATTTATTTATTTATTTATTTATTTATTCAATTTATATCCCGCCCTTCTCCAAACGGACTCAGGGTGGTGCACAGCCAGAACTAAAACAAATATCAATACAAAATTTAAAATTATTAAAAGAATTAAATAACTGTGGCCCAAAAATTTAAAACATTGAAAATTAAAACCCATTTGACAATTTAAAAAGCTAAAAAGACTAAAAAAAAAGGAGGGGGTTTCACGCCAGCCTTGCTTGATGGAAAGAAAAGTTTTTAGGGCACAGCGAAAGGACCAGAGATCCGATAGCCTTCGTATCTCCGGGGCCAAATCGTTCCAGAGGGCAGGAGCTGCCACAGAGAAGGCTCTCCCCCTGGGGGTCACCCTCTCCCCCTCAGGACTCCCTGAGTACAGCCAGAATTAAAAAATATAAAATACAAACATTAACAAACAATTAAAATATATATAAAGTTGGCCCAAAATTAAAAATACAAACCAATTAAAACATTTAAAATTTCTTCTTAAGCCAGCCCGGCTTGCTGGAAAAAGTGGGTTCTAAGGGCACGGCGGAAGGCACTAAGGTCTTGGATTCTCCTTATCTCTGGGGGCAACTGATTCCAGAGGGTAGGTGCCCCCACAGAGAAGGCCCTCCCCCTGGGGGTCACCAGCCTACATTGATTGGCTGATGGCACCCTGAGGAGGCCCTCTCTGTGGGAGTGCACGGGACAATGGGAGGTCATTGGTAGCAGCAGGCGGTCTTGAAGATAGCTAGGCCCGATGCCATGGAGCACTTTAAAGGTGATAACCAGCACCTTGAAGCGCACCCAGAAGACCACTGGGAGCCAGTGCAGCTGTTGTGGCCCCGCCCTCTGAGCCTGTCCCATCGGAGGAAGAAAGCTCCGAGCATGAGGAAGAGGAGTCAGCCAGGCCTCCCTCTCCAGGCCCCTCCCCTCTGGCACTGTCTCAGGTGCCGGCCGAGGGAGAGGAGATTAGCAGGGAGACAGGTGGCTCGGATGAGAGTGAGGGAGAGACATCATTCCTGGACGCACGCCTCCGAAGGCGTGATAAACGATTGCAGCAGCTCAGGAGGCGTGCTAGGGATTAGAACTGAGTCACTGGACCACACCCCAGAGACTATATAATAGAGGGTGGTGGCCAGTGATCCCTGTGACGAACAAAACTAAACCTTGGATAGTCACTAAAGCCTCGTCCGGAAACTGCTGAGAGAAATATTATTCTGATTGGACTTTTGTACGCTAAGTATCTTATCTTTCTGTTTTGTGGAAATAAACGCACTTGGCAGACGGTGTGTAAATTGCTGCCAAGTTGGAGATAAAGACCTGGGTGTGTGCCAAGTGTTTCCTTAACCCTCGGCTGGCTGTGTTTGTGTGTGTGTGTGTGTGTGGACGGGGACAGATCAGCAGCTCACGCAGGAGCGGTGTTACATGGGAGCGCCATGCTGCTCCCGTCACTACCCACGCTGCTGCATTCTGGACCAGTTGGAGCCTCCGGGTGCTCTTCAAGGGGAGCCCCATGTAGAGAGCGTTGCAGTAGTCAAGGCAAGAGGTGACGAGGGCGTGAGTGACTGTGCACAAGGAATCCCGAACAAGAAAGGGCCGCAACTGGCGAATCAGGCGAACCTGACAAAAGGTCCCCCTGGTTACAGCTGTCAGATGTTCCTCCAAGGACAGCTGCATATCCAGGAGGACTCCCAGATTGCGAGCCCTTTCTGTGGGGGCCAAAGACTCACCCCAATATTCAGTGATGGAGTCAACTGACTATATCGGGATGCTGGGAGCCACAGCCACTCAGTCTTGGAAGGGTTGAGCTTGAGCCTGTTCCTCCCCATCCAGATCCGCACAGCCTCCAGGCACTGGGACATCACTTCAAGGGCATCATTTGGGTGGCCTGGGGTGGAGATGTACAGCTGGGTGTCATCAGCGTACTGGTGGTATCTCACCCCGAAGCCACGGATAATCTCGCCCAGCGGCTTTACATAAATGTTGAACAGAAGGGGCGAGAGGACCGATCCCTGTGGCATTCCACAGATGAGAGGCCTCGAGGTCGACCTCTGCCCCTCTACCAACACAAACTGCGACCGGTCGGAGAGAAAGGAGGAGAACCACCGCAACACGATGCCTCCCATCCCCAACTCTTCCAGCATGGTCGATGGTATCAAAAGCTGCTGAGAGATCTAGCAGGACCAGAACAGAGGAGCAACCCCTGTCCCGAGCCCTCCAGAGATCATCAACCAATGCGACCAATGCCCTTTCCGTGCTGTGCCCAGACCTGAAACCTGACTGGAATGGATATAGATAAGATGTTTCCTCCAGGAATTGTGGGAACTGTCGCGCGACCACACTCTCTACAACCTTCGCCATGAAGCGAAGGTTGGAGACAGGACGGTAGTTGGCCAATATTGCCGGATCCAGGGACGGCTTCTTGAGGAGAGGCCTCACCACCGCCTCTTTCAGGGCAGCGGGGAAGTGGCCCTCACTCAGTGAAGCGTTGATAACACCCTGGAGCCAGCCTTGTGTAACCTCCCGGGAAGCCAGTACCAACCAGGAGGGACATGGGTCCAGTAAACATGTGGCCGCACTAAGTCTCCCCAAAATCCTATCCACATCATCGGGAATCACAGCGTCAAACTCCTCCCAGATAACATTCTCAAGACTATTTCTCGTCACTCTGCCCTGATCTACCCAGTCAGAGTCCAAATCCCCCCAGATCTGAGCGATTTTGTCATACAGGTATTGTCCAAAATCCTCCGCCCTGCCTTCCAAGGGATCCTCCCGCACTCCCGGATGGAGCAGGGAGCAGGTCACCCTAAACAGGGCGGCCGGACGATTCCCTGATGACACAATAGAGGCGGAAAAGTAATTAAACTTTGCCATCTTTATCACCACTAGGTAGGACTTAATATGCGACCTTACCAGTGTTCAATCAGATTCAGCGAGACTGACCCTCCAACCGCTCTCCAGGCATCTTTTCCGGTGCTTCATTTCCCTCAGCTCCTCGGTGAACCAAGGAGCCGCACGAGATCGGCACTGGGTCAGAGGGTGCAAAGGCACGACTCGGTCCAAGGCCACACCAGCTGCCCGCTCCCAGGCGGCTACCAGGTCCTCGGCCGAGTCATGTGCTAGAACCTAAGGAAATGGCCCAAGCTCCGTCTGGAACCTCTCAGGATCCATCAGGCGCCTGGGGTGGATCCATCTAATTGGATCCGCCTCCCTGCGGCGGGGGGCAGCAGTTTGAAGATCTAGGCGAAGGAGTGAGTGGTCAGTCCATGACAAGGGTTCCATGTCTATATCCCCTATAACAAGACCACTCAACCACTGGCCAGAGACAAAAATCAGGTCCAGAGTGTGACCTCCCCTGTGAGTAGGGCCATGAACAAACTGGGTCAGGCCCATGGCCATCATGGAAGCCATGAACTCCCGAGCCACCTCAGACGTTTCACCAATGGATGGCAAGTTGAAATCACCCATGACTAAAAGCCTGGGTGTATCTACTGCCACCGTGGCTATCACGTCAAGTAGCTCAGGTAGGGCTGTTGCCATGCGGCAGGGAGCCAGGTACGTAAACAACAAGCCCATCTGAACCCCATGATCCCACCTCACAAGGAGGGACTCACATCTGGCTATCTGAGGCACAGTGGTCTCCCTCGGACCCAGATCCTCGTTAATAATAACCGCCACCCCCCCTCCCCTCCCCTCCCCTGGGCCCTCGGCTGATGGAATGCTCTGAAGCCTGGTGGGCACATTTCGACCAGAGGGACACCGTCCTCCGGGCCCAACCAGGTCTCCATAATACCCGCCAGGTCCGCTCCTCCCTCTTGAATAAGATTGTGAATGAGGGGGGCCTTATTGACCACGGACCTGGCATTGCACAGCATCAGCCGAAGGCCCAGATCCTGAGTATCTAAGCCACCTAGTGTCCAAGCGGAGCCTTGGGGACCGGGGCAAGCAATTGCTCTCAGATAGCAAGTGCGAGCCCCCGACACATGATATGGTCCCCTGCTCCCGCCATATCTGCCCCTCCCATTCACCGTGCTGATGGAAAATTCCTCCTCCGGATAGTCCTCCAGCCCCTCCCCAATCCCTCGACCTGCACCCTCCAAACCATCCCCCTGTGCCGGGCTCGGCTCTGACCCTAGTGGGTTCGTGCCACAAAACCCCTTGGTCTTCCTCCCGGTTCCCCTTAAAAAAATCATTATTCCCACCCCTTAAAAATTTCATTTAAAATTTACATAGAAAACCCCTCAACCCCCTCTTCGCTGCATGCCATCTCTCGGGGTTCCAAGACCCGTCATCAAGATAGGCCCTCGATAACATGGAGGGCCAGGCCTGCGAGAGGGGGGAGTCTCGCAGTGCGAAGAGATCAGCGGATGAATACATCTTAAGGTTCCAAAAGTCTGTCTGGGGAAGATGGAAAGAGGCCAAGGATTCTTAATGATGGTTTAAAAAAAGTCCAGGGGAGAGAGTCCACCATTTCGGCCGGGGGTGAAACCGGACTCCACTGTCCTCCCATGACAGTGGAGAGGAGTCTCAGGCAGCTGTCCCAGAGGGCAATGACCCGGTCACCCTCTCACGGTGGCCAGTGGCAGCAGGTCTTATACAGTGGCAGCTGCAACAAGATGACTCCCTCGGTGCCCCCGCCCAGGCTCACATCTCTCCTCATAGCAAGTGGATGTTAATGTCAATAGGGCCGATGGAATTGCCAGAAACCGGAGGTCAGCTGTGGGCCATGCCATGGAGCGCTTTAAAGGTGGTGACCAACACTTTGAAGCGCACCTGGAAGACTACTAGAAGCTACTGCAGCTCATGCAGGAGAGGTGTCACATGGGAGTGCCCCCTCACTCCCATAATCCCCCATGCAGCCGCATTCTGCACCAGTTGGAGCCTCTGGGTGCTCCTCAAGGGGAGCCCCATGTAGAGAGCATTGCAGTAGTTATTATCAACAGAAAATATCCCAAGCCACGTCCACCTGAAATGGTGAAGCAGTTGGATGATCCCAATGTACTGCTGGTCCTCTTTGGGGACCATGAAATAAAGTGAAGAGCGTTTACTGGTCTGAAATTCCTCTTGGACTAATGAGCCATATGTCAGCTAAAAGAAAGTCTAGTAGTATTTTTTAGCATCTTTTGATCAAATTTAATTTTTCTATCTTGTTTTCATATAAAATATATCCAAGGAACACTTTCCCTATCATCCCCTAAAGAATAAAGAAAAGAAGGGAAGAAGGGAAGGAAGAAGAAAGAAAGGAGAAGGAAGAGAGAAGGAAAAGGAAGAAAAGGAAAGAAGGAAGGAAGGAAGGAAGGAAGGAAGGAAGGAAGGAAGGAAGGAAAGGAAGGAAGGAAGGAAGGAAGGAAGGAAGGAAGGAAGGAAGGAAGGAAGGAAGGTCTAAATTAATTCAGGTTCTCCTCTGAACCTTGCATTCCTAGAACTTCTTTGTATATCATTGGGCTTATGCAAATATCATCATGAAGTTCTCCCCTTTAAAAGGAGGGTCCTGGTTTTGGATCTTTACATTTTCTTCAAATTGTATATGTCAAGTTGCAGGAAATTCGTTTAAAGATACACTGGAATTCTTGCTGTTTTTTCTTTTCTATGATAGCCATGTCAAAACATGAATACATAATTTTAGAGAAAGCAATAATATATCCCCCACCCCAATGTATGTGAATTCTAATTTAATTTCTTCTCCTTCTTTAGGGTCCCTTTCTGATGTACAACTTTTTAATTAGGACCGTAAACTCTAAGATTAGGGCAAAAATCTCAATTTGCTCTGTAAAGTTACAGTGTCTCCATCACTAATAGTATCTATGGTTAGGACTGGATCCGTCAGCCTCCAGGAAAATGGATTAGCAAAATCCATCCCCCTATGATGAAAGCAAATGATATTCATCTTCTCTTTGAAGCCATGGGACCATTGCTTCAGACAATGCCAAAAATGAGTTTTCTCTTCAGTTGAACTTGTCAGCTGCTGACACTGCCCTGTATTAGTCAGAGAATCACACTGACTAATTTTCCCTGATCTTCTGAGCAAAACCAGGAAGCTGATTCTGACGGGGCATTTTTGTTCCATCCAGCAGACCAGAATTTCAGATAATGAAATCAGTAAACTCCTGGAGGAATATATCTCCCAGAAGAACATCTGAAGGAGTGGACCTGGCCAGAAGTACAAGTCAAAGAGAGGTTGAAAAATAAACAACTGTCAAATTGATCCAGCTGGCTGAATCCAGCCCAAAAAATTTAGGCTGATTATTCATGAGAATTTTAATAAAGCATAACAGTGTTGATGGCATGGAAATAACATCCTTTTGTGCAGCTCACTATGCAGTTACAAATTGGATTGAATTTATATCGCCATGTAAATAGATAGAAGATAGATAGAATTCTTTATTGGCCAAGTGTGATTGGAAACACAAGGAATTTTTCTTTGGTGCATACACTCTTGGAATACATAAAAAGACAAGATACATTCATCAAGAATCCTAAGGTACAACACTTAATGATAGTCACAGGGTACAAATAAGCAATCAGGAAACAATCAATATCAATATAAATTGTAAGGATACAATCAACCAAGTTACAGTCATGCGGTCATAAGTGGGAGGAGATGGGTGATAGGAAGGTGAGAAGACTAATAGTAATAGTAATGCAGCCTTAGTGATTAATTTGACAGTGTTGAGGGAATTATTTGTTTAGCAGAGTGATGGTATTCGGGGAAAAAACTGTTCTTGTGTCTAGTTGTCTTGGTGTGCAGTGCTCTATAGCATCATTTTGAGGGTAGGAGTTGAAACAATTTATGTCCAGGATATTATTTCTACAGACTAACAGAATTGGAAGGGACCTTTGAGGTCTTCTAGTCCAACCCCATGCTCAGGCAGGAAGTCCTATACTATTTCAGACAAAGAGTTGTCCAATCTCTTCGTCCAATCTCGTCCAACATCTCCAGTGTTAGAGCACACAAAATTTCTGGAGGCAAATGATTCCACTGATTAATTGTTCTAACTATCAGGAAATTTCTCCTTAGTTCTAGCTTGGTTCTCTCCTTGATTAGTTTCCACCCATTGCTTCTTGTTCTGCCTTGGTGCAGAACATTGCTTTGGATAATAGGTTGACCCCTTCTTCTTTATGGCAACCCCTTTTGTATTGGGACACTGCTATAATGTCACAATGAAGACAAAAATAAATAATCTCCTACATCACCCACCTATCCCGTTCTTTCATTGCATGTTCAAAGCAAATCCCGCCCTCTTCATCTGACACCTGTGGAGATGTCCTTGGTTCCCAAGAGGAAAATTGGTGCTTTGTCTGGCAATATATTCCAACCTCACCCCCCACCTCCATAGTATGTGGCAACTGAGAAATGAGAAATGGCTGCTGCCAGCTTCGGTTTGAAGTTGACAGATATTGGATTCACTAAATTTTGCATCCTTTGTATTTGGAGCATTGTCAAAGACAACAGATTGTATAAATTATGCAGTATAGCATCCACTGTGGCATGATCAGCTGCTACTGCTGCTTCTAACATTCTGATATTTTCTGTTGCCTAGTAAACAATTGTAGGAGTGGAGATTAATATCAGACAGAAAAAAACAGCTCCAGACATCAAGGTTCAAATAATCTAATTTATTGTTTAAAATCTATGCAGAGGAATATACTCAAATAATGATCATCCTTTTCTAAAATGCAGTTAAATTTACAGTCATCACAAACTCAATATATTTTACATCTGAAAGAACACTAACAAATCCAAAGTTAATATACTATGATACTGTGTTAAATATATGTTTTTAAAATGGAAAACAGCTTTTTACTGTATTTATGTAATGCTTTAGGAATTCAAAGTATAAAAACCATGAAATGTCTCTGGAAACCTTAGACTTCATTTGAGCTAATATCTGAAATATCCTAACAGGGAATAAGAAAGATAGATGACCAAAATCAAGTTCAATGGATGTATTGAAAAGGAGAAAGCATTAGGTTAAAGAATCTTGGGAAATGGTGAACATAAAGCAGCATGAGCACAGATTTTGGAATGGGCAATCATAATAAATCTTAATAATCATAAACATCCTACATAAATCTTTCTTTGACAGAAATAAAAATGTCTATGCTCCTATCACTTCTATGTTTCGTATAGATAATAGTCATTCTAGTCTTTTTTTCAACAATTTCTCTGAGCCAGAAAAATCTCAGGATGTACTAATTTCTCTTTGTGAGTTGCTCCCTGTGGTTGAGGTCAGGCCTGAAAACAATGATGTAGCATTTTGGGAGGAATATGCATCCCAGTAATGCAGCACTGGAGGCCAAGATGGAGAAGACCTCCACAGCTACCATGGCTTTGCCTTTTGTGCTCAGATAGGCTGGAAAGAAAGAGATCCACACACTGCAAAAGGCCAACATGCTGAAGGTGATGAACTTGGCTTCATTAAAGCTGTCAGGTAATTTACGCGCAAGAAAAGCCACAATAAAGCTGGCGATGGCCAAGATACCCATGTATCCCAAGACACAATAGAAGAAGAAAGCTGAACCCTCATTGCATTGTAAAATCATTTCTTGGAGCTCTGAGTGCTTGTCCAACTCAGGAAATGGGGGAGATGTCAACAACCAAACAATACAAATACATACCTGGATGATAGAGCATGAAAGGACAATAGAAAAAGCCAATCTTTTCCCCACCCATCTCCTCATATGAGATCCTGGTTTAGTGGCCATGAAAGCCACAACCACAGTGATGGTTTTGGCCAGTACACTAGAAATGGCCACTGAGAAAGTGATGCCAAACATTGATTGTCTGAGAAGGCAGGTCACTTTGCCAGGTTGGCTGAGGAAGAGCAAAGAGGAGAGAAAACAGAGCAGAAGAGAGACAAGGAGGGTGTAGGTGAGTGACCGGTTGTTGGCTTTGACAATGGGAGTATCTCTGTATTTAACGAATGTTCCAAGTACCCAAGATGTCAAGAAGATGAAACAAAGAGCTGCTGAGGCTAAACCAATTCCTAAGGTTTCTTCAAAAGTTAGAAAAACCAGCTGTTTCATGATACATTCTTTCTTTTCTTTATTTGGATAATGATCTTCTAAACAGTCAAAGCAATCTTCCATATCTGTAAGGAAAATCAAGGTTATTTTTTCATCTAGGCATTCCATCAGTGGTGGGTTGCTACCAGCTCATCCCGGTTCGGGCGAGCCATTAGCAGCAGCAGCGGGAGGCTCCACCCACCTGACTGGACATCATCAAATACAATCTGCGCATGCAGAAGTGGCGTGTGCACAAGTGAAGCAAGCGCAAGGGTGAGCAAACCAGTAGCAAGGTTAAGAAAACCCACCCCTGCATTCCATATTATTGAGGGGTTCTTGGTGCTCTCTGAGCTTGCTTGTTTTCTTGCAGACATTTCATTACCCTAACTAGGTAATATGGTCAGTGCTAGTAAGGAGTGCTGTTTGCTGTCAGTTTATATTGTGGTATCTTGCCTGTCTATGTGGATGGGGACCTTCTTAGAGAGTCTATAGTTGGGCTGTTTACTGATGGCTCTTTGACAGTTTTTTGATTGGGGTATTTTTTTACTTGACTATTGGTCAGAAGTTAACATTGGAGTTAATCTATGTGTCAGACCTGGAAGCCATCTTTTGTATTGGGCCTACAGGCCTACCACATTTGCTGTGGGAAATTGAGAGGAGGGGATTTTATGGAGCATGTGTGATGTATAGTCATAATAACCTTCCTTTCTCAGAAAGTCAAGGCCGTCTTGCCCTGCACCTTGGGTGCTGGAACTGGGAGGCATCTCCAGTTGGGATGGTGGTTTGATTGGATCATGTGATGGACTTCTGGGTGTTGGGCAGGGACTTGAACTTTTCTTTGGGTGGGGAAAACCTGGAAACTTTTAGATTCGGGTTTTCCCAGATATGCCAATATGACATCTCTAATAAATTGTAGCTTTCAGGAAATTCAAGCCTTGGAATTTTTTTTCGTCGGTGGTATTACTTGGAACCCTGACGCTATGCTGATCTGGGTGCTGATTACTGGTGAAGAGGTGCTGGAGTCTTTTTGTTCTCTTTTGGTCTGATTGATTGCCTCTTTTGCATAGTCTGTAGATGTTGTTAATGTCTGTGTGTTTATTGATTGCTGATTTGTCAGAGTGCCAGGTGTCTAGAAATTCCCTGGCATTTTTGGACTTGGCCTGGTCTAGGATTGTCACATTTTTCCAATTGAAACGATAGTTAAATCTGTCTATATGTTGTGAAATTAAAGAATTTTCTTCATGTCTTCTGATCGCCAGTTGGTATTCATAGATGCCTTCGGCCAGCCTTCTGCCTGTTTGTCCTATATAGTGATTGTTGCAGTTCTTACATTGTATGTTTACATAACTCCTGTTTTTTTTTCCCTAGGGTTACTTGGCCTTTTGGTTTGCTTAGGATGTTTTGGAGGGGTTCAGTTGGTTTGTGTACTACACTGATTCCATGTGGTTGTATAATCTGTTCATAGCTTTTGAGATATTCTTGACGTATGGCAGTGTAATTCTTTTTAAGGTTTGTGTTGATTGTGCTATATTGGTTTGAGTGCTTAGGGTTTTTTTGATAAAGTTGTGTGGATATACATTTTGTTGGAATGTGTTGTGTAGATGCCCTATTTCCTTTTTCTGTTTTTCTGGTTTGCAGAAGTGTGTTTGGGCTAGTTTACATAAAGTCCTTACACTGGATACTGGATATACAACTGACAGCAAACAGCACTCCTTACTAGCACTGATGATGTTACCTACTTAGGGTAATGAAACGTCTGCAAGAAAACAAACAAGATCAGAGAGCACCAAGGATCCGTCATTTCAATCCTTAGCTAGATATATTCTCCTTTATTCCATATTTTTTAAAGTCACCTTATTAATTATATGCATCCAAGTAGTTTATTAAAGTTTGCTTAAGTCTAATGAAAAATGGTAGAATTTCTACCCTACCATTTTGATTTGAAATCTTCCCTTCTGGGCATGGAACACAGTCATAGCAGCAGAACTGTTCCTCCTCAATCCCTTTCTTCCAGGATCCAGAGAAACAAGGGTCATTGCATCGAGAAAGTGGAAGATCCTGGTGATAAACATGAATGGTTTTGAAATTGGAGCTAGTTAAAACAGTTTGTAAAAAGGGGAATTATTATTTTTTATTTCCCAAAGAATAGATAAAAAGATTAAAGTAGAAATTTTAAAAAGTGGAAATCAGAATGAAGGACAGGATGGGCAAATAATAACACTTGGTGACAATCTCATGGAAAAGAATACTGAATTTATTAATTTCCCAACTTAAAAAGACATAGAAACCACAATTACGTAGAAAAGGTCCTGTTTGAAGAACAGGGAGTGTAAATAGTTTCCCAGAGTGACATTTCCATGGAAACAAGACCACTCTTGTGATTTCAAATGGAAATTCAAACCAAACATGCAAACATGGCTTTTGTATTGTAATGTCATTTTGTCAATTTAATGAGTGCTTGATCATCAACATTTGAAATGAATATTTCATTGTTTCTTTAAAATCCAGGAATCAGATTTTGAAAGAGACTAGGTTTGGTTTAATATGGGATCATAATGGATTAAGTCATAGTCAATTCACTAATTTGATACCTGGTTAAAAGCCAGATTCCATACAATCGTATCTTCATCAATGGATAATTCCTTTCCCTTTGGAGCCTGTAGATCCAGCTTTCCAACTCTAACTCTCTGAAAGGATCTGTTTGGAAAAGTGATCAAGTTGGTGATGTCGAATCCACCTGTTGCTTCTCCTTTCTCATTCAGAAACACTCTCTCCCCAGCTGAATTGTTAAAAGCAATGCCTTGAAGAAATGAATGGAGCTAATTGAAAGAGAATAGAAGAGAAACGAAATTGAAAGCAATATAATAGAGAAGAAAACAACATATTCAAGTTTCATTCACTCATTCTTTCCATTCCAATAACTATTATTAAATGTGTACACTTAGAAATTTGATAATCAATATTGCATGGAAATGTACATGTCCACTGTATTATTTATTTGATATTATTTTAAGGAAATATAATAATCAACAGAAGGAGAATGAAAATAACCTTTTGGAATGATGTCATTTTATCCAATTAAGTTTACTAAAAAAACCTAATTCAAGATAGATCATATCTGATATTTGGTACAAAGCTATTTGAGAATCTGAGATCTGACTAATTTCCAGATTTTAGAATTTGAGACACAAGTTTTTTTTAATAGATAAATGAGAATTAGAGACTATTGCAAACATAGGGTTGTTTCATACTATGCATGCCACATTTAAAAAGGGCCAGCTATTCCTCTAAATATCTGATAGAGATAGAAAGCTCAGCTTCTCACTCATGAAAAGTTCTTGGAGAATTATTTATTTTTGGAAGACATGACGAAAAGTAATATAAATTATCATTTTAATTAGTACAGTGCAATCTACGGAGATTTCTCAAATAACTCCTATCAACACCTGCACCATGGTTTTTATAGGATCTTGATAATCTGAATAGCAGAATAACCAAAGGACAGAATAACTACAGAAATCGGGGGATTTATTTATTTTTTTTTTTTGGCATCTATTTTGTACAAAACAATATAACACAGTTGGAAGATACGCTGGAGATTTTCTAGTAAAATAGCCTGCTCAAGAAGAAGATCCTACATCATTCTAACAAATGGCTGTCCAATCTCTTCATAAATATTCCCCATTTTGGAGCACCCAGAACATTTGAAGGCAAATTTTCCCACTAATTAATTGTTATCGCTGTCAAGAAATTGCCCTATTTCTATGTTTTTCACATACTAGATTCCACATGCAGAAAATATTAAGACTTTCCACAATTGTTCAAAAAAAAATAATAATTCTATATCAAACTGCTCACTGAAACAAAAGAAGAGTCCAATTCAAAGGGAATACCTGCCAAGGCTGCAGATTTGGAAGGTCAATTTTTTTACCCATCGTAGTTGTCTTCCTATTGAAACCCAACATGTTTAGAGCCTGCAAAGCATGAGCCACAGCATAAACAGCATTGTAGATGCTGTAGCTATGGCCAGTCATTTCCATTTCAAACAGAGGCCCAGGAAGATCATCCAACTTCATCACCTTAGTGCATTTCTTACTATGCATTTCTTGTAACTCTGGCTTTGGAAATGAACAATCAAATGCTTGTTCCCAAACATCCTTTCGAAATCCATCCCTGTAGTCTGAAAGAGGATTAATGGCCTGAAGAAATTCCTTGAAACCTACAACTGCTGTTGAGTGAACAGTGAAGGAAATAGCCCCATGGTACGTCTTGAGATCTGAACTGATTTGAATGCCTGACAGTACAAAATCAATCTGTGCAGTCGTGATCCACACCTTTCCAAGTAATGCAGTTTCCTTGCTTTCTGGGTCTATCATAAATGTCACAAACCTTAGCAATATAATTGTCCAGGATTCTCCATAGACCAGAAATACATTGGATTTGCTATACAACATATTATATGAAATAATTGAGAATGTTTGATAAAATTCTTGGAAATCTTCCAAGTGGACTTTTTGATCAAGCCTTTCTATAAACGCTGAGCAGATTCCGTTCTGTGAAAGTAAGGGCTGCATTTTCTGTAAGAATTTGTCTCCATTGTTGTCATCCACAGAAAATATCCCAATCCACGTCCACCTGAAATGGCGAAGCAGTTGGACAATCCCAATGTACTGATGGTCCTCTTTGGGAACCATGAAATAAAGTGAAGAGAGTTTACTGGTCTGGAATTCCTCTTGGGTTAATGAGCCATAGGTCAACTGAAAGAAAGTCCATTAGTATGCTGTTGAGTCTTTAGATTAAGTTTAATTTTCCTATCTTGTTTTCATGCAAAATATATCCAAGGAACATTTGCCCCCAGCATTCTTGAAACTATATAGAAACAAATTTGTTGGGTTATATTGCAAACATATTTGCTAAATCAATTGCTTTAATAGAAGCAGTTCAAATCTTCCCTCTAGTATGGCATGACCCCGATACTCACTTACTATAACTGGCATTGCAGTTTCAGAAAAGAATGCCAAGTAGTAGACTTTGAGCCATGCAGAACATCTTAACAGAAATCTAACCCTAACATTTGATGCCCATTAATTATCCAATAACAACAATAAGATTAAGAGTTTTCTTCTTATCCCCTTCGGAACTTACTTGTGGAATCTTGAAGAATCCTATAATTTCAGCTACATAAAATGATGTGACAAAATCCAATCCTCCAATGATAGCCATGAGATTCTTCTGGGTGTCACATTTGTAGTTAGGGACAAATTCCTGAGATTTGAAAAGAAGGTCCAGAGTGGTGCGATACGTCATCCTTGGGTTGTAGTAACTGTCATAGATGTGGAATCCAAGAGTGACATTGGGTAAGATCTGGGAGTCCTCATTGATTTCCTTCACAGCAAAAGCCAAGGCAAGGATGTGCTGGTAGAATTTGATTATTAAACTGCAAATGATTTAAAAACCACAGTTGAAAAAGGAAGTTGGTCATTCTCATTACATGGCATCATTTCTATATGAATATCAGACATTTCTTTCTCGGATGAAAGTAGGAAAGTAATAGGTTTCCTAAAATGCTGAATAATTTGAACTAATTTCAAAATTTCTTTTTCTACAGTATTTACATAATTTGCAACAAATACCTGCTACAAGAAATAAAAATAGTGCTTTTTTCATGATGTCACATTTATTTTCTAACATTTTTCCCCACAAAATATAATATGAACAAATCCAGCATGTATGAGTCATTTATTTTATGTGTGTTTTGTTAAGATTGATGGTATAGATTTTTTTAATATTACAAATGTTCTTCAAAAGATGTTTTGCACCAAAGTTTCATACATTGTATGATAAACTTTACCATAAGTTAAAGAAAATTGTTTATGCTTCCATAGCTAGAAACATTTGTTGGACAGAGAGAGTTAGATTAGATATCAAGCCTACATTTATGCTGAAATCCTTTTACTCTCATAAGCAATTTTGGGAAAACTGATTAAGATTACAAAAAGAAAAAAAATCCTTACTTTAGTATATCATAAGATGTTATAATAGGATATTTCTTAAAATCTATTTCAAAAAGGTTGTAAATTATGCGGGATGCCATCCCACCAATGACCAGGTCCCCAGGTTGGTACCACTCATGTGGAACAGGGAAAGCATCACTTGAAGGGCAGCTGAGAGTCACTATTTTCTTCATCAGGAACACCAGAAGGAGCAACATCTTCACTCTTGAAAATGTCTCTGTCTTTCATCCTATCCTACAGGGAAGGTTGTATTATTGCAATAACTAATACAGTGATTAATTCAAGGTTTATATCTGAGAGTGCATCTAATCAGAAAATCCACCATTGGGTATTTGGAGATCCGTGAGAGTGCAAATTCGTGTCTTGAATAGCATTGGGGTTTGAACAGATACTCTGGCAGAGGAGAACAGAGGGAGGAAACCTGTAGCAATGACTCTGACACACAGCCATTATTATCCTTGTGCCAATCCCTTTGGGTTCAAGATACATTGATTGTTGTTGAATTGAAATAACCTTCTGTGCAGTCTTTGAAGTTTTTGCCTAGTTCAGAAAACATGGTGATTCCTGTAGGAGATAATTACTTTGATTTTGATGAAAGAATAAGTGTCTGATGTTTGACTTGACTGATGTTTGAGGCTTGACTTTAGATGCACTTAAACTGTTTTTGGACTACTTATGAACAGTTGGAAAGAAGAAATTAATTGGAACAATTAAAATTGCTGATTAATGGCATTGTAACAAAAAGGGGAAGGGCCCCTTCCCTTTTTTTTTTGAATCTTTTTTTATTTCTTCTGCTATACTTTTATTCCTTTTTTCTTCTCCCTTTCTCTTTCCTACTTTTATCTTTCATTATTACTATTAAGAGAAGTGATTCTCAAGGTGGGGAAAATGTGATTATAGAAAAACTATAAGAAATATGAAGATTATGAATGAATTTTTGATTATTAATAAGAATTGCTGATAGATTTAATGACTACAGAAAATTGTTTATTTAAAATGGTCTAAAATATTGTTCTTTATAGAAAATAAGAAAACATGAATGAAGCTTTGAATATTACCAAGAATTGTTTATAGACTTTATGATTACTTTTAAAGCGAGAAATGTCATTAAAGAAAAATTACAAAAAAGGTGAATATTTTGAAAGAACTTTTTTAAAATATTAAGCATTCTAATGGGTACAGAAAATTGATTTGAAAGTGGTTTAAAATGTTGTTTTTTTCATAGTAAATAAGAAAATGGGAATGAATTTTTGAATATCAATAATGACTTGTTTATAGATTTTATAACTATGGTAAATTGGTTTTTAAAATGGTTTAAATGTTGTTTTACATAGAAAAGCAAGAAACAAATAAGAAATGGGAGAAATTTAAAGAAAATTAATAGTTCAGGAAAGAGTAGGAGAGAAGATATATGTTAAAACGGATTATTATTTTAAACATTAAAATACAATTAAAAAGATATATATAAATTTGGCCCCATGATTAAAAACAATAACAGACAATTAAAAACATTTTAAAAAGTGTTAGGCCAGCCTGGCTTGCTGGAAAAAGAAGGTTTTAAGGGCACGGCAGAAGGCACCGAGGTCTTGGATTCTCCTTATCTCTGGGGGCAGCTGATTCCAGAGTGTAGGTGCCCCCACAGAGAAGGCCCTCCCCCTGGGGGGTCACCAGCCTACATTGTTTGGCTGATGGCACCCCGAGGAGGCCCTCTCTGTGGGAGCGCACAGGTCGATGGGAGGCCGTCGGTAGCAGCAGGCGGTCTCGAAGATAACTAGGTCCTATGCCATGGAGCACTTTAAAGGTGATAACCAACACCTTGAAGCGCACCTGGAAGACCACTGGGAGCCAGTGCAGCTCACGCAGGAGAGGTGTTGTATGGGAGTGCCATGCAGCTCCCATGACTACCCGCGCAGCCGCATTCTGGACCAGTTGGAGCCTCCAGGTGCTCTTCAAGGGGAGCCCCATGTAGAGAGTGTCCAGGAGAGAGGTGACGAGGGCATGAGTGACTGTGCACAGGGAATCCTGATCAAGAAAGGGCCACAACTGGCGAATCAGGTGAACCTGACAGAAGGTCCCCCTGGCTACAGCCGTCAGATGTTCCTCCAAGGACAGCTGTGTATCCAGGAGGACTCCCAGATTGCGCGCCCTCTCTGTGGGGGCCAAAGACTCGCCCCCAATAGTCAGTGATGGAGTCAACTGACTATAAACTTAGGAGGAGTGGAGGAGGCAATGCTGGAGAGCAGTTAGAGCCAAACTGTGAACCAGCTAAATATAAGGTAAGGAGTGGAGGAAAGCATCCCTGGAAAACAGCTAACTAAACTGTGAACCAGCCAAAAATAAACTTAGGAGGAGTGGAGGAGACAATGCTGGGGACCAGTTAAAGCTAAACTGTGAACCAGCTAAATATAAGGTGAGGAGTGGAGGAAAGCATCCCTGGAAAACAGCTAATTATGCTGTGAACCAGCCAAAAATAAACTTAGGAGGAGAGGAGGAGACAATACTGGGGAGCAGTTAAAGCTAAACTGTGAACCAGCGAAATATAGGTTAGGAGTGGAGGGAAGCATTCCTGGAAAACAGCTGAAAAGCCGTTATCCAGCTAAAAATAAACCTAGGAGGAGTGAAGGAGAAAATGTTGGAAAGCAGTTAAAACCAAACTGTGATCTAGCCAATAAATAAGATTAGGAGTGGAGGAAAGCATCCCTGGAAACCAGCTAATTAAGCTGCAATCCAGCTAAAAATAAACCTAGGAGGAGTGAAGGAGATATTTTTGAAGAACAGTTACTGATTTTGAAATGTTTTGAGAGGAATAAAATATTTTATGCTGACTATTAGATGTGATTTAAAAGAAACATTGACTTGATTTGGGTCTTTGAAGTAAAAAAAATATATGAAATACTGATTGTTAAAATGATAAATAAATATTATAAAGAGCTGTTTAGATTTGAAGTTTAAGATTTATGGTGATTACATAATAGCTAAATGTTAGAATAAGATATTAGATTGAATGACAAAAACTGGGTTTAGATTTGTTCTGTTTTCTTTTTCTTTTTCTTTTTTTTCCTTTAAGATGTTAATTGATGAAATTTGGAATTTATACTTATTTTATACCAGATCAAACCCTTGCTCTAAAAAAATGTTGTTTTATGTTTTATGTCAAAAATAAATATTTTTTTTTCAAAAAAAAGTGATGTTTAAATGCTTTTTGAAATGCACAATTGCTAATAACATGTACAAGGGGGAATTTGCAACACAAAATACACAGGTTATTTGCAGAACTGTCTCTTCCTGGTAACATCCATGAGATCTAGTAGAGTAGGGAGGCTGGGAATATTGTGAGTCCTCTCTCTTAATTGGGGACATCTGGTGAGATCCAGAGGAAGTGTCTTTTTTGTGATGTCTCCCTCTAGGGACGGGTTTCAAAACTTGTCACTACTGGTTCGCTCGTAGGCTTGTGCATGTGCAGAAGGGTCCGGGTGGGTGGGCGGAGCCTCCAGCCGCTGCCACTACCAGTTTGTCTGAACTGAGGCAAAATGGTAGCAACCCACCACTGGATCCCTCTGTCTGGAACATCATCCACACTGAGATTAGATTGGTTCCCATTTTGACACTCTTGTGCAATGCCCTGAGCACCTGTTTCACCAGTAGGTCTGTGGAACCCAATGTGGGTTAGAACCTATCAAGAAGCTCATCTGATTGATTGTTATCCCTAGGGTGTGTGTTTTTATTGTTGGTTTATCTCTTAAAGAATAAATAAAACTTCTTCCAATGTATGCCATCAGGTTTATTCAGGGATGTTCCTTAAATTTCAATTTATAAAACTGGTAAACTATGTGGGACATCATGCAGGGGTGAAATCCAGCAAGTTCTGACAAGTTCTGGAGAACCGGTAGTGAAAATTTTGAGTAGTTTGGAAAACTGGCAAATAGCACCTCTGGCTGGCCCCAGAGTGGGATGGGAGTGGAGATTTTGCAGCATCGTTCCCCCAGGAGTGGGGAGGGAATGGAGATTTTGCAGCATCCTTCCCCTGGAGTGAGGTGGGAATGGAGATTTTGCATTATCCTTCCCCTGCCCACCAAGCCACACCCACTAAGCCACACCACACCCACCAAGCCACACCCACAGAACCGGTAGTAAAAAAATTTGGATTTCACCACTGACATCATGCCACCAATGATGAAAACCGAGGAAGCATCACTTGCAGAAAAGTACAGAGTAACTAGTTTCTATCTGAATTAAAGTTAGACTTTCACTCCAAAGCTAAAATAGTGATAAGCAAAGTGTAGTTGCAAAGCTGCAATGAAAAATTCTCCACTGACCTCTCCCCCATTTTCCATGGCGGCAAGAAGCAGGTTAGCTGACACAAGGATTGTATTAGCTGTTTTGGTGGTGGCACATTGCCGACTCATGTTTAAGTGATTATCCACTAACACTCCAAGGTCCCTCTTACAGTTACTGTTTTTAAGCTAGTTTTCACCTAATCTATACTTGTAACTTTGGTTTTTCCTCCCCAGGTGTAAAACTTTGCTTTTCTCCATATTAAATTTCATTTTGTTGGATAGGGCCCTTTGTTCAAGTCTGCCAAGACCTTTTGGAATTCTGAGCTTGTTTTCTGGGGTGTTGGCTGTTCCTACCAGCTTAATGTCATCTGAAAATTTGATGAGTTCCCCTTCTATTCCCTCATCTAAGTCATTTATGAAGATATTAAAGATTACTGGGCCTAAGACAGAACCTTGTGCTACCCCACTGCTTATTTCTCTCCATGTCATTGTCAAAGAATGAAATAAGATTGGTTTGGCATGATCTGTTTTTAACAAACCTATGCTGGCTACTAGTTATAATTTTATTCATTTCCAGATGTTCACAGATCTGTTTTTAAATTATTTTTTCCAGTATTTTCCCAGGTATTTTATTTATTTATTTAATTTGATTTGTATGCCGCCCTATCTCCATAGGACTCAGGGCGGCTCACAACAATTAAAATCAAACCAGATAAAAACATATTAAAGTACAAATTAAGCGTATGTTAAAACTCATTAAAATGATCAAACCCCATCAATCCAGGCTGGGCGATTTAAACAGCCATGTCTTTTAGTTTTAGTTAAACTGATTGGTCTGCAGTTTCCTATCCCTGCTTCCACCCCCCTTTTTTTTTCTTTCTTTTTTTTCTTTTTCAGCTCCTTCAGAACTCTGGGATGTAATCCATCAGGTCCTTGTAATTAATCTTCATCAGACAAGTGTTCCCTTACCATTTTCTTGCTTATTTTAATTTTTATTTCTAGTCTGTCTTTTACAGTTATGTTTTTTGTATAGGTTGAGCTATAGTTTCTTTTTGTGTGAAGACTGATGCAAAGTCTCCCATTACTACTGTGATATGTTTTCTACATACATTTATTAATTGATTAGCAAAGAGTTCATCTATTTCTTCTGCTTGATTGTGTGGCCTATTGTATATCATTGTCATTTCCCCCCTTTTCAGTGGTGGGATTCAATTTTTTTAACAACAGGTTCTGTGGGTGTGGCTTAGTTGGGGGTGTGGCTTGGCAATCATGTGACTGTGTAGGCGTGGCTAGCTGGTCATGTGACCGGGTGGGCGTGGCTGTGTGCATAGGGACTACTCAGAGGGCTGAAAAAAGTCATTTCTGACTGGTCCTCACACTTTTGACTGGTCCTCACACTTATGACCATCCTCACATTTATGCCCGTGCAGCATTCTTAATAACCATGTCAGTCATTTCACCACTACTTCTCTTCACCACAGTGACAAGATAGGGTGCAAAACGTAAAATGTGAGGAAAGTCGTAAGTTCAAGGACTGGTCAAAAGTGCGAGGACCAGTCAAAAATAACTTTTTCAGCCCTCTGAGTAGTCCATTTACTACCGGTTCTGTGGGTAAGGTGACTGGGTGGGCATGGCCAATTTTTTTTTTTAACTTTTCCTTTTAAAAGCATTTTTTCTACAACCTTAAGAGGTTGCAGAAAACAATGCTTTTAGAAGTTTCTGACAATCAGGCAAATCTGCTGGGATCGCCAGAAGCTTTTAAGGCAATTTTTTTTCCTACAACCTCTTCAAAAAATCCCTTTAAAAACCTCTGACAATCTAAGCTGAGTTGCCTGATCCTCAGAAGCTTCTAAGAGCATTTTTTTTCTGCAACCTCTTCAAGCTTCTGCCTTTTCAAGGCAAAAAAGGGCGAGGGGGGGGACACACAGTGAGATATTCCACAGCTCAAACCTCCCCCCACCAGAAACCTTGGAAGGTTTCCTGTCTCTAAACTCTAATTTTGTGCTCAATTGTGGTCATAAGTCAAGGACTATCTCTGCCTTCCTCCACATGGCAGCCTTGTCCTAGTAAACTCCTTTTCCTTTCTGGCAATTTTCCTTTCTGTTGGAGGCACCAAAACAATCTAGATGATATAAGGTTTCCTGCTGAAGCAGGGGGTTGGACTAGATGGCCTCCAAGGTCCCTTCCAGCCCTAGATTGCTATCCTGTTTCAAAGCATCTTCTGAAACCACATCTAGTGCCATGGTTTGTGGTCCTTCCTGCCTGCCTTTCTCTTCTTTCTTTCTTTCTTTCTTTCTTTCTTTCTTTCTTTCTTTCTTTCTTTCTTTCTTTCTTTCTTTCTTTCTTTCTTTCTTTCTCTTTCTTTCTTTCTTTCTCTCTCTCTCCCTTCCTTTCTTCCCTCCTTCCTTCCTTTCTTTTTCTTTCTTTTTCTCTCTCTCTCTTCCTCCCTCCTTTCCTCCTTAAATGCCAGCAAAACCCACTACTTTGCTCCTAAAATGGTCTAGGGCAGAGGTTCCCAATCTTGGCAATTTTTAGACTTGTGGACTTCAACTCCCAGAAATCCTCTGCCAGCAAAGCAAAGCAAAGCAAAGCAAAGCAAAGCTGGCTGAGGAACTCTGGGAGTTGAAGTCCACAAATCTTAAAGTTGCCAAGGTTGGAAACCCCTGCCCTAGGAAAACAATCCACATTGCTAAAACAAACAAACAACCCACATTGCATCTGTTTTAGGGGAGGAGGTTCAATTCATTGCCCAGTTGGAAGACTGAAATGAAATGCTCCAAGCTGACAGCATTGCTTCTAAGGACATTCGGCTCCAGATCAGATCGGGCTTTTTTTTTTTTTTGCATGAAAGAGGGACACAGCGAAACAAAAAGCCTCCAGCCTCCGATGTGAAGCAAATTAAAGCCTCTTTTTCTCCTTCTCTCCCCCCCTCCCCCTGCTTCCCTTTTACCTTTGTTTAATGCTCTGGAAGTTTTTCTCTCCCAGGCAAGCAGCAAGCTGCTTTCTCTATCCTGCTCTCTTGCGTCCGGAGCCGGTGGGGAACCACGTGGCAGCCCACGTGGATCCCAGGCAGCAGAACTCAGGCTAGGGAAGGGGTGGGCAATTGTGGCTCTTTTACAACCTGTGGACTTCAACTCCCAGAATTCCTGAGACAGCCAAGCTGTCTCAGGAATTCTGGAAGTTGAAGTCCACAAGTTGTAAAAGAGCCACAATTGCCTACCCCTGGCTAAGGTAGGCTGGCGCTGCATGAGTGGGAGGCGGGGCGGGGCGAGGGATGGGTGAGCCAGCAATTTAACAAACGGTTCGGTGTGCTGCGGGGCCAATAAATTACAAAAAAACACCGAACCGTTTGTTAAATTGCTGGCTCGCTCGCCCCATTTATTGGGAATAAATAGTAGTGCGGAGGGGCGGGGCAAGGGGCAGGACAAGCCAGCAATTTAACAAAGGGTTCGGCCGAACCCCCTAGAATCCCACCACTGCCCCTTTTATATTGATCCATATGGTTTCTACTCCCTTCTTATGTGGTTGGTTATCTAGTGGTTTTTGCTTGGAATTAGGTTCTATAGATCATGAAGATTGCCCCCCACCCTCAATTTTAGTTTAAAGTCCTTTGGAGAAGATGAGACGGTCATTTTCTGAATGTATTGTTTCCAGTTCTTGTGAGTTGCAGTCCATCCCTTGCCAGTAGCCCTTCATCTAGGTAATACAGATGATGGTCTAGGAATCCAAAGTTCTCTTGATGATACCAGCTTTTCAGCCAGTGGTTCATTTCTAAAATTCTTTGCTCTCTCATTGGATGTTGGCCTTTTGTTGGAAGTATAGATGAAAATACCACTCGTGCTCCTAATTCTTTAACATTCTGCCCTAGCTGTTTGTAATCGCTTGTTATTATTTTGTTTAGGTTGGGATTTCTCACTTTGCTCATTAAGTTCCACAGTAGCTAGAGTTGCCTCTAAACCCTTCTTCTAGTAATTCAAGTAGTTTACATTGGATACATACATAGTTTAGAATTTTTGTGAGCATAAGCTGAAACATATAGCACACTTTGCAAATCACTATAGTTTCAGTCTCTATCTCCATGAAAGGGAATTTAGGGATTTTAAAAATTTAAGAATTTACCAGAGTTTTTGGCCCTTTATGAAGTAATACGTCCTTTTTTTGGTGGAAGTCTCAGGCTATTTTCTAGGAGATTTTTTTAGGTAAGATGTGCTGATGTGGTCACTCTGGTTTTCTGGTCCACTGCGCTGCTCTCAGCCACTGCTGGCTCACCATACTGCTTTCAGCTGTTGCTGTTCTATCATGCTGCTCTCAGGCACTGTTGTGGCTGCCTCTGCTCAGTTGGTCATCTGTGCTGCTCTCAGCCACTGCTAGTTCACTACTCTGCTCTCAGCCATTGCTGGTTCACCGCACTGCTCTCAGCTGCTGCTGATCTACCATGCTGCTCTCAGCCACTGCTGGTTCACCACACTGCTCTCAGCTGCTGCTGATCTACCATGCTGCTCTCAGCCACTGCTGGTTCACCACACTGCTCTCACCTGCTGCTGATCTACCATGCTACTCTCAGCCACTGCTGGTTCACCACACTGCTCTCACCTGCTGCTGATCTACCATGCTGCTCACAACCACTGCTGGTTCACCACACTGCTCTCAGCTGCTGCTGATCTACCATGCTACTCTCAGCCACTGCTGGTTCACCACACTGCTCTCACCTGCTGCTGATCTACCATGCTGCTCACAGCCACTGCTGGTTCACCACACTGCTCTCAGCTGCTGCTGATCTACCATGCTGCTCTCAGCCACTGCTGGTTCACCACACTGCTCTCACCTGCTGCTGATCTACCATGCTACTCTCAGCCACTGCTGGTTCACCACACTGCTCTCACCTGCTGCTGATCTACCATGCTGCTCACAGCCACTGCTGGTTCACCACACTGCTCTCAGCTGCTGCTGATCTACCATGCTGCTCTCAGCCACTGCTGGTTCACCACACTGCTCTCACCTGCTGCTGATCTACCATGCTGCTCTCAGCCACTGCTGGTTCACCACACTGCTCTCAGCTGCTGCTGATCTACCATGCTGCTCACAGCCACTGCTGTGGGTGCTGCTGCTCAGTTGGTCCTCTGCACTGCTCTCAGCAGAGGTGGGATTCACCAGTTCTGTCCAGTTCGGGTGAACCGGTAGTTGCACCTGTGTGAGGCTCTGCCCACCTGCCTGGATGTAATGCTTGAGCCTCTGCGCATGCACGGGAGTTCACATTTGCAAAATGGTAGGGAAGATGTGCCAGAGCCTGGAGGCCGTGAGGGTCTGGATGAGAGTCAACAGTCTCAGACTTAACCCAGACAAGACTGAGTGGCTGTGGGTATTTGCCTCCTAAAGACCATGCTGATTGTCCATCCTTGGTTCTGGGGGGGGGGGGAGAAATTGTCCCCCTCAGAACGGGCTCGCAATTTGGGTGTCCTCCTAGACTTGCAGCTAAGATTGGAGCAACATCTGTCAGCTGTGGCTAGGGGGACCTTTGCACAGGTCCATCTGGTGCATCAATTGCGACCCTATTTGGATCAGGAGGCTCTCCTCACAATTACTCATGCCGTTGTCACCTCACAGTTAGATTATTGCAACCTGCTCTACATGGGGCTATCCTTAAAAACTGTTCGGAGACTACAGTTGGTCTAGAATGCAGCCGTGAGAGCTGTCGTGGGTGCACCAAGGTACACCCACATTATACCAATTCTCCATGAGCTGCACTGGCTCCCTATTGGTCTCCAGGCACAATTCAAGGTGTTGGTTATTACCTTTAAAGCCCTACATAGCTCAGGGCTAGGGTATCTTTGAGACCGCCTTCTACCGCATAGCTCCCAGCGACCAGTAAGATCCCACAGAGTTGGTCTCTTCAGGGTCCCATCAGCTAAACAATGCCAGCTGGCGGGCCCACAGGGGAGGGCCTTCTCTGTGGCTGCCCCAACTCTCTGGAACCAGTTACCTCCTGAGGTCCGGACCATCCCCACCCTATTGGCCTTCCGAAAAGCTGTGAAGGCCTGGCTCTTCCGGCAGGCCTGGGGCCATTGATCTTGCTGCTGCGATTTGGCGAGATCCGGCCATGAATGGTGTGAATGGGTTTTAATTGCTTTAAATGGTTTAACTTTTAATGTTTTATATATGGTTTTTAAATGCATTGTAAGTCGCCTTGAGTCTTTGGAGAAAGGCAGCATACAAGTTGAATAAATAAATAAATAAATAAATAAATGTGAATCCCACCTTTGGCTCTCAGCCACTGCTGGTTCACCACACTGCTCTCAGCAGCTGCTGGTCTACCATGATGCTCTCAGCCACTGTTGTGAGTGCTGCTGCTCAGTTGGTCATCTGTGCTTCTCTCAGCCACTGCTAGTTCATCACGCTGCTCTTGGTCACTGCTTGGGGTGCTTCACTCCTCTACCACATAGCTCTGCACTGCTGCTGCTCAAGGACTGTCATGCAGCTCAGAGCCACTGGTCTAATGCCACCTCGCTACATTTCCCTGCTGCTTGGTGGCCTCTGTTTGCACCACACTGGCTCCATTCAAGTGTCAGGCTGGGTCACTGGGCCACCTTTCAGTTGGGCCACTAGGCCACCTCTCTGCTGGGCCACATCTCAAATGGGCCACTTCTCAGTTGGGCCAAAACTCAGCTAGGCTACCTTTCAGATGGGCCACCTCTACACTTGGCCACCTCTCAGGTGGGCTACTTCTCACCTCTTTGTTCAAGGAATACAAGTTCTTTTTTTAAACCCTCCTCGAGCTAATCTTGATGTTGCCCTCTTGATATAGTTTGTAATCAGAGTGTGGTATATATTTTTTTCTACGATTTGAGCTGAATTTCAGCAGATTTTCTTTAAAAATGTCATACTTCTTATTGTAAACTAATTCTAGTCACTCTTTGTTACGATCACTGGTCAGCATACACTTTGAATAAAGCATGAAACAGAAAGAAGAATACATTTCTTTTCATTTCACTACATTTCCCATATTATTCGTATCTGATAACAGGTTGCTCTGGGAAGATGTATGAATAGATTTATATAAGATTCCTGTAGAAACAGTCTTTCTATTCTTTTTTTCCCCCCAATCCTTCAACTGAGCCAGAAGGATCACATGGGGTACTAATTCCTCTTTATGAGTTTCTCCCTTTGGTTCAATTCAGGCCGCAAAACAATGATGTAACATTTTGGTACAAATATGCATCCCAATAATGAAGCGCTGGAGGACAAGATGGAGAAGACCTCCACAACTACCATGGCTTTGCCTTTTGTGCTCAGATAGGCTGGAAAGAAGGAGATCCACACACTGCAAAAGGCCAACATGCTGAAGGTGATGAACTTGGCTTCATTAAAGCTGTCAGGTAATTTACGGGCAAGGAAAGCCACAATAAAGCTGACAATGGCCAAGATACCCATGTAGCCCAAGACACAGTAGAAGAAGAAAGCTGATCCCTCATTGCACTGTAAAATCATTTCTTGGAGCTCTGAATGCATGTCCAACTCAGGGAATGGGGGAGATGTTGACAACCAAAGGATACAAATACATACCTGGAAGAGAGAGCAGAAAAGGACAATAGAAAAGGCCAATCTTTTCCCCACCCATCTCCTCATCTGAGATCCAGGTCTCGTGGCCATGAAAGCCACAACCACAGTGATGGTTTTGGCCAGTACACTAGAAATGGCCACCGAGTATGTGATGCCAAACATTGATTGTCGGAGAAAGCAGATAACTTTGCCAGGCTGGCTGAGGAAGAACAAAGAGGAGAGAAAACAGAGCAGAAGAGAGACAAGGAGGGTGTAAGTGAGGAACCGGTTGTTGGCTTTGACAATAGGAGTATCCTTATACTTAATAAAAGTTCCAAGTACCCAAGAGGTCAAGAAGAATAAACCAAGAGCTGCTGAGGCTAAACCAGTTCCTAAGGTTTCTTCAAAAGTTAGAAAGATCAGCAGTTTCAGGACACATCCTTTCTTTTCTTTATTTGGATAATGATCTTCTGAACATGGAAAACAGTCATCCATATCTGGAAGGAAAATCAAGGAATTTGTCACCTGGACATTCCAGATTACTGAAAATCAACCTTATTATTTGTATGCATCAAAGTAGTTCATTAAAGTTTGCTTACGTCTAGTGAAAATTGGTAGAATGCCTAACCTACCATTTTGATTTGAAATCTTCCCTTCTGGGCATGGAACACAGTCATAGCAGCAGAACTGATCTCCCTCAATCCCTTTCTTCCAGGATCCAGGGAAACAAGGGTCATTGCATCGAGAAAGTGGAAGAACCTGGTGATAATCATAAAAGGTTTTGAAAAGGGGGATATTTAAAACTGTTCATATTTTTTATTATTTATATAGGGAAATTATTTTTTACTTCCGGTAAGAATGCTGAATTTATCAATTTCATTAACAACTTAAAAAGATTTAAAAAGTTCATTCATGTAGAAAAGGTCCTGTTTGAAGGGCAGGGAGAGTAAATAATTACACAGGGTGACAATTTCATGGAAATATGGCCACTCTTGTGATTTCAAATGCAAATGCAAACCAAATATGCAAAGATGGTTTTTGTATTGTGATATCATTTTGTCACATTGATGAGTGCTTGATCATACACAACATTTGAAAAGAATGTACCACTGTTTATTTTTTTAAAAAAACAGACATCAGATTTCTAAAGGAATTCTTTTCAATATGGGAACATAATGGATTAATGCATGTTTGATACAATAATTCAAAACGTGGTTAAAAGTTGGGTTCCAGAAAATCACATCTTCATCAATGAATAATTCCTTCCCTTTCGGAGCCTCTAGATCCAGCTTTCCAACTCTAACTCTCTGAAAAGATCTGTTTGGAAAAGTGATCAAGTTGGTGATGTCAAATCCACCTGTTGCTTCCCCTTTCTCATTCAGGAACACTCTCTCCCCAGCTGAATTGTTGAAAGAAATGCCTTGAAGAAATGAATGGAGCTACTTGAAAGAGAATAGAAGAGATGGACAATTGAAGCAATTTAACAGAGAAGAGAATAACATATTCAAGTTTCATTCACTCATTCTTTATATTCCAATAGCTATTATTAAATATGTATGCTTAAGATATTTGATCATCAATATTGCCTGGAAATGTACATGTCCACTCCATTATTTATTTGATATTATTTTAAGGAAATATAACAATCAACAGAAGCAGAATGAAAATAAGCTTTTGGAATGATGTCACTTTATCCAATTAAGTTTACAAAAAAAAAACAAAAAAAAAAACCTTAGTTCAAGAGAAATCATATCTAATCTTTTCTCATTGGTCCAAAGTTATTTGAGAGTCTAATTAATTTCTTTTAGCCAGATTTTGGAATCTGAGACTTAAGCATTCTTTGATAGATAAATGAGAAGCAATGGCCATTGCAAACATAGAATTGTTTCAAACTATGCAAGCCACATCTAAGAAGGACCACCACTTCATTCCTCCAAATCTCTGATAGAGACAGAAAGCTCAGCTTGTCACTCATGAAAAATTCATGAGCCAAACAAAAGTTCTTGGAGAATTGATTATTTTTTGGAAGAGACAATAAAAGTAATGTAAATTATCATTTTAAATAACTCTTAATGTACAATATATGCTGATTTATTAAATAACTCCTACCAGAACCTAAACCATAATTTTTAATAGCAGTTTCTGGATGATCAGATTATCAGAATACCTGAATGACAAAATAAGAACAGAAGCCAGTTTTTCTGTATCTATTTTATGCAACACAACATTGGAAGGGACCTTGGATGTCTTCCATTACACCACCCTGATCAAGGAGAAGACCTTACAACAATTTAGATGAATGATTCTCCAATCTCTTCATAAACATCTCCAGTTATGTAGCACCAAGGATTTCTGAAGGCACTTTTTTACACTGATTCATTGTTCTGTCAGGATATTCTTCCTTACTTCTACATTTTTTTTCTCATAAATAAGTTGATTCTACATGCAGAAAATATTAAGACTTTCCACAATGGTTCAAAAAAATAATTCTACACCAAACTGCTCACTGAAACAAAAGAAGAGTCCAATTCAAAGGGAATACCTGCCAAGGCTGCAGATTTGGAAGATCAATTTTTTTACCCATCGTAGTTGTCTTCCTATTGAAACCCAACATGTGTAGAACCTGCAAAGCATGAGCCACAGAATAAACAGCATTGTAGACACTGTAGCTTTGGCCAGTCATTTCCATTTCAAATATGGGTGCAGGAAGATCCTCCAGATTCATCTCCCCAGTGCAGCGAGTATTGTCCATTCCTTGTAATTCTGGTTTTGGAAATGAACAATCAAATGCTTGTTCCCAAACATGCTGCCTAAACCCATCTCTGTAGTCTGAAAGAGGATTTATGGTCTGAAGAAATTCTCTGAAACCTACAACTGCTGTTGAATGAATCGTGAAGGAAATAGCCCCATGGAACATCTTGAGATCCGAACTGATTTGAATGCCTGACAGTACAAAATCAATCTGTGCAGTCATGATCCACACCTTTCTAAGTAATGCAGTTTCCTTGCTTTCAGGGTCAACCAAAAATGTGACAAACCTTAGTCATATAATTATCCAGGCTTCTCCATAGACCAGAAATGTATTGGCTTTGCTAGTCAACATATTAATGGAAACAATTGAAATTGTTTGATAAAATTCTGGGAATCTTTCAAAGTGGAGTTGTTGAGGAAGCTGTTCTATAAACGCCGAGCAGATTCCATTTTGTGATAGTAAGGGCTGCATTTTCAGTAAGAAATTTTCTCCATTGTTATTATCAAAGGAAAATATCCCAATCCACGTCCACCTGAAATGGTGAAGCAGTTGGATAATCCCAATGTACTGATGGTCCTCTTTGGGAACCATGAAATATAGTGAAGAGAGCTTACTGGTCTGACATTCCTCTTGGGCTAATGAGCCATATGTCAGCTAAAAGAAAATCCAGTAGTATTCTGTTGAGTCTTTTGATTAAATTTAATTTTCCTATCTTGTTTTCATATAAAATATATCCAAAGAATATTTTCCCCCTTATATTCTTTTAAGAATATAGTAACCAATTTCTTGGACTAGAAGACTTCCGGTGTTCCTTCCAACTCTGTTACTCCATTCTATTCTAACATTCCCGCCCTAGCATTCTTTTAAGAATATACTAACAGATTTCTTGGACTAGAAGACCTCCAATGTCCCTTCCAACTCTGTTCTTCTGAGGATGTTCTCATTGCATGAAAATATTTCAAACACATGCACTAGATCAATTGTTTTAATAGAAGCCATTCAAATCTACCCTCAGGTATCCCTGATACTTCCTGTAACTGGCATTGTAGTTTCAGAAAAGAAGAGCAAGTAGTAGACCTAAAACCATGTAGAACATGGCCTAATGTTTGATGCCCATTAATTATTCCATAACAATAATAAGATTAAACATTTTCCATTCAACCCCTTCAGAACTTACTTGTGGAATCTTGAAGAATCCTATAATTTCAGCTATATAAGATGATGTGACAAAATCCAATCCCCCAATGATAGCCAGATTCTTCTGGGTGTCACATTTGTAGTTAGGGACAAATTCCTGGGATTTGAAAAGTAGGTCCAGAGTGGTGCGATAGGTCATCCTTGAATTGTAGTAACTGTCATAGATGCGGAACCCAAGAGTGACATTAGGTAAGATCTGGGAGTCCTGATTGATCTTCTTTACAGCAAAAACCAAGGCAAGGATGTGCTGGTAGAATTTGATTATTACACTGCAAATGTTTTAAATACCCCCGTTGAAAAAGGAAGTTGGCAAATTCTCATAAGGTGGCATAATTTCTATATAAAATAGCAAATAATTCTTTCTCCGATGAAGGTAGGAAAGTAATAGGTTTTCTAAAATACTGAATAATTACAGTATTATAATAATTATTAATAATTATAATATAATATATAATTAATATATATAAAATATCGTGATTCCTGTACAAGATAATTACTTCGTTTTTTTTTTATTGCAAAAGTTTTACAATTACATTTTCACCCCATTTCCCCCCCAACCCACCCCATACTCCCCACCCTAACCCCCCCAAACCCCCCTAACCCTCCCCCCTGACTTCCATAGAATATAATCCCATCAAAATCCCTTTTTTTGTAAAACCTGAACCCCTCAAACCCCCTTATAATTTTTCATCTTCACAAAATTCATACATTTCTATTTTTATATAATACTTTCAATGAAAAGCTATTTGATACTTCCTAGTTTGATATTTGTTCTGCACATAATCTATCCATTTTTTCCATTCCCATTCATAAGTCTCTTGTGAGCGATCTTTTAAATATGCTGAAATCTTCGCCATCTCCGCAAAACTGGCCATCTTCAAAGTCCATTCTTCAATAGTGGGCAAAGCTTCATTTTTCCAATATTTACCTATCAATAATCTCGCTGCTGTTATCATGTATAATATCAACTTAGTTTCATCCAATGTAAAACCCTTTATTATACCCAGTAAAAACAATTGTGGAGAAAATTGAATTTTTTTCTTCGAAACATTCTGCATAACCCACCATATTTTTATCCAAAAAGCCATAACTTTCTTACAGTTCCACCAGACATGGTAATATGTAGCATCTAAACAATCACATCTCCAACATTTTGGCTGAACATTAGGATACATACAGGATAATTTCTTGGGATCTAAATGCCATCTGTAAAACATTTTATAAAAATTTTCCCTCAAATTCTGTGATTGTGTAAATTTAACATTCTGAACCCATATTTTTTCCCATGTTTCCAACATCACTGGTTCTGCAAAATTCTGTGCCCACTTGATCATACAATCTTTAACCAGTTCAGTTTCTGAGTCCCTTTCTAACAAAACATTATATAACCTTTTAATATGCATTGGACCTTTCTCTTTTATATGTCTAACCAATTCTTCCTCATGTACCATTACACCAGATTTTTGGTCCTCTTTCCATCTCAATTGAAGTTGATTGTACTGTAACCAAGTTAGATTAATCCCTTCTTCCAACAGTGTCTCTAATATCTTCAGTTGCCATCTGCCCGCATCTGTAAAAATAATTACTTCATTTTTGATCAGAGAATAAGTGGCCAATGATTGTTGGTTGTTGTTTTTTTTTTTTTGTTTTGTTTTAATATTTTTTATTGTTTTTGTATCACAAATTCTATTTCTATATTGAACAGTGTGTTTAGTAGGTATCCAAAGTGTTAAAATATAAACATCATCATAATCATTATAATCATGCATACTTGCTAAATAAAATGTACAGAGGGGAATTTGCAATACAAAATTGATTCATTTTTGAAATGTGTGTTATTTTTACAATGAATAATAAATGCAGTTCCCCTCCTTTTGCATAGCACTAAGATCCATAGGTATTTTGACATTCCCTCATTTTAAGAAATTGTGTATGATTTCCTTCCAGATCCCCCTAGAAGGGAGATGAAAGAAGAAGAAAATTTCCCCATTATTGTTATCAACAGCAACAATTCCAATCCACATCCACCTGAAATGATGAAGCAGTTGGATAATCCCAATGCTCTGATGTTCCTCTTTTGGGACCATGAAATAAAGTGAAGAGAGCTTACTGGTCCAAAATTCTTCTTGGTCTAATGAGCTCAATATGACAGCTGTAAGAAAGCGGAGCAGTATTCTCTTGAATTGTTAGATAAAATCTGGTTGTCCTGATCTTGTTTTTATATTAAATACATCCAAGAAAGGATTTATTTTCCTGAAATTCTTCTAAGTATTAATACAAAAAGGATTTTTTTGGGGAATTATTTCAAACACATCTAATTGATCTTTTTTTTTTCCATAGAAGCAAACAGTTCAAATCTTCCCTCCTGTATGGAATGGGTATGAATTCATACTTTATTTTTATTTTTTATTTATTTATTTTCATCAAGCATGTATTAGATAACAGATACAAGTATAAACATAATTACAAATACATGAAATGGATACGAATAAAAGGGAACATTAGGACAGGGTAATTAGTAATTAGATAAAATTAGTATTTGGCATTGTAGTTTCAAAATCATGCTAACTAATAGAGCTTAAGCCAGGCAGAACATCTTCAAACTGTATATGTCAAGTTGTAGGAAATTCATTTAAAGAAACACTTTGAAATTCTTGCTGTTTTTCTTTTGTCTGATAGCCATGCCCAAACAAACTCTTAGAGATTGTTTTCCCCCGCCCCAATGTATGCGATTTCTAATTTTATTTCTTCTCCTTCTTTAGGGTCCCTTTCTGATGTACAAGTTCTTTCTCCAGGGTTTTGAACTCTCAATTTTCTCAAATTGAAATCTCAATTTGTTCTGTAAGGTTACAGTTGTCTCCATCACTAATAGTAACTATGGTTGGGACTGGATCTGTCAGCCTCCAGGAAAATGGTTACAATGCATTGGTGGAATCTACCCCTAAGATGGAAGCAAATGGTATTCATCTTTTCTTTAGAGCTGCACCACCATTACTTCAGACAATGCCAAGAATGAGTTTTCCCTTCAGTTGAACTCCTTGTCAGCTACTGACACTGCCCTGAATTACTGTCAGAAAACCACACTGACTAATTTTGCCTGATCTTCTGAGCAAAACCAGGAAGCTGATTCTGACAGAAAATTTTTGTTCCATCCAGCAGATCAAAATTCAGATAATGAAATCAGTAAACTCCTGGAGGAATGTATCTCCCAGAAAGAGTGTGTCAGGGTTCCAAGTAATAGATACAACACAATCATAACTCCGAGGCCAAGGTGCTCCTCGAAGTCCAAATTTATTAGGCATGCCATATTGGCACATTTGGTGAAAACCCAACTCTGAAAGTCCCATGGTTTTCCCCACCCAAATTAAAAGTAAAAAAAAAAAATTCCCCAGTCCACATGTCTGTCACATGGTCCAATCCGGTCACCGTCCCAACTCCAGTTGGTTTCAGTCCACGCCTCCCTAGAACCTGGTGAGAACGTCCTTGATTCCCAGGAGAAAGAATTTTATTCTGGCTACAAGTCCCCAGCTATCTCTATCTCTACCCTTCCATTCCCCAAGCTTCAGCCAGTCCTACTGTGGCAGCCCTGAAGAAGCTACAAAATGGCTTCAGGGTTGACAGAGTGGACCCAGCCAAGAAGTTCAAGTCAATTCAAGGAGAGGTTGAAAAAAAGCCACCTTCTGCCAAATTGATCCAGCTGGCTGAATCCACTCCCAAAGAATTTAGGCTGATTATTCATGGGAATTTTAATAAAGCATAACACTCAACCTATTATTGATGGCATCATCCTTTTGTGCAGCTCACTATGCAGTTACAAATTGGATTGAATTTATATCACCATGTCATCACACGTGTTTCAACTTCTAGTCCTTCTCGCACATCAGATTTATTTTACTTTATTTTAAGCAGCAGAAGGGGGAGTGGAGGCTGGCAGGAAAGCCTAGTGTTGGAGATCCATGCAAAATAAGGCAACTCCAACCTGAATCCTGTAGGGGAGACACGCCCCCTTCCCTCTTCATCTGTCCCCCCGAGGTGGGGACCAAGGGTGGGTTCCACTTACCTTTACTACTGGTTCGCAACAGGATTGTGTGTGCTTCTGCACATGTGCAGATCACCCATGATGATGTCATGGCAGGTGCGTGAAACCTCCTGCCAGTTTTGCTACCGGTTCTATAGAACTGGACAGAACCAATGGTGGGGACCAGTGCAGCCTGAGCGCAGCTCCCATCTTGGAGATAGCCAGCAAGCAAACAAATGTAGCTCTGCTGGTGAGAGCAGAGCAGGCAGCATGTGCACCTTCCCCACCACCATGATGGTGCTGGCTGGGAGGTATGCACGAGCCAAATAATTGGAACCCCGCTCGGCAGAGTTTGCAAGCGGGCTCGGCAGTACTGTGGTGGGGCCGGGAGGGTGCACATGTGTTGGGAGACCTTCCTCAAGTGAGCGGCAAGACTCGGGCAAAGCGCAGCAAAGGCACACATGGGTGGGCGGCCGCTTGCTTGAGGAGGGTCTTCCTGTGCATGCGCACCCTCCTGGCCCTGCCACACCAGCCAGGGGTTCATGGGAGGAGAAGGAGGGGGAGAGGAGGAGGAGGGTCACCCAAAGGGAAGCTTCTGCTGTGGCCCCTGCCTGTTCCTCAGCTAGCCTGGATTTCCAAAAAGAAGAAAGAAAAGGAATAGTGAAGAGCTCCGAGGAGAGCTCTCCAGCTTGTCCCAGCCTTGGCGTTCCAAGAGAGAGAGAAGAGATGCAGAGAGAGAGAGAGAGTGCACATGAGAGAGAGAGCTAAACACACAGAGAGAGACAAAGAGAGAGGGGGAAACCAGAAGATGGGTGAGCGTCTTTCTCCGAGCCTGATCCCTGGGGTGGGCATGCGAGGTTTGCAGGGCCAACTCCCTTTTCCCACTGCCCTGAGCTTCTTAAAGCCATAGCTGGGCACTGCTAGCCCATCCCCCTTTCTTTTGTGTCCTCCTCCCAGATCCCATTCCCACCCCGCCAGCCCTCATGTTAGCAAGGCCGGCTTAGGTTGTGGCTGGGTCAGGCCAGTGTCTTGGGGTGGAGAGCAGGTTGCACCGAGGCATGCCCCAAGCAACCGAGGCATGCCCAGAACAAACAAGATAATTCTCTCCCTCTGCATTTCTCACACAGTAAATCAGAGCTCTGGTTTCTGCCATTAAATGATGATCTGAAGAGAGAAATTAGTCATAAACATTAGACTCCATCACCTCTTTTCTCTTTTACCCTGTCAGGTTTCGTTGTCATCTCAAATAAATTGCACTCCCAAACAATTAATCTTTGCTGAAATATTCCATTTATTGAGTACGACAGATCTGGCCCCGACTTTGTCGTAGCCGATACTAACCCTCTGACCCCCAAACCCTTCCCTTTCTGTTCTCATCTTCTCATTGGCCATCTTCCAAGTCAGTCTCCCCAGCTTCTGACCTCACCCCACAGGAATGTTCCCCCTCCCATCCCATCTCCTAGGGGATATTATCTACAGAGAAAATAAGTAGGTGAAAAGTCAAGCCTCGTCTTTTTATGGTAGCATCAGAATGCTGACATACCCGCTCTATCAAATAGGTCTCTACAGTGAATTCATACTTAGTGTATTTTAGTTTGGAATTTTTAGTTCTGTTGTGTCCAAAAATGATAGTAAAATGAAATCTAATAATTTGAGTCAGGAACAGATGGGAGAGAGAGGGAGGGAGGGAGGGAGGGAGAGAGAGAGAGGGGGAGGGAGGAGGGAAACAAGGAAGGAAGGAAGGAAGGAAGGAAGGAAGGAAGGAAGGAAGGAAGGAAGGAAGGAAAATCGAAGAAAGAAAGAACACGAGTACAACTTTCTTTTCTTTGGAAATTATGGAGTTAAACCTTGTTCTGGAATTGATCCGTCAAGTGTTTTCAAAGCCAGGGTAACATTTAAGGGTGCAGACTCCTGTTCATTTCCAAATAAAATAAACATATACAGCCTCCTCATGGCTAACGTGAGTAAAAATGTCAAATGGCCTAACGTTGTGGAAAAAATGGAGGTATCCCCTCACATCTAGGGGGACCTGGAAGAAAACCATGGAAATGGTTAAATGAGGGAATGCCAAAATATCTATGCATCTTAATGCAAGGCAAAGAAGATAGAACTGCACTCATTATTCATTGTAAAAAAAAAATAAATCAAAAATCAAGTGTATTTTGTATTGCAGAATTCCCCTCTCTACATTTTATTAGCAATTCTGCATTACAAAAAAGCATTTAAACACTATCTATTTATTCTCTCATCAAAAACAATGTAATCATCTCCTACAGGAATCGCCATATTTTGTGAACTGGGTAAAAACTCAAAGACTTGCATAGACGGCTATTTCAATTCAACAACAATCAATGTATCTTGAATCTCAGGGGATTGGCGCAAGGATAATAATGGCTGTGTGTCTGAGTCACGGCTACAGATTTCCTTCCTTTATTCTCCCCTGCCAGTATATTTGTTCAAACCCTGATGCAATTCGAGAAATGAATTTGCAATTTCATGGATATCCCAGGGGTGGGTTTTCTGATTAGGTGCACTCTCTGATATAAACCTTGAATTAATCACCATGAAAGACAGAGATATTTTCAAGAGTGAAGATGTGGCTCCTCCTGATATTTCTGGTGAAGAAAATAGTGACTCTGAACTGCCCTGCAAGTGATGCTTTCTTTGTTCCACAGGAATGGTACCAGCCTGGTGACCTCGTCATTGGTGGGATGGTGTCTCACATCATTTACAACCTTTTGCAAATTAATTTTAAGGAATATCCTTGTATAACAACTTACAATATAACAAAGTAAGAATTTTCTTTTTCTTTTTCTAATCTTAATCAGTTTCCCCAAAATTGCTTATGAGAGTATAAATATAGGCTTTATATCTAATCTAAGCCTCTCAGTCCTTCAAATGTTTCTAGTTATGGGAGAATACAGAAATTTTGTTTGACTTTATTTACTTGTCATATAATGTATGAAACTTTGGTGCAAAACATCTTTTGGAGAACATTTGTAATATTTGTTTTAAATCTGTATCATTGTTCTTAACCAAATACAGTATATACAATAAATGACTGATACATGCTGGAATTGTTTTTGGTTGTACAGCATTTTAGAAAACCTATTACTTTCCCACTTTCATCAGAGAAAGAAATTTTATATAGAAATGATGCCACCTTATGAGAATTTGCCAACTTCCCTTTTCAACTGGGGTATTTAAATCATTTGCAGTGTAATAATCAAATTCTACCAGCACATCCTTGCCTTGGCTTTTGCTGTGAAGGAAATCAATCAGGACTCCCAGATCTTACCTAACGTCACTCTTGGGTTCCACATCTATGACAGTTACTACAATTCAAGGATGACCTATCGCACCACTCTGGACCTGCTTTTCAAATCCCAGGAATTTGTCCCTAACTACAAATGTGACACCCAGAAGAATCTCATGGCTATCATTGGGGGATTGGATTTTGTCACATCATTTTATGTAGCTGAAATTATAGGATTCTTCAAGATTCCACAAGTAAGTTTTGAAAGGGTTGAGCGGAAAATTCTTAATCTTATTGTTGTTATGGAATAATTAATGAACTTCCCAAATTAGGCTTAGGTTTTTCTTAATATGGGTTAATATGGTCTGCATGGCTTAAGGTCAACTACTTAGCATTGTTTCCTGAAACTACCATGCCAGTTACACAAAGTGAATATTGGGGTCATCCAATAGCTGAGAGAAGATTTGAACTGCTTTGCATAAAGCAATTGATCTAGTACAGGGGTGTCAAACTCAATTTCATTGAAGGCTGCATAAGGGCTGTGTTGGGCGTAGCTGGTGTGGACATGATCAGCTCCATATCCATCATGTTGGGGCACCTGTGGTGGCCTGGGTGGAACTGGGGGGAATCCATTGCCTGCAGCAGAGGAAGGCAAGATCAGAAAGAGTGCCAAATCCTTATTTATTTATTTATTACTTATTTATTAATTTTATTTCTATACCGCCCTTCTCCCGAAGGACTCAGGGCGGTGTACAGCCTAATTAAAAACACAAAGATAGACAAAATTTAAAAATAATTAAAATTATTAAATAATAGGCCCAATTTGTAAAACCCCAAATTTAAAATCCCATTTAAAACCAATTAAAAATCTTTACATTGATAACCCAGCCTGGTGGAACAACATGGTTTTGAGGGCACAGCGAAACACACGGAGATTAGAGATTTTACGAATTTCTAGGGGCAGATCATTCCAAAGGGCAGGGGCTCCCACAGAGAAGGCCCTCCCTCTGGGTTTCGCCAGCCGACATAATTTGGCCTATGGCACCCTGAGGAGACCCTCTCTGTGGGAGCGAACTGGCCGGTGGGAGGCTACTGGTGGCAGAAGACAGTCTCGAAGGTATCCAGGTCCAATGCCATGGAGCGCTTTAAAGGTGGTAACCAACACCTTGAATCACACCCGGAAGACCATTGGGAGCCAGTGCAGCTCGCTCAGGGGGGTGTCACGTGGGCACAACGAGTTGCGCCCATAACCACCCACACGGCCGCATTCTGGACAAATCCTTGTACTCCAGAGGAGCCTCACTGTCCCTCTCAGGCCATGTGGAGGACCCCTGGATGGCTCAGGCTGTCCAGAGCCTTAGGCAGTGGAGGGCAAGCCCCCAGCTCCCCAGGACGCTGGGACCCCACAGCCCAGCCCAGCCCCGAGGGGGTGCCCAGCTGTGCTTACCTCCTTCTTGAGGATGCTGTTCGCTCTCCTTGGCCAGGTTACTCATGGTGGGTGCAGGCAGGCAAACTGTGTGGGTCAGAGGGAGGCCATTCCCTCTCCACTCAAGGAGACCTGGATTTGTAACCAAAGCATCCTTAGTGATAGGATGAGAGAACACTAGGAGAAGTCAGGAGGAAGAGACAAAGGGATGGTGAAAGGGCAGCAGGGCTGCTGATGCTAAGGCAGGATTTCCTTCAGATCCTCCTTTGCTCTCATAATAATCTTGTTCCTTCCTTCCTTCCTTCCTTCCTTCCTTCCTTCCTTCCTTCTTTCCTTCTTTCCTTCTTTCCTTCTTTCCTTTTCTTCTTTTTCCTTCTCCCTTCCTTCTCCTTTCTTTTTCCTTTCCTTCTTCCCTTCTTTTCTATATTCTTTAGGGAATGGTACAGAAGTGTTCCTTGGATATATTTTATATGAAAACAAATAGAAAAATTAAATTTGATCAAAAGAGTCATCAGAATACTACTGGACTTTCTTTTAGCTGACATACGGCTCATTAGCCCAAGAGGAATTTCAGACCAGTAAGCTCTCTTCACTTTATTTCATGGTCCCCAAAGAAGACCATCAGTACATTGGGATTATCCAACTGCTTCACCATTTCAGGTGGACGTGGATTGGGATATTTTCTGTTGATAATAACAATGGAGAAAATTTCTTACAGAAAATGCAGCCCTTATTTTCAGAGAATGGAATCTGCTCAGCGTTTATAGAAAGGCTTCCTCAACAAATCCACTTGGAAAGATTACTAGAATTTTATCAAATAATGACACTTATGTCTATTAATATGATGAATAGGAAAGCCAATGTGTTTCTTGTCTATGGAGAATCCTGGTCAATTATGTCGCTAAGATTGATATTATTTGTGGTAGATCCTGAAAGCAAGGAAACTGCATTATTTGGAAAGGTGTGGATCATGACTGCACAAATTGATTTTGTATTACCAGGCACTCATATCAGATGGGATCTGAAGATGTTCAATGGGGCCATTTCCTTCACTGTTCACTCAACAGCAGTTGTAGGTTTCAAGGAATTTCTTCAGACCATTAATCCTCTTTCAGACTACAGAGATGGGTTTCAACAAGATGTTTGGGAACAAGCATTTGATTGTTCTTTTCCAAAGCCAGAGTTACAAGAAACACACAGTAGGAATTGCACTGAGGAGATGAAGCTGGAGGATCTTCCTGAGCCTGTGTTTGAAATGGAAATGACTGGACAAAGCTACAGTGTCTATAATGCTGTTTATGCTGTGGCTCATGCTTTGCAGGCTCTGTCCACATTACGGTACAATAGAAAAAAAACTGTGGTTAAAAAATCTGAGCTTCCAAAGCTGCAGGCTTGGCAGGTATTCTCTCTGCACTGGATTCTTCTTCTTCTTCTTCTTCTTCTTCTTCTTCTTCTTCTTCTTCTTCTTCTTCTTCTTCTTCTTCTTCTTCTTCTTCTTCTTCTTCTTCTTCTTCTTCTTCTTCTTCTTCTTCTTCTTCTTTTTCTTCTTCTCCTTCTCCTTCTCCTTCTCCTTCTCCTTCTCCTTCTCCTTCTCCTTCTCCTTTTTTTCTTCTTCTGTTTGATGTAAAAATCTTTGAACCCAATTTGGGAATAGAATAGAATAGAATAGAATAGAATAGAATAGAATAGAATAGAATAGAATAGAATAGAATAGAATAGAATAGAATAACAGAGTTGGAAGGGACCTTGGAGGTCTTCTAGTCCAACCCCCTGCCCAGGCAGGAAACCCTACACCACTTCAGACAAATGGTTATCCAACATCTTCTTAAAATTTCCAGTATTGGGGTATTTACAACTTCTGCAGGCAAGTTGTTCCACTTATTAATTGTTCTAACTGTCAGGAAATTTCTCCTTAGTTCTAAGTTGCTTCTCTCCTTGATTAGTTTCCACCCATTGCTTCTTGTTCTACCCTCAGGTGCTTTGAAGAATAGTTTGACTCCTTCTTCTTTGTGGCAACCCCTGAGATATTGGAAGAGTGCTATCATGTCTCTCCTCTAGTTCTTCTTTTCATCAAACTAGACATACCCAGTTCCTGCAACCGTTCTTCATATGTTTTAGCCTCCAGTCCCCTATCTTAATGTTTTAATGTTTTATGTCTTAATGTTTTCTGCAAATGGAAGCAAGTATGAGAAACAAAGTAGAAATAAGGAAGAATTTCCTGATGGTGAGCACAATTATCAATGAATTAGTTGAATAACTTCTCTGCAGAAGTTGTGGATGCTACAACACCGTAGATTTTTATGAAGAGAAGGGTCTGAAATGGCATAGGGTCTTCTCCTTGAGCAGGTGTTTGACTAGAAGACCTTCAATGTCCCTTCCCACCCTATTATACTGTTCTGTCTAAAAGAGAAAAATGGTTTCTGTTGTTATTCTATTATTCTGATCATCAAAGAGATACTGTATAACTTATGGTTTAGATGTTGGCAGGAGTTGTTTAGTAAATCATCCAAGCTTGTACAATCACAGATGAAGTTATAATTTAGCTTACTTTTTATTGTCTCCTCCAAAAATAATCAATTCTCCTTGAACTTTCGGTGTAGCTCATGAAATTTTCATGGGTGACAAGCAAAGCTTTCTGCCTTTATCAGAGTTTTAGAGGAATAAAATAAAAGTGGTCCTTTTTACATGTGGCAACCACAATATGAAACAAACCTAAGTTTACAGTAATCTCTTCCTCTCATCCATCTATCAAAGAATGCTTTCAGATTCTAAAATTTGGTTAAAGGAAATTAGTCAGACCTCAAACTCTAAAATAGCTTTATACCAATGAGGAAAGATTAGGCTAGGTTGAATTAGTTATTTAAGTAGGGAACCCAAATCATAATTGAAGGACGTTACGTAATTCCCAAAACCTATTTTTCATTCTGCTTCAATTCATGTTTACCTTTTCTTACAATAATATCAAATTAATAATAGAGTGGACCAAGTTTCCATGCAATATCAATTTATCAAATTTCTAAGCGTACATATTTAATAATAGTTATAGGAATCGTAAGAATGAGTGAATGAAACTGGAATATGACTTCACTTTTCTATTATATTGCTTTCAGTTTCCTCTCTCTTCTATTCTCTTTCAAATAGCTTCATTCATTTCTTCAAGGCATTTCTTTTAACAATTCAGCTGGGGAGACAATGTTCCTGAATGAGAAAGGGGAAGCAACAGGTGGATTCGACATCACTAACTTGATCACTTTTCCAAACAGATCCTTTCAGAGAGTTAAAGTTGGAAAGCTGGATCTAGAGGCTCCAAAAGGGAAGGAATTATGGATTGATGAAGATACGATTGTCTGGAATCCAGCTTTTCACCAGGTATCAAATTCATGAATTGTCTATGCCTTAATCCATTATGATCCTATACTGAACATAATCTCTTTTGAAATCTAATTTCTGGATTTTAAAGAAACAGTGGAGTATTCTTTTCAAATGTTGTTGATGATCAAGCACTCATTAAATTGACAAAATGATATTACAATACAAAAGCCATCTTTGGGTATTTGAATTGTATTACCATTTGAAATCACAAGAGTGGACATCTTTCCATGAGTTTGTATCCAATTGTTATTATTTGCCCACCCTGTCCCTCAAACAGGAAATTTTGTACACTATTCTAATTTCTACTTGCTTAATTTTTACATCCTTTTAAATTGTGGATTAAGTAATACCTACATCTTTTTCATTTACACTATAAATCCCAGTTAATTCAGTATCCTTTAGGAAGTCAAAAATAATTCACCTCCGTAAACAGAAAAATTACAAACTGTTTTAAATATCTCCCGTTTCAAAACCTTTTATGTTTATCACCAGGTTCTTCCACTCTCTCTATGCAATGACCCTTGTTTCCCAGGATCCTGGAAGAAGGGGATTGAGGGGGATCAGTTCTGCTGCTATGACTGTGTTCCCTGCCCAGAAGGGAAGATTTCAAATCAAAATGGTAGGCTAAGAATTCTACCAAACTTAATTAGACTTTGATAAACTACTTGGATGCATAAAATTAATAAGGTGATTTTCAATCATATGGAATACCAAGAAAGGAGAATATTTGCAGCTCAGGTTGAAATGAGGAGTCCTTGGTACTTTTTGAGCTTGCTTGTTTTTCTTTTTTTTTTCAGATGTTTCATTACCCTAACCAGGTAACATCATCAGTGGTAGTAAGGTGTGCTGTTTGCTTTCAGTTTTGTGGGTATCCACTGTAAGGACTTTATTTAAACTAGCCCAAAAACACCTTAGCAAGCAAACAGCATTCCTTACTAGCACTGATGATGGTACATTTTTATGGTAATGAAACGTGTGCAAGAAAACAAGCAATCTCAGAGAGCACCAAGCACCCCTCAATAATACGGACCGCGTAGATCAGGGGTGTCAAACTCACATCATCACAGTGCCATCATGTGATGTATCGTGACATTTTCCCCCTTTGCTAAACTGGGCATAGGCATGACCAGGACGAGACACATCTGGCTTGTGGGCCGCAAGTTTTACAGCTGTGTCCTAGACGGAAAAAAAATATCCTTGATTTTCTTTCCAGATATGGACGACTGTTTTGAATGTTCAGAAGATCATTATCCAAATAAAGAAAAGAAAGGATGTATCCTGAAAACGGTGGTGTTTCTAACCTTTGAAGAAAACTTAGGAATCAGTTTAGTCTCAGCAGCTCTTTGTTTCTCCTTCTTGACATTTTGGGTACTTGGAACTTTTATTAAGTATAGGGATACTCCCGTTGTCAAAGCCAACAACCAGTCCCTCACTTACACCCTGCTTGTCTCTCTTCAGCTTTGTTTTCTCTCCTCTTTCTTCTTCCTCAGCCAACCTGGCAAAGTGACCTGCCTTCTCCGACAATCAATGTTTGGCATCACTTTCTCAGTAGCCATTTCTAGTGTACTGGCCAAAACCATCACTGTGGTTGTGGCTTTCATAGCCACTAAACCAGGATCTCAAATGAGGAGATGGGTGGGGAAAAGATTGGCCTTTTCCATTGTCCTCTCATGCTCTCTCTTACAAGTATGCATTTGTATCCTTTGGCTGTCAACATTTCCCCCATTCCCTGAGTTGGACATGCATTCAGAGCTCCATGAAATGATTTTACATTGCAATGAGGGCTCAGCTTCCTTTTTCTATTGTGTCTTGTGCTACATGGGTATCTTGGCCGTAGCCAGCTTTATTGTGGCTTTCTTTGCCCGTAAATTACCTGACAGCTTTAATGAAGCCAAGTTCATCACCTTCAGCATGTTGGCCTTTTGCAGTGTATGGATCTCTTTCTTTCCAGCCTATCTGAGCACAAAAGGCAAAGCCATGGTAGCTGTGGAGGTCTTCTCCATCTTGGCCTCCAGCGCTGCATTACTGGGATGCATATTCCTGCCAAAATGCTACATCATTGTTTTGCGTCCTGATCTCAACCACAAGGAGCAACTCATAAAGAGGAATTAATACCCCATGTGATATTCCTGGGTCAGAGAAATTGTTGAAAAAAGAAATAAAAAGAATGCAGGCTGTAAGAAACATATATAATTATAGGAACAGTTATTTTTTTATTTTTGTGAAAGAAGGATTTGTATATGATGTTTATGATTATTAAGATTTGTTATGATTGCCCATTCCAAAAGAAGTGCTCACATTGCTGTGTTATCACCATTTTCCAAGGTTTTTTTTTTTTTTTTTAACCTAGTCTTTTCTCCTTTTCAACACATACCTTCAACTTGATTTTGGTCATCGGGCTTTCTTGCTTTCTGTTAGGATATTACAGCTATTGACTCAAATGATGTCCAATGTTTACAGAGACATGTTCATCATTTTTATACTATCCATTCCTAAAATGTTGCATAAATACAGTAAAAGGCTGACTATCATTTTATGAACGTATAGTTAACACAGTACCGTAGGATAGCAGTTTTGGATTTGTTAGGGTTCTTTCAAATGTAAAATGTGTTGAATCTTGTACTTTTAAAAAAAGGCTGACATTATTTGTTTAGATTCCTGTGCATACACTTTAAGTAATAAATCACATTACTTAAACCTTCATGTGTGCATCTGTTTATTTTCTGCCTGATTAATTTATACTCGAAAAAAATTTCACTGGGGAGCAATGGAAAGCACCAGTATGGCATCTGACCTACAAGCAGAAGCAATGGCTGACCACACAACAGTGGACACTGTCCTGCACCCTGCATGCAATTTGTGCAATTTGACAGCACTCTAAGAACATAACAAATGCAGATTTGGTATAACTGGTACCTCTTGCTCCTCTGACACCAGCAGCAGCCTCGGTACTACAATTCATGCTGCAAAGGAGTCATGGAAGCTTACCAGAAAGATTCAGAGGAGAATCAGAATGGACGACAACCTTCAAAGCACAAGGAGAGTTGTTTGTGGGAACTTTAACAGTGGGATTCCCAATCAACCAGTCATGAATCTCCTTTATTGAGTCTATTAATTGTTGTGACCTAGGCCCAAATAGTTATTACCAGACACAATCAGTCCTAAACAAACATATTTTATTAGAACAGCTGAGAATTACTTCATTCTCAGCTTAGTCCAAATTAATTCCAAAACAAGTCCTTCATAAACAGTCCTTTGGCCTTATCACAAACCTTTGTCTTCTTTGGCACCCTGCCAAAGGCTTTTCTTGGCAAAACCCCCACAAAGTTCAAAAGGAAGCGACGCCGACAAGAAACAAATGTAGCAACATTGTTTTCCTACAAAGATCCCAAGAGCCATTGCTGCTCTTTTAAACCTTATGGGAGAGCCAATCATCTCCTGGCCTTACTCCCAAGTCGTCCTTTTTGCTTTAGCTGCTCTTGTCTTCTGGAAGCTCTTTGCATGTGTGCACTAGGGAGAGAGTCCTTCTGTTCCTCTGCCTCCCTGCTGTCCTACTCTGGAGGCTCCAGAGTCCATGCATCGCTCCCAGATGGCCCTGGCCCCATCTCTGTCTCAGACGCAGAGCCCTTGTCTGGGCCTTCCCCTGACTCCAGGACTGGCCCATTGTCCTCCTCACTGTCTGACTCTGCTACCAGCTCTGCAGGCTGCTGGCAGACCACAACATTAACGGCCTCAGCTGGGCACTTAGATCACTTAGCTAATGACTTGATTATGGATTGCTATCAGAATTTTATGGCCATCTCTGAGATTGGATACCTATCCAATAGTTTATAACTATCCCTCACAATTCATTAGCTTGAGTGGGGTAATAGAAAGGTCAGACTTTGACTTCCGGTGGTGGCATCGTGCTGTTGTGGTTCAGAGGAACTGAAACTCCATTCCTTGTGCCGGATTTCTAGGGATCGGGGGCCTTGAGAGGCGAAGTTTTGTCCTAGAGGGTCAAACAATAGAAGGAGGAAGTCTCTGAGGCAGCGAAGAAAGGTGCGGTTTCCCGCAGCGCTAGGAAGAGAATCTCCAACCCGACCTGGAAGAAGCCTGCCCTAATGGCAGTCCTGGAGGCGTGATACACCGACCAAAGAAAAGGGAAGTGAGGAGAAAAGACAGTACAGCAGGCATAACCCGAGCAGTGGATTTAGCCGAGGTTTGAAGACCAGCGAAGAAGTAGCCGGAGGAACGATTAAAGGGACAGAGTGAGTCTCCAATAGAGAAAGACTATTTTGAACAATTGGTGTCATTCTGGCATTGGGAGCAGTATAGTGAGCAGAAGAGAACAAAAACATTTAAAAAGTGAAGGGACCAGAGTTTCACTCTGTGAGATAAACAAGGAATGCAAATAAGGAACTGTATTTTGGACTTTGAATCTCAGAAACTTGAGCTCCAACGGAGAAACGAAAGGCTTACAGTTGAGAAGAAAAGACTATGAGAGAGTGACTGTGCAAATAGAAAGAGATTGACATCGTAAGACGTAAGCTGATGCAATAGTGAATATAACGGGAATAATAATATTCAAAAATTCAAATACCTCTTTTCTTTCTTTTTCTTTGCGCTCTTATCAACTTTTTTTAGCTTAATATCCCTCCATATCTATATGTTTAAAATATGACTTAGTATTGTTAGAGCTGGCTATAGATCATATATAGTTTTTAGAAATATATAAATATTTAACTATGCTGACAAAAATATATCTATTTAAGAAACTTAGGAAATAGTCAATGTAGAGTTGTGGTGATAGTTATAGAAAAATATAATAATATTTCTTGTACCCAATACCAACTGTATTTATTGTAATTACTAACTTTATTAACTGTACTTGTGAATAATTTGATCCTTGTAATTAGACTGAAGAGTATTTATTATATTTATTTTATATATTATATTTATTGTACTTAATACCTAATAGTTAATATTTATTATTCATATTATCTTTACTATTTTTATTATCAACTAACCTACTTATTGATACATAATAGTAAAATTGATATTGATTTAAAGAAATAGAATTACATTGAGTAGAAGGAAATTAGCTTAATTTACAGAAAAGTATAATATATATAAATACAAACTAGATCAATAAAATTGGATGGTAATTTGGGAGAATATATATAAAATTTTAGGTGAACAGCATAAAATTATAAGAGAAATGACCACTATTACAACCCTGAAAATAGGAAAGAAGGCTACACCATTAGTCCCAACACCGACTGCATCTCCATCGAACCAAAGACTAACCAAAGGATTGTTAACTACTGGAAAATCAAACGACTCTCCAAATACGTGATGCAAGCTGTCCTGATATCATTACAAGAAACAATGGGAAAACTACAGGAAAATATGACAAAAAGTCATGGAGAAATTAGATCAGACATAAAAACAGAAATGGGAGAGATGGAGACAGACTTGCACAAGTTGGATGAAAAAATGGGCGCCATTCAAGAAGCAATACAGAAGAATGAAGAGAGAATAAAAACTACTGAAAATAGTATAGAACAGAACAAACTGAGAAAAATTTAGAAATGGTAGATCGGAAAATGGGTGGGATAAATAAGGAACTAGGAGATTCCATATTAAAATTGGAGATGGATTAGGCTTCCTTTTTTCTGAGGTTCCAAAACATCATGGAGACAAAAGATGAAGACCTAGGGATACTGATGGCAGGCTTAATTGCAGATGCACTGCATAAGGACAAGAGAGAGATTAGAAATGAATTAGATGAGGTGTACAGAGTCTATACAAGTTATGCTAGATACCATAAACTCCTCAGGGAAGTCCACATAAAATTCACTCATAAGAAAGTGAGAGGTATGATATATAAGATCACAAGAGAGGAACCAATGATGTACAGAGGAAAAGAAATTATTATGCTGAAACAAATCCCTAGGAAGGTCCGTGAACTATGAAAAGATTATTGCTTTTTAGCAACCCAATTAAATAAAAGGGATATACAGTTTTGATGGATTACTCTGGAGGGGATGCTAGTCTCCTGGAATGAAAAAAAAAATAAAGTGGATAGTATGGAGAAAGCTCAAGAACTGTATGACCAGCTAACTGGCTCAGAAGAAGATTATAGTAGCAGGGAGGAATTGGAATCAGCCAGCCAAGACAAACAAAGACAGGAGACACAAAAGAAAGACCAAGAGGATAAAAGAAAAGAGGAGAAACATCATCAAGGAGAAGAGGGAGTAAGAACAAGGATCCAAAGAAGGCAATGAGAGACACAAAATAAATAATGGAAGAGGAACTGAAATTAATATCATTAAATGTGAATGGTTTAAATTCACCATCTAAAAGAAAACTCATATTTTCCAAATTAATAAAACAACAAGTAGATATTGTGTGCCTCCATGAGGTACACATCCAAAAACAAGATAAAAACTATTTACAATATAACAAATTGGGGAAACTTTATATAACAGTGGCAGAAGAAAAAAAAAGAGGAGTGGTGGTATACATTAAACAGGGGATAAGAGCTAAACAAATATACACAGATACAAGAGGTAGAATGTTGATAATTGAAATAATAATAAGTCAAAAAAAGATTTTGTTAGTGGTGATATATGCACCTGATAAGAACCAAGCGGATTTTTAGAAAAAAGTATATGATAAGATAATAGAGATAGGGAATGGCAATGTTTGTTTGATTGGTGATTATAATGCAATAGTGGACATTAAAAAAGATTATGTAAATAACCAAAAAACAAAAATAAAAAGGAACATCTTACCCATTTTATTTTATTTTTTTTTTTTGGAAATGGCAGAAGAATTAAATCTATTAGACATCTGGAGATTTTGTAACCCACAAGAAACAAAATTTACGTTCTATTCCAACCCCTATAGATCCTGGTCAAGAATCGATATGGCCTGGATATAGGGAGATCTAGATAAAGATGTTGAAACTGTAGAGATTATGCCAAACACTTGGGCCAATCATAATCCTCTCAAAATAATATGGAAAGGGCATAAAAGAAAGGTAGATGGACATTGAATCCACTAATATTAAAAGAGAAAGAATATATTCAAAACATTCTGAAAGAATTGGAATTATTTTTTAGAGACAATAAAAAACACTACACCTCATTACAAAATCTTTGGGACACTACAAAAGCTTATTTAAGGGGGATTACTATAGCATATAGTGCAAAAAGAAATAAAGATAAGTGGAGAGAACATAACATGTTGTCAGAGGAAATTAAAAAATTAGAAAATCAACTACAAACAGATCCGGAGGATGAACAAATTAAAAGCTAAATGACCCTAGTCAAGCATAAATTGAATATTTTGGACCAAACAGAAATGGCAAGAAACTTTAAATTTGCAAAACAAAATTATTTTGAACATGCAAATAAACCAGGGAGGTGGCTGGCTTATCAATTAAAAAAGGAGAGAGAAAAAAGAATAATCACCAACTACAGGATGAAAATGGAATTGTGGAAAGCAATATGAAGAAGAAAAAAGAAATCACACAAGAATTCTTTGAGAGGCTCTATAGACAGGAAGTGACAGAACAGGGAAGAATAAGTGATTATTTGAAGGAAGGGACTGGGTTTTCACTGATGGAAGAAGTAAGGGAAATATTGAATAAGGAGATAACATTATTAGAAATTAAAGAAGCATTCGAAAACAAAAAAATAACAAGATCCCAGGACCAGATCGATTGCCAGGGGAAATTTATAAACACTTAGGAGATTCGGTAGAATTATTATTATTGGAAGTATGTAATGAAATCCTGAGGGAAGCAAAGTTACAGAATCATGGAAGGAGGCATATATTACTTTGATTCCTAAAGAAGGCACAGATAATAAACAAATCAAGAATTATAGACCAATCTCACTCTTAAATTCGGATTACAAAATATTTATAAACATTATGGCGGAACGGGTAAAAAAAAATACTAAATGATAAGATACACACAGATTAAAATGGATTTCTTCCTAAGAGACAAATTAGAAACAATACCAGAATAGTGATTAATATAATGGAATATTACGAGGCACATCCAGAAAGACAAGTTGCCCTTGTCTTTCTGGATGCACAAAAAGCCTTCGATAATGTAAATTGGGAATTTATGATTTGACAAATTAAAGCCATGAAATTCGGAGATAAATTTCAAAAGATAATTGAATTGATCTCTTCCAAGCAAAAGGCAAGGGTAATAATAAACGGGGAGATTACAAATTCATTTAAGATAATGAAAGGAATTAGACAGGGTTGTCTTATGTCACCTCTGCTCTTTATCCTGACCCTTGAGATATTATTACAGAGAGTTAGACAGAAAACAGGAAATAAAAGGAACCAAAATTAAACAGGAAGAATTTAAAGTGCAGGCATTTGCAGATGATATGGTATTTGGAATCTGGAATTGGAATCTGGACTAATACTACTGCAAGAGCTAGAGAAATATGGGGAGGTTGCAGGCCTTAAAATTAACAAAGGAATAACTAAAATGCTAGTTAAGAATTTAACAGAAAAACAAAAAGGAGAACTAGAGGAAAGAATGGGACTTCAAACTGTAAAAAAAGTGAAATATTTAGGTATTTGGTTAAGAGCAAAATGTTCAGCATTAAAAAAGAATAATTATATGAAATTAATACAACAAATAGGGAAAGACTTAGAAAGATGGGGAAATTACAGTTGTCACTATTAGGGAAAAACACAACAATTAAAATGACTATCTTGCCAAAACTACTCTACTCTACTCTACAAATTCCTATAAAATTAGATAAAAATTTTTTTTAAAGAGTTAAACAAAACAATTATGAAGTTTGTATGGGCAGGAAAAAAGTGAGGATAAAATTAATTTCAGTTCAGGATAGAAGAAGCACAGGTGGCTTTGGACTCCCTGCATGGGAAACTTATTACAAAGCAGCGAGTTTGGTCTGGGTTAGGGAATGGATTAATTTAAAGAATAGGAGAATTTTGAAATTAGAAGGACATGTTCTCCAGATGGGGTGGCATGCCTTCATATGGAACACCGGAAATAAACATTCACATTCATATGTCTATAAAGATATACAATTCGAGATTCACTGATACAGACTTGGGAGGGAATTAGGAAGAAACATTATCTCAAAATGCCAGGCTGGTTATCCACTATGGAGGCAATGATCTACCCCAACACATTAGATATTGGTAAAATGGTAAAATACAATGAAATTTTGGACAATGGAGGAAGGTTAAAAACTAACCAAGAATTAAAGGAACAGGGAATAATCATGGATTGGTGGCTGTATCTTCAATTGCAATCTAGATACAGAAAAGATTTAGAGGAATTTGGATTTGAACTGAAATTTACACAATTAGATTAATTATTGACAGGCCCAGAAGAGAAATTATTATCTAAAATATATAATTATTTATTAAATTTTGACTTAGAAGAAATTGTAAAGGGACCAATGATAGCATGAGCAAAAAATATTGGGCACAACATTGAGTTAGAAGAATGAGAAAAAATATGGGAGAAAAACTATACATTAACAAAATCCGTTGCATATAAAGAAAACGAGTATAAAATGTTCTATCAGAGGCATTTAGCCCCAACAAAACTCACAAAAATGTACCCTAACCTAAAACCTAATTGCTGGAAATGCAATCAAGTACAAGGCACCTACTTCCATGTACGGTGGCTTTGCCCAGAAGTTAAAAAATTCTGGATTAAAAGGAAGACTCGGAATATTACTTAACTTGGGATAATTGGTATCAATGGATAGTAATTAAAAATAAGGAATGTATAGAACAAAATAAGATATAAAATGTGATTAAATATGTTGATTAAGTAGGAATATGTGGGAATAGATGAAGAAAGTTATGAATTAAGTACTGTCAGAAAGACGCTGAATTGTATAATTATTACAGATGTATTTTTGTTATAGAGGTATTTTAATTTGTATTTTTGGATTTTAAGTGTTAATAAAGGTTTTTCAAAAAAGGAAGGAAGGAAGGAAGGAAGGAAGGAAGGAAGGAAGGAAGGAAGGAAGGAAGGAAGGAAGGAAGGAAAGAAAGAAAGAAAGAAAGAAAGAAAGAAAGAAAGAAAGGTCAGACTTTATGTAGTAGCATACAAATTAATCACAGCCGACCTAGACTAGAATAAGGCGACTGTAATTGTTCCGTTGAAATGGGGACTGAAGAACCAAATTGGCACTGAAATCATAAGGCTGTCAGACCTGGAAGCCATCTTTTACATTTGAACCTTCAGGCCTGCCACATTTACTGTTGTGGGAAATTGGGAGGAGGGATTGTATGGAGCATCGGTGATATATATAGTCATAATAACATTCCTTTTTCAGAAAGTCAAGGCCATCTTGCCCTGCACCTGGGAGGCATCTCCAGTTGGGACAGTGCTTTGACTGGATCATGTGATGTACTTGTGGGTGTTGGACAGGGACTTGAACTTTTCTTTGGGTGGGGAAGACCTGGAAACTTTCAGATTCGGGTTTTCCCAGATGTGCCAATATGACATCTCTAATGAAATGGAACCTTGAGGAATGTCAGAGTTTCAGAGATTTTTCTTTCCTCAAACCTCAAACCTCTTCTTTCATTCAGGGTGTTACTTGGAACCCTGACAAAGGCAAGGACTTCTACATCCTTTGTATTATCATCAGCTCATGCTTGGAAGTGATTCAAGGCCAATTCAGATGTCAGAGACAACTAACATCACAGCTTAGCTTCTGATAAAGCTTACTGCTGACAAAGATGAAGCCCCAGGGAGAGAAGCCCATGCAAATAGGAGCCATAAAGAGATTATTGGCTGCTGAAGAAAGACAGAAATGCAATGACCTGACCCTCTGCTTTTTACTCTGGAGATTTTGGGCATGTAGTGAGAATCTGTCCAACCAGAACCTCCAGAAAGGAAAAAAGACCTCTCAGTCAGGGCATGGGAGATCATTGTATTGAACACAGAGCTCACAAAAGGGACTGTTCAAACATTAAACATTAAAAAGTCCATTGTTGGAATTTTATGTTGCCTTGACCCTCTCACTTAGTGGGAATAAGGGATTGCAGTATCAGTGGATAAAGAGCCGACATTATAGACTTCTTAATGATTAAAAGTTTACAAATCCCTATAAATTCTAGACACTCCAATGCAAGTAAAAACAATGCATAATCAAACAATTTTTAAGTGGGCCCAATTATATGGTCCCCGCTGCAAATAGCAGTAGCCCAGCATACTGAATTGTTAACCCTGTGTGTTACCAGCCACCTTCACTTTCCATTTATCTTATGAGTGGCTAAAACTTCATCCCATGATAGATTGGAGGCTGGAACTCTTGTCTTTTACCGCTCCAAATTACCAACTTCACCAAGTACAAACCCTTGAACCCCAGTGAGATTGGTGGAAGGATAATCATGGCTGTGTCAGAGCCATTGCTAGAAGATGCCTCCCTCTGTTCTCCTCTGCTGGAACCCTTGTTGATATTCCAGATATCAATTTTCACTTCCATGGGTTTTCAAATAAGTAATGGTGGATTTTTTTTTTATTAAACGCACTCTCAGACATAAATCTTTTTTTTATTAAAAAGTTTTGTAGAAAATACAAACATTTTCACCCCCCACCCTTCCCCCCTCAACCCCTCCCTCCCCTTTCCCACCCCCCACCTTTCCTTCCTTCTCCCCCACTTCCCTCCCTAGACTTCCCAGAACAAGCACAGGGTATAGCATTCACAAATCAAAAGCTAGAATATGCTAACAAATTGTTACATTTCATATTTTCCCTAGATCCTTAACTCCTTATACTTCAAAAAACAAACATAAACTACTTAAAGTTACTTCATTCATATGCTATATGAATCTTCTTGAATTCTTGAATCTTCTTGAATAAATGTTGAATTAATTATTGGATTAATCATTGGAATAATGCAAACTTCCCTCTGGGGTAGGATAGAAGAGGATGGAAGAGCAATATCCTTTCCGTACTGGAATTCCTCTTGGAATTTTTGTTTGGTACTTAAAGGTAAAGGTTCCCCTTGCACATATGTGCTAGTTGTTCCCAACTTTAAGGGGTAGTGCTCATCTCCGTTTCTAAGCCAAAGAGCCAGCGCTGTCCAAAGACATCTCCGTGGTCATGTGACTGGCATGACTAAATGCCAAAAGCGCACAGAACGCTGTTACCTTCCTACCAAAGGTGGTCCCTATTTTTCTACTTGCATTTTTTACAGGCTTTCAAACTGCTAGGTTGGCATAAGCTGGGACAAGTAACAGGACCACATGGTGGATTTTCAGATGGCTGTTACATATAAGCTGGGTTGACAAAATCAGAAATGAGGAGGTGATTAGCCACCTGGGTAAGGCAAGGGAAATCATCAAAACCATTAAAAAGCTAAAGTTAGAATATTTCAGACATGTGATGCGACACCCAGAAAAATATAGCATTCGTCACTTAATCCTCCAGGGAAAGATTGAAGGCAAACGAGATCCAGGCAGAAGAATAACATCATGGCTTCCAAATGTAAGGGACTGGTTTGGACAAAACTCAGCAGCACCTTTTCATATGGGTGGTGATAAAAATAGGCTCGCCTACATGATCGCCGATATTCGGTGATGGATATGGAAGAAGAAGAAGAAGGAGGAGAAGGAGAAGGAGAAGGAGAAGGAGAAGGAGAAGGAGAAGGAGAAGGAGAAGAAGAAGAAGAAGAAGAAGAAGAAGAAGAAGAAGAAGAAGAAGAAGAAGAAGAAGAAGAAGAAGAAGAGAAGAAGAAGAAGAAAGTAGTGAATTCATACATTGTGCATTTTAGTCTATGGAATTTTTAGTTCTGTTGTGTCCAGCAATGATAGTAAAATGAAATCTGATAATGTGAGTGAGTAACAGATGGGAGAAGAGAGGGAGAAAGGAAGGAAATAAATAAGAACAACTTTCCTCTCTTTGGAAATTGTGAGGGGTAGATGACCACAGACTTTACTATGGAGTTAAGCCCTATGCTGGAATTGATCCACAGAAGGATTGAAACCCCAAGTAATATCTAAGGCTACAGGGCCCTGTCCATTTCCAAATAGAATAAAAATATACTGCCTCCTCATGGCTAACGTAAGTAAAACCTATATGTTGTGGAAACAATTAAGCTATCCCTTCCCTTCTAGGGGAATCTGGAAAGAAATAATGGAAAACTTCTTAAAATGAGGGAATGCCAAAATTTCTATGCACCTTAATGCTATAGAAATGAAGGTGAACTGTCCTGAAGCGATGAGGTATTGGAGAAAAAATCAAAATTGGCTACAAGAATCAACCAATGAAAAAATCAAATTGATACCTAAAACATTTCTCCTGAGAATACTAAAGACGAAATATCGGGGGTGGGGGTGGTATCTAACCATATATATACTCACTGCAACAAGAATAGCTTACGTCCAATATTGGAAAGGAAACGACACACCACCAGAGGAACATATTATTCAGAAGGTTCTAGAATGTGCCGAAATGAACAAATTAATGTTAGAATTAAATGAGAAAGAAGATTCAGAATATTATACGGTGTGGGATGATTGGTACAGGTGGCTTGATAATAGAATAAAGAAAAGATAAAAGTTAATATAAATCTTAAAATGCATATGTAAATTATGTTATATTTTGATGAAAAGTAAAAGAAGACTCAATCTAACCTGTGTAGAAAAATAACACTGTCTGACTGATTGTACTGTATTGTATTATAATAAATTTCAATAAAAAATTAAAAAAGAAAAAAGAAATGAAGGTGAACTGCATTCATCATTCATTATAAAAAAATAAGATCAATTTCAAAAATCAAGGGTATTTTGTATTGCAAATTCCCCTTTGTACATTTTATTAGCGATTGTGCACTTGAAAAAAAAAAATTATTCTCTCATCGAAAACAAAATAATTATCTCCTATAGGAAACATCATATTTTCTTAATAGGCAAAATCATCAAAGCTTGTATAGAAGGCTATTTCAAGTCAACAACAATCAACATATAGTTATACAGCAACACTTGAACCCCAGGGAGATTGGCAGAAGGACAGTAATTGTTATGTCAGAGCCATTGCTACAAGTTGACTCCCTCTATTATCCTCTGCCAGAATATCTGTTCAAATGGTGATGATATTAAGAAAAAATTTGAACTCTCGTTGATCTTCAAATAAACAATGGTGGATTTTCTGATTAGATGCACTCTCAGATATAAACCTTGAATTAATCAATGGATTAACCATTGGAATAATAATACACTGAGATAGGATAGAAGATGATGGAAGCGAGACATTTCTAAGAATGAAAAGGTTGCTCCTCTTGGTATTTCTGGTGAAGAAAATAGTGACTCTGAGCTGCCCTGCAAGTGATGCTTTCCTTATTCCTCATGAGTGGTACCAACCTGGTGACCTCATCATTGGTGGGATGGCATCTCACATCTTTTACAGTTTTTATGAAACGAATTTTGAGGACAATCCTTATATAACATTTTATGATGTACCAAAGTAAGGGTTTTTTTTTTTCCTGATCTTAATCGATTCTCACTAAATTGCTGATATTAGTAAAAGGTTTTCGGCATAAATGTAGGCTTTATATCTAAACCGAAGCCTCTCTGCTTTTAATGTTTCTAGTTATGGGAGAATAAACAATTTTCTTTTCTTGGTGATAAAGGATGTATCATAAAATATGTGAAATGTTGGTTCAAGAAAGCTTTTGAAGAATATTTAGTGAGCTTAAGGTTTAACATTTAGTGAGCTTAAAAAATTCTGCATCGTCATTCTTCACAAAACACACATACAAGAAATGACTGATAACTGCTGGATTTGTTCATATTCTATATTGGGAATATGTTACAAAATAAATCTACTACCATGAAAGAAAGTACTAGTACTTATTGTAGTAGATGCTTGTTGCTTATCATGGAAATACCATAGGAAAATTTAAATTTTGTTAAATTAGTCAGCATTTTAGAAGATCTATTATGTTGCTTCTTTCATCAAAGAAATAAATGCTTCTTATTCATAAGGAAATGATGCCAACTAATTAGAATTATAAACCTCCTTTTTCAACTTGGATATTTAAATTATTTGCAGTGTAATCACCAAATTTCATCAACACGTCCTTGCCTTGGCCTTTGCTGTGAAGGAGATCAATGAAGACTCCCACATCTTACCTAACGTCACTCTGGGGTTCCACATCTATGACAGTTATCACAATCCAAGGAAGACCTATCGCAGCACTCTGGACCTACTTTTCAAATCCCAGGAATTTGTCTCTAACTACAAATGTGATAGACAGAAGAATCTCATGGCTATCATTGGAGGACTGGATTTTGATACATCATCTTATGTAGCTGAAGTTACAGGTTTCTTCAAGATTCCACAAGTAAGTTCTGAAGGGGTTGAGCAGAAAATTCTTCACCTTATTGTTATTATGGAATGATTAATGAGCGTCAAAGGTTAAGCTTAGGTTTCTGTTCTGCTAGCTTAAGGTCTACTACTTAGCAATATTTTCTGAAATTGTAATGTCAGGAAGTGATTATCAAAGGTCATTCCATAGAATAGAATAACAGAGTTGGAAAGGATCTTGGAGATCTTCAAGTCCAACCCTTAGGCATAGGTAAAAGAAGATTTGAATTGTTTCTATTAAAACAATTGATCTAGTATATGTGTTTGAAATATTTCTAAGAAATTCCTTTCTATATTATTACTTAAAAGAATTTTAGGGAAAAATGTTCATTGGATATGTTTTATGTGAAATCTAGATAGGAAAATTATATTTTGTATTCGTTTGTATTTTGTAATATTTTGTATTATTAGTTTGTCAAACATGTACAAGATAGCAGATATATTAATATAAACATGGATATGAGTGAAATAAATGAATAGAAATAAATGGGGATCGTAGGACAGAGATGGTAGGCACGCTGGTGCATTTATGCATGCCCCCTTTACGGACTTCTTAGGAATGGGGTGAGGTCCATGGTAGACAGTTTAAGGTTGAAGCTGTAAGAGTTAGAGGATATAACAACTGACTCAGGTAGAGCATTCCAGGTTTTGACCACGCTATTGCTGAAGTTGTATTTTCTGCAATCAAGTTTGGAGCAGTTTACCTTGAGTTTGTACCAATTGTTTCCCTGTGTATTATTGAGGTTGAAGCTGAAGAAATCGTTGACAGGTAAGATGTTGTAACAGATAATTTTGTGTACTGTGCTTAGATCATACTGCAGGCAGCACAGTTCACATTTTCCAAGCCCAAAATTTCAAGTCTGGTGGCATAGGGAATTCTATTGTGAGTAGAGGAGAGGTGTACTCTTCTTGTGAAGTACCTCTGGACCCTTTCAATCATATTAATGTCCACTATACAATGTGGATTCCAGGCAGATGAGCTGTATCTGGGGCTTAGATCGTTTGAAATGAGTACTCCTACGTCCTTGACAGAGTGGGGGTTGTCTACAAGGTCGTTTCCGTCCAACTTGTATTTGATGTTCTGATTTTTATTGCCAATGTGTTCGACAGAGCATTTATTAATTGAGATTTGGAGTTGCCAATTCCGCAACCATTCAGACACAGGGTCAGGGTTGGTTTGTAGGGTAGTGGTATTGTTAGTGGTGTTGAATAATTTTACGTCATCAGCGAAGAGGATGCAGCTGCTTTTAATATGATCACATAGGTCATTGATGTAAAGTAGAAAGAGTGTGGGTCCTAGAGCTCTGCCTTAGGGAACACCACTGTTAACTGGTGCAGGATTTGATAGGGCCCTCCCTATGTTGACTACTTGTTGCCTGTTTGACAGGAATGGGGCTGTATAGGGATCCAGAAATGCCGTAAGAACTTAATTTTAACAATAGTTTGTTGTGTACCAATCAAAGGCTTTGCAGAAGTTTATGTAAATTGTGTCTATTGCTTTTCCCTTGTCAAGTTTTATCTAACAACCCAACATAATACTGCTGGCCTTTCTTTTAGCTGACATATGGCTCATTAGCCCAAGAGGAAATTCAGACCAGTAAATTCTCTTCAGTTTATTTCATGGTTCCAAAAGAAGACCATCAGTACATTGGGATCATCCAACTGCTTCACCATTTCAGGTGGACGTGGATTGGGATATTTTCTGTTGATAATAACAATGGAGAAAAATTCTTACAGAAAATACATCCCTTACTTTCACAGAATGGAATCTGTTCAATGTTCATAGAAAGGCTTTCTCAACAACTTCCCATAGAAAACTTCCCACAACTTTATCAAACAATCTCCATTATTTCCCTTAATTTGATGAATAGCAAAGCCAACACATTTCTTCTCTATGGAGAATCAGTGACAATTTTGTGGCTAAGATTTGTAACATTTCTGGTAGATCCTGCAAGTAAGGAAAGTGCAATATTTAGAAAGGTATGGATCATGACTGCACAGATTGATTTTGTACTTTCAGGCATTCAAATCAGTTCGGATCTCCAGATGTTCCATGGGGCCATTTCATTCACTGTTCATACAAGAGCAGTTACAGGTTTCAAGGAATTTCTTCAGACCATAAATCCTCTTTCAGACTACAAAGATGGGTTTCTGCAGGAAGTTTGGGAACAAGCATTTGATTGTTCTTTTCCAAAACCAGAGTTACAAGAAACACACAGTAGGCAGTGCACTGTGGAGATGAAACTGGAGGATCTTCCTGGGCCTGTGTTTGAAATGGAAATGACTGGACAAAGCTACAGTGTCTACAATGCTGTTTATGCTGTGGCTCATGCTTTGCAGGCTCTACACATGTTGGGGTCCAATAGGAGGAAAACTATGATGGGTAAAAAAACTGATGTTCCAAATCTGCAGGCTTGGCAGGTATTCTCTTTGCATTGGACACTTCTTTTATTTCAAAGAACAGTTTAATGTAGAATTATCATTTGAATCCTTTCTTGAAAGTCTTGACATTTTCTACATGTGGAATCAATTTAAGTATGTGAAACAACGTAAAAATAAGTATGAATTTCCTGACAGTGAGAACAATTAATTAATGGAACAGCTTGCCTTCAGAAGTTGTGGGTGCTCCATGACAGGAGATTTTTATGAAAAGATTGGACAGCAATATGTTTGAAATGTTGTATGGTCCCCTTCTTGAACAAGGGTGTTAAACCAGGAGATCTCCAAAGTCCCTTCCAGCTCTGTTTGATACAGAAAAACTGATTTCTGTTGTTATTCTGATCATCTTCTGTATCAATCATGATTTAAGTGTTGATAGAAGTTATTTAGTAAATCAGCATAGCTTGCACAATGAGAGATAGTTAAAATGATATTTTAGATTACTTTATTTGTCTCTTCCAAGAATAATAATTCTCCAAGAAATTTCAGTGTGGCTTAGGAATTTTTCCAGTCTGACAAACAACTTTCTGTCTCTGAGTTTTAGAGGAATTAAATAAAAGTGGTCATTTTTAAATCCCTCAATCTCTCATCTATCTATGGAAAAATGCTTGAGTCTCAGATTCTAAAATTTGGCCAAAGAAAATTAGCCTGACCCCAGGCTGCCAAATAGCTTTGTACCAATGAGGGAAGATTAGACATGATCTAAGTTGAATTAGTTATTTAAGTAATATCAAATTAATAATAGAATAATAAGTGGGGAGATGTACATTTCCATCCATTATCAATTATCAAATTTCTTAGTATATATATTTAATAATTGTTATAGGAATAGGAAGAATTAGTGAATGAAACTTGGATATGATTTTCTCTTCTCTATTATATTGCTTTTAACCCCTTCTCTTTTGTGTTCCCTTTCAAGTAGCTCCATTCATTTCTTCAAGGCATTTCTTTCAACAATTCAGCTGGGGAGAGAGTGTTCCTGAATGAGAAAGGGGAAGCAACAGGTGGATTCGATATCACCAACTTGATCACTTTTCCAAACAGGTCCTTTCAGAGATCTAGAGTTGGAAAGCTGGATCTAGAGGCTCCAAAAGGGAAAGAATTATGGATTGATGAAGATGTGATTGTCTGGAATCCAGCTTTTAACCAGGTATCCAATATTGAAAATAGTTTCTTTAGAAATTTAATTTCTGATTTTTAAAAAAATAAACAGTGAAATGTTATTTTCAAATGCTGATTATCAATCATTCCTCAAATTGAAAAAAAATGGTGCAACAGCACTTGGTACAACATTGTAATATCTACATCATTTTCATTTACACTATAAATCCCAGTTAATTCAGTGTCCATTTTGGAAGTCAATAAACATGTCACTCAATTAAGGAGAAATTTCATAAATTCTTTTAAAAATTCTTCTTTTCAAAACATTTTCATGTTTATTATCAGGTTCTTCCACTCTCTCTATGCAATGATCCTTGTTTCCTTGGATCCTGGAAGAAGGGGATTGAGGGGGAACAGTTCTGCTGCTATGACTGTGTTCCATGCCCAGAAGGGAAGATTTCAAATCAAAATGGTAGGGTAGGAATTCTACCAATTTTCATTAGACTTAAGTAAGCTTTAATACTTTATTTAGGTTACATAACATTAATAAAGTGATTTTTAATAATTTGGAATGTCTAGATGAAAAAATATCATTGATTTCCCTTCCAGATATGGAAGATTGCTTTGAATGTCCACAAGATCATTATCCAAATGAAGAAAAGAAAGGCTGTATCCTGAAACTGCTGGTCTTTCTAACTTTTGGAGAAACCTTAGGAATTGCCTTATCCTCAGCAGCTCTTTGTTTCTTCTTCTTGACCACTTGGGTTCTTGGAACTTTTATTAAGTACAGGAATACTCCCATTGTTAAAGCCAACAACCGGTCCCTCACTTACACCCTGCTTGTCTCTCTTCTGCTCTGTTTTCTCTCCACTTTGTTCTTCCTCAGCCAACCTGGCAAAGTGACCTGCCTTCTCCGACAATCACTGTTTGGTCTCACATTCTCAGTGGCCATTTCTAGTGTACTGGCCAAAACCATCACTGTGGTTGTGGCTTTCATGGCCACTAAACCTGGATCTCAGATGAGGAGATGGGTGGGGAAAAGATTGGCTTTTTCTATTGTACTTTCCTGCTCTATAATCCAGGTATGTATTTGTATTCTTTGGTTGTCAACATTTCCTCCATTCCCTGAGTTGGACATGCACTCAGAGCTGCAAGAAATGATTTTACAGTGCAATGAGGGATCAGCTTTCTTCTTCTACTGTGTCTTGGGCTACATGGGTATCTTGGCCATCGCCAGTTTTGTTGTGGCTTTTATTGCCCGTAAATTACCCGACAGCTTTAATGAAGCCAAGTTCATCACCTTCAGCATGTTGGCCTTTTGCAGTGTGTGGATTTCCTTCTTTCCAGCCTATCTGAGCACAAAGGGAAAAGCCATGGTAGCCGTGAAGATATTCTCCATCTTGTCTTCTGGTGCTGCATTACTGGGATGCATATTTTTGCCAAAATGCTACATCATTGTTTTCCAGCCTGACCTCAACCACCGGGAGCAACTGATAAAGAGAAATTAATGTGTTATATTTCTGGGTCAGAGAAATTGTTGAAAAAAGGAATAAAAAGACTTCTATCTGTAGGAAAAATATATAACATAAGTTTTTACTTCTGTCAAAGAAAGATTTGTGTAGGGTATTTATGATTATTTATTATGATTGCCCATTCCAAAATCAGTGCTCATTGTGCTTTATTTTCACCATTTCCCAAGATTATTTAACCTAATACTTTCTCCTTTTCAACACACCTATTGACTTTGATAATTTAGCTTTCCTGCTTCCTGTTAAATTGACTCAAATGAAGTTCCAGATTTGCAGAGACATTTTCATGGTTTTAATACTTTGAATTCAGTAAAAAGCTGATTTCTATTTTAGAAATATTTATTTAACTCAGTATCATAGTATATCAATTTTGTTTTCTTTCAAATGTAAAATTTATTGAGTTTGTGAATCCTGTACGTTTAAGTTTAATCTTTAAAAATTACACCTTTTTTAACTGGGACATTCACCCTCTACCCAGAAATTTATTTCCAATCTTATCAGTTATCAGATATTAATAATAATTGAAATTTAGTGAAATGAAATGAAATGTATTCTTGCTTCTGCCTCATCTATATTCAAGGAGTTTGCTACTCAATAACTATAATGACGAGTGATTTTATTTGTATGGAAGGCTGGTAGAGTGAAAAAAGGGATTAGTTTAGAGGCCTAACCACAAGTGAACTAAGTCTAAAACCCCCTTGAAAGCCATTGATCCTTATCTCTTTCTCAAAATATGGTTACCATTAGTTGAGTAGATTCCTCTGGATGGACTTTAAGCAATAAATCAATTTATTTGAACCTTCACTTGTGGATCTCTTTTTTCTGCCTGACATTATCTCCACTCTCAATTTTTTTTACTGGGGAGCAAAGGAAAATGCCAGAAACAGAGGTGGTGTTAAGCCAGTTTTGACCAGTTCTGGAGAACCGGTAGGGGAATTTTTTAATAGTTCGGAGAACCGGCAAATATCACCTCTGACTGGCCCCGCCTCCATCTATTCACTGCTTCCTGAGTCCCAGCTGATCGAGTCCCAGCTGATTTGCTGGGTTTTCTTTTGTTGCCCCACACAAAAGCTGGAAAGCAGGTTAGTGGGTGGGGAGGGAATGGAGATTTTACAGTATCCTTCCCTTCCTCTGGAATGGGGTGGGGTGGAAATGGAGATTTTACAGTATCCTTCCCCTGGAGTGTGGTGGAAATGGAGATTTTACAGTATCCTTCCCATGCCATGCCCACCAAATCACGTCCACCAAGCCACACCCACTGAACCAGTGGTAAAAAAAATTGAATCCCACCACTGATTGGAATGGCAGCTAATCTAGAAGCAGAAGCAGCAACCGACCATCTAATAGTGAATGCTGCACTGCACCATTTGTGCAATATGTGCCCTTTGACAATTCATCAAATAATACCAAAGATGCAGAATTTGGTGCAACTGGAAAAAGACAGCTAGGATGTTTTTTTCCCTGAGGAAGAAAGAGACAAAGACATTATAGGGGTGAGATAATAGCTGGGTTCCAATATCTCAGGGGTTACCACAAAGAAGAAGGAATCAAGCCAGGGGTGAAATTCAACAGGTTCTGACAGGTTCTGGAGAACCGGTAGTGGAACTTTTGAGTAGTTTGGAGAACCAGCAAATACCACCTGTGGCTGGCCCCAGAGTGGGGTGGGGATGGAGATTTTGCAGCATCCTTCCCTTGCCATGCCCACCAAGCTATGCCCACCAAGCCACACCATGCCCACCAAGCCACATCCACAGAACCGGTAGTAAAAAAAAAATTGAATTTCACCACTGAATCAAGCTATTCTCCAAAGCACCTGAGGGCAGGACAAGATGCAGTGAGTGGAAACTAATCAAGGAGGGAAGCAACCTAGAACTAAGGAGACATTTCCTGACAATTAGAACAATTAATCAGTGGAACAACTTGCCTCCAGAAGTTGTGAATGCTCCAGCATTGGAATTTTTAAAGAAGAGATCAGACAAGCATTTGTCTGAAATGGTAGATGTTTTCCTTCCTGAGCAGGGGGTTGGACTAGGAGATCTTCGAGGTCCCTTCCAACTCTGTTATTCTATTCTATCGCTTTTAAATGTTAGATAAACAAAGCCACTTTAAATAAAACTTCTCATCCAGGAAGCTTCATTGATTCTGGCCAGGATGGTGGGGGCCATGGGGGTAAGGTTTTGCCAGGATGGGGAAGGGAAGGGTTGGAAGGTTCAAATTTCTTTGCAGTCATCTGGTCTTAGCACTCTCCCTGAGAGCTCTTGAGGCCAGCTGTATCAGACTGCAAATGGGGATGGAATCTTCTTGGAACTGCTGAAGGGAAGTTCCTTTCAAATTCCAGTTTTTCACCACTTGTTGTGCTCAAAGAGTCTCTAAGCACCTTGTGCTCTCAACTCTTATGCCTGTCAGCCATGGATGCCATATTTATCCTTGGAGCTTCAGGGCTGCCACATTTAGTGTCTTGGAAAATGGGAGGGGGATTGCACAGAGTGGAGGACGATTAGCCATAACAACATTCCTTTCTCTGGGAGTCAAGGGCATTCGGCCTGCACCTGAATGGGAGTGACTGGGGCCATCTCCAGGTGGGACATTGAAATGATTGGACCATGTAATGGACTTGTGGGTGCAGGGGATTGATCTTTGACTTTCTTTTGGGTGTGGAAAACCTGGAACTCTCAGATTTGGGTTTTCCCAGATGTGCCAATATGACATCTCTAGTAAAATAGAACTTTGAGGAATGACTAGCCTTGGAGTCTTCTTTCATTGAGGGTGTTACTTGGAACTCTGACACCACTTTTGCCATTGTTATTGGAGGGGAGAGTGCATGAAATGGAAGAAATTTTGGATTCTAGATGAAGGCATCCAGGCAAGGGCATCCAGTATTCAACCCAAATTCTGAGTGCTCCCAACTTTTTGCAGCAATTCCACCAATATTTCCCTGAAAAGCCTTGTCTCACCAAACTTCCAGCTCCCTACCACACTTCACCCAAGTAATCCATAGATGACAGGTTTAACCAGCCTCAGTGGGTACCACTAGGGAGAAGCAGAATGGTTGATGATGCCCAACTATCCACTTGGGCATTCATGTCCCAAGGATGAGGGGGAGATACTTGCTGACATTATAGATGTCTTCCAGCCAGCAACATGGGTGTTAACTGCTGATTTGGATGAGGGGAAGGAGGACTTCTTTGGAACAGATTTGTTCCAAAGGTGGTATTTGACCGGTTTGGACCGGTTTGGACCAGTTTGGGTGAACCGGTAGCAGCAATTTCAATTGGTTCGCTGAACTGGTACTGACTGGTCCCACCTACACTGTCCCCTTCCGGCCGCTCGCCTCTTCCGGCGGCTCGACACTCACCTCTTCCAGCCCTCCCACCCTATATATGTTGCCTTCACCATGCGGCCCAGCTAATCACCTCACCAATTGCCTCATCCACTCAACTCAGCTCACCAAAGGTAAGCAATGCATGCTGCCTGCTCGCTCTTCGCCTTGGGTCGGGGGCAGAGGCCCAGGGGCGCACCATTCCCCAGAGGAACAAACTCAAGCAAACACGTGTTAGAACATCCTTCCAATAATGATTCAAGATGATCAATTTTGTTTTCTTGCTTTATTGTTAAAAATAATTGTTGATTTTAAAAGAAATTATTTACATTACATTATTTTACATTACTTCTGTGACTATATAGTAGACACCCCTATATTTTCACTTAAAAAAGAAACTTTCTAATGCAGAGTGGGACTTCCACTTCACATTTTAAACTTCATCATTATACTCACATTTACAATGGGTAGTTCATGAAAACTAATTGTGTCAGCCCAGAGAATATATGAGGACAGTTGGAAAATTATCAATGCTTGATTATAAAATTGTTTCTCTCTAGTTCCCACACTATATTTGTGAGACATCCTAAAATATCATTGGAGAAAAGCTTAAACTTTCCCTTAATGCAGATTTCCCCTAAATCCAGATTTCAGAACAAGTAAATCAGAATGTTAAAGACCCTTTAATATGGATAACTTAAAATTTATTTTCTAATTTTGATGAATCTTACTCCTATTAAACTAAAAACATAATCAAGCAAATAAAAATATATTTAAGCATGTCTTCTTATCAGTTGTTCCTTGTTGTTTAAATCAGGCCTCAACACAATAATGTAACACTTGGGGGAAAAAATGCATCCTAGGAGCACAGCTGTAGAGCACAAGATAGAGAAGATCTCCACAGCCACCATGGCTTTTCCCCTGGTGCTCAGGTAGGTTGGGACAAAGGAGACCCACACACTGCAGAAAGCCAACATGCTGAAGGTGATAAACTTGGCTTCGTTAAAGCTGTCAGGTAATTTACGAGCCTGGAAAGCCACAATGAAACTAGCAAATGAAAGGAGGGCCATATAGCTCAGGACACAATAAAACATAACAACTGAACCTTCATTGCATTGTAGAACCATTTCTTCAGTGACTGAGTGAACATCTAATTCTGGGAATGGGGGAGAAGTTGACAACCACACAATACAGATGCTTGCTTGGAATAGAGAGCAGAAAAGGACAATAGAAACAGCCAGTCTTTTCCCCACCCAAGTCCTCATCCGGGATCCTGGTTTGGTGGCCTTGAAGGCAAGAGAAACAAGGATGGTTTTGGCCAACACACAAGAGATGGACAATGAGAAGATGAGACCAAATGCAGACTGTCTGAGGAGACAGGTGACTCTCCCAGGTGGTCCAAGAAAGAGCAAAGAGCAGAGGAAGCAGAAGAGAAGGGAGATGAGGAGAGTGTAGGTGAGATCCCGGTTGTTGGCTTTCACAATAGGGCTGTCCTTGTGCTTAATAAAAGTTCCCAGCACCCATGTTGTAATGAGGGAGAACACAGCAGCAAGACAAGCTAAACTATACCCTAGAGGTTCTTCATAAGACAGAAAGTTTATCCTTTTCAGGAGACATCCATTTCTTTCTTGGTTTGCATACTGATCTTCTGGACATTGGAAACAAGCTACCATGTCTGAAATTGAAGGGGAAAAAAACCCACCAATGTTGCAGTGAATAAATGTAGAGTAGCAACACTGGCTAAACTGATTTCTGAAAGTTCTGTGTAAGACAAGTCACTAATTGTTTTTAATATGTATTCCTTTTTGTTATAATTTGCTTACAGATCTCCAGGACATTGAAAGCAAGTAAATTAAATGAAATGTTTCCCCTAAATTTCAAGTGAAAAGGGAAAACAAACTATCAAGGAGATAATTCCAAAAAGATCAATATTTTACACATATTTTGAGGAGAAACTACATCAAAAACATAATTTTCTGATGCTACAAGACATCGTTTTTATATAATAATTTTATTTTCTATTTCTTTTCTTTCTTCACTTCTTTTTTTTAAAATTTTTAAACTTTTATTAATTTAAGAAACCACATAATACATTTATAAATGCAAGTAAAACAATTTACAACAAGCATCATCTTAATGACATCTACCTATAATATCTGAATTGTTACAATATCAATATCCTATATTCTTCAATATATATTATTTCTCTCACCTCTTCACTTCTTTTAAAGTTCATTTTTGTGGAGCATAATAAATGTAATTGGGAAATGAAAATGATTAGCATTTGAAATAAAGTATTATTGTTGTTGTTATTTTTAAATAAACTTGTTAAGATTGAACCGTTTTACTTCTTTCAAAACTAACACTTCTCAACGTCAATGAACTGGAGGGAGGAAGGGGGGTGGGAAATAGAATGTTTGAATGTGTGCATGGACTGTGAGAAGTCACCACTGCAGGTGATTGAGAAAGAGATGGACTGTTCTCATAACAAAAGGACGGGTCATAATTGGACAATGTGATCACCTAGGGGTGGGAAGAATGGGAAAGTACTGTTTAACTATGAAAGCATTTGCACAGGAAAACCAGAGCTCGTTTTGATTCTTCAGTACCAAAATGGTGTATCCCATAAAGTTTTACTTTTCAGAAATTCAAAGATCCCAAGAGTGTTTCTGTTGTTTGGGTTCACTAGTCGGACAGCTGACAAAATGTTTCATTAGTCTAATAACAAAACATAAGTTCTCCTTCCTTCCTTCCTTCCTTCCTTCCTTCCTTCCTTCCTTCCTTCCTTCCTTCCTTCCTTCCTTCCTTCCTTCCTCACCAATGGAGCTTAAATGACTATCATTCAGATTTGAATGATAGTGCTCTACATGGGGTTGCCCTTAAAACTTTTACAGAAGTTCCTTTGGATGCCATTTCAACATGTTGTTTTTCACCTTTAAAGCCCTACATATTTTAGGGACCAGATTATTTGAGATATTGTTTTTTCCCAGTTATCCCCAACCTGAGATAGGAGGTGGGATATGTTGTGAGCTTGCTTACTTAAGGAACTCCATCTGTAGGGAACAATCTGCTGATTTTTCCATGGTGCTCCTTCCTTGTGGAACATCTTCTTTGTAGAATTAAGATTGGTCCCCCTTCGACATTCTATAGAAAGGCCTTGAAAACATTGATTTTAACAATGGGCCTGGGGTCTCCTGTGTACCATGGAGCTCATCAAGTGGTTGGTTTGATTGTTGTCACTAAGGTCTTTGGAGGTTATTGGCTTTTGTATTGGGGTTTTATTTTTAGAAACTTCCCAGAGTCACCATGAGTGAGTTGGGCAGCCATATACATTTTCTAAATAAATAAATAAAATCATCTAATTGTTTAGAGCTTGGGTGATGTGATGGCCTAGAGGTGGAGCTCTCGCCGCACAATCAGGAGGCTATGAGTTCGATCCTAGGTAGAGGCAGATATTTCTCTCTCAGGGCACAATGAGAATATATCTGCTGAACAAAACTCCACATTGGCAACAAGAAGGGTATCCGGCCAGTAAACACTCAGCTCCATTCAGTTACTCAGACTTCACCCTGCAGGGGATTATGGGGTCGTTAAAAGAGGATGATCTAATTGTTTAGAGCTGGGCATTCCTCCTTTCCCTTCCTCATTTTCAGATACTGTAATATAGCTAGATTTTTTTATATTTTACAATTACTTTTGTATATCTTTGCTGTTTCCAAATAAAAACTAATGAATATGCAACCTGAAAACTAATTAGCTGAAATCATGTTGCAGAAATCATGTTCCCATGGTGTACTTGTTTGTAATGGCACTCTGGCTGATATTTCAAGTTCATCTCTATAAGAACAAAATCAGAGATCTTGTTAACATACCGATCGTATTTGAGATTTTTCCCTCTGGGCATGGGACGCAATCATAACAGCAGAATTTTTTCCCTTCATTCTTCCTTTTCTGATAACCAGGCTGACAATGTTCATTGCACAGAGAGATGGGAAGCACCTAGTTTTCAATATCAAAGATGTTGGAAAATGAGGATTTCTTATTTTGAATAAAAACCAGTTGTTAATTGTGTTTCACTGTTACACTAAAAAGAAATGTCCAAACCGTAATATGTATAAAAGGATCAAGAAATAAATAGGATTTCAGAATGTATTTCAAATCAACTTTAAATCTGCTGTTTGAATTAATGAGCATCTGGATTTCCAATTTTGTAGCATACCAGAAATTGAATGTGTGACTCATTACATCAATTCATCCATTTAATCAAAAGGAATGAGTCAACCAAATTTGCTCTAAATCACATCAAAGCTTCACTTAACTGAGGAAATATAGTCATTTAAATGCCTTTATTTTCTTTCACATATTGGTACACAATATTAGTGAAGTTAGTTTTCAACAAAGTGGAAAATGTAATTTTGATCTAATTATCCCTCAGGATCTGCCTGGAAAGAGAATAATAAATTTCCAATCCAAATTATCCATATGAGAATGTCATATAAACTCTCTTTGAAACCATACCTGGTTAAATGATCTATGCCAAACAATCATGTCCTCATTAATGACTAATTCCTGTCCTTTGAGAGCATCAGGATCCACTTTTCCAATCTGACGTCTCTGGAAAGTGGAATTGGGAAAGGTGACTATGTTGGCGATATCAAATCCACCTTCCATGTTCTTTTGGTCATAAAATGTCATGATGTCTCCAAGAGAATTATTGAATTTCATGCCTTTAAGAAATTGGTGAAGCTATATTATTGGGAATAAAAAAATAGAAAACAAAGAATAGAAAGATATCAGTAATTTTGTCTTAGTTGTGGTAAGGTTTTGAATGAGAAACTGAAAATATGGAAAGATTATTTCTCCTGAGAGAAATATTTCTCTTGAGAACCTGTTTCCTGCCCTCTACATATGGGGGATAATACGAATGGTCAGATACTTCTTTTCTGAGTCATAGTCAAATAACAGAAATGAATTGCAGCAAGTTTTTTCCCAGTCCAACATAGCCTAGGAAATGATGTGCAATTAGATTTCCAAAATCTCATTCTATCTCTGATCTCTTCCTCATTTTATAAGTAAGCCTCACCTGACTGATCTTCTTGTGACTTTCCACCCGATTTTCATTTCATTCAATTCTCACAGACATAAGGCTGCTATGAATATGGTAAAGACTGAAAGATAGCTGACACAACTAAATAGAATCCCTCTATTGTCTTCAATAATATTGGTAGTTATGGGAAAGAAATTACAAATTAACGATGTCAACAGCATACAAAGAAAACCTGTACAAAATGTTTTATAGATGGCATTTGCCACCAGCAAGAATAGCAAAAATGTTCCTGAATATATCAATAGAGTGTTGGAAATGTAAACAGGTACCAGGATCCTACTATCATGTGGTGGACCTGCCCAACGGCAAAAAAAAAAAAAAAAAAAAAAAAAGGTCAAAGATAAAAAGGTGGTTAGAAGAAATGACAGCACAACAAAGAGATCTAAAACCAGAACTATTCTTACTAGATATACTACCAGGAAAATACATTAAAAGAATCACATACTTAATGTTACATGTAATAACAGCAGCTAGAATCACATATGCAGAAAATTGGAAAAACAAAAGTATACCTAAAGATGAAAAGGTAATAAAGAAAATATTAGAATGTGTCAAATTGGACAGGTTAACAATGGAACTTAAAGATAAAGAGGAATCAGAGTATTACTTAACACGGGATTCATTGTACAAATGGTTAGATAACAGGTGCAGAAATTAGTAACTTAATAACGAAAGAAGATTTACAAAATAGAAATAAATAAAGTTGTATAGATACATATAAGAACATATATTGTAAGCAATAGTATTATTGGACGGTATATGACTATAGATTAAAACGTATAGAGTGATAAATGTATAGAGCGTTATGGTACAGCTATGAAAATAATGGTTATAATTATGACATACGATATGATGTATTGAAAAGAGACTATACTTGTATGACTAAGAGAATTATGGTTATAGTCAGGGTATATAGTATTATATAGACTTAAAAAGGACAATACAACCAGTACACTGTCATTGCAAAACTTAAAATGTGATGTATAATAAAGGAAAATGTATAATAAAAATATTTTTTTAAAAATAATAATATCGGTAGGTGAAATGCCTAAAAAGCTATAGGAATTTGAAAACCAGGACCCGGACTTCACTTCATTTAAATCTTAATCCTTGCATTCTGAAGTTGTTCATGGAGTAAAATGGAAAATATATTGAAGTATGGAAATAAAGGAATAAATATAAATTTTATCAAAGGATGAACTTTTTGAACAGTTCTTCCCTGTTTGAATCATATAGTCTAACTTTGTATTTACCATGGTTTCATATAATGTATGTTTACAACACAAATCACCTGCCATGGCTGTGTATCTTCATAGTCTAATAATTTATGTCTCCTCAAATGCCTGTGATTAGATCGAAGTAAGAAGAGAGTATGTAAAGCTTGAGCCAACACATAGACAGCATTGTAGATGCTATAGCTGTGCCCAGAAAGATGCATTTCAAACATAGACCCAGGAATATCCTCCAGCTTTTCCTCTCCAGTACAAATATCATTGTCCTCTGGGGTCGAACGAGGTGATGGTAATGAACAATCAAACGCTTGTCCCCAGAAACATGGAAAAAATCCATCTTCTTGAATCCAAGGAGGTTTTATCAATTTCAGGAATTCCTTGAATCCTGGAATTTGTTTTGAGCGAATTGTGAAAAAAAGGGCACCATCAAAGAACTGTCGATCCCATTTTCTTTGAATTCCTGTTAAAACATAATCAATCTGGGCAGTCATGATCCACACTTTCCCCAAGGAACTCTGCCCAACTCCGGGATCCAGCATGAATATAATAGTAGTCACCCATGCAATTGTCAAAGAGTCTCCACCCACAATAAAGGTATTGATCTTCTCATCAGTTATGCCATTATAAATAATTGTTGCTTTTCCAATCATGTCATACATTTTATCCCATTGGGTTAAATATGGAATTCTTTGGATGGAAGCAGAGCAGATTCCATGTTGGGAAAGGAGGGTTTCCATGGTCTGCAAAAAATGTTCTCCATTCATATTATCAGTAGTAAGGATCCCAATCCAGGTCCACCCAAAATGTTGAAGCAGCTGGATAATACCAATGTACTGAGAAGATTCATTTGGGACAATGGAGTATGAAGATGGCATTTCACTGTTATCACTATTCCAAGGGGCAAATGAACCATAAGTCAGCTAAAAGGAAAAACACATTTTGTGGAAAGATATTGCCAGAAACATATTCAACTTCTTTAATAAGTTCATTGTAACTTTCTTGTGTCTATTCTTCAAGCACCTACCTGTGGTATCTTGTATAAACCTACAATGTCTGCCATATAGGATGACGTTTCAGAGGTCAGTCCCCCAATAATGGCCATAACGTTTTTCATAGTGTCACATTTGTAGTTGGGAACAAATTGCTGGGATTTGAAGAGTATGTCCAAGGTTGTCCGATAGGTCATCATTGGGTGATAATAGTTGTCATGGATGTGAAAACCAAGACTGACATTAGACAGGATTTGTGGATTCTCATTGATCTCCTTCACAGCAAAGGCCAAGGAAAGGACATGTTGGTAGTATTTTGTTAACACCCTGTAAACAAAATTTACAGAGTGTTAAGAAAAAAATCAATAATTTTAAAGGAGATTTTATGTCTCAACAACAATTGCTTTAGCTGAGTTAAATATATCTATAACCTGTAAAAAATATGTGGAGACTCTAGAAAGAGTGCAGGTAAGAGCAACAAAGATGATTAGGGGCAGTGGTGGGATTCAGCCAGTTTGCACCACTTCGGGAGAACCGGTTGTTAACTTTCTGAGCAGTTTGGAAAACTGGTTGTTGGAAGAAATCATTAGGGCAGAGAACCGGTTGTTAAATTACTTGAATCCCACCACTGATTAGGGGGCTGGAGGCTAAAACATATGAAGAACAGTTGTAGGAACTGGGTATGCCTAATTTAATGAAAAGAAGGATTATCAGAGACATGATAGCAGTGTTCCAATATCTCCGGGGCTGCCACAAAGAAGAGGGAGTCAAGCTATTCTCCAAAGCACCTGCGGGTAGGACAAGAAGCAATGGGTGGAAACTAATCAAGAAGAGAAGCAATCTAGAACTAAGAAGAAATTTCCTGAGAGTTAGAATAATTAATCAGTGGAACAACTTGCCTCCAGAAATTATGAATGCTCCAACACTGGAAGTTTTTAAGAAGATGTTGGATAACCATTTGTCTGAAGTGGTGTAGGGTTTCCTGCCTAAGCAGGCGGTTGGACTAGAAGACGTCCAAGGTCCATTTCAACTCTGTTATTCTATTCTACTCTCTATGTTTTAGGTAGGGATATTTTATGTCAATTGACAATTCTGTCGTAATTAAATATTGTCTGCGTTTGGCATGGTCACTGAATGAATCAACTTATCATCAGTTTTCACGAATAAAATTTCAAAACCTAAAGCTGTTCTTCATTCTTCCCTACAAACTTAAAATAAAGTCTTATAACAATATGATAGCTTGCTCTCATCTTGTAGGCTTGATGTTAGAGAAAACACCATGCTATTTCTCTCTATCACCTGCCACCACATAAACTAGGTTACCTAATCTAATTTTGCACATTTGGCAGACAGAATTTTCATTCATTAAAAGCTGTCTTGAATTCCAGGGTTATAGAAACACCCTCAGAGAGAAAGAATTGCCATTATGTAAGAAAGCATCCTCTTTCTATCCATGCATTGAAACTTTCCTAACTACTAAAGAGGAGAAGATAGAAAATCCATACTCTTCAAATGCAAAAAAATCTTGAGAAGGATGCTTCTTAAATGAAACTTCATTAAAATGGTAATGTATCAGAGCGGACATCCCTCCAAAAATGACGTCACCTTGCTGGTACCACTCATACAGAGTAGGTATTGGATCCCCCACATGACCTGCTAAACTATTCACTCTGACTATTGGGATCATTAAAAGAAGAAGAAGAAACATCTGAACGTCTTCTGCAATAGGAGTGGATCTGATTTCACTACAATCAAAATCCTGCCTTAGCAACTATTAGCCTGGCTGAATACATTTCTTAAGAACTTTGCTACTACTAATATAAAACAAGAATGTAGTTCAATATACGTCCTTTATTAAAGTTGCCAAATCCACCCAACACTATGCTCAAAGGATAGCTCCCTGGTACTATTGAAAACCACAGTTCGAAGCAAATGAAAACACAGACTCTACCCTTCCCAGTTCTTACTCTTACTTGCAACTCTCTATGGGGATAAAACCTTTATATACTTTCTCATTCTCACTGACAGATTGTTTGTCTTTCTTCAGATGTTTACGTCTTTGCCCAAGAGAACAAAAGACAGTCACTAAAATAATTCTAGTGGAGAGCATCAATTTTTGCTCTGAATGTCATCTGTCATTAAAAGAAACTATTTTATAAATAATGAAGTAGTAAAAATTAGATTTGATCGTGTAATTGTTTTCCCAGTTTCTCCCAGAAGCACTCTTCTCTTAGGGGAAGTACAGCCATCGTCAACTTTGCAAATTCTCTGTAAATTCAACTTTTAAAATAACCAAACCCCAAATGGCAGAAACATATTTGCAGTTGCATATTGCTTTACTAAAATTCATACTTCGATGGAATTATTTCATATAGAGAACAGAGCTTTTTCTAGGTGGGATTCTAGGATTTTATACATGGATAACAGAATATAGCTCAGGAGTAGCTTCTCCTAAAAAAAGCAAGGTTTGGGTGAGACATTCATCTAAGGTAGTCCTCAACGTATACTAGTGGCCAAAATTGTGGAAATCTTTTGGGAAAGATGTATTTTCTAAAACTAGCTTTTTCTATTTTTTTTAGTAATACCATAAAATTATATATCAATGGAAAGATAATTTAATCAAGAATGTAATGCAATAACTTACAAGAATGTAATGCAATAGCTAACACTCCTTTCCTCTCATCTCAACAACACAATTAATAAATAGCATAATAAAATATGTAGCACTGGCCCAGACAGACCCAGCATACATCTGAGACAGAGATGGTATTCAGCCGGTTCGTATTGGTTTGGGCGAACTGGTAGCGGTGACTGCAGGTGGTCCCGCTCACCCGTCTGAACGTAATGCCACCTTAGCCATGTTTTTGAGGCCGGATGCATGTGCAGAAGGCGTGAGCATAAGCAAAGCAAGCATACGCACATGAGGTGAACCGGTGGTAAGAATATTTGAAATTCACAGCTGATCTGAGAGTTTTGTATGCTTAGAGCCTTCTGGAAGAACAAATGGCATCCATGGCCAGAGGACCCATTGCACATCTTCAGTAATGTACCATTTGTGCTCATTTCTGGACTGTGAAATTCTGCTCACTATCACTCATGCCCTAATGAGACCCTGTCTGGACTACAGTAGTGGCCAAAATTGTGGAAACCTTTTGGGAAAAGTGTATTTTTGAGGTTTGAAGTCTAATAACACACTTTTTTTTTGGGATAGTTTCAAGATAATTATATTCCACTGCTGTAATGGTCTGGGAATAGCCCAGACCTTAACCCAATTGAAAATCTATGGAGCCAACTAAAACTTGTTAGATAGTACCAGTGAAGCAATAGGCTTCACTCAGGTCCGCTGAACAAGCGAGAAAAATACTAGAACTTGATTGGTTGAGCCTCCTGACAGTTCCCTATATAAGGGCAAGCTGTCAGGTAGGCAAGCTGCTGGATTGTACATAGTTATAACAAAGAACTGTTGTTTGAGCCTGGTTTCTGTCTCTTCAATCACCCTACTTAACACTGGCGACGAAGGTGGGATAAAGTAGACGGAGAAAAAGAGCTGACAACTATATCCAGCCAGGCAGGAACGGACATCGGAGCAACAGACATATTGCACACCAAAATTAAAACTCCAGAAACTGGCAAAGATGTCTGAATTCACCCCGCCAATGCCATTTGACCCAGCCAGGGAGCAATGGAATTCCTACATGACTCATTTTGAATGCTTAATGGAGGCAAAGGATCTCCTCAGGTTGTCGGATAATCGGAAGAGAGCTCTATTTCTCAGTCATTGCCGGCACGATGTTTTCAACATGGCAGAGTCACTATCAGAGCCAACCCTGGTACAATCGGTGCCATGGCGAGTGCTGCAGAATACGCTGAGAACGCACTATGCCCCAGTTCTGTCAAAAGTGGTGCGACGCCACGAGTTCTGCCAATGGAACCAGAAGGATGGGGAATTGATAAACCAGTACATCATGGCATTACAGAAGGCTGCCACACACTGTGAGTTCAGAGATCTAGATAACATTCTCCTTGACCAACACATTTGCGGCATGAGAGACATCCATTTACAACGCCGATTGTTGGCAAAGACAAACCTCATTCTGTACGTCACTCTAGATGAAGTGAGAGCAACGGAATCATCAACCAAGTGGCAGAGTCATGGCAAAGACAGGCCACCCCCACCCCCCAGTAGCCTGAAAAATGGCCGCCATCCATAAAGAATCCATACAATATGAATGTGCCAAGGACAGTGATGAAGACGTTTTCCGCATGGAACAAAAAAAGAACCCTGAAGCTGGGGAAAAGCAACCAGGGTGTGCCAGATGTGGGGGGCAACATCAAAGAGCTTTCTGTCATTTCAGAGACGCTATATGCAGGCAATGCAAATGGAAGGGGCACCTAGCCCGGGTCTGCAGAGCAAGCCATCCCACATTTCAATGGGCCAGGCCATCAAATAGCCATGAGACTCAAATGAGATTCAGGGAGACCAAAGCATAAAAACAACTATCCTGGGGTGCCAGAGACATACCAGATGCGAATAAGGCAAGCTAGCACTCCCTACAACAAGAAACCACATGTAACAATCCATACTGAAGGATCACCATGCATGATGGAGATCAATGTTGGTTCATCAGTGACCATCATCTCCTGGCCAGTAATCAAAAAGGCAATTCTGCACCTCCAGAGAAGATAGCTAAGACACCAACACCTTGTGAACCCATTGTGGGTTGTGGCAAGTTCCAGGTACAATTTGGCAAGTTCAATGGAGAGTTGTCACTAACTGTAGTCAGCGGGAACTTGCCAAGCTGCTCAGCTTAGATTGGTTCAAGTCCCTTGGCATGTGAGTGTCAGCTATCAACGCCATTGCCAATGGTGACACAGACAACATACTCTGTGGATTTCAGGATTTTTCAGCACAGACCTGGGCAAGTATGTGGGAACTCCAATATCTTTCAATCTAGACTCACAGATAGGTCCCATTAGAATGAAAGCAAAAAATCCCTGGGGTGGTGCCCTATTTCAATGATGTACTTATCATTGCTAATGATGAACAACTCAGAAGCTGATTGTGGGACGTCCTAACCAAATTTAGAGATGTGGGTCTCCAAGTAAAAAGCCACAAGTGTCAGATTGCAGTACCCGAAGTTGAGTTCTTGGGTTACTGGATCAATGGAGCCAGTATCCACCCCACTGAGAGCAAACTGAGAGCTATCCAGGATGCCCCCACACCCTGAAAACGGACTGAGTTGCAGGCCTTCCTCGGTCTATTGAATTTTTACTGTGTTTTTCTCCATAACAAAGCAACCATAGCTGAGCTGCTGCACAAACTCTTGGGTAAAAAGGCCAAATGGACCTGGGGCTGAGCAGAAGCTGCAGCTTTTGATGCTGTTAAAAAATTACTCTCAGCTGACAGTCTCCTAATCCAATATAATGAGATCCTGCTTCTTGTGCTAGCTTGTGACACCTCTCCCTTTGGCATTGGGGCTGTCCTCAGATACCGTCTTCCCAATGGCATGGAGGCCCCAGTCGCCTACTATTCCAGGACTCTGTTTAGTGCGGAGCGGAACTACAACCAGCTGGACAGGGAAGCACTGGCTACGGTGTCTGGGATAAAATGATTCCATAAATACATATAATGGTCAGACTTTTGAATTTATCACTAACCATAAACCACTGTTGGGCCTTTTCTCTGGGGACCACCCCACCCCTGCTGCATTGGCCCCTCGTCTTACTAGGTGGGTGATTTTCCTTGCGGTCTACACCTACAAATTGATCCATTGGTCGGGGAAGACCCTGAGGCATGCTGATGCCCTCAGCAGGTGCCCATTACCAGAACTGCTGGAAGACCTGAACCCTGGCATCCCTGTCCTGCTGGTTGACTGTCTAGACTCAGGCCCAGACATTCACTGAGGTTGCCAGGCACTCGGCTAAAGACAATGTTTTCCGCTCTGTTTTGAACTGGATGTGGAGGGGCTGGCCTAAGGGTTGGTTGGCATGGAATTTAAACCATTTATTGCAAAACAGCATGAAATGTCAGCTCAAGGGGGCTGTTTGTTATGGGAGTAGTAATTGTTCCACCTAAACTAAGAAGTGATGTGCTAACTGCATTGCACGTGGGGCACTTGGGGATTGTCTGGGTGAAAGCTCTGGCAAGGAGTTATGTATGGTGGCCTAACATGGACAAAGATATTACGGAATGGGTTGCCACCTGCTCCCAGTGTCAGGAATCCTGACCAGCTCCACCAGTGGCCCTAGTACAGGCATGGGACAAGCCCCGAGCACCCTGGTCCAGGGTACATATAGACTTTGTGGGACTTGTGCATGGCCAAACATTCCTGATTGTTGTGGACGCCTATTTGAAATGGCTAGAGGTAGTCCCAGTTAATACAACAACAGTGGAGGCCATGATCAGAGTGCTCCGAAAAATGTTTGCCACACATGGTCTGCCTAATGTCTTGGTCTCGGACAACACAATTCAAGGCCACCCAGATCAAGGGATTCTTAGCAGAGCAGGGAATCTGGCATGCCTTGACCACATCTTTCCATCCAGCCAGTAATGGGCAGGTGGAGAGAATGGTGAGGACAGCCAAGGAAGAGCTCTCAAGAATGGGGTGAGGAGATTGGCAGGCCAGAATAGATAAATTCCGCCTAGTACAGCATATTACACCCAGTGGAACAACAAGCCAAAGCCCTGCGGAATTATTAATGGGCTGCCGGCTAAGATCTATCTTAGACCAGTTGCACCCAAACTACTCTACCAAGCACCCATCCTATTCAGCCAGCCAAACCTGATCCTTTAATATATATGCACACAACTATGCTGACGGAGCACCATGGGTACCCTGTAAAATAATGGGTATCACAGGTTCTCGCTCATACCGGATAGAGCTAACCGATGGACAGCTATGGAGAAAGCACATAGACCAATTCAGAAGCAGTCTCAGGCTGTCCACCACTAGAGAACCCAAATGCCACAATAGTCCAGAAGCACTAAAACTATCTTAAAACACACTCCTTCCACAGCTAACTCAATCCTGAAGGAACTGGAGGACATACCTGAAGAACCAAGTATCCAGGAATGATCCTATGGCAAGCCAATTCAAAAAACAGCCGACACACCCTATGGAAGTTTCCAGGAGTTTCCATTGGTCAATCAGGGAACAGCAGCAGTTCCTACCAAACAGACGAAGGAAAAACTAGATAGCACTCAATCAGATCCCAATTGGCAGGTACCAATATTGGATGCAGGTGAAGAAAGAGAGTGCAAAAGTTGGCTTGAAACTCAACATTAAGAAACCTAAGATTATGGCATCTGGTCCTCTCAATTCATGGCAAATAGATGGGGAAGAATTGCAGGTACTGATAGATTTTATTTTCCTGGGCTCCAAGATCACCGCAGATGGGGACTGCAGCAAAGAAATTAAAAGACGCTTGCTCCTGGGGAGGAAAGCTCTGGCAATTCTAGACAGTATACTAAAAAGCAGAGACATCACCCTGCCAACAAAAGTGTGTATAGTCAAGGTTATAGTTTTCCCAGTTGCAATGTATGGCTGTGAAAGTTGGATCATAAGAAAGGCTGAGCGCCAAAGAATTGAGACCTTGAACTATGGTGCTGGAGAAGTCTCCTGTGACTCCCTTGGACTACACTGAGATCAAACGGGTCAGTCCTAGAGGAGATCAACCCTGACTGCTCTTTAGAAGGCCAGATCCTGCAGATGAAACTGAAATACTTTGGCCACCTAATGAGAAGGAAGGACTCACTGGAGAAGAGCCTAATGCTGGGAACAATTGAGGGCAAAAGAAGAATGGGATGACAGAGAATATAGTGGCTGGATGGAGTCACTGAAGCAGTCGGCGTGAGCTTAAATGGACTCCAGAGGATGGTAGAGGAAAGGAAGGCCTGGAGGAACATTATCCATGGGGTTGTGATGGGTTGGACATGACTTCACAACTAACAACAGCAAAATATTGGAAAAATAAATGGGGGCTGGTTGATAATACTAAGTGTGACTGGAATGCCAATATGGAATGAAGGTTCCTTGGTTCCCTGCAAGAACTACATCATCTTGTCCAGAATGCAGCAGCGCGGGTAGTGATGGGAGCAACATGGCGCTCCCATGTAACACCGCTCCTGCGCGAGCTGCACTGGCTCCCGGTGGTCTTCCGGGTGCGCTTCAAGGTGTTGGTTATCACCTTTAAAGCGCTCCATGGCATAGGGCCTAGCTATCTCCGAGACCGCCTGCTGCTACCAATGACCTCCCATCGACCCGTGCGCTCCCACAGAGAGGGCCTCCTCAGGGTGCCATCAGCCAAACAATGTAGGCTGGTGGCCCCCAGGGGGAGGGCCTTCTCTGTGGGGGCTCCCACTCTCTGGAATCAGTTGCCCCCGGAGATAAGGAGAATCCATGACCTCAATGCCTTCCGTCGTTCCCTGAAAACCCATCTTTTCCAGCAAGCCGGGTTGGCTTAGAAGAAATTTTTAAATTTTAAATTTTTTAATTAGTTTGTTATTCTTAACTTTCGGCCCAAATCTATATATATTTTTAAATGTTTTAATATTTGTATTCTATGTTTTTTATCTTGGCTGTACACCGCCCTGAGTCCTCAGGGAGAAGGGCGGTATATAAATTGGAAATTAAATTAAATTAAATTAAATCTTGAGGATATTGCTATCCAATGTCTAAATGATCTAGATATCTGGCCTTAGGCTTAGGTTATTAGCCTAAGTAGTCTAATAACTGCTCATACATAATTTATTTTTTTTTTTCATAATTTTATTCATCATCCATATTGTGCATTTTGAAAATAATTCATTGTTCTGGTGTTTTATACTTTGATACATATTCTATATGCTGCTTTTGTGAATTTTATGCATTAATGCTCTATTCCAGAGCTGACTGGGGAATTCTGGGAGTTGAACTCCATACAGTTTAAAGTTGTCAAGCTTGAGAAACATTGCTGTATTCTATTATGCCATATGAAATATGTTAACCAATAATCCCAATTATTATTATTATTATTATTTTAAAATTTGATTTATATGCCGCCCTTCTCTGGAGACTCAGGGCGGCTTACAATGTGTTAAGCAATAGCCTTCATACTTTTGTATATTTATACAAAGTCAGCTTATTGCCCCCATAATCTGGGTCCTTTAATTAACTCTTAACTGATTATAGTTTCAATCATTTGTGATTTAATGTGGATGACACAGCAGTGGTGGGTCTTATCTGGGATGACAGTGAAGATGTTTATAGGGAAGAGATAAAGGCTCTGATGGACTGGTGGAATAAAAGTAACCTGTTTCTAAATGTTAATAAAGGAGATCATCGTAGATTTTAGGAAGAGCCAGCATGGTCATACTCCACTCAGTATTAAGGATGGAGCCATAGAGGTGGTCAACTGTATTAAATATCTGGGGGTGTAGATAACTAACAATCTGAACTTGTCTCTCCACATGACATCCTTAGTGAAGCGTGCAAACTAGCATCTGCATTTCCTGAGTCGGATGAGGAGAGCACATATTTCTCCTTCTGTCCTGGCCACTTTTTACAGAGGCATGATTGAGAGCATTTTGACAAACTGCATCACTGTTTGGTTTGGTGGCAGAAGTGCCTCAGATAGAAAGTCCATACAGAGAGTAGTAAGGACAGCGGAGAAGATTACAGGAAGCTCACTTCCTGTCATTCAGGATGCTGCTTACAAGCGCTATGCCCTAGAGCTTAAAGCATTGTTAGAGACCACACACACAAACTTTATGTTCTGTTTCTGTTGCCCCTCTCTGGGAGGAGGTTTAAAACTATCTCTAGCACAACTACCAGGTTCTGTAATGGCTTTGTTCCCTAGGCCATCAGTTTTGAAAAATTCATTTTTCTTGTCTTATACATGTATATATCCAAACTAGACTGTAGTGTTTCTCTGTGTCATATAATATATGTGGGTATATGCATAATTTTGTATTTATTTATTTTGTTATGTTTGTGTAGTGTATATTGGAGGTGGAGACCCTTTGAGAGCTGTATGCAACAAACTTTATTTTAATGTATGCTCATTAGTGTACATTCAAAGTGACAATAAAGTTATTCTAAGTCTAACTGTTCAATTCAATTTCACCAGGTGTTTTCAAAACAGGTTCAGTCTCAGTCCTACATTACATTATCAAAAAGAAAGATGTTGACTGGCTACATAAAGAAAATTGTCAGGTTGCCTATTGTTCAATGGTAATTATGTCCCTTATGAATTACTGAAATCACTGCATTATTCTAGAAGGCCAAAACACCAGAGGTTCTGTGCAGAAAGGAATAGGAAGTGAGAAACAAGACACATAAATATTTCAAGAGCCACATGGAGGCAGGAAAGGGCTAATGCTGAATCTCTGAGCTTCACTTCCACACATTCTCTATCTCCTGCCTTCTCGGCCAGAACGTCTCTTTCAATGATAGACCCAGATATTTTCTCCCCAAGCAGAGAGTCATGAAGTTACTTCTTCTGGTATTCCTGATGAACAAAGTGGTGACTCTGAGCTGCCCTGCAAGTGATGCTTTCCTTCTGCCACATGAATGGTACCAGCCTGGTGGCCTTATCTTTGGTGGGATGGTGTCTCACATTGTTTACCACTTTTATGAAATTAAATTTAAGGAACATCCGTCTTTAAAAGGTTATAGCTTACCACTGTAAGGTTTTTCTTTACTTTCCAACACAGTTTCTAATCTTAACCAAATCCTCCAAAACTTTCTGAAAACAAATGAAAGCCGTTTGAACATAAATGCTGGGTTTTGTAATGTTATCTAACCCTGTTTGTCTTTCAAGTGTATTTGGGTGTGGGAGAAGGAATAATTTCCTTTATGTTATGTTAAAGTCTTTCTTGTAAAATGTATGCAAGAAGTCCTTTGTGGAACATTTAGTGAGATTAAGGTACTTTTTTAAAAAGTCTACATGATCCATAAATATTCAGATTTGTGCTCTGTGTATAGAAAATAAAAGTGGTAGCTTGAAAAAATCTAATCTATTGTTGTAGTACACATCTGTTGCAAATCATAGAATTATTGTATAAAAAGTATATTTAAATTCTGCACTAATTATTGAGGGTTTTAGAAAACCTGTAAACTATCTACTTCAGTAAGAGGCAGAAATGTTTCTTCTTCTTATATTATGTTGCCACCTTACAAGAATTGTAGAATCATTTTTCAGATGGGGTATTTAACCTATTTGCAGTGTAATAACCAAATTTTACCAGCACGTCCTTGCTTTGGCCTTTGCTGTGAAGGAGATCAATGAGGACTCCCAGATCTTACCGAACATCACTCTTGGGTTCCACATCTATGATAGTTATCACAATCCAAGGATGACCTATCGCACCACTTTGGACCTGCTTTTCAAATCCCAGGAATTTGTCCCTAACTACAAATGTGATAGCCAGAAGAATCTCATGGCCATCATAGGAGGATTAGGCTCGGATACATCTTCTTATATGGCAGAAAGTGTAAATGTCTACAAAATTCCACAGGTAGTTTGGGTGGGGAATGAGAGAGAAACTTTGACTTCTAATGAATGTTAGATATTAGATGTTTTCTATGCCTTTCTGCAGGACTTCACTGAAGTCCACTTTGCAATCCTTCTGTAATTGGATGTCACAATGCAGTGTATTGGCTCGAGGTAATGCAATTTTAAAAAATCAAAATCTTTTATAATGATCACAGATCAGAAAATTAAAATGGAAAACATATAATTAGAGAACAATCTTAAACTTGTTTTTTGACCACTGTCTGGCAATAGGTGGTACCTCTCCATCCCAAAATGATTGTCTAGTCTCTTTTTGAAAGTCTTCAGTGATGGAGAACCACAAGTTTTGAAGGCAAGCTCTTCTATTGGTTAATTTAGGAAATTTCTCCCTAGTTCTAGGTTGCTTCTCTTTTGGGTTGTTTCAAGGTAGCTTCTGTCCAGATTTAGCTACATTCCAGGTGTTCATGAGAACTCTGTATCAAGATGCTAATCCAGTTGTACTGCATAGGTGAGAAAATATTTTATTTTGAAACTTTATTGCTTATATTGATCATCTTCCACAATCTATGTATAATTGGAAAAATTTTCACTGTAGGGACACCTTCATTCAATTTACTTCCGGCAAGCAATCATTTGTTCCCATATTTCCCCCTTGCTTCTCATGAATAATGGCTCTCCTTTTTTTTTAGTTTAGTTGACTTATGGCTCTTTTGCTCAAGAAGAGTTCCAGACTACTAAGTTATCTTCACTTTATTGCATTGTCCCAAAAGAGGACCATCAGTACACTGGAGTTATACAACTTCTTCTTCATTTTGAATGGACGTGGATAGGAATCTTCACTCCTGACAATATTAAAGGGGAACATTTCCTCCAGAAACTGCAGTCATTGCTTTCCCAGAATGGCATCTGCATAGCTTTCTCACAAAATATTCCACAATTTGAAAACTTGGGAAACATGTCTGAATTACTTCAGGGAAACTCATCTATTTGTAATAAACTGATAGATGACAAAGCAAATGCTTTTCTCGTCTATGGAGAATCATTCACAATTTTGTGGCTCAGAATGGTTGTCTTTTTGTGTGATCTAGAGGATAAAGAGAGCACATCCATTAGAAAGGTTTGGATCATGATGGACCCAACTGATTTCATACTGACAGGATTGCAAAGAAGTTTTGATCTCCAGATGTTCCATGGGGCTCTTTCCTTTACAGTGCACTCAA